>CM024467.2:47334883-48734883 GCA_014182885.2 Eucalyptus caleyi
CTTCCATATGTACAGAGTGTCAAAAGACAAATGACAATTGCCTTATCCTGGTCCGGTGACCAAGATCTTCGAGACATCTCGAACATTGATCTCGCACATACATTTTGTGTTCGACCGTGTGATAAGATGGTGGTAGGGTTGAAAATGTTAATGAAGATGCGTCTCGCAAGAACTCTCCAAGGCAATGGAGAAATTCAAAGTGAAATCTCCAGTCCGTCTGCTTCAAAAGGAAAGGAAAGGAGGCCATTGGTGCCCCATCGAAGAAGAAGAAAGAACTCTCATCCTTGAGGATGAAGATGAAGATGATGAAGATCCTACTATCCAAGCGCCGACAAGAACAAGACGTTCATGTCTCATCCGACGCATTTTCAGCGGAGCGAGAAGAAGAAAAGCGGAATGTAGAAGAGGAAGAACAGAGAGAGAAGGAGAAAGAAGTTGAAGAAGAAGAAGAAGGAGAACAAGAAAAGTCTCGACAAACGGGAGAGAAGGGAAATGAAAAGCATGATCATCACTCTTCCCCTTTCGATGTCCTAGAGACAGGGGGAGTTAGCGAGCAAGAGAGGTCTACACCTCATGCTGCTGTCAGTGAAGATCTAAGACAATCTCTAGAAGACCCAGAAGAAGTTCAGGTCTCTCAATTGCCTGAAGAAGGTGATGCGTCGATTCCAAATCTGCCAGACTATACTGAAGCGCCATCGTCTGCATTTACTCAATTAGAGAAAGCTCATGCCAAGTACACTGACGGATGATTCTGCAGATTTTCGTAGCATCATGAATATTCTCCTGAAATGCGTAGCGATATATATGTCGGGACTGTGAAATCAAGCTTTGAAGAATGCTGGACAAGCATCTTCAGTCTCTCGGAGGATAAATTCAAAGACCTCGCTCCGCAACTTCAAGCCAATGCTAAGGGAGAAGAGGTAGCTCATCTGAGAGAAGACCTGAAGAAGCTCGAAGGAGTAGTCCAGTCCATTGGGGATTTCCAGATCGTGCGCATTCCCAAGCAGACATGACTCCTTTCTCACCCTTTTCAATGCTGACAAAAAGGGAGAGAACCAATTTGAACCAACATCTTTTAATTTAAAACTTTTTAGTGGTTATGTTTATTTTTGAGTATGACTTGAGAACTTGAACTTGGGTGTTAATTTGACTGAATTGATTGTGGATTGTGATGCTTGACTGGTTGCATTATTCAAATGTGTTATATGGTGTTTCTCATGAAAGTCTAACCAATTTTCTGTGGATGCAGAGTCTGGTTGTTTTTTTAATCTTTTTGAGTTAGCCATATTGCTTGAGAAATGTTTTTGCAGGTCAAAGTTGTTCAAATCTACAAGAAAGTTTTGTCACCATCAAAAAGGGGGAGATTGTTGGAGAAATCTTTCCAGAATATTTTGAAGCTGACAAAACGTTTCTATCAGTCTAAGTCTGGATGTTTGGAGACCGACAGTTTAAAGTCTGAAGACTTTGTATTCTCGAGACTCAAGACCCAAGACCCAAGACTCAAGACTCAAGACTCAAGACTTAAGACTCAAGACTCAAGACTTAAGTCTGTTCTCACTGACAGTCTTTCCAATCCAGTGACGAAGGAAATCCAAAGCCGAGGTCTATGGTTGAGGATTCGATCCTATCCTCTGGAAAAGATTCTTTGGTTGGATAATCATTTGATTCTTTAATTCTTATCTAAGATCGATTGAAGATCCGATGGTCGACGAAGTATTCTTGGAATGTTCTATTCTTGGAAACCAAGATCCCGATTGTATGGGCGAACAGATTGATGGGCTATCATCGATTCCTTAAATAGCTCGGATGATCTTCTTGATTGATTCCGTCCAACGGGTAGATTGGAGGAATTCCTTTGGTAAGTGCCAACGGCTATGATGGCATGAAGGAGTATAAAAGGAAGACGTTCTAGTTGTTCTAAGTGTGTGATTGATAGAAAAATTCCAGAGTCGAAGACCCTTGATTATTAGTCGAGACTGTTCGAGCGAAATTGTATACGAGAGTGTTTGTACTTGGCGAGACCTTGAGTGAGTGTGGTAGATCATCTACACCTAGAATTCAAGGAAGATCAACACCGTAACAGCTCTTTGATTCTAGTGGAATCCAGCCAATCGGCTGTCAGTGCAGAAGAGTGGACGTAGGCTTGAATCAAGCCGAACCACTATAAAGCGAGTGTTCAATTCTCTCTTTCCCTTACTCGAGTCTCTCGATTGATATTTAATTATTGCAAATTCTTTAACTGTCTAAAGTATTGTGCAATCTCCAAGAAAATTCGTTGTATACCTATTCACCCCCCCTCTAGGTACTCATACTAGCAATATCAGTTAGCTGCTTCCTGGGAAATATCAGCTCTTTTGCCTCTGAGTCTCTGTAAGGCAGATTCAAAATTCTGTTCTCAACCCACTTTTTCCTGTAAATTCATTCCCGTAGTGCATAACTCTTGAAAGCATTGCAGTCCAGCTTTAAATTTAATTTTCTCACGTATCGAGTGCCACTTGTACAAAACTAGGGCAAAACCCGAAGGAATTCACCAGCCATCTAGGAGACCACGGTATGAAGTATAAACTGAAAATTTGTATTATAACAGAATTCCACCTGAAAAACAAAATGCAAAAAAGGCAGCCCTTTTCTTTTATTTTCTCAACTTTTTTTATCAGAATACCTTAATAGGGATCCAGGACACCTCCGTTGAGCCAAGGTGTACCAGAAAAAATGGTTCCAACAAAGTATGTCAATGAAAGCCACGAGGCTTGTGTCACGGGCCGAAAGATGGACGACCCGAGAGGTTCCCAGTCGACCCCGACTTGCCGTAGACCTCCTGCTCTCACTCGGATTCCCACCAAGCCTTCTCCCTGAATTGCAAGGGCGGGCGAAGCTGTCATTAAGCTAGATTACAGAAGTCCGTTCCTTTCATTAATGTCGGTAGATGGTAGCTCAATACTTATGTTGGTAGTTGAGGCGATGCGATCTCGTCCACCGATAGAATTCTAGATCAACGGATGTAATCCGAGACCCTCAACTATAAAAGGGTGTCCTCCTTCATATGTAAATATCCACTACTTCCGCAATACAAAGCAAAGCTTCTTTCTAGAGCTCTTCTCTCTAGATTCTTTCTCTCTCTACGATCCGGGTAAGGCGAGCGAGTGAGCTTCCGCAATACAAAGCAAGTCTTCTTTCCAGAGCTCTCTCTCTAGATTCTTTCTCTCTACGATCCGGGTAAGGCGAACGAGTGAGCGTTCAACCTGTGTAAGGCTTGGCTTAGGTGCTTGCGATCCAATCCGATCCTAAAGTGCCCGAGTCGCCGCGTGGTCACGATCCCTACCGATCGGCCCGTGACAAGTGGTATCAGAGCTAAAGAGAGATCCACTTCCAAGAGATTGAAGAGCACCAAGCTGTTTGAAAGAATGTCAAGCCGAAGCGAATATAGTTGGAGAGGGTGCCGATCCAAAGAGAACCGCAGCCAATCAAAGAAAAGGGATGCCTCGATGGATGCTACGGCCACGTTCAATGAGAAGATCGGCAAGGTCCGGAGTGCTGTGCTCGAACTCATGGAAGGTCTTGACGACGTGCGAGACCGGATCATGGAGGTTGAGGGCCCGCTCCGCGAAGACTTTACGACCGGCCTCAACCAAGCCACGGCTCCATTGTTCGACAAGGACGAAGCTCTCGAAGCATCGATCGATGGTTTGAAGGAGCGCGTCCAAATAATCGAAGAGGTAAGCCCGTGTAGGGACGAGGTTGAAGCCATGAAGGTGGAGATCCAAGAGCTCAAGACCGAGCTCGCCCTATGCAAACTTAGCATCACCAACGGTGTAGTGCCTACCCAAGAGGTGACCAAGATCGAGGTGCCGAAACCGAAGGAGTTCAAAGGCAACCGGTCTGCCCAAGAGGTGGACAACTTTGTGTGGAGCATGGAACAATACTTCGGCGTCGTCAACATACACGACAAGCCGATCAAGGTACGAACTGCTTCCATGTTCCTGTCTGATACAGTGATGTTGTGGTGGCACAATAGGTGCGATGAGATTCGACACGACGCTAATCCCATGAACACATGGGACGACTTCGTGAGGGAGTTTCGCGACTACTTTTTCCCCGAGTTCGCTCAACAAGAAGCCCAAAGCATGCTCCATCGCCTCGAGCAAAGTGGCGCGATCCGAGAGTATGTGAAGTAGTTCACAGAGCTCAAACTCCAGATTCGCAACCTAAGCAAAAAGGAGGCATTCGGAGCGTTCATGGATGAACTGAAGCCATGGGCACAACTTGAGCTGAAACGGCGGGACGTGAGTAGTCTTGCACGTGTGCTGAGCATGGCCGAGTCTCTCATTGACCTCACCAGGGTTGAGCTGAGGAACCACCGAGCAAAAGACTGGAGGTCGGATCGACCCGACGATGAAGGAAGAAACACTCCCCGAGGCACGCCCAATCAAGGCGACCGAGCCAAGGCGTGGGGAGAAGGGTCTTCCAAGCCGTCCTTCCAAAGAGGTCAACCACCGATCGACTACGCGAGTAAGTTCGATCAACCTCCGCCCTCTCCTTGCTTTATTTGCAAAGGTCCGCATTGGACCCAGAAGTGCCCGAAGAGGGGATGAATCAACGCTCTCTTGGCCATCGACGAGGTGGAGGAGGAGCCCAAAGAAGAGCAGCAACAAACCCGACTCGGAGGTGTGAAGACAATCAACTCCGTCCGAGCTCGATCACCGCCCAAAGGAATCACACAAAACACTGACATGTTCTTCGTCGAAGTCGAAGTGTGTGGCCGAACGCTTTACGCTTTGGTCGACACCGGCGTGTCGAACATGTTCATGTCGACCGAGGTTACAAATGCCTTGAACCTTCGCGTGGAGCCAACGGGGAAGGCGTTCAAGCCAGTCAACTCGGAAGGCGTCCATGGCGTTGGGTCGACTTCGGATGTAGCTGTCAAGATCGATGCATGGAAGGGAAAGATGGACTTCGAGGTAATCACACTCGATGATTATGATCTCATCCTTGGTATTCAATTCTTCCATAGTGTGAGATCTATGATCGACATGAGGACCAAGTGCCTCGTGATCCTCGGCCCGTAATGCCCAACGATGATCCCCATGATCAAAGGGGTGGTCGACACCAAGAGCATCGCCACGATCCACCGTCTCGACAAAGATTTGAAGTCCGTGAAGCGACTCAACAAATTGTCCGAGGCGAAGCCGAAGGTCAAGTTAGATCCGACTCCAACACACGCCATGCCCATCCAAGCACTTTTCCCCGAGGTCGAGTGCGCACCGCATGCTCCGTCCAAGCCAAAGACCAAGCCGCGTGCCAAGTCCGATTTCATTATTGAAGAGTGTGGGCCATCATACGTGAGCATCCGCACCAAACGAGGTCGAAACAATAAAGCTCGTGCCAAAGTCCGTGCTCGTGCGAGGAAAGCTGACCGCCAAGCTGAAAGCGACGAGGACGTCACTCGATTGAGTGGGGGAGAATGTCACGGGCCGAAAGATGGACGACCCGAGAGGTTCCCCAGAGTCGACCCAGACTCACCCGTGGACCTCCTGCTTTCACTCAGATTCCTACCAAGCCTTCTCCTCGAATTGCAAGGGTGGGCGAAGCTGTCATTAAGCTAGATTACAGAAGTCTATTCCTTTCATTTATGTCGGTAGTTGAGGCGGTGCGATCCTATCCACTGATAGAATTCTAGATCAACGGATGTAATCCGAGACCCTCACCTATAAAAGGGTGTCCTCCTTCATTTGTGAATCATCCACTACTTCCGCAATACAAAGCAAGTCTTCTTTCCAGAGCTCTTCTCTCTAGATTCTTTCTCTCTCTACGATCTGGGTAAGGCGAGCGAGTGAGCGTTCGACTGTGTAAGGCTTGGCTTAGGTGCTTCGGCGATCCAATCCGATCCTAAAGTGTGCTTCGACAATCCAATCCGATTCTAAAGTGCCCGAGTCGCCGCGCGGTCACGATCCCTACCGATCGGCCCATGACACTTGCATGGACTACATTTCAATATTGGCAGCATAAAGCAAGCAAATAATGTTCATTAATATTACCTGATTGAATGAAGCAAATGCTCCCCGAACATTTTTAGGTGTTATTTCTGTGATGTATACAGGTACCAGTTGGGCAAAGAGAGGTGATGAACATCTACGTTCACATAAGTGTACAAGGAAGTCCAAAGTGCGTATTACCACATAGCTCTTCCGGCATCCAGCCACCATGCATTCTGCCAGGTGACATGTAGTGTACAGTTGAGTGATAATGAATAATATTGCACCCGGTTAAATTCTCATGGAACTCCAACACTAACGAGTAGTGCTGCCAGCATTCTGCCTACCAAATTGTGCTGGATTTGTACAGTCAAACCTTCTGTGGACTCTAATTGTCTACATAAGACTTCCTTTTTGACCGTACAAGAGAAAGCGCGGGTCAGGAAGTGGTTAGAGAAAAGGAAATGAGATAAAAGCTAGGCTTTTGCTTCTTTTGGGTTTCCTTTCCTGTAGGAGCCGAACAGAGGGTTCTTTTAGTAGCAAGCTGCCGCACTAAAAGAATCGAATTATGTAAATTTCTGGTGAAATTTTCCCATTTATTTTTCTGACAATTTCACGTTGATTTAATTACAAAATCATGACTGTTTTCACGTTAATGTCACAACATGTTCTTTGCTGGATCACAAGAATGATTGCTTCTAATGATTCCAAAATCTGCAGTAGTTGTAGCCGCAAATCATTTACGAATTTGTTGCTCTTTGAAAATCAAACTGAATCAAACCTGCTAGCAGTCCGGCATATATATTGGAAAGAAGTAGAAGATTGATTGTTATTTATGTCTTAGTGTGTGCAAATATTCTTAAACAAATAGGACAAGTTCAATGATTGAGTTGAAATCATCAGCTAAAACAATCTCTCCGTTTGGGTGGTAGCAATTTAACACTACTCTTGAACCACTACGCCTTCGCTGTAGTGGCAACTGCGCATCTCTCTTGTTGTGCAAGACCCAAGTTGGGGTTTCGATTCTCATATCAGAATTTGAGAAGAAAAACAACTGTTAGGATTGAAGCAACATGACACCTTAGGGCTGATTCTATAGCACAATATACAAGAAATTATAGACTGATTGTCCGTGGTCAGTAACGAACAGGTACTTTAGTGTAGTTTATAACAGCAGTTGTAAAAATAAGGTGACTGGTGATCTGTTATCTAGTAATGTATAAGTAAGTTACTGACAAAATTGAATTTACTAATATCTGGTTGATCATAAAATTACCACTTTCATTTGACTTGCACTAGTGGCAACCAAATTTCTGCTGTATTATCGGTACACAGTAAGACGAAGTTAGGTGCTTAAACTTGAAATTACCGGTATGCAATTCAGTCTCTGTAATCTAGCGCTGTTAATGGAATGTATTACTATGAAACATCTCCTTTTTCTGTCCTCCCCATTTCCCATTGCATTAGTACTTTGCAACAGCCTCCTGTCAGCCTTCCTATCACTGCTGCTTGTGTTCGGCTCATACCAATTCAAATTCTAACAAACTGCAGCTGATAATCATCAAAGAAAATGGGCAAGTGATGCTTGCAGTTCTTCCAATGCTCGCCCCCTGGTCTCTGGCACTACCTTCATGGTGAATAAGACTGTGAGACCGCACATGCACGCAAACATGAAAAATGTCCCTGAAAGTAGCACAATTCAGATTAAGCATGGATACTGAATATATTACACTCACACAGGAGAAGAAGAGAGAGAGAGAGAGAGAGAGAGAGAGAGAGAGAGAGAAAGAGAGAACCGGGTGCACTCCATTCAAACATGAAGTTGAAAGTGTAAGTCACAATCCAGGAACAGGACAAATTTGCAAATGTCACCAGACTCCCGGCTGACCCTTTAATGTTCACAGGGAATATCTACAGAGAACATATTCACTGAGAATGGTCTTGAGATAGAGATTGCCAAGTGCAAATTTAGACTGAAGCCATGTACCTCAGACATGATAACCCATGGTGCAGCCATGCCAATTGAGTAAGCTATGCAATACACCTAAATGAAATAGTTATGTGTCAGCAAACTTCATCAGAACAAGTCATTGAGCAACGGTTCAAGATGAAAAGAGACAAGGAAAAAAGGCACTCTTATAGAGACGTACAATTATTGCTACATATGCCAAAATTGGGGTCACTGCTTTCCAATGATTAAGGTCCTAATTCAGCAACCAAAAAAAAATAGAAGGAAAAAATAAGGTCACTTAAAAACATGGAGAACCACGAGTAGGAATAGTTATTGTTTGCAAAACCTGAATGAAGAAGGACAATCCTAGAAGAAAGCAACTTAAGGACATTCCAGCTGAAGAAATCTGCAAATAAAAGTTGGGTTCGGCCTCAGTATCTCGAAAAGTGGCCCTTGTTAGGCGATCATATCAAATGTATCATTTTCCCTAACCATCAGAAGTGGTCGTCTTCCAGCTTTATCAGTCAAAATTACACTAAGAGCGATTGCTGGGATCTGCAGAATAAGTGTAGAATCTTTAGAATATACGATGAAATAACAAAATCCATCTTTCACCGCAATTCTAAGTGTCTAGTACCTGGATAATAGCTATGCTTCTGGTACCAAAGCTACCTGAGAAGCCTGCCAAAATAAAACATTAAGATGACCAAGCCTTCATTATTCATCAAACTACTAATGTATTTATTTTTCGATTTTTACCGGCTGATTCAAATATGGAGCCTGCATAGGACGAAAATGCACTAGTCCCACAAAATTGTTGAAGCATCATCAGCCCAACTGCTATCTAACACTTTGACAAGATTAGGAAAAGAATTGCAAGAAACTTGAATAATTTGGAGGGCATTCTAACCATAAGTGGATGTGCATATCGTCTTTGGAAGAGATCCAGAATTCTAGACTGAGACTGCCGTTCAAAGGTCTCTGTATAGTCCTATAAGAAAAAGTGAAATGAGAGCACATCATCGCCAAAATATCAGATGCTTCCAAATTATAAGAAAGACATGCGAAATTGAGATATTACTCTGATATCGGCTGCTTCCTGAGTTATATTGACATTTTTGCCTCTGAGTCTCTGTAATGTGACTTCAAACTCCTCTTGGTGGACTAATACCTGCAAGTGACTATCTGCTTGTAATCTTTCTTGCGACAAAAAATGCAGGGTCTGGGCTTCGATATCCAGTTCTATAAGTCTACACAACTAGCAAATTCTTACAAGGGTGGTCAACACCAGTTGGATTATGTTTCAGAGTTTAATTTCCATTGATATATTAGTACCTATGCCTCAACTCCACAGACAACTTACCAGCCATCTAGGAGACTCTGGAACAAAGAACAAACCCAAAATTTGTATGACACAGGGAATGCCACCTGAAGACGAAATCACCAAGAATAACCCTATGATATTTTCCCAACTTGTTCACCACATAACATAAAAAATGGGAGCCGAGAGTCTACTGATCAGAGCCAAGATGTGCCAGGAGACGATGGTTCCAAGAAAGTAAATCAATGAAAAGCCACAGCATAACATGAACTGCAACAGAAGCCAATTGTGTGTTGGTGAGCAAATGAATTGTCTCGACTCAATCAATTTCTACATTGTCCATACTTTTTGACCTGATTAAATGCCGTGAATGCTCCCCGGACACTTGTAGGTGTTATTTCTGCAATGTACACTGGTACCTGTTTGGAAACCAAGATAATGATCAACAGCACATTGGCACGTCAACTTCTAAAATTTATTAGGACATTAGTCCGAATCTTCCTGCATATACCACATAACATATAATCCCATAGCCAAGCCCGTTTAGCAGTCTCCCTATATCCAGCCACCAAGCATTCTGCAGATTCGATGGATATACCATTAGGTCCTTACTCTCTTTCTCACAGCCTTAACCATGATTTGATCATTCACAAAAAATAGGATGTCGTAAAAAATTTCCTTGCATCTTAGCTAGAAAAAATTTATTAAGTAAACGGTGATCCCTTATTCAGCTAGGCAGATAGTTTGAAGTGTAAAATTTCACAAATGCAGTGAAAAATCACAAAAATAACCTGCAGGACTGGCATCTGAATGAACTCATCCATATGATGAGCGTGAAAGGTGGAAAATGCATTTAAAATTATTAAGCCTTTTTATTGAATCATCAATGACCAAGAAAGATTCCTGAAGAGGCGAGAGGAAGGGCAGGAACCTTGGCATATGCTATAGAAAGCCATCCCACGGCAAAAAATATTTGAGAAAGCCACATTGCCTGCATAAAAAAGAGACGAGAATCCCCATAACATCTGTCGGGTTCTTCATTGAGCTTTTGAGAATGAAAGGGAGAGGTAGAGGACCACTTACTCGTCTACGCCCAATCAAATCTGTTACCCTTCCATTTAACAGAGCTGCTATTAGGCCTCCAACTGTTAACATTGAACTGAAAAGCGAATACTGTAACACGAAAAATTGGGAGAATGTGAATACGAGTTTTGATCCACTCTCCAGTTCTCCGTTTAATATCACTAAAACAGATGTCACTTTCAGTTAGTCTACTAAATCTCGTGCGTTCAACAAATTTTATTTGACGGTATATTGATGGAAATCAATTAGTATAGCGGCTGCTAGATGAACAATCCTAGAAATATCGCATAAATGCCTGAGAGGACTTGCCACTGCTGTGGAGAGGCCTAAATCCTCCATTATGCCTGACTCAGCTGGTGAAGAATAACCAATCTGCATTGCAAAAGCATGCCACCAATTAATGGTACGGTCTACTTGGCGGCTGCTAATCATGTCAAGGCAAAAGCACATTTCCCAAGAAAATTCCACCACGGATGAAAAAAAATTAGTCAGGCCAACAGTCAGTTTCAAAGGGCATCTTTCTCACAAATGCGATTGAAGTAATTAACGAACACCATTTGACATCTTTTTGGCATAAAGTGATCCTGAATCAGCTAATTGCGTTATCATGGTTTGAGTCGATATTATTATATGAAAGCACGGTAACAAGTATCAGTCTGTTTGACACACCTCCTCTGTCCCGGGTTGTGAGAAGAAAATGTTACAAAGCAGTCGTTGGAACATGTTATTACAGTCTAATAATCCAGGTTGTCTAACGTGTTGGTATCAGCCAAGTGATCAAGAACATGACATATAGGTGCTTCTGAAAAATAATTAACCAACTATTAGGCACCAAAAACAGTAGTAGACACACATTCAGACCGAGTAGCCGACACAGATCTTGGTTGCTTCATCTTACTTACACCAAGGCCAAAATGAAAACCCAGATTTTTCTTTAAAACACAATGTTGGCCAATGATATAAGAAAACAGAGAACTTTTGACCAAGCTATGTGCTACTTTCCTCTTATCATTTCCTAACAAAAAATTTCAGTGGACTTGAAAGAGACCGTGACACAGCCTAGTTGGCAATCATCAGAATCATTTAAAAAAAAAAAGCACTTCGATTGCAAAAGTCAGCTCCAATTCTATACAGATGTGGGAAATTATGAGAAAAAAAGTATATAGAGCCGGTTTCTTGGTGATGAATCTAAAAGTTGATACAGTACTCACAGCACACCCAGCAGTGAAAGAGCCGCTAACGGCGACGAGAGTGCTTAAAATGACAAGTGGCGTGACTGCAGGATCACTGGAAGACATGATGGAGCTGCCATGACTGCCTTGGGCAGAGACTTCTTTGAGAAGCAGAGGACCTGTTGGCAATCCATCTTCTCCTAACTTTTCCCTCTCCAAATCTTTCATTTGAAAGCTCTTCGTGGTGAGTCTTCAAGGAATGAAAATTGGCAAGAACGAGTCG
Source organism: Eucalyptus caleyi (assembly GCA_014182885.2). NCBI lineage: Eukaryota > Viridiplantae > Streptophyta > Magnoliopsida > Myrtales > Myrtaceae > Eucalyptus > Eucalyptus caleyi. The sequence goes on from CM024467.2 coordinate 47,346,666, forward strand.
CGACTCAACGTGAGAATTGAGTGAGATGGTGGTGAGTCAGAGAGGGAGAGATAGACAACTCCAAATAACGGACTCTGTTGCATGAGAAGGTTTCTTCACTCTTTATGTCCGTTTTCCAAGATTTTTTGTTCTTTGATTGATCATTTGAGTAGTTGCTCAAATTTATGGTAGTTATAGCGGCAATCCATTCATTTCTGGTCGATGGGAGCTACACCAAACTGCTAGTGCTACCTATCCCACAATATTTTGGAGTATTATTTGAGATAAGACATAACACAAAGGAGGGATACTCTTCATGTTCAGTCGATTTGTAATCAAGATAGAACTTGATGAGATATGAAATCCAGAAATTTTGCTATATTCTATCCACTATTTAGTAAATCGCAATAATAAAATTGAATATATTCACATCATATCATGTACATTATTTAGTATAAACGACATAATGAATGTAAAAGTTCACAAATGCAAATGGTAAGAATCTCTCACAATACTCTTGCCTACTTTATTTTTATTTGCCTTTTCTTTTTATTTTTCCTCTTGTTTTTATTTATTTTCCTTTTTATTTCTTTTTTCCCTTCCATACTATTAAATAGTAAATTGTACTAATATACCTAAAATACATAATAATATAAATTTATATCAAATTTATATTAATATAGAATTAAATTTAATTTATAGATAAAAATAATATCAAAATTTAAAAAAATTATTTTTTATTATTTTGAACTTCTTATACTAGAATTCAAATATTATTTACATTGAAATAAAATTTTAATTTTATTAATTTAAGAAATTTATCACTCGAGAAAAATAACTTTTCTATTATAAATATTAAAAATCATTTCACCTTTATTGCACCTCTCATATGGAATAATTTTATCCGAGCAATGCCCCTCTTATATCCGACTTCATCATATCTTAAGTAGCCACCAAATGCAAGATAAGCTAAATTTTATCCTATATAAATTTTATCCAAACATAGCTTAAAGAGTTTGAAATCAAAAACATAAATAACAAGCATTGTGAGATATTTTAATATTTTGCCTCGCGTGCAAGCCAAACTTATAGCACGTAGAATTGACAAATAAGATATGTCACATGCCTTCATTGTTGGGCATCAATTCCTTAGTGCTAATGCAAAGCCGTGATCACGACTTCAATGGTATTTGGAAACTTTGGGCCATATGACAATTGCGATTTTGATCTATTGGTCGAGCTACGAAATAAATCTAGGTTGGAATCTAGTGTAGATACTCAGAATGGATCTAGAACTTTTATTTAGGGTATGTTAATTTGGGCAAAAACATTTTCCGCGAATTAGTTTTCTAGTCTTTCACTTGTTTTGTTTGCTATAAGTGATTGGTCAACGTAAATGATTTACAACCAAAGAAAAATAGTCATACTTGAAGTTAGGAAAATTTTGCCAAAAAAAAAAAGTTAGGAAAATGAATTATTTAACATGAGAAGGCGAAAATATTATCCTAAAAAGTGACTTTCTTTTATCATGAAGTAAGGAAAAGAATTCACTATAGAATGCACAATTCGCGGTATTTTCCCTTAAATAACAGAACTATATAGGCCTAACATATTATGAGATGGGAGCCGTGTAGCTTCGTATGCTTAATAGGACTCACCACTGCCGTAGGGAGCCTCGAATCCTTCGTTATGCCCGACTCGGCGGGTGATGAATAACCAAAATGCATTGTAGAAATAGGCCAATAGTTATGGTAATTTCTTCTTGGAGGAGGATAACCTCATGAGAAACCACAAGCTAAAAACAGCAGTTGCTTAGCAGATCACCCACAAAAAAAAAAAAAAAAAAAAAAAAAAAAAAAAAAAAAAAAAAAAAGATTGCACGGCCTGAAAATTGGTTTTTCAGAAGCATGTCTTCTCAAAAATGCAATTCCAAGTAGTGAAATGTGCAAAAAGCCAAGCATTGATGGAGCGATTTGTTTCTTCCTCATCCTTTCTCTAATGAAACGCTCACTCGAATTCGAAATTAAACTCATGGATATTGTTACCTTATTGAATTTCGGTACATGAATGATTAATTAATTTTTTATTAGCTTCTCATTGTTCAAATTGAATTCGAAGATCCGGTCTATAGTTTTTAGTTGGAATTGGATTTTCCGTTGACTTTGAACAAAATTTGAGTTTCAATTCCAATTGATAGTCGCAATCAATCCATGTACTCCATGATCGTTAATATTCACGTGTTTTATCATTTAAATGTGGTAAAAAAAATACTTAATTTGGTGGGGAATCTAAATAGTCCAAGTTACGACAAATGGACGCTATGTCAACGAAATTATGACTTTATCGTGTGATTTTAAATTTCAAATGATAGTGGCAATCACTAATCAGTCCATACACTCAATTATCGCTAAAATGGACCTGTTTTATCCGTTAGTTGCGGTCGAAATAATACTTAGTTTGGTGAGAAATCCAAATAATCCGAGTTCTGACAAGTGTAAGTTGCCACTAGCAAAATTATGACATTATTGCGCGAGTTTCCTAAACATTAAGATTTCCAATATAATTTTCTCTATCATAAAATTTATCATATGTTTTGCAAGTGAAATGCATTTTTTAAAATAAATAAATAACTGAGAAAAGTGAAATTTAAATTGTGCCGTTAATATTAAATTTCATTTTTCCACTTTTCTTCAAGCTTTGAGAATTTAAGTTTCGATGGCGAGATTCACTTAAGTCTTCATCATTTCCATGGCAGCGAACTCCAAGCGCTTTCTCGCCAAAGCGAACCACTTGGAAATGCTCTTCTTGCTGACAACCAATATGGCAATTTAAATCAATGCGAATCACTGAATAAATAAAGGAGAAACAATAAATGGCACTAAGATTTTAGTAATTATCTGAGTGTTAGTACCTACGTATATGGGAAGTTCTAGTAATATAATTTACAAATAATCGGAGAATCAAAATTAAAATCGTTCATAAGTCCAAATGTTTCTCATATCAAAAATATACTAAAATTTAGAATATTTATAAATAAATAATTTACTGATACGAAAAACTCACAGCATAAATTATCAGGTAGCTTAAGCTCGAGGAGTTTGCTGTGCGGCCGCCCCATTTCCCCACGGTGTACTCTTTGAAGGAGTCCCTCTCTGTGGCTATTATTCAACTTGCAGCTGGACTTGAAGAGAAAACAAGGACAACCTAGGCTGACAACCTAGGCTAGTCTGTCGCTCAAGGAGACCCCCCCGTTTAATAATTCACCGTGCGGCTACATATAGGAAGGCTGTAGCTATAAGCAAACCTAGGGCTTCCTTGTCTGTCTCTTTGAATTCACTTGGCCCCACTTGCCCTTCTTATTTTCGCACGGCCAGAGTGTGAAAGCCAGTGTGCCCCTTCTATTTGTTTTCTGAAGTGGCTAAACTCGTCCTTCTCCCCTGTGCGATTAAAACTTGAAGATATTTATCCAAACGATTTTGTAATACAGCACAAACTTGATACATAAATTTACTATTTCTTCACTTGACTTGACATTTGAAGCCGAGTCGGATAGCTCATCATATATGTTGCTCTCCAGGCACCCAAATGGGCGCTAACTCTCTATAGACCTTTGATTGTGCTCAACCAAAACTTCAGCTTCGTCGAAAGAACATGCTTAATCATCATGTAAGGCAGGTTCTCCGCGGTCGCTAACTTCTTCATAACAACACTTATCTATTTGCTAAAAGATATCATAAATGAAATGGTACCGAATGTCTCGAATGAAACAATATCTAATATCAATATGTTTCATTTGCTAATGATACATCGAATTACATGCCATATATATCGCACATTGATTATTAAACCCAAAGTCTGAGAGCAAACCTTTTAACCATATTGTCTCCTTCGCTATAAGGGTAGATGTCCTGTATGGGTGTGCAAAAGGACCAAGTGATGTAGCCATCAAGTACCACATGGAGGAGGGTGAGTAGGCGATTATATAAAATCTTGACAAATTAAACTAGAATAGAAATTATCAAGACCAAAGTTTGAACAAGGTTTGGATTTAAAAATGAGGTTCAGAATCAATTGGGTAGTAGAACAAACTTTAAAAGCACATTGCAATTGTGCCATTTACTATAATGGTAAACAACAAGAGTTTAGGGATAAGAAAAATTGCATACAAAATTTACAATGATTCAGGTTAGATTAAGCATATATCCACTCTCCCACACTGACAGTCTATTAGTTGGATTCCACTAGTTGATTAATAAAAGATTACAATATTGAGTAATAACACTTAGTAATAAATCATACGATTGCACTCATTTGCTCTTTTTGTACTTCTCTCACGGTCACAAAATTAAAGCTCACAAGAGAAAGAGGATCATCAAAGTTCGCTCGGATTTCGAAATTATAGATTTTAGGCCTCGTCTCTATTTGATCCTTGGCACCTTGGTCTTCTTTAATACCTATCCACTTCCAAACTAGCCAGTAGACAATCTTCAAAGAATCATCTTTTAATCTACCTATTGGACATATCTGTATTAAGAAGATTGAATGGCCGTCGAGTGACAAAAGCTAAATCTCCACTTGATTCTATCCACCCGTACAACTAGAGTCTTGGTTTCCAAGAGTAGAGTTTCTCCGCATAGAAGGAACTTGTCTCGAGATTGATTTGCCAATTGAATTAGATTGAGTCAATCAAATCTTTCTAGTGTGAAATCCAAACCAGATCACTAGCCATTATTCATTCTGGATTAGCATCATTCAAAACCTGTCACTTTTAGACTTGCTACGTTCTAAAATTGCTTCATTGTGAATTTGTCACATTATGTCTGAACTTGCATCGGGATGGGAATGAGAATAATTTTTTGAGTCTTTATCTTCCATATAAAGTATAAATTGAAGTCTAGTCCATCTTAAGTAGACTTTACAAATTGTGCTTGAATTTGAGCTAGATCAAGATAACTTCATTCCCAGATTATTTTCCTAGACCAACATGCTTTAAGACAATTATCAGACTTGCTAAAGTCTCATGGATAGTTTTGTTAGCTTCAAAATTTATCAGGAGTTTTTTCAACACTAGGAAATGCTAGACCCACTAGGAATCGGACCAAACCAACACACACACACACAATTATTGGACATTATTGACTAATTTTGTCTCTTGAGTTTGTAATAGGATTAACCCCCACTTTTTATTTATTCTAATAAATCATTTTCTTGCTTTCTCAGCTAAAATATAAAATACAAACGAAGAATGAGAGGACCAATTGGAGATGTTCATAAATGTTGCGGCGTTTTGTCGTCATAATACTGAATTAAGAGCCAATGACTTGTTTAAGAGTATAATTAGGTCTCTCCTTATCCATCTCCGTGATTAAATTAGGTTGATGTTGAAAAAAATGGATCAAGTGATTAATGTTTTTAACTTTTATGGAGGTTAGGACTTCTAACATGAAGTCTAATTCTCCACATGTTCCCTATGTCAAGAAATTCTAGGACGACCATTCCATGACCTTGGAAAAAATTAAATTCCTAACTTGTGAGCATTGTCTATTCATTCAACCCTTTAGTTTTCAATACTGATCAAAATTTATGACTCGCAATTCAACCCGAATTTAAGGCTGAACAAGCTTCAGTGTTCTATATAGAAACTAGGTTCATTATGATATTGATTGATAAATGCAATTAGATAGGACCAATTCCATGGACTCACTCGGAGATTAGACAAGATCAGTAGTCTAGTTCTTGGTTTAATCCATGGAATCAACAGTCGGTTCCCGATTCATTTTTCAAACCAATCATTAGTAGACGGATCCCATTCTAAGGTGGGAATTGCCCATCCAAACCATGCTCACCCCCAATGCCATATACTATGCCTCAATCAAAGACAATGTTGCATGGTTTCGTAAGGATACCTTCTAACACAATGTAAACACGTACCTTGCTAAAAACGTGCATTGATTCAAGCTACTGATTCGAATCCACATTACCAATGGTCTCACTACCATTCTTGTCCCTCCGACACATTATACCAATGTCTATTGTCCCCTTCAAATATTTTATCTCCTTCATAGTTTCCAATGAGCTTTACAAAAACACATCTTTTAACGGCTAACTATAATTAGGCCTAGTACATATCATAGCATACATAATACTACTTACTATACTAGAATAGATAACGCAGAACATATGCTCCTCCTCATCATCAGTATGCAGTGATAACTTGTTTAGAAGTTTAAAGTCTTCACTAAAGATGAACTTGCAAATTTCACTAACTTCATCTTAAAACGTGTTATAATCTTCTCGATATATTTCTTTTGAGATAGATGTAAAACTCTTGTAGCACATGCAAAATCTCCATATCCAATATTTAATTGTCTCTTCAAAACATCAATACCAAATATATTCTTAACTGCTATCAACATATAATAACAAATAAATCAAAGACCCATCCTTCAATCTCTGAAAATAAATATAGCTATCCATCTAACTTTTCAAATAATCCTAACTAGCCATGAAAGTCATCAAAATATTTATACCACTACCTAGTAGATTGTTTCAGCCCCATACAAAGATGTTTTTTAATGAGCAAACATGGTCTTTTTACCCATAATAGCGAATCTTTGAAACCGCCTCATGTAAATCCACTCCTCCAATTTACTATAAAAAAAAATGTAATTTTCACATCTAGGGCGTGCATGGAAACGCTCCAAAGAAGCGTTTCCGGAACACTTCTGTACGGATTTTGTTCCCGGGAACAAAAAAAGAACAGAAACGCGTTTGGTTGCGTTTCTGTTCTTTTTTTTTTTGTTCGAAACAAAATAAGAACAAAAAAAGAAACAAAAAATTGTTGTTTCTTGTTCCAGAAACAAAAATGAAGAAACGTTTCGAGTCTCTCTCTTCTTCTTCTCTTCTTCTTTTCTTCTTCTTTTCTTCTTCTTTTTTTCTTCTTTTTTCTTTCGCTGGTCGCCGGCCTCGGCCATGGCTGGCGACCGGCCGTCGAGGGTCGGCGACGCAGTTGAGGGTCGACGACCTCGCCGAAGCCTCGCCCAGCCAAGGCGAGGCTCGGCCTCGCTCGAGGGGAGATCTTCGGCTAGGGTTCCGACGAGGGGCTCCGGAGGACGGTGCGACGGCGACGCGGCACTAGAGGCTTCGAGATCGGGACGGCGTCGAGCTGCAAGCTTCGGGGCGGCGTCGAGCTGCGAGCTTCGGGGCGCAGGTGCTCGGCTCCGACGGCAGGGCGGCGAGGCTCGGCCTCACCCGCACCGGCGACGCCGAGCCTCCCCTTGGCTCGGCGAGCTCGGGCTCGCCCAGATCCGGCGAGGCCGAGCCTCTCCGGGGGCCGGCGACGCTCGGCCTCGCCGGATCTGGGCGAGCCGAGCTCACCCAGCCAAGGCGAGGCCGAGCCACGCCCAACCAAGGCGAGGCTCGGCCTCGCCGGGGGCCGGCGAGCCTCGCCGTGGCTGGGCGAGGCTACCGGCCCCGTCGGTCGGTCGCCGAAGGCCGGCGATCGGCCGAAAGAAGAAAGAAATAAAAAAGAAAGGAAAAATGGAAAATAAAATAAAAATATTAAAAAATTAAAAGAAACAAAAAAAGAATAAAATTTACCAAACGTGTTTCTACTCATTTTTTATTCCCGGAACAAACGTTACCAAACGCGTTCTTTTGTTCAAAAACCGTTCACCGGAACATAAACACTTTTTTTTTGTTTTTGTTCCCTGGAACAAAAAAAGAACAGAAACGTTACCATTCGCACCCCTAGGTGCTCCAGCTCGAAATCCTGTGCAACAATTAAGGAAAGTAAAATATGAATAAAAGTTGTCTTGCCACAAAAGCGAACACCTCATTGTAGTTAATGCCCTCCCGTTTTATATACCCCTTCGCAATAAGTCTCACCTTATATCTCACTACCTTGATATTGATAATGCCCTCTTTCCATTTGTAAACCCGCTTGCTTCCAACAATCTTCTAGCTTTTGAGTACTTTGATCAGCTCATATGTTTGATTTTGATGTTGTGATTCCATCACTTGGGTCATAACCCCTAGCCGTTGCGACAACTTTCAACTAGCATTGTCTCAAAGTAAAACAAAGGCTCATTTGTCTCCATCTCGTCACCTACAATAAATGCATAAGTAATATATGTATAACCATAATACATTGGTAGTTTTATTTGACTTATTTGTCTACTAGCAACTATAATGTGCTATGATTGTATTGGTGGTTGTCCAATATCGCCAATTTCAAGAACCTCTACAAGTTCTACCTATGTTACCTCTGAGTTGGAGTCCACACCTAAAACTCCACCTCACTACTGACCCCATGATATATTTACTTTGTTGATTATGCGGCAGGACTCCTTTATTGAAGCATTGTAGTCTCATTGAAGATCCCGACTTCGTTGATTAAAAAACCAAGTGATCTAGGATCAATGCACCATAGTTGATAGCCTTTCAACCCATGTACATAACCCAAAATTATACTTTTTTTAGCATAAGCTCAAGCTTACCATCACTCGCATGAGCATACTCGTAATCTAGAGTGATCAATAGGTTTACTCGACCATACTTCCTAAGGATTTTTTCCACACGGTAGTAGATGATGGCAATTGATTAATCAAGTAAAATGCTTTGTTTAGTGCTTTGGCCCATAATTCCTTGCCTAGTCCTATATGCGAAAGCATGTATTGAGCTCGCTTAAGTGAAAACCTGTTTTTCCGTTCTATTATGACATTCTATTATGGTTTCTCAAGTCTGTGCTCATATTCCCTTCTCTCCCATAAAAATCGGTAAAATCTTTACCACATAACTCTATACCATTATCAATTCTAGAGCTCTTGATTTATTTATCTAATTATTTCTTAATCAATACTTAAATTTCTTGAACCGATTGAACATATCGGATTTTTGCTTCAACAAGTATGTACATACATTCCTCGAATAGTCATCAATAAATGTTAGCATGTATTGGACATCTCCTTTCGAAAGAATCGAAGATGGGCCCTAGACATTTGAATAAAACTCAACCGATTGCTTGATCGAATGAATAGCTATAGTAAATTTAATCTAACCCCATTTCCCAAAAATACAGTGCTACATAAGACCAACTTCCCTATTTTCTAACCCTTCAATAACCTCTGCCCCATCTAACATCGTCACACCTACCCTACTCATGCGCCCTAACCACATATGCCATAATTAAGTCAAGTTAGATATTAACTTACTTGATGAAACTACAGCAGCTTTGGTCACAGTATAGTCTAGTAGATAATGGAGAGTATTAACTTCTTCCTTTTATTACTGTCACGTCACTTCAAGAGATCTTCAATACTCCACCTTCAATGGTGTAATTACACCCAATGTCACAAAGTGTCCTTTGAGAAATAAGATTCATTTGAGCTCTAGTACATGTCTCACAATTGTCAATGTGTGTACCACCCCATTGTACATTTGAATTCGAATTGTTCATATCCCAATAACCTTGCTGGCTACATTATTCCCCAGTAGAAGTCTACTACCACCTATAGTCTACTAAGTAAATTAGTTCCCATGATGCGTCATAGATAAGAACACCCCAATTCTAGAATCCATTTATCTCTTGACTTACCAATAGTCACACAAAAAATAGCCTATGCATCACTAGTGCTCACCTCGACAATGTTCGTCACACTACTTGTGACATTCTATCTGTCCCCCTAATTTCTCCACTTCCGACAATCTCTTCTTACGTGTCCCTTCTCATGATACTCAAAGCATTTCATGTCCCTTAAACTTTATATGGCGTGAATTCGATCTATTTTTACCTCTGCTACTATCGGACCCCCAATGTTGATATTTACCTCGAATCACTAGTCCCTGCACTACATCTTGCACTAGATTGTCATCTTGCAACTTTCTTTGTCACTTCTTAGAGAACAAGGTGGATTTTACTACTTTTGAAATAATCGTAGTGTAACCCTATAGTAATGAATAGATAAAGTGCTCACATGACTTTGGATAAGAAGCTAACAACAACATGCTTTGCTCTTCATCACAAGTTTGTTAAACTCACTTAGGTGGGATTTGATAGACATGCCTTCCATATATTTTTAAATTGAAACATCAAGTTCAATATGTACAAATGATTGTTCAAACCCTTCGTTACATAGAGTACCTGAGATTTTGCCAACGACATTGCGATGTATAACACCTCATCCAATAGGTTCAACGGGATTATATTCCTTGCCTTCCTCATTAGCCTTTTCATCATTGTTCATTGTTTCAAGCAACTTCCCATTGCTTTTCAATGCTTCGCCAAACTTGAGTTATTAATAGCACCTCAATCTTAATGTTCCATAAACTAAAGTTGTTTCTTTTCGTTAAATTTTTCAACATGTACTTTCACTCCAGATATAATTGTAATAAAAAAAAATTCAAATGATAATAAGATAAGCAAAAGCCCCAAATCAAAATCCAGAAAATCCTATCTTCACGCTTCAATATCAATTGTCTAATATATTAATGCATAAGTTAACCGAGATCTTGTAAAAAAAAACAAAAACAATAAAGAGTACTAAAGATTTATATGTTTCGGTCCAAATATCGATCCTTATATCCATGAAAAGAATCGGCAATAAATTATCCACTAATAATTAAATCGCTCATATGCTCGAATAATTTACACACCTAAATTATACCTAAATCTAAAATATTTATAAATAAATAATTCATTTGGATGTAAATTCATAGCATAGTTACCAGGTATTTTTAGTTCTGTCCACGACCAAGCAAAAGATAAAAAATCTCAACTCTCGGCTTTAAGGAGTTCAGTGTACAGCAGCTCCGTTTCCATTCGCTGGGCGTGCGGCTTCCTTCAACAAAGCCACTAGCGGCTACACTTCTCTCCGACGGAGTCCCGTCCCATTGTGCGGCTTCCATTCACTTCTCGTTGAAGGAGCCCACCTGCGGCCGGACTTGAAGAGAAAACAAGGACAACCTAGGCTAGTGCCTCGCTGGAGGAGCCCACCATTTAATCCGACACCGTGCCGCTACATATAGGAAGGTTATAGCCAAGGGCAAACCTAGGGTTTTCTTGTCTCTTTCTTTCAATTCGCTTGGCTCCACTTGCCTTTCTTTGTTTTTTTGGCACGGCCACAAGGTGAAAACAAGAGAAAATGGTGCCCCTTCTAACAATTTGTGATTGTTACATTGCAAATGAGAGCATGCGGGGATTTTTTTTTTCTTTTTTTGGGTCTGAGTATGCAGGCAATTTTTTTTTGGATCTATCGTATCTTTAACTCTCCTCCATTTTTACTCTGCCTCTGTACAATCAGTATGCAGTTATACAAATTTAGGTGCTTAAAATTGAAATTATCGATATAGAATTCGGTCTGTGTAATTTATTGTCATTAATGGAATGCATTACGATGGACCTTCTCCTTTTTCTTTTCTCCCCGTCTCACATGGCATTAATACTGTGCAACAAATAGCCTCCTGTCAGCCTTCCTATCGATGCTGTGTATGTTCAGCTCATACCAATTCTAATTACAACAACCTGCGGCTGATAGTCATCAAAGAAAATGGGCAAGTGATGCTTGCAGTTCTTCCAATGCTCGCCCCTTGGTCTCCGGCACTACCTTCATGGTGAATAAGACTGTAAGACCGCATACGCACGCGAATATGAAAAATGTCCCTGAAATTAGAACAATCCACGTTAAGCATACACAAACGGACAGGAGAGAGGGCGGGGGAGGGGGAGGAGGGGGAGAGAGAGAGAGAGAGAGAGAGAGAGTACCGGGTGCACTCCATTCGAACATGAAGTTAAAAGTGTAAGTCACAATCCAGGAACAGGACCAATTCACAAACGTCACCAGGCTCCCGGCTGATCCTTTAATGTTTACTGGGAATATCTACAGAGAACTTATTCACTGAGAATTGTCTTGTGATAAAGATTACCTAGTGCAAATTTAGACTGAAGCCATGTACCTCAGACATGATAACCCATGGTAATCCCCCATGCCAAGTGAGTAAGCTATGGAATACGCCTAAACGAAATAGTCATCTGTCACTGTCAGCAACCTTCGTCTGAACGAGCCATTGAGCAATGGTTTAAGATGAAAAGAGACGAGGAAAAAAGGCACTATTATAGAGACTTACAGTTATTGCTACATACACCAAAATTGGGGTCACTGCCTTCCAATGATTAAGGTCCTGGTCCAGTGACAGAAAAAATAGGAGGAAACAATAAGGTCGCCTAAAAACATCGAGAACCCTGAGTAGGAATAGTTGGTGTTCATGAAACCTGAATGAAGAATGACAATCCTAGAAGAATGCAACTTAAGGACATTCCCGCCGAAGAAATCTGCCAATAAAAAGTTTGGTTTACGCTTAATATCTCAAAAAGTGGTCTCATTAAGGTGATTATAGAAAATTTATCATTGTCCTAACCATCAGAAGTGGTCGTCTTCCAGCTTTATCAGTCAAGATTACACTAAGAGCTGTTGCTGGGATCTGCAAAACACGTGTAGAATCTTTAGAAAATGTGATGAAATAACAAAATTCGTGTTTCACTGCAATTCTTGATGTCTTGTACCTGGATAATTGCTATGCTTCTGGTACCAAAGGTACTTGAGAAACCTGCCAAGATAAAAGATAAAGATGACCATGCCTTCATTATTCATAAGTTACTAAATGTATTTAGTGTTTGATTTTACCAGCTGATTCAAATATGGAGCCTGTGTAGGAGGCAATTGCGTTACTCCCACCAAATTGTTGAAGCATCATCAGCCCGACTGCTATCTGCCAGTTACAAAATTAGCAAAAGAATTGCAAGCAACTTGAATAATTTGGAGGGCATTCTCACCATAAGTGGACGAGCATATCGTCTTTGGAATAAATGCAGAATTCCAGATTGGGACTGCCGTTCGAAGGTTTCTGTGTAGTCCTATAAGAAAAATTGAAATGAGAGCACAACATTGCTAAAATATCATATGCTTCCAAATTATAAGAAACAAATGCCAGATTGAGGTATTACTCTGATATCGGCTGCTTCCTGAGTAATATTGACACCTTTGCCTCTGAGTCTCTGTAATGTGACTTCAAACCCCTCCTCTTGGTGGACTCTTACCTGCAAGTGACTATGTGCTAGTAATCTTCCTTACTACAAAAATGCATGGTTTTGGCTTTGTCATCCAGTTGTATGATTTTACACGATAAGCCAATTCTTACAAGGGTAATCAACAGTACACCAATTGGATTGTTTTCCAGAGCTGCCATTTAAATGTTAATTCTATGCCTTAACTCCATTAACAACTTACCAGCCATCTAGGAGACTCTGGAACAAAGAACAAACCCACAATTTGTATGACGCAAGGAATAACACCTGAAGATGAAATCACCAAGAATGACCCTCCGATATTTTCCCAACTTATTTGCCACATAACATAAAAGAAGGGAGCAGAAAAACTACTGATTAGAGCCAAGATGCGCCAGGAGACAGTGGTTCCCAGAAAGTATATCAACGAAAAGCCACAGCATAACATGAACTGCAACAGAGGCCAACTGTGTGTCAGTGAGCAACTGAATTGTCTCCACTCACATTCAATTTCTACATTGTCCAAACTTTTTGACCTGATTGAAGGTCGTGAATGCTCCCCGGACAGTTCTGGGCGTTATCTCTGTAATGTACACAGGTACCTGTTTGGAAACAAAGAAAATAATCAACAGCACATTGGCCACATCAACTTCTAGAAATTTTTTAGGACAATAAGTCCGAATCTTCCTGCATATACCGCGTAGCATATAATACCAATGCCAAGCCCGTTTAGCAATCTCCCAATATCCAGCCACCAAGCATTCTGCAGATTCAATGGATATATCATTAAGTGCTTATGCTCTATCGCACTGCCTAAACCGTGACTTGATCATTCACAAAAATAGGATGTCACAAAAATTTTCCTTGTGTCTTAGCTGGAAGAAAATCAATTGCATGAACGCGATCCCTTAACCAGCTAGGCAGATAGTTTGAAGTGCAAAGTTCCACAATTGCAGTGAAAAAAAAAAATCCTACAGGACTGGTATCTGAACGAACTCATCAAGTCATCAATGATGAAGAAAAAAAATTCTGAAGAGGCAAGAGGAAGGGTAGGAACCTTGGCACATGCTATAGAAAGCCATCCCGCAGCGCAAACTATTTGAGAAAGCCACATTGCCTGCATCAAAAAGATATGAGCCTCACTGAAGATTTGTTGGGCTTTTCAATGAGCTTTTAAGGATGAAAGGGAGAGGTAGAGGTGCACTTACTCGTCTACGCCCAATCAAATCTGTTATCCTCCCATTTACCAGAGCTGCTATGAGGCCTCCAACTGTTAATATTGAACTGAAAAGCGAAAACTGCAACATAAAATGGGGGAGAATATGAATACAAGATGTGTTCCACTTTCCATTTCTCCGTTTGGTGTCACTGATACAGATGTCACTTCCAGTTAGTCTACTAAGTCTCGTGCGTTTTATTTCACTACAATAAATCTCATTTGACAGTATATTGATGGAAATAAATTAGTATAGCAGCCAATAGATGAACAATCCTAGAAATTTAAGCATGAATGCTTAATAGGACTTGCCGCTGCTGTGGAGAGGCCTAAATCCTCCATTATGCCTGACTCAGTTGGCGAAGAATAACCGCTCTGCATTGCAAGAACACGCCACCGGTTAATGGTACCTTCTACTTGGCAGCTACAAATCTTGTCAAGAAATGCAGCGAAAAGCACATTTCTGGAAAATAATCTACTTGGCATCAGCCAAGTGATCACGAACACAACGTACCGGTGCTCTTGGAATATAATTTACCAACTTTTAGGCTCCCTTTATTTCATTAAAAATGAATGATTTAGATAATATTTTTTTTAAAATGATCATTTGTATTACTTGAGATATAATCAGTCAACAAAAAAAAAAAAAAATTCATTATCAACAATAACTCAAGTCTAAACATTTTTATGGACGATAAAAAAAAAAAATTTCGTTTATTCAATTTTGTAAGTGATAGGGAAAATGTCATAAACAATCCCTAAACTTCTACTTAATGTGCAATCTCATCCCTAGACTTTTGATTTGTTCAATTTGGTCCCTAAATTATCGATAAATGTTCGATCTAGTCCCTGAATATTTGAAAATTGACCAATTTCGTCCCTGAGCTTTCGATTTGCTCAATTTGGTCCCTGAACTATTAACAAATGTTCCATCTAGTCCTTCGGTTTGTTCGAACCATTAAGTGACAACGTGGAGCATTAATTGATGACATGGAACTAATTTGGATTACTAAAATTATGAGTCAATATATATCTTAAAAAAGGGAAAACAAATTAGGGGTCAGTTAGAAATAAGAGCACTCATCACAAAAGCGAGAGAGAGAATAAGTGGTTACGTATATTTTTTTTGGACGGTGGCCACAATTTGACCTGTTTTAAAGGTAATTTCCATGTGAATATTCCACATGTCCTTTTTTATTTTATATTTAAGAGACTAAAAGCCATGGAAGCCAATTTCATTAACTTTAACTACGGAATGACAAAATTGGTTAATTTTCAAATAGTCAGGGACTAGATCGGATATTTATCGATAATTTAGGGACGAAATTGAACAAATTAAAAGTCTAAGGACAAGATTGCACATTAAGTGGTAGTTCAGGGACCAAATTGAGCAAATCGAAAGCTCAAGGATAAAACTAAACATTAGATGAAAGTTCATGGACCATTTGTGACATTTTCCCTAAGTGACGCAAGCAATCATTTTTAATGAAAAGTTTTTTAAATCATTCATTTTTCATGAAATAAACACAATTTTAGACACCACAGTAGCAAACACATTTCCACTGGAGTTGCAGACACAGATCTTGGTTGCTGCATCTTACTTACACCAAGGCTAACACAGAAGCTCACAGTTTTCATAAAAACACAAAGTTGACCAAAAATACAAGAGAACAGAAAAACTTTGACCAGGTTATGTGCTTCTTTCCTCTTATCTTTTCCTAACAAACTATTTCGGTTGAACTTGAAAGAAATCAAGACACCACCTTACTTGGCGATCATCTGGTACATCAAAAAAGGCGCCCTGACACAAAATTCACATCTAATTCAATACAGATGTGGATATCCATTTTCCTGGAGAGACAGATAAGATATCCCGACACAGTGGCATCTTGATACCCCCAGGAACAGGAAAAACAAATTCTAAGGAATCCAAAAAATGGAAAAATTGGATCTATGTCCAACGGATCACACCTACTAAGATATAGCTAGTGTCTTGGTGATCAATCTAAAAGATGATACAGTACTCACAGCACACCCAGTAACGAAAGAGCCGCTAACGGCGACGAGAGTGCTAAAAATGACAAGAGGCGTGACTGCAGGATCACTTGAAGACGTGATGGGGCTGCCATGACTGCCATGGGCGGAGACTTCTTCGAGAAGCAGAGCACTTGTTGGCGATCCATCTTCTCCTAGCCTTCCTCTCTCCATATCTTTTGTTTAAAAGCTCTTCGAGTTTTCAAGACATGAAAATTTGGCAAGAATGAGTCGTGAGTAAATGTGAGAATTGAGTGCGAAGAGAGGCAGAGATATAGAGTTCAAAGTAAAGGACTCTGTTGCATTAGAAGGTTTCTTCACTCCAAAGCTTCCTCGTTATTTTATGTTCGCTTTCTAAGTTTTTTTTTTTTTTTTGAGTGATCATGCGAGTAGTTGCTGAAATCTGTAGTAGTTACAGCGGCGATTCACTCATCTATGGTCGATAGAAACTACACCAGACTGCTAGTGCTACCTATCCAAAAAAAAATTGGAGCATAACTAGAGACAATAGATAGCACATAGGGTACTCTTAAAGAGTTTGAAATCAAAAACTTAGATAACAAGCATGCTGGGATATTTTATTACTTCCTCCACGTGCAAATTTCACCGTAAATTGCACGATTCCCAGTATTTTCCCTTGAATAACAGAGCTACACAAGTCTGAGAGATGATAAGATGGTAGCCATGTAACATTGTATGCTCGATAGGACTCAACGCTGCCATAGAGAGTGAATCCTCAACTATGCCGAGCTCGGTGGGTGATGAATAATCAGCCGGCATTGTAGAGATACGCCACCAGTTATGGTAACTACTACTTGGTGGAGAATTACCTCATTAGAAGCTCCAGCCCAAATAGAGCAGCTGCCCAGGAGATCACCAAAAATAACAGATTACGTCACGAGAAAGTGTTTTTGTTGTAAGTAATTTTTTTTTCTCCAAAATACAATTAAAAGTAGTGAAAAGTCAGAATTTAACATCTCTTTGCCAAATTGAGTTCCCATGGCACACATAATTGATCCTAGAGGAGCAACTTGAGTCTTTTTATATTCTTAAACAATCCAGGTCAACGTACTCCTTGGGATCTATTAACCCATGTGATCCCCGACATCACGCGAATAAAATAAAAAATAGAAAAATGAAAGTTTGATCAATCACACGAGCAAAGAGGCAAACATTGACGGAGCACTTCGTTCCTTCCTTGTTCTTTCTCTAGCGAAACATTATTTCGAATTCAAAATTAAACTCATGGATCTTGTTACTCTATTGAATTTCAGTACATGAATGATTAAGATAAGCGTACTAGAAGTCCTAAAATTTATCACGAAAGTATAATCGAGTTATAAAACTTTCAAAAGTGGAATCAACGAAATGACTTGATTGAACCAATTTGACAAGTTTTGGGACTTAATTGTACTTTTTGAAAGTTTATGGATTGCACTTTGTCATAAGTTCTAAAATTTAATTACACTTTTGAAAATTTTAGGACTCAGTACTTTCATAATAAGTCTTGGGACTTCTAATGCACTTATCCATAATAATTAATTAATCTTTGATTAGCCTTTCATTGTTCAAATTGAAATCAAAGATCCTGTCTTTGGTTTTTTAGTTTTAATTGAATTTTCAATTGACTTTGAGGCAAATTAGTCACAATCAATCCATATACTCCATGATCGATAAAATTTGCCTGTTTTATCCATTTAAGTATAGTCCAAATGATACTTAATTTGGTGAGAAATCAAAATAGTTCAAGTTCCAACAAGTTGACGCTTCACTGGCGAAATTGTGACTCTATTGCATAAGAATCAATACGCTTGAGACTTGATTTTCACCTTTAAAATCTTTAAGGCTCGATTGCATTTACACAAAATCATAAGGATTTCTAGTCTAATTTTCTCAATCATAAAAAATTTCATATCTTTTGCAAGTGCGACAGCTCAACATTTTCTTACATATACAATGAAAACAAAAGGCTGAGAGAACTGAAATTTAAGGTTGTGCCGTTAATACCTTAGGTTGTTGTGAGGACTTGCTTGCTCTTTTTAAGTGTTCGAAGTCAATCGGGAGAGAGACAAGCCACAAGACAGGAGAGGAAGATCGGAGAAGGGGCTGAGAGTGCTTCCAAACGCTCGCCTGCGACCGGAGAATTGCGTCGCCGGCCTACGTAACATTCGTCTTTTCCGCTTTTCCTCGAGCTTCAAGCATCCACGTTTCGGTGGCGATACTCTCGTGAGTCTCCCTCATTTCCGTGGCAGCAAAATCTGAGGGCTTCCTCGCCGAGGCGGGGCACTTGGCACTTGGCAGCACTCTCCTGACTGACTCAACACTCTCGCCTTTGGCAGGACGCGGACCCGACGGCCGGTTTGGGAGGACCGACCTTCCAGACTTTCTGTCCTAACTCGGGAGTGTGCATATTCAACGCGATTTCTCAACCTCTTTGATTAGTTTTGTGGTTGGAACTGGCTACGCCTTCGAAGTATTTGGCGTGCTCTTTCCGTAGACGCCTAGATCACCCAATTTGGTCTTGTATCGAGAGAGAACGAATGTTGCAAGTTTGGCGTCAAGCCTGGCCCCAAACTGGATATGAAGATGTCTCATCATGGCGATATTTGTGTGCTTAGTATTGAGAATTTGCCTTACTTGATTTATGCTCGTCGTCAATCTACGTGAGATGATTTTATGAAGGGCATAATCATAGCCGACGTGGTTTTCGGGGTCTTGTCACCTGGCAAAGTGCGACTGTAACACCATTTTTTTTTCTATCCTAACTCTCATTTCTCTTTCTCAAACTTTTCCTTTACCTCTTTGCAAAACGCGAAATTAATCCTATGCGGGGATTGTTTGCGAAGATGAGGATTGTTAATTTTTTTTTTTTTTTTTATAACAATGTCAGGAACTTTGAAATTGTTTTGGTAGTGCATTTTGCCTTTTAGATATTCATGATATTGATTATAATTTTGCAATAAGATTTATATTAAAAAACTACTGTACTATTAAGTTGAATTGTTTTAGAGCTTCATCCTTTTATGAATGGGCGTTATTTCTCCGTCCTCGAACCATAGTACGGAGTCTACGGACTGGGGTTTTACAGCGACTTTATGCAACTTTGGTCTGAAGAACTACAGAGGAAGATTTCATACGAGGTTAACTTTGGGAGCATACTTCATGTGTAATATCTAGAATACATAAGGGGATGTGGCCGAGTATGTCATTAGGTTCGCCAGGGAAGGTGGATTTGTCCAGGTCGGCGAAACCTGGCCCGGACACAATCCGACAGTTTAATAGAAATAAAAGCTTGACTAGTAGTAGCTCGGTAAAATCAATCACTCAGCAACAGGAAAAGGAGATCACAATGCTTTTGCTCTTCCTTTTACTTGTTGGCATTTCACAGTTTGCAATCAGCAACAAAATATTCATACTACAGAAGTCTTTTGACATCCCAATAGGCGCAATTGCAATGTTGTTAGACTTACAGGAGATCACATTACTTTAACTCACTGCAGAAATATGAACAAGCGATGCTTGCACTTCTTCCAGTGCTTGCCCTTTGGTCTCTGGCACTAACTTCACAGTAAACAGGATCGCTAAACCACAAATGCCCGTGAATATGAAAAATGTTCCTGCCGAAAGCAAAGTCCAGATGCAAAACGACAATCAGATAATGCATCTAATTTATCAAGGTGCAGTCACATGCGCTTAAGCTCCAAATTCTCAGTATCATACTACATAAACGAAGTCAACAGAGACAGAGAGCAGACCAGCTGCGCTCCATTCAAGCATGAAGTTGAAAGTGTAGCTCATGATCCAGGAACAGGACCAGTGGGCAAACGTCACAATGCTTCCTGCTCTCCCTCTTACATTTACTGGGAATATCTTCATAATGTGGAATAAAAAGCAATCGATGGTCTATTTGTTTTTAGTATTGGTCATCATAAAAAATTCAATTAAAAAATTTAGAAATCACACCTCGGACATTAGAACCCATGGCAGTCCCGACATGCCGACTGAGAGAAATACAAAATATGCCTGGTTGCATTATTGGTCGATCAGCAACTTCAGCGAAACTCACCACACAGTTATAGACTAGGATTCACTAAGCTCTGGTGTGATGATTTACCAATATAGCCAGGAAAACCAAAATTGGAGCGACATCCTTGAAATTGTGCAGATCCTGTAGAGAAGGGATAACAAAATGAAAGAACAAAAAGCAAGTCGAAGTCATCAAGAACCCCAAGGGTAGTAGTAGAAGATTTACCTGCATGTAAAATGACAATCCTAGTATTAAACAGCTCAAGCACATTCCAGCAGTAGAAACCTGCAAATCGAGATCAAGCTCAATTTCAACTTTCAGGTGATTGATTCCTTTTCGAACCCAAAAAAAGAGTGAGTTTCTTTTCCTGACCATCAAAAGTGGTCGTCGTCCAGCCTTATCTGTCAAGATTACAGTAATTGCCGATGCTGGAATCTACAAAACATGTCAAACTATTTGGAAAAGCAACGTGGGGAATTCATATTTCAGGATAATATTTCATAGTTGAGTATCTAGGAAATTCTCGCAAAGACAGAAAAATAGCTGACCAGGACAATAGCCACGCTCCTGGTGCCAATGCTACTTGAAAAATCTGTCATGGACAAAAGTTTGTTGTGATTATCTTTTCACACTTCCTGAAGTAGTAGAGAAGCCTTTACCAGCTGATTCAAAAATGGAGCTTGCATAGTACGAGAAAGCATTGGCTCCACCAAACTGTTGAAGCATCATCAGTCCAAGTCCAATCTAAGCTTTGAAATGATTGGAAAATGTAAGTCCTCACTAAACAGCATTGCATATAGATGTGCAAATAAATGTATATATGTAGTGGAAGGAGAGCTCACTGTGAGTGAACGAGCATATCTTCTTTGAAACACATCTAGAAATCTTGAGTGAGATTGCCTTTCAAAGGTTTCTGTGTAGACCTGTGAGATTCATAGAAGTTGAGAATGTGAGGCCCCAGAACTCATCATTCCCTGTGGGAAAAATCAGCTTTTCCCTAGAGGACTGTGAAGGGATTGAGAATTTACCATGATGTCAGCTGCTTCCTGGGAAATATCAGCACTTTTGCCTCTGAGTCTACGTAAGGCAGCTTCAAACTCCTGTTCTCGACCCACTTTTACCTGTAAATTCATTCACATAATACGTAGCTCTTGAAAGCATTGCGGTACAACTTTAAATTTGATTTCCTCACGTATCAGATTGCCACTTGTACAAAACTAGTGCAAAACCTGAAGGAACTTACCAACCATCTAGGAGACTCTGGTATGAAGTATAAACTGAAAATTTGTATTACACTAGGAATTCCACCTGAAAAATAAAATACAAAAGGCGACCTTTTACTTTTATTTTCTCAATTTTTTATCAGGAATAATTGTTAATAGAGAATCTCAGACACTACCGATCAGAGCCAAGGTGCGCCAGGAAACAATAGTTCCAACAAAGTATGTCAATGAAAAGCCGCAGGCGCTCATGCACTGCATCTCAAGAAAAATAGGCTAAAAGGTGATGTATTGGCAGTATAAAGCAAGCAAATAATGGTCCAAGTTTATTCTTACTTGACTAAATGAAGCAAATGCTCCCCGAACATTTTTAGGTGTTATTTCTGCGATGTATACAGGTACCTGATTGGCAAAAGAGAGGTGATGATCATCTAGGTTCACATAAGTGTACCAGGAAGTCCAAAGTGCGTATTACCACATAGCTTGTGACCCCAACGCTAAATCCTATTAATGCTCTTCCGGCATCCAGCCACCAAACATTCTGCAAGGCGACATGTAGTGTACAATTAAGTGATGGTGAAAAATGTCGCAGCTGGTCAAATTCTGATGGAACTTCTCCGACCCTGGCGAGTGCTGCCTGCATTCTGCCTACCAGATTGCGATGAATTTAGACCCAAGAGACGGCAATGAGAGAACTGTAATTGGGCACTGAAATCTGATGTAACCCCAAAGCATCAAATTTTTATTTGGTTGGTTCTTCATAACAGTATTGCCACAAGGCATCTGCTTGCTCACAAAGGCAGGAATGTGCAAGATGCGTGTCCCTTATGTGTTACTCAAGGTGGAGAAAATATTTTATTTGCTAAGAGATTGTCCGTTCGCTCAAAAATTATGGGATGAAATTGGAATGACCTCTTTCTATGGTTGGGAACTACAATAAGTCCTTAAGAGATTGGATTACAGATATAAGAACTAAAATTTGGTACAATAGGCCTAGTATC
Organism: Eucalyptus caleyi; assembly: GCA_014182885.2. Taxonomy (NCBI): domain Eukaryota; kingdom Viridiplantae; phylum Streptophyta; class Magnoliopsida; order Myrtales; family Myrtaceae; genus Eucalyptus; species Eucalyptus caleyi. Next base: position 47,369,203 of record CM024467.2, read on the forward strand.
TCTTAGAGTACTGTTTTCTTAATTGTACTCGGGGGTCTTTGGATATATAGGAATGCTGTTGCTTTCAATCGTAATTCTAAACTAACTCACTTGGCCTCTTTTGTTTAGATAAAGCGGGGCACATCTGCTGCAGAAAAGGCATATCCCCTCTTGTTCCAGTCATAAAACAAATGAAACAAATGAAAAGTTCATATTTTTGTTCATGAATGAAATCTTATGGGAACTGTCCATATTCAGCTCATCTTTCAGAACCATATCACATCCAGGATTCGATGAAATAAGATAAATTGAGACAGTATTTTGTAAATAAATAATTATCTTGAATATGTTAACAATTTCTGTATTTTCCAATTGCCTAGAAGGGACAAAAGGAACATCTTGTTTTTCCTTCAACAATATCTGATCTCTAACGGGCCTCTCAGTGGAATTTGAATTCAAATGAAGTTCTGACCATCTTTTGGAGAAAAAAAAAAGAAAGAATGGGTCTTCTAGGATTCCCAAGAAATCCTATGATTTCTTCTGGAAGTATATGATTCTTCATCTCCTTCTCAGTTCCGTGAAAGAAGTCCGGACCAGGATTGAAATGGGAAATTCCACAAGCTGACTGGATCAAATTGAAATCTGATGGAGCGGTGGAGTGTACAGGAGTTGCTGAAATTGGTGGCATAACAAGGGACGATGAATGGAAATCGGTGAAGGGCTGTACTTGTGGCTTAGGAATAGACGTGACATGTCTAGAGATTGAATCTGATGCCAGTAATGCAAAACATGCTTCGCAAAATACTAGTGTTGACATCCCTAACTTGAACTCAATTTTGAATGAATGCGGGCACGTTTTAGCTGAATATGCAGCTGGTGAGAATTAAGCACGCATTCAGAGAAGCAAATCATTGTGCGGACATGCTAGCAAAGATGGGATGGACGGCATCCTACAGTACATTTACCTTCAACTGTATTCCTTCTGAATTAGAAACTCAAGTTGTATTGGATAAGCACAGAGCTTTATCCTTGGTGACTCAGACTGGGCGTTGGCCTTGATCTGAACTTTCTTATTTGGAGTATTTATACAAGTATGTTTTAAAAAAATTGCACCCGTGAAAGGGGTGTCAAGAAACTTCAAATTTTTCCTATCACTAACCAAATAGACATACTCTATAACATACGAGAACACAATCATGTAACTGAACAACAGACGCAGAAATCATTCTCTTCCCTGACCACATGGAACTCGGGAAGTTACCAGTAAATTCTCTAAAAGGCATTTCCTATTCCATTTGCTATAAGTGAAATACAATACACATGTGTTTGGAAACCTATGAGGAGGATTTCGAGAGTCAAGATAAAGCGAAGGAACCTTGGTGAGTGCTATAGAAAGCCATCCAGCTGCGCAAAGTACTTGAGAAAGCCACATTGTCTGCATCACAAGATACAACAATAGTAATTTTCTTGCTCCAGTGCAATTGTGATATTTTAGAAAGTTAATAGCTCACGGAATACTTACGCGCTTTCGACCAATCACATCTGTCATGGTTCCATTTAGCAAAGCTGCGACTAGTCCTCCAATTGTCAGCATCGAACCAAAAAGTGAATACTGCAGCATGAGGAAGATAGAGAAAGGATTTGTACAAAGAACCTGAACTGACACCGACTGCACTTATCCCTCAACGGTCCTCAGTACAAGATATGCTTTTAAAGCTTATCGATTAAGATACAGGATCAACGTTATAAGGTATGTTCAGGAACAAAATATAAAAAAAAAAAAAAATTCGGATAACAATTGGAAGTTTAGAATATAGATGATAGTTAACTCAAGTAAAACTCTGCAGCAATCATGCCATCCTGATCTTATTTCGGCAATAAGCTACATACATCCAACCCGACAGATTCTTCATTCATGAGGAGGAAAGTAGACTTACTGCTGATACCGAAAGTCCCAGATCTTCCATTATACCTGACATAGTTGGTGATGAATAACCCACCTGCGCAGCAAATTGCTTGCCATTGTCAAGGTGCCTTTGTGACTGCTAGTAACCTTGCAAGGAAATACAGCCTAAATTGAGGCAGCACAATATGGTCAGAGAGATTGTGGAGTCAAATGGAGAGGCAGCCCAAACAACGGCTCCTAATTTCATGCTTTCTTTTCCTTGTTCCTTTTTTTCCCGATACTTCCCCAAGAGTTGTAATTGTCCCAATCCCACGCAAGCAGGTTATTTCAAGAGCACCAAATTCCAAATTAATATAACTGTGAATGATTTTCTTTTTCGGGGATAGGCCATACGTGTATTTATCTTCTTGCCAAGAGATATTCATGAATTGGAAAGAACCTATCAATATGACCTGTACTTTTACTGTAGTCCAACAGAAAGCATCTTTGTGACGTTGAACAGATGAAACATAACAGAGAAAACAAAGACTTCATAAAGACAAGTGATGGCTCATAAATTGCTATTGGAATGCATTGCATGGTTGGTGCAGCACACTCACAGCGCATCCTGTCACAAAAGACCCGCAAACTGAGACCAGTGTGCTAAATCCGAGAAGAACCGTAACAGAAGAATCACTGGAAGATAAAGAGTCGCCGTGACTGCCACAATTTGAGACTTCTTTGAGAAGCAGAGAGCCTGTTGAGAGCCCATCCTCTTCTTGACTCTCTCTCACCATGTCTCTCTATTTTTTCATGAATAAGAATTGCCAGAATTGAAGGAGACAAGAATGAATCTTCGATGGATATAAAGGAATCAAAGAAATGGACTATTGGGTGTGTGATATTATGATAGAGACTTCACATCAGAAAGTTTCGTAGTCAAATAAATAGACTTTTGAGCGTGTAATAGTATGACTTAAAGCCAAAGAAATAGACTTGTGGTCGTGTAATAGTATGACGGAGACATTGCATCGGGAATTTTCTGGCTTATGGCCTCATAATTAGAAAGATTGTGGAGTCAAATGGAGAGGCAGCCCAAACAATGGCTTGGAATTTTCTTTTCCTTGTTCCCTTTTTTCCTGAAACTTCCCCAGTAGTTGTAATAGTCCCAATCCCACGAGAACAGGTTATTGCAAGAGCACCAAATTCCCAATAAATATAACCGTGAATGGTTTTGTTTTTCTGGGGATAGGCCATATGATGAAGAACAAGCTAAACAATTTGTATTTATCTTCTTGCCAAGAGATATTCATGAACTGGAAAGAACCTACCAATATGACCTGTACTTTTACTGTAGTCCAACAGAAAGCATCTTTGTGACGTTGAACAGATGAAACATAACAGAGAAAACAAAGACTTCATAAAGACAAGTGATGGCTCATAAATTGCTATTGGAATGCATTGCATGGTTGGTGCAGCACACTCACAGCGCATCCTGTCACAAAAGACCCGCAAACAGCAACCAGTGTGCTAAATCCGAGAAGAACCGTAACAGAAGAATCACTGGAAGATACAGAGTCGCCTTGACTGCCACAATTTGAGACTTCTTTGAGAAGCAGAGAGCCTGTTGAGAGCCCATCCTCTTCTAGACTCTCTCTCACCATGTCTCTCTATTTTTTCATGAGCAAGAATTGCCAGAATTGAAGGAGACAAGAATAAATCTTCGATGGATATAAAGGAATCAGAGAAATGGACTATTGGGTGTGTTATGATAGAGACTTCACATCAGAAAGTTTTGTAGTCAAATCTATTGACTTTTGAGCGTGTAATGGTATGACTTAAAGCCAAAGAAATAGACTTCTGGGCTTGTAATAGTATGACGGAGACATTGCATCAGGAATTTTCTGGCTTACGGCCTCATGGTTATTGAATGTTCCATTTATAAGTTTGTTCTTTGCTGAAAGACATGAATGATTACTTTGGATTATTTCCAAATACTAGTCGCAATATGTTTATGGATTTGTCTCTCTAGGATATTGAACTGAATCAACCTGCTGCATGTTCAGAAGATTTGTAAAGAATCGCAGATTCATTGTTACTTTTGTCCTAGTGTCTGTATAACTGTTAATAAAAAGATAGGACAATCATCGGTCAAATCAATCCCTTCGTCTGAGTGACAGCAATTTAAGATTACTTTTGTACCATTACGCCTTTGGCTACTGGCTACTGTGCATCTCTCTTGATGTGTGAGAGCCAGGTCGCAGGTTCGATTCTCATCTCAGAATTCGGGAAAAGGAGGAAAAAGAAACAAAGCAAAACGAGAATATCAGTACTTATAGCTATAAACATCTAGAAGAGTACTGTTAGGATTGATTCTAAAACTCAATTGACGTGTAAAAGCCACATGACATTTCAGGGGCAATTCTATAGCACAATTTTGATGATCCATATAAGAAGTTACAGACTGATTGTCCATGGTCAGTCAAAAAATATATATTTATAACGGTAACTTATAAAAGCATTGGTAAAAATGAGGCGGCTGGTATAACTGTTTACCTAATAATGTATCAGTAAGGTACCGACAAAAAAATAAATTTACTAATATCTAGTTAATCGAAAATTACCACTTTCATTCGACTTGTACTAATGCCTGCCAATTTTTTGCTGTATTATTGGTATGCAGTTATTCAAATAAAATTAAAATTGACATTTACAATATACAATTTGGTCTGTGTAATTTACCGACATTAGTGACATGTACTACAATGGAACTTCTCTCTCTCTTTTTTATTTCCTCCCCGTTTCACATTTTATTAATTCTTTGCATCAAAAAGCCTTCTGTCAGTCTTGCTGTCAGTGCTGCCTGTGTTTGGCTCATACCAAATCATCGAAGAAAATTAGCAAGTGATGCTTGCAGTTCTTCTAATGCTCGCCCCTTGGTCTCTGGCACTACCTTCGCGATGAATAAGACTGTGAGACCGCAAATGCATGCGAATATCAAAAATGTCCCTGAAAGTAACACAGTCCAGATTAAGCATAAACACAATATATATATATAGAGAGAGAGAGAGAGAGAGAGAGAGAGAGAGAGAGTACCGGGTGCGCTCCATTCGAACATGAAGTTGAAAGTGTAAGTCACAATCCAAGAACAGGACCAGTTGATGAATGTCACCATGCTTCCGGCCGACCCTTTAATGTTTACAGGGAATATCTACAGAGAATATATTCACTGAGATTGGTCTTGAGATAGAGAGTGCAAACTTAAAAACTGAAGGCATGTACCTCGGACATGATAACCCACGGTAATCCTGCAATGCCCAGTGAGTAAGCTACCGAATACACCTAAATGAAATAGTCGTCTGTCAGCAAACTTCTTCAACGAGTTATTGAGCAACAGTTCGGGATGAAAGAGATGAGGAAGAAAGGCACTCTTATAGAGACTTACAATAACGGCTACATACACCAAAATTGGGGTCACGGACTTCCAATGATTATGTTCCTGTTTCAGCAACAGGAAAAATAGTGGGAGAAAGTAAGGTCACTTCAAAACATCAAGAAACAGGAGTAGGCATAGTAATTGTTCACGAAACCTGCATGAAGAATGACAATACTAGAAGAATGCAACAAAAGGACATTCCAGCTAAAGAAATATGCAAATAAAAGTTGGGTTCAGGCTCAGTATCTTGAAAAGTGGTCTCCTTAAGGGGAGTATAGCAAATTTATCAGTTTCCTAACCATCATAAGTGGTCGTCTTCCGGCTTTATCTGTCAAGATTACACTCAGAGCAGTCGCTGGGATCTGTGAAACATGTCGAGAATCTTTAAAAAATGCGATGAGGCAAGCAAATTCGTCTTTCACTGCAATTCTACATAGCCCAGCACCTGGACAGCAGCCATGCTTCTGGTACCAAAGCTGCTTGAGAAGCCTGCCAAGATAACAGATTAAGATGACCCACAATGGGGCTTCAAGCGCTAATTTGTGGCACCTGAACTAAGCTTTCATTATTCATTCATTACTAATGTATTTATCTGTTGATTTTTACCAGTGGATTCAAATATGGAGCCTGCGTAGTAGGCAAATGCATTACTCCCAGCAAATTGTTGAAGCACCATCAGCCCAACTGCTATCTATTGCTTCGACAAGATTAGGAATATAAGAAAAGGGTATGACAATTGCAAGCAATTTGAACAATTTTGAGGGCCTTCTCACTATAAGTGGACGAGCATAGCGTCTTTGGAACAGATCCAGAATTCTAGACTAAGATTGCTGTTCAAAGGTCTCTGTATAGTCCTATAAGACAAGTGAAATGAGAAACCTCAGTAGCAAAAGTCATATGCTTCCAAATTATCTTAAAGACAAACGAGATTGAGATATTACTCTAATATCGGCTGCTTCCTGAGTAATATTGACACTTTTGCCTCTGAGTCTCTGTAATGTGACTTCAAACTCCTTCTCTCGGTGGACTTTTACCTGTAAATGACTTTCTGCTATTCTTACAATGAAAAGTTCATAATCTTGGCTTCGTCATCGAGTTCTATGATTCTACACAACTGGCATATGCTTAGAATGGCGATCTGCACCACTTGGATTGTGTATCAGAGTGGATTGCCACTGAAATGTTAATGCCTATGCCTCTACTCCACTAACAACTTACCAGCCATCTAGGTGACTCTGGAACAAAGAACAGACCCAAAATTTGTACGACACAGGGAATGCAACCTGAAGATGAAATCACCAAGAATGACTTTTTGATATTTTCTAACTCATTCACCACATAACATAAAAAGAGGGAACTGAGACACTACTGATCAGAGCCAAGATGCGCTAGGAGACAATGGTTCCAAGAAAGTAAATCAACGAAAAGCCACAGCATATCATGAACTGCAACATAAGCCAACTCTCTTTTAATAAGCAAATGAATTGTCTCCACTCAATTTCAATTTCCACGCTGTCCAAACTTTTTGACCTGATTGAATGCCGTAAATGCTCCCCGAACATTTGTAGGCGTTATCTCAGCAATGTACACAGGTACCTGTTTGGAAACAAAGATAATGATTAACAGTACGTTGGCAATTCAACTTCTATAAATTTATCAGGACAGTAAGTCCGGAACTTCCTGCATATACCACATAACATATGATCCCAATGCCAAGCCCGCTTAGCAGTCTTCCAATATCCAGCCACCAAGCATTCTGCAGAGTAGATAGAATGTACCATTAAGCGCTTACACTTTATCTCACAGCCTAAACCATGACCTGATCATTCACAAAAATAGGATGATGTAAAAATTTTCCTCGCATCTTAGCAGGTAGAGAATCAATTGTATCTTTTTTTTTCTGGACGGCGATCCCCTAACCAGCTGGACAGATAGTTTGAAGTGCAAATATCACAAATGCAGTGAAAAATTACAGGTAGAGAATCAATTGTATCTTTTTTTTCTGGACAGCGATCCCCTAACCAGCTGGACAGATAGTTTGAAGTGCAAATATCACAAATGCAGTGAAAAATTACAGGTAGAGAATCAATTGTATCTTTTTTTTCCGGACGGCGATCCCTAACCAGCTGGACAGATATTTTGAAGTGTAAATTTCACAAATGCAGTGAAAAATTACAAAAATTTCCTACAGGACCAATCTCTGAATGAACTTATCCATATGGTAAGCGCAAAGGTGGAAAATGCGATTTATATTATTCAGCCTGTTTATTGAGTCATCGAAGGTGAAGAAAAATTCTGCAGTGGCGAGAGGAAGGGCGGGAACCTTGGGCAAATGCTATAGAAAGCCATCCTGCAGCACCAAATATTTGAGAAAGCCACATTGCCTGCAACAAAAGATATATCTTTTAAGATTCCTGTAAGATCTGTAGTTCATTGAGATTTTGAGAATGAAAGGGAGAGGATTTCTTACTCGTTTACGCCCAATCAAATCCGTTACCCTCCCATTTACCAGAGATGCTATTAGGCCTCCAACTGTTATTAATGAACCGAAAAGCGAATACTGTAACACAAAAGAATTGGGGAGGATGTCTCTTGGGATATTGACCCCATTATCTTCTCCGCTAGGGATCAGACTTAGAGTTTTTGGCCAGTTTGGTTGCCTTTGGCTGCCAGTTGTGCTTGCCACCTGGGCCTTTCTTTGCTGTTCTTGTTGTAGTCGTTTGGCTTTTCTTGCGGCTTCCTTTCACTCATTTAGAGCCTGTTCTTCATGAGTGCAAGTTTTTGAAGCCGTCTCGTTTGTACAGTTTGGCTTCCCCATTATATTGCTTACTTTTACCAACCCAAAAAAAAAAAAAAAAAAAAAAAAAGAATTGGGGAGGATGTCAATACGACTTGTGATCCATTTCCCATTTATCCGTTTGGCGTCACTGATAGAGATGTCATTTTTAGCTAGTCCACTAAGGCTCGTGTGTTTTATTTTACTCCAACAAATCTTGTTTTAGAACCCAATTTGTATAGCGGCTAACAGATGAACAACTCTAGAAATATAGTACGAAAGCTTGGTAGGACTTGCCGCTGCTGTGGAGAGGCCCAAATCCTCCATTATGCCAGACTCGGCTGGTGAAGAATAACCGGTCTGCATCGTAAAAAATGCCGCCTGTTAATGGTACCTTCTACTTGATAATACTAAACTTGTCGTGAAATGCAACGAGCAACACATTTGCCAAGCAAATTCTGCAAAGGATGCAAACTAAAGATGCAAGCCAAAAGTTAGTTTTTGAATGGCATTTTTCTCAAAATTGTGATTGAAGTAATTAATGAAGATCATTTGACTTCTTTTTTGCATATACGAGTTTCATGCCGTGCCCTGGAGTGATCCTAATCAGCTACTTGCTTTATCGTGGTTCGAGTTGAAATCCTTACAAGAAAACATGGAAACAAGCATCAGACTCCCGGGTAGTGATTGTGGGAAAATGTTACAAAGGAGTTGTCGGAACAAATTGTCACATTCTTAAATAATCCAGGTCAACCTAATGTGGTATCAGCCTAGTGATCAAGAACATAGTACACAGATGCCTCTGGAAAAGAATTTACTTATGCTTTCAGGCACCAAAAGCAGAAGTAGACACGCATTTAGCCTGAGTTGTAGGCACAGATCTTGGATGCTTTATCCTTACACCAAAGGCCAAACTGAAGACCCAGACTTTTCTTCTAAAAACACAATGTTGACCAATCATACAAGAAAACAGAGGAAACTTTGATCAAGTAATCTGCTTCTTTCCTCGTATCTATTCCTAACAGAAAATTTTTAGTAGACCTCCGTAAGAAATTGTCACACTGTCTACTTGGCAATCATCAGAATCGTCACAGAAGGCACCAAGACTGCAAAATTCACCTCTGATTCAATAGAGATGTGGGCAACGGGACGTGAAAATAAATAACCTTCAAAAGAAAACAGAGCTGGCTTCTTGATGGTGAATCTTAAAACTTGATACAATACTCACAGCACACCCGGTCATGAAAGACCCGCCAACTGCAATGAAAGTGCTAAAAACGACGAGCGGCGTGACTGCAGGGTCACTTGAAGGCACGACGGGGCTGCCATGACTGCCACGGACAGAGACTTCCTTGGGAAGCAGAGTACTCGTGGGCAGTCCATCTTCTTCTAAGCTCTCTCTGTCCATGTCTTGTCATTCGAAAGCTCTTCGGAGTAATAAGTTTCCAAGAAATGAGAATTTGGTGAGAATGAGTCGCGAGTGATTGCGGAGGCAGCGGCAGGGGAGCTCAGAGCAATGGACTGTTGAAATTGACAAATAGAGAAACCTGTACGCGGTAGGGCAGAGCCTCTGTTCTGAATTTAAGACGGATGTAGAACTCATTTTTAGGGGGCCGAACTTAACAGTTGATGATATTTTCTCTTAGATGTTAATAATTATAAGGCTCCATTAATTTCACAAAACATAACTTCCGAAAAAAAAAAAAAAAAAAAACGTTTTTCTCAATTTTTCAGCATTTATTTTATAAAAAAAAAAATTAATCAAGAAAAACGTTTTTCACTATTAGAAAAAAATTTTAAAAATGGGGAAAATGTTTTTTTTTTTTTGGTGAAATGTAATAAATATATTGAGGAGAGGCCAATTGTACACAAAATCACGACTTTAAAACTTGCACTCCAAATGAGAAGATCAAAAGGAGTGGAAGGATGCCGTGATGTAAAAGCCACGTGGACAATCAGCACACACCCTACAACGCAATGCTAAAGACAGGCACGGCATAGACAACCGGCATTCAAAGCAAAAAGCGACAGCTAGGGAGGAGAGTAGCCCACGGCTCCAAAGCAAAGAGGCTCCAACAAGGCTACGAGTCCCCGGAGAAAATGATTGGATCAATACCCCAACTTTGTTGCAACCTTCTGTTCCTAAAATTATCTTCAACATTCCTGATGATGATAGCTTTGTCACGGACCACTTTGAAAATATGGTTCTTCATGGCCGGGACTGTAAGAGGCTGATCTCTGAATATGATGCTATTCCTAATTTTCCAAATAATATGACAAAGAGTGCCGAAGGAAAAACGACCAATGCATTTATAAAAATCTTTACCCATCAAAAAGGTAGCAGCCCAATGTAAATTCTCCCTCCAAGACCTATTACACCAAGGCAAATTGCATCTAGTAGCCCAAAAGAAAGCGAGACTAGCTGTGACGCCGCAGCCAAAAAATAGATGATCAATTGAGTCAGGCATATCCTTGCAAAAAGTGCAAGCCCCACTAGCTATTCTTCCATGAGAAAGTAGGAGAGCTTGGGTGGGAAGCCTGCAATTGGCAATGAGCCAAAGGTTAAGTTGATACCGGGGCGATATGGCATTATTCTAAACGAAGGCATGCCAATAGACTCAGGCCCTCTTCCGTTTGACGGAATCCCATGCCGAAGCCACCGTGAAATAGCCCGACAGGCTATCCCTCCAGCAGCAGCAATCCGAGTTCTGAGAGAGGGTCGGGAGAGGAAAACCCCACAACTCAATCATAGCCTTAAGAGCCTGCCCATCGTCTGAGAAGAGATCAGCCACAGAAGCCTGTCTAGAGAGCCTTGAACTATAGATAAGTGAGTTCGAAAAAATCAAGTTCAAAGGCCCCATGGGGTGCCAATTATCAAATTATAAAGAGGTTGAGAGAACATCACCAATTTCCTAGAAGAAGGCCTTCCGGAAATCGTTCCCGAGGTTGAACAGTCTCTTCCAAGGCCAGGAACAATAGATTGGCTTCCTCACTACCTAGAAGTTCTTGTCTTTTAAGAAGGTGGTATAAATCCATCTGCACCAGAGAGCCTCCTTGTCTGAAAACAGGAGTCGGATATGTTTCAACATGGATGCCCTATTGCAGTCTCGGAGTCTCCTAATACCAAGCTCTCCCTCCTCTTTTGGAAGGCAAACAACATCCCCAGCTACCTTGGCACCACCTCTACCCAACTTCAAGCCTTTTCACAGGAATTGTCTAAGGATTTTTTCAATCTGGTCCAACACAACTATAGGTAGAACAAAAACACGCGCCCAGTAGGCTTGTATGGCATGAAGAACTAACCCGATGAGTTGAAGTCATCCAACAAGAGAGAGAAAGCGACAAGTCCAAGACTGGACCCTCGCTGTAATACAATTGACAAGGGCACAACAATCTCATTTACTAAGCCTCGAAGTAATAATTAGAACCCCCCGATAAGAAACCGGCAAGTTGCCTTCATGGAATCCAAGTTCGGAGAAAATCTGATTCCTTAAAGAAGGCGCGCCTCCCACCAGGAATATTTCACTTTTGCTCGGATTTGGATATGAGCCACTCTGAGAGGGGGGGAAATGTGTTTCACTTTTCATAAGTGGAAAATTATGTGTTTCACTTTTCAAAAGTGAAAAACATTTTTCATGACTTCTTCAACCATACTTTGTTTCACTAAACACATTTTTATTTGTTTTATGTTTTCTTTTTTGTTTTTTAAACAATCAAGTTTTTAATTTTTTTTTTCTTTTTTCTTTCTTTCCTTTTCATCTTCTTCCTTGGCCAGCTGGCCACGGGCCAATTCGAGCCTCGCCCCACTCCATCGCCTGACTAGTTCGAAGTATGTGACATCGATCTAATTCGCCCTTTTCATTGATGAACCAACAACCCAATCGGGTCAATCTTAGATATTAAATCCTACCCTTTTTTTGTTGGCACAAAAATTAGTCCAAGCAAGACTTAAGCGCTGCTCTCATAGACTAGAACTCTTCAAATAAGAAAATAAATCGATGATCCATTCTTTAATTCTTTTTTTAATTGTTTAAGAGTTTCATCCTTTTACGAATGGGTGTCATTTCTCCGTCCTCGAACCATAGTACGGAGTCTACGGACTGGGGTTTCACAGCGACTTTATGCAACTTTGGTCTGCAGAACTCCAGAGGAAGATTTCATACGGGGTTAACTTTGGGAGCATACTTCATGTGAAATATCCAAAATACATCAGGGGACGTGGCCGAGTATGTGATTAGGTTCGCCCGGGAAGGTGGATTTGTCCGGGTCGGCGAAACCTGGCCTGGATACTATCCGACAGTTAAATAGAAATAAAAGCTTGACTAGTAGAGTAGCTCGGTAAAATCAATCACTCAGCAAAAGGAAAAGGAGATCACAATGCTTTTGCTCTTCCTATTACACGTTGGCATTCACAGTTTGCAATCAGGAACAAAATGTTGATACTACAAAAGTCTTTTGACATCCCAATAGACGCAATTGCAATGCTGTTAAGACTTACAGGAGATCGCATTACTTTAACTCACTGCAGAAATATGAACAAGCGATGCTTGCACTTCTTCCAGTGCTTGCCCTTTGGTCTCTGGCACTAACTTCGCAGTAAACAGGATCGCTAAACCACAAATGCCCGTGAATATGAAAAATGTTCCTGCCAAAAGCAAAGTCCAGATGCAAAACGACAATCAGATAATGCATCTAATTTATCAAGGTGCAGTCACATGCGCTTAAGCTCCAAATTCTCAGTATCATACTACATAAACGAAGTCAACAGAGACAGAGAGCAGACCGGCCGCGCTCCATTCAAACATGAAGTTGAAAGTGTAGCTCATGATCCAGGAACAGGACCAGTGGGCGAACGACACAATGCTTCCTGCTCTCCCTCTTACATTTACTGGGAATATCTTCATAATGTGGAATCAAAAGCAATCAATGGTTTATTGCTTTTAGTATTGGTCATCATAAAATTCAACTAAAAAATTTAGAAATCGCACCTCGGACATTAAAACCCATGGCAGTCCCGACATGCCGACTGAGAGAAATACAAAATATGCCTGGTTGCATTATTGGTCGATCAGCAACTTCAGCGAAACTCACCACACAGTTATAGACTAGGATTCACTAAGCTATGGTGTGATGATTTACCAATACAGCCAGGAAAACCAAAATTGGAGTGACATCCTTGCAAATGTGCAGATCCTGTACAGAAGGGACAACAAAATGAAAGAACAAAAAGCGAGTCAAAGTCATCAAGAACCCCAAGGCTAGTAGTAGCAGATTTACCTGCATATAAAATGACAATCCTAGTATTAAACAGCTCAAGCACATTCCAGCAGTAGAAACCTACAAATAGAGATCAAGCTCAATTTCAATTTTGAGGTGATTGATTCCTTTTCGAACCCAAAAAAAGAGTGAGTTCCTTTTCCTGACCATCAAAAGTGGTCGTCGTCCAGCTTTATCAGTCAAGATTACAGTGATTGCGAATGCTGGAATCTACAAAACATGTCAAACCATTTGTAAAAGCAACGTGGGGAATTCATATTTCAGGATAATGTTTCATAGTTGAGTATCTAGGAAATTCTCGCAAAGACAGAAAAACAGCTGACCACGACAATAGCCACGCTCCTGGTGCCAATGCTACTTGAAAAATCTGTCATTGACAAAAGTTTGTTGTGATTATCTCTTCACACTTCCTGAAGTAGTAGAGAAGCCTTTACCAGCTGATTCAAAAATGGAGCTTGCATAGTACGAGAAAGCACTGGCTCCACCAAACTGTTGAAGCATCATCAGTCCAAGTCCAATCTAAGCTTTGAAATGATTGGAAAATGTAAGTCCTCACTAGACAGCATTGCATATGGATGTGCCAATAAATGTTTATATGTAGTTGAAGGAGAGCTCACTGTGAGTGAACGAGCATATCTTCTTTGAAACACATCTAGAAATCTTGAGCGAGATTGCCTTTCAAAGGTTTCTGTGTAGACCTGTGAGATTCATAGAAGTTGAGAATATGAGGCCCTAGAACTCATCTTTCCCTGAGGGGAAATATCAGCTTTTCCCTAGAGGACTGTGAAGGGATTGAGAATTTACCATGATGTCAGCTGCTTCCTGGGAAATGTCAGCGCTTTTGCCTCTGAGTCTCTGTAAGGCAGCTTCAAACTCCTGTTCTCGACCCACTTTTACCTGTAAATGCATTCACATAATACGTAGCTCTTGAAAGCATTGCAGTACAACTTTAAATTTGATTTCCTCACGTATCAGATTGCCACTTGTACAAAACTAGTGCAAAACCCTGAAGGAACTCACCAACCATCTAGGAGACTCTGGTATGAAGTATAAACTGAAAATTTGTATCACACAAGGAATTCCACCTGAAAAACAAAATACAAAAGGCGATCTTTTTCTTTTATTTTCTCAATTTTTTATCAGGAACAATTGTTAATAGAGAATCTCAGACACTACCAATCAGAGCCAAGGTGCGCCAGGAAACAATAGTTCCAACAAAGTATGCCAATGAAAAGCCACAGGCGCTCACGCACTGCATCTCAAGAAAAATAGGCTAAAAGCTGATGTATTGGCAGTATAAAGCAAGCAAATAATGTTCCAAGTTTATTCTTACGTGAATGAATGAAGCAAATGCTCCCCGAACTTTTTTAGGTGTTATTTCTGCGATGTATACAGGTACCTGATTGGCAAAAGAGAGGTGATGATCATCTAGGTTCACATAAGTGTACCAGGAAGTCCAAAGTGCACAATACCACATAGCTTGTGACCCCAGCGCCAAATCCTATTAATGCTCTTCCGGCATCCAGCCACCAAACATTCTGCAAGGCGACATGTAATGTACAATTAAGTGATGGTGAAAATGTCGCAGCCGGTCAAATTCTGATGTAATTTCTCCAACCCTGGTGAGTGCTGCCTGCATTCTACCTACCAGATCGTGATGAATTTAGACCCAAGAGACAGCAGTGAGAGAACTGTAATTGGGCACTGAAATCTGATGTAACCCCAAAGCATCAAATTCTTTATTTGGTTGGTTCTTCATAACAGTATTGCCACAAGGCATCTGCTTGCTCACAAAGGCAGGAATGTGCAAGATGTGTGTCCCTTATGTGTTACTCAAGGTGGAGAAAATATTTTATTTGCTAAGAGATTGTCCATTCGCTCAAAAATTATGGGATGAAATTGGAATGACCTCTTTCTATGGTTGGGAACTACAATAAGTCCTTAAGAGATTGGATTACAGATATAAGAACTAAAATTTGGTACAATAGGCCTAGTATCTCTTAGACTACTGTTTTCTTAATTGTATTCTGGGGTCTTTGGATATATAGGAATGCTGTTGCTTTCAATCGTAATTCTAAACTCACTTGGCCTCTTTTGTTTAGATAAAGCGGGGCACATCTGCTGCAGCAAAAGGCAAATCCCTCATGATACACTAGATCCAATATTGATAGAGTGAATAAATCTTTCATTTCTTGAAAGTTCTCATGATTCAAATCCGTGGTGTAATGTGTATCCCCTCTTCTTCCAGTCATAAAACAAATGAAACAAATCAAAAATTCATACTTTTGCTCAAGAATGAAATCTTATGGGAACTGTCCATATTCAGTTTATCTTTCAGAACCACATCACATCCAGGATTTGATGAAATAAGATAATTTGAGACAGTATTTTGTAAATACATAGTTATCTTGAATATGTTTATAGTTTCTGTATTTTCCAATTGCCTAGAAGGGATAAAAGAAACATCTTGTTTTTCCTTCAACAATATCTGATCTCTAGCGGGCCTCTCAGTAGAATTTTAATTCAAATGAAGTTCTGACCATCTGTTAGAGAAAAAAGAAAGAATGGGGCTTCTAGGATTCCCAACAAATTCTATGATTTCTTCTGGAAGCATATGATTCTTTATCTCCTTCTCAGTTCCGTGAAAGAAGTCCGGACCAGGATTGAAATGGGAAATTCCACAAGCTGACTGGTTCAAATTGAATTCTAATGGAGCGGTGGAGTGTACAGGAGTTGCTGAAATTGGTGGCATAACAAAGGATGATGAAGGGAAATCGGTGAAGGGCTGTACTTGTTGTTTAGGAATAGATGTGACATGTCTAGAGATTGAATCTGATGCCAGTAATGCGAAACATGCTTCGCAAAATACTAGTGTTGACATCCCTAACTTGAACTCAATTTTGAATGAATGCGGGCATGTTTTAGCTGAATATGCAGCTGGTGAGAATTAAGCACTCATTCAGGGAAGCAAATCATTGTGCGGACACGCCAGCAAAGATGGGATTGATGGCATCCTACGGTACATTTACCTTCAACTGTATTCCTTTTGAATTAGAAACTCAAGTTGTATTGGATATAAGCACAGAGCTTTATCCTTGGTGACTCAGACTGGGCGTTGGCCTTGATCTGCACTTTCTTATTTGGAGTATTTATACAAGTATGTTTTAAAAAATTGCACCGGCAAAAGGGGTGTCAAGAAACTTCAAATTTTTCTTATCACTAACGAAATAGACATACTTCTATAACATACCAGAACACAATCATGTCACTGAACAACAGACGTGAAAATCTCTTTTAAGGCATTTCCTATTCCATTTGCTATAAGTGAAATACAATACACGTGTTTGGACACCTATGAGGAGGATTTGGAGAGGCAAGATAAAGGGTAGGAACCTTGGTGAGTGCTATAGAAAGCCATCCAGCTGTGCAAAGTACTTGAGAAAGCCACATTGTCTGCATCACAAGATACAACAATAGTAATTTTCTTGCTCTAGTGCAATTGTGATATTTTAGAAAGTTAATAGCTCATGGAATACTTACACGCTTTCGACCAATCACATCTGTTATGGTTCCATTTAGTAAAGCTGCGACTAGTCCTCCAATTGTCAGCATCGAACCAAAAAGTGAATACTGCAGCATAGAAAGATAGGGAAAAGATCTGCACAGAGAACCTAAACTGACACTGACTGCACTTTTCCCTCAACGGTCCTTAGTACAAGATATGGTTTTAAAGCTTATCAATTAAGATACAGCATGAACGTTATAAGGTAAGTTCAGGAACAAAATACAAAAAAAAAATTAGGATAACAATTAGAAGATTATAATATAGATGATAGTTAAATCAAGTAAAACTTTGCAGCAATCATGCCATCCTGATCCCATTTCGGCAATAAGCTACATACGTCCAACCCAACAGATTCTTCATTCATGAGGAGGAAAGTAGTCTTACTGCTGCTACCGAAAGTCCCAGATCTTCCATTATACCTGACATAGCTGGTGATGAATAACCCACCTGCACAGTAAATTGCTTGCCATTGTCAAGGTGCCTTTGTGACTGCGAGTAACCTTGCAAGGAAATACAGCCTTAATTGAGGTAGCACAATATGGTCAGAAAGATTGTGGAGTCAAATGGAGAGGAAGCCCAAACAACGGCTCCTAATTTCATGCTTTCTTTTCCTTGTTCCCTTTTTTCCTGAAACTTCCCCCAATAGTTGTAATAGTCACCAATCCCACACAAACAAGTTATTGCAAGAGCACCAAATTCCAAATTAATATAACTGTGAATGGTTTTCTTTTACTGGGGATAGGCCATATGATGAAGAACAAGCTAAACAAGTTGTATTTATCTTCTTGCCAAGAGATATTCATGAATTGTAAATAACCTATTAATATGACCTGTACTTCTACTGTAGTCCAACAGAAAGCATCTTTGTGACGTTGCACAGATGAAACATAATAGAGAAAACAAAGACTTCATAAAGACAAGTGATGGCTCATAAATTGCTATTGGAATGCTTTGCATGGTTGGTGCAGCACACTCACAGCGCATCCTGTCACAAAAGACCCGCAAACAGCAACCAGTGTGCTAAATCCGAGAAGAACCGTAACAGAAGAATCACTGGAAAATATAGATTCGACGCGACTGCCACAATTTGAGACTTCTTTGAGAAGCAGAGAGCCTGTTGAGAGCCCATCCTCTTCTAGACTCTCTCTCACCATGTCTCTCTATTTTTTCATGAGCAAGAATTGCCAGAATTGAAGGAGACAAGAATGAATCTTCGATGGATATAAAGGAATCAGAGAAATGGACTATTGGGTGTGTTATGATAAGAGACTTCACATCAGAAAGTTTTGTAGTCAAATCTATAGACTTTTGAGCGTGTAATAGTATGACTTAAAGCCAAAGAAATAGACTTCTGGGCTTGTAATAGTATGACGGAGACATTGCATCAGGAATTTTCTGGCTTACGGCCTCATGGTTATTGAATGTTCCATTTATAAGTTTGTTCTTTGCTGAAAGACATGAATAATTACTTTGGATTATTTCCAAATACTAGTCGCAATATGTTTATGGATTTGTCTCTCTAGGATATTGAACTGAATCAACCTAGTGCATGTTCAGAAGATTTGTAAAGAATAGCGGATTCATTGTTACTTTTGTCCTAGTGTC
The DNA here is from genome assembly GCA_014182885.2 of Eucalyptus caleyi. Taxonomy (NCBI): domain Eukaryota; kingdom Viridiplantae; phylum Streptophyta; class Magnoliopsida; order Myrtales; family Myrtaceae; genus Eucalyptus; species Eucalyptus caleyi. The sequence goes on from CM024467.2 coordinate 47,387,726, forward strand.
TGTATAACTGTCAATAAAAAGATAGGACAATCATCGGTCAAATCAATCTCTTCGTCTGAGTGACAGCAATTTAAGATTACTTTTGAACCCTTACGCCTTTGGCTACTGGGTACTGTGCATCTCTCTTGATGTGTGAGAGCCAGGTCGCAGGTTCGATTCTCATCTCAGAATTCGGGAAAAGAGGGAAAAAGAAACAAAGCAAAACGAGAATATCAGTACTTATAGCTATAAACATCTAGAAGAGTACTGTTAGGATTGATTGTAAAAGCAACATGACATTTCAGGGGCAATTCTATAGCACAATTTTGATGATCCATATAAGAAGTTACAGGTCGATTGTCCATGGTCAGTAAAAAAATATATATTTATAACAGTAACCTATAAAAGCATACGTAAAAATTAGGCGGCTGGTGTAACTGTTTACCTAATAATGTATCAGTAAGGTACCGACAAAAAAATAAATTTACTAATATCCAGTTAATTGAAAATTACCACTTTCATTCGACTTGTACTAATGCCTGCCAATTTTTTGCAACCGACAGGTGCGCCGTAAACCCCCAGGTGACACTTAAGTAGGAAGACCCACCACCCATGAGTCACACTTAATACACCTCGCGCCTCCCCTGGGTTTTGAACCCTTCACCTCTTCGTTGAGGATCAGCAGAGCATTATCCAATGAAACCACCACGGCCGGTGGTCTTTTTTTGCTGTATTATTGGTATGCAGTTATTCAAATAGAATTAAAATTGACATTTACAATATACAATTTGGTCTGTGTAATTTACCGACTTTAGTGACATGTACTACAATGGAACTTCTCTCTCTCTCTCTCTCTCTCTCTCTCTCTCTCTCTCTTATTTCCTCCCGTTTCACATTTTATTAATTCTTTGCAACAAAAAGCCTTCATCGGTCTTGCTGTCGTGCTGCCTGTGTTTGGCTCATACCAAATCACTGAAGAAAATTAGCAAGTGATGCTCGCAGTTCTTCTAATGCTCGCCCCTTGGTCTCTGGCACTACCTTCGCGATGAATAAGACTGTGAGAACGCAAATGCATGCGAATATCAAAAATGTCCCTGAAAGTAACACAGTCCAGATTAAGCATAAACACTATATATAGAGAGAGAGAGAGAGAGAGAGAGAGAGAGTACCGGGCGCACTCCATTGGAACATGAAGTTGAAAGTGTAGGTCACAATCCAAGAACAGGACCAGTTGATGAATGTCACCAGGCTTCTGGCCGACCCTTTAATGTTTACAGGGAATATCTACAGAGAACGTGTTGGGAATAACGGATCCCCGAAAACCGGATTCGACACTGAATCGAACCCCTAAATCAATGCGGAAGACGAAACCCGGGAAAACACGTATCACCGATCGTAAAGCACACCACGGATTCGAGCGTACCTTGTTAGCCACAGATTAAACACCAATGCTGAAGACCGAGGAAGAAATTCTGATTCGATGATGTCAATTTGGCTTGAAAAGGGAAACGGCGTCGCCTTGAGCGTTTTGGAAGAAAAGAGAGCGTTTTTCTTTTCTTTTTCTTGGAGGGAGAGAGGGAGAGGAACGTACGTACGTTCTAATTTCCAAAAGGTGTCTTCTCTCTCTCTCTCCTCCCTTTTATACCTTTCCCCTCCACGGGCCCTATTCCCGTGGGCCGGGCCTTTTGGGCCCAACTTGAGCGGATGGGCCTTAAGCCCATCTCATAAATCCATCATCTCCCACTCGCACATGGTGGTCCAAAACCAACATGGGCGGACAGGCCATACTCATCCCCATCAGAGAAAAATCCAGCATAGACTCTCACTTAACATGGTGGGCCGAATAGAATCCTCTTTTCCTCTCATCAACATTCATACCGGTGAATAATCCGTGCGACCAGCATACTTTGAGAGCTCGTTGCCATACATCTGTTAGGAATATATAGCAGCTCATAATGGGCATCACACTCCGAGTAGATTTAGTATGCAGTACCCTAGATCGATCGATCACATTTATATCTCTCTTGATCTCTTTTAAACAATGATATATATATTGTATTCACAATTATGATTATCACAAAGACAGTCATAATTGGTTAACCGGTGAATACAAAACTACAATGTGATTCTCCAAAATCGATCTTCCTCTTTCCTTCAAACTCTCAATTTCAGTCCAGCTTGCTTTTCTAGAAATGCCCCATTAGATCGAATCAAACTCATGACCATTGGCAACATCCTAAGATAGCAAATACTAAATAGAAATCTTGAGAATAAGTAAGAGTCATGAGGGGACTAAGAAATTGAGGAACTCTTTTCCTCAAGAGTCTCACACGTCATAAAAGTTGAGATCAAACTTTTGCCACTCTTATTGGTCGTCTCATGCATACGTAGTATGAAATACGTATTACGGTATTAACTCCTTTCCCATGGAGCGTATGTCTACATCTTTCAATACCGTACAGATGATAGTTCAGACATACCCAACGTCTAACTTGAGTTCACGTATCTACTCATTCACAAAATTCATCAGAACTCACATCTGGCATCTTAGACAGATAAAGTAAAACATGTGGGGTATTTTACTTTCGGACATAGTAAGTATTATGTCCTCATCTTAACACCCAGTTAAAGCGACATACGTGTTTTAAGCTTGAGCTCTCGATTATCACCTAGATAATAAGCTTTAAAACAGTCTCATCTCCATTTATCACACAGTAAATAGAGGCGATTACCCGTGTGAGTGGGCTAATCTTATATCTGTCCGACATACTTCTCAACTTAAAGTAATGCACTAAGCATTAAGATGCATAAAGATTAAACAAAGATTCATAGGCATTAATGATGAAAACACAAATTCATCAAATTATGAACACTTAGGAAAAATACAATATTCAGTACATCAGTCTCTACGCAATCCTAGAGATTTCATATGGCCACAAAACACATCTCTAGGTATTGGCTTTATTATAGGATCTACTACCATTCCATGCGTAGTATGTACTCTAAGTTCACATCTTTTCGTGCAACCATATCCTTGACAAGATTATACTTTGTATCTATATGTTCGGTCTTGCCATGATATTTTGGATCTTTGGTATACGTTTTTTGCTGCTTGGCTATCACAGTTAACCAACAATGAATCTGCAGCACTTCCAACAACACCTAAATGATCCAAAAAATCTCTTAAGCCAAACACTTTCTTACACTGCTGCTGATAATGCCACGAACTCAACTTACATCGTGGACAAGGCTATACACTTTTGTTTCTTACTGCTCCAACATATGGTGCCATTATTTGGTAAGAAAACAAACCCAGAGGTAGATTTTCTTTCATTTAAATCTCCTCTCCAATCAGCATCGGAATAGCCTTTAAGTTGCAGATCCTTTTTCTTAATAACTCATCGTATAATCAGCAGTCCTCTTTAGATACCTTAGTATTCTTTTAACGGCTTTCCAATGTGCTTGACCTGGATTGGATTGGTATCTGCTCACCATTCCGACTGCAAAGCATATGTCGGGTGTTGTACACATCATAGCATACATCAAGTTTCCAACAGCACTAGCATAAGGAACATGTTTCATTTGTTCCTTCTCTTGTGGAGTCCCTGGACACAGTCTATGGCTCAATCCTTCACCTTTTGCAATAGGAGTGTCTATGGGTTTACGAGTCTTGCATACGAAATCGTTCAAGAACCTTATTTATATAGGCGAAAGAGACAACGATCTCTTCGAACGATCTCTCGAAATCTTAACTCCAAGAATGTATGCAGCCTCACCCATATCCTCCATCTTAAAGTTAGAAGACAACTATCTCTTGACAGTATTAACCAACTCCATATTGCTTCCGGCAATTAGTATATCATCAACATATAATGATATGATCACAAATTGATTATTGGATCTCTTGATATATACACAATGATCCTTGTCAATCATTGTAAAATCATATGCCACTATGGCATTATGAGAATGTATATACATTTGTCTCGATGGCTGCTTAAGGCCATATATCGACCCCCAAAGTCGACATACATTTTCTTATTGGCCTTTCATTATGAAACCAGCAAGTCGTTCCATATATTTCTTCCTCTAATTCTCCATTGAGGAAAAGCAGTCTTTACATCCATTTGATGTAACTCAAGATCCATACTAGTCACTATTGCCAGAATGATGCGAATCAAGGTAAATCTCACTACAGGAGAAAATGTATTTTCATAATCAATTTCTTCTGTTGATTTACCCCTTCGCCACAAGGCGAGCCTTATGCCTTTCTATTGAGCCATCAGCCTTTCGCCTTATTTAGAGAACCCACTCGTTCCCAATAGCTTTGTGTCCTTCTGGAATATCAACCAGTTCCCAAACTTTGGTTTGATTTCATTGACTCATTTTCCTCTTTCATTGCATGAATCAATTTTTCCTTATTAGAGCAATTTAGAGCCTCATTAATATTTCTTGGCTCATCCTCATCTCGTGGAGCAATTATAAAAGTTTCCCCTTCAATGTCAAAACGTCGACGGGGAATACTTTGGCGACTTGTTCACCGTATGGGAGATTGTACACTTAGCACATCATTCCCCATCATGCTCCCACTTGGATTAGGTAATGATGATGTCGTCACATCAGGTGGTTGCAATTGAGAATGAGTTGAATTCAATTCATTACATCTCATATTACTCCCACTTGGACGAACTCCACTGACATCATTATCTTGATCCAAGGTTTCAAATAGGGAGTTATTTTCCCTTATTTCGCCCCTCTTAGAAAATTCATCCACTAAGGATGTGACATCCCGTGATTCAAATTCAGTTATACTCCCACTTTCCTGCTCACCTATGAACACATACCTTTTTGAGTGTTCGGAGTATCTCATTAAAATACTCTTCTTTCCTTCGGGACCCAATTTCCCAAACTTGTGAGAGGACTCATGAGTATAGGTAGTACAACCCCATGGCTTAAGAAAAGTTAAGTCCGGTTTTCTAACTGTCCATAACTCATATGAAGTGGAAATAACTGATTTGGAAGGCACCCGGTTAAGTATATAGGGAGCAGTTAACAACACATCACTCCAAAAAAGTGATAGGTAAGTTAGCATGCGCCATCATGGACCTAACCATTCTAGTAGGGTCCTGTTTATTCTCTCTGCAACACCATTTTGTTGAGGAGTATATGGAATAGACAACTATCTTTCTATTCCTTTTTCATCACATAATTTTCTGAACTTATCAGATAAATATTCTCAACCTTGATCGGATCTAAATACCTTTATTTTCTTGTCTAATTGATTTTCTGCCAGGTTCATAAACCTTCTAAAACAACTTATGCTTCAGATTTATGAGAAATCAAATAGACATATCCGAATCAAGTAGAATCATCTATAAAAGTGATGAAACAAACAGCCCATTGCCTTCCTCTCACATTCATTGAACCACAGACATCAGAATAGATTAAATGCAGAGGAAATTCAGCTCTTTTACCTTTTCAAATGGTTTCCTTGTCATTTTCCCTACTAGGCAATGCTCACTTATGGACAAATCGACTTTTTCAATATTGCCCAACAAGCCCTCTTTGGCTAGTCTATTCATATGTTGTTGGCCCATATGACCAAGTCTAGCATGCCACCATATTCACATCATTATCATATAAGGTAGAAGACGTGAAACAAGGGAATAACATATTGACATCATCACAGTCAACATTTAGTACAATAAAACCATTCAGTAAGTGACCACAACCATAATAGTTTGTATCTAAACACAAATCTACACCTTTATTATAGAAGTTCATACCAAAACCAAGCTTTAACCAACACTAAGACAGACACTAAATTTCGACGAATCTCCAGAGCATATAGAACATCAAGATGCGTCCACCTTGCATGTTCAATTGGCAGGTGCCAATCCCTTTAACTTCAGCTCTGGAGTTATTTCCAATATAGATCCACTCAGTTCCAGTTGGTACTCGTCGGAATTCTACAAAGGATCCTCTATCCTTTGCTACATGGTCTGTCGCTCATGAATCTACATTCCACAAAGGATTGGATTCAGCCTATAATGCAGAACTTGACACATAAGCAAAGTTCTCAAATGTACAAGAGGTGTATAACTTCTTTGGCTCACGACAGTCGCAAGCATAGTGACCTCACTTGTCACAATTGTAACATCACACCCTTGACATTTTCTTCACTTGAGGACGCTTTCCTCTCTCTTGTTGGTTAATTCTTGATTTCTTGCAATAAGGACTTGATCATTTGCATTCCCACATATTGAACGAATCAATACGTTTGCGCTTAGAGCACAAAGCCCTTTCTGAGCTAGAACCAGCATAGCAAATGTCTATTTTCGGCTTAAATACCGTTAGGCGGTCCTCTACTAGCTCAAGGTGGTGCACGACACCCTCAAGATCTTCCATAATGTGGTCAAGAGCTTCTAGTGCTTCTTGCTTTTTCAGCACATATTGAATCTTCATATTCAATATTTCACAATTATTGCCGTTCATATCAGCAATCACGTTCTTAGTCGCTGAACCATCGTTCTGAACACATCAGACATACATGCACGAATAATTAATGCCTATCATTTATGCATCCCTATTTGCATAGACCCATCATATTAATGAATAATTTCGAGTAAGGTTTCAGAATCAAAAGGTCACTATATTTCTAATCATCCTCCAAAAATCCTAACTTAAAATTATTATTAATATAATTATCTTATGCAAATAAATTCTATGAAGTTACAAAAACTTCTATTACTACCCACAGCTAATTACCCACAACAACCAGCAATAACAGAAAGCAACAAATAATTGACATACAATTAAAAACAATAATGCTTTCAATTAACACAATTAGGTAGTAATCATTACATAATTAATCAAAGAAATAAATAGGGAATGTCCCTTCTAATCTATCAGCCATAATATCTGAGAAATTTGAAGGCACATTTGCCAACCATAGAAAAACTTTTGAAGAGCTTTCATGTCGCCTCCAAGGCGCATTCACTCGGCGCCATGTGGCGCTCAATCTAAGGGTTGAAGTTTTGGCCAACTCAATCCTATATTGCTCTCTTACAAAAGCTTCCACCAGCCTCCTATAACCCGGGACCACGTTGACCTCCCATAACCGATCCAACACTGCTTGCCATTCAGGTGGAAGAGTGTTCATCAAAGCCGGCACCTTCTCAAAATCCGGCATAAGATAACCATTCTAGATGATTTCCTGTATCATCCGATTGACCCTGACCACATGTGATACTAAATCACCGTCATGCCACCGATAATCAGCTAATTCTGTCATCAGCCTCTTAAGTCTTGCATTTCCCTCGTCCGTTCTCGGGATTGCAGGTATCCTTGCATAACACATCATAGTTCCGCAACAAATGCAGAACTAAAAATGGATCACTTATAATCCATAATAAATATAAGGGAAAATACATAATTTTCCAAAATTCATGCAACAAATGCAGAATTAAAAAATGGATTACTTATAACCCACATAGGCATGACTGAAAAAAGAAACAAATTCTTTTTTTTTTTTTTTTTTCCGGGTCAACGGTCAACGGTCGGTCAACGGACGGTCAACGGTCAACGGTCGGGTCAACGGGCGCGCGGGTCGGACCGGTCGCGACGGTCGAACCGGTCGGACCGGGCGGGCCGGTTGGACCGCTCGTGCGGACCGACCGCACGTGCCTCGCGCGTGCGGGGGATGACGTCACGCAGACGTCATCCGGCACGTGCCGGGGCGCGTGCCTGCGTCCACGAGTCGGGTCGGGTCGCCGGTTGGGTCGGGTCGCCGGCCGATGACCGCCCGGCAAAACGTCGTCGGTGATGACGTCATCGGTGACGTCATCCGAACGGTTACCGACCGTTGGATGACGTCACGATGACGTCATCGCGTGACGTCAGCACGCGTCGGTCCGCGAACCGGCGCGTGACGTCAGCACGCGTCGGTCCGCGGACCGGCGCGTGACGTCAGCACGCGTCGGTCCGCGGACCGGCGCGTGCCGGTTCGCCGGCCGCCGGCGCGCACGTGCCGGTTCTCCACCGGCGCGTGTGGCGCACGTGCTGGCGAAGCCAGCGCTTCCAGGCGCGTCATGCCCACACGCAGCGGCTTTTGGCCGCGCGTGTGGGCGCGTGCGGCGTCGTACGGCGGCGTGCGACCACTCGCCGGACTCGTCTCGACGTCGCCTTTCTCCCAGTGCCTTCAGAATTTGATTTCAACTTACGAAAACTCAGAAAAATGGCCAAACAACGCTCGGGTGTTGGGATTTCTCGCCCGGTTCCATACGGCCGAAGTGATTTCGCGAAAAATCAATCAAAAACATCAGAATTGATCGGGAAAAACGTGAACTAGGGCTCTGATACCAATGTTGGGAATAACGGATCCCCGAAAACCGGATTCGACACTGAATCGAACCCCTAAATCAATGCGGAAGACGAAGCCCGGGAAAACACGTATCACCAATCGTAAAGCACACCACGGATTCGAGCGTACCTTGTTAGCCACAGATTAAACACCAATGCTGAAGACCGAGGAAGAAATTCTGATTCGATGATGTCAATTTGGCTTGAAAAGGGAAACGGCGTCGCCTTGAGCGTTTGGAAGAAAAGAGAGCGTTTTTCTTTTCTTTTTCTTGGAGGGAGAGAGGGAGAGGAACGTACGTACGTTCTATTTTCCAAAAGGTGTCTCTCTCTCTCTCTCCTCCCTTTTATACCTTTCCCCTCCACGGGCCCTATTCCCGTGGGCCGGGCCTTTTGGGCCCAACTTGAGCGGATGGGCCTTAAGCCCATCTCATAAATCCATCAAAACGTATTCACTGAGATTGGTCTTGAGATAAGAGACTGCAGAGTGCAAACTTAAAAACTGAAGGCATGTACCTCGGACATGATAACCCACGGTAATCCTGCAATGCCCAGTGAGTAAGCTATGGAATACACCTAAATGAATTAGTCGTCTGTCAGCAAATTTCTTCAACGAGTTATTGAGCAACGGTTCGGGATGAAAGAGATGAGGAAGAAAGGCACTCTTATAGAGACTTACAATAACGGCTACATACACCAAAATTGGGGTCACGGCCTTCCAATGATTATGTTCCTGTTTCAGCAACAGGAAAAATAGTGGGAGAAAATAAGGTCACTTCAAAACATCAAGAAATAGGAGTAGGCATAGTAATTGTTCACGAAACCTGCATGAAGAATGACAATGCTAGAAGAATGCAACAAAAGGACATTCCAGCTGAAGAAATCTGCAAATAAAAGTTGGGTTCAGGCTCAGTATCTTGAAAAGTGGTCTCCTTAAGGGGAGTATAGCAAATTTATCAGTTTCCTAACCATCATAAGTGGTCGTCTTCCGGCTTTATCGGTCAAGATTACACTCAGAGCAGTCGCTGGGATCTGTGAAACACGTCAACAATCTTCATAAAATGCGATGAGGCAAGCAAATTTGTCTTTCACTGCAATTCTACATAGCCCAGTACCTGGACAACAGCCATGCTTCTGGTACCAAAGCTGCTTGAGAAGCCTGCCAAGATAACAGATTAAGATGACCCACAATGGGGCTTCAATGAATGACGACCGTAACATAATTTAGTTCAATTGAATTGGAGATTGCCGTTAGTTTTTCTAATTGTCTTGTTTTGTTGACATCACGAAGTCACCCACTTTTTAGAAGTAGAAAACATTTTTCATGACTTCTTCAACCATACTTTGTTTCACTAAACATATTTTTATTTTTTATTTTTATGTTTTATTTTTTTCTTTTTAAAATATCAAGTTTTTAAATTTTTTTCTTTTTTTTTTTTTCTTTTCTTTCTTTCCTTTTCTTGGCCTTGGCCTTAGCTAGCTAGCTGTGGGTCAATTTGAGCCTCGCCCCACTGCATCGCCTAACCAATTTGAAGTATGTGACATCGATCTAACTCGCCATTTTCATTGATGAACCATCAATCCAATCGGGTCAATCTTAGATATTAAATCCTACCCTTTTTTGTTGGCACAAAAATTATTCCAAGCAAGACTTAAGTGCTGCTCACATAGACTAGAACTCTTCAAATAAGAAAATAAATCGATGATCCATTCTTTAATTCTTTTTAATTGTTTAAGAGCTTCATCCTTTTATGCATGGGTGTCATTTCTCCGTCCTCGAACCATAGTACGGAGTCTACGGACTGGGTTTCACAGCGACTTTATGCAACTTTGGTCTGCAGAACTCCAGAGGAAGATTTCATACGAGGTTAACTTTGGGAGCATACTTCATGTGTAATATCCAAAATACATCGGGGGACGTGGCCGTATATGTGATTAGGTTCGCCCAGGAAGGTGGATTTGTCCAGGTCGGCGAAACCTGGCCTGGACACTATCCGACAGTTAAATAGAAATAAAAGCTTGACTAGTAGTAGCTCGGTAAAATCAATCACTCAGCAAAAGGACAAGGAGATCACAATGCTTTTGCTCTTCCTATTACACGTTGGCATTCACAGTTTGCAATCAGGAAAAAAATGTTGATACTACAGAAGACTTTTGACATCCCGATAGGCACAATTGCAATGTTGTTAAGACTTACAGGAGATCACATTACTTTAACTCACTGCAGAAATATGAACAAGCGATGCTTGCACTTCTTCCAGTGTTTGCCCTTTGGTCTCTGGCACTAACTTCGCAGTAAACAGGATCGCTAAACCGCAAATGCCTGTAAATATGAAAAATGTTCCTGCCGGAAGCAAAGTCCAGATGCAAAACGAAAATCAGATAATGCATCTAATTTATCAAGGTGCAGTCACATGCGCTTATGCTCCAAATTCTCAGTATCATACTACATAAACGAAGTCAACAGAGACAGAGAGCAGACCGCCGCGCTCCATTCAAACATGAAGTTGAAAGTGTAGCTCGTGATCCAGGAACAGGACCAGTGGGCGAACGTCAAAATGCTTCCTGCTCTCCCTCTTACATTTACTGGAAATATCTTCATAATGTGGAATAAAAAGCAATCAATGGTCTATTGCTTTTAGTATTAATCATCATAAAATTCAATTAAAAAATTTAGAAATCACACCTCGGACATTAGAACCCATGGCAGTCCCGACATGCCAACTGAGAGAAATACAAAATATGCCTGGTTGCATTATTGGTCGATCAGCAACTTCAGCGAAACTCACCACACAGTTATAGACTAGGATTCACTAAGCTCTGGTGTGATGATTTACCAATATAGCCAGGAAAACCAAAATTGGAGTGACATCCTTGAAATTGTGCAGATCCTGTAGAGAAAGGATAACAAAATGAAAGAACAAAAAAGCGAGTCGAAGTCATCAAGAACCCCAAGGGTAGTAGTAGAAGATTTACCTGCATGTAAAATGACAATCCTAGTATTAAACAGCTCAAGCACATTCCAGCAGTAGAAACCTGCAAATCGAGATCATGCTCAATTTCAACTTTGAGGTGATTGATTCCTTTTCGAACCCAAAAAAAGAGTGAGTTTCTTTTCCTGACCATCAAAAGTGGTCGTCGTCCAGCCTTATCTGTCAAGATTACAGTAATTGCAGATGCTGGAATCTACAAAACATGTCAAACTATTTGGAAAAGCAATGTGGGGAATTCATATTTCAGGATAATATTTCATAGTTGAGTATCTAGGAAATTCTCGCAAAGACAGAAAAACATCTGACCAGGACAATAGCCACGCTCCTGGTGCCAATGCTACTTGAAAAATCTGTCATGGACAAAAGTTTGTTGTGATTATCTCTTCACACTTCCTGAAGTAGTAGAGAAGCCTTTACCAGCTGATTCAAAAATGGAGCTTGCATAGTACGAGAAAGCACTGGCTCCACCCAACTGTTGAAGCATCATCAGTCCAAGTCCAATCTAAGCTTTGAAATGATTGGAAAATGTAAGTCCTCACTCAACAGCATTGTATATAGATGTGCGAATAAATGTATATATGTAGTTGAAGGAGAGCTCACTGTGAGTGAACGAGCATATCTTCTTTGAAACACATCTAGAAATCTTGAGTGAGATTGCCTTTCAAAGGTTTCTGTGTGGACCTGTGAGATTCATAGAAGTTGAGAATATGAGGCCCCAGAACTCATCATTCCCTGAGGGGAAATATCAGCTTTTCCCTAGAGGACTGTGAAGGGATTGAGAATTTACCATGATGTCAGCTGCTTCCTGGGAAATATCAGCACTTTTGCCTCTGAGTCTCTGTAAGGCAGCTTCAAACTCCTGTTCTCGACCCACTTTTACCTGTAAATTCATTCACATAATATGTAGCTCGTGAAAGCTTTGCGGTACAACTTTAAATTTGATTTCCTCACGTATCAGATTGCCACTTGTACAAAACTAGTGCAAAACCCTGAAGGAACTCACCAACCATCTAGGAGACTCTGGTATGAAGTATAAACTGAAAATTTGTATCACACAAGGAATTCCACCTGAAAAACAAAATACAAAAGGTGACCTTTTTCTTTTATTTTCTCAATTTTTTATCAGGAATAATTGTTAATAGAGAATCTCAGACACTACCGATCAGAGCCAAGGTGCGCCAGGAAACAATAGTTCCAACAAAGTATGTCAATGAAAAGCCACAGGCGTTCATGCACTGCATCTCAAGAAAAATAGGCTAAAAGGTGATGTATTGGCAGTATAAAGCAAGCAAATAATGGTGCAAGTTTATTCTTACGTGATTGAGTGAACCAAATGCTCCCGAACATTTTTAGGTGTTATTTCTGCGATGTATACAGGTACCTGATTGGCAAAAGAGAGGTGATGATCATCTAGGTTCACATAAGTGTACCAGGAACTCCAAAGTGCGTATTACCACATAGCTTGTGACCCCAACGCCAAATCCTATTAATGCTCTTCCAGCATCCAGCCACCAAGCATTCTGCAAGGCGACATGTAGTGTACAATTAAGTGATGGTGAAAATGTCGCAGCTGGTCAAATTCTGATGGAACTTCTCCGACCCTGGCGAGTGCTGCCTGCATTCTGCCTACCAGATTGCGATGAATTTAGACCCAAGAGACGGCAATGAGAGAACTGTAATTGGGCGCTGAAATCTGATGTAACCCCAAAGCATCAAATTTTTTATTTGGTTGGTTCTTCATAACAGTATTGCCACAAGGCATCTGCTTGCACACAAAGGCAGGAATGTGCAAGATGTGTGTCCCCTATGTGTTACTCAAGGTGGAGAAAATATTTTATTTGCTAAGAGATTGTCTGTTCGCTCAAAAATTATGGGATGAAATTGGAATGACCTCTTTCTATGGTTGGGAACTACAATAAGTCCTTAAGAGATTGGATTACAGATATAAGAACTAAAATTTGGTACAATAGGCCTAGTATCTCTTAGAGTACTGTTTTTTTAATTGTATTCTGAAGTCTTTGGATATATAGGAATGCTGTTGCTTTCAACCATAATTCTAAACTAACTCACTTGGCCTCTTTTGTTTAGATAAAGCAGGGCACATCTGCCACAGAAAAGGCAAATCCCTCATGATACACTAGATCCAATATTGATAGAGTGAATAAATCCTTCATTTCTTGAAAGTTCTCGTGATTCAAAATGGTGGTGTAATGTGTATCCCCTTTTGTTCCAGTCATAAAACAAATGAAACAAATCAAAAATTCATATTTTTGTTCAAGAATGAAATCTTATGAGAATTGTTCATATTCAGTTCATCTTTCAGAACCATATCACATCCAAGATTTGATGAAATAAGATAAATTGCGACAGTATTTTGTAAATACATAATTATCTTGAATATGTTAACAATTTCTGTATTTTCCAATTGCCTAGAAGGGACAAAAGAAACATTTTGTTTTTCCTTCAACAATATCTGATCTCTAACGGACCTTTCAGGAGAATTTGAATTCCACTGAAGTTCTGACCATCTGTTAAGAGTAAAAAGAAAGAATGGGTCTTCTCGGATTCCCAACAAATTCTATGATTTCTTCCAGAAGCATATGATTCTTCATCTCCTTCTCAGTTCCGTGAAAGAAGTCCAGACCAGGATCGAAATGGGAAATTCCACAAGCTGACTGGTTCAAATTGAATTCTGACGGAGCAATGGAGTGTACAGGAGTTGCTGAAATTGGTGGCATAACAAGGGATGATGAAGGGAAATCAGTGAAGGGCTGTACTTGTTGTTTAGGAATAGATGTGACATGTCTAGAGATTGAATCTGATGCCAGTAAAGCGAAACATGCTTCGCAAAATACTAGTATTGACATCCCTAACTTGAAGTCAATTTTGAATGAATGCGGGCACGTTTTAGCTGAATATGCAGCTAGTGAGAATTAAGCATGCATTCAGGGAAGCAAATCGTTGTGCGGACATGCTAGCAAAGAAGGGATTGATGGCATCCTACACTACATTTACCTTTAAATCTATTCCTTCTGAATTAGAAACTCAAGTTGTATTGGATAAGCACAGAGCTTTATCCTTGGTGACTCAGACTGGGCGTTGGCCTTGATCTGCACTTTCTTATTTGGAGTATTTATACAAGAATGTTTTAAAAAAATGGCACCCGCAAAAGGGCTGTCAAGAAACTTCAAATTTTTCTTATCACTAACCAAATAGACATACTTCTATAACATACGAGAACACAATCATGTAACCGAACAACAGACGTGGAAATCATTATCTTCCCTGACCATACAGAACTCGGGAAGTTACCAGTAAATTCTCTTTAAGGCATTTCCTATTCCATTTGCCATAAGTGAAATACAATACACGTGTTTGGACATCTATGAGGAGGATTTGAGAGGCAAGATAAAGGGATGGAACCTTGGTGAGTGCTATAGAAAGCCATCCAGCTGTGCAAAGTACTTGAGAAAGCCACATTGTCTGCATCACAAGATACAACAATAGCAATTTTCTTGCTCCAGTGCAATTGTGATATTTTAGAAAGTTAATAGCTCATGGAATACTTACGCGCTTTCGACCAAGCACATCTGTCATGGTTCCATTTATTAAAGCTGCGACTAGTCCTCCAATTGTCAGCATCGACCCAAAAAGTGAATACTGCAGCATAAGAAAGATAGGGAAAAGATTTGCACAGAGAACCTGAACTGACACTGACTGCACTTTTCCCTCAACGGTCCTTAGTACAAGATATGGTTTTAAAGCTTATCAATTAAGATACAGGATCAACATTATAAGGTATGTTCAGGAAGAAAATAAAAAAAAAAAAAAAAAAAAAATTAGGATAACAATTAGAAGATTAGAATATAGATGATAGTTAAATCAAGTAAAACTTTGCAGCAATCATGCCATCCTGATCCCATTTCGGCAAATAAGCTACATACGTCCAACCCAACAGCTTCTTCATTCATGAGGACATTGAGGAGGAAAGTAGACTTACTGCTGCTACCGAAAGTCCCAGATCTTCCATTATACCTGGCATAGCTGGTGATGAATAACCCACCTGCACAGTAATTGCTTGCCATTGTCAAGGTGCCTTTGTGACTGCGAGTAACCTTGCAAGGAAATACAGCCTAAATTGAGGTAGCACAATATGGTCAGAAAGATTGTGGAGTCAAATGGAGAGGCAGCCCTAACACCGGCTCCTAATTTCATGCTTTCTTTTCCTTGTTCCCTTTTTTCCTGATACTTCCCCAATAGTTGTAATAGTCCCAATCCCACACAAACAGGTTATTGCAAGAGCACCAAATTCCAAATTAATATAACTGTGAATGGTTTTCTTTTTCTGGGGATAGGCCATATGATGAAGAACAAGCTAAACAAGTTGTATTTATCTTCGTGCCAAGAGATATTCATGAATTGGAAAGAACCTCTTAATATGAAGAAAGCATCTTTGTGACGTTGAACAGATGAAACATAACAGGAAAAAAAAAAAAAAAAAAAAAAAAAAAAAAAAAAAAAAAAAAAAAGACTTCATGAAGACAAGTGATGGCTCATAAATTGCTATTGGAATGCATTGCATGGTTGGTGCAGCACACTCACAGCGCATCCTATCACAAAAGACCCGCAAACTGAGACCAGTGTGCTAAATCCGAGAAGAACCGTAACAGAAGAATCACTGGAAGATACAGAGTCACCGTGACTGCCACAATTTGAGGCTTCTTTGAGAAGCAGAGAGCCTGTTGAGAGCCCATCCTCTTCTTGACTCTCTCTCACCATGTCTCTCTATCTTTTCATGAATAAGAATTGCCAGAATTGAAGGAGACAAGAATGAATCTTCGATGGACATAAAGGAATCAAAGAAATGGACCATTGGGTGTGTGATATTATGATAGAGACCTCACATCGGAAAGTCTCGTAGTCACTAAAAGCCAAAGCAATAAACTTTTGGGCGTGTAATAGTACGACGAAGGCATTGCATCAGAAATTTTCTGGCTTACGGCCTCATGGTCATTGAATGTTGCATTTATAAGTTTGTTCTTTGCCGAAAAACATGAATGATTACCTTGGGTTATTTCCAAATACTAGTCGCAATATGTTTATGGATTTGTCTCTCTAGGATATTGAACTGAATCAACCTGCTACATGTTCGGAAGATTTGTAAAGAATAGCAGATTCATTGTTACTTTTGTCCTAGTGTCTGTATAACTGTTATAAAAGATAGGACAATCATCGGGGGTTGGGGGTGATTGATGGGGCCGGGGAGCAGGTGCTGTCGCTGTGGGGGAGGGGGAGAGAGAGAGAGCAGGGAAGAAATCGAGGGGAATATTTTTGGGGTGGCGTGGGGAGCAGGTGCTGTCGTGTAGGGGGGGGAGGGCAAAGAAGAAATCTAGGGAAGATTTTGAGGTGACGTGGGGGATAGGGGGAGAGAGAAACGGGGAGGGAAATCATTTTTTTTAGGATGAGAGTTTAGAGAGAGAAGAGAGAGAACTAATTTTTGGGAGCTTTTTCAAGTGGAATAATTTTGAGCGGCAAATTATTTTTGTTATAAAAATAAAAAATGAGTTAAAAAGTGATTTTAAAAATAAAAATATTGAATGTTAAATAATAATAAATTTTGATGATTGTAGAACGTCATAGATTTATTTAAATAAAGTGGATTCTATGTTTTTTGTTAGTCATTAGTTTTATTCATAATTTTTGTTAAAGTTAAAAACATATTCCAAATAGGTTACGTATTAATTATGAATATATCTTTCAAATTTTCTATGAATATATTTATTAATATTATTAGTGTAAATTCATTGTAAACTTATTTATTTATTTATTTATTTATAAATTTGAATCAAATTAATTAAAAATAAAAATATTTATTTAATAATAACGTGTCCTAACGTGTCGAAATTCTCTATTTTTGAGAAATAACGTGTCGGCGTGTCATGCCATCTCGTGTGTCCGTGCTACTTAATGTGATAGCCAGGTCATAAGTTTGATTCTCATCTCAAGATTCGGGAAAAGGAGGAAAAAGAATCAGTACTTATAGCTATAAACATCTAGAAGAGAACTACTGTTTGGATTGATTGTAAAAATCTATTGACGTGTAAAAGCAACATGACATTTCAAGGGCAATTCTATAGCACAATTTTGATGATCCATATAAGAAGTTCTGACTGATTGTCCATGGTCAGTCAAAAATATATATCTATAACGGTAACTTATAAAAGCATTGGCAAAAATTAGGCTGTTGGTGTAACTGTTTAATTAATAATGTATCGCAAGGTACCGACAAAAAAATAAATTTACTAATATCTGGTTAATTGAAATTACCACTTTCATTCGACTTGTACTAATGTCTACCAATTTTTTACTGTATTATTGACATGCAGTTATTCAAATAGAATTAAAATTGAGATTTACAATATACAATTTGGTCTGTGTAATTTGTCGACATTAGCGACATGTACTACAATGGAACTTCTCTCTCTCTCTTTTATTTCCTCTCCGTTTCACATTTTATTAATTCTTTGCAACAAAAAAGCCTTCTGTCAGTCTTGCTGTAAGTGCTGCCTGTGTTCAGCTCATACCAAATCATTGAAGAAAATTAGCAAGTGATGCTTGCAGTTCTTCTAATGCTCGCCCCTTGGTCTCTGGCACTACCTTCGCGATGAATAAGACTGTGAGACCGCAAATGCATGCGAATATCAAAAATGTCCCTGAAAGTACCACAGTCCAGATTAAGCATAAACACAATATATATATATATAGAGAGAGAGAGAGAGAGAGAGAGAGAGAGAGAGAGAGAGAGAGAGAGAGAGAGAGAGAGAGAGAGAGAGAATAAGTACCAGGTGCACTCCATTGGAACATGAAGTTGAAAGTGTAGGTCACAATCCAAGAACAGGACCAGTTGATGAATGTCACCAGGCTTCCAGCCGACCCTTTAATGTTTACAGGGAATATCTACAGAGAACATATTCATTGAGATTGGTCTTGAGATAGAGAGTGCAAACTTAAAAACTGAAGGCATGTACCTCGGACATGATAACCCACGGTAATCCTGCAATGCCCAGTGAGTAAGCTATGGAATATACCTAAATGAAATAGTCGTCTGTCAGCAAACTTCTTCAACGAGTTATTGAGCAACGGTTCGGGATGAAAGAGATGAGGAAGAAAGGCACTCTTATAGAGACTTACAATAACTGCTACATACACTAAGATTGGGGTCACGGCCTTCCAATGATTATGTTCCTGTTTCAGCAACAGGAAAAATAGTGGGAGAAAATAAGGTCACTTCATAACATCAAGAAACAGGAGTAGGCATAGTAATTGTTCACGAAACCTGCATGAAGAATGACAATACTAGAAGAATGCAACAAAAGGACATTCCAGCTGAAGAAATCTGCAAATAAAAGTTGGGTTCAGGTTCAGTATCTTGAAAAGTGGTCTCCTTAAGGGGAGTATAGCAAATTTATCAGTTTCCTAACCATCATAAGTGGTCGTCTTCCGGCTTTATCGGTCAAGATTACACTCAGAGCAGTCGCTGGGATCTGTGAAACACGTCGACAATCTTTAGAAAATGCGATGAGGCAAGCAAATTTGTCTTTCACTGCAATTCTACATAGCCCAGTACCTGGACAACAGCCATGCTTCTGGTACCAAAGCTGCTTGAGAAGCCTGCCAAGATAACAGATTAAGATGACCAACAATGGGGCTTCAAGCGCTAATTTGTGGCACCTGAACTAAGCTTTCATTATTCATTCATTACTAATGTATTTATCTGTTGATTTTTACCAGCGGATTCAAATATGGAGCCTGCGTAGTAGGCAAATGCATTACTCCCAGCAAATTGTTGAAGCACCATCAGCCCAATTGCTATCTATTGCTTCGACAAGAGTAGGAATATAAGAAAAGGTATGAAAATTGCAAGCAATTTGAACAATATTGAGGGCCTTCTCACTATAAGTGGATGAGCATAGCATCTTTGGAACAGATCCAGAATTCTAGATTGAGACTGCTGTTCAAAGGTCTCTGTGTAGTCCTATAAGACAAGTGAAATGAGAAACCTTAGTAGCAAAAATCATATGCTTCCAAATTATTTGAAAGACAAGCGAGATTGAGATATTACTCTAATATTGGCTGCTTCCTGAGTAATATTGACACTTTTGCCTCTGAGTCTCTGTAATGTGACTTCAAAGTCCTTCTCTCGGTGGACTTTTACCTGTAAATGACTTTCCGCTATTCTTACAATGAAAAGTTCATAATCTTGGCTTCGTCACCTAGTTCTATGATTCTACACAACTAGCATATACTCAGAATGGCAATCTGCACCACTTGGATTGTGTGTCAAAGTAGATTGCCACTGAAATGTTAATGCCTATGCCTCTACTGCACTAACAACTTACCAGCCATCTAGGAGACTCTGGAACAAAGAACAGACCCAAAATTTGTATGACACAGGGAATGCAACCTGAAGATGAAATCACCAAGAATGACTTTTTGATATTTTCCAACTCATTCACCACATAACATAAAAAGAGGGAACTGAGACACAACCGATCATAGCCAAGATGCGCCAGGAGACAATGGTTCCAAGAAAGTAAATCAACGAAAAGCCACAGCATATCATGAACTGTAACAGAAGCCAACTCTGTGTTAATAAGCAAATGAATTGTCTCAACTCAATTTCAAATTTCCACGCTGTCCAAACTTTTTGACCTGATTGACTGCCGTAAATGCTCCCCGGACATTTGTAGGTGTTATCTCAGCAATGTACACAGGTACCTGTTTGGAAACAAAGATAATGATTAACAGTACGTCGGCATTTCAACTTCTATAAATTTATCAGGACAGTAAGTCCGGAATCTTCCTGCATATACCACATAACATATGATCCCAATGCCAAGCCCGCTTAGCAGTCTTCCAATATCCAGCCACCAAGCATTCTGCAGAGTAGATAGAATGTACATTAAGTGCTTACGCTTTATCTCACAGCCTAAACCATGACCTGATCATTCACAAAAATAGGATGATGTAAAAATTTTCCTCGCATCTTAGCAGGTAGAGAATCAATTGGATCTTTTTTTTTTCTGGAGGGCGATCCCCTAACCAGCTGGACAGATAGTTTGAAGTGCAAATATCACAAATGCAGTGAAAAATTACTAAAATGTCCTACAGGACCGATATCTGAATGAACTTATCCATATGGTAAGCGCAAAGGTGGAAAATGCGATTTATATTATTAAGCCTGTTTATTGCGTCATCGAAGGCAAAGAAAAATTCTGAAGTGGCGAGAGGAAGGGCAGGAACCTTGGCAAATGCTATAGAAAGCCATCCTGCAGCACCAAATATTTGAGAAAGCCACATTGCCTGCATCGAAAGATATATCTTTTAAGATTCCTGTAAGATCTGTAGTTCATTGAGATTTTGAGAACGAAAGGGAGAGGATTACTTACTCGTTTACGTCCAATCAAATCCGTTACTCTCCCATTTACCAGAGATGCTATTAGACCTCCCACTGTTATTAATGAACCAAAAAGCGAATACTGTAACACAAAAGAATTGGGGAGGATGTCAATACGACTTGTGATCCATTTCCCATTTATCCGTTTGGCGTCACTGATAGAGATGTCATTTTTAGCTAGTCCACTAAGGCTCGTGTGTTTTATTTTACTCCAACAAATCTTGTTTTAGAACCCAACTTGTATAGCGGCTAACAGATGAACAACTCTAGAAATATAGTACGAAAGCTTGGTAGGACTTGCCGCTGCTGTGGAGAGGCCCAAATCCTCCATTATGCCAGACTCGGCTGGTGAAGAATAACCGGTCTGCATTGTAAAAAATGCCGCCTGTTAATGGTACCTTCTACTTGATAATACTAAACTTGTCGTGAAATGCAACGAGCAACACATTTGCCAAGCAAATTCTGCAAAGGATGCAAACTAAAGAGGTTGTGATTGAAGTAATTAATGAAGATCATTTGACTTCTTTTTTGCATATGAGTTTCATGCCGTGCACTCGAGTGATCCTAATCAGCTACTTGTATTATCGTGGTTCGAGTTGAAATTCTTACATGAAAACATGGAAACAAGCATCAGACTCCCGGGTAGTGAGTGGGAAAATGTTACGAAGGAGCTTTCGGAACAAATTGTCACATTCTTAAATAATCCAGGTCAACCTAATGTGGTATCTGCCTAGTGATCAAGAATATAGTACACAGATGCCTCTGGAAAAGAATTTACTTATGCTTTCAGGCACCAAAAGCAGAAGTAGACACGCATTTAGCCTGAGTTGCAGGCACAGATCTTGGATGCTTTGTCCTTACACCAAAGGCCAAACTGAAGACCCAGACTTTTCTTCTAAAAACACAATGTTGACCAATCATACAAGAAACCAGAGGAAACTTTGACCAAGTAATCTGCTTCTTTCCTCTTATCTATTCCTAACAGAAAATTTTCAGTAGACCTCCGTAAGAAATTGTCACACTGTCTACTTGGCAATCATCAGAATCGTCACAGAAGGCACCAAGACTGCAAAATTCACCTCTGATTCAATAGAGATGTGGGCAAGGGGACGTGAAAATAAATAACCTTCAAAAGAAAACAGAGCTGACTTCTTGATGGTGAATCTTAAAACTTGATACAATACTCACAGCACACCCGGTCATGAAAGACCCACCAACGGCAATGAAAGTGCTAAAAACGACGAGCGGCGTGACTGCAGGGTCACTCGAAGGCACGACGGGACTGCCATGGCTGCCACGGACAGAGACTTCCTTGGGAAGCAGAGTACTCGTGGGCAGTCCATCTTCTTCTATGCTCTCTCTCTCCATATCTTGTCGTTCGAAAGCTCTTCGGGGTAAGTTTCCAAGAAATGAAAAATTGTCGAGAATGAGTAGCGAGTGATTGCGGAGAATCGAGCGAGATGGGTTGGTGAGTCAGAGAGGCAGCGGCAGGGGAGCTCAGAGCAGTGGACTGTCTGTTGCATGAGTAGGTTTCTTCCTCTCCAAAGACTCACTATTTCATGATCTTTTTCTAAGTTCTTTATTCTTTGATTGTGTCACGTGTGCAGTATGCTCAAACCCGGAGTAGCTATAGCGGCAATCCATTCATCTAAGGTCGATGAGAACTTCACCAACCGGTGGTGCTACCTACTCCCTGCTATTTTGGAGAATTAATGGGGTGAGAGATGGCGTGGAGGGATGGTGTTGAAAAAAATGGATGCCCAAGTGGAGAAAATGTGTTTCGCTTTTCAAAAGTGGAAAACATTTTCCATAACTTCTTCGATCATACTTTATTTCACCAAATACATTTTCATTTTATTTTTATGTTTTCTTTTTTTTTTCTTTTAATTTAAAAAATCAAGATTTTAATTTTTTTTTTTTTTCTGTTTTTCTTTCTTTCCTTTTCGCCAATTCGAGCCTCGGCCCACTTTATTGCCTAACCGATTCAAAGTGTGTGAGATCAATCTAATTCGCCCTTTTCATTGAGGAACCAACAGTCCAATCGAGTTAATCTTCGATATTAAATCCTACCCTTTTATCTTTGGCACAAAAATTATTCCAAGCAAGACTTAAGCGTTGCTTGCATAGACTAGAAGAAAATAAATCGATGATCCATTCTTTAATTCTTTTTGTAATTGTTTGATTATCACATAATCAATTAATATAGTGATCACTTAATTACTCCAAATTGAAACACGTTTCTTTATAGAATTAATATATATATATATATAGAGAGAACTATCATCGACAAATTATTGCATATTGTGTAATATGCATGATGTAAATGTACGGCAAAAGTGAAACCAAACGATTTTTGGTTTGATTATTGCAACCAACAATTTGTCTATAAACGGTTCCTAATTAAGGGGCAAAAATTAAGGAAATGTAGGGACAATAGCTTCTCTTGCAGCTTTCTTTAGGAAACTCTCGAAGGGGCAAATTTGAAAAATATAGCTAAACTTAAGGTACGGTAGTAGGCCGTCAAACAGTGAGTGGGGGACGTGCCTCCACATCACATATAGCATAAATCCGTCCCTATCACAAAAGATTAAGCAAATCAAAGTATCATTAAAAAGGACTTCTTCTTTTTTCCCCCCTAAATGTCACGTCCAACATGGTCCTACCGTTACTTAAGTCAATACCCGATCCAACCGCCCCTCCCTCTCTCTACCAGGCCAAAAGAAAACGGAGACCCACTCCCCGTCCCACCACCTTTTCCTGAGTTTTATGGCAAGGCCAGGAAGAAGATGAAAAGGAAAGGAAAGAAATTAAAATTAAAAAATGATTTTAAAATAATTAAATAAAAATTTATGAAAAACAAGTGTGGATAGAAAAATATTTTTCTTACCAAACGGCGAAAAGTAATTTCTAGTTCATCTTCAAATTTCTATCGAACATCAGAAAATATGATTATTTTCTTGAAAATGACTTTTCAAAAATGTTTTCTAAAAAAATCATATTTTCCGCAAAACGAATAGAACTAATATTCATTTATTTCATTGAAATTGAATTATTTGAAAATTATTTTACAAAAATGATCACTCGAAAAAATATTTTCATCGTCTACTAATTGTCAATGATGAAAACATTTTTACAAATTAATTACTTAATGCTATACAAGCGATCATCTCTAAAAAAATCAAAACATTTTTTTGAATCATTTATTTCCTGTGAAATAAGCGGAACCTAAGTTAATATTGTCGAACTTATGGTATTTAGAATAATGGGTTATGTATGTATGATAACAGAATTGGTCTATGAACTAATTATTTCTTGATAACTGCACAATTTCCCTATAAACGGTCCCTAATTACGGGCAAAAATTAAGGAAATGTAGGGACAATAGCTTGTCTTGCAGCTTGCTTTCGGAAACTCTCGAAGGAGCAAACTTGAAAAATATAGCAAAACTTAAGGTAAGGTAGTAGGCCGCCAAACAGTGAGTGGGGGATGTGCCTCCACATCACAAAAGCTTAAGCAAATCAAAGTATCGTGAAAAAGGATGTTTTCCCCCTAAATGTCACGTCCAGCATGGTCCTACCGCTACATAAATCAAATAGACCCGACATGGCGGTCCAGGGGGACTTAAATCATTCAATATCCACATTCAAATTTGAATTTAATTGCACGTTTGAAACTCAAGTGCATTCCATTGAAACTTTATTTCCCACTCACATTTCGTGATTTGGAATTGATGAAATGGAAGTATAATTCGTTTATAACATGCTTAATCAGAAACAAGTAATGGGCGAACTCGACTAAGTTTCAGAACCTTAATTTTTTGTACATCAATCATCATAGCAATATGCCAGTATCCAACAAAGTTGACCTGAGCATGGTGAAATCAATCACTGTAAAAGGTCAAACAAATTGCAAGGAAATCTCTCTTTTCTTCTCCCCCCCCTTGATATTGTATATATTTGCCGCAATCAAGCACAAAAAAGTCAATCTTACAAAAAGACTCTTAGGGGTGTTTGTTAACATTCTTTTTTTTTTTTTATGAACAAATTTTCTGTTTTTTTTGTTCCCTGACTCTTAGGGGGTGTTTGTTAACATTTTTTTTTTTTTATGAACAAATTTTCTGCTTTTTTGTTCCAAATTTATTTTTTTGTTCCCAGTGAACACATTTGGAACAAAAATGAGAAACAAAAAAATATGTTTCTTGTTTCGGAACAATTTTTAAGAACAAATTTTCTCTCTCCTCTCTTTTTCTTCTCTTTCTTTTCTTTTTCTTTTTCTTTGGCTGATCGCGGGCCTCGGCCATGGCCGGCGACCGACCGTCGAGGGCCGGCGACGCCATCGAGGTCCGGTGACCTCACCAAAGCGTCGCCGGCCCCCGGCGAGGCCGAGCCTCGCCGGCGCGGGGCAAGGCTGGGCAAGGTCACCGGCCCTCATTGGCCGGTCGCCAACCATGGCCAAGGCCGACGACCGGCCAAAAGAAGAAAAAAAGAAAAAGAAAGAAAATTAAATAATTAAATAAAAAAATAAAAAGAACACAAATTTACCAAACTTGTTTTTGTTCATTTTTTTATTTCCGGAACAAGTTTACCAAATGCATTCTTCTGTTCAAAAATTGTTCCCCGGAGAAAATTAGTTTTTCCTATTTATGTTCCCTAAAACAATTTTTTAATGTAAACGTTACCAAACACGCCCTTACGAGCCTGCCTCTAATTTCTTTTCAAAAAAGTTTAAAATAAGAGTCTGAATTAGAGCTATTTCATAAAAATAAAAAGTAAAAGTAAAAAAATAAAAGTCTAGAATAAACATTATTTCAAATAAGGACGTGAAGTGGGTAATTTAGTCTTAAATAAGGGCTTAAGCGAGCACATGCATTTCACATGCCACTTTTTCAGGGTCATTCTCATCTCAAACAGGTTTTTTTTTTTTCTTTTTCTTTCTTTAATTTCTATGTTCATCTTCTTCCTCCTCTTTATTCGTCCGGCCAACGTCCTAGTTCACTTTCTTCTTTGTCGAACGCAACCTTTTCTTCATCATTCACATGAGCTAGTCGATGACGATGGCTTGAGCTTGGACGGTGGCTAGCAGCAAGCACCTCGTGGACGTGCCAACATTGGCAACTCCAAAATCAGGCAGCGGGGATATAAAACTAGGCAGCGTCAAGAAGCGTGATGGCCTCCTTTCTATAGCTTATGCCCCATATTTATACAGAGGTGGTTCTTTTCAATTCGAGTGAGATCTTGAAAATTCAAACTATATCTGAACGAATCAATTTTACTCCTGTTATGAAAGCGGACAATCAAACAATAAAATAGACAAGACAAGAAAATAAATTGAACAACAGATCTACGTGATTTGGTTATACTGATTTTACGTCTAGATAGAGAGTAACAATGAATTTCACTATAGATTAAATGATACAATGAAAATCATAGCCACACTCAAGTCACTCAAACACTTTTAATATTTCCTAAGCCTTAATTACACCTAATAACTCATGCAACGTTTAGCCCCACAAATTTTTTTATGAAATAATCTCTCAATCCCATAAATGAATTATGCATAATTTCTTACTATAAGAATTTAATCGACTTCAACAATTAAATTATTGACGTAATTTCACGGAGAAAAATCTACACCAAGCGCTTGGTTGAAAACCGCACTTCAAGACCTCTTAACGTCAATCACGACCATCGAACCAACGCATGAGCCGAGGAAATATAATAATCCTCTAGACCTTGGCCGACTTAAACAAGGAAAAATATCGATGATTAATTTTACAAATATTCCCACCGCCTCAAGGAGTCCAAATTGAATGTGTCGAAGGCGGTTGACTTCGGTGTAACTCTTGACCCTGCCAATCATGTATAACACAAAAACAATAATCCTTCTGCAAATTGGACTCGTTACACTGAACCGGAAATCTTAATTTCCATAAGATTTTGCTGATGGACGTCGGCCGGCTGTCGTGGCCTGATCGGCACCGACGTGTACAATTTTTAATAATATTTTAATATTTTTGAATATTTTTTTTTATTTTTTCTCTTTTTATTTTTATTTTTGTTCTTTTCTTTATTCTTTTTCTTTTTTCTTCTCATCTTCTTCCTCCAGCCGGTCGCCGAAGCTCAGCGACCAGCCAGAGGCGACGGCCAGCAAGGTCGACCTCGTCGGCCATCTCGCCAGTGGCCGCGAGGGCACCCTCGCCGGATCTGGCGAGGGTGGAGCCTCGCCCATGGCCGGCGAGGGCGAGCCCCGCCAGCTCGGTGCAAGGCCAGCTGGACTCCTCCCCGGCTCCGTTCTCCGATCCCAATCTCGCCCTAGAAATTTCCTCCCTCCTCCACTCGTCATCGTCGTCGTCGTCGTCTCTAGGGTTTACGAGAGCTCGGGGTGTCTTCGGTCACGTGGCTCCGACCCCGGATTTTCGCCTGTTTCTCCCATGGCGGCGATTCATCGGGGGTGGGGGTTTTGTGATTCCTGGGGTTCTCCGAGGCAGCTGGCCTCGTGCCGAGCCGGCAAGGCTCGCCCTCGCCGACCATGGGCGAGGCTCGACCCTCGCCAGATCCGGCAAGGGCGAGCCTCGCCACCCAGGCTGTGAGGGCGGGCGAGCCTCGCCCTCGCCGGATCTCGCGAGTTCGAGCCTCGCCTGCCCGCCCGGCGCGAGGCCGCCCTCGTGGCCACTAGCGAGGTGGCCGACAAGGTCGACCTCGCCGACCGTCGCCTCTGGCCGGTCCCCGAG
The DNA here is from genome assembly GCA_014182885.2 of Eucalyptus caleyi. Classification (NCBI taxonomy): domain Eukaryota; kingdom Viridiplantae; phylum Streptophyta; class Magnoliopsida; order Myrtales; family Myrtaceae; genus Eucalyptus; species Eucalyptus caleyi. The sequence continues at coordinate 47,415,243 of CM024467.2, forward strand.
CTCCGGCAACCCGTTGGAGGAAGAAGATGAGAAGAAAAAAAGAAAAAGAATAAAAATAAAAATAAAAAGAGAAAAAATAAAATATTCAAAAATATTAAAATATTATTAAAAATTGTATACGCGCCGATCAGATCACATCAGCCGGCCGGCGTCCAGTCAGCAAAATCTGGCCAAAATCGGCCAGAAATGACTGAATTGACACAGCATAAAAAGGTTTATGACTAAATCGGCACCAAAAAAAGGTTTAAGACTAAATTGGCACAAAGCCAAAAAGTTTAGGACTTTTTTGGCACTTTTCCCCACAGTTGGATGTTCACAATATTACAACTTCCGCACTTTCCTTTAATCAAATGGACTTCCTTATAATTTATCTCAAATCAGATTGCGTTGGGCTCACACTCAAGATATAGTATAACAAATCCTTGCACATTTTTATCCTTTATGTTCAAAATCCCATTTTCTTATCTCTTATCTTTCCTTCTTTTTTTTTTTTTTTTTTTTTTAATTTGCCGAATGTGTCTACTTCGAAATCCACTTTGGCCGGGTTTGGTGTTCTCTTTGGTGTTCTATCCAAATCTTGCAAATAACCGAATGGAATTCAAGATTTTAGCGGGGATACAAAACCAGGCAGTGGCAAAGACGAGCCCTCCAATGGTGGTAGCGATGATCGGTGAATGGCGGCGAAGGCCTGAGTGGCTTCCACAACGAAAAAAGCGGCTGTTCTTGGTGTGGTGCAGCTTAAACCGTCTCCTTGGGCCCGATTCCAGCGGCAATGAATGATCATTAGTTCAATTGAATTGGAGATTGCAGTTAGTTTTTCCAATTGTCTTGTTTTGTTGACATCATGAAGTCACCCATGAACCTGTTGTCCTTGTGATCGGCCATGGGCCATTACCGCAAGTGAGGAGAGAGAATGGCAACAACATCCATCCAACGATGGATAAACGAGCCGTCGTCGATGATGTCAGTGTAAAGGCTTAACAGTGACTTCATGATGTCGAGTGAGATCAAGCACCGGAAGTGATTCTATGCATGCGCGGAAGGAGGGACAACAACGAGGAAGATGAAAGAGAGAAAAACTAAAAGAAAAAAAGGAAGGAAAAAAAAAACTTTGAAATGCCCTCATCATGCCTTTGGAAAGTAGCATGTGAAATGCACGTACTTGCTTAGACTCTATTTGAGATTAAGTAGCCACTTATCATTGCCGAAAGTGGGCAAGTGATGCTTGCAATTCTTCCAATTCTCGCCCCTTGGTCTCTGGCACTATCTTCGCAGGGAATAAGATAGTTAAACCACAAATGCATGCGAAGATTAAGAAGGTTCCTGAAAGCAGCATGGTCAAGACATAGATCTATTAGTACATACAACAGACATAAGAACTCATGCAGTTCCTGGATTTAGACTCCAGAGAAGCATACCCGGTGAAAACTAGAGAACAAGAATGAAAAAAGAAAAAAAAAAAAAAGGAGAATTAATTACCGGGTGCACTCCATTCAAACATGAAGTTAAAACTGTAGCTGACGATCCAAGAACAGGACCAATTGGAGAAGGTCAACAGGCTTCCAGCTGACCCTTTAACATTTACTGGGAATACCTATCAAAAAGATGTCCGCCAGTATGACTTCTAGTCCTATATAAGGTCTTGAAGTAGAGACCATAGAGTGCAAGTTAGACAAAAGGTATCTACTTACCTCGGACATTATGACCCATGGTAACCCCGCCATGCCAAAAGAGTAAGCTATGGAATACACCTGATTGCAATAATCATCCGTCAACAAATTTAGTACAACTAGTCCTGGAAAGACGGTTGAGGACTTGAAGCAGCGATATTATAATGAAGGTTTCTTTGGTCGAAGTTTGCTCTCCAATGTATTATTGCCTGGTAAAGTAGGATTGAGCAGCAACTCCATATGACCTCAACCATAAGAGATAGCCATATATGAGTTGAAAAACAAGAAAGCAGGAAAATATTTGTTACACAGACTTACCATAATGCATACGTACACCAAAATGGGAGTGACTTCCGTCCAGTACTGCAGGTCCTGGTTTCACATGAAGGTATTATAAATAAATAAATAAATAAATAATCAGTCCATTTCATGAGATCAAGAAGAATGGGTAGGCTTAGTCACTGTTCATACCTGCATGAAGAACGAGAATCCTAAACCAAAGCAACTCAAGCACATTCCAGCTGAAGAAATCTATAAATGGATGTTAGATTTGGTAATGCTTAAGAGCAACTTACTTTAGGAGAATGCATCGATATGTATTGGTTTCCTCACCATTAAAAGCGGTCTTCTTCCAGCTTTATCTGTCAAAATTACACTAAGAGCTGTCGCAGGGATCTGCAAAACAAGTGAGAAAATCTTGAAAATGTGACAAATAAAATTCATCTTCCAGCTTAATTCTTCAGAGTCTATTACCTGGACAATAGCCATGCTTCGGCTACCAAAGCTGCTTGAAAAGCCTGTCAGGACAATTAGTAAAGATTACCAAGTCTTTGTTCTTCACGACTAACTAACGTATTTATAGCGTGATTTTTACCAGCTGATTCAAATATAGAGCTCGCATAGAAGACAAATGTACTTGACCCTCCAAATTGTTGAAGGATCATCAATCCAATTCCAATCTAAATTTTGAAAAAATTAGGAAATAGGAAGAAAAAACGGTGCGAAAAATGGCAAGCAATTTGAATATTTTGGAGACAAGGCTTACTACGAGGGAATGAGCATATCTTCTTTGAAACAAATCGAAAATTCTAGACTGGGAATCCCGTTCAAAGGTTTTTGTATAGTCCTGCAAGACAATATGAATTGAAACATTAAAAAGTTCAAGGAAAAGGGAAAACTTTCTCCTATTGATATGTGAAATGGAGAAATTACTTTGATATCTATTGCTTCTTTGGAAATGTCAACACTTTTGCCCCGGAGTCTCTGCAATGTGGCTTCAAACTCCTTTTCTTGACCGACTTTTACCTGTCAGTCATAACTACACTAATCATCTTCCTTGCAATGGAAAATGCAGTCCTCACTCCAATATTCCTACAACATTAACTTCATTTCATCTTATGATTTCAGATTTATTGATAATTAGTGAACTCTCACAAAAACTGATCACACGAATTGTCTTGGCATGGAAATTGCAATGCCTATACCTCTAGTCATTCTCAGTTTACCACTAAGACTTCAATTTCAGCCATGAGTAAAATTATTCTTTGGTAAAATATTGACTTCATTACTACTCTTCCCATCATCAGTCTATGATCTTTAACAAAGTAATGTGTTTGCGCACGAGAATGTTAAAAATGATTTCCATGCCTTGCGATCAAAATACTCCACATGGCATGCAGCATGCAACTTGTGCTATTTAGACAGCCCCAAATTATCCAAGTTCCATAATGAGATGGTTACTCAACCATGAAATCGTCACCATTGAATGCCAAATTTGGACATAACACTGTGAAGCTACATAGAGCAAAGTGATGAGTGATGACCACATTCGAAATTGAAGTTTCAGATAAGAACGACATAAATCACCATATTACGGGGCTCCTCAATAGTACCTCGTACATCCCATAAACAACTTACCAGCCATCTAGGAGACTCCGGGATAAAGAATAAACCGAAAATTTGAAGTACGCAGGGGATACAACCTGAAGATAAAATCATGGACAGTGACCTTATCCTGTTTCCCATGATAAATCTAATAAAACAGAGCAGGAGAGAACTGAGACAGTACCTGTCAAAGCCAGAATACGCCAGGAAACAACAGTTCCAAGAAAATAGATCAACGAAATGCCACAGCATATCAAAAACTGCAACCAGATCCAGCAAAGGTCGATAGGCAATGTATTGAGTCGACACCATTAACATCTTACAGTGGCCCAAAATTTTCACCTGATTTAAAGCTGTGAATGCTCCCCGGATACTTTTGGGTGTTATTTCGGCAATGTACACAGGTACCTGTTTGGCAACAATATCATGACCAACAATTTCAAGAAATTAATTATGATAAGAAATCTGAATGTTTCTGCCTTTACCACGTAACATACAATCCCCATGCCAAGTCCAGTTAACAGTCTTCCAATATCGAGCCACCAAGCATTCTGCAAGGTAAGATGAAATACGCCATTAACTGCTTCTCAGCCTTTTTGGAGAATAGACATCTCAGAAAAGTAGAATATGATTGAAGTTTTGTGGATCAAGTCATTGAAAATCTATGAAGCAAAATTCTGAAGCGGAAAGTAGACAGAGCACGAACCTTGGCAAATGCTATAGAAAGCCATCCTGCAGTGGAAAATATTTGTGAAATCCACATTGTCTGCATCACCTTACATCAATTAAGAATTCTGTAAGATTTTTTCAGGCTCTTCACTGAACATGCATGATTTTCAAATTCACGTATAGCTGGAAAGGCTAGAGAATAACTTACACGTCTGCGACCCATCATATCTGTCATCTGCCCATTTACCAAAGCTGCTATTAACCCTCCTATTTTTAATATAGAACCAAAAAGCGAATACTGTAACATGAGGAAGCAGGAATATTAATATTAGAGAACCCGGATCGTGACTTGAAAAATTCCCTAATTCCAATAGTCTCACAGATAAAGAAGTCATTAGTAGCTAGCTTAGGTCGTGTTTTTCTTGGCATCAACCATGCAATTAGGGAAAAGTTCAAATGCAATTCGCGATGATAATATCAGAGGTTCTGCACAGGATCTACTGAACAAGGAATTGGCTGAAACTGGCCAGAATTAATCGTACTTTCTACCAATGTACTGAGGACATCTTATATCTCAGTTCCTGATAGTAAATTTTATTATAAGATGCACAATTCCCAGTATTTCGCCTTGAATAACAGAACTATAAAGGGTCGAGAGATGATAAAAGGTAGCCATGTAGCATGTATGCTCGATAGGACTCACCGCTGCCGTAGAGAGCCCCAAGTCCTCCATTATGCCTGACTCGGCCGGTGATGAATAACCAGACTGCATTATAGAAGGCCACCAGTTATGGTAACCTCTACTTGGTAAAGAGTAATCTCATAAAAAACTACAGACTGAACAGAGCAGTAGCCTGGGTGATCACATTACAGAGGCAAAACGAAAAAATATAAAAGATCACCTGAAAACTGGCTTTTCAGAAGCATCTTTTTTGAGAAATGCAACACAAGTAGTGAAATGTGATAATTTCATGTCTCTTTGCCAAATTGAGTTTCCATAACAAAAGTAACTGATCATAAAGAAGCAACTTCAGCTGTGACATTTTTATTCATAAACAATCCAGGTCAACCTAGTATCTTGGGCCTATTAAGCCATGTGATCCACATAATGCCGGCAGGTGCTTCTGCAACATTATTAATTAACTTCCGCTCCACTCCATTACAGGTATAGGTCTAGCTCGTTGCAACATCATACGAATGCCAAAACAAAAACCACCTTCTTGAATGAAACTGAAAGTTTGACCAATCACAAGAGCTGATAAAATGTCTCGAATTTGAGCCAAAAAAAAAAGAAAAGGGAAAGTTTTTTAAATGAAGTTTCCTATTTTGAATATGTTTTCTAGCTAGAGAAGGCTTCTTAAAAAAGAGGTTTCATATTTTAGATCCAATTCTTGTCTATATATAAGAAGTGGATGTTCTTTGTGAAGATTTTCAAAGAGGAGCTTCTGCTTGTGACTTATGCCCTGAAAATATCCGGGTTTGTTGAAGCCGATTAAATTCTTGTGTTAATAATTAGTGTATAATTCCTTTGTAAGATTGAGAAATTATTTCAGGAGGAATTGTGGGGCTAAACACCGTGTGAATTAATCAATGTAATTGGGGCTTGAGAAAGCCTAAGAGCATTTGAATGAGTCAAGTGGAGTTATAATCTCCATAATATTGCTTGATTTATAGTGGAATTCATTAATGCTCGCCCCGTATGGATGTAAGTCACTACGACCGAACCACGTAAGTCTGGTGTCCAATCTATTTTATCGTTCTGTCGATTTTATTGTTTGATCGCTTTCTATCCGCAATACAAGCAAAAAGACAAACATTGATCGAGCAATTTCTTTCGTCCTCTTTCTTTCTCTAACGAAACATTCACTCGAATTGAAAAGAACCTCTAACAGAAATGCAAGAAAGGAAAGCAGAAAACGGAAAACGGAAAACAGAGCCGGGTTCTTAGTGATCGAACTCCATGCAAGCAATTCACGAAAAGCTCGATCCAATGTTACTCCACACCCAGAGACAAAAGACCCGCAAAGGGCAACGAGCGTGCTAAGAACGACGAGAGGAGTGACCGAGGGATCACTTGAAGACGTGGAGTTGCCACGGTTGCCATCGCCAGAGACGTCTTCGAGAAGCAGAGAGACTGTCGGCAACCCATCTTCTTCTGGGCTCTCCCTCCCCATGTGTCCTTTTCACCGTAAAGCTCTCGAGGAGAACAAGATTTGCCAAAAAATGGAGGAGGCGAGAATCAGCTGTGCATGACGTTAAGGCCAGTGGGTTGGTGTGTGTGTGTGTGTGTGAGAGAGAGAGAGAGAGAGAGGTAGATATGGAATTCAAAGAAATGGACTTTCGGATGGATGCTTAGGAAATTTATTGGCCAATTAGCCGCATACGATCATCTAACTTTGCATTATTTATGTCCTTAATTCTTTGAGAGAGAGAGAGAGAGAGAGAGAGAGAGAGAGAGAGAGGTAGATATGGAATTCAAAGAAATGGACTTTCGGACGGATGCATAGGAAATTTATCGGCCAATAGCCGCATACGATCATCTAACTTTGCATTATTTATGTCCTTAATTCTTTGCTTGAGCATGTGGTTCGATTCACTTTTTGTCTATACTTATTTCTAAACTTGAATTCACGCTTCGTTCATTTCGCAGAAAATGTGACATTTTTGGAAAATATTTTCCAGAAAGTCAATTTCTAAAAAAAAAATAATAATCTTATTTCCCAATGCTTGGCTGAAATTTGAAAATAAATAATTTAAAAAATATTTTTCAAAAAATGATCATTTATATCATTTACAAAAATAAATTAGTAATAAATATTTTCATCTTCCATAAAAATATTTAGACATGAATTATTATTTGTTATGAAAATATTTTTCATTAATTAATTATTTTAAGCAATATAAATATAAATAATAATTTTTTTCAAAATCATTTTTCAAATCATTTTTTTCAGCAAAATGATTGGAATTTTAAAGTTCAACAGAGGGCCAAAAAACAACGAGCGGGGGCAATTGCCTTCACATCACACGGCATGGATCTGTCCCTATCACAAAATCTTATGCAAATCAGAGTACCATGAAAAATGATTTTATTTGTAGATGTCACTTCTAACACGGTCCTACCGCTACAAATCGAATAGACCCAAGTTGGCGGTAGAGGAGGGACTCAATCATTCGATACCGGCATCAAAACTCAGACTTAATTGCCCATGCAGAACTCGACCGCACTCCGCTAGAACTTTTATTTCCCACCTCACGTATCGTAAATTGGAATTGATGAAATGGAAGTATAACTCGTATATAACATGCGGAAATCCGTAACAAGTAATCGGCGAAGTTGACAGAAGTTTTAAAGCCTTAGTTGTTTGCACATCAATCGTCATTGGTAATGGCAATTAGCCAGAATCCAACAAAATTGACCTGAGCGCGGTGAAATCAATCAATGTAAAAGGTTAAACAAATTGCAAGGAAATCTCTTTTATTTTTCCCCCTTTTGATGTTGCAATTGTTTGCCGCAATCAGGCACGAAAAAGTCAATCCTACAAAAAGGCTCTCGGCAGCCTGACGCAATGCCTTATATGGCTGGCAGCACAATGATCCTATTCCTGAAAATGGGCAAGTGATGCTTGCAATTCTTCCAGTGCTCGCCCCTTGGTCTCCGGCACTAGCTTAGCAGTAAATAAGATAGTTAAACTGCAAATGCACGCGAAGATCAAAAAGGTTCCTGAAAGCAGGATTGTCAAGACATAGATTTGTTAGTATGTACGCCCGACATAAGAACCCATGCAGTTCATGCATTTAGGCTGCAAAGAAGCATTGCCAGTGAATACTATAGAGCAAGAATGGAAAAAAAAAAAAAAGAGGAGGACTAATTACCGGGTGCGCTCCATTCGAACATGAAGTTAAAACTGTAGCTGACGATCCAAGTACAGGACGAATTGGAGAAGGTAAGCAGGCTTCCAGCCGACCCTTTAACATTCACTGGGAATATCTATCGAGAATATGTCCACCGGTATAAATAGGCTTTTAATCCTATATACGGTCTTAATATAGAGAGACTATAGAGTGCAATGTTAGAGAGAACATATCTATTTACCTCAGACATGATGACAAATGGTAAACCTGCCATGCCAAGTGAGAAAGCTACGGAGTACACCTGATTGCAATTATCATTTGTCAGCAACTTCAACACAACTAGTCCTGGAAAGACGGTTGAGGACTTAGAAGCAGCAATTTTATAACTAAGGTTTCTTTGTCAAAGTGTGCTCTCCTTCAATGTATTATTGCCTGGAGAAGTAGGATTGAGCCGCAACTCGATATGCCCTCAACCACAAGAGATAGCCGTGTGAGGGTTGAAAAACAAGAAGGCAGAAAAATATTTGTTACATAGACTTACCATAATGGATACATACACCGAAATGGGAGTGACTTCTGTCCAGTACTGCCGATCCTGGTTTCACATGAAGATATTTAATGAAAAGGAAAAAAAAAAAATCAGGCTACTTTAAGAGATTAAGAAAAATGAGTAAGCTTGGTTAGTTCGAATACCTGCATGAAGAATGATAATGCCAGAACAAAGCAACTCAAGCTCATTCCAACTGAAGAAATCTGCAAATGAAAGTCAGATTTGGTAAGCTTACGAGCAACTTACTTTAGGAGAATGCATCGATATGTGTTGGCTTCTTCACCATTAAAAGTGGTCTTCTTCCAGCTTTATCTGTCAAAATTACACTAAGAGCTGTTGCCGGGATCTGCAAAATAGGTGAGAAAATCTTGAAAATGTGAAAAATAAAATTCCTCTTCCAGCTTAATTCTCCAGAGTTTATTACCTGGACTATAGCCATGCTTCGGCTACCAAAGCTGCTTGAAAAGCCTGTCAGGATAATTAGTAGAGATTACCAAGTCTCTGTTCTTTAAAATTAACTAAACTCACGAAATTATAGCATGATTTTTACCAGCTGATTCAAATATAGAGCTCGCGTAGTAGACAAATGTACTCGCCCCTCCAAATTGTTGAAGCATCATCAATCCAACTCCTATCTAAGTTTCGAAAAAATTAGGAAATAGGAAGAAAAATGGGGCGAAAAATGGCAAGCAATTTGAATATTTTGGAGGCAAGGCTTACTATGAGGGAATGAGCATATCTTCGTTGAAACAAATCAAGAATTCTAGACTGAGAAGACCGTTCAAAGATTTCTGTATATTCCTATAAGACAATTGAATTGAAACATTAAAAAGTAGAAGGTAAAGGAAAACTTTCTCCAATTGATATGCGAAATGGAGAAATTACTCTGATATCCATTGCTTCCTGGGAAATGTCAACACATTTGCCACGGAGTCTTGCAATGTGGCTTCGAACTCCTTTTCTTGACCCACTTTTACCTGTCAGTCAAAAACTACACTAATCATCTTCCTTGCAATGGAAATTCCCGAGTCCTCACTCCAATATTCCTACAACATTAACTACATTTCATTTTATGATTTCAGATTTTTAGATAATTAGTGAACTCTTACAAAATCTGATCATTCTCAATTCACCACTAGACTTAAATTTCATGAGTAAAATTATTCTTTCGTAAAATATTGACTTCATTACCACTCTTCCCATTTTCAGTCTATAATTTCCAACAAAGTAATGTGTTTGTGCATGAGTATGTTCAAAATGATTTCCGTGCCTTGCGAGACATCAAGGTGGGCTACAAAATACTCTGCATGGCATGCAGCATGCTACTTGTGCTATTTAGACAGCCCCTAATTATCCAAATTCCATTACGTCATGGTTACTCAACCATGAAACCTCACCATTGAACGCCAAATCTGGACATAACACCAATGAAATCGTCACTGTCGAATGAAGCTACACAGAGCAAAGTGATGGCCACAATCGAAATTGAAGTTTCAGATAAGAAAGACACAAATCACCATATCACGTGGCTCCTCTTTAAGTACTTGGTACACCCCATAAACAACTTACCAGCCATCTGGGCGACTCCGGGATAAAGAACAAACTGAAAATTTGAAGTACGCAGGGGATACAACCTGAAAACAAAATCACGCACAGTGACCTTACCATGTTTCCCAAGATAAATCTAACAAAACAAATCAGAAGAGAACTGAGACAGTACCTATCAAAGACAGGATACGCCAGGAAACAACAGTTCCAAGAAAGAAAATGAACGAAATGCCACAGCATACCAAGAACTGCAACCAGATTCAGCAAAGGTTGATAGGCAATGCATTGAGTTGACACCATTAACATTTTACAGGGGCCCAAAATTTTCACCTGATATAAAGCGGTGAACGCTCCCCGGACACTTTTGGGTGTTATTTCAGCAATGTACACAGGTACCTGTTCGGCAACAATATTATGACCAACATCTTCTAGAAATTAATTAGGGTAAGAAATCCGAATGTCTGTGCCTTTACCACGTAACATACAATCCCAATGCCAAGTCCAATTAACAGTCTTCCAATATCGAGCCACCAAGCATTCTGCAAGGTAAGATGAAATACACCATTAACTCCTTCTCAGCCTTTTTGGAGAATAGATAACTCAGACACGTAGAATATGATTGAGTTTTGTGGACAGGTCATTGACAATCTATGAAGCAAAATTCTGAAGCGGAAAATAGACAGAGCACAAACCTTCGCAAATGCTATAGAAAGCCATCCTGCAGTGCAAAATATTTGTGAAATCCCCATTGTCTGCATCACATTGCATCAATTAAAAATTCTGAAAGATTTTTTCAGGTTCTTCGTTGAACATATATGATTTTCAAATTCACGAATAGCTGGAAAAGGCTAGAGAATGACTTACACGTCTGCGACCTATCATATCTGTCAACCGCCCATTTACCAAAGCTGCTACTAACCCCCCTACTGTTAATATAGAACCAAAAAGCGAATACTGCAATATGAGAAGGCAGGAATATTAATATTCGAGAACCCGGATCGAGACTGAAAAATTCCCTAATTCCAACAGCATCATAGATAAAGAAGTCATTATTAGCTAGCTCTTTAGGTCATGAGATTTTTGGCATCAACCATCCTTTTAGGGAAAGGTTCAAATGAAATCGTAATGACAATATCAGTGGTTATGCACAAAATCTACTGAACAAGGAATTGACTGGCCATGTTTCATCATACTTCCTAGCATTGCACGGAGGACATCTAATATCTCGGTTCCTCACAGAAAATTTTATTGTAATACGCACAATTCCCAGTATTTTTCCTTGAATAACAGAACTATACAGGGCTGAGAGCTAATAAAATGGCAGCCGGGTGGCGTGTACGCTTGATAGGCTCACCTCTGCCGTGGAGAGCCCCAAGTCCTCCATTATGCCTGACTCGGTGGGTGATGAATAACCAGACTGCATTATAGAAATACATCGCTAGTTATGGTAACCTCTACTTGGTGGAGAGTAATCCCATGAGAAACTAAAGACTGAACAGAGCAATCGCCTGGGAGATCAAATTACAAAAGGAAAACATAAAAGATTACATTACCCAAAAATTGGTTTTTCAGAAGTATCTTTTCCAAAAAAATGCAATCCAAGTAGTGATTTGTGATAATTTCATGTCTCTTTGCCAAACTGAGTTTCCATAACAAAAGTAATTGATCATACAGGAGCAACTTCAGTTATGACATTTTTGTTCTTAAACAATCCAGGTCAACCTTGCATCTTGGGTCAATTAAGCCATGTGATCCCCCAACATGCCAGCAGGAGCTTCTGCAACGTTATAAACTAATTTCCACCCCTCAAAAAAAAAAAAAAAAAAAAAAAAAGCAATCAGACATTCAACAAGAGTTGCAGTTATAGATCTTGCTTGCTTGCTTGCTTGTTGCGGCATCATACGAATGCCAAAACAAGAACCACCATCTTGAATGAAAATGAAAGTTTGACCAATTACACAAGCAAAAAGACAGACATTAATCGAGCAATTTGTCTCTTCGTCTTTCTTTCTCTACAAAACATTCCCTCGAATTTCAAAGAACCTGTGACAGAAACGCAAAAAAGGAAAAAAAAAAAAAAAAAAAAAAAAAAAGGAAGCAAGACTGCTCCACAGAAAACAGAGCCGGGTTCTTAGTGATCGAACTACGTGCAAGCAATTCACGGAAAGTTTGATGCAATATTACTCACAGCACATCCAAGGACAAAAGATCCGCAAAGGGCAATCAGCGTGCTGAAAACGACGAGAGGCGTGACCGGGGGATCACTCGAAGACGTGGAGTTGCCACGGTTGCCATCATGGGCGTCTTCGAGAAGCAGAGAGCTTGTGGGCGACCCATCTTCTTCTGGGCTCTCCCTACCCATGTGTCCTTTTTACTACAAAGCTCTCGGGGAGAACGAGATTTGCCAAGCATGAAGGAGGCAAGAATCAGCTGTGCATGCCCATAAAGGGCAATGGATTTGTGAGAGAGAGAGAGAGGTAGATATGGACTTGAAAGAAATGGACTGTCGGACGGCTGCATGGGACATGTATCGGCCAATAGCGGCATCCGATCATCCAACTTTGCATTATTTTTTGTCCTTAATTCTTTGTTTAAGCACTGGGTCGCTTCACTGTCTCTTCTTACTTCTAGACTTGAATTGAGTATCCGGTCGTCTGGGAATAACGAACGTAGATTAAACTCCACCCCACAGATCTCGATCTGCGCCGTCGACCTCAGATCAACCCAAATACGAGGCCGAGGAGGACATTCAAGGCTCAGGTTCGAGGCAAGTCTCAGGGGCTTCGCCTCTCATCCTCATTGGAAACAATAATATAGTACGCAAATATGTAGATTTTATTGAGAGTCTGATTTATTCTCTCTATCAATAGGAAAGTACTGAACAAGGGTCCAGGGCACACTGGGTGGGGGTCGTAGGAGGCAGTGCCCCATGAAGCCAGAGAGCTTTTATAATTTGTGCCTATATTTTAAATATATATATATATATATATATATATATATATATATTATCATTTTAATAATAATTGAGAGTTATAATAAAGAGGTAGAATGTGCTAATTATAGTAGAATATAATATTGAATGTAGCTTTAATCTTAGAGTAATTTGGGATAAGTCTCGTGTGTTGATTTCTCTTTCTCACTTTTAATATTTTATATATTGTTGTGTCCGTCACTTTTACTCTTCATTTCTTTGTATTTGTACGCACCTTTACTATTTTATATTTTCTGTCACTTTTACTCTCTCTTTCCTTGTATTTGTGCGCATAATCTTATTAGCTTGATTGGTAGGTGACCTCTTTCTCACAAATGTGATTGAAGTAGTTAATGAAGATCATTTGACCTCTTTTTCTTTTTTTTTTTTTTTTTTTTTGCATATGTGAGTTTAATGCCGTGCACTTAACAGACCCTGAAGCAGCCACGTGCTTTATCGTGGTTCGTGTTGATATAATTATATGAAAACCTGCAACAAGTGGATCCTCCAACGCATATCTCCTCCCTTGTCCCGAGTTGGGAGTGGGAAAATGTTAGAAAGTAGTTGTTGGAACAAATTATTATATTCTTAAATAATCCAGGTCGACCTAATGCCTTGGGAATCAGCCAAGTGGCTAAGAACAGGATACACAGGTGCTTCTCGAAAAGAATTTACTATTGTTTGCACCAAAACAACGACCATGTGATCGATATGGGCAGACACATGACTAAAGCAATTAGTTGTCAATATACGATCACAAGGATCAACATCAATATTGGCACATGTCGGTGATTATTACCGATTAGTTGTCGATACATGATAACGTATGGTTAATGATGATCTACAAGGATATCGATTAGTAATATTGAGGTAAGTCACTGACGTATCAAAAGAAAGTAGAACACATAAGGGGCGTCAAGATGCGATTCTAGGTTTGAACTCAGTGGAGAACAAAGCAATTGAGAGCATGGAACAACTAGCACATGTTTTTAAAGGAACAACCAACTAACGGCGAGATTGTGGCGTCATGAGGATAAGGGCACAAAACTTTCGGAAATAAAGAAACATGGATAATCACAAGAGAACTGCTTAAAGACATTTATAGCATGATCATTATAAATACCATTGCTCACCTATTAAAGAACCCCCATGCAAATAAAACAAATGCTTTTCTTTGATTATATTTACTTTCCTACACTGCACTTTTAGTTTCCAGACTAACATCATCGATTAAGTTACAAGTGGGTTTTTAACTATAGTTTCTATATCCGCATCGTTGATTAAACTCCAATCATATCTCTATTCTTAGTGTTGCAACGTCGATTAAATTAAGACGTAGCATTTTTGCATTCTCAAGTTTTGTTGTCAATTAAATTTCAACATATTTGTTTACATTTGGTTCCATTATTGTGGTTATACTTCCTAAGTCTTGTCGCCAATTAAATTCTAGCACAATTTGTGCTTATTTGTGATTAGGGGTGTGCATAGTCCGGGCGGCCGATTCCTGACTTAGAATCGGGAACCACCTGCTAAGGACCGGTTCCAAAAAATTGGAACTGGGATCCATCCGTTTGTTGCATGGATCCACTGGGGAACTGAACCACCAGTTCGGTCCGATTCCCTGGTGGATCCATGGAACCGATCTCACAATAATAATAATATCACTTTCTAAATCTCACCATGAGAACTCTTCATATCGAGTAATATACTAAAAACCAAAAGCTATAACAACTAGAAATCAAAACATAAAACAAAAACAACAACTAATTTGATAAGCTACATTAAGGTTTCACTCAAACATTCAAGAATTAGCCAGGAGTTTTAGCTTCTCGGTCATTTTGCTTCATAAAAGCTACAACAACATAAGGATAAAAGAGAATCCTAAACTGTTGCGAAGGCCTTAGAATTCAGAATCAACGTTCAGCTACTTGTGCTTTTTTCTCTATTCTATTGAATAAATTATGTGAACTTCGTGTTTCTCATTATTGTTTCTTTTTCACATCCACAGTCCACAAGGCAAAAGAAAATAACTACCTAACCAGTTATCCCCGGGCATAACCGATGTTCATACTACTCTCACACTCCAAGTAAATTTGGTTTCAAGAAGTGGTTAAAGGACTCGATTGTCAAGAACCTTTCCTAGTGGTTTACCATCTCACTGCATCTTCTTCACTCCTCCATGGTTTTTGCCTCTTCAAGCGCCTCATAAAACATGGAGACAGAGGTCTCTATCCCATTGATGGAACCTTCTCAGAATTTAGTTCTTCGCCTGAAAAGGGGACTGAGAAAAACTATTATTTCACTCTTCCTCTCTCTTTTTTTTCCCCCTTTAAACCTAGACTTCACCTGCTTTTTTCAATAAATTGCCACCGATGAAAATAAAGAAAGAAAAACCAAATTTAAGTACATGAAACAAACTCATCAAATAAAGTAAATTAGACAAGTTTACACTTTACAACGATGCAACAATTGCAACAAGATTCTTTACCTAAAAAAAAAAACAATCGCAACAAGATTCGCCTAAAAGTTCACGACTTATAAAGCTTGTGAATCACAAGTTTTGAGCTCTTAAATTCCAATTTCCAGTCTTCTAAAAGTAAAACAATAATAAATAGATGATTGCTCAACATTAGTAAAAATTGAACTCAAATAATTATTGAAAATCTCACAACATATATTCCTCCCACTTCAACTTGTAAACTCTATGGACCATCAATCTCTGTGTTAACATGATCCATATCTAACAAAAAGAAGATATTAAATAAAGTATTCAGTTATTAGATAATAGATATACAAAAGAATTAAATGATGAAATGATATGAACTTACCAAATTCAAACTTTTCCGCATTCTCGATACACTCTTCAACATTAATCGGCTCAAGAACCGCTCTCAACCAATCTTGAGTGCAAATCAAAGCTTCCACAACTCTAGGAGTCAAAGAACTCCGGAAACCATCAAGCACACGACCAAAAGTACTAAAAGTTGATTTTGAAGCAACGGTAGTAACAGGAATAGACAAAATATCTCGAGCCATCAAAGATAAGATTTTAAACTTTTGACCAGCAACACTCCACCAATTCAAAATGTCAAGATCACGACCATCTTCAAGTTCATCTTTAAGATATCGATCGAGCTCAGATAAGTTGTCATCGGACTTTTTCTTCTCCTCATTAAGAAAATCATCATACGAAGGCTCTTGCACATAGAAATTTAAGCTACAATCGTCCTCTTCATTTCCCTCGTTGAAATAAGAATCGCAACTACTACCGATATTACTAGAACTTACCAATTTGCCATCCAAATTTTTGTCTCTAGAAGTGTGACAAGATTTCTCATAAAATTTAAACACACATTCCAAGGCAAACTTTGTCACGCCTCGATTCTCGAGTGCACGCACATCCCTCTTTAGTCGATAAAAATTTTGCGACATCCCAAGACGAGTCACTGACCTTTTCTTTTTATTGCACAAGTGGAAGCGAATAATAAATCTCCTAACAGTAATCATCTCGGGATAGAAAAGTAGGGCAACAGATTTTCAAACAAACATGCTTTTAAATACACACCGAGTCAAATACAAAAGTCTACAACCACAAGACTTCAAATGATTGACTCTTAAAAAGAAATTGTCCTATCTGACTTACACTTCAAATCCCCTCAACTCGGCTTCAGGTCTTCCACCCTACGGTCCTGAAAAATGAAGCTCACGATAGGGTGAAATATAAATCTCAGCGAGTTCACTTGCTAAACCCCGATTATGAGGGTAATACGCCTAAGACGTCTTAACCATACAATCATACAATCACAAAGGCTTACCTTGACCTCAGTTCATTCCTACAGGTCAGCACAGTTCATATCACAATCATGTGTATATATCAAATTCATACACCAATTTAAAACATCCAAACCAATCATTACTCACACAAGCCAGAATTATAATTAAATCACTACTCACACGAGCAAGAACTACCGATACACATCAAAGCAAAAATTATCGACACACGCCAATCTATCAATTCAACTCAACCAGCATTCAAATTAATTAACTATTACTACCCACACGAGCAGTTTTATCCGACACACACCAAGAGAGAAAATAATTACCGACACATACCAGGATTCACATAATCACGAAATCCAACACATTCAACAATTGAAAATGTTTGTTCATTAATTATAATCATCCGAATAAGCATTTGCCTACATTTCTCCTAATCAAACTTCCATGTCGTTAAAATTCCACCACTCCCAATGCTACTAGTAGTATCTCCTCCTATCATTTGAGTTCCATCTACTCTTTGTGATGCAAACAATTTTTTCCTTTTATCCATATTGCGAGGATACTTATTGCATTTTTTCAAGTGTTTCAACATTTTGAAGTACCATTATCAACGTGGTACGAATACTTGGATCTGCAATAATTACAAAATACATCAACTTTCCCATTTGTGTGAGTTGTTCCTTTTCGAAAATGAAGCCAAGCTGCTGATTTTTGCTTACTTGGAGGAGGACATGGACAATAACTTAATACCTTATTTGTTTTAGATGCTTCTTCAAATTTTTCACCTCCTTCATGTTCTTGTGATGTTGATTCCACCATTGGCGTTATTGCATCATAGGATTCCTCTACTTCCATTGACATGTTAACGAATCACCTGCTCGAATCAAGCAATGCGTCATCAACACTAAAACACTTCTCATGAAGCTAAATCATATTTTACTTACAACAAAAAATAGATATAAAATCATATTTTCTTTTCATATTTTGGACGACAACTTTTTAACAAACGACATTCATGCTGTCAAAAGATATAGAGCCTTAGGAGTAAGGATACAGTCTTCTAGCATTGGAAAGATTGACAAGGAAATCTAAGATGGACAAACTACAAGTATTGTCAGGCTATTCAGTATCCAAATATAAACCGGATGAACACATTTTCGACTAGGATCTAGTGTTTGGATTGAAACAGAACTCTTAGTGCATAACCCGGAAACTTCAGGGACAAAAGGTAAAGGAATTGATTGATAATTAACAAAATCATTAGAATGGGACAGTCCCACCAGATGTAACTATGCTAAAACCTCGAGAAAAGAGCACTCTATATGGGAGATGAGATCATCTTCTAGTAGTTTGACCAAGGCAAGTGGAAAACACAAATATTTACATACTTGCATGCTGTGTTCAGAGAAAATAGGATCAAAGTCATCCGTGCATTGAAGTAATAAAAGGATCGAAGATGCTGTAGCAAACCAAAGTATATAAATGTTCAGTTGTTAGATTTTCTAGATAACTTGGGGTTGATGGGGAAAAAATGGTGTTCTACTGCATCCTCAAAGGTCAACTGCAAGGTACACTTAAGGTTTATCATAATAATGCAAGTTGTAAGTTTTCAATCGAGAGGTATAAAAGGTATAAAATTTGAAAAATTAAGGATCTTTCTGCAAGTTAACCTTATATTTTGCTGAAGCAATACGAGAGACAAATAGCAATGAATAGTAATCAAGACAATTCCTTTTTTCATGTTTCAATTTTTTTCCCTCTAGGTCTCTTTATTAATCTGAAGGGAACAGGTCATATGATGCAGGGTCCCATCAAAGAAATGTAAGAATGGGAAACCTATTTCTCTAATTCAATTATCATATCCTTTTATATCCGTCTAAAGATGCATGTGAGCAGAACGACTGAGAAACAACCATTGATCCAAGGGATTACAAGATTTCACAAGTATCGGAGAGAGCCTCTGGACCAAATCTTTGAATGACCTGTACTTGATGTCAACACCTCATTTCATTAGGAGGACAGACATGACTAACATGTAAAGTCAAACACTGGATATAACAACCAATTGGTGGGCTATCTTGTGGCATCCCTCGATAGCCTCCGATCTGTTTGGGTCGCTACAGTTCGCTTACCTTTCACTTGCCCTAATAACATGTCACTCTAATACCATTTCAATTGCAGCGGGTCCATACAACCTAGGGGTTTACATTTTTTTTTAGATCGGTCCCTTGCGCAATTTATATAACGGAAGCATATCCAACAACTCCCTTCCCTATACTTAAAAATGATGTACACCTACTAAACATTAATAGGTAAAAGCCGAATACTTTTATTTACTTAAACCAAATGAACATCATTCATCGGTACATCAAAATGCCATGGTTCTCTATACTTGGCTATACTTCAAAAAGATAACCGACATCTCCTCCAACAGTCGTATACTTAAATTCCATCGATCAATGTCGGCGTCCAAAAGTTCATTCCTTTGCTATCCTCCTCCTCGCGGTCATATCCAACCACTTGATCCATCTACTGATGGCAGTGGTAGCAGAGGTATCTTATCTATTCTGAAATGTTAATCCTCAAAAAGGGTCAGTACAACCACTCAACATTAAAGATCCACCAAACTACTCATTGCGTCAAACAGAACAATCAAGGCATCATAACAAAGCACATATCATTCATGCATTCAAGCATAACTTGCCTTGCAACCATACATATATCATCATATCATATGTGCATATACTATCATGCATTCATCATCAAGCATTCATGCATATATCACCATGCCATATGTGCATATACCACCATGCACTCATCATCAAGCATTCATGCACATATCACCATGTCATATGTGCATATACCACCATGCAATCATGCATATACACCATGATTCATGCCTTCATAATCGCATTTTCAATATCAAGTAGCATTAATTTACTTTCATAAGCAGATCATGCATCATGCCATATGCATACACCCATGCACATTATTCATTTTCAATTCTTATCTTTCACAAGGATCTCATCAGTTTTTCTTTCTAGGGACCAATGTTTGCATCCCACAATTTATCGCTCGCATCCAACCAGGCATCGCGAGGAACCTCCGGGCATCCGGCCCCCCACATTCCAGGTATCTCACATCCCAACTAGCATCACAAGGCATCTCCCCGGGCACAAACCTCCGGGGTTTTCGGAATTACATACCGACATACCACCAGGATTCCCCCTTGAATTACGTACCGTATACCATCGGGCATCTCGAAACTCCCGAGGAACCTCCGGAATTACGCCACTAGGCCACCAGGCATCTAGCACCCCCACATTCCGAGCATCTTGACACTCCCAGGGCATTATCGGCTCACCCCCAACAATTTACTCATTCATCATAATTCATATTCACCAATTTATGTCTCACAATCAACATGTCACATGATGTAATGGCAACAAAGTCAAATTCAGCATTTGATTCTATATGCAATGCCAAATATCATCACATGCTCAGCAAAATTCAATCACCTCAATCAATATAATTTATGGGGCTCATCCAAAACAGAATAGTCATAAATTACAGCATTTGAAATTTGCACAATTCAGCTTGCACAATTTTAGAAAATATTTCAATTAAATACCCAATTGACCTTTCAAAATTATAAAATTCAAACATGTGATAGTGAAGACATAATGTTAGATATTTCAAGAAGGACACTGTACCAAAAGACCCTCATATCATGCGGTATAGACCAAACATCACAGCACCATTATCATGACCACTCAACTTGCACAGTTTTCGAAACATTTTCAGTTAAATAGGCAAATGAACTTCAAAACTTATGAAATATGAATATGTTGCAGGGAAGACATAAAGAAAGATACTTTGTGAAGAACACTATGCCGAAAGAGCTTCATACAAAATGATATGACCCATGCATTGAAACTGACTAAATCCGAACGCGTCAGATTACACGGTTTTAGAAGCATTTCCGATTAAATACCCTAATGGTCTTCAAAAATTATAAAACTCGACTATGTGGTATTCAAGACCCTAAGGTAGATTTTTCATGAAAGAAGAAAAGTCAGATTCGTCCTAGGTAATTAAATATAGGCGGTTAAAACTTCTGTTCTTAGTACCAAAATTTCCAAATCTAACTACCTCCGAAAAACCATGATTTCACCTACCTATTCTTGTTGGTTTTCTCTAAAGTTTTGATATGTTAAACCTCAGGATGTTCTTTACAACTTTCATTAAAAAAATTGAAGTGAAATTTCAACAAGAATGTTACTTTACAGACCACGAAACCACTGAAGGTCATCATGACGAATTCCAGATCTAGTCTCTCCAAAGGAAAATCGTTTCACCAAAAAATACTTGTTTGTTTTATCTCAAATTTCAGTATGTTATTCTTCAAGATTTTCTATACAACTTTCATGAAGAGGTCGAAGTGAAATTCCAAATAAAAAGTCACATGCAACACACGAAATCACCAAGAGGTCAACAAAACAGTTTCCAGATCTAATGTTTTCGTAGAAAAAGGGTTTCACCCCTCAATACTTGTCCATTTTGTCTCAAATTTTATTATGTTATACTTCAAGATGTTCTATACAACTTTCATGAAGAGGTCAAAACAATATTTCAACTAAAAAGTCACATGCAACACACAAACTCGCGGACGGTCAGACTGGTCTTTCCGAAATCAGCATGCATGACCAACGAATCTCTCTTCAAAGCTCCGAAATCTCATCCCATCTACCACAACCAAGACTTACCATCTACTACACATACACACAGCAATGCAAAGAGTAGGTTTTAGGACTTCACTTGCCTCAAATCAAAGGAAAACACAGCAAGAATGACGGTGGGACTAGGCGGGCTCGACGGCGTCTCCTCTTCCTCTCTTCCTCTCTTTCTCTCTTTGGATGGTACTCTCTTTCCCTTCTCTCTCTTCTGGTAGAAATCCCCCTCCCCCTTTTCCTTTTAGTCAAATTAAAACTCTTGCATGCTCCCATTTTTACATGGAGGGACACTTGGTTACAAAGGGGCAACACTTGGCAAGTTTTTCTTGCCACTTGGCATTTTTGCCATGCACATGATGGGCCTTCAATGGGCCGAGCTTGGGCCAGCTTGGTCGACCACTTCATGGGCTCCTTGGGCCGGGCCTCTTGGCCCACTTTGGGCCAACACTCTTGAGCCTAAAGTCCAAACTTAAATGACCCAAGTTCATTTTTTTAATAATACATCTTAATCCTCATTTAAATAAATATCTAATTGCATAATAAAATGGCCAAAAGACTTTGTGACATTAATCCATAAAAATCAAATCTATAAAGTGCATAGTCAAGAACAAAGTCTTCTTTATCAAATTGCCCTATAGCACCAACCTTGATCATCCATTAACATAAGATGTATTTCTACCCAAATAATTCTCCATTAAAATACTCAGCATTAATCTTTTAAAATTCTTTGGTCTAAAGGCCATCAATAACACTTCCATCACATTTTCATAGGTCATAATGCATCCAGAGGTTGCCATGAAATTTTTGGGATGCCACATATCTATCAGCTATCATCAATGATCAGAATTATGTTGTGAAGATGAAGTTATTAAATTCTAGGAATAGAGAGAAAAAGAACAAGCTAAAACTTAAAAGAACCAGTACTGAGTGAGGAGAGTCAACTACATTTAATACATAACAACTATTACCATGACATTGCTACTCTTTCCCCTTCAAGTGATTCATAAGAAGCTCTAAAATATATTCTTAGCCGCAACTCATCAAGCGAACTAAACATATATTGCAAGATATATGCAAGGTATCTTAAGTTATAACATGTAAGACAACTTTGATGCACAAAGAAGCACAGCATTAAAGATATGGATTAAAGATAATGTATTTGATATTAAATTTACCTTACTTGACTAAAATCTTCCTTACCTAATTCAACTTCTTTGCCAACTGAGGAACACCACGGCAATCAGCAAGGCCGTTGTATACCTGCATAGGATACCAAGAAATGTATAAAAACAAAGCTCAAAATCTCCAACAAATACATAATTCCTTATAGGTAGGAGTTCACATATTCATACCGGACATCATCACGAATTCAACCCTAACATCATCACGCAAGTACGCAACCACACAAAAAAAAAGCACTAATTCTCAACCCGCGCAATCACGACAAAAGTAAGCTCATGTCGCTCCGTCGAGACTCCCAAGAACACTACTCGAATTCGACTTCAATCTCAATCAAAACAAATTCGCATAGACAGAGACAGAGACAGAGAGAGAAGGTATGTGTAGGTGCCAACGAGAGGGGCGAGGAGGAGGGTGGCGCTGCCCCAGTTCTCGGAGATCTTATGGTGGATCTTGTTGGGCATATCCTTCCACACGAATCTGTTGCTAACTTGCTGTCGAGGGTGACGGTGCCGAAAAATCGACATCGGAGGGCCAAGTAATGTGACAACGAAAGAATTGGACAGACGGACCTACTGTCGTCGAGGGCGATGGCGATTTTCCGAAGTACCGAATAGAGAAAGGGATGAACGGATGGACGGCTGCTATCAAGGGCAACGGCAATTTTTTGGAAGGCCAAATAAAGAAAGGGATGGACGGCTGCTATCTAGGGTTTCCTCACAAACCCTAGCCCAAGGGGGTTCCTAGGTTTCTTCTTCTCCTCCTCCGGCAACCCTGCTTCTTCGCATGCTAACCTTTTGAGTCTTGCCCACTCGGCGTTTTGTCAAGGTCCACTTTGGAGTTTGGACTTTTTAACTTCTGCATCTGGATGTCTCCATTTGCTTAGCGTTTTGTCAAAGGGTTCATGCTTGCCTTTTGATGCCGATTGCTGGGTTTGTCAATTAGTAATTTTAATTTTTTTAATTTTAAAAATTAATCGGTCTGATCCGGGTGGGCGGGTGGACGGATCCGCCCATGGAACCGAGAACCGGACTAGTACCCATTGATTCCCATAAATTGGAACCGAGAACCGGACTAGTACCCACTGGTTCCCATAAATTGGAATCGAGAACCGGACCATTTCCCTCAAGAACCACCAATTCCAGGCGGTTCTTGTTCGATTCCGAGCGGTCCGGACGGATCCCGCTTCTTTTGCACACCCCTAATAACAGATAACTCACAGACGTTAGTTAGCCATATAGAAATTGGGACAAGCCATAAATTGGGATGCCTATTCGAGCTTATCTTAAGATTCTAAATGCTCTTAGTGGCTATGCTACCATGGTATCCTCTACAACTTGACATTCTCAGTTAGGCCATGCTTTTTTTTTTCTAGATTGGTCATCTGATTTCTACTTGTCATCTAAGCTCTATTGACAATAAGCATTTTGATTGTTTACCATGCAAGTTGGGAAATCATCACATTTCACCTTTTCATCTTAGTGAATTTATCTCTCATGTGATTGTAATGGGTAGAATCAACAAACCATGAATCAGAAGTACCTAGAGTCACAAACAGAGTAGAAGTGCTTGGGAAATAGAAGCTAGAAGTACCAAATTCTCAAAGAACATCACAAAGATCATCTAAAGATAAAGTAACAAACAAGCTGCTAACCCTCAATAGTAACAATAGTGTTGGAAAAGCGTGTAGCTGGACCTTTGTATCCAAATTGGTTATTTGTCCCTATAGGTTGCCTAGGCTATCATCAATAGCAAATGGATGCAAGATGATCAGTTCAATGACAATATGTGCAATATGGTGTTCATGATGAAGAAGAGGTGGGAGTGGTAAGCACCACACCTGTAGGAGTAGACAAAATAGGGTAGGCCAGGGTGCCTTCAAAGTAGCAAGTCAAATCTCTTTAGTTGATGATTTTGAAACAACTACCTCAAGAGGAGGTGATGAATCTCAGTGTTGAAGTGAAGCTCGTGTAGATTCAACTCATCATCAAGTGACATTAGAAATTGCATAACAGGCATAGGATCACAATATTTAGCGAACTTGTGAGCATCAACATCAACTTTCCATTGTGGATTAGAGTAATCCAATTGATCCCAAATAGAATGCACAAAGGACAAAAAATCGTTAATAGACTAACTTGTCTCTTGAGGCATGTGATGCAAATTTTTTAATAGCTGATACACTGGTGAGCAATATCTGAGGTGAAATATTAGCCGTGAAGCAAATCCCAAGCCTCAAAAGTGAAGCCTGATAGAAGGAATTGAAGTATTTCAAAACCATGTTAAAATCTAATGGTTCTTACCGACCCACCCCTCCAAATGCTCAATAAGTTTTCTCCAATTTCTTCAGCGTTCCTCGTAAGCCCGCAAATTTCCCCAGTAACATAATGCCAAAATTTGCATTCTTTCAAAAAACTTGACATCTCTTTAGCCCATAAAAGATAATTCTATCCATTCAAGATAGTTTGAATGGGTATTGGCAAGTCCATTTTATTAAAAGAAAAGACCACCAAAAACCCTAAACTTTGCCTAAAGTGACAGATTTACCCCAAACTTTTTTTTTACACGAAAAGCCCCAAACTTTACAAACTGTGACACATTTACCCCCATTAAGGACATTTTCGTCTTATTCTTTCTATTTTTTTTTTTTTTTCTCTTTTTATTTTTTTTCTTTTTCTCTCCGCCACCCCGGCGGAGGGAAGCCGACGCCGGCAAGGGGTGCCCTTGCCCGACGCAGTCGAGGGTGGCCCTCGTCGGCGTCGAGCGAGGGCCTCCCTGGTGAGGGTCGCCCTCGCCTGAGCCGACGCCGATGAGGGGTGACCTCGCCCGACGCAGGCGAGGGCGGCCCTCGTCAGCATCGGGCGAGGGCCTCCCTGGCGAGGGCCGCCCTTGCCTGGGCCGACACCAATGAGGGGTGACCTCGCCCGACGCAGGCGAGGGCGGCCCTTGTCGGCGTCGGGGGAGGGCCTCCCTGGCGAGGGTCGCCCTCGCCTGGGCCGACGCCGGCGAGGGGTGCCCTCGCTTGACGCAGGCCCTCATTGGCGTCAGGCGAGGGCCTCCCTCGCCAGATCTAGCGAGGGTCTAGCGAGGGAGGCCCTCACCCAACGCCGACGAAGGCACCCCCTCGCCAGATCCGGTGAGGGTCCGGCGAGGCAGGCCCTCGCCCAACGCCGAAGGGGGCCGACCTCGCCCGACACCGACGAGGGCAGCCCTCGCCCAACGCCGGCGAGGGCGGCCCTCGCCGGACGCCAGCCTCCCTTCGCCGAAGCCGGCGGAGGGAAGAAAGAAGAAAAAGAAAAAAAGTTTTTAAAAGTAAAAAGACGAAAATGTCCCTATGATTTAGGGTAAATGTGTCACAAAAATGAATTCAGGGTTTTTTATGTTACAAATGAAAGTTCAGGGTAAATGTGTCACGGTTAACAAACTTCAGGGTTTTTCATGTCACAAAAAAAATTTAGAGTAAATTTGTCATTGTTGACAAAGTTTAGGGTTTTTGGTGGTTTTTTCCTTTTATTAACTTAAATGTACTAATTTATATATTAAATACCAAGAAACTAGTACTGGAAATGAAAATACGGAGATAATAATGCCAAAAATGAAATCAGCACATTGAAATACCTCCGAAACCGATCAGTCAACTTTGGGTCAACGATCAACAGTTAACAGTAAACTGTTAGTGGTGAGAGGCAGACGACGAGGCGGATCACACAGCAGATGACAGCAGGATGACTTAATAGTGACATAAGCAATACACGGCCGGACTTCTAATCATGTGAAATGCATGTGAGCGTGTGGATCTCACATGCGGGCTCCTTGGTGGCAAGGTTTGGCTAGTTGGATTCGTTTAGAGTGATGTTGAATCTGTTTGTGGTCTTGGATTGTAAAAATAACCAGCTCAATGTGTCTAAAATTGACTTACGATTGACGGATTCATTGACTCTGAAACTACGGCACGTGGTGGAAAAACGAGAGCGACACGGCCTATACAGCTGACATCAAGATGATCATGGTGGAGCAATGCGGCCCATGCAGTTGGCGTTGCAAAGTAGAGTCGACTACACCGCCTATGAAGTTGGCATTGCAAAGCATAGTTGATTACACTTATCAGGAAAGAGGTTTTGATGATGAGTCAAGAATGATGCGGAAGTGACGAATTTGGAGAATTTTATGTGCATTTCAAAATATTTAATAATAAGTATAAGAGCCTATTTATAGACTTAATAACAAAATATTAAACATCAATTATGATCAATCGCAAAAATATCCAAAATATTAAAAAAATTTCATAAATCATAAATAATTTAAATGTATCTAACAAGAAGGATTCTTGATAAACACCGTAAGGAAACGACTAACTACCTGATGAAATAGCTCGTGAATGTGGTCAAACCAACGATTGTCAACACCTTCCATGAAATCATCCGCTAGCAGGGAGCGTTGAGCCATTCGATTCAGATGCAGGCAAATCCTGCTAATCCGGTGCCTTCTAGGTATGTTCCTGCTTAAGTTACTTTTCGTACTGTTGGACAAATTAAAACGCCTCCACCACCTCCTAGGATTCAACGCATATAAAGGAGATGAGAGATGGCATGGAGGGATAGGCAAAAATTTAAAAAGGCAAGGTAGCGGAGAATACTGTAGTACCTCATCTAACATGCAAACTAGGCTCGTAGCATGTGGAATTGACAATAGAAAACCTATCGAATCCACGACGGATGTAGAACTTCTTTTTGTGGGCCAAACCTAACAGTTAATTATATGTTTTCATAGATTTAAAGGGTGCGTTTGTTTCATAAAAAACTCAACAATAGAGAAAAATGCATTATTGGAAAGCATTTTCTAATAATATAGTTAATCTTCCTTTGTTCAGTGATAAATGATCAAAAAAAAAAAAAAAATTTGATGTTTGGATCTCATTGAAAAATTATTTCAACCTCACAATTTTATTTTAGGCACAAAAAAATTAATTTGTTTAATTTTAATTTTAATTTTTTAAAAATAGATTTTTAAATTATTTTTCTTTTAAAAAAAATTGAATTTTTAATTTTCTTCTTTCTCTTTTCTTTCCTTTTCTTTTTGCCTCTTCCTCCGTTGCAATTAGCTAGTGACGACCCCAAGTGAGCTTGAGGCTCATTTGGTGATGCCCATAGGCAAGCCATGAGCTCACCAGCCTTAGCGGAGACCAAGCTTACTTGGATCTAGCGAGCCCGAAGCTCACTAGAATCGACCAAGCTGCAACTCACCTAAATTGAGCAACTCTCATGCTTGATGGCCTCAATCAACACAAGCTCGCTTGGACCAGCCAAGCCTCTAGCTCATTGGCCCACATCATGGCCGGTCGTTAAGTCACACGGCCAGCAAAAGGAAGAAGGAGAAAGAAAAAAAAAAATAACAAAAATAAATTTAAAAAATAAAAATAAAAATAATTAAAAAGTCTATTTTATAAGAATAAACAATTTATCAACAATAGGAAAACATTTTGGAAAATGTTTTCTGATTCTTTCAAAGGGAAAATCATTTTCTTGAATTTAAGTTTCAATAGGAAAACATTTTTTTGTTGATTAGGAAAATATTTTCCGTTGACTTATTTTCCTAAGCAAACTAAATGCTGGAAAATGAGGAAAATATTTGCCTCAACAGGTTCCATTTGTTTCACAAGAAATGCATAATTTAAAAAATATTTTCCTAAAAATGATCGCTCAAATCGTTTACAAAAATAAATGAACAAAAAAATATTATCTATGAAAAATTTTAAATATAATTTGTTATCGATAATGAAGGCATTTTTATCAACTAATTATTCCAAGCAATGCAAACAATAATTCTAAAAAAAATGTTTTCTAAATCATTTATTTTTCATCAAACAAACAAAGCCTAATATTGTCAAACTTGTGGTATCTCAAATAATGGCTTACGTATGTATGATAACAAAATTTGTTTGTGAACTAATTATTTCTTGATAAATGTATATTTGTCTATAAACGGTTCACAATTAGTGGGGCAAAAATTAAGAAAATGTGGGAATATATAGCTTCTCTTGTAGCTTTCTTTTTTAAACTGTTGTGGGGGCAAAGTAAAAAATATTGCAAAATTTAGGCTCTATTTTATTCGTGGAAAATGTATAATTTAAAAATATTTTTCCAAAAAATGATCATTTATATCATTTACAAAAATAAATGAGTGATAAATATTTTCATTATTGATGCCTAAATTTCGTTTTTTAATTAATTAGGTTTTTATTTTTCCTTTTTCGGATAATAATAATAATAATAATAATAATAATAATAATAATAATAATAATAATAATAATAATAATAATAATAATAATAATAATAATAATAAAACAAAAACAGCAAAAAATGTAGCCCAGCCCTTTTTTTCTCTCGCGCGGGCCCCCCACAGCTCGGCCCGCGTGACCCGGCCTAGCCCCCTCTCCTTTGTCTTCTTCCTCCCATCTTCTTCTTCCTTCCTCCTTCTTCCGCCTCTGCAAGTCACGCGCGGCAATTAAGACACGCTCGAGGACGCCTACGATGAAGAGGGGAGGAGTAGCAGCGACGGGACACCGGTTCGGCCGAGAGAGAGGCCGATCGGCGTGCCAAAAACTGCCGGCCAAGGCCTTCGTCGACCGGCCTCCGTGCCTATAAATAGAGCACCGGGTGGAAGAGAATGGGAGACGGAAACGGCGAAAGATTGAGGGCTGCAGATCTTCGAAACCTCCCACTGAGAGACTTCAGAAGGGGAGGCAAGGACGAGCAAACTGAGATCTAAGAGCTCGCGGTCAGAGAGAGAGCGATTGAAAGCGAGCGAGCGAGCATCGCAAGCTTCCCCCGAGAGACTTCAAGGGAGGCCCGAGCGCTCGTGAGCCCAGATCTGAGGGAGAGGGTCGGGCTGAGAAGCGAAGAAGGTGAGATTTGAGCGGAAGGAGGCTGAGCGAGACGGAAACCGAAGTAAAGGGGACAGATCTGAGCGTGAGAGGGTTGAACAAGGTCAAATCCGGAGGAGAGAGGGTCGACATCTGGGCGCAAATCTAGAAATCTGCCGCGCTGAGTCGCCCCGAGCCAAGCTGCCGCCGTCACTGTGACCGAGCACCAGTCCCAACGCCGTCAAACCGTACTATCGCCCTCGCGCCTCGCCGTTGCTGTTTTTCCCGACGCCAGCCGCTACTTCCCCGACTCAGACCTGCAACTGTTCGTAGACTCGGCCGAATCAAAGCCCTTCATCGCAGAATCGTCTGGTGCAACTCGCTGAGACAGGTACGAGTTCAGTCGCTGTCTACCGCCGTACGCCATCGTCACCCCCGTCGCCACCAAACGGAAGCTCCCCTCCCTCTCAGAACCCTAATCGTTGTTTCGCCTTGCATTTCAACCCGTGCGGTCGCCTCCGTCGCCGCCGTTCGGAGGCTTGCCCCCTTTTTGTCAAGGCCCTAGCCTCCGTCACCGCCGAACGCCAGACCGCCGCCGTTCGACCTCATAGCCCCTCCATCAGTGCCGCGGATAAATGAGGAGGGAAGAAGCATTGCGTCGAACCCAGCCTGAGTCGAATCCAGGCCACTGTTCGGTTAGGGTTTCGCGAATTGGGAGGCAGATGAAAGCCGAGTCGTCGGGTCGGGCCGAGTCATTTAGAAGCGACGGGCTATTGGACCGGGTTGTCAGGCTAGG
Source organism: Eucalyptus caleyi (assembly GCA_014182885.2). Taxonomy (NCBI): domain Eukaryota; kingdom Viridiplantae; phylum Streptophyta; class Magnoliopsida; order Myrtales; family Myrtaceae; genus Eucalyptus; species Eucalyptus caleyi. Next base: position 47,445,740 of record CM024467.2, read on the forward strand.
CCGAATGTCCCTAAACACCGGCCACAATGCCGTTTTTAAAAAAAGGAAAAAATCTAAGTCGGGCCCACAACATGCGGGTCGTCGGCCCAAGTCGGACCCAACCCGCGAATCCAACCCGGGTTAGTTTTTATAATATTTTTAAGTAATAAATAAATAAATAATTTATTTAAAAATTAAAAATAATTTATTTTCAAAAAAATATTAAAAAATGTTTTAATTTCCAGAAAACCGAAAAATAATCAAAAATGTTGAAAAATGTTTTATTTTCTAAAAAAATTAAAAATAATCAAAATTAATTTATTTTCAAAAAAATATTAAAAAATGTTTTAATTTCAGAAAACCGAAAAATAATCAAAAAATGTTGAAAAATGTTTTATTTTCTAAAAAAATCAAGAAAAATCAAAAATAATTTATTTTCCAAAAATATTTTAGTTTCCGAAAAATCAAAAATATTCCATATTTTTCCAAAATACCAAAAAATCCCTTTTATGTCCAAAAAAATTAGAAAAAAATTCATAAATGTTTTTCCTCCCAAAATGCATGGAAAATCCCTCAAACATCCAAAGAACCTCAAGGTTTAAACAAGATTAGGAACCGAAAATGTATTAGTGATTAACTAGTGTAATCAAGTCCCCGATCATAATTTCTCTGGTTACGCATGAGTGAGTATTTCTCCCAATATTTCGCTTGGGTTTCTAATCAACCCACCCCAAATCGATTAGTGGCGACTCCATTTTAAAAATTGATTTACAGGTTAAAAACTTGGACCATTAAGTCGTGAATTGGTGGACTTAGAAGAATCCGGGCATAACTAATTTCAGCCGAGCCATTAGCCTCCTTAAGCGCTCGTACTCAATTGCGAACGCCAAAAAAAGAGGTCGCGACATTCATCGTCCATAAAAATATTTAGAATGAATTGTAATATATTATGAATATATTTTTCATTAACTAATTATCTTAAGCAATATATATACAAATAATAATTTTTTAGAAAATAATTTTTCAAACCATTTATTTTCAGAGAAACAATTGCAGTTTTAAGGTTCAGTAGTATGCCATCAAACATCGAGCGGGGGCAATTGTCTTCACATCACATGGCATGGATCTTTCCCTATCACAAAAGCTTATCCAAATCAGAGTACCATGAAAAATGATTTTATTTCTAGATGTCACTTTTAACATGGTCCTACCGCTACAAATCGAGTAGACCCAAGTTGGCGGTACAGGAGGGACTCAAAACTCAGACTTAATTGCCCATGCAGAACTCGACCACACTCCGCTAGAACTTTTATTTCCCACCTCACGTATCGTAAATTGGAATTTGATGAAATGGACGGAAATCCGTAACAAGTAATCGGCGAAGTTGACTGAAGTTTTAAAGCCTTAATTGTTTGCAAATCAATCGTCATTGGTAATGGCAATTTGCCAGTATCCAACAAAATTAACCTGAGCGCGGTGAAATCAATCAATGTAAAAGGTTAAACAAATTGCAAGGAAATCTCTTTTATTTTCCCCCCTTTTGATATTGCAAATGTTTGCCGCAATCAGGCACAAAAAAGTCAATCCTACAAAAAGGCTCTCGGCAGCCTGACGCAATGCCTTATATGGCTGGCAGCACAATGATCCTACCAACTCAGATCTCAGCTAAGTACAAATCATTCCTGAAAATGGGCAAGTGATGCTTGCAATTCTTCCAGTGCTCGCCCCTTGGTCTCCGGCACTAGCTTCGCAGTAAATAAGATAGTTAAACTGCAAATGCACGCGAAGATCAAAAAGGTTCCTGAAAGCACGATTGTCAAGACATAGATTTGTTAGTACGTACGCCCGACGTAAGAACCCATGCAGTTCATGCATTTAGGCTCCAAAGAAGCATTGGCAGTGAATACTATAGAGCAAGAATGAAAAAAAAAAAAAAAAGAGAGAGAGGAGGACTAATTACCGGGTGCGCTCCATTCGAACATGAAGTTAAAACTGTAGCTGACAATCCAAGAACAGGACGAATTGGAAAAGGTAACCAAGCTTCCAGCCAACCCTTTAACATTCACTGGGAATACCTATCGAGAATATGTCCACCGGTATAAATAGGCTTTTAATCCTATATATGGTCTTAATATAGAGAGACTATAGAGTGCAATGTTAGAGAGAACGTATCTATTTACCTCAGACATGATGACAAATGGTAACCCTGCCATGCCAAGTGAGAAAGCTACGGAGTACACCTGATTGCAATTATCATTTGTCAGCAACTTCAACACAACTAGTCCTGGAAAGATGGTTGAGGACTTAGAAGCAGCAATTTTATAACTAAGGTTTCTTTGCCAAAGTGTGCTCTCCTTCAATGTATTATTGCCTGGAGAAGTAGGATTGAGCCACAACTCGATATGCCCTCAACCATAAGAGATAGCCATGTAAGGGTCGAAAAACAAGAAAGCAGAAAAATATTTGCTACACAGACATACCATAATGGATACATACACCAAAATGGGAGTGACTTCTGTCCGGTACTGCTGGTCCTAGTTTCACATGAAGATATTTAACGAAAAAGAAAAAAAATCAGGCTACTTTAAGAGATTAAGAAGAATGAGTAGGCTTGGTTAGCATTCGAATACCTGCATGTAGAATGATAATGCCAGAACAAAGCAACTCAAGCTCATTCCAGCTGAAGAAATCTGCAAATGAAAGTCAGATTTGGTAAGCTTACGAGCAACTTACTTTAGGAGAATGCATCGATATGTATTGGCTTCTTCACCATTAAAAGTGGTCTTCTTCCAGCTTTATCCGTCAAAATTACACTAAGAGCTGTTGCCGGGATCTGCAAAACAGGTGAGAAAATCTTGAAAATGTGAAAAATAAAATTCCTCTTCCAGCTAAATTCCCTAGAGTTTATTACCTGGACTATAGCCATGCTTCGGCTACCAAAGCTGCTTGAAAAGCCTGTCAGTATAATTAGTAGAAATTACCAAGTCCTTGTTCTTTATGATTAACTAAACTCACGAATTTATAGCATGATTTTTACCAGCTGATTCAAATATAGAGCTCGCGTAGTAGACAAATGTACTCGCCCCTCCAAATTGTTGAAGCATCATCAATCCAACTCCTATCTAAGTTTTGAAAAAAAATTAGGAAATAGGAAGAAAAAATGGGGCAAAAAATGACAAGCAATTTGAATATTTTGGAGGCAAGGCTTACTATGAGGGAATGAGCGTATCTTCGTTGAAACAAATCGAGAATTCTAGACTGGGAAGACCATTCAAAGGTTTCTGTATATTCCTAAAAGACAATTGAATTGAAACATTAAAAGGTAGAAGGTAAAAGGAAAACTTTCTCCAATTGATATGCGAAATGGAGAAATTACTCTGATATCTGTTGCTTCCTGGGAAATGTCAACACTTTTGCCATGGAGTCTCTGCAAGGTGGCTTCGAACTCCTTTTCTTGACCCACTTTTACCTGTCAATCAAAAACTGCAGTAATCATCTTCCTTGCAATGGAAATTCCCAAGTCCTCACTCCAATATTCCTACAACATTAACTTCATTTCATTTTATGATTTCAGATTTTTAGATAATTAGTGAACTCTTACGAAATCTGATCATGCGAATTGTCTTGACATGGAAATTGTAATGCCTATTGGTCATTCTCAGTTCACCACTAGACTTAAATTTCAGTCATGAGTAAAATTATTCTTTCGTAAAATATTGACTTCATTACCGCTCTTCCCATTTTCAGTCTATAATTTCCAACAAAGTAATGCGTTTGCGCATGAGTATGTTCAAAATGATTTCCATGCCTTGCGAGACATCAAGGTGGGCTACAAAATACTCTGCATGGCATGCAGCATGCTACTTGTGCTATTTAGACAGCCCCTAATTATCCAAGTTCCATTACGCCATGGTTACTCAACCATGAAACCGTCACCATTGAACGCCAAATCTGGACATAACACCAATGAAATCGTCACCGTCGAATGAAGCTACATAGAGCAAAGTGATGGCCACAATCGAAATTGAAGTTTCAGATAAGAACGACACAAATCACCATATTACGTAGCTCCTCTTGAGTACTTGGTACACCCCATAAACAACTTACCAGCCATCTGGGCGACTCCGGGATAAAGAATAAACCGAAAATTTGAAGTACGCAGGGGATACAACCTGAAAACAAAATCACGCACAGTGACCTTATCATGTTTCCCAAGATAAATCTAACAAAAAAAAGCAGAAGAGAACTGAGACAGTACCTATCAAAGACAGGATACGCCAGGTAACAACAGTTCCAAGAAAGAAAATGAACGAAATGCCACAGCATACCAAGAACTGCAACCAGATTCAGCAAAGGTTGATAGGCAATGCATCGAGTTGACACCATTAACATTTTACAGGGGCCCAAAATTTTCACCTGATGTAAAGCGGTGAACGCTCCCCGGAAACTTTTGGGTGTTATTTCAGCAATGTACACAGGTACCTGTTCGGCAACAATATTATGACCAACATCTTCTAGAAATTAATTAGGGTAAGAAATCCGAATGTTTGTGCCTTTACCACGTAACATACAATCCCAATGCCAAGTCCAATTAACAGTCTTCCAATATCGAGCCACCAAGCATTCTGCAAGGTAAGATGAAATAAACCATTAACTGCTTCTCAGCCTTTTTGGAGAATAGATAACTCAGAAACGTAGAATATGATTGAGTTTTGTGGACAGGTCATTGACAATCTATGAAGCAAAATTCTCAAGCGGAAAATAGACAGAGCACAAACCTTCGCAAATGCTATAGAAAGCCATCCTGCAGTGCAAAATATTTGCGAAATCCCCATTGCCTGCATCACATTGCATCAATTAAAAATTCTGAAAGATTTTTTCAGGTTCTTCGTTGAACATATATGATTTTCAAATTCACGAATAGCTGGCAAAAGACTAGAGAATGACTTACACGTCTGCGACCGATCATATCTGTCAACCGCCCATTTACCAAAGCTGCTATTAACCCCCCTATTGTTAATATAGAACCAAAAAGCGAATACTGCAATATGAGAAGGCAAGAATATTAATATTAGAGAACCCGGATCCTGACTTAAAAATTCCCTAATTCCAACAGCATCATAGATAAAGAAGTCATTATTAGCTAGCTCTTTAGGTCATGAGATTTTTGGCATCAACCATCCTTTTAGGGAAAGGTTCAAATGAAATCGTAATGACAATATCAGAGGTTCTGCACAGAATCTAATAAAACAAGGAATGGACTGGCCATGTTTCATCATACTTCCTGGCATTGCACGGAGGACATCTAATATCTCGGTTCCTCACAGAAAATTTTTTTGAAAGATGCACAATTCCCAGTATTTTTCCTTGAATAACAGAACTATACAGGGCTGAGAGCTAATAAAACGGCAGCCGGGTGGCATGGATGCTTGATAGGACTCACCTCTGCCGTGGAGAGCCCCAAGTCCTCCATTATGCCCGACTCGGTGGGTGATGAATAACCAGACTGCATTATAAAAATACGTCGCTAGTTATGGTAACCTCTACTTGGTGGAGAGTAATCCCATGAGTAACTACAGACCGAACAGAGCAATCGCCTGGGAGATCAAATTACAAAGGGAAAACAAAGAAAACATAAAAGATTACATTGCCCAAAAATTGGTTTTTCAGAAGCATCTTTTGTCAAAAATGCAATCCAAGTAGTGATTTGTGATAATTTCATGTCTCTTTGCCAAACTGAGTTTCCATAACAAAAGTAATTGATCATACAGGAGCAACTTCAGTTATGACATTTTTGTTCTTAAACAATCCAGGTCAACCTTGCATCTTGGGTCAATTAAGCCATGTGATCCCCCAACATGCCAGCAGGAGCTTCTGCAACGTTATAAACTAATTTCCACCCCTCAAAAAAAAAGAAAAAGCAATCAGACATTCAACAAGAGTTGCAGTTATAGATCTTGCTTGCTTGCTTGCTTGCTTGCTTGTTGCGGCATCATACGAATGCCAAAACAAGAACCCCCATCTTGATTGAAAATGAAAGTTTGACCAATCACACAAGCAAAAAGACAGACATTAATCGAGCAATTTGTCTCTTCCTCTTTCTTTCTCTAACAAAACATTCACTCGAATTTGAAAGAACCTGTGACAGAAACGCAAAAAAGGAAAAAAAAAAAAAAAGAAAGAAAAAGGGGAAGGTGGGGTGGTGAAGGAAAGCAAGACTGCTCCACAGAAAACAGAGCCGGCTTCTTAGTGATCGAGCTACGTGCAACCAATTCACGGAAAGTTTGATGCAATATTACTCACAGCACATCCAAAGACAAAAGATCCGCAAAGGGCAACCAGCGTGCTGAAAACGACGAGAGGCGTGACCGAGGGATCACTTGAAGACGTGGAGTTGCCACGGTTGCCATCATGGACGTCTTTGAGAAGCAGAGAGCCTGTGGGCAACCCATCTTCTTCTGTGCTCTCCCTACCCATGTGTCCTTTTTACTACAAAGCTCTCGGGGAGAACGAGATTTGCCAAGCATGAAGGAGGCAAGAATCAGCTGTGCATGCCCATGAAGGGCAGTGGATTTGTCAGAGAGAGAGAGAGGGAGGTAGATATGGACTTGAAAGAAATGGACTGTCGGACGGCTGCATGGGAAATGAATCGGCCAATAGCCGCATCCGATCATCCAACTTTGCATTATTTTTTGTCCTTAATTCTTTGTTTAAGCACTGGGTCGCTTCGCTGTCTCTTCTTACTTCTAAACTTGAATTAAGTATCCGGTCGTCTGGGAATTACGAACGTAGATTAAACTCCACTCCACAGATCTCGATCTGGGCCGTCGACCTCAGATCAACCCGAATCCAAGGCCGAGCAGGAGATTCAAGGCTCAGGTTCGAGGCAAGTCTGGGCGGCTTCGCCGCGCATCCTCATTGGAAACAATGATATAGTGCGCAAATATGTAGACTTCATTGAGAGTGTGATTTATTCTCTCTATCAATAGGAAAGTACCGAACAAGGGTCCGGAGCACCCTAGGCAGGAGTCGTAGGAGGCAGCGCCCTATGAAGCCAGAGAGCTTTTATAATTTTTTTTTTTTTTTTTTTGGTGAAGGTAAGAAATATAATTTATGCCTATATTTTGAATATACATATATATTATCATTTTTTAAGTAATTGAGAGTTATAATAAAGAGGTGGAATCTGTTAATTATAGTAAAATATAATACTGAATGTAGCCATAATTTAATAGTAAATTGGGATAAGTCTCGTGTGTTGATTTCCCTTTCTCACCTTTAATATTTTATATTTTGTTGTGTCCGTCACTTTTACTCTCCACTTCTTTGTATTTGTGCGCACCTTTACTATTTTATATTTTCTGTCACTTTCACTCTCCATTTCCTTGTATTTGTGCGCGTAATCTTATTAGCTTGATTGTTAGGTGACCTCTTTCTCGCAAGTGTGATTGAAGTAGTTAATGAAGATCATTTGACCTCTTTTTTTTTTCTTCTTTTTTTTTTTAGCATATGTGAGTTTAATGCCGTGCGCTTAACTGACCCTGAAGCAGCCCCGTGCTTTATCGTGGTTCGTGTTGATATAATTATATGAAAACCTGCAACAAGTGTATCCTCCAACACATCATCTCCTCCCTTGTACCGAGTCGGGAGTGGAAAAATGTTACAAAGTAGTTGTTGGAACAAATTATTACATTCTTAATAATCCAGGTCGACCTAATGCCTTGGGAATCAGCCAAGTGATTAAGAACAGGATATACAGGTGCTTCTCGAAAAGAATTTACTATTGTTTGCACCAAAACAGTGACCATGTGGTCGATATGGGCAGATACATGACTAAAGCATCCAATATTATCAAGCGCGTGACCCATCGTCAACGATCACAAGGATCGACATCGATATTGGCACATGTCGGTGATTATTACCGATTAGTTGTCAATATACGATAAAATATGGTTAATGATGATCTACAAGGATATTGATTATTGATATTGAGGTAAGCCGCTAAGGTATCAAAAGAAATTAGAACGCATAAGGGGCGTCAAGATGCGATTCCAAGTTTGAAGTCAGTGGAAAACAAAGCAATTGAGAGCATGGAACAATTAACACATGTTTTTAAAGGAACAACCAAATAAAGGCAAGATTGTAGCATCATGAGGATAAGAGCACAAAACTTTCAAAAATAAAGAAACATGGATAATCACAAGAGAACTGTTTAGAGACAGTTATAGCATGACCATTATAAATACTATTGCTCGCCTATTAAAGAACCCCATGCAAATAAAAAAAAAATGATTTTCTTTGATTATCTTTACTTTCCTACATTGCACTTTTAGTTTCCAGACTCGCATCATCGATTAAATTTCGAGTGGGTTTTTAACTATAGTTTCTAGATCCGCTTTATTGATTAAATTCCAACCGTATCTCTATTATCAGTGTTGCATTGTCGATTAAATTATGACATCAGCATCTTTGCATTCTCAAGCTTTGTCATCAATTAAATTTCAACATATTTGTTTACATTTGGTTCCATTATTGTGGCTGTACTTCCGAAGCCTTGTCGTCGATTAAATTTTAGCACAATTTGTGCTTATTTTGTGATATTTCCTATTCAAATTTGCCACAAAAACCTATCTCCCTTAATTAAAAACCGAAGAATGGCTTTCCGCGAAAGAGAATTTGTTGAGAGAGAACTTCTGGCAAAGCGTCTTTTTGGTATGCCAGGTGGAACGTCTATGGCCGATTTGTAGAAATACGATGGTGAGAACAAGGAATCAACTCGATCCTGACAATGATGATGGTAACAACCCGTCACCACCGCCTGGCCATGACAGAATAGGACGTTCTAAGTTATCGGCTACACAGCTGATGGCAGAACAACAAGCAGCGGAAATATTGATATCCTAGGACAACTCACTAATGAGCATAAGAGGCACTTAGAGCCTGATCCTATGATGTTGGCTACCATGAGGAGAGTTAAGAATGCATAAGGAATTTGGAGAATTTGTTGTGTATTTCAAAAAGTATAATAATGTGGAGTACATAAGCCTACTTATAGACTTTATAGGAAAATTATAAGTAGTAACAAAATTTACAAGATCAATTACAATCAATCACAAAGACATTCGGAATATTATAAATTCCCAAAATATCATAAATAATCCAAATATATCTAACAAGGAGGATTTTTTACTAACATCATAATGAAACCACTAATTACTGTATGAAATAAATGTGATCAAGCCAATGATCATCAACACCTCCCATGAAGTCATTGATGGGCCAGGAGCATCGAGCCATTCTATTCAGATGTAGGCAAATCCTACTAAATTTGCACCATTCGAGTATGTTACTGCTGGACAAATTGTACCATCTCCACCACCCGTTAAGACCCGACGCATATAAAGGAGATGAGAGATGACATGGAGGGATAATTTTTGAAAATTTGATACCAAAAATTTAAAAGACAAGGTCGCTGAGAATACTGTAAAACCTCCCCTGACTTGTAAACTATGTTTTTTTTTTTTTTGGTAAAGGTAAGAAATATATAGATTTAGCAGAAACTTACAAAGTAGAGGGGAAACCAGGCACCAACAGAGCAGACACTCAAGGCGACCAAAGTCGAAAGAGAGTGTAGGGGTGCCATGGATCCAAAAAGCAGCAAAGAAAACCAAAACAGGACACCTAAACAACAAAGACTAAACTAGACTGAAAGACCCTCCATCAATCAAAGATAGACGGACTCAAGTTCCAGCTCGTTGCAGCCTTCTCGTTCGTCGGGGTATCCAAGACATGCTTGAACGTCATCGCTTTGTCTTTAATTGCCTTACAAAGATGCATCTTCATCGCCGGGATAGAGTGAGTCCGATTCGGAAGATGATGTTATTGCGCTCTTTCCATATTATGTAACAAAGAGCACCAAAGCTGAATCGAGCCATAGAGTGATAAAAGCCCCTATCCGAGAATCGTCTGGATGCCCAATCAAGATTCTCCCGCCAAGAATTGTTCCGCCACAAGACATTGAAATTCGCAGCCCAGAAGGAGGCGAGATTCCCCGGTAGACGGCATGCGAAGAAGAGGTGATCCACCGAATTAGGCCTGCTTGAACAAAAAGGACACGAAGAAGATGCCGGAATCAACGCAAATGAGAGGAGAAGAACCTGAGTTGGCAACCTGTTACGGGTAATGAGCCATAGGTGGGTTTGGTATCTTGACGGCATGGATGAGCTCCACACAAACGAAGACCAAGACACCACATTTCCTTTGGGTCTGAAGAGATCCCAAGCAGACGCCGTTGAGAATTTCCCCGATGGATGCCGTAACCATTGGAAACGGTCTTCTTGTTGATTAAACTCAGGTAGGGGATCCCACCAATTAGCCCTAACATTAATAACATACCAACCAAGAGGCGTGGACAAAGCATCAGCAACAGAGGCATCTCGGGGGATGCCGGAACGATATATCTCCTGGTTGGAAAATAGGATATTGAGAGGGCCATTAGGGTGCCAAGGATCGAACCAGAATGACACAGCTCTACCATTCCCTATCCTCCATTTGAAATGCTGCTGGTAAACATATCGAAGGCGAAGGAGTCTTTTCCAAGCCCAAGAACAATAAGTGGGGATAGGAATAATCCAGAAATTCTTCCGGTTTAAGAATGTGGAGTGGATCCACTTACACCAGAGAGATTCTTTGTCCGAGAAGAGCTTCCAAATATGCTTGAGCATAAGGGCAAGATTATTTTCTCTCAAGGTTCGAATTCCAAGACCTCCCTCTTCTCTCGGGAGGCAGACGTCGCTCCAGGCTACTTTGGCCCCACCCGGACCCATATTCGGACCTTTCCATAAGAATTGCCGAAGTATCTTCTCAATTCGATCAAGGACAGCACAGGGCAGAAAAAATACACTTGCCCAAAATACTTGAATGGAATAGAGCACCGATTTAACGAGCTGAACTCTACCAGCAAATGACAAGAATCTATGAGTCCAAGATTGAATTCGAGCCGTTATTGCATTGACCAACGTTATGCAGTCCGTCTTCCCTAATCTTGCAGAAATAACAGGGACACCAAGATAACGAAAGGGCAAGGAACCAACCTGGAAACCAAGCATACTTAGGATGTCATTTCGAAGGCCAGAAGATCCCCCAGACAGAAATACTTCACTCTTGTTCAAATTCGGCACCAATCCACTCCAGCTGGCGAAAGTATCAATTCCAGATTTTAATAGACCAACCGAGGCTAAGGTAGCTTCCGAGAATAAGAGGACATCATCAGCGAAGAACAAATGGGAGAGCTTAGTCGGTTTGCATCTCCAGAAGAATCCAAATTCAGGGCTACTGGTTTGGATGTCCAATAATCCGGTAAATGCTTCCATCACAAGTGTGAATATGTATGGAGACATCGGATCGCCTTGCCGGATGCCCCTTCCACTAGCAAAGAATCCATGAAGATCCCCATTTAAGCAGATAGAAAATTTGGGGGATCGGATACACGTCATAATGCGATCAGTAAGGCTTTGAGGAAACCGGAAAGCTTGTAAACAAACTTCAATGAATTCCCAACTTACCGTATCATAAGCCTTTTTAAAATCAACCTTAATGACACACTTAGCACGATATGGATCATGCTGAAATCCGCTAAATAATTCCTGAGCAAGCAAGATACTGTCGCTGATGTGTCTTCCCTTTACGAATGCATTTTGAGGTAAACTGATAATGGAGGGCAAGACACGAGCCAGACGGTTAGCAATAAGCTTAGTGATGCATTTATATATAGTATTGCAACATGCAATTGGCCTGAAGTCATGGACAGTCGAGGCATTGGGAATCTTGGGCACAAGGGCAATAATGGTAGTGTTAATTTGTTTTAACAACTTCCCGGTCACAAAGAAATCCTTAACAGCCATGATAACCGAAGCACCAACAATATCCCAAGAATGTTTAAAGAAATCCACATTAAAACCATCGGGCCCAGGGGCTTTACCGGTTGCAAGAGAAAACAGAGTATCCCGAATTTCATCGTCTGAGACAGGAGAAGAAAGGTAACGAACCTGATCCTCATCCAACGAATGATTGAGAACCGCTTGGATCTCCTCTTTAGTAGGGCAGCCCAAATTAGGAGTAGCAGCAAGAAGATCCTGAAAATGATCAACAAACACCTTACGGATTTCGGACGGATCGAGATATAGTGGTATCTCCACTAGTCACCGAGGTAATTCTATTTTGAAGATGTCTCTTGTTCACCATTTGGTGAAAGAATTTAGTATTAAGGTCTCCCTCTTTCAACCATCGCACTCTAGATTTTTGCCGGTAAAAAGATTCTTCTTGGAGGCGGAGGTCAGTAAAGACTTGAATCTGCTGATTTTCTGTATCAGCAAGGGTGGAGCTAAACGGGTCTAACTGCATAGCACCTTGAGTAGCTTGAAGGGCACACCTAGCCTCTTCCGTCCTCCTTGAGACGTCAGAAAACAATTCCTTATTATTCTGCTTTAGCTTGCATTTCAGTAGGCGAAGCTTTGCACATAGGATGTACATAGGCGAACCATGGAATGGAGAGTCCCAAACTTCTGACACCATTCTATCGAAATCCGGATGAGACATCCAGAAATTGAAGAATTTAAATGGTTTAGAGGCTCTGGGGATTGGCATAACTTTGATAACCATAGGAGTGTGGTCTGATATACCAGGGGCTAAGAATGAGGCTTCCGAGAAGGAAAATTCCGAGTTCCAGCATCCATTAACCAACACCCTATCTATCTTCCTTTGCTTTCTGTTGGGGCCCGACGAGGTAGCCCACGTGAACCTATAGCCAGTGAAGTGCAAGTCGTCCAAACCAGCTTGGACCAGGCAATCCCGGAATTCATCAAAAACAGGAATCCAAGCATTCGAGCCTCCAATTCTATCCGAAGGGTCTCGGATGGCGTTGAAATCTCCAGCTATAACCCAAGGCACGGAAGAAAGAATACCACTAGATTGAATAAGGTCTTCCCATAACGGCCGCCTTGAAGTAAAGCAATGCTCAGCATAGATAACCGAAAGAAACAGAGCTTTTCCAGACGCCAACCAGATAAGCCTACCGTGAATGGCTTGAGCCGATAAAGCATTGATCAAAAAATTGACCTCACGGGGATTCCAACCCACCCAAATTCTCCCTTTATGGGAGTGATTATAGTTATTGGCCCAACTCCAGCCAGGTAAAACTGCAGAAGAAACCGTAGCAAAAGCAGCAGCAGAGATCTTGGTTTCAACAATTCCAACGCGGCAGAGATTATTGGACCTAACAAAATTTCTGATTTCGGCTTGCTTAACGGGGTTACCGAGGCCCCTAATATTCCAAACACCAAAATTCATAACCAAAAAACAGGGAGAGAGGGCATCTTACCGACGTCTGGGCCTTCCTTTGCTCCGCCCTTTACCCGGAGCAGTAACAGGAGTTTTTGAGACAGCAGCCTTGGGGACGTCTTTTTGATTAGGAGGGGCCTTAGGACTAGATTGCGGGTCATCCAGGTGGCTTGGATCAGCACGAACCGTATCCTCACTTTCACTACTACTACTACTGACTCCACTCGCACCATCCTTCGAGTCTTTGTCAGGAGATAGAGCTGCGGATGCATCATTAGGATTAGAGACTACAAGAGCCCTTGAGCTTTCTTCATTATCTACCCTTGGGCTATTCTGATCATCGGAATCACTCTGATTTGACTGGCCCTCTATAGCTTTAGCCTTCAAATCCGAATTTGGGGGTGTGTTATAGCCTCCATCTGCCCGCATTTTGTTTTTTCTTCCGTTTGTAACCTCGTTTCCAGCCATCCTCGAGACAGATGATATAAGCCGATCAGGATCAGCAGCAACAGCCGATGATAAATTCGGATCTGTATTAACAGCAACATACTTAACAGCAATAGGTTTTGCAGCAGCAGGTTTCCCAGTAGCTGTACTCGCAGGTTGCTTGGGATCCTCCTTTGCTAAGCAGTTATGTCCAAACGCACAACATTTGGCACACGAATTAGGTCTCCATTCATAGAGAACAGACACCGAGAAAGATTCGTCATCCACCAATACTTCTACCTCCTCGCATTTCTCCACTTTTGCAGAGATCTCAACGCATACCCTGGCGAAGGATAGGCGCTTCATTTTCTCAGTTAAGGGATCTACATACAGGGGCCTCCCTACTGCACTCGCAATTTCACTGATTCCCGGAGCCGACCAATACGCAAACGGGATGTTCTTAAGGCGAATCCAAACTGGAACAGAAGATTGGAGCTCTTTCTTGAGCTCCATATTTCGGTGCCATTGTTTCAGCACAAGGGGGACTCTAGCCACTGTCAAGTGGCCTCCATCCAGAATTTTTCTCCTGAATTCATCATCCGGAATGATGAAGAAATAGAATCCATCATCATTTGCCAAGACTTCCACAAGATGTGCACCCCAGGCCTGTTTCAAGGCCAATTCGGTGATCTTGAATGGCACATTCTTGCCCACATAATATCCAACCAAACACTTATCCCATTTTGGGTCACCAGCATACTTCGCATTATCAGATAAGCGAACTACCGACTTCCTCCCAGTCGAAATAGGCATGGCAAAGCCTAATTCATATCCTCTGGCAGACAGGCTAGCCACATTTACCCATGAGCGGGTCTGAGGAGCTTTGGATTTGTCCCGATTAAGGGTGTTGGGAGGTCTTCCCTCTCGGCCACGAGATGCATATCTTACACGGCTTCGACTTCGGGCCTTAAGAGCCTGAGGTTTACCTTTCCCTCGACCAAGAGGGTCCTTGCTCGTAGAGGCCATATACCGCGCCCAAACTCAGAAAATCGCACCAGAAATACTGTCGATCAACAAGCTATCCGGGCCATGGCACAGGCCGAGCTTCAAGAGAAGTCCTAGGAGGAGGGATGCGGGTCTTACCTCCAAAGGGCGCGGCCACTGGAAGGCTGGAACGGGTCGCTCACTTCCAGAACAGAGATGAAGCCGATTCCGCACCAGAACCCTAGCTACAATCGACGAGATCTTACGATTCAAGCCATGCCAAGCCAAATGCTTCGGTGAAGATTTGAGGGGGTGAAAGGCGAGCCTTTCCTCCAAAAATCTTGCCCAACGGAAGGCTGAAGCGATCGGAATCGCTTGCACACCAGCGCACGAGCTACAGTGCTCGGGCGCCCTTTGTCGAGAGCCAGAGAGCTACAGTGCTTCGGGGAGAGCTTTTTAGTTGTCTTAATATAGGCTTGCAAACTATGTTGATAGTACGTGGAATTGACAATAGAAAATCAAGAAAATTCCAAAAAAATTCAAATAAGAGCTTAAAGTGGACATCATTTCAAATAAAGGTTTGAAATGTCTCCATTTTCTCAAATAAGAAACTAAAGTAGATCTTACTTTAAATAAGGATATGAAGTAATCATGTTAGTTTCAAAGAATGCTTCAACTCACCAACTAATAAAGGGCAATTTCATCTTTTAGATTTTTAATTTTTTTTTTTTTTTCTTTCGGGCTCGGCGATCTCGCCTAGGTCCCTCCTACACCGTGGCCATCGCCCCATCGTCGGCAAGGCAATGGCGATGGCCAGCAAGGTCGCCAACCAAAGGTAAAGGCCAACAAACCCTCAACAACCAAAGGCAAAGGCCAATAGACCAGGGGCCCTAGGCGAGGGCCACCAAGTTTGTGCGAATGCCAACAACCTTTACCCAACCCAATGCGATGGCAGGTAACCGTCGCCCAGATTTGGGAGAGGGTTGCTACCCTCTCCGGTTTCTAGCAAGGGCCTAGCCCTCCCCTAGGCACCAATAGCCCCATGTTTTTGCTTTTTCTAATATTTTTAATTTTTAATCTAGTTTAATTAAAAACTGTGTTTTGATGAAAATATCCCTAATCGCTTTAATTTTTGCCCAACCAACGAGGCTAATCCCTTATTTGAAACAATCATAATTACTTCGAGCCATTATTTGAAACATGATCTTCTTTATACCCTTATCTAAAAAAATAACGGCACTTCAACCTCTTATTTAGAATTTTTCCTCGAAAACCTACCAAATCCAAGACAAGTAGATGTAGAAATCTTTTTCAATGGGCCAAACTTAACGGTCGAGATTTTTCATAGATGTTAATAATCTAAATCTCCGTTTGTTTTATAAATAATTAATAATTTAAAAAATATTTTCTTAAAAATGATCGTTCAAATTGCTTACAAAAATAAATGAACAAAAAAATTCTATTGTCCACAAAAATATTTAAATATAAATTGTTGTCAATAATGAAGATATTTTCCATTAATTAATTATTTCAAGTAATGTAAACGATTGTTCTTAAAAAATCATCTTTTAAATCATTTATTTTTCATCGAACAATCAAAGCTTAAGTTAATATTGTTGGATTTGTGGTATATAGTAATAATAGGTTATGTATGTATGATAACAGAATTTGGGTGCGTTTGTTTCGCGAAATACATTTTCGGGGAAAATATTTTCCTCATTTTCCGGCGTTTGGTTCGCTTAGGAAAATGAGTCGATGGAAAATGTTTTCCTAGTCAACGGAAAATGTTTTCAAGAAAGCCTTAAATTCAGGAAAATAATTTCCCTTTTAAAGGATCGGAAAACGTTTTCCGAATCTACCAAAGCTTAGATTTGATGCTTGGTTTACAAACAATTATTCTTATAAAAATATACTTTTAAAAATTTGAATTTGAATTTTTATTTTAAAAAAATAAAATTTGGAAAACATTTTTAAAATAAAAATAAAAATTCGAATTTGCTTCTTTTTCTTTTTCTTTTCTTCCTTTTTCTTTTTGCTTCTTCTTCACCCATCACCGGCCACAAGGACAGCCAGTGAGTTTTTGCTTCTTCATTTTTTTTCCTGTGATGAAGTGTGATTATTTTTTAACGGGATACAAATGATAGAAAACATTTTCAATTATACATCGCCAAACAAAGGAAAACAAATCGTATTCTTGGAAAATGCTTTCCCGGAAAGCATTTTCCTTTATCATTGAGTTTTCCATGAAACAAACGCATTTGTGAGCTAATTATTTCTTGATAAATGCACAACTGTCTATAAACGGTTCGCAATTAATGGGGCAAAAATTAAGGAAATGTGGGAACAAAAAGCTTCTCTTGTGGCCTTCTTTTTGAAACTCGGGGCAAATTTGAAAAATACTGCAAAACTTAGGCTCAGTTTCTTTCTTGAAAAGTGGATGATTTTGAAATATAAAATAATAATTTACATCGTTTACAAAAATGAATGAACGATAAATATTTTCATTATCCACAAAAATGTTTAGACATAAATCATTATCGGTGATAAAAAAATTTCATTGACTAATTATTTTAAATAATACAAATGATCATTATTTAAAAAAACATTTCAAAATTATTCATTTTTCCCGAAACAATCAAAACCTTAAGGTCGAGCAGTACTGCAGTAGGCCATCAGACAATGAGCAGAGGCAATTGCCTTCACATCACATGGCATGGACGCGTCCCTACCACAATAGCTTATGCAAATCAGAGTACCATGAAAAAGGATTTTCTTTCTAGATGTCACGTTTAACATGGTCCTACCGTTACATATATCGAGTAGACCCAAGTTGCCGCTACCGGAGGGAGTTGATCATTGTTGGGAGAGCTAGAGAGAGAGGTAGATATGGACTTGAAAGAAATGGACTGTCGGATGGCTGCATGGGAAATGAATCGGCCAATAGCCGCATCCGATCATCCAACTTTGCATTATTTTTTGTCCTTAATTATTTGTTTAAGCACTGGGTCGCTTCGCTGTCTCTTCTTACTTCTAGACTTGAATTAAGTATCCGGTCGTCTGGGAATAACGAACGTAGATTAAACTCCACCCCACAGATCTCGATCTGCGCCGTCGACCTCAGATCATCCCAAATACGAGGCCGAGGAGGACATTCAAGGCTCAGGTTCGAGGCAAGTCTCAGCGGCTTCGCCTCTCATCCTCATTGGAAACAATAATATAGTACGCAAATATGTAGATTTTATTGAGTCTGATTTATTCTCTCTATCAATAGGAAAGTACTGAACAAGGGTCCAGGGCACCCTAGGTGGGGGTCGTAGGAGGCAGTGCCCCATGAAGCCAGAGAGCTTTTATAATTTGTGCCTATATTTTGAAAATATATATATATATATATATATATATATATATATATATATTATCATTTTTTTAATAATTGAGAGTTATAATAAAGAGGTGGGACATGCTAATTATAGTAAAATACAATATTAAATGTAGCTTTAATCTTAGAGTAATTTGGGATAAGTCTCGTGTGTTGATTTCTCTTTCTCACTATTAATATTTTATATTTTGTTGTGTCCGTCACTTTTACTCTTCATTTCTTTGTATTTGTGCACACCTTTACTATTTTATATTTTCTGTCACTTTTACTCTCTCTTTCCTTGTATTTGTGCGCATAATCTTATTAGCTTGATTGGTAGGTGACCTCTTTCTCACAAATGTGATTGAAGTAGTTAATGAAGATCATTTGACCTCTTTTTTTGTTCTTTTTTGCATATGTGAGTTTAATGCCGTGCACTTAACTGACCCTGAAGCAGCCACGTGCTTTATCGTGGTTCGCGTTGATATAATTATATGAAAACCTGCAACAAGTGGATCCTCCAAGGCATCATCTCCTCCCTTGTCCCGAGTTGGGAGTGGGAAAATGTTAGAAAGTAGTTGTCGGAACAAATTATTATATTCTTAAATAATCCAGGTCGACCTAATGCCTTGGGAATCAGCCAAGTGGCTAAGAACAGGATGCACAGGTGCTTCTCGAAAAGAATTTACTATTGTTTGCACCAAAACAACGACCATGTGGTCGATATGGGTAGACACATGACTAAAGCAATTAGTTGTCAATATACGATCACAAGGATCAACATCAATATTGGCACATGTCCGTGATTATTACCGATTAGTTGTCGATACACGATAATGTATGGTTAATGATGATCTACAAGGATATCGATTAGTAATATTGAGGTAAGTCACTAACGTATCAAAAGAAAGTAGAACACGTAAGGGGCGTCAAGATGCAATTCTAGGTTTGAACTCAGTGGAGAACAAAGCAATTGAGAGCATGGAACAACTAGCACATGTTTTCAAAGGAACAACCAACTAACGGCGAGATTGTGGCATCATGAGGAAAAGGGCACAAAACTTTCGAAAATAAAGAAACATGGATAATCACAAGAGAACTGCTTGAAGACAGTTATAGCATGATCATTATAAATACCATTGCTCGCCTATTAAAGAACCCCCATGCAAATAAAACAAATGCTTTTCTTTGATTATATTTACTTTCCTACACTGCACTTTTAGTTTCCAAACTAACATCATCGATTAAGTTACGAGTGGGTTTTTAACTATAGTTTCTATATCCACATCGTCGATTAATTTCCAATCATATCTCTATTCTTAGTGTTACATCGTTGATTAAATTAAGACGTAGCATTTTTGCATTCTCAAGTTTTGTTGTCAATTAAATTTCAACATATTTGTTTACATTTGGTTCCATTGTTGTGGTTATACTTCCTAAGTCTTGTCGCCAATTAAATTCTAACACAATTTGTGCTTATTTGTGATTAGGGGTGTGCATAGTCCGGGCGGGCAGTTCCTGACTTAGAACTGGGAACCACCTGCTAAGGACCGGTTCCAAAAAATTCGAACTAGGATCCACCCGTTTGTTGTATAGATCCACCAGGGAACCGAACCGCTAGTTCGGTCCAATTCCCTGGTGGATCCATAGAACCGGTCTCACAATAATAATAATATCACTTTCTAAATCTCACCATGAGAACTCTTCATATCGAGTAATCTACTAGAAACCAAAAGCTATAACAACTAGAAATCAAAACATAAAGCAAAAACAACAACTAATTTAAGAAACTACATTAAGGCTTCACTCAAACATTCAAGAATTAGCCAAAAGCTTTAGCTTCTCGATCATTTTGCTTCATAAAAGCTACAACAACATAAGGATAAAAAGAGAATTCTAAACTGTTGCGAAGGCCTCAGAATTCATAATCAACGTTTAGCTACTTGTGCTTTTGTCTCTATTCTACTGAATAAATTATGTGAACTTCGTGTTTCTCATCATTGTTTCTTTTTCACATCCACAGTCCACAAGGCAAAATAAAATAACTACCTAACCAGTTATCCCTAGGCACAACCGATGTTCATACTACTCTCACACTCCAAGTAAATTTGGTTTCAAGAAGTGGTTAAAGGACTCGATTGTCAAGAACCATTCCTAGTGGTTTACCATCTCACTGCATCTTCTTCACTCCTCCAAGGTTTTTGCCTCTTCAAGCGCCTCATAAAACATGGAGACAGAGCCCTCTATCCCATTGATGGAACCTTCTCAGAATTCAGTTCTTCACCTGAAAAGGGGACCGAGAAAAACCATTATTTCACTCTTCCTCTCTCTTTTTTTTTCCCCTTTAAACCTAGACTTCACTTGCTTTTTTTTTCAATAAATTGCCACTGATGAAAACAAAGAAAGAAAAACCAAATTTAAGTACATGGAACAAACTCATCAAATAGAGTAAATTAGACAAGTTTACACTTTACAACGATGCAACAATCGCAACAAGATTCTTTACCCAAAAAAAAACAATCGCAACAAGATTCGCCTAAAAGTTCACGACTTATAAAGCTTATGAATCCCAAGTTTTGAGCTCTTAAATTCCAAGTTCCAATCTCCTGAAAGTAAAACAATAATAAGTAGATGATTGCTCAACATTACTAAAAATTGAACTCAAACAATTATTGAAAATCTCACCACATATATTCCTCCCACTTCAACTTGTAAACTCTATGGACCATCAATCTCTGTGTTAACATGATCCATATCTAACAAAAAGAAGATATTAAATAAAGTATTAAGTTATTAGATAATAGATATACAAAAGAATTAAATAATGAAATGATATGCTCTTACCAAATTCAAACTTTTCCGCATTCTCGATACACTCTTCAACATTAATCGGCTCAAGAACTGCTCTCAACCAATCTTAAGTGCAAATCAAAGCTTCCACAACTCTAGGAGTCAAAGAACTCCGAAAAGCATCAAGCACATAACCAAAAGTACTCAAAGTTGATTTTGAAGCAACGATAGTAACAGGAATAGACAAAATATCTCGAGCCATCAAAGATAAGATTTTAAAATTTTGGCCAACAACACTCCACTAATTCAAAATGTCAAGATCACGACCATCTTCAAGTTCATCTTTAAGATATCGATCGAGCTCAAATAAGTTGCCATCGGACTTTTTCTTCTCTTCATTAAGAAAATCATCGAGGTTGGGACACCTAGAGTGCCATAACTTGGCACGGAAGGACACTTAAGTGCCATAACTTTAAAATGGTACACTTAAGTGCCAATATCTGAGTAAAAGGGAACACTTAAGTGCCACTCCGGCGAAAATCCGGTCAAATGGCTGACATGGCAATTTTCCGGCGAGTTTGGTCCAAAACGGCGTCGTTTTGCACGCTGACGTGGCGGAGAAAATGCAAAAACAACGCCGTTTCGCGTCTAACGTGTAAATAATAATATAAAAATTAATTAAATTTAATTTAAACTTAATTTTATTTAAAATATTCAAAAAAATTTAAAAAATTAAGAAAAATTTAAAAAAAATTAAGAAAAAAAAAGGGGAGGAGATCGAACGGGTGGCTAAGGGTGAGCCCGCCGCCGCCGCCTTCTCGCCTTCTCGCCGTCACGGGGAAGGGCCGACGACGGAGGGGGATGTGACATCCCAATTTTCCAATTCTATTTTCAATAAATTGAGATGGGCATTTCGTTGGCACGCATATAGTTCTTTTCCTTGAGTTGGCCACTCATGTGAAAACTAGTCTATCAGGTGAAGCTGTTAAGAGTTTCTAATGCATCAGACTCGAGAATTTGACCAAGAAACGATCTTTCGACTAAGCTAATCTGCTAGGGTCATTACGGCACAATTAAAAATCGATTAGAGATCGGAAATAGGTCGACTCGACGGAACCATGTGATCAGGTGTGGGTGATTCCACTAGATTGCACAATTCTTGTCGATCGGCACTGAACCGACTTTTCTGTCGATTGGGTACCCTGTATTCGTATTTGAAGCCTTGAGATTTCCCCCGACGACCAAAAGTCGACAATGTTTCAAAGATGTACATTGTGGCTTGAGATGATCAACCACAGGTCAAATGCATAAAAATTTCTAAAGGCTACCCGGTAGGTTGGGCCGCGCTAGTATCGTGCCAAAGTGAAATTAACCGTGAAATTGAGATCGAATTCAGAAATTGGAAGTCATGGTATGTCACAAATCATTTTAGGATCATTGACTTATCTTTGGAAGATTTTTCATGCAATCAGAGTTTTTCAGCAATTAACTCAAAAAATAGTTAGTTTGACTCGAGAAATTAGTAGGCCCCGCCTTTGGTCGCGTTTTTGGGACTTAAGTTGGTTCTACGGACAAGTGAAGATGTGAATTGAAGTGTGGTGATGTTGGATTAATTTTATGGACTTCAATTGGACTCAATTGGAAGAGAATTGAATGGAATTAAAGAAATTAATGTACAAAGTTTCATGCCCCGGTGGAAAATAAAATGGACCCATTGAAATAGGTTGTAGAGGAAATATGTTAGTGGATGATGACATCATGGGGTGATGTCATGGTGGGTGGCCAATTGGTGGAGATCTTGACAAGTGGAGGGGTGGATTTAATCCCCAAAAAGTGAAGGGCCCCACCACTTCATCTTCAAGCTTGGGAAGAGAGAGAGGGGGAAAAGGAGCTGCTCGTGCGACCAGCCAAGCTCGTCCGCCCACTCGGCCGCTTGTCGCCGTTGCTACTCGCACGCCGTCGTCGCCACCGTTTGCACCGCCGAGCTGCTCGCCGTCCGCCAGCACCACCATCACTCTCTCTCTCCCGCTCCTTTCCGTTCGTCGCCCAGTAGACCAGTGAACCAGAGCAGCCCCATCCGAAGCCGCACGCCCCCGGAGGAGCCTCTGCCACCACCCGTCGCCTCCCTTGCGCGCCGTTGCTGCCACATGCCTCCGCCTCCCTCATGCCGTCGTCCCTTCTTCAACCAAGTTCCAGCGGCCATTTCAGATCTGATGGAGCTCCACCGAAGCCGTCCAGCCCACCTCCGGCCACCGTGAAGCCCCACCTAAGTCCGGTTCAGCTCCTCCGCCGTTCCTCTGCCCATTCCGACCCGAACCAGCCGCCGTTTGGCCCTCCTCCGCCCGTGAACAGCAACTACAAAAAATGGGTATGGCAACAG
This sequence comes from Eucalyptus caleyi, assembly GCA_014182885.2. NCBI lineage: Eukaryota > Viridiplantae > Streptophyta > Magnoliopsida > Myrtales > Myrtaceae > Eucalyptus > Eucalyptus caleyi. The sequence continues at coordinate 47,468,992 of CM024467.2, forward strand.
ACGTTTGGCCCGTTTTGGTCGGCTTCCCGAGCCCTGATGCTCGGCCTGCCTTGAGAAAAGTCGATCCTCGCGTCATCCTTGTCGTTTTGGTCTGTTTGGCTCGTTAATCCGGTGAGTTTAGCTCACTAAATCTTGATTAGACGGTTAATGATGCCCTAAGTGTGCTTAGTCTAAGTTAAGCAAGTTTATGTGGATAGTTTAGTTTATTTAATTGTGATTTGGATTAAGAGGTTTGTTTAATTTAAAGCCTAGTTAATTAAAGGTTAAGAGAGTTTATTTAATAATAAACTTTGATGTGACATAATAGGTCTTACTTTTGATTTATTTAAATGTTTCGAAATTCTGGAATTTATAATATTATATTATATTCCGAAAATTATTAAAATATTATTATTAAAAAAACGGAAAAATTATTTTTGACTCCGATTGCTCGAATTTCGTGCCGATCGCTACTGTGTATTCGGATTTTGAAATTGATGGTTTAATATTATAAATTGAGTGTGGATGGCAAAAAATATGGATATTATTATTTAATTAATTTTCAGAATAAATTTAATTATTTATTAAATTCTGAAAATTTCGTCGGGATCTTATTCTCTTAGAATTTCGTGCGATTACCGCTATGCATTTAGAATTTGAGTTTGACGATTGATTGTGGAAAATTGAGTGTAATTACGATAAATAGGGAGTCTTTATAAAATCTCAAGTGTCGAAATTGATGGGAGATTGGCCGTGATTGACCACCTATTAGAGGTCGTGCCTAGTGAGGCCGTGAATTGCCACCTGATAAAGGTCGCGCCCAGTGGGGCCATGAATTGCCACCTGATAAAGGTCGCACCCAGTGGGGCCGTGAATTACCACCTATTAGAGGTCGTGCTTAGTGAGGCCATGAATTGCCACCTGATAAAGGTCGCGCCCAGTGGGGCCGTAAATTACCACCTATTAGAAGTCGTGCCCATCGGGCCGGGATCTACCCCCTTTTAAAGGTTGTGCCGAGTGGGGCCATGATGCCACTAATTCTAATTTTGTTGAGTGGGGCTGTGATTGCCACTAGTTGTCAAACCTTCCTATAGGGCCGTGATTGAGAACAATGATTGATTTGCTAGAATGACATGTAATCGGCCGAGTCGATTGATCGCTAAGACGATCCAAATGGTTAAATTGTTCTAATAATGTGATTGTGCTATGGTTGTTTGGTTATCATAATTGCATGTGGTTGAATTATATAAATTGTGCTAACCTGCAGATGAAGGCTAGTGCGAGGTAAGTCTTCTGTGTGATGTGGGTAGGCCACCCAAGGCATATTTTCTTTCTAATAGGAGTTTAGGGGGTTGAACTTGCTGGACAAAGTCTCATCTCGGTTGTGGGATTAAAATTTCAGATCCCCGGTGGATGGAGCGGGCAAATAACTTTGGTTAGCCTTGAAGAGTTGCAGAGGTGAAGTCATAAGGATTAGAGAACGTGTCCGTCTTGTAGGTCGTAGGACAGTTCACTCTTAAGAGCCGGTCTTTTGTAGACTTTTGGTCGTAAACCGCCATTTGTAATTTTGTTGAATTATGATAGGTCATGTTGTGGTTTTGCTTCTTGCTTGTCTATCCCGTATTTAATTGTCAGGGGTTTTATAATACATTCCGCTTGCGCAATAATGAAATGAATGGGGTTGGCGACACTACCTAGGAATGTCGCATTTGCATGACCATGGTGGGTGTTGCCACGCTCGAGATTTGGGGCGTGAAAAGGGAGGGTCGGCCGAGGTCACCAGCCCTGGCCAGGGGCCAGCGAGGCCGGCCGACCGGCAGCGAGGGCCCGCGAGCCCTTGCCCAGATCTGGGGCGAGGGTCACGGCCCTCGCCATCGGTCGGCCGGGGGCCGGCGACCCCAGCCGACCCTCCCCCCTCCTTCGCCGGCCCTTCCCGGCGACAGCGGGGAGGTGGTGGTGGCAAGGGCTCAACCCTCAAGCGCCCGTTCAATCTCTCCCCTTTTATTAATTTTTAATTTTCTTAATTTTTTTAAATTTGTTGAATATTTTAAATAAAATTAAGTTTAAATTTAATTTAATTAATTTGTATATTATTATTTATACGTCATACGCAAAACGGCGTCGTTTTTGCATTTTCTCCGCCACGTCAGCGTGCAAAACAACGCCGTTTTGGACTAAACTCACCAGAAAGTTGCCGCGTCAGCCATTTGGTCGAATTTTCGCCGGAGTGGTACTTAAGTGTACCATTTTGAAGTTATGGCACTTAAGTGTCCCCCGGTGCCAAGTTATGGCACTTGGGCTGTTCTTCTGCCAAAAATCATCATACGAAGGCTCTTGCACATAGAAATTTAAGCTACAATTGTCCTCTTCATTTCCCTCGTTGAATTAAGAATCGCAGCTACTACCGATATTACTAGAACTTACCAATTTGCCATCCAAATTTTTGTCTCTAGAAGTGTGACAAGATTTCTCATAAAATTTAAACACACATTCCAAGGCAAACTTTGTCACGCCTTGATTGTTTACCATGTAAGTTGGGAAATCATCACATTTCACCATTTCATCTTAGTGAATTTATCTCTCATGTGATTGTAATGGGTAGAATCAAAAGTACCTAGAGTCACAAACAGAGTAGAAGTGCTTGGGACATAGAAGCTAGAAGTACCAAATTCTAGAAGAACGTCACAAAGATCATCTAAAGATAAAGTAACAGACAAGCTGCTAACCCTCAATAGTAACAACAGTGTTGGAAAAGCGTGTAGCTGGACCTTTGTATCCGAATTGGTTATTTGTCCCTATAGGTTGCCTAGGCTATCATCAATAGCAAATGGATGCAAGATGATCAGTTCAATGACAATATGTGCAATATGGTGTTCATGATGAAGAAGAGGTGGGGGTGGTAAGCACTGCACCTGTCGGAGTAGACAAAATAGGGCAGGCCAAGGTGCCTTCAAAGTAGCTAGTCAAATCTCTTTAGTTGATGATTTTGAAACAACTACCTCAAGAGGAGGTGATGAATCTCAGTGTTGAAGTGAAGCTCGTGTAGATTCAACTCATCATCAAGTGACATTAGAAATTGCATAACAGGCATACGATCAAAATATTTAGCGAACTTGTGAGCATCAACATCAACTTTCCATTGTGGATTAGAGTAATCCAATTGATCCCAAATAGAATGCACAAAGGACAAAAAATCATTAATAGACTAACTTGTCTCTTGAGGCATGTGATGCAAATTTTTAATAGCTGATACTGGTGAGCAATATATGAGGTTAAATATTAGCCGGGAAGCAAATCCCATGCCTCAAAAGTGAAGCCTGATAGAAGGAATTGAAGTATTTCAAAACCATGTTAAAATCTAATGGTTCTTACCGACCCACCCCTCCAAATGCTCAATAAGTTTTCTCCAATTTCTTCAGCATTCCTCGTAAGCCCGCAAATTTCACCAAGTAACATAATGCCAAAATTTGCGTTCTTTCAAAAAACTTGACATTTCTTCAGCCCATAAAAGATAATTCTATCCATTCAAGATAGGTATTGGCAAGTCCATTTTATTAACTTAAATGTACTAATTTATATATTAAATACCAAGAAACTAGTACTGGAAATGAAAATACGGAGATAATAATGCCAAAAATGAAATCAGCACATTGAAATACCTCCGAAACCGATCGATCAACTTTGGGTCAACGATCAACAGTTAACAGTAAACTGTTAGTGGTGAGAGGCCGACGACGAGGCGGATCACACAGCAGATGATAGCAGGATGACTTAATAGCGACATAAGCAATACACGGCCGGACTTCTAATCATGTGAAATGCATGTGAGAGTCTACTACACCGCCTATGAAGTTGGCATTGCAAAGTGAGAGTGCTAGTATGAACACCTAGAGGGGGTGAATAGGTGTATAAAATAAACCTTGACAAATATATGCGGAATAAAATAAACTTCGAACAAAACAAAGGAGTTAGGGAAGAGAATAAGAACACAAGATTTATAGTGGTTCGGCTTAATCCAAGCCTACGTCCACTCTCCCACGCTAACAGCCTTCTTGGCTGGATTCCACTATGCAATCAACAAGAGATTACAACTTTGAGTGCAAACACTTAGTAGTAGATCACACTATCTCACTAAGTCACTCTTTTGGTATTTCTCTCACGATCACAAACGTTTTAAGCTCTCCAAAGACAAGTGTATAATCGAAGGTGCTCAGACTTTGGAATTATAAATTCTACGCTCTATCTCTTACTTGCTCATCGGTCCATGATCTCCTTAAATACTCCTCCACTTCCAAACTACCCGTTGGACAGTATCCCGGAGAATCGTCTTCCAATATACCCATTGGACAGCTCTGTATCTAGAAGATTTGGTAGCCGTTGAGTGACAAAGGTAGAATCCCAAATTGATTCCGATCGCCCATATAAACGAAATCTTGGTTTCCATAAGTAAAGCTTCTTCGTATAGAAAGTTCTTGTCTTCAAGATCCAATCGTCAATCAAATCAATCTTGATGTGGAATCCAAACCAGATCACTAGCCGTTATATGATTGGGCTTGAGTTACGTTTCATCGAATCTGGATGTGAATCTAAGTCTGTAGACTTTACAATCTGGGTCTGAACATATCTGCTTCTAAACAAATTTAGCTTTAAGGTCTATACCCAGTTCGGTTTCAGCATAGAGTCTATCTTCCGGTTCGGCCAAAGATAGAATCTCTTCTTCGGTTCAGCATTCACGTTCAGCCTGAATTAGTCGAGTTGTGAGACTTCGATGTAAAACAGACTTTGACACTAAAGTCCTGCGCAGTCTTCGACTTTGACACAAAAGTTTAGAAATCTTCATAATATACTTTGAACATATGTTACGTTCGGTCTTCCGCCGTCTTCGACTTTGACAATATCCTTTACATATTCTATTATCTGCATGGTTTATTACTTAACCATTAAACATGTTAGTAGCATTTGATTTATTTTGTCATCTTCAAAACATCATAAGGGATTTCCCTAACACAAAGCATAGTTGATTACACTTATCAGAAAGAGGTTTTGATACCGAGTCAAGAATGATGCGGAAGTGACGGATTTGGAGAATTTTATTTGCATTTCAAAATATTTAATAATAAGTATAAGAGCCTATTTATAGACTTAATAACAAAATATTAAACATCAATTATGATCAATCGCAAAAATATCCAAAATATTAAAAAATTTCCATAAATCATAAATAATTTAAATGTATCTAACAAGAAGGATTCTTGATAAACACCGTAATGAAACGACTAACTACCTGATGAAATAGCTCGTGAATGTGGTCAAACCAATGATTATCAACACCTTCCATGAAATCATCCACTGGCAGGGAGCGTTGAGCCATTCAATTCAAATGCAGGCAAATCCTGCTAATCCGGTGCCTTCTAGGTATGTTCCTGCTTAAGTTATTTTTCGTGCTGTTGGACAAATTATAGCGCCTTCACCACCTACTAGGATTCAACGCATATAAAGGAGATTAGAGATGGCACTGAGGGATAATTTTTGAAAAATTGATAGCAAAAATTTAAAAAGGCGAGGTAGCAGAGAATACTGTAGTACCTCATCTAACATGCAAACTAGGCTTGTAGCATGTGGAATTGACAATAAAACCTATCGAATCCATGACGGATGTAGACTTCTTTTTGTGGGCCAAACCTAACGGTTAATTATATGTTTTCATAGATTTTAAGGGTGCATTTATTTCACACAAAAAAACTCATTGATAGAGGAAAATGCTTTATTGGAAAGCATTTTCTAATAATACGATTAATCTTCCTTTGTTTAGTGATATATGATCGAAAATGTTTTTGATGTTTGGATCTCATTGAAAAATGATTTCAACCTCACAATTTTATTTCAGGCAAAAAAAAAAAAAAAAAAAATTCAACTTTTTAATAATTATTTTTTATATTTTTTAAAACGATTTTAAATTAATTTTCTTTTATTTTAAAAAAATAATATTTAATTTTCTTTTTTCTATTTTCTCTCCTTTTCTTTTTCCCTCTTCCTTCGTCGCAATTAGCTAGCGATTACCATAGGTGAGCTTGAGGCTCATTTGGCGATGGCCATAGGCAAGCCATGAGCTCACCAACCTCGGCAGAGACCAAGCTCACTTGGATCTGGTGAGCTCGGAGACCACTAGAATTGACCAAGTTGCAGCTCGCCTAGATCTGGCAACCCTCATGCTCAATGGCCTCGATTAGCACAAGCTCGCTTGGACCAGCCAAACCTCCACTCGTCGGCCCACAACCAACAAAAGGAGTAAGGAGAAAGGAAAAGAACAAATAACAAAAATAAATTTGAATTTAAAAATAAAAATAATTTAAAAATTCTATTTTTATAAGAATAAACATTTTATCAACAATAGGAAAATATTTTGGAAAATGTTTTCCGGTTCTTTCAAAGGGTAAATCATTTTCTTGAATTTAAGTTTCCATAGGAAAACCTCTTTTTGTTGATTAGGAAAATATTTTCTATTGACTCATTTTCCTAAGCAAACCAAATGCCGGAAAATAAGGAAAATATTTTCCTTGACAGTTCCATTTTTTTCACGAGAAATGCATAATTTGAAAAATGTTTTCTTAAAAATGATTGCTCAAATCGTTTACAAAATAAATAAATAAATATTATCCATGAAAATATTTAAATATAATTTTTTATCAATAATGAAAGTAATTTTAATCAACTAATTATTCCAAGAAATGCAAACAATAACTCTTAAAAAACTGTTTTCTAAATCGTTTATTTCTCATCAAACAAACAGAGCCTAATATTGTCAAACTTGTGGTATCTAAAATAATGGGTTACGTATGTATGATAACAGAATTTGTTTGTGAACTAATAATTTCTTGATAAATATATAATTGTCTATAAACGGTTCGCAATTAGTGGGGGCAAAAATTAAGGAAATGTGGGAATAAATAGCTTCTCTTGTAGCTTTCTTTATGAAACTCTTGTAGGGGCAAATTAAAAAAAAAAATTGCAAAATTTAGGCTCTATTTTATTAATGGAAAATGAATAATTTAGAAAATATTTTTCAAAAAATAATCATTTATATCATTTACAAAAATAAATTAGTAATAAATATTTTCATCGTCCATAAAAATATTTAGAAATGAATTATTATCTGTTATGGAAATATTTTTCATTAATTAATTATTTTAAGCAATATTAATACATATAATAATTTTTTGAAAGATAACTTTTTCAAAGAAATGATTGGAGTTTTAAGGTTCAATAGTGGGCCATCAAACAACAAGCAGGGGCAATTGCCTTCACATCACACAGCATGGATCTGTCCCTATCACAAAATCTTATGCAAATCAACGTACCATGAAAAAAGATTTTATTTCTAGATGTCGCTTCTAACACGGTCCTACCGCTACAAATTGAATAGACCCAAGTTGGCGGTATAGGAGGAACTCAATCATTTGATACTGGCATCAAAACTCGAACTTAAGACACGTTTGATAATGTTTCTATTCAAAAATTGTTTTAGAGAACAAAAATAGAAAAAATTATTTATGTTTCGAGGAACAATTTTTGAACAGAAGAATGTATTTCAGAATCGCACAAATTTTGTGTTTCTACAATAAAAAAAAGAACAGAAAACACGTTTGGTAAACCCGTATAATTTTTTTATTTTTTATCTTTTAATATTTATATTTTCTTTTTTCTTTTTCTTTTTCTTTTTCCTTTTTCCTTTTTTTTCGTTTTTCTTCCTTTTGGCTGGTCGTCGGCCTCCGCCATGACCAACAACTAGCTGATGAGGGTTGGCGGCCTCGCCCGGCCACAGCGAGACCAAGCCTGGCCAGGGGCCGGCGACGCTCCAGCAAGGTCGCTAGCCAAAGAAAAAAGAAGAATAAAAGAAAAAGAATGAAAAAAAAAATTGTTTCTCGGAAGTGTTCTAAAAATAAGAAACAAGTTTTTCTTGTTACTTGTTTCTGTTACAAATTTGTTCCCATGAACAAAAAAATAGATTTGGAACAAAAAAAGGGTAAACAAACGCGTTTATATTCTTTTTCTGTTCTCGTAACAATAAAACAAAAATTGTGTTCATGAACACAAACAAACGGGCCTTAATTGCCCATGCAGAACTCAACCGCACTTCGCTAGAACTTTTATTTCCCACCTCACGTATCGTAAATTGGAATTGATGAAATGGAAGTATAACTCGTATATAACATGCGGAAATCCATAACAAGTAATCGGCGAAGTTGACTGAAGTTTCAAAGCCTCAATTGTTTGCACATCAATCGTCATTAATAATGGCAATTTGCCAGTATCCAACAAGATTGACCTGAGCGAGGTGAAATCAATCAATGTAAAAGGTTAAACAAATTGCAAGGAAATCTCTTTTATTTTTCCCCCTTTTGATATTGCAAATGTTTGCTGCAATCAGGCACAAAAAAGTCAATCCTACAAAAAGGCTCGGCAGTCTGACGCAATGCCTTCTATGGCTGCCAGCACAATGATCCTACCAACTCAGATCTCAGCTAAGTACAAATCATTCCTGAAAATGGGCAAGTGATGCTTGCAGTTCTTCCAGCGCTCGCCCCTTGGTCTCCGGCACTAGCTTAGCAGTAAATAAGATAGTTAAACTGCAAATGCACGCGAAGATCAAAAAGGTTCCTGAAAGCAGGATTGTCAAGACATAGATTTGTTAGTACGTACGGCCGACGTAAGAACCCATGCAGTTCATGTATTTAGGCTCCAAAGAAGCATTGCCCGTGAACACTATAGAGCAAAAATGGAAAAAAAAAAAAAAAAAAAAAAAAGAGGACTCATTACCGGGTGCATTCCATTCGAACATGAAGTTAAAACTGTAGCTGACAATCCAACAACAGGACGAATTGGACAAGGTAACCAGGCTTCCGGCCGACCCTTTAACATTCACTGGGAATACCTATCAAGAATATGTCCACCGGTATAAATAGGCTTTTGATCCTATATATGGTCTTAAAGTAGAGAGACTATAGAGTGCAATGTTAGAGAAAACGCATCTATTTACCTCGGACATGATGACCCATGGTAACCCTGCCATGCCAAGTGAGAAAGCTACAATATACACCTGATTGCAATAATCATCTGTCAGAAACTTCAACACAACTAGTCCTGGAAAGACGGTTGAGGACTTAGAAGCAACAATTTTATAACTAAGGTTTCTTTGTCAAAGTGTGCTCTCCTTCAATGTATTATTGCCTGGAGAAGTAGGATTGAGCCGCAACTCGATATGCCCTCAACCATAAGAAATAGCCGTGTAAGGGTTGAAAAACAGGAAAGCAGAAAAATATTTGTTACACGAGCTTACCATAATGGATACATACACCAAAATGGGAGTGACTTCTGTCCAGTACTGCTGGTCCTGGTTTCACATGAAGATATTTAACGAAAAAGAAAAAAATCAAGCTACTTTAAGAGATTAAGAAGAATGAGAAAGTTTGGTTAGCATTCGAATACCTGCATGAAGAATGATAATGCCAGAACAAAGCAACTCAAGCTCATTCCAGCTGAAGAAATCTGCAAATGAAAGTCAGATTTGGTAAGCTTACGAGCAACTTACTTTAGGAGAATGCATTGATATGTATTGGCTTCTTCACCATTAAAAGTGGTCTTCTTCCAGCTTTATCCGTCAAAATTACACTAAGAGCTGTTGCCGGGATCTGCAAAACAAGTGAGAAAATCTTGAAAATTTGAAAAATAAAATTCCTCTTCCAGCTTAATTCTCTAGAGTTTATTACCTGGACTATAGCCATGCTTTGGCTACCAAAGCTGCTTGAAAAGCCTGTCAGTATAATTAGTAGTAATTACCAAGTCCTTGTTCTTTACGATTAACTAAACTCATGAATTTATAGCATGATTTTTACCAGCTGATTCAAATATAGAGCTCGCGTAGTAGATAAATGCACTGGCCCCTCCAAATTGTAGAAGCATCATCAATCCAACTCCTATCTAAGTTTTGAAAAAAATTAGGAAATAGGAAGAAAAAATGGGGTGAAAAATGGCAAGCAATTTGAATATTTTGGAGGCAAGGCTTACTATGAGGGAATGAGCGTATCTTCGTTGAAACAAATCGAGAATTCTAGATTGGGAAGACCGTTCAAAGGTTTCTGTATATTCCTATAAGACATTTGAATTGAAACATTAAAAAGTAGAAGGTAAAGGGAAAACTTTCTCCTATTGATATGCAATATGGAGAATACTCTGATATACGTTGCTTCCTGGAAAATGTCAACACTTTTGCCACGGAGTCTCTGCAGTGTGGCTTCGAACTCCTTTTCTTGACCCACTTTTACCTGTCAGTCAAAAACTACACTAATCATCTTCCTTGCAATGGAAATTCCCGAGTCCTCACTCCAATAATCCTACAACATTCACTTCATTTCATTTTATGATTTCAGATTTTTAGATAATTAGTGAACTCTTACAAAATCCAATCATGCGAATTGTCTTGACATGGAAATTGTAATGCCTATGCCTCTAGTCATTCTCCGTTCACCACTAGACTTAAATTTCAGTCATGAATAAAATTATTCTTTTGTAAAATATTGACTTCATTACCACTCTTCCCATTTTCAGTCTATAATTTCCAATAAAGTAATGTGTTTGTGCATGAGTATGTTCAAAATGATTTCCATGCCTTGCGAGACATCAACGTGGGCTACAAAATACTCTGCATGGCATGCAGCATGCTACTCGTGCTATTTAGACAGCCCCTAATTATCCAAGTTCCATTACGTCATGGTTACTCAACCATGAAATCGTCACCATTGAACGCCAAACCAATGAAATCGTCACCATGAATGAAGCTACATAGAGCAAAGTGATGGCCACAATCGAAATTGAAGTTTCAGATAAGAACGACACAAATCACCATATTACGTGGCTCCTCTTGAGTACTTGGTACACCCCATAAACAACTTACCAGCCATCTGGGCGACTCCGGGATAAAGAATAAACCGAAAATTTGAAGTACGCAGGGGATACAACCTGAAAACAAAATCACGCACGGTGACCTTATCATGTTTCCCAAGATAAATCTAACAAAACAAAGCAGAAGAGAACTGAGACAGTACCTATCAAAGACAGGATACGCCAGGAAACAACAGTTCCAAGAAAGAAAATCAAAGAAATGCCACAGCATACCAAGAACTGCAACCAGATTCAGCAAAGGTTGATAGGCAATGCATCGAGTTGACACCATTAACATTTTACGGGGGCCCAAAATTTTCACCTGATGTAAAGCGGTGAATGCTCCCCGGACACTTTTGGGTGTTATTTCAGCAATGTACACAGGTACCTGTTTGGCAACAATATATGACCAACATCTTCTAGAAATTAATTAGGGTAAGAAATCCGAATGTTTTTGCCTTTACCACGTAGCATACAATCCCAATGCCAAGTCCAATTAACAGTCTTCCAATATCGAGCCACCAAGCATTCTGCAAGGTAAGATGAAATACACCATTAACTCCTCAGCCTTTTTGGAGAATAGATAACTCAGAAACGTAGAATATGATTGAGTTTTGTGGACAGGTCATTGACAATCTATGGAGCAAAATTCTGAAGCGGAAAATAGACAGAGCACAAACCTTCGCAAATGCTATAGAAAGCCATCCTGCAGTGCAAAATATTTGTGAAATCCCCATTGTCTGCATCACATTGCATCAATTAAAAATTTTGAAACATTTTTTCAGGTTCTTCGTTGAACATATATGATTTTCAAATTCACGAATAGCTGGAAAAGGCTAGAGAATGACTTACACGTCTTCGACCTATCATATCTGTCAACCGCCCATTTACCAAAGCTGCTATTAACCCCCCTATTGTTAATATAGAACCAAAAAGCGAATACTGCAATGCGAGAAGGCAGGAATATTAATATTAGAGAACCCGGATCGTGACTGAAAATTTCCTAATTCCAACAGCAACATAGATAAAGAAGTCATTATTAGCTAGCTCTTGAGGTCATGAGATTTTTGGCATCAACCATCCTTTTAGGGAAAGGTTCAAATGAAATCATAATGACAATATCAGTGGTTCTGCACAAAATCTACTGAACAAGGAATTGACTGGCCATGTTTCATCATACTTCCTAGCAATGCAAGGAGGACATCTAATATCTCGGTTCCTCACAGAAAATTTTACTGTAAGACGCACAATTCCCAGTATTTTCCCTTGAATAACAGAACTATACAGGGCTGAGAGCTAATAAAATGGTGGCTAGGTGGCGTGTATGCTTGATAGGACTCACCGCTGCCGTAGAGAGCCCCAAGTCCTCCATTATGCCCGACTCAGTGGGTGATGAATAACCAGACTGCATTATAGAAATACGTCGCTAGTTATGGTAACCTTTACTTGGTGGAGAGTAATCCCATGAGAAACTACAGACTGAACAGAACAATCGTCTGGGAGATCAAATTATAAAGGGAAAACAAAAAAAGCATAAAAGATTACATTACCCAAAATTGGTTTTCAAAAGTATCTTTTCTCAAAAATGCAATCCAAGTAGTGATTTGTGATAATTTCATGTTTCTTTGCCAAATTGAGTTTCCATAACAAAAGTAATTGATCATACAGGAGCAACTTCAGTTATGACATTTTTGTTCTTAAACAATCCAGGTCAACCTTGTATCTTGGCTCAATTAAGCCATGTGATCCCACAACATGCCAGCAGAAGCTTCTGCAACATTATAAACTAATTTCCACCCCTCAAAAAAAAAAAAAAAAAAAGCAATCAGACATTTAACAAGAGTTGCAGTTATAGATCTTGCTTGCTTGCTTGCTTGTTGCGGCATCATACGAATGCCAAAACAAGAACCACCATCTTGAATGAAAATGAAAGTTTGACCAATCACACAAGAAAAAAGACAGACATTAATCGAGCAATTTGTCTCTTGCTCTTTCTTTCTCTAACAAAACATTCACTCGAATTTGAAAGAACCTGTGAGAGAAACGCAAAAAAAAAAAAAAAAAAATGGTGAAGGTGGGGTGGTGTAGGAAAGCAAGGCTGCTCCACAGAGAACAGAGCCGGGTTCTTAGTGATCGAAGTACGTGCAACCAATTCACGGAATGCAATATTACTCACAGCACATCCAAGGACAAAAGATCCGCAAAGGGCAACCAGCGTGCTGAAAACGACGAGAGGAGTGACCGAGGGATCACTTGAAGACGTGAAGTTGCCACGGTTGCCATCGCCATGGACGTCTTTGAGAAGCAGAGAGCTTGTGGGCGACCCATCTTCTTCTGTGCTCTCCCTACCCATGTGTCCTTTTTACTACAAAGCTCTCGGGGAGAACGAGATCGCCAAGGATGAAGGAGGCAAGAATCAGCTGTGCATGCCTATAAAGGGCATGGGAAATGTATCGGCCAATAGCCGCATCGGATCATCCAACTTCGCATTATGTTTGTCCTTAGTTCTTTGCTTAAGCACGTGGGTCGCTTCGCTGTCTCTTCTTACTTCTAGAATTGAATTAAGTATCCGGTCGTTTGGGAATAACGAACGTAGATTAAACTCCACTCCACAGATCTCGATCTGGGCCGTCGGCCTCAGATCAACCCAATCCGAGGCAAGTCTCGGCGGCTTCACCGGTCATCCTTATTGGAAACAATGATCCGGGGCACCCTAGGTGGGGGTCATAGGCGGCAGCGCCCCATGAAGCCAGAGAGCTTTTATAATCTGTGCCTATATTTTGAATATATATATATATAATCATTTTTTTAATAATTGAGAGTTATAATAAAGAGGTGGAATGTGTTAATTATAGTAAAATGCAATACTGAATGTAGCCCTAATTTTAAAGTATACTGAGATAAGTCTTGTCTGTTGATTTCTCTTTCTAACCCTTACTATTTTATATTTTGTTGTGTCTATCACCTTTACTCCCCATTTCCTTATATTTGTGCGCCTAACCTTACTAGCTTGATTGGTAGGTGACCTCTTTCTCACAAATGAGATTGAAGTAGTTAATGAAGATCATTTGACCTCTCTTTTTTTTTTTCTTTTTTCTTTTTTTTTCTTTTTTTGGCATATGTGAGTTTAGTGCAGTGCACTTGACTGACCCTGAAGCAGCGACGTGCTTTATCGTGGTTCGTGTTGATATAATTATATGAAAACCTGCAACAAGTGTATCCTCCAAGGCACCATCTCCTCCCTTGTCCCGAGTTGGGAGTGGGAAAATGTTGCGAAGTAGTTGTCGGAACAAATTATTATATTCTTAAATAATCCAGGTCGACCGAATGCCTTGGGAATCAACCAAGTGACTAAGAACAGGATATACAGATGCTTCTCGAAAAGAATTTACTATTGTTTGCACCAAAACAGTGACCATGTGATCGATATTAGCAGATACATGACTAAAGCGTCCAATAATATCAAGCGTGTGACCCATCGTCAATGATCACAAGGATCGACAACGATATTGGCGCATATCAGTGATTATTACCGATTAGTTGTCAATATACGATAACGTATGGTTAATGATGATCTACAAGGATATCAATTAGTAATATTGAGGTAAGCCACTGACGTATCAAAAGAAAGTAGAACGCGTAAGGGGCGTCAAGATGCGATTCCAAGTTTGAACTCAGTGGAGAACAAAGCAATTGAGAGCGTGGAACAACTAGCACATGTTATTAAATGAACAACCAACTAAAGGCAAGATTGTAGCATCATGAGGATAAGGGCACAAAACTTACAGAAATAAAGAAACATGGGTAATCACAAGAGAACTGCTTAGAGACAGTTATAGCATGACCATTATAAATACAATTGCTCGCCTATTAAAGAACCCCCGTGCAAATAAAACAAATGCTTTTCTTTGATTATCTTTACTTTCCTACACTGCACTCTAGTTTCTAGACTGGCGTCATCGATTAAGTTACAAGTGGGTTTTTAACTATAGTTTCTATATCCACATTGTCGATTAAATTCCAACTATATCTCTATTCTTAGTGTTGCATCGTCGATTAAATTATGATGTAGCATCTTTGCATTCTCAAGCTTTGTTGTCAATTAAATTTCAACATATTTGTTTACATTTGGTTCCATTGTTGTGGTTGTACTTCCTAAGCCTTGTCGTCAATTAAATTCCGTCACAATTTGTGCATATTTGCAATATTTCCTATTCAAATTTGCCACAAAAACCTATCTCCCTTAATTAAAGACCAAAGAATGGCTTTCTGTGAAAGATAATTTGTTGCAGGAGAACTTCTGGCAAAGTGTCTTTTTGGCATGCTAGGTGGAACGTTTATGGCCAATTTGCAGAAATACGATGGTGAGAACAAGGAATCAACTCGATCCTAACAATGTTGATGGTAACAACCCGTCACCACTGCTTGGTAATGACAGAATACGACGTCCCGAGTTATCGGCTACACAGCTGGTGGCAGAACAACAAGAAGCGGAAATGTTGATATCCCAAGACAACTCACTAAAGAGCATAAGAGGCAGTTAGAGCCTAATCCTATGATGTTGGCTAGCATGAGGAGAGTTAAAAATGATGAGGAAGAGAGGAATATGGAGAATTTGTTGTGCATTTCAAAAAGTATAATAATGAGGAGTATATAAGCCTACTTATAGACTTTATAGGATAACTATATGTAGTAATAAAATATTGCAATATCAACTACAATCAATCACAAAGACATCCAGAATATTATAAATTCCCAAAATAAGCAGGATTTTTTACTAACATCATAATGAAATGGCTAATTACCGGATGAAATAATTGTGATCAAGCCAATTATCATCAACACCTCCCATGAAGTCATTGATGGGCCAGGAGCATCGAGCCATTCTATTCAGATGCGGGCAAATCCTACTATGTTACTTGCTCGAGTTACTTTTGATAGTGCTGCACAAATTGTGCCATCTCCACCACCCATTAAGACCCGACGCATATAAAGGAGATGAGAGATTGCATGGAGGGATAATTTTTTAAAATTTGATACCAAAAATTTAAAAGACAAGGTCGCTGAGAATACTGTAATACCTCCCTGTTGGAAATAACGGATCCCCGAAAACCGGATTCGACACTAAATCGAACCCCTAAATCAATGCGGAAGACGAAGCTGAGGAATAACACGTATCACCGATCGTAAAGCACACCACGGATTCGAGCGTACCTTGTTAGCCACAGATTAAACACCAATGCTAAGACCGAGGAAGAAATTCTGATCCGATTAGATCCGATGATGTCGATTGGCTTTGAAGGGAAGACGGTGTCGCCGTTTGCGCTTGTTTTCTTTTTGGAGGGAAAGTGGGAGAGAACGTACGTTGGTATTGTGCCAAAGGGTGTCTTCTCTCTCTCTCTCTCCTCCCTTTTATACCTTCCCCCATCCACGGGCCCTATTCCCGTGGGCCGAACTTTTTGGGCCCAACTTGAGCGGATGGGCCTTAAGCCCATCTCATAAATCCATCATCTCCCACTCGCACATGGTGGTCCAAAACCGACATGGGCGGACATTCCATACTTAGCCCCATCAGAGAAATATCCATCATAGACTCTCACTTAACATGGTGGGTCGAACAGAATCCTCTTTTCCTCTCTTCAACATTCATACCGGTGAATAATCCGTGCGACCAGCATACTTTGAGAGCTCGTTGCCATACATCTGTTAGGAATATATAGCAACTCATAATGGGCATCACTTCCTGAGTAGATTTAGTATGCAGTACCCTAGATCGATCGATCACATTTTATATCTCTCTTGATCTCTTTTAAACAATGATATATATATTGTATTCACAATTATGATTATCACAAAGACAGTCATAATTGGTAACCGGTGAATACAAAACTACAATGTGATTCTCCAAATTCGATCTTCCTCTTTCCTTCAAACTCTCAATTTCAGTTCAGCTTGCTTTTCTAAAAATGTCCCATTAGATCGAATCACTCATGACCATTGGCAACATCCTAAGATAACAAATACTAAATAGAAATCTTGAGAATAAGTAAGAGTCATAAGAGGACTAAAAAAATTGAGGAACTCTCTTCCTCAAAAGTCTCACACGACATAAAAGTTGAGATCAAACTTTTGCCACTCTTATTGGTTGTTTCATGCATACGTAGTATGAAATATGTATTACGGTATTAACTCATTTCCCATGGAGCGTATGTCTACACCTTTCAATACTGTACAGATGATAGTTCAGACATACTCAATGTCTAACTTGAGTTCACGTATCTACTCATTCACAAAATTCATCAGAACTCACATCTAGCATCTTAGACAGATAAAGTAAAACATGTGGGGTATTTTTACTTTCGGACATAATAAGTATTATATCCTCATCTTAACACCTAGTTAAGGCGACATATGTGTTTTAAGCTTGAGCTCTCGATTATCACCTAGATAATAAGCTTTAAAACAGTCTCATCTCTATTTATCACACAGTAAACAGAGGCGATTACCCGTGTGAGTGGGCTAATCTTATATCTGTCCGACATACTTCTCAACTTAAAGTAATGCACTAAGTATTAAGATGCATAAAGATCAAACAAAGATTCATAGACATTAATCAATGAAAAACAAAATTTCATAAATGTGAACAACTCAGGGAAATTACAATTCAGTACATCAGACTCTACGCAATCCTAGAGATTTTACATGACCACAAAACACATCTCTAGGTATTGGCTTTGTCATAGGATCTGCTACCATTCTATGCGTAGTATGTACTCTAAGTTCACATCTTTTCGTGCAACCATATCCTTGACAGGATTATACTTGGTATCTATATGTTTGGTCTTGCCATGATATTTTGGATCTTTGGTATATGCTTTTGCTGCTTGGCTATCACAGTTAACCAACAATTTTGCTGCTTGGCTATCATAGTTAACCAACAATTAATCTGCAGCACTTCCAATAACACCTAAATGATCCAAAAAATCTCTTAAGCCAAACACTTTCTTACACTGCTGCTGATAATGCCACGAACTCAACTTACATCGTGGACAAGGCTATACACTTTTGTTTCTTACTGCTCCAACATATAGTGCCATTTTTTGGTAAGAAAACAAACCCAGAGGTAGATTTCCTTTCATCTAAATCTCCTCCCCAATCAGTATCACAATAGCCTTTGAGTTGCAGATCATTTCCTTAATAATTCAACGTATTATCAGCAATCCCCTTTAGATACCTTAGTATTCTCTTAACGGCTTTCCAATGTGCTTGACCTGGATTGGATTGGTAACTACTCACCATTCCAACTGCAAAGCATATGTCGGGTGTTGTACACATCATAGCATACATCAAGCTCCCAACAGCACTAGCATAAGGAACATGTTTCATTTGTTCCTTCTCTTGTGGAGTCCTTGGACACAGACTATGGCTCAATCCTTCACCTTTTTGCAATAGGAGTGTCTATGAGTTTACAGTCTTGCATACGAAATCGTTCAAGAACCTTATTTATATAGGTTTCTTGCGAAAGAGACAACGAGCTCTTCAAAACGATCTCTTGAAGTCTTAACTCCAAGAATGTATGTAGCCTCACCCATATCCTTCATCTCAAAGTTAGAAGACAACTATCTCTTGACAGTATTAACCAACTCCATATTGCTTCCGGCAATTAGTATATCATCAACATATAATGATATGATCACAATTTAATCATCATTGGATCTATTGATATATACACAATGATCCTTGTCAATCATTGTAAAATCATATGCCACTATGGCATTATGAAAATGTATATACCTTTGTCTCGATGACTGCTTAAGGCCATATATCGACCCCCAAAGTCGACATACATTTTCTTCTTGGCCTTTCATTATGAAACCAGCAGGTTGTTCCATATATGTTCCTTCCTCTAATTCTCCATTGAGGAAAGCAGTCTTTACATCCATTTGATATAACTCAAGATCCATACTAGTCACTATTGCCAGAATAATGCGAATTAAGGTAAATCTCACTACAGGAGAAAATGTATTTTCATCATCAATTCCTTCATGTTGATTATACCCCTTCGCCACAAAGCGAGCCTTATGCCTTTCTATCGAGCCATCAGACTTTCGCTTTATTTTGAGAACCCACTTGTTCCCAATAGCTTTGTGTCCTTTTGGAAGATCAACCAATTCCCAGACTTTGGTTTGATTTCATTGACTCCATTTCCTCTTTCATTGCATGAATCCATTTTTCCTTATTAGGGCAATTTAGAGCCTCATTAATATTTATTGGCTCATCCTTATCTCGTGGAGCAATTATAAAAGTTTCCCCTTCAATGTCAAAACGTCGACGGGGAATACTTTGGCGACTTGTTCACCGTATGGGAGATTGTACACTTAGCACATCATTCTTCATCACGCTCCCACTTGGATTAGGTAATGATGATGTCGTGACATCAGGTGGTTGCAATTGAGAATGAGTTGAATTCAATTCATTACATCTCATATTACTCCCACTTGGACAAACTCCACTGACATCATTATCTTAATCCAAGGTTTCAAATAGGGAGTTATTTTCCCTTATTTCGCCCCTCTTAGGAAATTCATCCACTAAGAATGTGACATCCCGTGATTCAAATTCAGTTATACTCCCACTTTCCTGCTCACCTATGAACACATACCATTTTGAGTGTTCGGAGTATCTCATTAAAATACTCTTCTTTCCTTCGGGACCTAATTTCCCAAACTTGTGAGGGGACTCATGAGTATAAGCAGCACAACCCCATGACTTAAGAAAACTTAAGTCCGGTTTTCTAACTGTCCATAACTCATATGAAGTGGAAATAACTGATTTGGAAGGCACCCGGTTAAGTATATAGGCAGCAGTTAACAAAGCATTACTACAAAAAGTGATATGTAAGTTAGCATGCGCCATCATGGACCTAACCATTCCAGTAGGGTTCTGTTTATTCTCTCTGCAACACCATTTTGTTGAGGAGTATATGGAATAGACAACTTTCTTTCTATTCCTTTTTCATCACATAATTTTCTGAACTTATCAGATAAATATTCTGAACCTCGATCGGATCTAAATACCTTTATTTTCTTGTCTAATTGATTTTCTGCCAGGTTCATAAACCTTCTAAAACAACTTATGCTTCAGATTTATGAGAAATCAAATAGACATATCCGACTCGAGTATAATCATCTATAAAAAAGTGATAAACTAAACAGCCCCTTGCCTTCCTCTCACATTCATTGAACCACAGACGCCCAAATGTATTAAATGCAGAGAAAATTCAGCTCTTTTATCTTTTCCAAATGGTTTCCTTGTCATTTTCCCTACTAGGCAATGCTCACTTATGGACAAATCGACTTTTTTAATATTGCCCAACAAGCCCTCTTTGGCTAGTCTATTCATATGTTGTTGGCCCATATGACCAAGTCTAGCATGCCACCATATTCACATCATTATCATATAAGGTAGAAGACGTAAAACAAGGAAATAACATATTGACATCATCACAGTCAATATTTAGTACAATAAAACCATTCAGTAAGTGACCACAACCATAGTAGTTTGTATCTAAACACAAATCTACACCTTTATTATGGAAGTTCATACCAAAACCAAGCTTAACCAATACTAAGACAGACACTAAATTTCGACGAATCTCCAGAGCATATAGAACATCAAGATGCGTCCACCATGCATGTTCAATTGGCAGGTCCCAATCCCATTAACTTCAGCTCTGGAGTCATATCCCACATAGATCCACTTAGTTCCAGTTGGTACTCGTCGGAATTCCACGAAGGATCCTCTATCATTCGCTACATGGTCTATTGCTCATGAATCTACAGTCCACATAGGATTGGATTCAGCCAATATTTCAGAACTTGACACATAAGCAAAGTTCTTAAATGTACAAGAGGTGTTGACCTTTTTCGGCTCACTACAGTTGCGAGTATAGTGACCTTTCTTGTCACAATTTTAACACCTCACCCTTGACATTTTCTTCTCTTGAGGACGTTTTCCTCTCTTGTGTTGGTTAACTCTTGATTTCTTGCAATAAGGACTTGATCCTTTGCATTCCCACATATTGAACGAATCAATACGCTTGCGCTTAGAGCACAAAGCCCTTTCTAAACTAGAACCAGCATAGCAAATGTCTATTTTCGACTCAAATACCGTTAAGCGGTCCTCTACTAGCTCAAGGTGGCGCATGGCATCCTTAAGATCTTCCATAACATGATCAAGAGCTTCTAGTGCTTCTTACTTTTCCAGCACATATTGAATCTTCTTATTCAATATTTCACAATTGTTACCGTTCATATCAGCAATCACGTTCTTAGTTGCTGAAACCATTGATCTGAACACATCAGACATATATGCACGAATAATTAATGCCTATCATTTATGCATCCCTATTTGTATAGACCCATCATATTAATGAATAATTTCAAGTAAGGCTTTAGAATCAAAAGGTCACTATGTTTTCAATCATCCTCCAAAAATCCTAACTCAAAATTATTATTAATATAATTGTCTTATGCAAATAAATTCTATGAAGTTACAAAAACTTCTATTACTACCCACAGCTAATTACCCACAGCAACCAGCAATAACAGAAAGCAAATAAAATCTTAACATCCAATAAAATAACAATGCTTTCACATGATACAACTAACATATCGGTTGTTACATCAACAACAATCAGGTAGTAAACATTACAAAATTAATCAAAGAAATAAATAGGGAATGTCCCTTCTAATCTATCAGCCATAATATCTGAGAAATTTGAAGGCACATTTGCCAACCATGGAAAAACTTTTGGAGAGCTTTCATGTCGCCTCCAAGGCGCATTCACTCGGCGCCATGTGGCGCTCAATCTAAGGGTTGAAGTTTTGGCCAACTCAATCCTATAGTGCTCTCTTACAAAAGCTTCCACCAGCCTCCTATAACCCGGGACCACGTTGACCTCACATAGCTAATCCAACACTGCTTGCCATTCAGGTGGAAGAGTGTTCATCAAAGCCGGCACCTTCTCAAAATCCTACATAATATAACCATTCCATATGATTTCCTGTATCATCTGATTAACCCTGACCACATGTGATACTAAATCACCATCATGCCATCGATAATTAGCTAATTCTGACATAAGCCTTTTAAGTCTTGCATTTCCCTCGTCCATTCTCAGGATTGCAGGTATCCTTGCATAACGCATCATAGTTCCTGCAACAAATGCAGAACTAAAAATGGATCACTTATAATCCATAATAAATATAAGGGAAAATACATAATTTTTCAAAATTCATGCAACAAATGCAGAATTAAAAATGAATTACTTATAACCCACATAGGCATGACTGAAAAAGAAACAAATTCCTCTTTTTTTTTCTTTTTTTCTTTTTTTTTCGGGTCAACGGTCAACGGGTCAACGGTCGGTCACGGTCAACGGGTCGGGTCAACGGGCGCGCGAGTTGGACCGGACGGACCGGTCGAGCCGATCGGACCGCTCGCGTGGACCGACCGCACGTGCCTCGCGCGTGCGGGGGATGACGTCACGCAGACGTCATCCGGCACGTGCCGGGCGCATGCCTGCGTCCGCAAGTCGAGTCGGGTCCCGGTCGGGTCGGGTCGCCGGCCGGTGACCGCCCGGCGAAACGTCGTCGGCGATAACGTCATCGGTGACGTCATCCGAGCAGTTACCGACCGTTGGATGACGTCACGATGACGTCATCGCGTGACGTCAGCACGCGTCAGTCCGCAGACCGGCGCGTGCCGGTTCGCCCGGTCGCCAATGCCAGCGCTTCGGGCACGTCGTGCCCACGCGCAGCGGCTTCTGGCCGCGCGTGTGGGCGCGTGCAGCGTCGTACGACGGCGTGCGACATGTCTCCAGACTCGTCTCGACGTCGCCTTTCTCCCCATGTGTTCAGAAAACGATTTCTACTTATGAAAACTCAGAAAAATGGCCGAACAACGCTGAGGTGTCGGGATTTCTCGCCCCGATCCGTACGGCCGAAAATTTTTTGGGAAAAATAAATCAAAAAACATCAAATTGATCGGGAAAACGTGAACTAGGGCTCTGATACCAATGTTGGGAATAACGGATCCCCAAAAACCGGATTCGACACTAAATCGAACCCCTAAATCAATGCGGAAGACGAAGCCCGGGAATAACACGTATCACCGATCGTAAAGCACACCACGGATTCGAGCGTACCTTGTTAGCCACAGATTAAACACCAATGCTGAAGACCGAGGAAGAAATTCTGATCCGATTAAATCCGATGATGTCGATTGGCTTTGAAGGGAAGACGGTGTCGCCGTTTGCGCTTGTCTTCTTTTTGGAGGGAAAGTGGGAGAGAACGTACGTTGGTATTGTGCCAAAGGGTGTCTTCTCTCTCTCTCTCCTCCCTTTTATACCTTCCCCCATCCACGGGCCCTATTCCCGTGGGCCGAACTTTTTGGGCCCAACTTGAGCGGATGGGCCTTAAGCCCATCTCATAAATCCATCACTCCCCCAACTTGCAAACTTCGTTGATAGCACGTGGAATTGACAACAGAAAACTAAGAAAATTCCAGAAAATTCCAAATAAGAGCCAAAAGTGGAGATTATTTCAAATATGAAGTGTCCTTATTTTTTCAAATAAGAACCTGAAGTAGATCTTATTTTAAATAAAGGTATGAAGAAGTCATATCAGTTTCAAATAAATGCTTCAACTCATCAGCTAATAAAGGGCAATTTCATCTTTTAGATTTTAATTTTTTTCTTTTTTACTTTCAGACTCGGCAATCCTCGCCCAAGTCCCTCCTACTTGTGGCCATCACCCCCATTGTCGGCAAGGCGATGGTGATGGCCAGCAGGGTTGCCAACTAGAGGCAAGGGTCAGCAAACCCTCATCAACCAAAGGCAAAGGCCATTAGACCGAGGGCCCTAGGCGAGGGCCACCAAGTTTGTGCAAATGCCGACAACCTTCACCCAAACCAATGCGATGGCGGGCAACCATCACCCAGATTGGGAGAGGGTCGCTACCCTCTCCTATTTCTAGCGAGAGCCTAGCCCTCCACTAGGCACCGATAGCCCTATATTTTTGCTTTTTTAATATTTTTTAATTTTTAATCTAGTTTAATTAAAAAATTGACAAAAATATCCCTAATTGGCTATAATTTTTGCCCGGCCGACGAGGCTAATCCCTTATTTGAAACAATCATAATTACTTCAAACCCTTTTTGAAACATGATTTTTTTTATACCCTTATCTAAGAAAATGACAGCATTTTGGCCTCTTATTTGGAATTTTTCCTCGAAAACCTACTAAATCAAGGACGAGTGGATGTAGAAATCTTTTTAGTGGGCCAAACTTAACATTTAATGATATTTTTCATAGATGTTAATAATCTAAATCTCCGTTTGTTTTATAAATAATTAATAATTTGAAAAATATTTTCTTAAAAATGATCATTCGAATTGCTTACAAAAATAAATGAACAAAAGAATTCTATTGTCCATGAAAATGTTTAAATATAATTTTTTGTTGATAATGAAGATATTTATCATTAATTAATTATTTCAAGTAATGTAAACAATTGTTCTTAAAAAATCATCTCTTAAATCATTTATTTTTTATCAAACAATCAAAGCTTAAGTTAATATTGTTGGATTTGTGGTATATAGTAATAATGGGTTATGTATGTATGATAACAGAATTTGTTTGTGAGCTAATTATTTCTTGATAAATGCACAACTGTCTATAAACGGTTCGCAAATAATGGGGCAAAAATTAAGGAAATGTGGGAACAAAAAGCTTCTCTTGTAGCCTTCTTTTTGAAACTCGGGACAAATTTGAAAAATATTGCAAAACTTAGGCTCAGTTTCTTTCTTGAAAAATGGATGATTTTGAAATATAAAATAATAATTTATATCGCTTACAAAAAATGAATTAACCATAAATATTTTCCACGAAAATGTTTAGACATAAATCATTATCAGTGATAAAAATATTTTTCATTGACTAATTATTTTAAATTATACAAACAATCATTTAAAAAAAAATTAAAATTATTCATTTTTCCCGAAATAAAACCTTAAGGTCAAGCGGTAGGCCATCAAACAATGAGCGGAGGCAAGTGCCTTCACATTACATGGCATGGACGCGTCCCTACCACAATAGCTTATGCAAATCGGAGTACCATGAAAAAGGTTTTTCTTTCTAGATGTCACATTTAACATGGTTCTACCGTTACATAAATCGAGTAGACCCAAGTTGGCGCTACCGGAGGGAGTTGATCATTCGATGCCAACATCAAAACTCGGACTTAATTGCCAATTAAAGCTCGATTGTACTACACTAGAACTTTTATTTCTCACCTCACGTGTCATAATTTGGTATTGATGAAAAGAAAGTATAACTCGTATATAACATGCTTAATCGGTAACAAGTAATCAAGGTTTAAAGCCTCAATTTTTTGCACATCAATTATCATTGGTACGGCAATGTGCCAGTATCCCACAAAGTTGGCCTGAGCATGGTGAAGACAACCAGTGTAAAAGGTTGAACAGATTGCAGGGAAATCTCTCTTTTCTTTTCCCCCCTTCTGATATTGCAAATGTCTGCCGCAATCGAGCACAAAGGGTCAATCCTACAAAATGGCTTTTGGCAGCCTGACTCAATGCCTTTTGTGCTTGGCAACAACAGTATACAAATCATTGCAGAAAACGGCCAAGTGATGCTTGCAATTCTTCCAATGCTCGCCCCTTGGTCTCTGGCACTAGCTTCGCAGTGAACAAGATAGTTAATCCGCAAATGCATGCAAAGATCAGAAAGGTTCCTGAAAGCAGCGTCGTCAAGACATAGGTTTGTTAGTACGTACGCTGACATAAAAACTCATCTAGTTCATGTATGTAGGCTCCAAAGAAGCGTAGGTGGTGAACACTATAGAGCAAAAATGGAAAAAAAGAGGAGGATTAATTACCGGGTGCGCTCCATTCAAACATGAAGTTAAAACTGTAGCTGACAATCCAAGAACAGGACCAATTGGAGAAGGTCACCAGGCTTCCAGCCGACCCTTTAACATTTACTGGGAATACCTATTGAGAACACGTCCACCGGTATAATAGGTTTCTAAACGTATATATGGTCTTGAAGTAGAGACTATAGAGTGCAATGTTAAACAGAAGGTATCTATTTACCTCGGACATTATGACCCATGGTAAACCTGCCATGCCTAGTGAGTAAGCCACGGTATACACCTGATAGCAATAATCATCTGTCAGCAACTTCAATACAACTAGTCCAGGAAAGACAGTTGAGGACTTAGAAGCAGCAATTTTATAATGAAGGTTTCTTTTTCAAAGTGTGCTCTCTTCCTATATATTATTGCCTGGATAAGTATGATTGAGAAGCAACTCAATATGCCCTCAACCATAAGAGATAGCTGTATAAGAGTTGAAAAACAAGAGAGTAGAAAAATATTTGTTACGCATACTTACCATAATGCATACATACACCAAAATGGGAGTGACTTCTGTCCAGTACTGCTGGTCCTGGTTTCACATGAAGATATTCAACGAAAAAGAAAATGAATCAGGCCACTTTATGAGATTAAGAAGAATGAGTAGGCTTGGTTAGTGTCTGAATACCTGCATGAAGAATGATAATGCTAGAACAAAGCAACTCAAGCTCATTCCAGCTGAAGAAACCTGAAAACGAAGATCAGACTTGGTAATGCTTATAAGCAACTTAATTTAGGAGATTACATCGATAGTATTGGTTTTGTCACCATTAAAAGAGGTCTTCTTCCAGCTTTATCTGTCAAGATTACACTGAGAGCGGTTGCCGGAATCTGCAAAACAGGTGAGGAATCTTGAAAATGTGAAAAATAAAACTCATCATCCAGCCAAATTCTCAATGGTTGTTACCTGGATGACAGCCATGCTTCGGGTACCAAAGCTGCTTGAAAAGTCTGTCAGGATAATAAGTTGAGATTACCAAGGCTAAAACTCTTTATGATTAACTAACGAATTTATAGCATGATTTTTACCAGCTGATTCAAATATAGAGCTGGCATAGTAAGCAAATGCATTTGCCCCTCCAAATTGTTGAAGCACCATCAATCCAACTCCTATCTAAGCTTTGAAAACATTAGGAAATAGGGAGAAAAAAAGAACAAGAACAGAGCAAAAAATGGCAAGCAATTTGAACAGTTTGGAGGAAGGCTTACTATGAGGGAATGAGTGTATCGTCGCCGAAACAAATCGAGAATTCTAGACTGGGATTCACGTTCAAAAGTTTCTGTATAGTCCTGTAAGACAATATCAATTGAAACATTAAATAGTGAAAGGAAAAGGGAAAACTTTCTCCTATTGATGTGTGAAATGGAGAAATTACTCTGATATCTGTTGCTTCCCGAGAAATGTCTACACTTTTTCCACGGAGTCTTTGCAATGTGGCTTCAAACTCCTTTTCTTGACCAACTTTTATCTGTAAGTCAAAAACTATACTAATCATCTTCCTTACAATGGAAAATGCAGAATCATCGCTCCAATATTCCTGCAACATTAACTTCGTTTCTTTTTATGATTTCAGATTTTTTGATAATTAGTGAACTCTTACAAAAAATGATCATGCAAATTGTCTTGACACGGAAACTGTGATACTTATGCCTCTGGTCATTCTCAGTACACCCCCAGACTTCAATTTGAGTCATGAACAAAATTATTCCTTGGCGAAATATTGACTTCATTACCACTCTTCCCAATTTCGGTCTAAAATTTTAACAGTGTAATGTGTTAGCGCATGAGAACAATTCAAAATGATTTCTATGCCTTGCAATACATCGAGGTGGGCTACAAAATATTCCACATGGCATGCAGCATCCTACTTGTGCTATTTAGATTGCGCCATCATCTAATTATCGAAGTTCCATTATATCATGGTTACTCAACCATGAACGACATAAATTACAATATTACGTGGCTCCTCAAGAGTACCTGGCACTCCATCAACAACTTACCAGCCATCTAGGAGACTCCGGGATAAAGAATAAACCAAAAATTTGAAGTACGCAGGGGATACAACCTGGAGATAAAATCATGGACAGTGACCTTATCATGTTTCCCGAGATAAATCTAACAAAACAAAGCAGAAGAGAAATGAGACAGTACCTATCAAAGCCAGGATACGCCAGGAAACGATAGTTCCAAGAAAGTAAATCAATGAAAAGCCACAGCATAGCAAAAACTGCAACCAGATTTAGCAAAGGTTGATCGGCAATGCATTGAATTGACACCACTAACATTATACAGCGGCCCGAAATTTTCACCTGATTTAAAGCTGTGAATGCTCCCCGGATACTTTTGGGTGTTATTTCAGCAATGTACACAGGTACCTGTTTGGCAACAACATTAGGACCGTCTTCTAGAAATTAACTAGGATAAGAAATCTGAATGTTTGTGCCTTTACCACGTAACATACAATCCCAATGCCAAGTCCATTTAACAGTCTTCCAATATCAAGCCACCAAGCATTCTGCAAGGTTAGATGAAATACACCATTAATTGCTTCCCATACTTTTCGGAGAATAGACAACTCAGAAAAGTAGAATATGATTGAAGTTTTGTGGATAAATCATTGAAAATCTATGAAGCAAAATTCTGAAGCAGCATTTAGACAGAGCACAAACCTTGGCAAATGCTATAAAAAGCCATCCGGCAGTGGAAAATATTTGTGAAATCCCCATTGTCTGCATCACATTGCATCAATTAAGAAATTTGTCAGATTTTTTCAGGTTCTTCATTGAACATATATGATTTTCAAATTCACAAATAGCTGGAAAGGCTAGAGAATGACTTACACGTCTGCGACCCAGCATATCTGTCATCCGCCCATTAACCACAGCTGCTATTAACCCTCCTATTGTTAATACAGAACCAAAAAGCGAATACTGTAACATGAGAAAGCAAGAATATTAATATTAGAGAACCTAGATCATGACTAAAATTCCAACAGTGCCACAAATAAAGAAGTCATCAGTAGCTAGCTCTTTAGGTCATGAGTTTTTTGGGATCAACCATGCTTTTACGGAGAAGTTCGAATGAATTCGCGATGATTATATCAGAGATTCTGCACAGAATCTACTGAACAAGGAATTGGCTGAACTGGCCAGAATCCATCACCCTTTCTAGCAATGCACTGAGGACATCTTATATCTCAGTTCCTGACAGTAAATTTTATTTTAAGATGCACAATTTTCAGTGTTTTCCCATGAATAACAGAACTGTGCAGGGCTGAGACATTATGATATGGTAGCCATGTAGCATGTATGCTTGATAGGACTCACCGCTGCTGTAGAGAGACCCAAGTCCTCCATTATGCCCGACTCAGCGGGTGATGAATAACCAGACTGCATCATAAAAATACGCCACTAGTTATGGTCACCTCTACTTGGTGGAAAGTAATCTCATGAGAAACAACAGCCTGAACAGAGCAGTCGCATGGGAGATCACATTACAGAGGCAAAACAGAAAACATGAAAGATTACATTAACTGAAAATTGGTTTTTCAGAAGTAGCTTTTCTCAGAAATGCAATCCAAGTAGTGAAATGTGATAACTTCATGTCTCTGCCAAATTGAGTTCCATAACAGACCTAACTGATCATAGCAACTTCAGTTTATTCTTAAACAATCCAGGTCAACCTAATACCTTGGGACTATTAAGCCATGTGATCCCACAACATGCCAGCAGGTACTTCTGCGACACTATTAACTAACTTCCACCCAAAAAAAAAACAAGACAAAAGGATAGAAAAGGCAATCAGACATTTAACAAGAATTGCAGGTATAGATCTTGCTTGCTTGTTTTTTGCAACATCATACGAATGCCAAAACAAGAACGACCATCTTGAATGGAAATGAAAGTTCGACCAATCACACAAGCAAAAAGACAAACATTGATCGATCGAGCAATTTGCTTCGTCGTCTTTCTTTCTCGAACGAAACATTCACTCGAATTCGAAAGAACCCGTGACAGAAATGCAAAAAAAGGAAAGCAAGACTGCCCGACAGAAAACAGAGCCGGGTCCCCAGTGCTCGAACTACATGCAACAAATTCAGGAGAAGTTCGATGCAATAGTACTCACAGCGCACCCAGTGACGAAAGACCCGCAAACGGCAACGAGCGTGCTGAAGACGACGAGAGGCGTGACCGTGGGGTCGCTCGAAGGCACGGAGTTGCCATGGTTGCCATAGCCAGGGACTTCCCTGAGAAGCAGCAGAGAGCTTGTGGGCAACCCATCTTCTTCCGGGCTCCCTCTTCCCATGTTTCCTCTTTTATCATAAAGCGCCCGTGAAGAGCAAGATTTTGCCCAAAATGAAGGTGGCAAGAATCAGCTGCTCTGGCATATAAAGGACAGAGCGCTGTCGAGAGAGAGAGAGAGAGAGGTAGATGTGGAATTCAGACAAGGACTTTCGGGTAGGCGAAAGTGCCGCAAAGACGGCTGCATGGGAAATTTACTGGCCAAAATCCGCATATGCTTCATTCAGTTTTGTACTTCTTTTTCATCCTTTGTCTTTATTCTTTGCTTGAGCAAGTGTGGCTGGCTTCCCCCTCGGTCCATTCTCTTTTTCTAGACTTGAATTAAGTATCCGCGAGGAACGTAGATCGACTCCCTCGGCCGATGTCCATCCCGGGCCATCGACCTCAGATCGACCCAAAACCAAAGGCCGAGTGAAGATTCGAGGCTGGGGCTCAAATATGTATATAGTATGGAGATATGTAGGTTTAGGTGATTGAATTAAGTCCTTCCAAATGAAGAAGAAAAGATCTAGGCGAGCCCGCTTCACCACTCAAGGGTCTAAAACAAAAGAACTTACAGACCCTCGCCTTTCATTTTAACTTAAAGTCTGGTTTTCGCTTTATCGGGTGGGGGTAGCGATGCGGTTTCATCGTCACGCTTTCTGAATTATATTGTAGTTAGCCAAGTGGATGAAAGCAACGTGTGAAAAAGAAGATGAAGAAGGAGAGACGGAATACTGACAGGGAGGACACGGACCAAAACGCCGGAAAATGGACCATCTTGAAATGTGGTTACGACAGGAAAGATGTCTGCATAAGATTGTCGGCTTCTCGCTTTTCAACTTGCAAGGACGGTCTGACTACTGGGGCTACTGGAATCATTAGTCGTCGACGGAGCCAATAAAGAAACAAGCGTGATCTGGGCCTAGGCAAATGAAAGAAGGGGGGTGTGAGATGGGAGTTGAATGTCGGATGAGGTTCGTGTCCGAACCGGGTGTTGGAAAGGTGGAGACGAGGCACGTGAAAATCGTGTGGGATCATCCAAGGGGAAGGGCAAGATAATACAGATTAGGACCGTGAAATATAATATCCTGTCTTTCAACCTCTCTCTCTCTCTCTCTCTCTCTCTCTCTACCTATCTACCTGTTTGGAGGGCAGACCAGATTAAGGTGCGAAGCAAGAAATGGGGAGTCTTTCAGGAGATGGGAGGATCTGATGTGGGGGGACCCTTCCGGGCTGCAAAGCCTCTTGAGTCCACGGTGAGGGAAAACGACATATTACACGGACAGCAACCGGCCCGGCTTTGCTCATCAGAATGTCAACTTAGTTCTTGAAAGTTCGCGTCCTAAGCTGCATTTGGTTCGCCTTTTGGGGAAAGTTTTGAGGAAATGCAAAGGATATTAGCTTAAGGGTTTTCATGAAAAGCAAATTAAGTGCAGAGTCAAGGGAGGAACTAAGCTAAGAGGTGGATGTGATGAACCGGGCAAGAAACCAATGCAGAGATGTAGATCTAGGTTTTATTTTTTTTAGAAGGGGTAAAATTAGCCTTTTAATAAGTTTTTGAGGGCAAGAAAAGCAATTGAGGAAATTTTATTAATTGACGGAAGTTGCCTTTTGAAAATGCTGAAAGCCCAATGCCAATTGGGGACTTTTCGCTTTGCCAAGGCTAATTTTCACTCAAGGCAAGTGCAAAAAAGTTTTACCAAATGCCCTCAATTTTTCCTCCTAGAGATCCAAAGTCCCTTAGGAAAGATAAACCAAACGCTGCCTTAATCCCCTAGGTCATGTACATTTGTTGAGGCATAGGGGGACTTTCAATTGAAGAGACTCAAAGTTATCAGGATTTAACCGATTCGCAAGACTTGCACATTGTTCCATGAGTCTCTAGAAGCAATGGCTATGCTCGCGTGCCCTCAATTATCAGAAAAAGAATTGGACAATGAAGTTTCCATCTTAATAGAGAACCCAAACATCTAGATCTAAGGGCTCTATCTATGGGATGAATATTGCAGTACAAATGAACCGTGATCGACTCATCTACTCTTTTTTTTTTTTTTTTTTGGTCATAGACTCATCTACTCTGATGAGAATCTTAGATCGCCTACCTAAACAATGCAAAATAAATAATGAGCTTTGGCAATTGGTGAGCACGATTAGAATCTTTACGACCAACTTGACCTTCTGCTAAAGTTAGCACATGTCCATGATGCTCTTTTTGACCATTCCATTTTCACGTGAGTCCCGTTGCTATGCCCGATCAAGGGCCTGCTAACATTTTGGGCGGGCTTGAACAAATTCCTAGACCCGTCGAAGCGGGTCGGATCAGGCCCAATCAGCACCTTTTTAAGAGATGGGGTGGGCTAGAGGGCGAGGGGCTTCTTTTATAAACATAAGCTCTACTAATTTTATGTAGAGATGTTATTAATCTCTTTTATATGTCAAAGAATACTATTGTAAGTAAACTCAGAGTTCATGCATAATCAAATTGACCGTCCAAGTAAGATGCAAGCCGAAATATAGAATCCCATGCAATAAAAATAAGTTAAGGATCATTTACATGATATAGGAAGGAGAATATGCTAGACATCTTATTCATATCTTCATGTGAGATCTATCGATTGCTAAAAGTTAACTCTTGGGATTCGTGAGAACCTAAATGAAATTTAAAGTGCTATTGGAAAACCCAGAGGAAGAAGGAAAGCATAAGATTGAAATTCCAGGAATGATGGAGAAAGCATCCTATGTGATTGGAGCATGTGTGTGCATATAATACTTTTCCAACAATTCATAGGGCACGGTCATTGTCACACTCGATCACGATCACAATCACGATCACAAGCTGGCCCGTTATATGGGCTGGTTCCAATAGGGTTTCCGCGTCGAGTTGAGCAGGACTAGGCTGCAATAACCCAATCGAGACCTCTTTAATTTTATCAAAGATTGCGGCTTTCTCATTTCCTTTAGTCTCGGCTTTAATTTCAACTTGGGCAATTGGTCAAAAATCAGCAAGTTGCTTCCTTCTTGGCCTGTCCTAAATCCGGAACCTTGAACTTCACGAAGTCCAGGCAATTCGGATTTTAAGGCGTGCGGGCACATGAATACACTTTCCTATAAATGATATCTGCCTTCATACGATGAACACTTTAAATTCAAAGTCATCTTAGGGCATACCAAAATCTCAAAGCTATAATTTTTTCTTTTTTCATGATATTATCTAAAAGAATTAAGTGATCATCTCCAAGACTCCAACCATCATCAACGTTGACAACAAGGTCGACAAAATAAAATAGCCAACTCTTAATTGCAACTGCCGGTTGCCAATATAAACGGGTGCTTCGTTCAAAACTAGGTAGATTGCGGATTAAGAACCCGAAACTACTACGTCATAGTTGATTCCTAATTTTTGGATTGGGAATCGAATCGATTCTATGATTAACCCTAAAACCGAGCCTAACATTTAACTACTATGACTATTATTTTAGGGCAATAGATCACGTGATCAATTTATGGCATAATAAATTAAGTAATATAACTTACAAAAAAAAAAAATTAAGTAATATAACTACTATATCTGATAGAACCAAAGTTTCATATAAAAAATCTAAAAGCCAAATTAGTCGAGACCGGATACTTGTCTTTTGATCTAAGAACCTACTCAACCCTAATGTGAACTAGTGGAGTAAGACCAGTTTAGTTTTAATCTCGAATTAAATTAGTCCAGTTGCTCACCCCTAATATCAAGATTGATTGAGGTTCGTTACTAATTAATGCTCTAACCTAAGCCGGGTAGACACAAAAGCCTAATTACATAGTGCAGAGAATCGCGCAAGTAAATAGTAAAACGCTTTCGGTGCTAAAACGGTGCGTTTGGTTTGGAGCCGTGCAGGTGCAGTCTTGCAGAAGCCACCATTAATGACTTGTACGCAATCAACTTGCGTCCCTTGAACCTGCAATCATTGGAGCCGTAAGGCCAATTCCCACGGCCATTCTCCGACACAACAAGAAGAAAACCTCCAATTTGAGGACCAGTTTTTTTGGCCTCATGTTGGACCAGGACGGAGATACATTTAATATGGAATTGTCTCATCTTTATAGAATCGGTTATGCCTGTCGACGCCAAAAAAATACCGACTCTTTACTATCGAGAGGTAGTAAATTCAGTCGACTAGAGCAGAGTTGGGTCGAGACAGAAGTCATCGGTGAACAAGATTGATCAGGAAGCTACGAGCTCGTTGATAACATGGGAAAGTGATGACACGGTATGGAAAGTCATCGATAAGCGCCTTCACCGAAACTTAAGAGAAGTTGATTGATGGAGTCATTGAGATTAAGCGACCTCAGATTTTGGTCAAGTGTCGAGGCGGTGCCATTAATGAACGGAATGAAAGTGTGCCGACGCACCAATTGAAGATAGAGATGGTGGATCAACACTAGTATAAATGCTAAGTTGTTGAGCCGATATTCTCAACATTTGTAACTTGTAGATAGTCATTGCTAAATAACATACGATCGTGCATATAGGTTGTAACATCTTATCGATATCTGCAAATAGGTTTAACAAGTTATTGATAAATTCAAAATCAGTAATTTCTTATAAGTAACCACCGATGGCAAATAGGGTTACCTTTCCTGCATTTTAATTTCCTTTTTCAGAAAACTTTTCACTTTTCCGGTGAAACAATTTGTAACGCAAGAATAGTCAGTGATAGGATGAGATAAAGTTTACTTAATTGATTGCTTAATGCGTGTCATGGATATCTCTAATTTGTTATAATTGATTTAAATGACCCAGTTTTTATTTCGGGAAAACGATGAACTCCATTTAAATTTTATAAATGTTTTTCTTCTATTATTTGAAATGTTAAAGATTTTTTTTTTTTTTTGTACACTGGATGTGGCTTTTGCGCCAAAAGCCAGCAAAACTCGCCTCTTGGACCGACCTAAATTTAAATGATATAGCGTCAAGAAAAATACATGACAAATCAAATTCAATCATAGTAGTAAGTAGAAGAATAAGACCAACAAAACTACAAAGGAAGGAAAATAAAAATTAATCCACGTTTATAAAAATCCATATTCATACTTGTCACATGAGCAAGATTGGTCAATCAAATAGTATGTTTAATGCTTATATTGTGATATCATATTCAATATTGTGATTATCATCATTACGTTGACACATAAAATTAATTAACTCCATATACTATCAATTATGTCTGTTTTTTTATAAGGCACGAGGTATCCTATACAAAATAATGCGAACCGCTGAGCAAATATACTACACGACAAATTCCGTAATTTTGAAATCAGAAATTGACAGCATACT
The DNA here is from genome assembly GCA_014182885.2 of Eucalyptus caleyi. Classification (NCBI taxonomy): domain Eukaryota; kingdom Viridiplantae; phylum Streptophyta; class Magnoliopsida; order Myrtales; family Myrtaceae; genus Eucalyptus; species Eucalyptus caleyi. The sequence continues at coordinate 47,504,515 of CM024467.2, forward strand.
TTCTGAAAATAGCCCCTAGAAACCTACCCAATCAGGTCGACTTCCATGTAATCACGTTCCAATACCCTAATTAATAATGAAAATAGCCAAGAAACGAGATTCCCACTAGGTCAATTCGATAGAACGAGCCAAGCTCGCGAAACAGAATTTGAGCCAAGACTTTTTTTTGGACTTGAGTCCCGGGAGTTCTTCCAAAACTTAGGGCTTTTGGTTAGGAAACTTTAGGGAATAATATAGACTCTAGAGATGCAACGGTCTACTTAGTCCCTAGGTGTCAATTTTATTACCACTTAAATTAACCATCTTTTCACACACTAGTGGTGGTGAATTTGACATTGAAATGGAAGTAGAAATGGAGATGTACCTCCATCAAAATGCACATGACCACATGGATGGTGATAGAGCACTTCGGGAAAGAGCAAAATGGGGCTGGGCATGAATTAGATGATGTTGGGGAGAAGCCATGTGAATTTGGGCAGTGTGGCTCAGAAAGAGGTTACTTGGCAACATCAACTTCCACGTCCTCTCACTTCCTATATTTATGACTTGTCAATTTCTTTTTCTTTCTTTCTTTCTTATTTTCTTTTTTGCACGTGAGCGATTTGAATCACGATTCTATCCAATCTCCACGGGTGTTTCACGAGTCAATTGCCCGATCTACACTTAAGGAATTGCGAGTTTAATTACAAGATAATTTTGAGTCGGAGACGCTATGATTCAGCCATGAAATACGCTACTTCTGAGATCATCAAATGTTCTTTTCTTTGACCCGTTTCTATATTTATTTTTATAACTTGTAACCCAACATGCCCAAATTATTAATAACTGTGAAAATAATTGACCCATTTCTATATTTTCTTTTATAACTTGTAACCCAACGTGCCCAAATTATTAATAACTGTGAAAATAGCTTGGTCATCATATTGTTTGTCTTTCTTTTCCTCCTCACTTTCTTTGTTTTAAATTTGGTTAACCCTAATTCTCTCTCCATTGACAAAATGAAGCCTACTTACTTTATAATTTACTATACATATTTATTTAGGGCGTTGTTTTACATATATATATATATATATATATATATATTTTTGGTCAAGTTTACATATATATATTAAGAAGGTATCTTTTTCCATCTGAGAGACCAATCATTAGCTGTAGCCAGTTACTTTCATACCACGTGCCGTGCAATCAGGCTTCTGACTACGCGGTATGTACCAAGAGTTATCTCTTTTTTTTTTTTTTTAATTATTAGGAATTTTATTATGGTAGCATTGTTCATACAGAAAATTAACTTATTGTCAATTTTGACTTTACAGTACCATGTCCAAAATTACCCAAAAAACGAAATCGAGGCAAGCAATTAATATATCTTTTTAGAGAGACATTCGATGAATTGAAAAAATAAAAAAGAATGAGCCTCGGTACGGTAACAAAAAATAACAATTGAGATGATTAATGATTCTATAAATCTAATGGATACAAATACCGAACTAGGAACCTGCCTACTCAACCATTACCCTTCAATTTAGGCAGAATCACAAGAACAATAAGCAGGAGAAAATGCAAAGACCCGATTCATTGCATACAACCCTCCGATGAGGTTTTAAGACCTGATCCATTAATTAAATTATAAAAACACAAACTTCCATACACATTTGGATAACTACTAAACCAAAAAAAGAAAAAAGAAAGTTTAATACATAAATTGCGCATTTATGGTATTTTAGGCTATACCTAAATCTACATACCATTTATCATCGTTGATTTGGATAGTCATTTAATAATTCAAATTTACAAGATATCCATGTATTTTTCTTCTTGCTTTTCTTTTGGGGTAAGAATGTAAATAAGGGATAAAAGAGAGGGAGAAAGGGGAAGAAAAGGAAGAGAAAACATCTCGACCGGGGGGGGAAGATTGACAGTTGAAGGGTCGACGATATCCTCGTGAAATCAAATTTCCGGTTCGGCATCTCCCCTCCAGATATTCCCATCCTTTGTCGTGACGTAACCCCTTGTTCTCCGCGCTTCCTGTTTGTAGCCCCCCCCCCGCACTTTCGAATTATCTCGTCTCGACCCCACCATCGCCCCCGGTCTTTTCAATCATACCCCCTCCCTCCATGATTGTGCTGTCTCATCTATGTGACACACAAATCTTCCCTTAGATTAGAGAGTAATGTTTTTGTCTCCACCATCTCGATCTTCTTTCATTGCAACGTCATGCTAGAAAAAGTATAATAACTAAGTCGGCTGAGCAAACTATAAATTGGACTATCATAAAGCGGATGAAATGCATATGTTGGGTAAATGCATGCATGCAAAATTTATCATTTCGTCTGATCTGATTGCAAATGTGAATGGAAATACTTTCTATCAAAAGCGATGCATTGCATGAAAAAGGGCCGATCGTACCTCAAATTCTATGGATGAGCCTTCTAGAAAATAATGGAGGACCACAGGTGCACTTCCTTTTACCATTGATTTTATACTTTTGCCCTCGCTCTTAGATTCCATTGTTGGCTTAAACATCGAAACATTCAGTTCTCGATCTAGGCTCGAGATCCTCCTTGCATGCACGTGTGCTGTGGAAACACGTCAACTGCTCAAAAAAAAAAAAATTGACGATCAATCATTCCGAAACTATTCATTTCACTTATCGATTCCATCAACGAACTCATTTCATTACAATTTCGGCTTGACAATCCGAACAAACTCAAACTTCCCAAAACATTGAAGTAAGAATAGAGCATCTAATTCTAGAGATCATTCACCAAAAACTACTCAAAATTGCTAAAATGGCAATGGAGTGAGAATAGGAGAAAAACTCCAGGGGCATTTCTGCAAAATAAAAAAATTGTTTCTACAGGACTTGCTTGTACTGCAATTAACACCAAACAGACGAGGAGAGAGAGAGAGAGGAGAGAGAAAGGAAGGGGGGAAGACGTTCTTATAGAGAGAGAGAGACGAAGGCCAGACGAGAAAAGGAACCGTCTCGGTTAAAGGTCAAAGCACCAACCACAACCACCGCGACAGGGCCGACACGCCACCGCCGACCGCCGCGCCCCGCCGCCCCCTCCCTCCGATTCGATCCTCCGGCGATCGGACGGCCCCCCGGCGCTTTATGCCCTGGGCGATCGCGCTCCCGGCAGCTCCCCGGTCACCGGCGACGACGACGACCACCACCGAGGCCCCGTCGGTCTGATTATGAAGAGCTACGGCGCCAAGGCCAACGGTAGTTTCGCCAACCACAAGAGCAACACTAATGGATTCTTGCCTAATTCTTTGAAATTCATTTCCTCGTGCATCAAGACCGCGTCGTCCGGCGTCCGGTCGGCCGCCTCTTCGATCTCCGGCGAGGCTCACGACCGCAAAGATCAGGTTCCTCTCCGGTTTGTACACACTGTGTATAGCGAAGGGATGTGTAGTCGATGCCGCGCGATTAGTTTAGGGGGATTTTGTTTGCGAGTATCGTTTCGTCGTTTTTTAGGTTTGTGATGGTAATCGGTTGCTGTTGTTGGCTTGTGAATTTCCCGATTGAATCGATGTTGAACTGATTCGGCCGCTCGGGCTGATGCCAATGACTTTCTAGAGTTGGATAATTCGGTGCTGAGGCGTAATTAGAGCTCTTGTTGCTTGTTCGGCAGTTGTTCGGTTCTGAATTTTGGAAGTTTTGGCTGTCGATTAGGTTAGGTCTCGAGTTGCAACCGTGTAGCTTTTGGGGTTTGGTTTCTCGGTAAAAGGAAAATGTAGATGATTTCATGGGAGCCAATGATTAGTTATTCCCATCGTGTTTCATACGGTGCGTTTGAAACTTTGATCATTTGACTTGGGAACATCCTAGGAGATCGTTCTACTGTGTTGCGATGAAGCTCGATTGTCTTTCAATCTGTTCTCGAGGCTTTAAGTGTGTGAGGAAGTTCGGGTCCATCTTGTGGGCATGCGGGAATCTGCAGTAGATGTATTTTGGTCTCCAGTATTGCACCTTTCCGGTTAGTGGTTATCGAGGGAGTCTTGGGTGAAGTCCATTAAAAGGGGGTCTTCTTTGTGATACTCGTTCTGTAACAAAGTTGTGTTTTGAACTGGGTGTGGTGTTTTGTTAGCTCAATCACGGCTAAGATTTGTCATTTTTGCCGAATGATTTCCATCCGAGGCTCTATTTATTTCTAGAAAGTAAATGAGGAGGAAAACGAGATTTTTGCATGGTCAGTTGCATTCAGCTCTGTGCACGAGCGCACGCATGAGAGAGAGAGAGAGAGAGAGAGGTTCTTATATGTACTAAACAAAGATGATTTTTATTCACAAAGAAATAATAGAAGTTTCAATAAACAGCTCTCCTTTTGTTTACCTCATAATTGCTTTAATATATTTTGATTAATGTTCTTTATCAACTTGCTATTTCTGATGGTGTCTAGAGTGGAAAACTCCCTCTAATGATTTGAAAATTCTAGGAATATGTTTGATGCTTTGGATTCTCATATCACGTGGGAGAAAAAGGAAAAATCGCAAGCATTGTGAAGATTTTGCCTTACTTTTGGGATTTATGGCTAATTTAATGATATGAAAGTTCTAGGAATATGTTTGATGCTTTGGATTCTCGTATCACATGGGAGAAAAAAGGAAAAGTCGCAAACATCGTGAAGATGTTGCCTTCCTTTTGGGATTTATGATTTATGAAGCTCGTTTTCATACAAAGAAACCTCTGAGTCTAGAGCCTATCGGTAGATGCAATAGTAAATTTGGCTCAGAATAACCATGGAGACCAGGGTGTTTGATTGGGCTAGACCTTACGAAAAAATATGTTACAGTTGGATTGCATTCATGTAAGAATTCATTGTTTTCATTACTTAGTGATTTTTTTTATAATTCTCTCTTTCTGTGCATTGAACAGGATATGATCGCTTTCATAGCTTCTGACTGATAGTCAAATGCATGTACTCTCTAAATAATGAATCTGTGAACTGCACTGATTTATGTGTTTGCAATATTTTGTCCTTCCGTTTACCTGATCACAGGTAGGATAGGATGTACTTCTTTTGTTTTAGGTTGATTACTTATCATTGTGGCTCCGTACAGACATGGTCTAAATTTCTCATTCTGCCAACCAGGTGCTTTGGGCTGGCTTTGACAAAATAGAACTCGGCTCATCTTGCTTCAAGCACGTTCTATTGCTTGGCTATTCGGATGGGTTTCAAGTCCTTGATGTTGAAGATGCCTCTAATGTCAGGGAAATTGTTTCAAGGCGAGATGATCCGGTTACATTTTTACAGATGCAACCCCTCCCTGCAAAATCTGAGGGCTGTGAAGGATTCAGGGCATCGCACCCTCTACTTTTGGTGGTGGCATGTGATGAATCAAAGAGCTCGGTTGTGATGCAAAATGGGAGGGAAGGTTTTCACAATGGCCATACAGAGGATCAAAGTGGGAACCTAATTCTGGCTCCCACTGCAGTTCGATTTTACTCTCTCAGGTCTCACAGTTATGTTCATGTTCTCAGATTCCGGTCAACTGTGTATATGGTCAGATGCAGTCCTCGAGTTGTTGCCGTGGGTCTTGCTGCACAAGTAAGCAATAGTGGTCACATATGTCATGTAGTTAATGACATCCTTTCTTAAGAGAATTGGTGATATTTGCATTGTTTTTTATATGCAACTTTCTTACTTGGAGTGCTTTTGGATGGGGCAATAAGAAATTGAAAGGAAAAGATCTTCCCATAGGCATAGTTATGTATTCCTGCACCTCCTATAAGACAAGCTTAACTTGCTAGTGATTTTGCATATTTTGATGACAGATATACTGCTTTGATGCGCTCACTCTTGAGAACAAATTTAGTGTGCTTACACATCCAGTGCCTCAGCTGGGAGGACAAGGAAGTATGGGAGTCAATGTTGGTTATGGACCCATGGATGTTGGTTCACGGTGGCTAGCTTATGCTTCTAATAGCCCCGTGACATCAAACACAGGCCGCCTTAGTCCAAAAAGTCTTACTCCTTCTCCAGGTGTTAGCCCATCTACTTCACCCAGCAGTGGAAGTTTGATGGCACGGTATGCCATGGAATCCAGCAAGCAGTTGGCTGCTGGCCTGATCAACCTCAGTGACATGGGCTACAAGACCTTGTCTAGGTACTATCAAGAGCTCGTCCCTGATGGATCAAGTTCTCCTGTACCTTCGAATTCAAGCTGGAAAGCTGTCCGAGCTCAATCTCATCCAAGTGAAACAGATGTTGCTGGAATGGTTAGTCTTTTGAAATATGATTTAAGAAGCTAGTGATCTTCCTTCTCTAAACTTAATCCATTTATTGCATCGTAGGTGTATTACATGGAAACACTGTTTATTAACCCACATATTGTGCTTTAGACTTTTGAGTTGTTGGATGAGATTTTTATTTTCCATTGAAGAGGTAAGTTTCATGGTGTATCAGCAGCTTCATGGTAAGGCTAGCAACAGAATACTTTTAAGTTTTGTTGGGGAAAACTTTTATGAGAAGGTTATTCTTTTAGCTACTGCTCTAATAGCTTTTTGGTGGTTTGAATATTTGTAACATTTGACTGCTGATTGCAGGTGATTGTCAAGGATGTTGTTTCCAAAGCTATCGTATCACAATTCAGAGCTCATTCTAGTCCTATTTCTGCTTTGTCTTTTGATCCAAGTGGGACAATGCTGGTGACAGCTTCAATTCACGGGACTCATATCAATATCTTCCGCATTATGCCATGCCGCTCCAAAGCTGGATCAGGCACTCAAACTTATGAATGGAGCTCTTCACATGTGCATCTTTACAAGCTGCATCGTGGCATGACTTCAGCTGTGAGTTCTCCCAGCAATAATGCTTGAAGATAAACATATTTCTCAGTTTTTCATGTTTTTTTTTCTTGCTACAGGTTATACAGGACATTTGCTTTAGCCATTACAGTCAGTGGATAGCTATTGTCTCTTCCAAGGGAACTTCTCATATTTTTCTTCTATCCCCTTTTGGTGGTGAGACTGTTCTACAGATGCAAAATTCTCATGTTGGCCAACCCTCCCTTTCACCGGCCTTATCTCAACCATGGTGGTCTACTCCATCATTAATGATTAATCATCAGTCTTCTACTCCAGCTCCCACGCCACCTCCCATTACCCTTTATGTAGTTAGCAGAATAAAGAATAGCAACTCTGGGTGGCTGCACACGGTCAGTAATGCTGCATCACCTGCGACTGGAAAGGTTTCTGTCCCTTCTGGTGCAGTAGCTACTGTATTTTACAGTTCTACAGCTCGGAATCTGGAGGCCTCCCAGTCAAAGGTTCAAGCTCTGGAGCACTTGTTGGTTTACTCTCCTTCAGGACATCTAGTTCAGTATGAGCTGCTTCCACCAGTGGGAGGGGAATCAACCGAGGCTATTGCTCGAATTGCGCCAAGTTCTCCATTACAGGTTCAAGATGAAGAGTTGCGGGTCAAAGTTGAAACCCTTCAGTGGTGGGATGTCTGCCGAAGATCAGATTGGCCGGAAAGAGAAGAATGCGTTTCCGGGATTGCTTCTGACGGACAAGCTTCTGAGATGGTAATGGATATGTCTGATTCTGAGGACACTAATGCTGGGGACAAGGAATCAGAAAAATCGTATGAACATTCTCACTTGTATATAGCCAATGCTGAGGTACAAATGAGCTTTGGAAGGATTCCAATATGGCAACAATCTAAGGTATCTGTGATAAGGTAAAGTTTGCATTGTTGATGTCATTGGCCATACTCATGTACCCATTATTTGCAGATACATTTCCATGCCATCGGTCATGAGGGAGCTGAAGAGCAAATCCTCATTCAAGATGATTTTGCTGGTGAATTAGAAATAGAAAAGGTTCCTGTTCACGAGATTGAAATACGGCGAAAGGATTTATTGCCTGTTTTTGATCATTTTCAGCGTTATAATTCCGCCTGGAGTGAAAGGTAAGGGCCAGTCAATATTGTGCTGTAATTTTGTTAACTATCAACACGATCGTTGTCAACCGGCCCCACTTCGCGGTAGCATCTCCACTAGTTAATTAATGGCTCTGGTAGATTATATTTTTTTCATGAATTCTGAAGCTAAGTCATACCCATGCTCTTATTTCTTTGGTTGATTTTTCAGGGTCAGCACCTTTATTATATTTTGCTGCCCTTTGTTTGGATTTTAAACAGTTGTTTTACATTATCTCTTATTTAATGGTTGGTCCTGTACACTGAAAACAAGGCGTCTGCAATACACTTAGAATTGTGCGAGCTTAATCCTCTTGCTTTTAGAATTTACTAACTTTTCTTTTTACTCATTTCAAGCACGATAAGTTACCATTTGCATGGATGGAATTATTATGTCCTATTAGATGATATTCATCTCTGTCCTTTTGGAAGATAGGTTTTTAAGCCTTGGTAGTCATTTGAAAATTTTAGTTGCTGCTTAGTCCTTCAAGTAATTTAGTTGCTGCTTTTCACTTTGAAAGGAATTTCAGTGGAAAGCCAAGATATTAGGAAAGAAATTCATAATGGGGCTTTGCATATTCAAAACTGTTTGTGTAAAGGTAAGGTCCTGCATTTTTAAATATTGTCTTTAGGGCATGAAAGTGATTCCTGGAATGATGCCATGCTGGAACTGTTACTGGCATTGCAGAAAGAGGCCGTTGGAACATATGGTCTGTTGTCTCTTGTTATCCAAACTAGAGATGAGACCTTCACGGCATGCTCCATGTGGGTCCTTAAGATTTTCTGGGGATGCATCGTTGGACATAATATGTTTCAGCTGTATGTAGCAGTCATTAGTACCTGCTGCCAACTTTCTATTACTACTGCTGATAGCACAGTTGCTTTCATTTAGGGGCTTCAATGCGGGCACATTTTCTCCTCCCTATTTTAACATGGACAAGGAGAAATCCTCCGAGAATGGAGTTATATCCTACCCTAAGTTGGATAGCTCAGTGGAAAACTCAGATGCTGGTGAGAGAGATGTCTGGAATTATATTTTTCGAATGTGTTTGAGTGATTTCCTGATGCATTGAACTTATCTCTGTTACGCTATTTATCAGGATGTTCACAGCACCCTTATCCAGCCACTGTATCAACGGAGCTTAAGAATCATGGCCTAATGAACGGACATTGTGGTCTAGCCCCAGCTTTGCTGAAGCAAAGTTCCCTTAATAAAGATAGTGTTTTGGTTTCTTCTGAGCATTATATGTTGGGTTCACCCCCTGCAGATTGTAAATACCCTAACATTGTGTCATCTTTGCCAAGTGGCTCGCTTCCTGCTCAAAGAAGCACTGCAGATGGTTTTAAGCCATCAGATAGTGGTGGGGCTAGTGAAGTTTCCAACACAAGTTCCAACCGTTCTGATTCCAGCATGAATATTATGGATGAGGGACTGACACATGGTTCTTTGGAATTCGAGCCGTATTTCCAAGAGGGATACTACCAAGCATCAGCTGTAAATAAATGCTGTGATTCAGTTGAAGCAGCTGCTGATGTCGATAGTAACAGCAATCCCTGTGAAAGAGAGAAATCTGAAGAAGATGGTGATAATGATGACTTGCTTGGAGGAGTTTTTGCCTTTTCTGAAGAAGGTAGGAAACTGTCTTATTATGTGCTATATGATGTTACTCATTACACAATTCCCATTGAATTTTACAAAATCTGCCAGCTTCTGCTAAATTCAATGTGTTATCTTTCAGCTCTCTCTCTCTCTCTCCAATGGGTTATTTGCTGTGCATCTGTGGTAGTTCTTTATTAGGCTGTTGTGCGTTAGTGTTATTTTGATATCTTAGAGGAAGCGATATGTTCCACTCTGAAGTGGTTACTGATAGATATCGATAGCCAAATAATTAGTTAGATCCATGCGTTTCCGCTCGCCGCTTGCTCTTTGGTAGTTATGCTTTCCTGTTAAGCATCCTGTTTGGCTTGGACTTTTACTTCAGCATACACAGCCCACGCAGATGAACGCGTCATGAATTGCGACCACATATACCAAATCTGTACTTGTGTTGTTGATTCCGTTGCAATCCCTCGGTCATTGTTGCAGGTTGACGTCATCCATCTCGTGTCCAACCTCATGATAAGCTGTAAGATCCAGATGCACCGATTGGACTATTCATTGGAAGGTTTATACGTGGGTGGACAGACTACATATCGTTCGATTTACTATGACTGACGGGAGACGAGCAAAGTGACTTAAATCCAACATGGTATTGGTGTTGCTGAATATGAGCCCAAGATTTGATTCTTCTAATTGTCATCATGTACATACTGTAAAGTTGGGAAGGATATCGACCGAAAAGAAAAAGAAAAATCAATTGGTGTGAACGGTTGTTTCGAACGCTTTTGTAACATTATTCATTCTTGAAAAGAAAGGAAAAAGAAGGAAAGGAATAAGAGGAAAAGGAAAAGGAAGGGTAAATGTGATTAGAATTTTTTGTTGGCATGCTTTAAATGTGCAAAGTCTCCAGCAATGTCAATGAATTAGGTTGACAAGTCGATTATGAGACAATCGTGCCAAACACAGGACAACCTAGCGGGAAGCTGAGGCTTTGTCCTCTTGCAGTAGTTTGGTAATTTGGTACCGGATGCGTTTCTTATTTTAACATATCGGTACCTTTATGCCCTATCTTCCCAATTCCTAGTAGATGTTTTTCTTCCTTGTTAAATGGGAATACAGGAGGTGACGTCTAGGAGTTTCACCCCTTGAGAGTTCTTCTCCCTATTTCTTTTTCTTTGAGCCTTTTAAAGATCTACTCAAATTTAATACCAAACTCTGTGAGTTAGGTTTGATTTTTTGAAAGGGAGATCAGGGGATGGGATGGCATGGCATTCAATTCTCTGAGATCTTTTATTTTTTTGTTATGAAATTCTGTATTCTCTCAAAGAGACGGATGAAACTCCAACAGTAATTAAGGGTACGCTTGTTTTATCGAAACTTCCGTGATAAAAGAAAATGTTCCCCTAGGAAATTGTTTCTAAGAAAAACGGGTAGTTTTCACTTATTTTGTGATTTAGGAAAGCAATTTTCTTCTTGTTAAAAGGAGAGGTTGTTTCCCTTCTGTCAAAGCTCGCTGTTTTTGATTAATGAAAAATATTTTTTCGTAAATCGATAAATTTTTCGGACATTTAAACATCGGGAAGTGGGAAAATAGTTTTCAGAAATATGTTTCTTTCGAACGAGTGGAACCTAAATTACGTTGAGATCATCCAATTTGATTTTCTTCATGGAAGGAAATGCATGTTTTTTCCCGAGGGGAGAGAAACAGATTCCCCAAGGTTTTGTAGTTACTACAGGCGATGAGGATGCACGAAGTCCAGCACCACAGCAGGCCACATCAAGCATTTCACCTCACAAGATAGGAGGAGGATAGAGGGGATGGCCACAATATGTAGATCCTCCCATTCCTCTTTGTGGATTTACAGTCAATACTCCAGCACCTTTCATCTGATAATAGCACGCGCACAACGTTTGTTGACAAGTGTCTGGTCATGGGATTGTAGATTTTTCATGGGCCAATGGGTTGTGTCAACGAGGAGATACGAAGATATCCGAGTGAATGCAGCCACGGCCATTTTGTTCTCCTTCAACTGATTTTTAGTGGTTCGAAATTGGCCCCCCTCCCCAATTGGCTGTGGATTGGAGAAAGATGGGCCAATGAATTACGCACACTATCTCTTTCCGCTTTTTTTGTCTTTCTTTCTTTCTTCTTCTTGCTTGTTTCTTTTTGCCGCTTAATTCAGTGAAGAAAAATTCATTATAAAAAAGAAAAGAAAAACTACGGCTATTTCTTAGGATTTGGGAAATGTCTTCGTAGGATGGTGTCCATGTAAAAATGGCACTAGGCCATGTTGGACAAGTACTCATGAGTCTGTCGAGGAAGATATTGGGTATATGGTTGGAGATTCCGGAGAAAGTCGGTTGGATATGGTTCTTGATGAGTATGTGGCTCCACGAGTCATTAATTTTTTTCAAAATTAATACATCTCATCGCTCGAACAATTTGAGAGATCCATCCGATGCTCTCCAAAGATATTTTTTCCTTTTTTTTCTAATTTTTATTTTAGTTGAGAGGTGGAATTTTTTCCCAAGTATTACAATCACACGAAAGAGAACACTCTATTTGACTAGCAAGCAAATCACAATCACAAGGAGCTCTTTCTTTCTCTTTCTTTTTCTTTTTGTTTGGTTTTGGTTCAAAGGTAAAAATTTTGTAGCCGCTTAAATTCATCACAAAAGAGGTGCTTTATTCATAATATATGATTGGAGTCGATTAAAAATCCACATTGCAATTAATAATCCATTCGACTCGATATAATCACAAGCTCTTAATGAATTAACATCGATATTAAACCCGGATGATGTTAATTCATGCCACTACTTGAATTTAAGGTAACTAAATCATGTTATATTCAGATTCCTTTATTATTCACTATATATCCCGTATCATATTCATATTTATATCATATAAAACAAATCACAATCTAGAATAATATCGGATATAGGGTGCATTCTCCTTTGGACATTTTTCCATTTTTCTGGTACTAGCTTCAAACTAAATTCATGTACAATCATTTATTGCGAATCTCCAATTCCAACTGCATTCAAACCCACCCCCCACATTTTCCAACACCTCCCATAAAATTTCCTCAAAAAGCAAACCCTAGAATCAATCCCCCAAATCTGTGGGCCCCAGAAATTTGAATTCCAAGACCTAACTCTCTCTCTCTCTAGAGTCCCTCCTCTCTCTCTCTCTCCCGTTTAAAAACTCTCCCTCTCCATCTCATCCTCCTCATCTCTCTATCATCTCAAGAACGCCTCCACCCTCATTTCTCCGCCATAGACGCCCTAGCAAAACCCTAGCCCCTCCACCACCCACCACCACCACCACCACCAGCCCCGACTTGCCAAGAATGGCCAAGAAGAAGGTGCACCACCACCACCAGCCCCACCCGCAAGACACCCACGAGGAAGAAGACCACTCTCCGCCTAGCGAGGACACCCACCACCATCCCCACCAACCCCACCACCCCACCAAGGCCATGGACCATGACGACGACAACCCTTCGTCGGAGAAGCTCCAGAGCCTCAAGTCCCTCAACGCCATTCTCCTCCGGGAGACCTCCGACCGGCGGCACGAGGTCGAGTCCCTGGAGCGCGCCAAGAAGGCCCTGGAGAGCGAGCTGGCTCGGTTCGGCGGCGAGAAGGCGGCGCTGGAAGCCGAGCTGGGCCGCGCGGGCCGGGAGGGCGTTGGGGAGGCGCTCGAGAAGGCCGTCGTTTGCGCTTTCCTGGAGACCCAGATGGCCGAGGTCGGCGCTCGGGTGGCGGGGTTGGTGCAGCGGAGGGACGCGGAGGTGGACAGGCTGAGGGCGAGGGTGAGCGAGCTCGTGGGTAGTCTCGAGAGGGAGAGGGCGGTTCTGGGGGACGTGCGCGGCGAGAGGGATTCGCTGAAGGCGGAGTGCGCGAGCTTGGTGGAGAAGGCGGACCTGCTGAAGGAGAGCCTGAGTGAGATGGAGAAGGTGAGGAGGAATCTGGAGGGGAGTTTCGAGAGGCTGAAGTTGCAGAATGAGAAGCTGGTCAGGGAGAAAGAGGAAGGGGATAGAGTGGTCGAGGCGGCGAGGAGGGAGAGAGATTCCGCCGAGAATAGTTTGGCACGGGCTGGGGTCGAGGCCAGTGAGCTGAAGAGGAGAGTCAAGGAACTTGCGAGGGTCAATAAGGATTTGGAGATGGAGAAAGATGGGCAGCAAGTGAAGATAGATGAACTGGAGAAGGAAATGGCTGTGTTGAATGAGATTGAGGTGAGTTTGAGAAGAGAGGAGGGAAAGCTGAGAGAAAGGGTCTCCGAATTGGAGAACAAATGCGATGCGGAGGTTGAAAAGGAAAAGGAGATGGTTGGGCAGATTAATGTTTTGATTCAGGAGAAGCGGGGAAAGGATGAGACGATCGAGGAGCTGAAAGAAAAGATAAATTCGGTGGAGAGACTATTGAAGGTGGCTGAGAAAGAATTGGAGGAGAAGGTGCGGCTTATGGACGGGATAGTTCGGAAGAAAATTGAGATCGAAGAGGCGAACTATTGTAAGCAGAATGAGATTGCTGGGTTGCTTAGTGAGGTTGGTGAGCTGAAGAAGGAGATTACTGGATTAGAATTTTCGCTTCGAGATCAAGAGGACAAGAATAAGGGTCTGCTGTGTGAACTTGGCTCTTGTAGAGAAGCTTGCGATCGAGTCACTCTCGAGAGGGACAATGTCCAGAAGGCTCTGGACGAGGAGAAACAGAATGCCTCGAATTTGAGGTCTGTGGTTTCTGTAATGAAGAGCAGAGTTGACGAAACCGTGGAGGAGTTGGGTCACATCAGGACCGAGAGAGATGAATTTATCTCCAAGAACAAGAATATTCAAAGCAAATTCGAGTTGTCTGAGAAAGAGAAGGAATTGCTTGAGAAGAAGGTCTTAGATGCACAGCGAACTATTGAGGACTTGGAGGCAAAAATCGAATCTGCCAGTATCAAGTTGGAGAGAACTTTGGCCATCTTGAAGAAAACTGCAGCTCTTGTGAATGAGGTCAAGGACGGGACTTATGGTAAAGAAGAGGCGATTGAAGAACAGAAGCTCGAGGAAGATTCTCAACCATTCGCAAGAGAATTAGAAGCCATCAAGAGTGCTTTCCTGATCAAAGAGTCACTGGTGGAAGACCTAAAGCAGCAGATTGAGTTGCTGCAAGACTCTGCAGCCCAGGCACATAAGCAGAAGGGCTTTTGGACATTGCTTTCCTCGGCAACCACATTGTTCGCCGCAGCATCAGTCGCGTACTTTGCCAGGGGACGATAATCAGTAGTAGTTTCTACATTGGCCATAGCAGTCTTTAGGGCTAGTGAGTACTTTCGCTTGCCCGACAAAGTTTTTGCTGCCCATTTAAACATGATATGCAGTACAATAATGTACTCAAACACTCTGGAATTGCTTACTTAGATTCTCGGAGTTGTCTGAATCTGAATCCTCCAGTTGAAATTCCATGATGGTAGTAGTTTCTACAATTTTTCATGCTATGGCCGTTTACTTTTTGTCTCTACTGCTCTCTGTAGTGCTATTGCACAATTCTATTGGTAATGGTTGTCCATGATTAGATGAATATGTCTTCAAACATCAAATGGATGGTTTACTGACAGCCGGAACCATGAACTTTGTGATCAAGAAGCATCCTAAAGTTTATATTTTTGTATAAAAATCTACCATCGCCTTAAAAATTTCTAATTTGCATCTCCTCCAAACTGAAAAAAACACGTTGTACTTTGAAACCCTGCGCCCATCTCTTTCCTCTCTCTCTCTTCCTCACCCTCCTTCACACTCAATCATACAAAGCAAACTCTCTCTCCCACACATTGCCGCGTCTACCACGCTGCTAGCTACAAGCTCAGTACAAGGCTCACGTGAGCCCAGCGAGGTCTGTGGTAGAGCTCACGGCGACCATGCGAGCTCTGTCACAATGCTCGCAGGTCACCCAAGGCAACGACCATAGCCTGCCTCAAGTTTAAGTTTGGCAGCGGTCGGGGACAGCAGGGCCTAGGTGGAAAGGCGGTGGCCGACCGGTGATAGGAAGGAGAGTTAGAATGGAGAAAGAGAGAAATGTGTGTTCGGATTTGTGGGTTCTCTCTTCGAAAGGAAAACGACAATTTCTTGCGAGGATGCAAACTAAATGAACGAGTTCCATGGTTGGAGCCGATCGGACGTCCGAATATATACGATGGTCCGTTATTCTCACATTTCCATGTGTTACACTAGTGCAGTTTTGGGGTCGCTTTGTTCGTCACTCGTAAATTGGGATAAATTGCACTTTGAGGATATTTTATTGCTTTCTTTCATCATTGTAGATGGGAAAAGTCTTTCTGCTGGAAGTAAGGCTGATCAGTGGACACGTTTTCCAATCAATATGTAAGGAAATTTGCGTATATACCGGTTTTGTAGCTGTTGTTTTCCAGCTAGTACTGTTCATAATGTGGTGAAAGCTCAACTCCAGCACCCCTTAAAAACCCTGGTGGAATTTCTCAATGCTCAAGTGGTCCCTTCAACCCATCCAAGAACCAACCACGCCCATACCAACCATCCACTTCCAAAATCAATTTCATTCCAGCATATTTCTTTCCTTTCCAAAGAACAGGGCATCCCAGAATTGACAGAAAAAGAATGAACTACCAAATCAAATCCCAGATAAATGC
This sequence comes from Eucalyptus caleyi, assembly GCA_014182885.2. NCBI lineage: Eukaryota > Viridiplantae > Streptophyta > Magnoliopsida > Myrtales > Myrtaceae > Eucalyptus > Eucalyptus caleyi. The sequence goes on from CM024467.2 coordinate 47,520,695, forward strand.
CAATTGGTCTTTTTAGAAACGTCCTCTCAATAATTGAATCACCACCCCTTTATGTTTTGTGGGCACAATTCGGGGCTTAACAAGCATGCAGCTTTATATGGACAGAGATGGTCTGTGTCTGCTGGTTCCTTCCCACTAGCATGCACTTCGAAAGCTGGTAGTGAACCAACGGAGCTGACCTGGTATTCACTTGTGCGTAAGCATCAGAGAAGCTACACTGCACTAGGCGCTTAAATCCTGAATGACAGCATTCATGCCAGCTTCTCATGAAATCAGTATAAGTGATCACTTAGCTCTCATGGTTATTTGAGAATGACAACTGAAGAAAAGATCCTTCAGGAAAAGACAGAACAGGAAAAATGGGACTTCACTGACAAATGAAGTCATGGACCTAGTTTCTGAGACACAGCAACATACACGAGAGCAATCTGTACATTTATCTGCTTCTTCTAGTCCCACAGCTTATAACATGAATGAGCAAGCATTCAGGGGAGAGAGTCAAACTAAACTAACAAAATACATTACCCAGAAGAGTACCATAGTTAAGACCAGTCCATCGAGAGCTATATTACACATAGATTATATGTTCTATTTACACTTGCCACAAGGGGTAAATTACAAAGATACATTACTACAGAAAAAGCCAAACAATTATACATATATGGGGACACTTAACTATATTTGCTAGGGAAACACCATGGATGATTCCAAATCCATGAGTTCAAATTAGCCATATGATGTTAGGCAGGAACAGCGATCCCAGTTGGTTAGCCCGCCAAATGCTATTGCCAAACCCTTTCTTTCCGTTTCACCAGAGAAGTGGCAATTTGAATTTGGTGGGTGTAGCGGACCAAAATAAATAGCTGCAGAATCACTTGAATATCGCAAGGACAGAACAAAAAGAGATCCAGCTAAATGCTGAATATTGCAAGTACCCAAACAGCCAGCCTAGTTATCTTAACCAAGAAGAAAAAGGCCAAAATGGAGCAACTTCAGAGTAATATCATGATAAGAGCCACGAGTAGTAAACAAACACTGCGCATTATATAATACTTAAGCATCACCACCATACCGAACCAGAATTTCAAACTTCAAATCCCATAGCCAATCCTCATTCACGGGTGACACTATTTGCCATCGGGATTCACAAAGCTACTGATTTCATTCATCACTGTGTAGAAATGGTTGTTGTTTGGCAGCAAGTAGAATCCAATCGTTGCCTGCTCCAAAAACAGTAACTTCACCTTCTGGCCGGCCTTCTCTAGCCCTTTAGCATAAGCTAACTGCCAATCCTGAATTAAGTCCAAACCAGCCACAACAACGAGACTCTTGGGAAACTTAATCCCTTCCAGACTTTTCCCTCGGGGACCAAATGGGTTGCATGCAGGATGATCCCGATTCTCACCTTCAGGCAAGAAGGCTCTCCAGTACCAGTCTCGTTCTCGTATGCCAACAAAATATTTCCCATCTAATTTTTTCTCAGACTCAGTTCTCTCCTCTCCACCAAACATTGGATTGAGCAGTATATTTCCCGACACTTCTATTTCAGCTTCAGCAGCTCTCAGAGCAACACTGTGAACTATGTTTCCACCAGAGCTGTCGCCAGCCAAAAATATGTGCACTTTTGAATCAATTTTACTTTGGAGCCAAGATCTGGAGCTTACCCATTTGAGAGCCAACCACCCATCATCATAGGCACAAGGATATCGATTCTCAGGTGCACGGCGATAGTTCACAGAAACTACGATGGCCTTGCACATGCCTACAAATCTTCGGCATAAAGTATCATATATGGCACTGTTAGCAGATGAATGTGCGAAACTTCCCCCATGGAAAAAAACAATGACTGGAACAAATTCAGCATCCACAGGCTTCTCGAGATCGATTAAAGTTGGCTGAGGTTCCTCAGTAAAGGCCGGGCGGTAAATCCGGCAAAGGAGGTTCGCCGTGCGGTCAATTATAACATCAAAGGAGAAGATGCCATCAACGGGGTTCGCATTTGCTGGAACCTTCCGATCAAGGAACTCTGCTAGATGGCGGTCAAAAGTTCCATCTGGGCGACGGAGAAGATTGTACTTCAACTTGAAATTGGAAATTAGGACCCACATATTCAGAGGAACAACCATCTGGGCAGACAAAAACAGCAAACAATGTTGGTGTTGCTCATATATGGAAGTAAATACCGTTTGAGTACAGAATGGATAACAGTAGTAGCAAACCGACCTAAACTAACAAAAGATCATTGACCTACGTTCCAACTGATTACTCAAAACAACACGTCATAAGATAAGCATATAAAAGTATTATGATCATACGGTGGGAATTCATCGGCATAGAGCCCCACGAAATAGAGAAAACGAAACACCCAAACTGGTACATCCATCGCGGATAAGTCGGTGAAACCTAAGATTAACAAAAGGAGAAAAACACCCCTTAAATGATCATCCAGTCCAAACAGCATCACAGAAACTGTCCAAAGCCGGAACGTCAGAAAAATCAAACCTTTCACAAGCAAGATGACAAATTCAAAGTCATAGAACATACCCCTCAGCTGATACCAAACACAACCATCCTCCAAGCTCCGACCGAAGTCACGAAAAGGGCAAAAGACTTTACGAAAAAAGCATCATAACCCCACGATCCAAACACACCTCACTACACAAGATGACAGGACGACAGAGCAATCCCGTGCTCATCATCTCTTTCACCCCGAGGAAATACACTAGAACAAGGAAAGAGAAAAAGGGAAACGAGCAAACATCACAAAGAAACAACCAGAAACGAATTACCTTCGATTCACTGAGACCAACTTCATTGCTCCCAGCCATGACGACCACCAATATCCTGGCACCACAGCCCCCAGACGGTCAGATCCTATCTTCAGACACAACCCAGTTCGCGACTCGTCACATACCACAGACCCGGAAGGAGAACGAACCCAACGGACCCAAAACAGCAGGACCTCGCTGCAGCCCACCCAGGTGCGGGACTCGCTCAATGCGTGCTCGAGAGCGGAAAAAGATCGGTCCTTTTTGTGCCTTTGTCCCACGAAAAGGCGCCGGGCGTCATCATGAATCTGTCTCTACAGAGATAATGGGGGAAGATCAAAGAGGGAAAGTGAAAAAACGGGATGTCCTATGGAGGAGACAAAGACAAAGGTAAAATGATAAAAACCTCCCTGTCGCACTTCAAAAGGAGAGTACACAGAGAGAGAGAGAGAGAGAGGGTGGGGGTGGGTGAAGGATAAGGAGGGGGGCGCATTCTAGCTCCTTATGTAGGGAAGATGCTAAAGTGAGCTGGATGATGGTTTGCCAGAGAGGGAGCGAGGGGATAGAGCGCGACACAGAGATTGTGGCTGAAAGTGGAACTGTTCCTGTGGGGCCCACACGTCAAAGCCAATCTCCCATCACTCAAAAAAAAAAAAAATTTAGTTTTTGCTTTTTCCTTTTAATGTTTTGAATTCGACTTTAATATCTACAGATATTTCAGAATATTAACAAAAAGAAGAAAAATATATAAATATTTACTTTTCATGTCAAAGGAACTTAGGAGAAAGAGTTTTGCGGAAGGGGTTTGGTTGGATTGTAGAAGAAAGACAGACGGGGTACAATAAATGTACGTTTAATAGGGTTCAAGAGTTGATGAGATATAATGACGAGAATGAGAGAATGAAAAGGATCCTCAAGCTTAAGCGCTTTCGATGTCTTAGGGGGAGAGCTTTCGGGAGAATTTCGGGAGAAGTGCTTTGCATTCATCTAGATGAGAAGGACTTTTGACTCCCAAGTACCTTTCCGAAATGCAAATAGTACCCCGCTGTCCATGAGTTGGAAGATGCCGATGGACGCCCTCTCCTCCTGTGGCGTCCCTTTCGCCACATCGGTAGGGGGCCAAAAGGTTAGGAGCCGAGTGATTGAGCTCATCCTCCGGGGAGACGCCTCCAATTCCGATCGAGCTCTCCATTAGCCCCACCATCCCAACCTCCCCTTGTCCACCGCCGCCACCCCTCAACCCCCTTGGCGGCCCACAACTCCAAGCGAGGCAATGCCGCCCATCTTTTGAGCTCCTTCATGTGTACCGGGCCACGATAGTTGTCTCTATCCACAACAAGGGTAATATAGAAACCCCTAAAGTAGTGAGGGCAAGATTGGGAGAATAAAATTCATTAAACCCCCAAAAAAGAATCTTTGGAAATGCTGAAACCAAACCTGGTCCATTTGTATTGAGTTTAGAGTATTTTCAAAACTTGTCTTTACACTCGAGGCCATTTACATTGTATTGCCAAAACTTTGGCACAAGCTTGATGATGACCCCTACTCATATATTGATGTGGCGCCAAACCAGCCTCTGTATAGAAAGATGGGAAAAATAATGAAGACCTTACTGATAGATTGCAAGCATGATTGATCAAAGAGGAAAGGTCATATGGTGTATTTGTGGGCAAAGGTGACGTGTCTCAGGGTCGCACGACCTCAACTAAATTGGGCCACGGTACTGTGACCCTAGTGAGATCATGCCTAGGGTCACACAGCTCCAACATCATTGGATAAGGTGGTGGCTATGCCTGCGGACTTAAGGGGTTCTATATTAAGAGAAATAAAGAAAGAGAAAGTAAATCTAAAGTGAATATTTAAAACAAAGGAAAGACTGTAAATGATATCCAAGTTACAGGATAATAAAAGCAAATAAACATCTTGTGAAGCCAGTCATATCAGTGGTAGATGTGATATTAAAGTGATGAAGTGAAATAATCAAAAGAGCAAAGATATTTTCATTTGGAATAATAAAGTTTTTTTTTCTTTTGGTGGACGTTTCCACGTTATTTTATTTATCTTAGGAATGGATTCATTCTCCGATCAAAAATTGATCTAAGGGTATATATTTGATCTGGGGTATCTTCTATGATAAGTTTCTTTATTTAGAAGTAGAGGGCTCATTCATTACTTCTTATGACAAGCCATTTTTCTTCCTTTTTTCTGTAACTTTAATAAATTCTAAGCTATATTCTTTAGCAAATTCATATGTTTTGGAAATTGGTGATTTAAGAATTTCAGTTTTGATGGAGTATTTGGCCAGAAGGATTTTTGGACAGAACATTCTTTTATTTGTAATTGCTTGGTACGGAGATTTTGGTTTGTATAATTGTCTTGTTCAATTATGTTTCTAGTATGTAAACTATCAGTTTCAGAAGCTATTTTGAAAGAAGAAGCTGTTATTCCATTTTGAAGATATTGGATTCTTAGTTTTTCTAACGGGAGGGTGATTGAATTCAATAATTCGGTTGTTATCCAATTTTCGTTTGAAAAGTTTATCTAGGGCCTGGATTTTTCTTTGCTCGCGAAAATATTTTTCAGGCCAATGTAAGAAAAAAATTTGGTCTTCATGTTTATACATATAATCGTAGCATTTTAATTTGATTTCTCGGATTTGATTCAATAAAGTGTTAAAAAAGCCATTGTCTATTTTTTTTTTCTTCTGAATCGAATTATTGGTTTAAGAACATCTGGTTTTGTCCAAACTGTTTTTCAATAATAAGAAGCTCAGTATTGGTTTTCTGAATTTCGACCATGGATGCGGGTGAATAATTTGGAGAATCTACTGTTTCCGGATTCTGATCATTTTGTTATTGGGGATAACGGGTGTAGAAATTCCAAATCTATTATCAAAATCACTAATACTAGCAACAACTTTTGGGTTGTCAATAGAATTGGTTTGAATATTAGAAGTAATTCTTAGATTGAAGGAGCGACTACCACAATTTGTTAGCGAAGAACAGTTTCTAATTCCCATTGATTGATTTAGGAGATCATGGTTCCAATTGATGGATATAGAATAATTATGTTGGCTCTAGGAATATCTTCTTGAAGGAGAAGTGTTTCTCCTTTTGGACTATGTCTTTGCTTCCAAAAGCAGAGAGCATAATTTTGTAATGGATTTCTATAAACAAGCACTAAAGAAATAGATCCATTGACTATTTTGTAATTATGTATTCTTATCTAGAAAGTTAACACTCCGAGAATGCTCTTATCTAAGAGAAACTGAAAAATCGGGATAACAATCATGATGGATTAATCCATTATAAAATATTGTCTTTGACAATTCCAATGATCGAAGTCTCTGGTCCTTTAATAAGTGGTTTAATACCTACTTGGACTAGTCATAAGTAATGTAATTATATTTTCGTCTATGTTTATTCATCGAAACCTGATTAGAAGTTGAATCATTTCATAAGAATTTGAAGAGGAACATCTTTTTTTCTTCTGTTTGGTTTACATACTTTGATTTTGAGAAAAAAAAAGTTGCATTTTAACTACTAATAATTCTGATTATGTTGAATTTTAGGAATTTCCTAGTTTTCTAGTGATTTGTTGAAATCTTTAATATTAATTTTTTTCTCTATAGATAGCTCCGAGATCTAGAGACATTTGTGATATCGAACTAAAAGAAGATATCGATCAAAACTGAAAATGCTAGCATAACGAAAGGACCGATTCAAACCAAAAGTATATAGTTTAGGGACCCAAATACAATTTACCTAATTGAACAATTTGCAAAATACATGGATCCCAATCTCTTTATCCAAGAATAATTAGCTCTTTTTGCTATTGTAATTGAACAGATTGCTTATTATTAAAAATCCTGGTAATCAACAAATTATTGCCTTGATAGTGAGCCCACATCACATGTCGTGAACCTGAAAACTATGAAATGCCTTATCAATCTCACTGGAGTTGCTGAGATTAAAAGCCAAATAAATGAAATGAAAATAAATAAATAAAAAAATTTGATAACCAAGGACTCCACCACGGGTCCCCGTGCCTTGACAGCACCAAAGGGCTGGGCCTCTTATACCTTGGGAGAGACTAGCACAGGACCTCACCAGAGATGCTAGTATTTAGAGATTCGAACTTATGACATCGGCGATGAAAAGTAAGCCAACTATCACAGCTGCCTACCAATGGGTAAGATAAAGATTTTCATACTTGAGGATACGAATAATCAAATCCATGGATGTACTGCTTCCACATTCGCAAGTAAGTTGTCAATACACTTATGATGTTCATAAATACTTTATATGCTCACCACAGAACCTATGAAGAAAAGGAAAAAGAAATTGATGCCCACTTCATTTGAAGGCATATTTTTCACGATCTGGTTGGTAGATGCGCTTGTGTATTGGCATGGCTGGTTGGTTTTGAGCCATAAACGAATTGGAAGCTTTCATCCTGCAAGAAGGGAGAGCATCTTTCTCTTAGGTCGCTCTCCATAGACATCACTTTCACCAATTGGAGGTCTGCTTTGGATGGCTTTTGCCATTATTGCTGAAGCTGCGAGAAGTGCTTGGATGCATTTGGGACTGGGTCAACAGCAAGGGAACAGTTCTTGGATTCTTGTGTATTGGCCTTTTCCATCAGTCCACATTGTATCAATCCTCACCCTCTCATTTGAAGAAAGAAAAGAATACATTTTTTTTTCTATAGTCCAGGAGTACGAGCCCTAAATTCGACTACCAAGAGACCCCATAAAACACGATGTCGATCCCATGAAATGGTTAAATCCAAATGTTTAGTTAGTGTCGATGGCTCTGACTTATAGTAGTTTGTACAAATTTAGTGGCATTCGAACAACTGATCTTTAGTTATTCAGCTGGAAATTCCTCAAGACTATACACAGCTATGGCAACTCGGAGTTGAAAAATGACAAAGCGTTTCTATGAGGTTTTTGAAGTTAAACTTATTCATGTGATAATATTTTTTAGCAAATGATTTTTAATATAAAATATGCATATCTCTTCCAATAAACATTTACTTACTTATACATATGCTAACCATATGAGATGTAGTAATTCAAAGGTTTAACAATTTTTCACTATATGATGACATTTGGCAATCTCATTGGCAGCCAAGTGATGTATATTTGTCGAAGCACCAAATGCAATAAGGCAAAAAAAAAAAAGGAAAAGAAAAAAAGGGACTAAATTGAGAACATTGAATTCTTGTATAATTTATATTGAAATATTGAAATAAAAAAGGTTAAACTCAATAATGACTTAGTAACCATTTTATTGATAGATGAAGATAAAATAATTAATTTACATGTGTTAAACGAACTCAAATTACTTAGGAAATGAACATGAAATATGGTAATTTTAATTCAAATAAATTTACAAACTTTGAATTGATTTACCAACATTAAAGACTATGGGCGACACATACTGATGGGTGAACCGCCGTGGCCAATCGGTGCCTCACAATGATGATAGCAAATTCAAAATGAATGACTGTAGTTTTTAACATCATCGAAAGGAGAAAAGAAAATAAGAAAACTGAATAAGGAGAGGTTTGATATCTAAAAGGAATTCTGTAATTGTTAATATATAATAACCCAATTATTGATATTAAGTATATATCTGTAATTTCATAATTATATTCTCATTTTTAGTATGTATCTTTGAAATAACAATTCCTTGTGATTAGAGGTGATTGCTTTTCAATCCAGTTTGGTCCAACCTCGGAATCAATAATCGGATTGAAAGGACCAATTCTCAATTTTGGGATTGTAGATTGGATATGATAGTCTTAGGATTGGGAACTGTATCATGTGGAATCGATCACTTAGCAAAAAATGGTTTAAAAAATACTACAATTATTGTTATTTTAGGGTTTATTGTTATTTTAAATAAATATATTTATTTATTTAAAAGGATAGAGAGTCACTTTGGTTCCCCCTCAAAATCAAGAATTGAATAAAAAATCATTGGTTCCATTTTTACAGAACCGGGAATTGGACCAATGCCTCTAAAAACCGAACCAAACCGATCAATCTGGTTTAGGCAATTCCTAATTTGGATGATCTGACATACTCCTCCCTACTTGTGACGTTATTGGAGCAACTAACGAGGGATCTTTCATTCCTTTTTTTTTAACCTAAAAAATGTCAAAAAAGAAGAAGATAATGATATGATAAACGACCTCGTAATAACTCTTAAAGAGATTTAATGGAAGATTAATGCATAACTATTTGTAATATCCGAACATTTTAAAAGTTTTTCCAAGTGAAGAAAACATGAATCCCTCGAAATTTAAAACTATTAAAATACTAGTTTAGAATTATATCTTCTTTCCTACATGTATTTAGTTAACTGTGAACGTATTTCTTATTGAAATTTAGAGGAAACGCCATTCTATTTTCCCCTTTTTGAGCGGACATGAATTAACGAAGACAGGTTGGAGGTCTTCTTTTGTCAAAAACAAAGGACATTAGTCATCCCATCCGACGTACGATGACGCGCTCGAGGTACATTAATCCAGACAAAAAGTCAAATAACTTGCTTGGCCTCGGGATGATGTTCATCCAGTACCGACTGCGCCACCATTGGCGGTGGAACTGGCGACTGGATGAGGTACGCAAAGCTGTCGAGTAGTCACTGCACGATGGCTGTCCCTCTCAAATGATTACTGTTCAATGTTCGTTTAAAATCCATCTTCCTCCATTTCGGAGATAAGTAGATTTGAGATTGGGCCACCATCGCCGGCAACCACCGCTCGCGGTGGTCACACGCCCTAGGCGATGGCGGCCACCATGGTCGAGTTCTCATGTGAAGTATCTCTCTTCTTTTCCTAGTGCTCAATGCGAAATAAATCTGTTGTAGTGGTCTCAAGCGACCATGGCGACAAAGAGTACCACCATTCGATTGGTCACCACAAATTGGTGACTAGTACTCTACCTAGGTCCAACGAAGGTTTTACTATAAATCTTAATTTCAGGTTCGATTCTTTTTCAATCCTAATTATTCAGCTTTCTATGTTTTACTATTTGTTTCAAAAGAATATTTCCATATCCGACATAATTTACCAAATGAATGACAAGATATAAATATAGTTAAGAGATTTTATCATCCCATCTTATTATATCCAATCCTAATTTCTATTTGGACAATGGTCACACACCCTAGGCGTTGGCGGCCACCCTATGGCGGCTCCATGTAGTCCAAATCTCATATGAAGTATCTCTCCTCTTTTCCTAGTGGTCAATGCCAAATAGATCTATCCCGGTGGTCACAAGCAATCACAACGGCAAAGAGTACCACCATCGAGTGGTCATCATGGGTTGGGGACTTCTACTCCACATAGGTCCGGTGAAGGTTTTGCTATAAATCTTAATTTTGGGTTTTTTTTTTTTTTTTCAATCCTGATTATTTAGCTTTCCATGTTTTCACAATTTGTTTTAGAAATATTTCCACATCCTACATTATGTCTGATAACTTACCAAACAAATGATAAGATATAAAAAAGTTCAGAGAATTTATTATCCCATCTTAGCCTATCCTTGTTCAGCGAGAAATTGAAGACACGGAGGCCGGTGCAATCCCGGAATGGGCCAATTCATAAATACTTTTAATTGGGCCGTTGCTGGCACTTTGCATTGGCCCAAAAAATTGAACGGGCCTAGTACTGCAGGACGTGATTTTTTTAGCTTATTTAAACAGTTGGGCATGGTACTTCTAATGAGGTTTTCGTAAATAAATATTCCTTTTGGCTCCATTTTATTTTATTTTTGCAAAAAGTGAATGAATTAAAAAAAAATATAAATTATTGTAAGATGAATTAATGAAAGGTAATTTCACCATTCATGAAAATGTCGATAAATGAATTGTTATGGATAATTAGAATATTTTTCATCGATTAATTATTTCAATCAATACACGTAATCATTTTTCAGGAAAATGTTTTTCAAATCATTCATTTCCTACGAAGTGGACAAAACCTAAAATAAATGAAAATTAGAATGGATATAGTTTTTCATCATTATTCATAAGTATTGCGTTGTTCTACCTATAGCATATTTGGTAACGAGTTAGACGTGTCTAATTCTATTATTTTGTTCCCTGAAACAAAAATAATAATAATAATAAAATCCGTTTTGTAATGTTTTCTTTCTCATAAATAAATTTTGAACGGAATCAATAAGTAAAACTTTTTTACTTCTTTCTTTATTTTTAGGAATTATTTCAAAATCAAGCCTAGATCTTGTTCCTTTTTCTTTTATTTTTTTTCTTTCTCTTCTTCTTCTCCTAGTCGGTGGCCGGCAACCAACCAAATGAGGTCTGGCAATCTTGTCAGCCCCCAGCTAGGCTGACTTCATGATGGCTAGGTGAAGTCAAGCCTCACTAGTGATTAGGTGAGGCTCCACCGAGGCCAATGACCAGTTATGGGAAGAAGAAAATAAGGAAAAAGAAAAAAAGTGATCAACATATTTCTATTATGGTAATATAAGATTTTGACGATTATCAAATACTTTCGAATACTCGGAAATTCATCAAATGAATAAAATGAAAAAAACTATTTTGAACATAAATTATTCCTAATAACAAAATGGTTACTAAATGTACCATAACGGTAGATGATAAATCAAATGATTAGTTATAACACATCTGAAATTGTGTGTAAAATATAGAGAAAATAAACAATTTCTAATACACATAGTTTATCTTATTTGACATTGGGTATTTTGTTCAACATTACACGTGTTTCAAAATAATTTCAAAATATTTTACTCTTGGAAGAATTAGATATGCAATTAATTTTAATTGAATAATGGTCATTAAATTATGAGAATCTAATGGTTGTTAAATAATGGGCATTTTGCGAACTCATATCAATCGAATCGTCAAAGACAATTCTAAGCATTCAACGAAGAAAATCACTCACGAACTCTAATTTCGGAAAAGATACGGAAAAGTTCACTTGCTCTCAACCCATAAATGAAAAAGAAACGAAAACTACATAAAATTTTGTGGGTTAAGCGATCCATGTCACCCAAATACGAGTGCCGCAAAAGTATTGGCAGTCAAAAACAAATTGGAGTTAACTTTAGAAGTAATATCACCAAATCCCAAACGAATATAGTTACAATAAATTTATTACAAACTAAATTTTCGATCACAAAATAACTTTAAATTAGTATACACGTGACAAATTTATTAAAAAACCCTAAACTATAACATTTATAATGATATTACCTTATGTTAATTTCCGTTAAATTAGATTAATACCATGATAAATCATAAATCGAAAATTTGTGACAAACAAAAGGCAAAACCCAAATTAGTATACTTATCGACCAACACATATTATCAAACTTAGTAATTTAATATAAAATATAATGAAAACTAACGAACGATTAATTTGTTATAAATATAATAGTTTGAGGTTTTTGGGAGTCGAAAAATTAACTTCGGATAAACTTATTACAAATATACTAATTTAGGGTTTTTTATGGTATTAATTCATAACCTTATGTTCTATTACTGAGAGAAGAGAGGGAGGGAAAATGCAATGCTAGGATAGAAAAATTTCGAGTAAATTTACTCTTTATACTCCAAATTGGGGGAAAATGTATTTTGAAAACGCTTATTCCAAAGAGAAAAATTATATATGTTTACCTATCGTATATGAGGAGAAAAATTATATAATTTCCATCGTCTCAAGCCATTACAATTTTTTTCCGACCAAAAAAAGAAGTCGGTACATTTTTAAATTCAAAGGGCTTGGCTTGGCTTCGGACAAAGGGAAAAAGTGCAAAAGAGAAAAAGGAAACGAACTCCCTCTCCGCCAATTTTCCCCCCCGCGAGAGCGGGAAATACGAAAAGCAGAGAGCCCCCCCGTGCCACGCTGGCGATCCGCGGCACCCCGGCTCTCCGCCAATCGCATCGCCCCCTCGCCACCTATAAAATCCACGCCCTCCATCGCTCCTCTCATCACCGAAGCAAAACCTGCGCGCTCTCTCTCTCTCTCTCTCTCTCATAATCGCCGTCCGTCCGTTTAACAGGCTCCTCCACCGGCGAGGATCTCCGGCTTCCGGCGGATCTAGGGTTTTCTGATCCTCTTTCTTTCTCCTTCGCGGGACGCGAGCATGAGTTCGAAGGAAGGAGGCAAGGGGGGCAGGGGCAAGCCCAAGGCCACCAAGTCCGTCTCGAGGTCGCACAAGGCGGGCCTCCAATTCCCCGTCGGCAGGATCGCCCGGTTCCTCAAGGCCGGCAAGTACGCCGAGCGCGTCGGCGCCGGCGCCCCGGTCTACCTCTCCGCCGTCCTCGAGTACCTCGCCGCCGAGGTATCCTCTCCCCGATCCGTCTCTCGTTCCGGCTTTTTCCGTTTCTTTTTGCCGATCGGCTGTTGCTTTCTAGATTCTCTTTTCGACTGCTGTGCGATCTCCTCTGTGCTTTAAGCCAGTGGAAGTGATATCGATGGCTTTTGCCTAGCTTTGTCGCCATTTCCGTACTTAAGTTGGACACTCTATTAACTGTTTTGGCCTCCTCTGGCGGCGGATTTGATCGAAACGCTTTTCCTTGGGTTTCCGATTGAACCGATCTTCAGTTATACTTCGATTCGCATCGATGAAACCCTTCATTAGCTGAAAGTTTGCCCGTAATCGTCTGAAATGCGTTCTCTTTTTTCGTGAAAATTCGCCGATTCTCTCTCTCTCTCTCTCTCTCTCTCTCTCTCTCTCTCTCTCTCTCTCTCTCTCTCTCTCGATTTTAACGTTCGGTGCGCCGTTGCAGGTGCTGGAGCTGGCTGGGAACGCGGCGAGGGACAACAAGAAGAACAGGATCGTGCCGCGCCACATCCAGCTGGCGGTGAGGAACGACGAGGAGCTGAGCAAGCTCCTGGGCTCCGTGACCATCGCCAACGGCGGCGTCCTCCCCAACATCCACCAGACGCTTTTACCGAAGAAGACCGGCGGGAAGGGCAAGGGCGACATCGGGTCCGCTTCTCAGGAATTCTAGGGGGCCTCCGCCATCTCTCCGCCTTCCTTCTTTCAGTTTCTTTTTTTAAATTTTTATATTTCTGGGTGGGTTCTTCTTCGATCTTGGTGTAGGACTTTAGGGTTTGCTCTTTGCAATATACGTCTGCAATTTTTTTTTTTTTTTTGGTTACCCTTTTTGGGTTGCTATGTTAAACCAAAAAAAGTAGTAAAAAGGAGCGATTTTTCATTTCTCGGATGAGATGGTGTTGTCTCTCGATCCCGTCCATGGAGGGATTCTTCTCTAATCATCGAACTTTTGCTTTGGCATTTTGTGTAGTATCGGGTTGTCGGCGAAATTGATATTCGCTCGTTCTAGAATTAATATGCATATTGCTATTTATTATAGAAAAAAATAGTAAGGTTTTGCTATTATTCGCTTCATCGCGGAAGAAACAAATAGGAGAGATTGAGAAAGATGATTCCTGTAAAAAAACCGGCCTTTTTATTTAAAAACCACTCAATTTGAATTATATCGGGAAGGCCACGGGCTTTAATTTGTTATTTAAATTCTAAATGGTAGTAAAGGGAAGACCTTTACTTTTAATTTAGCCATCGTAAAAATCGGATGAAAATGTCATCTGGAAATAGGACATTGAATAAAAAAATTCATCTGCAAATTTGATTGAATAGTATGAGGCCTGTCAGAACTGCACGTTATATTTAAGTAAGAAAAAAAAAGAAGGAAAGAAGAAATAAAAAATTCTTTAACCTGGTATTTTCTGCACTCGACAGTCGAGAAACTAAAAAAATATATGTAAAAACCTAAAAAATAAATATAAATAACCTGCAGGAAAATAAATACCGGTAAAAATCCGTTCTTTTTTGATAAATGCCCGTGCGAAGCACGTGCGACGCCGAGGCGTTTTGCAAAACGGACGGACTTTTCCTCGTCTATGGGCCCATTTCCTCCATCCCGATTCGCCATCGATCGAAACACATCGTCAATTCGATTTCCCGCAGGAAAGCAGGTCGTCTTCGTCGGACGGAGATTGTCCCTCGAATGAATTTTTGACCAGTTCGATCTGAGCTTCGCTCGCCGAAGAAGAGGAAGAGAGAGGGGAGAGGGAGATGGCGGTGCAGTGGGTTCTGGTGCTGCACGGGCTGGCGACGCTGGTGGTGGTCGTCTCGTTCCTGTGCGGCCAGTGGCCCATCTTCCGCCGCACCCCCATCGCTTCCATCCACCACTTCCTCACCGTCGGTGCCTACGACTACCTCCTGTACTCTCTCTCTCTCTCGCTCTCGCGGAGCCTACTTTCCTTGGTTCTATCGTGCGTCTTGGATCGAATTCTCAAATGGGTTTTCTTTTTCTGGGTGAAGGAGGTGTGTTGGGGTGCTGTTTGGAGTGAGAGGCACGAATGCGATTCTGGAGGTGGAGCGGTTCTGCTGCGATCGCCCCAACCCTATTTTGCAGGTTCTCGCTTGCTGCGAAAGTTCTTTCTTTTCTCCCCACCCATGATGTGCAGTTCTTGATTCTTGTTGGAATCGTAGGCGGGGAACCGCTTGTTTCTGAAACGTTTGATTTTGGAGCTTCTATCGCCTGTGGTCATGCGTGTCATTGATTTTGGAAGTGGGAAATGGAATGTTTTCTGGTTGTTGAAGTATAGGCTTCCGCTCGCAATGTTGAGTTTTATGTAATTTTACGTGCTTTCACCTTTGATGTTTACCCTAAATGGAGGGCGGTTTCTGTATTGTTGTAGTGAATTCGAACTCCTAGCTGATGATGATTTGCATTTAAGCGAAGGGACTGGGATTACCCTTTTGGCATATGTCAGTGAAGGTGGATGGATTATATACAGAATGTTACAGTTTTTTCTGTCCGAGATGGGATTCTTTTAGTAGGTAGTGTCAGGTTGTGACTTATGTGCTATTGACTGTATTGTTCATTTTAGAGTGTTCTCGCCGTTAAATTGCAGTGACACTCTGCTTTCTGCATTTCTGTGGAAATCTTATCTCTAGCAGCAGTAATTTGCAACCGGTAGCTTTTGTTTTTTTGGAGTGTTCCTCTAATAGCAACAGACTTTGTGGTTGTGATTTGCGTGTTTGCAGATAATATACTTGGCAATAGTTGGAGGAACTTATTTCATTGTGGCAAAATCGTGCTTCAGCTATATTCCTGGATATTATTTAAGTGGAATTCACAGGTACTGTTCAAAAGGATTTATACAATTTCTGTTATGAGTCAATTTGCTGGTGTGGTCAAGGACAAACACTTGGTTTGATAGCCCAATCATCTTGTGGTGGGAAATATTTTTGGCTTTATTTGTCATCTGTGTGATTTTTGTTTGGGGTGTCCTTGCATTCTTCTGATTGTCTTTGAGGTGGAAATTTTCATTTGGAGCTTGAGGTATTGACATTGTAAATGATCTAGAACTTATGAAGAACCAATTTTCCTGCCAGTTGTATGCCTGCCTTTATCTGAATATGCATACCAATGAGTCTCTTGATCTCTGTGCGCCTCAGTGGTAGAGTAATTTAATGTGGAATCCATCTTTGGATGGAAACTCTTGAAGGTCAGGTGCCCTGTGGATGGCTTTGAAAACAAATGCTTTTGGGAGAGATATGAATGAGTGGAAATAACTCCCCGGAAAGGCAGAAAATGGGAAGTGGCTGTTTCACGAATTTAGGCTTTCATAAGACAGAAGGAATTTATTCTCTGGAAAGAAAAAGAATATTTGACTCTTTACATCGAAGACAAATGTTGTGGCATGTGAAAAGCATTTTTGCATTCCTTTTTTATTTATTTTGCTCCTGCCATATCTGGGTTCCAGCTTTGGAGGTCCTTTTGTTCGCTTCTTTGTAAGCAGGAAGATTGATTGTCCTCTTACTCAATGAATATTTTGTGCTTGCTTACGTATTTCTCTGGATTTTCATTTTTCCGCAAAATCAGGATTCTTCTTTCATTTTTTGCATGAGGTCAATTATCAATCGATATTTTGTGCTTTCTTTATATACATATCATGTATTTAGCTTCTGGCATTCCTGGGTTTCGGCTCCTTAGTATATGTGTTGGATATCTTTTATGGTTTTCTTCTGGATTAACCTTGGCTATTCCTTGTCTCTGATTAAATGGATTTCTTTCTTTGCTTTGAAGTTTATCTAGATCATGTTTCAGACTTTCACAGAATCAGGATTTTTTCCTTCCTTTGGTTGCATGAGCTCAGCCATCAGTCTGCTTGTTCCTATAGATTGGATTTGACTCTAGTTAGGATGATGAGTCTACTACATTGCTGCAGTTTTATCCTTAGTTCTATCAGTGGGTATCATTTTCAGTGAAGCTCACTAGTATTGGACTAGGTGATCTAAAGGCTCGTGTTTCTTTTTCTTCTACAAGTATTACTGTTTCTTGTTGTGGGCTAATGACATGGCCTGACATTGATCAGCAGTTCCTTGTTAATGCAGGCACATGAGCTTGTTGGCAGTTGGCATTGGTGTCCTTCTCTTTGTATTGACTAGCTTTTCTGATCCAGGGACTGTAAAGGATGACAATGTCTCTCAATATCTTACTGCTTACCCCTATGATGATATTATTTACTCTGAGAAAGAATGTCCAACTTGCAAAATTCCAAAGTGAGTTTTTTCGTATACCTTTCAAGATAAACCTTTTTGCTTTGTGAAGCTATTCACTATGTTTTGATTCTCCAGACCTGCCAGGTCCAAGCATTGCAGCATTTGTGATCGCTGTGTTGCAAGATTTGACCATCATTGTGGGTGGATGGTACGCCTTGCTTTTTCATTTATTCCTTGAGAAGGATATAATATGGTATCGCTATCAATGTGCTGGTATTTTCATGCAGAATAATTGTATAGGGGAGAGAAATACTCGATACTTCATGGCTTTTCTTTTATGGTGAGTTTCGCATAAATGGCGGCAATATGTGTGCATTGTTTAGTGAAGGTCCAAATATTCCCTCGTCCTATCCTTAGAACAGATAAAGTTAATAGATTTAACATATGGTTTTCAGCTTGAGTTCTTCTCTGAACATGACTACTAAACAAAGAGTTCTGATCTACCAAAAGAAAAGGACTGAGCAGGCTTCTTTTGATGTTTAAGAACTTAAGCATCTAATGATATCATGGTTCTGGTCAAAGAAAATCTTCAAGAGTGGTCACGCTGGGATGTGTCATGATTGTATTTTTTTTGTTGTAGAAGACATGACATTGATAATTTTGAATTAAACGGCATGGCAACTTTATATTGTCATATTTGTCTAGATTAAGCTTATTTTTATTCCCAGATAGGTAAAGGTCTAAGCTTAAATTAGGAGCCATTGCAGTTCGTAAAGGATCACTGTGGTGCTAGATGCCATGTTCTCTTTATCTGATGAATTGCAACGATTAGTGTTCAATTGATATAAAATCACTGGTCACAGACAGCTTCCAATAAAGAATGAGAGAATATTCCTCTAAGCTTAAAAATACAGATGCTGATTACTCACATAAGTTGTATTAGAAGTGGATTAGAGCTCCTCTGCCTTAACAGCTATACATGAGCAAACTTTGTGTGTATTCATTTGGCTACTTTTTTCCAGGCATTTTCTACTGTGTGTATATGGGGCTGTTGCCATTGGATTGGTTCTTGCTGGACAGCTGAAGGAATCAAGAGTGATCTATATACTAACTGGTACATATGCTTTGGCCTATATGTCTTGTTTATTGATCAATTATGGGTTTTAGATTTATTTGCTTTTCTTTCTTGCAGTGTATTATGGCATAGAAAATTCTTTTCGTAGTTTAGCTCCTCATGTGCTTCAGGTTAGTATTTATTTGATTGTTTCTGATCATGTCAATGAGCCTTTGTTCAGAAAATCTCTTGCTCTTCAATGTGTCTGAGTTACGTTAAAGAACTCAGAGAAATATGACATATATCCTTTTGATTCTTCCTTGGAGTTGAAACGGCTCTAAGATACTTCTTCATGGATGGAATGATCATATAGTTACTTACCTACAACTGAAAAGAAAGTCCGCTTTTGCTGTTGGATTTGACTTTAGTGATGTGTTCTGACCTTACAATATTGCAAGTTAATGATGGCGCTTATTGCCTTATCGTCAATTCAGATATTCAATGTTTTAATAATATAGTAGTTGACAATCACCTGTTTGTTACGTTAAGGGATCTGAAATAGCAGTTCATCACATGTACAGGAAATGAGTTAATTAGCATTAATTTTGAGTAGATAATGGTAGAAATGACTGCTGTGCTATGAAGTTTCTGATTTTTGGATCCTTTGTTTAATGCCTTTTCTTCTTGGATGTTATTGGTTGCATAAATGGAGGCTATAACAGGTCTCTTTGGACAATTTTTGGTACTTAATTATGTTTAGGATTGGGGTTGATTATGGTTGCTTGAAATTGTCTAAGACTATTGTCAATGCAAATTTTTACCACTATGTTGGATTATGGTAGTTGATTGGGCTTGGATTTTTTTTTATAAATAAATAAATAAATAATTTTTTGGGGGATGTTGGGGTTTGAGATGGCATTTTCTTCCATTACTGCATCTTTTTCTTTGTCATACCATATTCGACTGGTATCTGATTTCCCCTTCATGTTCTTTTTGAGAATTGTTATGTGCCTATCATCTCTTTCAATCCGTGTTCTTGATGTTTTAGTGCTAGTGGTTTCATAATTTTCATCTGTGTTCTCCTCAGTCAATTTTTTTTCCCTTTTTTAATGTTTTAATCTCTGGTTCGAAACAGTGGTTTGTTGGATCCTATGATACTCAAATATTGCTTATGGTGTTCCTTGCAATAGTTGCGCTGCTACTGGCAGGTTTCTTTGGCTACCATGCCAGCCTCTGCTTCACAAACACTACCACTAATGAGGTTGGTGTTGCTAATACTCTGCTGATTTCCTATATGCCCTTGACTTGTTTTGTACTGAGTAGAATTTGTTGTTACTGAATTCTATTCAATGATCTTCTATCCTCAGCCTAAATGAAGTTTCCTGGTTCAGAATTATGAACTAAGAAGTGTGAAAAAGCAAGAAGTGATGTACTTTGGTCTGCTTGTAGGCTACATTAGAATTTCTTCTTCTTCTTTTTTTTGGCCTCCACCTGGAGATCATGGAAAACTGCATTATTTAAAGGGAGAGAAACTGGAAATATAGAAATTGTCAGTCAAAGAGTGAAGAGATTAATGGTAAGCTCATCAAGACTTAATCGAAGAGTGAATGCTCGATCTTACTAGTTTAAGTAACTCATCCATCCTTAGCTTAAGATTTTAGATGTGCCTGGTTCCATCTCCTGTTAACAAACATACTAATTTCAGAGTTTTACCCTCGAAAACATAAGATGTCATGTGATGATGGAATATGGTCCGATTGCTACATGTGGTTGCAGACTTTCAAGTGGCAAGAGTACATAAATTGGCAGAGGAAGCTGAATGAAGCAAGAGCGAGCACTGCGGCACTCCGAGCCAGTCTTAATGGGATGAGCAGTGAGGTGTCTCCTCGCAAAAGCAAATGGAGGGCTTTCTTTAGAAGATCGCCCTTGGAAGATGCTAAGCCGGTTGTTAAGGAAAACAAGTATGATAAAGGACTCATTCAAAATATCTACGAGATCATTGTTCCTTTATCATTGAGATCATCATTTTCACAGAAGAAACCTAAAGTCCGTTGAGAATGATGTTGGGCACTGTGACTATAGTTACTGCTGCTCATCTTCTTCACTTTCATTTTCTGAAATCCCTCAAAAGTAATTGGTTGATGCTGTATTTAGGCCTAGAGAGGATAATTCATCAATGACTTGAAATATTTGGTGTGGTTACCCACCTTGTTGCATCCTATGCAACAGAAGAGATTTAGTTAGATGTACAGGGCTTCACTTTTTTGGCACTGAACATCAGCATTTAGGAGGAGGTGTTCATCTATTTTGGGTTTTACTTTTTGTTATTTTGACCCATGACAATCTTTTCATGGATACCAATTGTCCTTTCCATCGGTAATTTCACTGATTTGTATAGGAATTCTCTCATTTTTTTCGTCAAAGTATATTATTTTCGTAAGTGAACAGTAGAATTGATAGAGGAGAGTGGTCATGCGAATTAGAAAGTTATCAATTTAAGAAGAAAATTACTAGTTGCCAGCATTAATATGAAACCATAGATAAATTCTGTGAATTTATTTGCAGTGCAAGTGCCTACCGTTTTCCTTTTATTGATGTCATCTACATTTCTGGTTCGGATGTCCAGTGCACTTGCTGATGTACAATGTGTTTTCTCTCTCTCTATACTTGTGTGATTGTGTGACAAATAAGTTAAAGCATCATATCTTTAACATCGATGTGTATTGTCTGGTAAGAATCAACAAGATTTTGACGAGAATGCATGTCAAAGTCCCTGAATAATCGGCAGCCTGTTCTTGGGTTCCTCAAGTTCAATAGTGTCATCACCCATGCAGCAAGCTGTGTCCTTAGTTTGTGGTGCGGTACTGAGAACTGGGGGCCTTTGCGGCTTTGAGAGGATTGACTCACATGTTGATATACTCCCTGCAGTATAGAGATGTGATGGCCCAATTTCACCCAAAACTCGAAGAAAGGCCTCCTCATCTTACCATCCATCAGCAAGTCACTCCTATCTGCTAATGCATTTCCTTTTGTTGCGGCTGCTGTCTTAATCCCTCGTCAGCCCTCTTTTGTTTGGGCTTTTCATTCTGATTATCTGATACTCCCAGGTGTCAACACAACTGATAGGAAATCTTGGGTGTATTTTTTTTCCTTTCTTTGGTCACAATGAATGTGTTGCCCGTGTGCTTTGTGGAGTTGCTAATTGGTGACTAACTAGCTTATCAATGAAATCACAAGTAGCATGATAGCATTGTGTCGGCTGTGTCGTAAACTGTCATAAATATTTTCATTTTATCATGATACACTACAAAGTGTCTTATGCTAAAAAAAATGATGTGGTTTATGATATATTCATCTTATTTGTATTGACAATCACATGTTTCTAAATCAATGGCAAGTTTCATATAGAGTGGTATGGACTATAGTTAGGCTAGGTGTTCTATAAAAAGGTTTCAATTTCAACGTGCCTTGTTGTCAATTAACAACTGCAATTGATGAAGTTTATTTCTAAATTGATGGCCAAAAGCTAAATGAAAATTGATTGATGAATGAAGTAATTAGAAATATAGAATTATGTTGATCCCATGCACTTTCTCATCGAGAATAACCACATCAAGACTGATCGGCTTCCTAATCACTTTGCAGTTGATTACATTCTATGGTATGGATACTTGCACTTTGGTTTTTGAATGATCTTTTCCAATCTTAAGCCTTCTCAACCGTGAATAGTTTACATCTCTGTCTAAACCGTGTAGGCCAAAGCAGCATGAAGCCTATTCGACACGCTTCATTTTATGTGAAGCATGTAATAAGAAAGATGAGCCGTGAAAAATCTTGAAATTAAAATAGATGTACTTAGAAGTGAAATAGGGGTAAGGCTTTGTTTTCCTCTACTCGAAAGTAAAGTACTTGAAATTGACATAGATGTAGGTTTAGTCATTCATTTTGTCATAGCTAAATTCTCCAGCAGTTGAAAGTGTCGGTACTATCATTTTTTTTTTCATATAAAATATGGGCTATCAGGACGTATTAGGTTCCCCAATATTGTCAAAATCTTTAAAAAATAAATAAATCAGTCCTCTCCATTTAGGGTGAAAGGGATATCTATTTTTATATGTGTACGTAGATAGTAAATGATCCCATCTTAACTCTAGGGTAACATTGAATGTGTGTGTACGTACTCTTTTCAGACACGGCCCACGGGCATAAAGTTCCATATTTATTCTGAAGTTTTTCTTCATCACAGAGGTACTACAGGAACAATTGCAAAACTAAACTAAACTTTTATTCATGAAATTGTCAACCATATGCACATATTTGCGGCATGATTAGCAATTTAAAAGAAACCACACTCTGGCGCTCAGACTGCTTCTGCCCTTCCCAGTTTTAGCTTTTCTAAAGAAGCTGTATTGACAAGGAAAAAAGAGTGTCACAAAATCTCAACCCTTCAGTAGCAGCTGTACAAAAATCAAGCATGGACACTATTCCTTCGTTCATCTTTCTGGTGTTCAAGCAACTTCAGCACGAACGAAGCTTTGCTAGGAACTGCTCAAAGAGGCATTTGGATACGTGGTTTTATATCTCTAGTCCGCATGTAGGTGAGAAATTGTCCAGGAAGCTCCTCCAGAAGAGCTTGAACCACTGATATAGTCCCACCTGCCAATGACATTATAATTTCGTGTAAGTTACTGTTGAGAGAAGGCAAACGAACAAAAAAAGTCATGAGAATATCAACTTACGATGAACTTCTCGCAATGGAACAAACTGTACAATGTCTCTCGTGGCTACACGACCAGTAGAACTTTCTAATCTGATTCCATTGTCAGCATCAAGTTTCTGACAGGAGTACAAAAATTAGACTGTTAAGTTCTCTACATCCTCTGTAAGAATAACTTAAACGACAGAAAACAAACCTACCTCCATTTGTGTAAAATCAGCACCCCCAACTCCAACTATCAGAACTGAGAGTGGAAGATCTGATGCCCTCACCAATGCATCCATGGTTTCTTGTTGATCAGTGAGAACTCCATCCTAAACAAGAAGAAACGATTTCTATTAGTCACATAGAAAAACATATAAAATCCAAGAAAGATTAAATGTTTCTTCCCACTTTACCGTTATTATGAGCAGAATGTGGTACTTGCTATTATTATTGTAAGAGATTGATTGGCCTGCAGTTTGAGCAGCCCTATTGATTACTGGACCAAATAAAGTGGGTCCTGCCAGGGCCACATTGTGCAAAGCACCAGCATAAGCAGCCATAATGCCTTCTACTCCCTCAACCTATCAATAAAGAATTCTAACTCAGAATTATGGGATTGGATATGATATTTTAGATGTTATCCGAAAGCGAATATACCAAAGTTTCTGCAAATTCAGTTCACCTACCTCATAGCCATCTGGACTTCCATTCAAGTTGAAACAATGGGATACGGTACCACCATATGTCCTTCCTCCAAACCCCCAAGCAGAAAATCTTCTATCCGAATCATAAAACTGTATTACTTCTCCAACTTCCATTATAGCCTAAAATGTTAGCAACAAGATTACTCAATGGATAGACTTACGACATCAATTGGTAATTAAGACAGAAAAAGCATGTCAACTGACGACGGACCATGTTTAGAAGGCAATTTAAACTTACCTGCTGGTAGGAATTATATCTTCCTGAAGGATCAATGTAATGCAAAGAATCTGGATTTCTGGGATTTCCATTTGAAGCTGAATAGTCCAGAAGCATCAAAACCAAATAAGATCGAGCGACAAATAGATAGAGTTCTTTAGGATAAACAAATTTTCAAAGGTTGATTACCTGTGAAGTCAACAGCAACCATAAAATTGAGCTCAAAACCACTTGATATGTAATCAAGAAAGGTGTATAGTTGCTTCTCACAGAATTGATCCACAAAAAGCTGACTCTTCAGAACCTAAACAGAGAAGTCCTAGATATGATCAAAAGGCTCATCAAAATGAAGAGTACAAAACTATTAAAAAAGGACAGACACCTTTTCATGGCTGTGATGAGAAACTGGTAAAGTAAAATTTGCACCATTTCTTTCTTTGTGAAGTTTCTCCAAGTCCGCCATGGACTTCTGAAGTTTACTGTAATGAAGCAAATTAACATACAAGAAGCTGAAGCACTATAAATTGCATGAGAATAGGGATTTACCCCATAAGTGTATGGTTCCCACTAGTATTGAAGTCAAAGCACTCAATGACTAATGGATCCTCCTGCAACAAGTCTTACAATGTCAAATCACAAGTGCCTCCAGTAACATATTAGACAATATGATGACAGGCTATGTGTAAAACTTGCCTTGCTTCCGAATTGCTGCATGCTTAGACATAAGGGCCTCCAAATAGGGTTCAAGTCGTTGTTGATGACTTCGGTTTTGCAAATAGGAAGAGTACCCCCAGACTCAACTACTCTTGATATTCTCAGGAAAGGATCCTAAGAGAAGGTAACACCGGAGAACAAGATATAAAGCAATGAAAAGATATGGCAAGGAACAATATCAAACAGGACCTTTGAAGGGCGATTTTGGAGAGCTCACACTTTTAGAGAACATATCTTTGTTTTCCAAGTGGGAACAGAAGAATCTTATTTCAACAGCAGTCCTGGAAGCAACAAATTCCTCAGCATGGATAGTCAGAGTACCCAGATTTCTCAAGCCTAGTTGTGAATTTTTATTATGAAGCGACAAAGTCAAACTCCGACTTTTCTTTGTGACGATCTGCGGGAAATAGAAAGGAGAAGATGCATTGGACAAGATCTAGATGGATTACACCTGCACTTCACTGAACTTAAGTGCATGGACAAGGACACGTTCATAATGTGACTGGGGAGTAAGTACCTCCGACAGCACACAGCTAGCTTCTCCTAGAAAATCTTGGTCACTCAGCTTTAACGTCTGCAATGGAATCCCAATTAAAGATACTATTGAGATTTCTTCTTCCTCAAATAAAAAGACAAAAGGCAAATAGAGACACAAGTAATCAGAATGGACTAGTAAATATTTCACAAATAAGCATGATTGCAAGGGTAATTGCAAGTCATGATTACTTAATTGCCATTTAACATTTGAATTCCTACGCAAACATAAGATTGTCCAATGCATTCATTCGGTTTTTCCAGAATTCCAAGGATGCAACAGTCTGTAGACTACAAGACAACCAAAGCCAATTCACCCCAGGAAAAGTGTCGTCCAACCACATTTGAACATCAAAGGTAAGAAAAAGATGAGCATTTATCTTTATATATTCTGACTTCATGACAAAACCAAAAATTCAGCGGATTCAAAACCATAGTAAAAGTAGCTAGCAAATAAGTTGGAGAAACTCGGCAATCAATCTGAGACCACTCCCCATTTTACTGCAAACTGTCTCTGCATTTTCATATAATTTTTAGTTAAGACCTATAGGAAGAATTTTTTTTTTTTTAAAAACTAAAATGTGACGTAGAAATGCAGTCGGAGACATTGTTAATGTATAACCAGTAAAGGCCATGAATAGCACATAGCTTCACATATTGATTTAGAGGGGAAAAAGAACCAAATATAAGGAAAAAAAAAGAAAAGAGAAACAATGTTAGTGAAAATCTGACAAGGATATCAAAAGATATGATCAAAATGACTGACACACCTTTAAAGTTGTTAATGCATAACCAGAAAAAAAGCATGGCTTCTAACATAAGATTTAGAGGGGAAAAAGAACCAAAGATAGGATAAAGATATGGAATGATTAAAATGATTAACAAACCTTTACAGGTACGTTGTGGTATTTTGTGTCGACATCATATATATGAAAGCTGAAAAGAGATGAAAACAAACAAACAAATGGGTTTACATAATATAGTCAAGGCAAAGCACAGACTGATAAATCGTACTTTACTATATATGGAAAACTCACACCAAATGCTGAATGGTCTCAAAGTGATAAGCTAAAGAAATCTTTCCAATCCATGTGGGATCCAAGCTATTTAATATAACTTCTGTCCTCCCAAGTTCCTCAAGCATCCCATCTCTTTTCCTCAAGTACACAACTGCCATTGGGTCACTCTGCAAGAATCAATTGATCAAAGTTCAGAAACTTTAAGCAAGCTTGAATTTTTTTTTTTTTTTTGTTTGTGGGGTGGGGGGCAAAGAAAGGTGGAAACACAAACATGCAGAAATCTCCTGGAATCAGTCATTTATTATAATTATGAGCTACTTAACAATATTACTTCAGTTTCTCACATAGCCTGAAACTTGATCAAGAGTATATATGCAAGTTTGGACATGAACTGAAGTGATATAACGGAAAGATTGGCAGAAGACATTTCCTGTATATGAAGCACACAAGTGAAAAAGAAACTAACATAACATACGAAAGGAAAAACTGTCCTAAAAGTGTTTTCTGCATCACAGATCAGTCTTCCAGTCATAAGGTAATTCCAACAACACACCGGTATGAAGACACAAATAATAGAGATCAACCATTAATGCATACATCATATGCTGTGATGTCCTAAATTTTATAAGCATAAGCATACGCATAAGAAGGAGAAGTTATTTCCTTCTTCTGTGACAACCAAATCAAAAAGAACCAAGAAGATCCCAGGTGCACGTGAAAGCATGATACGGACAAAATTGAAAAACTACATACTAGTAGCAAGATATACAAGAAGTCTGCTGAAAATGCTAAATGCCATTGCTCACCTTTGACATGATGTCTCGATCACGTAATTTCGAAGCAGATAAGGATAACTGCAGCAAAGACAGTACGGCACATCATACAAATTGTGGGCACTATATTTCAAGATTGATACTCATGCAGAACACCATATGCAATGCAAGAAATTTGTTGTTGGAAAGTTCATATCCTTAATTTGTACTAGCTCCTTCCCTACTATGCTTAATCAGCAACACCATATTTAAATTTCATAAGGTGACACAATTTCAGATAGTTAAAGAACTGTTTCTGCAGAATGAACAATGTAATTGTGTATAAGTCCAAGGCTTACTTAGACTTTTGTCTTAATTTAGCAGCCCCTTTTGAATAAACTGATGAAAAATCCTGATTAAACTTGTTGCGGCATGCCGTGCATGAGTTCCAAAAGGCCACGGCTCAAGAAGCAGACCAAAATTTTGGTTCAAAGAAAACAAATCAGATTTACTGAAGTCTAATGAGGAATACAAGAAGAAAACTCCTATTAGACGACCATGTTTTCTTCAGATCACGCGCAAAATTTAACATCATGTCGTTCAGATAGCGAGGTTTGAGTAGAATCCACATTGTGAAGAATGCTTCTCAGTTTTTCTGCGAATCATCCTCCGAAAGAAAGGTTTTTTTTTGCCACATCATTGGTCCGCGAAACGACAAGAGTAAAAGATTCTGCAGCGAAGAAAGTGTGCACGATCACATGGGCAGGCGAGAGGCACAAACCTCAATTTGAGAGAAGAGACCGGGTTGACCGCGAGCTCGGAAGAAGTGGTCAACTGCGTCGTTGTGCCCGCCGTCGTTGCCTCCTCCGCCAACTCGTACTCCTCCCATGGGACCCTGTCGGGTCCCTCCCACCGCTTGTTGACCTCCTTTCACATCTGAAAAGCAACTCCCCTTGCTCTCTCCCTCCCTCCCTCTCGAACAAGTCGGATTTCACCTCCTTCGTGGATTCGATTCACACCTACAATTCCTGTCCTTCCCGTCTCTCTCTGAAAACCCCTGTTTTTCACAAATATTGCTTCTGGTGAAAATTGTGGCACCCTTCACTCTTTCTATTCCTTTATTTTAGTTGACAGAAACGACAGAAAGCGCGTTGCAACGTCTCGATCGACAAAGCGCGTGGGGTCGGTTGCGACGTTCCTTATGTAAACGAGCGAAACAAACCCTCGTCGGAATGATCGCGCGCACAGCAAAGGGACGCAAAAGCTGTTTCCTTTTGGAAGGCCAAGAACCGTTTCAGAGCTGAATCAACTTTGCGCGTCCTGGGATTCTGGTAAGTTTGTTGCCATATATAGATATAGGAGTGCGATCCGACGCGTGGTTAGGTGTTGATATGATGACCATGACCAGCATCGGTTATGTCAAACATTTGGTGGGGAAGGTGAGCAGAGAGACTAGAGGAGAAAAAAGGAAGGTAGACGGGGGAACGATTGAGAAAATGATGGACTGACCAAGAAACGTATTCAAGTCGTGCTGTGTTTGAAACGTCGGAGGAAGAAGTGTCTGGGAAAAAGCTTGGACGACTTGAAGTATGGTGGATCTTTTGATAAATTAATGGATAAGGTCAAATTTCTGGTGGGTCTTTTGATAAGTTAATGGATAAGGTCAAATTTCGGATCTTGAATCTCCGGATCCCTCTGGAGAGGGAGAGAGAGGAGGTAGCAAAATCGTTCCGACATCACCGTTTCTTGGTCTTTCTTTTGAATGTTTAATAATTGAACATGTGCCGTTTCTTGGTCTTTCTTTTGAATGTTTAATAATTGAACATGTGCGAGAACGTGCGAGAACGTGGGATTAGTCGATTGAGCATGAAATTTCGTGTGTTTGTTGAGCTCACGCTCCCGTTTGAAGCTCTCTCCCTTTTTGTATCCGTCTTTGATAAATGGTTGGAGTGCTATTAGCATGATAGTTAATACAATTTGTGAGTTTGCTTTTGAATTCGTCGATGAGATTTTGAAGTGTATTTTCTTTTGATCTTTAATTTTTCGCACCTTGGATAGCCTCGTGACATAGCCGGTTGGTAAATGCCAATGCTTATTTGAATGGCTGGAATAATCATTCGATCTCATGGAAGAAAAAGAGGGCACAAGCTTATGAATGTGCCAAAAAAAAAAAAAAAGAGAGACAATGCCCACGATTAAAAATTCAAAGTGATTAAAAAAGTGAGAAAGTATATATTTTAATGACTACAAGATTGATTAAGTTATTAGATTTGTAACTACGAATATCTTACTCAAAATTTTAATTATCACATTCAAATTATTACAATGTTATATCTACATTAAACATAGGAATAAGTGAAATAGACAGATTATTACCTTTAAAAGGAGGATCTCCCTTTTCATATAATAATACAGATATAGATTGACACTTAATATTTAATGGATAAATTGATATATTCATGAAAATATTGGTTCCTCGGTTTCCTTCCCCTATTCATCACGTGCAATTAGACTTAATCCATCCGGGATAGCATTATTAGACCATGAAAGATTAATGACATCTTGGTCTCTCAAATGCTGGCTTTTTAAACAAATTCTCAACAATAAAGGTAAAATTGGCAAAATTATTTGAGCCACAATGTAAATGCATAAATTGGTGTCCGGGAGAGCATTCACTTCAATATTTTCACACCATTTTTCTCTAAGTAGACAATATATACTTGAGAAATTGGGTCTCTCGATAATGTATGACTAGAAAAGTCTTTGATTATTTTCTTTGCTGGGGTTGTGCGTTAGTGAATTGTTTACTCATAGGCATGATGGTTCCAATTATACTTTTAACAAGTGCACAAAGATGCTTAGATCACTCAATCCTATCTTAAACTTGATGCTCTCTAATGATATATAATAATTTCATGGCTTCGTAATCCATGACATTTTTGATAATTTGCTTGCTCTCTAGCGCTAATGGACCTAAGCATATTCCTTTTCCTTAGACCTTTTGCAAGGTCGTAGTCATAGTGATATTGCTAAGGGAAATCGCTGGAGTCATGGTTTGCATATATATATTTTTTATTTTTTTATTGTTGGTCTATCTTATTCTAACTTTTGATTTAATCTCAGACTTTCGTGCTGTCTCTTTGTAAAGCGTGGGAGTTATATCTTACACTTGAAACTAAACGTCCTCACCTCCAATCCCTCTCGAAAAGGTGAGAAATTGAACTCTATATCTCCTCATTTTCATGTGGGAGGCAACCCTCGGTGGTCATGGTTTGCATATATGAGATGTGGTAAGTGCGTTGTCTTCAAATCCATATTCAAACAATTCCTAATAGATGGCCCCACTTAGCCATCTATTAAGGCGCACTCGTGATTCACGACTTGGCAAACGGCAAGCTACTTTCGTTCCCCCCAAATACAATCATGCCAAAAGCAAATACCTTTTCACCAATGGATTGTCTCTTTGCAATTTTTGACTTTATTATACATCCTCTTTAATTTAAAGGTTTCATTACAGGAATTTATTAATAAATATTTCAAGATACCTACTACGAAGAAACCGAATGAAGAACGAAATTTTCAAAACATTAAATTTGCTAATTGAATATATAATCGGCCGTTTTTGAAATTAATTATATTTAAAATAACCCCTTTTTTTTTTTTTTTTATATGACACTTTTCGCAAAAAAGAAGAAGAAGAAGATAATGGGCCGCAATTTTCAAGTCCCAAAAGATTTTATAATTTTTTCCTAACTCATAATTACTCAATTAGGGTCAAAATTCCCAAATTCGCCCAATTAAGATATTATAATAATGATCCCTATCCACTCCTTCTAGCATCTGTCCTTCTCCATAGTAAATTTCCAAGAACTTTACCCCAAGGCTCATTTCGTCTCCTCAAGATTGGATCCAAAACACCAACGTATACCTAAGTCAACGCAAGAGTCAAGTTAAGCACATGAACTGTTCTTAACACCTCATCATCTCTCCTCCCCCCACCACCCCCCACCCAAATCGTAATAAACGAATTCCCATTATGTCGAGTCCCCAAGATCATAAGAGGATTAGTCACTAAATTTATATGTATGAAGTTTCACTAGCACTGGCATTTTTCATAGCGAGAAAAGTATTTTAACTCAAAAGATCCAACAAAGATTTGCAAATTGACAATAATAAAATGGTTATGATTCTTTATTTCATGGTTGGATTTGGATTTGATTTAGTCTGGTCCTATTTTATAATAGTCGGTAGTTGGATTGATGTGTGAATTCTTGTTAAGACATTTTGAGTTGACAGATGGTTTCGTGAATGATTTTGTCCCTCAACTCTTTACAAGAGCACAAGCTAATTGAAAACAATATGTACTGGCAGTTTGTTGGAAACGATAATGAACACGCAATCTAGGACATTCTTCTTTTGCAATCACCAAAATTCTCCTCATAGTGAGAAGAGTGTTTAACCTAAAAGATCCAACAAACATTTGCAAAACGACTAGAATAAAGTGATCATGATACATCATTTCATGGTTGGATCCAGATTTGATTTAGTGCGGTCCTATTTTGTAATAGTCGACGGTTTGATTTATGTGTGAATTATTTTTGAAACATTTTGAGTTGATTCATGAATCCATGAATGATTTTGTCCCTCAACTCTTTACAAAAGCATAAGTTAATAGAAACTAATCTATGTACTAGGCAACACTAGGGGTGAGCATATTGGATCGATCGAACCTAGGATCGCTTGACCAGACTGAACTAGTAGGTTTGGTTCGGTTCCCGAGGGCGTTGGTCCAGTTCTTGGTTTCATAAAAACGGAACCAGTGATTTTTGGTCTTGTTCTCGGTTTCGAGGGAGAATTGGACTGGACCAACTCTTTTTTTTTTCAAAAAATATTTTCTTATGTTCTTAAAAATAGTAATAAACCCTACAATAGTAACAATTATAGTATTTTTTTTTTTTTATAATTTTTTGGCTAAGTGGTAAGTTCCATTAGACTGGACCAACTGGTCCAGTCTATCTCGGTCCCCTATCCAAATAGTGGGAAGCGATCCTCCTGATTTGGTTCTTGATTCCTAGGTGGGACTGGACTGGATTGTGAATCAATCACCCCTAGGCCACATTGGCAATTTCCTAGAAACAATAATGATCATGTAATCTAGGACATTCTTCTTTCACAATCACCAATATTCTCCTCATGAAAGAACAATCTCACAAACAAGTATACTGATGTTGATGGGGAACATAGTGGGAGGGTTCAATGTAGTCTCTTAAATACCAAAAGCAATGAGCATTTGAGACAAACCAATTTGGATGATTTCATTGCCACTTGATATCAAAGTCCAACCTTTGCCAAATTATGTTGAATCTAACTCAAAAGTCGGCCTTACAACGCACATATCTAAAAGGGGAAAATAATAGAGTACAGGTACACAATTTAGTACTATAGTGACAAAAGAACCAAATGACTGATAAGGAAAGAAATTCCATTATATTTTTAAAAATGCATTTGCAATATAGGTCGACGACAAACTCGAGATGTAAAGCTCCCTTGCATTTGCATGCAAAAACCACTAAGGGATGTTGCGACCTCCTGAAGCCCTACTTTGGGCGCAGAGGCTAATGACTAGCGCTAGGTTTGGGCATAGTTCGGGCATAGTTCGGGCTATCCCAAGCCTACTAATTCGTGACTTATGATATGAGATTTTAACTTGTAAGTCATTTTTATTTAGAAGTCGTCACTAATTAATTTGAGGTAGATCGATTAGAAATTTAAATAAAATATTAAGAGAAATATTTTACTCCTATGCATTCAAATAAACTAAGATTGAGAATTTAATCACACTAATTATCAACTAATGCCTTTTCGATGCTTAAATCTTGTTTAAAGTTTGAAGTTTGATTTTTTTTTGACAAATTTTTCATGCATTAGAAAAAACTCCAAAAAACATTTTTAGGCCTTTCCCTAATTTGAGATTTTTTGAATTTTTAAAAACTTTTTAATTAGCTTTTTATTAAAAAATTAAAATAACAAGATAATATAAACCTGACCTGAATTGCGCATCCGGATGGCGAGAGAAGAGCTCTCTTAAGCCTGCGTTTGGGAAGAGCTTTTCCAAGTATTTTGGACACCTAAAGGCCTTTTGGCCAAATATTAGGCGTTGGAAAATTTTTTAGAAACCCTCTTGTGAAAAAGCCAGCCTTCTGAAGGTTGAAAGCCCAAGGCACCGTTGGGCTTTCAGCTTTGGCTTACTGTTCATCTCCTTCGTTGAGCTGTTCATCTTGTGCAGGGCTGCTGAGGGTGGGCGACGGACTGGTGAGAGGCCGATGACGGTCACGGCGACCGTCGCCGGTGGGTCACGCGACCTCCGGCGGGTATCTAGGCCGTGCGACCCGGATTTGGGTCGCCGGAGGTCGCGCGACCTCTGGCGGACTCAGATCTGGTCGCCGGGAGGTCGCGGAGGTCGTGCGACTTGCCTGAGGTTGCGTGCCAGGCAGCCGTCTCGCCGGGGGTCGCGAGACCCAGGCGAGACTTTCGGCGAGGGCCGCTGCGCCGGGGGTCGCGCAACCCCAGCCGAGACAGGTAAGTCGCATGAACTAAAGAGGGGGAAAACGAACCAACAGAGCCCCGACTCACGCCGAAGCTAACAACGATCGACAAGCAACAACCCAAGAGCCGCAGCATACACACGAAGGGGGCCGGAAATCACGCGCGCTGGACAAACGGCGAAACTCGCGACGGGGGAAAACAGGGCACGAAACAGGGGAGGTTCGGCCGAGGGTCCCTACCTTTTGCGTGTAGAACACCCCCGATTTCGGTTTTCTGTCTCAGATCTCACTCTCCGCCTTTGGATCTCTCCTATTCTCCCGGCCTCGCTCTGTAGAACACCCCCCGATTTCTCTCTCCTCTACCTCCACCTCACAGCTCTCAGATCTCACTTACTCTCTGAAGAGCTCCCCCGATTTCTCTATCCTTCACCCCCTCAACGCGAGGAAGGAAGAAAGGAAGGAGAAGAAGAAGAGGGCCGGGCCGCGAAGTCACCGAGGTGGGCGGCGAGATGGGCCCTGGGCCCCCGCGTAAAAGAGAAAAGAGGCTGGGATTAGGCCCACCCCCAAACCACTTTATTTATTTATTTATTAATTAGTAATAATAATTAAAAAAATTCTATTTATCCAAAATGCTGTCAAATAAGGGAAATAAAAGAAAAATAAAAATTAGCTGATGCAAATAATATTAATGCCTATGTGATGTGAAAATCTTTTTGTTATAGTCAAATTGGTCCCTAATTTTCTATGCAATTTTAATATTAAATATTTAGTCAAAATTTAGGTGTTAACAATGAAATCATGCTAAAAAAGAATGTTAACCTCATAGTGATGGAAGAGCTTGAGTGCAACTTCTTCTACATGGGACCAGCCAATTTCTAATCTAATCGATTTCCAACAAGTACAAAACATCATCATAATTTATTATTTCAAAAGGATCGGAGGTAACACATGAATAAGAAGCACTTGGTTAACGACATGGAGGGGCACATAGTTACTGTTTGACATCTTTCGAAGACTGAATCTTGACATCCATGATTTTTAATAAATATTCAATCTATTATTTAGGAAAACATGCACATTAGAAAAATGATGAGAAGGTGCTGTTAGAGTATCTTTTTTGGAGACCGATCATTGATTAGAGAGCTGCGACCAAATCTTGAGTTCTATAGAAGGGTGCTACATTGCAAACGTCCACGAAACAGGAAATTTATTGGAATTCTTAATCTAGAGTGAGATGGAGTTGGCATTTGGGGAACTAAATAGATTTACTAATGCAGAAACTACAAAGAAAAAGAAGATTAATGTATTCAAAGGACTTGCTGCGGATAATTCTTGAGTTGCAACAATATTAGCTGGCGAGGTTGGCTAGTGACCCTTGCTAGCCCTCAGTCTAAAATAAAAATAAATTAAATAAAAAAGAAATAAATTAAAAAAATTAAAAATGTCTACGTCAATGGTGGCTATGTCATATCGGACAACTGATATCCACATTATCGATTTCCAATCAAAATTGACTAGATAGATCGAATTGAAAAAATATGAAAATATTTAGAACTAAATTGATAAAATTGAAAGGTTTATGACTAAGTTGACACGGATATAATAGATTTAAGATTTTTTTGATAATTGTCCTGTACAAAATCATTCACACTTGTTAACAAGTTACTGAGTCGTTGGAGAATTCCTATCATATAATGCTACCTTGTGCTCATTAACACGAGATTATACAAGAAGGCCCCACCTCGTAGACTTTAAAGATATTCATTAGATTTTCTAATGGTGACAGAATTTGGAATCGCCGTATTGTCCGATGCTTGCACCAATGAATTATTTGCATATCGTACAAAGACAAGCGAAACAAGGCAACAAGAAACCACAACTTTATAGATACGCAACAACTTGCAATCAAGAAGTTTGATTTGAACACATGGTCGCAAATTGGTTTTTTGCCTGTAAACCTTTTCAAATAATTGGTCTTTTGCTAAAAGACCTCTTGGTCAACGCTTGGGTCTTTGGCCAAAAAAGAAATGTATCACAATACTTACGTTATGATCCCGTAATCATCTGCTTTACTGGCAAATTTCGCTGGTGATGAGTAGTATGCTTCAAATATGATGGATGAATTGAGAAATATAATAAAGCTGTGCCGTGTTTGAAATTTTTGTGGAAATCTCTAGGAAGAAGCTTGGGTAAGGTCAATGTTGAATTTGACTCAGAATCACTGTGGAGAGGAAAGTGCAAAGCAATAGGGAGGACCATGAGGTTTACATTTCACCTCAATTAGCAGCGTGAAATCATTTATTATTGAAGATTTTTTAATTTGTGCCTGATGATTTTAATAAGTGATTTAATTATTTGGGATGTATTGGTAAATTTTTTTATTTTATTTTGTGATAGATGACTTTAAAGTTGTGATTGATCATTTTTCTATTGATATTTAGGGAATACGAACATGCAAACCCAATTATTTGGAGGTCCATGAAAGAACCTACAAGTGTCATGAACTTATTAAGTTCAATCATTTTGCCTATGCAAGTGGTTTTAATTTAAAGTGGTTTATATGCAGTTGGTGGGATTCAAATTAGTGGCTTCCACTTATTGAACTGGAAAGTCTCAGACCCCTCACAATTGTAGAAAAAGAACTTGGAGCAATACACTAGCATATAACATAGCCTCTAGAAAAATCTTTTCATAAAACTTATATGAATAGTTAAGGGATAATGGAAGCGCTAGTGCCTTTCAATATTGTCCATGTATTCCCTTTTTTCCTACTATGGTCTCTAATTTATATATAATTTTTATCGAGTTAGTCCTTTCGTTAAAATTGCAAAGTTGCTGAAGTATCATCCATTAATGCCACATTTAGATTGATCGGATGAACTGAAGATGAGATGGAACTCTTTTGTTGAAGATAAATTTATTAGGAAATTAAAAAAAAAATCATAAGCACTAAGTGAGAGAGATGCTACACCTGTGATGAAAATTTAACAATTTCGAAATCTTAGCTATCATTACCAAATATAGTTAAGTATAATGGATGCTAATCCAAAATTTATGAGGGGAAGAAAAAAAGCAGAGAAAGTGCAAGCAACAAATCAGGCAGATGTACAGGCAAGTCGGGGGAAGTCACTAGGGAGAGCTCATGATTGAGTTTGCAAGTGGTAGCATTCATCTTGAAGTTGGAGTCTCCAAAGAGGTGGAAAAATTGGAGTTATGTGGGTGGTTCTTGTACGTATTGGAGGGAATGGTTATTCTTAGTATTTGGATTGTAAATACCGATGTTTTTGGGATTGTAAAGCTCTCTCTTTCCACAATCAAGCATATCTACATTCTATGCTTATCTTTACTTTTTAATAGACCATTTTGTTTTCCTGGAAATATGCCTTTTCAATGCAATTTAGATATTTCTTGCATTTTTTTTTTTGGAATTTTTCTCCACACTAAGCTCCATATTAATTCACACTCCGTTGAATCCCTGCTTCGTGCACTTTGGGAGTGAGGTATGTAACTGTGAAT
The DNA here is from genome assembly GCA_014182885.2 of Eucalyptus caleyi. Lineage (NCBI taxonomy): Eukaryota > Viridiplantae > Streptophyta > Magnoliopsida > Myrtales > Myrtaceae > Eucalyptus > Eucalyptus caleyi. Next base: position 47,557,762 of record CM024467.2, read on the forward strand.
CGATCTCGGTTGCTCTTGGCACTATTTCTTATATTTCTTTAATAAATATTGATCAAAATTTTGAGTTGTCTTTTATTAAAATAAATTGTCCCCTTTAATTTTCTCTCAAAACGTCCTTCAATATTGGAGATAACTTAGAAATCTCACTTGGATAATCATCACTATTAAATGTGTGCTAAGAAAATTTATTACTCAAAAAAAAAAAAATTAGGAGATGTATTTGCGATCATGCATATCTCTTGTTCCATGATGGGCATGACACGTATAAAGTTGGTGATACTTATTGAGATAACTAAGGTTATTGATGATTTGCTATGAGACAGATGATTTTCCCTTAAGCTCAACAATGCTTGCTATATTCTCTTGTTTATGGTTATTAATTGTAACCGGGTACCTAGTGATCTTTATTCAGAATAAAGAGGATGATGCCTTGATCTAAAAAAGGAAGACAAATGTATCAAACAAAACAATCAAGCCGAAAGTTGAACTAGAATTTTCAACATTTTATCTATCATCAATTATTACATGAGGTTGAGAGGTAATGGAGTCCCAAGAAGTTGGGTCGAATTTAGTTAGATAATGTAGTCATGTGCAATTTCATGTGCTAAGCATAATGAAGTATGAGTCAAGATAGCACAAACATCACCTGTATTTTTATTTGCATGTAGGTGATCCATAATTTGTAACTCATTGACTAAAGGCATGGTTTGAGAAAATTTCCTACAATTAGGAATGTACAAAAAGATAGCCATTTATATCAAGTATGGTAAATTTCATTTTTACTCTTGTTTTCAAATCGAAGAAGTTTGGTTAGCATGTGTTTGCATAGGACTCTATCTCTCTTTATAAATCTTTACAGATGTTTGAAATGTATATTTTTGATGGATCCACTCGCTTAGTAAAAGGACGAAGCAATGTTTTAAGTAACAATATCCGATTCCCCATAGTCATAATCTACATATAAACTGGCACTTTTCTTCGAATGGTATTCTAATAAATTAAAAGTGAGGTTGTCCATTAAAGAAATTCGATGAATAGAAATATGAACCAAAGGTGAGGGCTCATAATTAAAGATTTTCATGTACACACCTTTCAAGAAAGAACATATGGCTTTTAGTCAACTATTCCGGTTCTGATTATGGCCAATTTTTGAAAATGGAACCGGAGGCTGAACCGGAGTATGGGCTAGTATGTGGTTCTACTGGTTCATCTGGTCTAGCTACTTATACCGAATGGTTCGAATACAAAGAATGAAGCAAGAAAAATAAGCAACATTTGAAATGATGATTTTGAAAATGTCATGAGAAAACTCACAAGTAATATTTGCAATGAGCAAAAATAAATTTTTCCAACATCACCCTATGATTTTCAAGTCACGAACTAGGCTACCAACAAGAAGATATTAGACATGATGTCATCCAATGAAAAGAGACAGTACTTCATTTTCTTTTTCATTTTTTTTCATTGATTGTGCTATTGCGACTTGGACATAGCTACTTTCTAACAATGAGGCCTGAGGCCATTGGCCATTTGGCCTTGGCAGGGTCGAATGTCATTTGAAATTCACATGTAACTGGTGCTGCGAGGGTCAGGGTACAAGAGTGAGGATGCCATCGTGATCTGTAGGGTCCTAATCGGGGTTAATTGATCTGTCAAGACATGGTTTGCAAGCAATCTCGATGGTGATCACTAGCACCGCTAGTGTGATTGCTATGAGCATTGAGCAGGTTTGCGACTATGGACATTCATTTTCATTTTTCTTTTGCTGCGATAAGAGAGATGGTGATGCCGAGTAAGACAAGAATAGTGACCCTGGCCTAAGGAAAAAACATGTAAATATTAAGAAAGATGTGCTCTAAGTGCATTGTGAAAATTAACTTATCGTAGCGCTTTTTAATCAACACTTAGGTCTTTCACCAAAAAAGAATCAATAAGATGTTAGATTCAAGATTCCATCCTGGAAATGAACTTTTACATGATGCTACTCCTTGGGACCTACATAATTATCTCATTTAGTGGCAACTTCTGCAAAATTCACGTTGAATATGATCAAAGGGCTCGTTAGAATGCGGAGTATTAAGCTATATAAGAATGACAGACACCTTTTCACGGTCTTGATGAAAAGCTGGTAAAGCAAGATTTGCACCATATCTTTCTGTGAAGTTTCTCCAAATCTGCCATGGACTTCTGAGGTTTACTGTAATAAGCGAGGAGCAAATTAACATGTTTGACAGAGTTGACCTGGCAGGGCTGGCGTTCCCCACGGCGCTTGCCACCACGATGCCGTTTCTCATCGCCTGGAACGTGCCAAGGGCTAGAGAGTCCTCAGTGTAAGGGAGAGCCGGAGAGGCTTGCCGATGTCTAGGGAGATGCTCAGTACATCAACTCCATCGCCAATGGTGTCATCTATAGCTGCTAAAATGTCCTCCTCAGAGCAAGTGGCTTCCATTTGCTTGGTCGCGTCAGGGATCGCCCAACACACCTTGTTTATGGTCAGGTGGGCAAGCAGCGCCGCCTGAGGAGGTGCCCCAAGCAAGCCTGCCGAAGGCTGAGATGTCCGGAACCTTCTGGCCTCTGACTGTGGAGGCCGTGTGGGTCCCGTGCCATTACATGTCGCGAGGCGACCGGTAGTCTAAGGTGGTGTTGAGAGGAAAGGCATTTACCCTACATGTGCATGGTTCCAACTAGTATTGAAGTCGAAGCACTCAATGACTAATGAATTCTCCCGCAGCAAGTCTCACTGTATGTCAAGTCACTAATGCCTCAAGTAACATATTAGAGGATATGGTGACAACGAAATAGGACGAGAGCCCACACTCAACTCCTCTGGACATTCTCAGGAAAAGATCCTAACAAACCCGAGTACGAGAGATAAAGCAATGAAAAGATTTGGCAAGGAACCATATCAAACAGGACATTTGAAGAGAGATTTTGGACAGCTCACACTTTCAGAAACAAATCTTTATTATCTAAATTGGGAACACCGAAATATTATTTCAGTAGCGATCGTGAAAGCAACAGATTCCTCAGCATGGATAGTCCGAGTAACCAGGTTTCTCGAGTCTACTTGTAAATTTTTATTAAGAAGCGACAGGACCAAACTCCGACTCTGCTTTGTGACCATCCGCGGGAAATAGAAAGGAGAAGATGCTTCGGACAAGATCTAGATGGGCTGCACTTGTACGTCACTGAAACCAAGCGCGTGGAAAATGACATTCTTATAATGTGATCCAGCAGTAAATACCCCCGATCGCATGCAGCTAGCTTGTCCTAGAAACTCATAAGTAATGTTTTAATGCATATTCTTATTGTATACAGATTATGTGAAATTGTGGACATTTGAGTAGTAAAAAGATATGGAGTACTTTAGTTGCAAACATTTCATGGTAATGAATATGGTGCTTTAAGTTTGTGAGCTATTTGATGTATTTTATGAACTCATTTGAAACAATTGAGAATCTGATTACTAAGAATTCCTAAGATTGTGGACCCCAAATGATATTTTCCCTAGGTAGGAGAGAATATTACTTCCTAATTCAATTAAAAAACAATGGCATAGTCCATATTGGCGCTTATGGAAAGAGCTATGAGGATGAAGCACCAAAAGCTATAAACACAACTAGACTCCGACAAAAGCAGAAAAGCAGAGTTCGAACATTATCTGCTAATAGCAACTAGCAAGTGAAACTTTCTTCTTCATACCAACCCTCTGAAGAGCATACGAAATTACAGTATGCTCAGTAGCTGAGTGATCCTTAGATCATCTGCTTTTGCGGAGGATGCATCTAAAATTGGTGATTTACTAAGAAACTATATCACCTTCAATAACTAGCTCTCTCTCTCTATTTCTTTTGGAAATATTGGATACTACTGGTGAGCATATAGGATTTTGGACGTATCTCTCTTTTACCTGATATCAAGCCCAACCTCCAGGGGAAAGCATCAGAGTAAAATGCGGAAACTATTGCAATTCGTGAATCTCGGAAATCTGGGATGAGTGGTTTATAAAGAAATTCTATAGAAAACTGGATCCAAGGCCTTTCTCTCTTTTTGATGGTCTAAAGATGTTCTAGCTTGAACTCATTGCAATTTAGAGAGTCTCTCATATTGACATGGTCAAACTTGTACAAAACGTTTTTCTCCCACCAAAGTAAATTGGCAAGAATTTACATGTAAAAAGCAGCAGATCAGATAAGTTCAGAAACAGAACAAAAAGAATGACTAAACAACACCTTATAATCAGTGTCAAAATTATCTACAAGAATAAAATAACTAAATCATGTTATATTGAGTCAATTGATTATTTATCATCACAACACGAAGGCGGGCATAATATCTATGTATCTATATTTTATGAACTCTAGTAAAACGACTGAACAGTAGACAACTAAACTAATTTAAGTTATGATAATTCATGTAGGATATTACTTGCCAATCCATGTTATCAGATAATCAACAACTGTGGACCTAACCTTGTAACAATTGTCTGCTAAAAGAAGATGAACCAAACTAACCATCCTTGCATGGACATTCATAATGTTTCAAGAGCATGAGTCAATGCCACTGTCAATCAGAGATTGAATTACTGCCCTGGTTTTACCTTCAAACTTGTCCCTCTCTCTTAGAGTATAGGAAGCTTGCACACATCAACTTCCCTCGCCTGGTCTACCTAACCCGGCCTATGGCCAAACATGCTGGTATGTTCGATTGAGACTGAGCACAGCTCTGATATCCTTAGAATTGGTACCTGCAACAGCGACCCACTTGCACGTGACCTTGTGAGTGAGTGAAGTCGAGATGAGGCACTTGGAGATGAAAACATTTAGCATGAATGGCTCCATGTAGGCTATGGTCCACTGCTCGAAGGACACATGCTTATTTGGATTCTTGGACTTCTTCCCCTTTTGGTCAGTGTATGGCTGCTGTTGTCGTCATCCAAATAGTCCAACTCCAAAGAACAACTTGGTGTTAAACGATGCTACCCAAAAGCCAACACTCATACCAATTCGATAAAGGATAGAGAGCCCCCACATTCCAATCATTATGCTACGCCAGTACCATTATCAAGGAAATGACATACAGAGGACATTCCAAACTAGAAAAAGAATGAAATATTCAATGAAGCACCTGGCCATCAGGAATACCACATGTCGGCACAAAGATGCCATCTCAAGAAGCATCAACACCATGATTAGAACACCATTAGTGAACACGTTGCAAAAAGCTCCATTTAACACTTTCTAGCAAATGAAAGCAGCCGCTTAGATCTTAGCAAGCATGACACCTGAAAGAAACAAACATCATCTGTAAGACATGTCTAACTACTGACAATCTTCAAGATTAACCAGAGAGGTGGGTAAGAATACATTCCCATATAACGAAACCTCACAATCTTCGAAGTTGCATTAACTGAGGTCATGCTAAGCATTTCATCGAACAGCTAGAATGTATGGGTGAGTAAGTGGTCAACAGACCCTAATTGTCGAATCATGTGATAATTCCTTTAAAACCTAGTCGAACTTTCTTTTCAGAAAGACTGACTTCATATGAGCCAATATAGAATTCGAAGAATGCAAATTTCTTCCTTATGACACCAGATTCAGGCACACATGATTAGGCACACAGATTCACCTATCTTGCTAAATTGGGAGTTGCATCATTTCAAGCCAATAAGGTTCGGATGGTGGTATTAAGGTCGCCCTCCCAACGCCATTCATCACCCACATAGGAGAGTATCTTAACTTGATGATTGTTGGTACATCAATTAGATTTTTGTTTGTAATTTCAAAATAAAGTTAGTAATTTGAGAGGCGTTGGCTTGTCATGAGAGTAAATATTGGTTGATTATTAAAGTAGTTTGTAATTTTGAAAATGTTGGTACTATCCAACCTAACAAGATAATTTAAGGTGGCAAGTAACTACAATTAGTTTGTATTTTATAGAAAATGAATGTTTGGAAAATATTTTCCTAAAAATAAGTTTAAATTTAATTTAAGTAATTTTTATATTAATTATTTACACATCGACACAAAACGACGCCGTTTTTGCAATTTGTCACTATGTTAGCGAACAAAGCGATGCCGTTTTGCACTCAACTCGTCGGAAAATTGTCACATTGACAATTTGGCCGGATTTTGGTCGGAGTGACACTTAAGTGTTCCATTTTACTTTGAAACTAGCACTTAAATGTACTTTTCCGAAGTTATGGCATTTAAGTATCCCTCCGTGCCAAGTTTTGGCATTCCAGGTGTCCTAAACTCATTCTCTACCACAACTCTTTACAATCATTGAGGGAAGAAAAAAGCAACTTATTTATCTCAACTTATTCATCTCCAGGTGTCCTAAACTCATTCTCCACCACAGCTCTTTACAATCATTGAGGGAAGAAAAAAGCAACTTATTCATCTCAACTACTTTAACGCTGACGTACCTGTGATTGAATTTGTAAATTTATAATTAATTAAATTAGATGTTATACGACGCATGGTCACTGTAGTTAAATTCACCCATTGAAATTTTATGTAGTTCTTTCTTTCACTTTAATCAACCGGATGCAATAGATTTGCACATATGTCCATTCATTATTAAATAAAGGCCATAAAAATTATATAGGTCGTATATACTTCTTTCAACTTATGAATGTATTTATAAACGTTGTGTATGCATATTCAATTTTATCATTAAGCAATGATAAAGTTCTAGATTATTTAAAAGTTCTATACATCGTATGGTGCTTCTTTAACTATGTTGATAACATAACACAAATAAAGTGAGATTTGATTAAATGCTGTATAATTGTTTTTATGTATTCATGCATCGCATATCGCGTAGCAATTCCATTTTGCAAAATTAAGTTATTGTTTGTCTAAATTATTCTGGAAAACAAAATCTCAAGAACAAATTATTTATCCAATTTTTTACGTCCTATTTTATTCTCACATATCCATGCACAAAACCTCTCTCTCTATATATATATATATATATATATATATATATATAGAAACTCGTCAAAGAAATTGTTCAAATGGTCCGTGGTTTTACAGAAACTCGTCATCTTCGGCAAATTTCGTAATGTCAGTCTACGCAAATTGCTTGACTCCACTTCAGTAGCATCAACTATTTCATCTCCGTTTTCATCTGCCTCGGCTTCTGCGACAATTTGCTGCATCAAGTGGCATTTGCTTATTTCAATCTCTTCGAGCTTTGAAATTGTTCTCTTCATGGACAAAGGAAACAGATGTTTAATGCCACCACAGTCATCCACTTTCCCAATATTTAATTTGCTAAAGGATCCTGGGTCAAGACACCCGCGACAAATCTTCTCCAAGTTGTTCAGATTCTTGAGAAACAAGGATTCCAATCTCGTAAATGCAGCGCGATGGACATTCTCTATGGAATGAACAACATAATGAAATGAGGGGCTATTTTGTACGTGAAGATGCTTCAGTTTTTGAAATCCTTCAATGCACAAATTGTGAATGCTATTGATGCCATCTTGTAATCCATCCAAGTGGAGATCTTGCGTTTTTTTGCAAACATTTCTGTACCCACTCTTCAAGAAGAAGGTTGTCTGAATCCAGCTCGAGCTTTAAAGTTCTGGGTTCTTTGTATTCGCCGGACCAATCCCAAACGTCCCCAATTTGAATTTGATGATTGTTTAGTTTCCCAAATGGCAGGTCTCTTGGGAGATTGGCAGAATGAGGAATGGCAATGAACAGACTGCTCATGTTCTTCATGCTCTCCAACTCAGCTAGGCTGGCATTGCTTCGTGGTATTTCATCCTCGGCCTCCCACTGATCAAAACTGTCTTCCATTTTCAGTTCTTGTAAATTAACCAAGCCTCTGAGCACGCCAGGTTCAATAACTTCGAGCTCGGTACACCCCGTCTAGTCTAAAAATCTCAATTCACTTAATCCACCTATTTGTCTAGGCAGCCGAGCAATTGTAGAATTAAAGAAGCTTAGGAACTGCAACCCTTTCAGCTTTCCAAGAATAGTCACATCCTCCGGATAGCAATAATCAAGATTTAGTGACTTGAGGTTTTCAAGGAACTCAATCGATGAAGGCAAAGAGGTGAAAGAAAAGCCTGTCAAGTCCAAGACTTGGAGCTTCTCCGTAGATTCGAAAAATGACTCGTATTTTTTAAGAGACGAGCCGTCTTCGTATAACAAAAGCATCCTCAAGTTTGGGTAGTGCAATTTTTCAGGGAGCTCATCAATGCCAACCCAAGGGAAGGATATTGCGGTGCATTTACTCAGCTCATCTTTTGACCATTCTTTAAACCCGTAATCCTTCCTCCCGACCAAGGCACTCCAATCCCTAGAGGCAATAGAGATGGCCACATCAACAAATATGTGTCATGCGTTTCAAACCGTTCCATGTCATCACTACCTAGTAGCAACGAAGAGTCTTGCAGGCTATGTATATCCATAATCAACCTATCTCTATTTTCTTCGAGTGACCCGCTGTATTTTGTAAATAAACCCAAACCCATGCAACAGATAAGGGAATGCCCCACAAAAAAGTCTTCCAGAGTTTAGAGCACAAAACAAGGACAACGATTTGATCCTCTCATCTTTTAAGTCATTGTAACTTAGTTCCACTAGTGATCCTACATCCGACAATATCTATATGGGTCGAAGCAACCCTCCATGCAGCCAAATTTCCGTGCTTCAACCTTGTTGCCAACGAAACAATCAAAAGTGGCAAGCCTCCACATTTCTTGACCACTCCTTCCACCGAGGGTTCAAACTCAAGATCATTAACTCTGTCCCCCAATGTCCTCTCAAAAAGTCTTCGGGCTTCTCCATACTTTAACAAATTGAGTTGGATTTCTTGGTCAGAGCTCATGTTATCGCGCAAAACATCTCAATTTCTATATTAACATTTTCGCAAGGGATTCCAACATCTTTCAACTCTAGTTTCTTCCACAAATTATCTAAGATTATGTTTTTTTTTTTTTTTTTTTTTTTTTTTTTTTTGCGATCACGCTCTAACCTCTCACGCAAACAATTGGCTCTCCCATGAGTGGTTTCCACTTTCTTTAGCTTAAGGCCTAGCTCTTCTGCAATTTCTTCCTGGATTGTTTTTAAATCTGGATTGCGTGATACATATGCGATGACAACCACATCAAATAGCTTCTCTTTCTTGACTCGCCTTTCAACATCCTCCAAAAGCTTGGACTTGCCAACACCAGCTGGTCCATACACCCCAACCACACAGATCTTATCATCAGTTATAGCCTTCATTACATCCTCTGTGACTAAAGCCCTCGACTCCAGGACATCTTCTATCTTGTCAATAGATCTTGCAGCAGAAGTGGTAGCAGTGACAATTCCTTTCGGAAGATTCTCATAGTAGACCTTCTGGAAGTTGCTATTTGCGATATCATGGAGTTCCTGAATGACTCGAGTCATCTTCTTCACTTTCTTGCCAATTGGATGGTGCACTATGGGATTGGGAAGCCAACCACGGAAGCAAGCAATTTTTGCACTTTCACCTTGTTGTAACAAATTTTGGGCTTCATTAGCCTTATTCTCCACGCTATCCAACCATTTCTCGATATCAGTGTATATAGGTTTTCCGTCATTGAAGGTTTCATCGACGGAGCTCTGCACCCTTTTCCTCGCATTCTTCAGCTTTTCGACTCCATTTTTGAGATCTTGGACGTAGCTATTGTAGCACAACACATCCAAATTGGCGTCCAATGGGAGCAAATAGATATTCAACTAATTTCGACATTAGATTCGATGCAGCAGAGGTAGCAAATGCCTCGGCCATAATTTCTTCTTTAATGTCGAGAAATTCCCTTCCCCCCTCTTTTGTTTCTTTTCTTGTTCCCTCCTATGATTAATTTGTTCAAACTAATCTGTGCAAAGGAAACTGAACAGAGAACAGAACTTATCCCTCGCGATGCACGAAAAGCAAGGAAGAGCAAAGTGATAAAGCAATGTGAGCAACGAAACAAAACCAACGAAGACACAGAGAAGCACAGTGCATTCAAAGAAAAGAAAATGTACAGTTACTCCGCTCGGTGCACCCAGGCAACACGTTGCTGGTCTACATGGACAATTTGCAAATGATCATACGTGGACAAGCAGCACGTTCCTTTGGTTAACCACGTGCAATGGAAGGCTAATTTTTTCCTTTTCATTTTATTTTCTGTTGTCCTTGTTTTCTTTATTTTATGTTTCTTGACAACGGGGACGACTCTTCGCGGGCCCCAACGAATTTTGCAGTCTCCATCACAATTCCACGTAGAGAAAGTCCAAGTGTGTTCCAATTTAAATCCAAAGCATGAGAAGAAACATGATATGCATATTACTATCGATTCTTTTGAGTATTGACAGTTTAAATTATCTAGAACATTTCTTAAAACATTTCTTTCATTTTCAGGATTTTTCAGGAAAACAAGAAGTCCTTTTTAAAAATTTAGTGAACAAATAACATTTGATTGCTGGTACATGTTTGGACCATTGGATGTTTCTACCATCCACCATCTGGATTTGAATACAAACATCGTGGGTGCTTCTGACACTTACCATAGGGCCTGCATGTTTGTATTTCTTTTTTCTGTTCATAAACAGGTTTTTTGTTTTTTTGTCCTCAGAAATAAAAAAAGAATAGACACACGTTTATTTACGTTTTTGTTCAAAATCTATTTTTTTTCCTAGAACAAAATTAGAACATAACTTAAAAATAAAAAAGTCGTTTTTTGTTCTATAAACACTTTTGAAGAACAAATTTCTCCTCTCATTTCTTTTCTTCTCTCGTTTTCTTTTTCTTTCTTTCTTCTTTATTTTTTGGCCGGTCGCTAGCCTTGGTTATGGCGGCGTCCGCTGTCGAGGGCCGGCGATCTTCTTGGAGGGTCGCCGACCCCGGCGAGGCCGAGTGTCGCCGGTCCCTGGCGAGGCTCGGCCTCGCCTTGGCTAGGCTAGCTTGAGCTCGCCCAAATCCGATGAGGTTGAGCTTGCCTAGCCACCAACAAGGCTCGACCTCGTTGGATTTGGGCGAGCCCGATCTCTCCCAGCCAAGGCGAGGCTGAGGCTCGCTGGCGTGGGGTAAGGCTTGTCGAACTTAGGCTTGCCATGGTTGGGCGAGGCCGCCAGCCCTCGTCGGCTAGTCGCCGGTCTTGGCCAAGGCTGGCGATCGGCCAAAAGAAGAAAAAAAGAAAAATAAAATAAAATAAAAATATTAAAAAATTAAAAGAAACAAAAAAATATAAATTTACTAAACGTGTTTCTATTCATTTTTTATTCTCAAAACAAGTTTACAAAGCGCGTCTTTCTAATAAAAAATTATTCCCCTGAACATAAATAATTTCGAAACACCATTAACTGCGTGCAACGATTTTTTCATGTTTCAATGCAGCTGGGAGACCATTAATGGGTCTCAAGAGCCACCGAAGATGAAGAAGTCGGAGACCTTCGCCACCCGTTCCCGGCCCCACCAACCGGCAGCCAAACCCTGCGACGGGTTGTTCTCCAGATCTAGATCCCGACGACCGGCTCGCGAACAACGCCAATGCTCGTCCATGGCCGTCGTCAGCGTCCTTCGGCCAGATCTGGTCGGAAGAGGTGGTGAAGCTGGCGGAGGAGCCGCGGGAGGAGGTGGTGGCGGAGTCCGAGGTGGAGGAGGAGGGGAGGCGGGGGAGAGCTGGAGGGGGAGGAGCTGGTCCTTGTAGAAGAGCACGTCGGTGGCTTGAGAGAGGGTGAAGGGGAGCGGGGAGAGAGATGGTGAACTCGAAGTCGAAAGAGGAGGAGAACAAGAAGGAGCGGGAAGGCGACGAGGGGGAGGGTGTGGGAGTGGATGATCCAGCACGGTTTTGTCTCTTCTCTTCCCCATAGCTGATACTTGATTAAAAATTTCTGTTTCTTGATTTCTCTATTTCTCTGTTTTTCCGGAATAGGTTTGAAATATAAATCTGTTTGGTAACACAATTTGATTTTTCTATTTCTGAAACAGATTTCTATTTCAGAAATAAATTTAAAAAAAAATCAGAAATTAAAATTTTTAGTTTCTCGTTTTGTCTCAATTTCTGGTAAGAAATTAATCTACATTTTAGAAATTTTGTCATGCGTATCCTAAGATTGTGAGCTTGGGTTGGTGAAAGCATTTCATAGAGATGAAAAGTGGTTGAAGTGGAGATACCTAATATTTCTATGTGGAGGATTACAATCAATTCTGCATGCACGCCATACGCCATGACCCCTATAAATTAGAAAGAGAATCTTTTTGAACTGACGACCTTTAAATGTGGAAATTCTAAATTAAATGAGAATATTGCATTGAACAAAAGTCTATATTTTTACTTTATATTAACAAAAAAAAAAAAAGTGGGGCTGTTTTTATCTCTTCTTAAGATTGATACACACATTTTACTATCAATTGATCAAAATATCAATTTATGATAATAAAAACTAAAGGTCAATCATCACTTCATCCGCTTTTTACTCTCCCATATTTTCTCTTGAGCTTTCATGTTTATTATTAATTGACTAAAATATTCTTCTATGAGTGACCATCAATTAATGGTTAATTAACCATACTTTTTGTTTCTCACTATCAACATTGCTTCTCCCATCTTTTTTTAAACTATGATGGATTAAATTTTGTAATACTTTTAAGTTTGTAACTTTGGTCCATAAATACTAATTTGCTTGGATTGTTCATTTTTTAATGTAACTATTCTATTCATCTTAATAGTAATAGGATGGCTCCAGGTAATTTTGTACAATGCTCAAAATCTCTCTCTCTCTCTCTCAAATAACTTGCAATTAATAAACGGATTTGTGAGAAATGTACAATAGTGAGGGAAAATTATGAGGACAGAATTCAAATGATTGGTGTGAGGCTACAAATAAAAAGATGTCATGCACTTTTTAGATAGCTGGTAATTGTTTTCACATATGTATCATACACCAATTATTTTGATAGACAGTACGTTTTAAAGCATGATAGATGCGGTGTCACCAATAAATTGAAAGAAAATTTCTTTAAAATGGTTGCATCTAAATGTGAGAAATTCTAAATTGTAGGACAACATTACATAAATTAAAATTTTTGATATTGTTACTTTATTTTAAATAAAAGAAATAATGTAAGGCTAGTTTTACCCTCTCTTTGGTTTGGTATACACCTTTTATTATCAATTGAACAAAATATCCTTCTATGTTCAGGAACAACGTTAGTCACCAATCCACCCTACTCTGGTTTTTCTCTCTCATCTCCTCTTCACCTTCTATGTTTATTGTTAATCAACTACATATTTTTCTATGTTTGAAAATAAATTAATCATCAATTAACCATACTTTTTTGTAATTTCTGATGGATTAAATTTTGTAAAATAGTTAAGTTTGTAATTTTGGTCCACAAAAGACAACTTTGCTTAGATTGATAATTTTTCAATGTAGCTTTTCTATTGACGGCGCAAGACGATTTTTATATTGAGGACTGTGGACTCAAATTTTTTTATCTGAACAAAGTTTGCATTGTCCTAACTCCCTCTCTCGCATGCCCGCATGCAACCCAAATACCCATGTTCATTGTTCATTAATGAACAACTTGTAATTAAGAAATAAACTAGTGAAGAGTTGCATAATACAAGGACGAAATGATGACCGCAGAAATCATCACTGCGGTTCTGTCCAACTTGCCCAGATCAATAATTGCAAATGAGACCATCGACAAAGTCAAACAAAACAAGGCAATTAAGAATCACCACTTTATCAGCACACAACTTGCTATTAACAAATTAATTAGCTGAGAACTAGTGTGCGATATTAGAGGGAAACAAAATGATGGAGAGGAACTGATATCACCAGGTACGTCGACCGCCCAAACACAATTTTAACCCAAGTCCAGACGGAGTGGGTCGTTTCCAACTTGTCGACGGCAACGACCTTAACGTCTTTCATTCTTTTTTTTTTTTTTTCATTTTTGATGGCGTGGAAGGGAGAAAATATTCAGTGGTTAGTGCGCGCCACGTCATCCACTGACCTGGTGCGCACAAACCAATGAAATACCGGCACGTGTCCCTGAGCGGGACCCATTGAAAAGGAAGGCGCTGATTTTTGGTCGGCTCGACTCGGCTTGGCTCGGCTCGGCTCCACCGCAGAAGAAAGGATGGTCAGCGTATTCCTCCCGCTCAAAATTTTTTCTCCCTCCTCACTCGAATTTGTTGGGTTTTTCTCTCTCTCCTCTCTCGCCTCTCTCACTCTTCCTTCCCTCTCTCTTTCTCTCTTCGACAAACAGGACGCGACCTCCCAGTCTCTCTGTGCCCTCCCTCTTTCCGATTGGCGAACCACTGCTAGCAACCAACGAACTACCGCACCGGACCGGCGAGAGGACCGCGACCTCCCTTTCTCTCTGCCCTCCCTCTTTTCGATCGGCGAACCACCGCACGAGACCGGCAAGAGGACCTCGAGCAATCGACAAACCACTGCACGGGACTGGCGAGAGGACCGCGACCTCTCTGTCCTCCCTCTTTCCAACCGGCGAACCACCGCAGGGGACCGGCGAAAGGACCGCGAGCAATTGACGAACCACTACACGGGACTAGTGAGAGGACCGCGACCTCCTTCTCTCTCTCTCTCTCTTTGCCCTCCCTCTTTCCAACCGGTGAACCACCGCGAGCAAATCAGAGCGTGGTTTTGCTTGGTTTTTTTTTTGGGGGGGGGGATTTTTTTTTTAAAGGCTGAGGGGGTTGGGCTTCTTTGTTTGTGCTGGCCAGATGACGGAGAAGGCGATCATTAGAAAGGAGAAGCACCTGGAAGAAGAGATTGATGAGGACGAGGAAGTCATCTACAAAATCAAAGTTCCGACGAACAGGTTGTTGGAGTCAACACCTAATATAAAAACAAGAAGTCCATTATGCATGAAGTCTGGACGTGAGGCAGCGAAGAAGAAGAAACTCGTACGTGGGCAGCAAGCGTACACATGAAGGAATGGATGGGCACATATTAAAATAATAGTATAATTGTTACTGGAGCCTCCAAGGAGCAAGAAGCAAAGTTCAACTTTGCTAGTACTTGGACGTGAAGGAAAAGAAGACAGCCCACAATTATTGACTCCTTAGCCAAGAAGAAAAGTTTAGGCGGTGGAATCCAGGCGGTGGAAGATGTCTATAAATAGGGCTTGGGAGTGCAAACGTAAATCAGGCCAAAGTGCCTCACGGGGAGAAGTGCCTTAAGGCCAACAGGCCTCAAGGTGAAAGAGAGACTTAACAGCCTTAAGCCACTGCAGGCAGAGTAGGGAGGCCAAGGAGAGAGCCTCAGGTCAACAGGCCACGGAGAGGGTCTCACGCCACACGCAAGCGGAGAACCTCAGGCCAGTACGAGGTGAGCTTCAGGGAAAGCCTCCAGCAGTGAGAGCTTCGGAACAGGAAGTCACCAGGTGCAACGGTGAACTTTGAGAGAGAAAGGCACTGCAGCCTCAGTAGTTCTGTGTGAGCGAGTTATCCCTCCGTGATCGAGAAGGGAAGAAGAAAATAGAATAGTTGTTTATGTGCATGTATCAATTAGTTTGAGTGTGTGATTGTATCAGCTAGTTTGATTTGAATATTTCAACGCTTCCGCATATTTTATCAATTGCATACTCTACAATTGGTTCCAAATCCTTTTGGTTCCAACAATTGGTATCAGAGCAAAGAATTGCATATCCAACACAGGTGACTACGAAGCTGATTCGGCATTCGGTTAGATGTTGTGTGTTTCGGATGGGTTTGGAGCTGTTTCACGAGTCGTGGGTGAATTTTGGTTCAGGGGTTTAAGATGCTAGTGTCCGACTTCGGATGGGTTAAATTCTTTCGTGAACCATGTTGCTCATAATGGCTATCGGGATGCTGTGTGGTTCGATCTTTTCTTTGATGTTATGATGTTGCCGTAGGTTTTTTTTTGTTATCTTTTTGGTCGATCAATGTGAAGGACCAATTGCATGTAATTAGAGGCTTCATAAACACATTACCACTTGAAAAAGGCTTAGCTTTTGAGTAGTCCATGTGATGTAGCATTTATAGTGTGCGTCGAGGCTTTTCTTACTTATGTGTTAATAGTTTCTTTTAATAGTCTCTAAAGATTGGTACAAGTTAGGACATCTTTTCACCACTTTGTGAAGAATTCTAGTTGTATGGGGAAGCGGGTTGATATTCTGACCCTTGGGATTCCTGGTTCATGATAATGGTCCTGAAAGGGGTTGATCTTGAATTTAGTTTATGTTCAACATTT
Source organism: Eucalyptus caleyi (assembly GCA_014182885.2). Taxonomy (NCBI): domain Eukaryota; kingdom Viridiplantae; phylum Streptophyta; class Magnoliopsida; order Myrtales; family Myrtaceae; genus Eucalyptus; species Eucalyptus caleyi. The sequence continues at coordinate 47,573,985 of CM024467.2, forward strand.
TGTCATGCTAGATGGGTCAATCCCCAAATTTTATAGGGACTATCGTCGGCAAGAAACGTAGCAAGCCTTTTTAGATTTGGTCAGCAGGTTGCGATATTGACTCCCTAATGCTGTTAACTTTATTTTGAATCATGTCATCTACAAACTTCATTATTTAGTTATAAGTCAAGTTTTTCAAAGAGATGACAGGTTTATCATCATTTTAGTCTGTATTGGTAATTAATGATTATTCTTCTTGATAAATTCGTGCATGTACTGTAGAAATGACTATACTATTATAATAATAAGGTATTCTCTGGGAAATGCACAGATACGACTTGCTTTGCCTCGAAGGGCTTGCCCAGGCCCTACGTGTATTCAATAAGCAGGAGGAGACACCTCAATACAGTCTTCGTAACATCAGCAGGGGATCAATGCTTAAGATGCATGTAAAACCAGAGGTACTGATATGTGAGGATTGATCTGTCTAGATTGATCTATGCTGGAATCATTTATTACTTGAGTGACCATTTATGTGTTGCAGACCTCACAAATCCGTCCATACGTTGTTTCTGTTGTCTTAAGAGGGATAACATTTGATGAAGCCAGTTATAACAGCTTCATTGATCTTCAAGACAAGATCCATCAGAACATTTGCCGGTATTAATTTTTGGATCTTTAACATGCAGCATAATACCTGTTTTCCTTCTCTATTTCAAGATTTTAGGTTTGAGAGGGAGTGGCGGGAGGACAACAGATTTTTGGGAAGCCTTTACTGTGTTCATTTGAACCTTAAATGTAAAGAAGAGCGACTGTGATCTTACATTGAGATGCAACGTCCTATATGGGTTGTCCAGAGCAATGGTTTTAAAAACTTTCCAGCATGTAGCCAATTGTCTTTGCAAGCGTGCATTTTAGTGTGATACAATAATGTTACTTTATAAATTAAAGACGTGAGGGAAGCATTATTTATTTTTATTTTTTTTAAAAAATAAGTCATGGCTTCACTGTTGCTTATGCTCTATGTGCTCAGTAGGGGTCATATATATTATTACCCTTAGGAGGGCTTTAAATTGTGAGAAATGCCTGGATGTGAAGAGAGGACTCCGCTGAGTTGTTTTGAATAATTTGGTGAAGTGGTGATGATAGATATGGTGCTTGAACTAGTTTTCATTCTCGAGATCTATATTCAATTTGATATTTTATTTGCATGTAATAGATGCCCAGCCCCCCAATCCCTCCACTTAGTACATCAGATGCTTGTACTTATGCTAGATCCTCAAAATATCTGCTTGGATTGACATGCTCAAATTCTCTTGATATTTTAGGCGAAGAACACTGGTTGCAATTGGGACTCATGACTTGGATACGCTAGAAGGCCCCTTCAGCTATGAGGTGTGTGTCTGAACTAATCGCCTAAACTAGAATCTAAAATGAAGAATTCTGCACGTCCTACTATCCTCGCTTGAAGCTAAGGCCCAGCTAGAACTTAAATGGAAGATTTTCAGATTGCTGGCATAATGGATCTTGTCATGATAGAGTGTTATCTGGGCTGGAAGCTTGTGCTCACCTATTCTTTCCTTTTTTTTTCTCTATATATTTAAATGCCTGAGGGATTCCCTCTTGAAGATTCTTTCTACCCCACACTTTGCCTCAGCATATATTACATGTTTTAGAGGAGTTGTAGCTAGCTAGACAAGCTTTGACCAGTTCAAGTTTTGTCATCCTCTGAGCTTGTCCCAGAGGATGGTATTACTATATATATCCGAGATACTCTATTTTGATCCCAAAAATTTGTAGTATTATGTTTTGCTATCAGGAGTGCTCATCTACTAGATAAAGCATAGACGAAAACAGACATGACAAGGAATTGCACATTTGGTTTAGCTTAATATGTATGAGTTATATATTTGCCTCAAGGTTGACATAGCTGGTCCAAGGCCACTAAATTGGGCTCAGCAGCCACATGAAGCCTGGTGACAAACTGGCCCGTCAAATTGGCCTGCCCAAGCCTTAAGGGTTATATATAGAAAAGAAGAAAGTAGACATAGGCAAACATTCTCACAACCCGCCAAAAACTATACTTCCTTGAATGCTGTTAAATTGTTGATCCAATTTCTAGAAACTTCATGAAAGATTTGAGCTAGAAAAGTCAAGAAAAATCCTTAAGAAAATCTAGCTTAGGTGGCAAAGAAAAATGTAGAAGCATATGTGTAAAACTCTCTGGAAGAAGAGAGGAAAAATTACAATCTAGAACTCTCTAGATTAAGCCTAAGTAGACAACATTCTACACAAATCTCGAATGTTGGTAGAGCACCCTATAAATAGGAAAGAGGGGAGAGCATAGTAGAAGAAGAAATGTAAGCAAGCTCCTCCCCTTCCCTTTGTACTACAATAAACAATAAATAAAAGTTCCATTTTTGTTCCCTTGTATTCTCTTCTAATACCACCTTGCACACACACATTAACACACCTTGCACACACATCAAACACACGCTTCCGCACAAACATCCAACAAATGCAAATTAGGAATGTACTGTTTTGGACGTAGGACGCTCATCCAACAGCTGGTTCCTAGGCTATCCCACCTCGTCGGACTGTGCTTTGGGTTATGGCCGGAGCAATCACCTTCCCAGCAACAACAGAGGTCATCAACCCATGGCTTATCACAATGTAGTAGTCACAGGAGTCTTCTTTTGGGCCAGAATGGTGGAGTAATTATTCACCAGATGGCATTCCAAATGGAGTTAAAAAGGAAAAAGGAAAGAACAACAGAAAAATGAACTATTCTGAGAAGATGTGGGTTATTTCTTCACTTCTAATGACTGCTGATGCGGGAACTACTTTTTTTGAACTCCTAGGTGCGGGCACCTGAAACAACATTTCAAACTGATAAGAAGTCAAGTTTGCAGAATCTTTGTCCCGATTATGAAGAAGCAGAGCAAGAAAAGGCACCATTCATTTATTTTGTGGCATTCTCTCCATCGTAAGATTTAGATTTATGATTCCTTTCAACTACAGCAGCAGCTGCTGATGCTGCCTTCTCCAACCCCAGATTCTGTAACTCTTTAAGGAATCCATTAACATCAGCAGGACTAATTTCATAGGGGCTATGGGCAGGACCAGGAAACGAGCCGCTTGTCACTTCTTCCTTGTATTCAAGAAGAGCTTTGTTGATAACATCCCCAACTTGGGCATACTGTTTACAGAATTTTGGTGTGACCTGTGAAAGTGGGGGTTCCTTTGCTTGAGTAAAATCAAAAGATGCTGAAAATGGAGATGAAGCACAGTTATAATAAAAGAAACAGACCTTGGCATGATGGGGGTGTTGGAGCATTCCAATCAGATCATGGTATACTAGAACCTGCATCAGAGATGGAAAATTAGCCCAAATGCTCATTCTTTAGAGTCTACTACCATTGTGAATGAATCTGCTACATGGCCAGTCAGAAAATCAAAGCAGCTGAAGATAATCATAGCTGTCAGGTACGTTAGTGATGGAGATAGGCAATACAATAAAAAATTTCGCCTAAACAGATTTGTTCATTCATTGCAGTTAGAGAAAGAAAGACTGCACCAATTGTTGCTAAACATCACAACAACTCTTCCCCCAATCAATTTCCCTTAGGTTTTCAACTTTATTTATTTCTAGTGGGGAGTAGGATCAACAAGAGTGAGAAAAATTTGTCCCTTATAACCACACAAATAAACTTAACTCGATAGATAATACTCTCAGATGTCTTCCTATGATACAATGCTGATTTGCTCAGATGTCTCCATGTAAATTAATGCGGTTCTATTAGAAGAGGTTTCCTAGAGCCAAAAAACCAGGCTTCAAATTAGACACGTTTGTACTTGTTGAAGTGTGTGCTACAATAAACAAACTACAAGATACTCTTACTTGAGAAAATTGACTAGGACAATCAACATAGATGGAGAGTGAATTATAAAATGAAATTTAACCAGAATCCCCTGCCACATTCATGTAATCACTTTCAAAACCTTTATCTTACAGCTGGTAAAATGAATTTTTGATAGGCCAACCGAAATGTTCATTAGAATAGTTGATGCAATGTCTTTTGACCCAAAAAAAAAAAAGGATAGATATTTCACCTGATGCGTGCTTAAAACCCTGATCAAACCAATGAAACAAAGAACTGACCTGACCACTGCAAAACGGTCCGGCTCCAATTCCGATAATAGGAATTTTAAGAGCTGAAGTAGCTGCTGCAGCCACTGGTGCTGGTACACATTCCAAAACAACAGAAAAGCACCCCGCTTCCTGCGAAGCTAATGCAGTCTCCACGAGCTATAAGGAGACAAAGCCAATTTGATTTCAACGCACACAAACACCAACATCTCTGGGAACAACTTCATGATGTTCTTCATATGGGAATGGATGAGAAACGTACCTTGACGGCACTAGAGATATTCTTCCCCTGAGGCCTAAATCCACCAAGAACACTAATTGCCTGAGGGGTTAGCCCCACATGCCCCATTACCGCAATTCCAGCTTCCACTATCGACTTCGCAGCAGTAATTCTCGAAGGTGATCCTCCTTCCAACTTAATCGCATGCATTCCTCCTTCCCTCAGCACCCGAACCGCCGTATCAATAGCCTGTCAATTACGAAAACAACACAACTTACCAACCACGCATCTTTCACTCCCACAAATCAGCACGTAGCAATTTCGCAAGACGTGTCACTAAAACAAGTAAAAGAGGAGTTCTCTCTATACTGACTACCGACACAGAGACATTTGAGAACAAATCAGCACGCTTAAACCCTCTGGCCCCAGAGGATAAAAGATCATACATTTCTTACTCAATAGGGCTTTACAAAAGAAGGGGAGCATTTACGCTAACACCATAGTGACACCCAAAACAAACTTTTATCTTCATCAACTTCTTCAAAGAAGACACGCGAAAGGACGTCACATCAAATGCCACTACCTGATTCGAGCTCGACTCGTAGCTTCCGAAGGGCAAGTCCCCGACGAGCAGGGGCCTCTTAGCGCCGCGGGCCACGGCGCGGCAGTGGACGAGCATATCGTCGAGGGAGATGGGGAGGGTGGTGTCGTGGCCGTGGACCACCATGGCGGTGGAGTCGCCGACGAGGCAGACGTCGACGCCGGCCATGTCGAGGTGGACGGCGGAGGGGTAGTCGTAGGCGGTGACGACGGTGATGGGCTCGCCCCGGCGGTGCTTCTGCCGGAGGCTGGTGAGGGTCATGCGCCGTGCCAGCGACTGGGGGCTGGGCCCGCCGTAGACGATGTTCTCGGGGACGTTGCTCATGCAGCGGAGGCGGGCGGCGGGCAGCTCAGACAGCGCGGAGGCCATGGATGATCGTGTGGAGATGATGGGGTTGAGCGCAGCCATTTGCATGAACGAGAGAGAGAGAGCGAGAGAGAGAAAAACCCAGCAAATTCGAGTGAGGAGAGAGAAAAAATTTTGAGCGGGAGGAATAGGCCGACCATCTTTCTTCTGCAGTGGAGCCGAGCCGAGCCGACCAAAAATCAGCACCTTCCTTTTTTAGCGGGTCCCGCTTGGGGACACGTGCGATATTTCATTGGTTTGTGTGCATCAGGTCAGCGGATGACGTGGCGCGCACTAACCACTGAATATTCTCTCCGTGAAAAGAGGCTAATGTTGTTTTCCAAAAGATAAGATTTATACAAGACCAAAAGCCAATTGAAAGTAGAGATGAGCATGATTAAAGGGTAAAGAATCAGACTAATTGGAGTCGATTCAATTTCAAGTTTCAAAATGTATATAAAAGGTTTCAAATTTTAAAAATTAGAGAATCAATTTTGACTAATAGATCATGGGATTTAGAGTAACCTTTTATATTTTACTATTCTATATTTTTACGTGATCCCACGATATTCCATCGCGTCGATGATGAGCATGTAATCTAGATTACTAATTTAGAAATAAAATCGATTATTAAGTCTTTTACCTTATTAATATTTTATATTATTCGTGTGTTTAAATTATGAGTTTTGCTCATTGAATTATGACAGTAATGTGATTATTCATTATATGTGAAGTTTTAAATTTTATGATATGCAAGATAAGTTTCAAGTTTTAAAAATTAGAGAATCAATTCTAATGAGTAGAGTCCAGCACTAGAATCGCTCACTCTTAATTGAAAGGGCTTAAGTAAAAATATCTCTGTACACCATCTGCAGTTTAGGGAAAATTTCAAATAAAATCTAAAATAATCAACTTAATCTCAAATAAGGATTTGATGGGCAATTTTATCCAGAGGCCTTCTTTCTCTTTTCTTTTTGTTTTTCTCCATTCATCTTCTTCTTTCTCGTTTGTTCAGCGGACTCTCAAGTTCATCTTTTTCTTAAAAAGAAAAAAATTGATCATTAGTTAGGCTTCTACCGAACACCAATAATTTTTCGAGAAAAGGGTCTAATATCATCAAAAACTCCACACTAGTACACTTATTCATAAGAACTCTCAAATTTGTATATTCATAAACGTATTTACTATAAACTAATTTTTGTATCATAAAAATTTCTAAATTAGTGCCATATTTACCTCAAAAATCCTAAATTGACCACAATTTGGAGTAAATTGTGCCACAAGTATATTAGTTTGGGATAAATGTGGCATAAATATATAAATTTAAAATCTTTATAACACAAAAATCAGTTTGTGGTATGTATATAAGTTTTCGGTAAATATAGCAGGATTGTACCAATCTGGAGCATATTAACCGACGAAAAAAATCACACCAACGAATTTGGGCAAGAGATTTCAATATCCCCTCCACAGTTTCTCTTCCTCCATGCTTTGCCCTTTCTTCTCCAATCAACAGCGACATGTGTCTGCGGTGTTCAGGAAAAAAAAAAATACAGAGAGAGAGAAGAAAGAAAGAACAACGACGTGTGCATTTCTCACAATTTTGTTCTCTTGTTCCTTCATCTGCATGTCGATCGTAAAACGCTTCAAATGCCAAAAAAATGAGGTTTTGATTGAAAGGTGAAACACGCATATCCAAGCTCATCCATACCCGCTCCAATGGCTTCCTCTAATCTTCCCCACGTTCTCTCCTTCTATATCTCCACCACCATTCACATCCTCAAGTACCTGCTGTCACATCTCAGGACCTCCACAAGACGCCACTTCGTATCGCTCATTGATTCAATGCCGTCACTCTGTTTATGGTCACGTGGCCTCTCACCCTACACTGTAGCCTTGGACGACAAGCAAACCACCATCCACTTGTAGGGCTCCGTTCATAGAAGGTCTAAGAAGCCATATTTGGTTCTCATCCTTGGCTGTGGAGACAATCCAGGGTGGCCGGTTTGGGGACAAGTCGGCCATTTATCTCAGAGCTTCCGCCTTCTTCATACCAGATTAGCTCTCGTTTGGAAAATCAGTATCACAAACGCCCAGTCCATGCCCAAGCCGTCATCGTCGATGAAGAAGAAGATGATGTAATAGAAAAGAAAAAGAAAAAGAAAAAGAAAGAAAAAGAGAAAAAAAAATTCCTAGAAGTGAATGCCCAGAACAAAGCTCGGTTTAGCATGTGAAATGCATGTACTCGTCAGGCCCCACTTTTAAGATTAATTTTATTATTTCATATTCTCATTTGAGATAAAATCTATACTGAATACTCTTTTGTAATAATTATCTCACCTCAAGTCCTTGTTTAAATTTTTCCTTAAATTTTATCACACTACTCTGCACCAAATATATATATATATATTTTTATCACAAAAAACAGTTCTTTTATAATCTCACTGAGGCTTGGTGTGATCACCTCCCTTAGATCCAAAACAAAAAAAACGTTCTTTTATCAAGTTCTCGTATGACAGGAAGGAAATGCCACATTTGACATTTCAATTATTTTCAAAATAAGAATTCGAGCATCAATTGACAATGGTTAGCCCCGATTTGAGTGACTCGCACACGAGCGGGAGAATGTCCACTGCACATGTGAGGCAGAAATTAAGAAAATCTCATATTAGATATTTGGAGTGAAGAGGATGGAAGCAATTGATAATATTTTATTAACACGTAAATTTTCAAAAGAGGTGTGTGTTTATTAGAAGTGTTGACACCCAAAAATAATTCAATCCCTTATAAATCATTATGATGTTGGTTCTGAGTTGTTGACAAAGTAATCGATAGGTCTAGTCACCAATTGATAAACTACCAATGCAAGATTAGCGTTATGTTATCAATGACAACGTTGATGGGTGATGATGGACCAAAACGGTCATTGACATGCAATGGCCAATGGTCGATTTTGTTATGAAAAGATGTAAAGTGAAAATTGCATAAGAATGTTTGATCGATGGTTGAGCTGGAGGATATTCAAGGGATTGCGACTGCTTATAAAGAAGGCCGCGTTGTTGAAGATATAAGTGCAAATCCAAGAATTTCGGGAACAATTGAGATTTGTATTTCAAAAAGACAACCGCATATGGACGGTTATATTTTGCACAAGGCTATATAAAGTCAAGATTGACCAGTTGTAAGGTATCCACAGTTAATGAACACATACACAATTTCTCCATTTCAGTCTATCGATTTATTAGTTCTATCCTCAATTCTTCAGATGAGCTTTTACCTTTACTTAGAGTTAGTGATCCTTATTACGCAAATTGTTTCATCTTCAAATCGCCACAGCTAGCCTTTTTAGATTTGACGAAAGTTAAAGGTTCTAAACAGCATACAAGCGCAAATTTGGAAGTGCTTGCCAATTTGCTGTGGGAGATATGGCGTCAGCGTAACAACGCAATCTTCAGGCAGCAAACCTCGGATCCCATCCAAGCGGTGGAGAATGCCCTAGCCCAGCGCAAGATATTCCAGAGTCTACAGCCCTCTCAACCTCAGTTTCAAAAATCAAGCGTCAGTTCTGATTGCCAAGGGAAACCCCCCGCAAAAGGCACTATAAAATGCAATATTGACGGGGCTTTTTTACCAGGAAGTAAGCAAGGTGCGGTGGCTTGTATTTACAGAAACTTTGAGGGTGTACTCACTGATATGTTCACGAGAAGCATTCCAGCCCAATCGGCATTTCAAGCTGAGATCTATGCTCTTATTTTGGCTCTCCAACATCTGATCAAGCAGGGGATTCATCTCCATCGCGTCTTGGTTGAATCGGACTACTTATTATTGGTGGAAGTCCTTCGGCAGAAACAACCGCAGTCATGGAAGGAGCGGCACCTCTTTGCGGTTCTTCAAGATCTGTTCTTCGATGCCCTAATGTCTCTCTCCAGCATGTCCATCAAGAAGCCAATCTAGCCGCTGATTGGGCTGCCAAAGCCCACAGGGTTCACGGCCCAGTCATACACTGGCTTGTTTTCCCTCCTCCTCTTTTCCATGATATTGTATTAAGCGATGCTGTACTAGCAGGCTGTACTTCTCTTTTAATATAATATATCGGTAGTTTCGACCCAAACAAAAAAAAAACCGCATACAACTAGCTTCTCCTAGAAACTCTTTGTTCTTCAACTTTAACCTCTGCTAAGAAACCTCCCGATCAAATATATTGCTGAGATATCATATTCCTCACATGGAAAGACAAAACGCAAATGGAAACCCAAGTAATTTGAATGGGCTAGTAAATAGTTCCCGTACAAGCATGATTGCAAGGTTCATTGCAAGTCATGATTCCTCAATTGCCGTTTAACAATCGAATTTTAGCGGAAGTATAAGGTCATCCAATGCATTCATTTTGTTTTTCCTGAACTCCTGGGACATAACAATTGTTGGTTCAGGGGTTAACTTTTATATGATGTTCAAGTATAAGGTTCAGGGGTTAACTTTTATATGATGTTATCCTTTAGAGTCAAGATGTTGAATACTTGTTCTTTAAAAATGATGGATTGATTGAGAATTTTTGCTAAAGCAATGCTGTGTTTGAAATTCTATGGAAGTGTCTTGGACGAAGCTTGGATGACCTTTGTGACACACGCAGCTTCTAATATGTTGATGGAAAAGATCAATGTCAGATTCTAACTCTAAGTCATTGTGAGAGGGAAGAGCTAAGCAATTTGTAAAAGCACTGGATTTACATTTGGCCTTGACTAGTGTAAGCATGAAGTCATTCATGATAGGAAAATTACCAACAAAGATTCTAAACCTATAATACTTATGTTAATTCAGTTATAAACCTTTCAATTTGATCAGTTTGTCCTAAACATTTTAACTATTTGTAAATTTAGTCATTTCAATCAATTTTGGTTAACCCTGGTATGGATAATTTTTACAATTTTTATTTTTTGAATTTTTTTCATTTTTAATAGGAGGAATGAATAATGGAGTTGTGTGGGTGCTTCTTGTCCAATCTTTTATTTTTCTCCACACTTAGCTTTACATTAATTCACAATCTATTGAATCTCCACTTCGTGTACTTTGTAAGGCAGGCAAGGAACCTCGGAGCAATCGGTTGCTCTTCACGCAATTTCATTTTACCATTTTTACCTATTGTAATTAGCGTGCTTTTATTTTTGTGGGCCATTACTTTTGGCCACAATGATTTGCATTACTGTCATTTTTCTGTCTATTAGAATCCCATGACATAATTGATGTTAGCTTAAGACTAAAAGGCGTACTTATCTTACATTGTTATTAGTCCCTACCATAACCCCCCTATAATATCAGAGCAAGCTTGATTATTGTCGACCTACGATTATAATTCTACATCTGATAGTACATCGGCACTACAAGGAGGAAAACACCATCCTCATGGTCGAATCTGCAGAATCACAATCACGATGGGAAAAAAAATTAAGTTAATATTACAAAAAACCCCAAACTAATACACTTGTGACAAATTTACCTTGAGTTAATTTTTATTAAATTTTACAATTAAATTGCTATGTTGGATGACACGTGATAGCGACGGCTATACCAGTTTGGGGTTTTGCCTTTCATTTATCACGTGAATCGGTTTGTGATTTTTCGTAATATTAATCCAATTTAATGGAAATTAACAAAGGTAAATTTGTCACGAATGTACTGATTTGGGGTTATCTCAAATTAATTTAAGATAATTTTGTTACATGTGTATCAGTTTGGAGTTTTTGTTATATTAACCCAAAAAATCATGATTCAGATGTGAAACCTAGAATAGAGAGGATTGATTTCATAGTTTTAGAAGATACAGAGGGGCTACCGTCGATGCACTTCACATTTGAATCCACAAGGTTGGGATAAGGGTGGGCGATCCAAGGGGGGCGAGATAGGTTGTCATGGTTGTAATCAGGGTTGAGAGATTGGTCGATGGGTAAGCTTCCCACCCTTATCTAGGCAAGGCTTGCACGCGATGTCGGTAGGGATCGCCAACACCACTCATGTGATGGCTATGAGCGAGATCGTGATTGTGGCTATCTTTTAAGTTTTTCTTTTGCTGAGTGCTACGAGAGGTGGTGAGGCCGAACAAGACAAGACTAGAGACCCTATCTCAAGCCACATTGCTAACAATGCTTTCTTACCATAAAGTGTTGTTTGTAGTTGCCACGCAGGCTCGTTCGGAAGTAAAAAAAAAATGATGGTGGCCATTTTATCCCTCAATTAATAGCACGTGCTTGTTTTAGGACATTTGAAAGGTGGGGACATTTTTATCCTTCCAATATGTATCCATACTTGCTATTTTTATGACGTTAATACAATATTTTACAGCCTCGGAGAGAATCTTTATGTCCTCGATAAAAGAAATTTTCTTTATCAAGTTACTTTTTATTGGGTAGCGGAATTTTTAAAGTCGATTAACCCACGACATGCAATCACCGAATTTATGTACATTGGAACTTATCAAATACTTTTTGAAAGCATTTTTGTGTGGGAGAAATAGGAAGGTTCATGTTCATGTTTCCTAAAAGTTCAATAAATCCATAGCGTAATCTATTGGCGATCGAATGTGGAGAAAATATTAATTTTTTGAAACACTTTGAAAGTATATGCAATGCTAGTACTTGTTAGGTTGGAGAAATGTTCCATCAAGAAAGAGAGTTATGAAGCATAATCGAGTCAAAGAATCACGATATCTTTGCAATTGGGACTTGTAGGAGGGTAAATTGGAAAGGATAAGGAAACGTTCAAACCAATTAATGCTATAGCCAACTTTCAGTGATCAAAGAAAAATGGTCTCAAATTGGTCTTTTGCTACTAGACATTCTCAAATAATTGGTCTTGTTGCTAAAAGACATTTTAGTCAACACTTGGGTCTTCAGCCAAAAAAGAATCAACTTATGTTAGGGTCAAGGTGTTCATACTAGAAATTAATTTTTAAATGATGCTATTGTTTAAGAGCCAAGTAATCATCTCCTTTACTGGCAACTTTTGGAAGTGGTTGAATAGTATGCTTTGAATTATTTTCTTCAACTCAACCTAAAGGCATTGTTTTCTAATGACCATGCTTTGTGGAAATTTTGGTGGGGAGTGGTCCCATAAACTAAGACAAGTTTTGATTAATGAGCAATAATTCATGTGAACACGTCATAAGATTCCCCTTTCTCACTTACAAATGTGTGGAAAGAGACTAATATTTCATTTGTTTAAGCTATGATTAGTATCAGACCAGACATAATCCTAAAATCCTAAGTAAAAGTTTCTTTATCACCATATTTATTAATTAAATATTCATATAGTCAAATAAAATAGGCTTGTCACAATTATGACAATAGCGGAAATTCCAAACTATGATCCGTCCATTAGTTAGATATTTTATTAATTAAATATCTAACTAATGGACGGATCATAGTTTGGAATTTCCGCTATTGTCATAATTGTGACAAGCCTATTTTGTTTGACTATATGAATTCATGAAACTTCTCGTAGTTAATCGGGTCCTTTTCACAATATATAAATTTAAATAATTTGAGTGCTTGCTGTGATCATTTCCTTCCAAAGACAAAACAAAAAAGGGGAAAAGAAGAAACGCTTTAAGGGCACCAATAAAAACCAATTTATGGCCCACCGAGGATTTTGCTTTGTCTGTTGAAGATTTTTCTTTTCTTTTTGGCATTATTAAATACATTTTAAATCATTCCTTTATTTAGTGCATGGAGGAGAAGAAAGAACGCCACATCTGGCATTTGGGATAATAACAAGTATTCAATGATTCTCAAAAGAGAATTTCATGCATCGATCGGCAATGGGGCCTTGGAATTAACTTGGATGTGGGAGGAGAATATCTAGTGCACATGTGAGATGTGGGAAATAAAAGAAAATCTCACACTAGGGATGAGCATGATCCGGGTGGATAGTTCCTATCTTGGAACTGGGAATCACCCACTAAAGACCGGGAACTAGATCATGGACCCACTCGGGAACCAGATCATGGACCCACTCGGAACCAAACTGTTGATCTAGTTCGATTCCTAGGTGGGTCCATGAAACCGATTCCCAATCCCTACAAAGCTTGTTTGACCTTACATTCGGGTTGAATTGCGAGCCATTTATTTTAATTAAGAATGGAAAACTATAAGACAAAATGAATAATCAATACTTTAGCTAAAAACTTCATTTATTCGAAGTTCATGGTGTGGTCCTCTTAAGATTTTCCGACATTGGAAACCAATGGAGAATTACACTCCACATTAAAAGTCCTAACCACATAAATGTTAAGACATTAGTCGTTTGATTCATCTTTTTTTTCAACGTTAACCTAATTTAATCACGCGATGGCTAAGGAAAGACCTAATTGTACTCTTAAAATGAGTCATTGGCTCTTGTGGACATCTCTAAGCGGTTCTCTCTTTCATCTACATTTGTTCATTTTGTTTCAGTCGAAAAAATAAGTACATGAATTATTAGAATGAAAAAGAAAAATAGGGGGTTAATCCTATTGCATACCCAATAATTAGGTAATTGAAATGGAATTTATTTTTTTGAATATATATATATAGGTACCGTCCGAGTGAGTGATTGAGCGGTTCCAAGCCTAAAATCGAGAATCGGACCAGTACTCATTAGTTCCACTAAATTGGAATTGAGAACCAAACTGGCCTCATGGGAGTCGCCAATCTAGTCCGGTCTAGTCTAGTTCCGAATGAATCAGGCAATTCCCGGTTCTTTTGCACACCCCTTGTCGCGACCCAATTTTTTTTGGGTGTGAACCACCTAGGATTTGGCTAATGGATTGTTAAGCCTAGACTTAACTCGGGCTCTCCCAAGCCCATACCAATTCGCGACTTAGGTTTAAATTTCTTTACATGCAATTGATTTTTAATTAGGAGTCATTGCTAATCTATTTTTGGTGGGTCGATTAGAAACCCAAGTAAAGTAATTGGAGATTTACTTTACTCCCACGACCCAGAGATTTGGGTACGGGGACTTGGTTACACTAGATTTCTCTAACGCCGTTTTGGTACCATTTCTTTTATTTTGAAAAAATGTTTTTGCAGGCAATTTGGATTGATTTTAAATCTAATTCCCTAACATGTGAAGTGTCCATGCAGGTGCGCAAACCACCAATTTAACACCCAAGAAAGCAATTAAATAATGCAGGACTTACCTCAAACCAACGAAAGCATCTGCAGTGTTAAATTAAAATCCACATCAACAACCCTAGATATGGTTTCTAATTAACAAGCAATTACCCAATTTTTGTTTTCACTTTTTAACGAGACTATAATCCATATGCAATGCAATGCTTCTAATCTAATGTGAAATGATATGGCATGACAATATGTCATAAACTATATGAATGAGTCTTTTGTGATCTCTTAATGAACATGTAATTATTAAATATGCAATCTGAATTAACCAAAATGACTTAATTCTAATGACGGGCAATGCAATGCAATGACGTACAAAATTATTTTAACAAAAATGACATGCGACATACAATTTAATATGCAAGCTATATGTCACACGACATTTATTAAATAACCTAATCTAATGATGGGCAATTTCTAATTAAATGAACTTAACAACAATCACTAAATGACGTGCATTTCATGAATCTAATTCTATATGACATGGGCATTTTTATTTTCCTAACAAAAACATGCAATTTATCAAGGAGAGATTATCTACCTATAATTGATAAACATGCAATCCTAACATGCAATGACGTGCAAAAAAATGCCCTAATTCAACATGATATATGCATGATGACATTTTGTGCTTTTTATTAATTTCGAAATTAAAATTTCTCATGCAATTCAAATAATGATAAAACTAACATCCTAAATGAATGTGTTTTCCTTGTTGGTTTTCTTTTCCATGATTCAAAATAAAGTTCTTATTCTAAATATAAAAGATAAAAATCTAATCCTAATTCAACATTTTTTGGATTTTCATATTTAAAATTCGAAATAAGATTGCAATTTTAACTCTAAAACAAGAAATATTCTAAAGCAAATCCAATCTTAACTCAATTTTTTTTTTTTTTTTGATTTTTCTTTTTACGAAAATAAGATTGACTCAATCAACTTGACGACAGCAAACCAAACAAGATAAGATTGATATCCAAAAATTGACGAACCAAATCTCGCGCATGAGATCGGGTTGGCCAATTTTAAATTAAATCGCGAATCGAATCTCGGGCTTGAGATTGGATTGTCGATTTTTATGAGGGATTGCGAGTCGGATTTCGGGCGCGAAAATCGGACTGTCAATCCCTAGCTTGAGGGACTATTTCATATTGGGATATCAATAATATATTCAGGAACAATTCCACTAAAACAGAATATTAAAGAAATAAAAAAAATAAAAGAGAAACTACCTAATATAATTTTCTCTTTCTTTTTTTTGTTTTTTCTTCCTTTCCGCACACAACCGTGAATCTCCAAGGGGAGCTGGCTGATTAGTCCGGCAAAGGGGATCCGACAAGGGCAGCTACAGCATAGGAGTGGAGCTAAGGAGGCTCGGGTTCGGACGGGCAGGAGAGTGGCGATGGGCTACCGATCTGACTCGGGTTTTCGGCTCTGAACAGCAGGTGGATTGCGGGTCTTTGGCTCCGAGCAGGAGGTGTCGCGATTCAGGCGAGGCCGGGGAGCATCGTTCGGTTGCTAGTGCGAGACCGACTTAGGTGAGCAGGGGCGTCAGGCTTGGCTACAGCGGGCTTTGGGTCGTAGCGGTAGCGAAGACGGTCTCCGGCGGCAACGAACAGCAGGATCTTGGGTCGGCGCGGCACAGGGAGGCGTTCGGCGATAACGGGTCACCGAAATCGTGGGTTGGCGCGGCACGAACAGGAGAGCTCGGGCGGACAACGGTGGGGCTTCGAGTGAGGTGGCCGCGGCTGGCCTCGGCTTCCAAGCGGCGTCGGTGTGGCAAGACTACAGCGTTTGGCGGGCAACGTTAGTCGCCAATCGGGATGCTGGCGAAGTAGCGTTGGGTGCGGGGGTCTTCGCGGATGGATGTTGCAGAGGCTGAGGCACGATAGGTGAAGAGGTTCGACGTTCGGCGGGGGGAGCAGGGAGAGACAGATGCGCGGCGGAGCTTCGCAGGTCGTCGGGTGGAGCGGCAAGCTGTGCTCAGGCGCGATATGCGCAAGCGATCGACCAGACACGGGCAAGGAGGCTCACTAGTGAAAGGACTGGACACCAGGGAAGCGTCGCTGAAGAAGATGAACAGGGAAAATTTTTCCCTTTTTTACTTTTCCCTTTTCTTCTCTCCTCTACAACTGCACACTTTTCCCACTCTCTCACGTCACTCTCCCTCTTCCTTCGTACTCTCTCTCTCTTTCTTTTCTTTTTACTTTTCACTTCTTTTTCCCCCTTTCGACGAAGAGAACCCTTGAAAAGCCCCCCCTTTTCTCTGCCGTACACTATCTCCTTTTATAGACAAACATAATGTGATCTTCGTAGAATATTTCGAAAATTGCCTATAACCTCCGAATCATAAAATCCTTTTATCTCATGAATATTCTCATGAATATTCTCCGATTTCATTATCTATTGATTGAGATAAGATTACAATGTGATTTTTAATTTCCAGAAATCATCATAATATCACATCAAATCTTAATTTTTTACAAGATAATTAATTAAACATAAAGACGGGCTTGGGTTAATTTTCTCCTTTCGTGGGCCTAGCCCACCCGCTAATTTAAAACCCAAAACCACTAATTTGACCTATCCACCATTGGTCCAATAAATAAATGTAAAAAAATGCAAATTAAAAACAAATGCACATAAATCTATATGTTATGTAATTAATATTTTTTGAAGGATAAAATTAATCCCTAATTTTTATGCGATAAATGAAAATGAGTCGCCAAAATTTAGGTGTCAACAGCTACCCCTCTTTAAAGGTGAGCTTGTAAAGGTTGCATTCAAAGATAAATTCAGACCTAAATTTTGACTATGCACATGCACTAAATGATTTTTTTTGTCGGTAAATGTATCCCATTTTTTTTTTTTAAAAAGCAATTCATATGGTGCATGGAAATGCTAATGCAAATGCATGATGTCAAAGGAAAGAACGTACCTACAATTACTTACCAGTCAGTGCGGTAAAGCATCTTGAGGTACATGATAAATCCCTATTTACTCCACAAGTACCCAACTCTCACTAGGTTCCTTGAAAAGCGTAACAGGTAATAGATTGAGACATCCAGATCCAGATTGAGATGTCAAGATTCTTTGCTCGAAATACCTAGATCCAAACTAAGGTATAATGAGAAGGATTGACAAACATTCACATCCAGAGTGAAATTTTTGAATGAAAATAATCAAGACATCCCAGAGTGAAATGTTTGTCAAGACATCGAGATTTCAAGATTTTTGTACTCGAAATACCTAGATCCAGACTAAGTATAATGAGAAGGGTCGAAAAAACGTTCACATCCAGAGTGAAATGTTTAGACGAAAATAATCAAGACATCCGGGTCCAGACAGAGATGTCATGATTTTAGAAGCTCGAAATACCTAGATCCAGACTAAGGTATAACGAGGAAAGTTGAAGAACATTCACATCCAGAGTGAAACGTTCAATGAAGAGAATTGAGACATCCACATCCAGACTGAGATGTCAAAATTTTGGAATGCAATTTGTATGCAAATCGTAAAGGAACCTACCTGGAATATCTTACCTTCAAAGAAGGTAGAGTGATTCAAGATAGTTGGTGTTACATGTTCAGGACCCGTACCTTTCTACGGTCGCCTAGTAGAGCAGCAAGGTTTTGTAAGGAAACTACTTTCCTAGGATTCATACCTTTGTACGGTCGCCTAGTAAGGCAGTGTTTGGTTGTGTCTAGGATCCGTACCATTCTACGGTCACCCGAATAGGGAAATAGATGTTGTCTAGGACCTGTACCATTCTACGGTCGCCTAAACAGGGATTCACTTTCTAGGACCTGTACCATTCTACGGTTGCCTAAATAAGGAATAGGTGTTGTCGAAGACCCATACCATTCTACGGTCGCCTTGACGGAAAATTGATTTTTCAGGACCCGTACCTTTCTACGGTCGCCTAAATGGGGAAATTGCTTTTCCAAGACCCGTAACTTTCTACGGTCGCCTGTTAGAGCAATAAATGTTGTTTAGGACCCGTCCCTTTCTACGGTCGCCTGTTAGAGCAATAAATGTTGTCTAGGACCCGTACCTTTCTACGGTCGCCTAAACGGGGATTCACTTTCCAAGACCCGTACCTATCTACAGTCGCCTGAATAAGGAATCATTTTCCATGACCCGTACCTTTTTACGGTCGCCTGAACTGAGGTAATTGCTTTTCCAGGACTCGTACCTTTCTACGATTGCCTGTTAGAGCAATAAGGTTGTCTAGGATCCGTACCTTTATACGGTCGCTTAAACTGAGGTTTTACTTGACTAGGACCCAAACCTTTCTTCGGTCGCCTAATGTTGCAGTATAGATTATTTGACTAAGACCCGAACCTTTCTTCGGTCGCCTTAATCAGACTGAATCTGGAGAAAAATCTTTGAGGGATAGCTCGATCAAGTGTCGGTGTTTTCAAAAGGGAATACCTGCACAACGATAAGTATTTAAGGTATGGATAGAGATATACTTACCTAGTATCATCTCTGTTCCCGAGGGAAATGTCTTCTGCAAAACATGGTCATAGGAGAAGCAATATGCATTTGTGATCACAAACATGCATTAATTTAAGGGAGATTCATGCGCTGTGATTTACATCAAGCCTGCATCACCTAATTTCCATTTGGAAGGATTTCACAAAGAATGTTCCAATCTGAACACATGAGTGTCATGGATGTGCCAAATGGGGGACCTCTTGGTCTAAAAGGACTTTTCACTCATCCTCATTAAAATGGGTTGTTTTATCCTAACCTTTGATGCAGGATTTTTGACAATCACTCTATCTTTCCATCATCATTCCAAACAAGGGTTCGAGCAATCTCGCAAGTGATACGAACTTACCAATCTGAGAGGTCTTTAACAGGGTTTGCAACGCTGGCTTGGTCAACGGCTTAGCAAAGGAGACTCTTTAAGTCAAGGCTATTAAAAAATGAATGATATTTCACAATCATCTTGGGTTTACAAGCCAAGAAACATGAGAAATGAAGTAGAAATTATCTTACTCACACTTCTTCAAGCAATGCTTCCAAACATATGAACTTTTACATTAATTCAAGTGTCATAATCTGAAGAGACTTTGTAAGGGATGTAACGTAGGTTGGGTTCATGGGTTGAGAAACGAAAGAATTATTTGGCTCAAAAAGTGTTTAGGGGGTCAAAGTTGGTAATCATTTTGACATTTCCAACAATTTTCCTTCCCATCATCGAAAATTTTCTTCACATCACAACTCCACTGATTGCAACATCTCAACATTTAAGTTTTTTTTTTTTTTTTTTTGGGTACCACCTTGTTGGAGATACGACTCACTTCATCAAGTGATTGATTTTTTTCTTTGGGTATTGGCTTTGCTTTTACTAGGCATACTGCTTTTTCATGCCCCATTTTTTGCACTCTCTTTTTTTTGGACAAAGTCTCCATTTTTATTAGCATTGTAAATCATGCTACTTAAGTGGTTTGATTTTTCTTTCCTTGCTCTAGTGTGGGGGATGATCACCAACTGGGTTTAATGTGAAATGAATTCATAGGCTCAATGGGGCTATGCAATGGATAAAATTTATATGATAGAGAAAGAAATGCTCTTCGTCGTTCTAAGGCACTTTAAATTATCGTACAAGTCACACTGTAAAAGCAATACTCAAAGATTGATGCAAGTACGAGTAAGAAAATTCCTATCATTCATTTCAAATCTTGTCCCAGTATGAGACGATTCTTGATAGGGATAATTTAAAAAGCTTTTCATGTGTGTGGGCTCAAAGGGCTGAACAATGGATTTACTTGTAGTGTTTCGGGTAGTAGAAGAAACTGCCTCTCATCACCTCGGTTGACGTACCCTTTGCGAGATCACCCTTTTCCTCATAGGCATGGAATTTTTCCACACAACTCACTGGGGGTCAGTGTATGGAATAAGGTTTGCCTTTCATCATTCCAAAGTATCCTATTTCACACAATTCAATCAATCTCACACAATTCATCAATGAAGAAAAATGCAAGATTTGCAACAAGTTTAGACAATTGAATTTGCAACTCAATGAGGTAATTTATTTATCATAAAATGTTTGCAATTCAAAACATGACATGACAAATTCTATTATGGGTAATACTTCTTGACAACATCAGAATTAATTGGACTAGAAAACTCATGACTACCCATTTATACTAGGACGGCACCTCCTGAAAGTACCTTCCTTACCACATATAGGCTGTAATTTGGAGCAAACTTGCCCCTAGGATCTTCCATCGAAGAATGATGGTTCTCTTTTACTTGCCCCAAATCTTTTTTCATTGCAAGTGCGCTTTAAACCTATTGATCACAAGTCAAGTTTATGATCATTGAAACTTGATACGCTATTCTCAGATGTCCCTTGTCATAACAAGTTATAGAATTATGCTCTGAGACAAGAAGCAAATGAGTCAGATAAACAAACAAGTTTAATCTGCTACAAGTTTTGGGAAAATTTTTTTTTTTTTTTTTAGCAGTGAAATGCTTTTGTTTTGGAAAAAGTTTTTGGGAAGAAGCATGAAAGAGTCCAGCCCTCAAGATTTCTCCTTGGATAATAGTTTCTTTCATGGTTGGATATCGTCATTGGACTGGTTTGGAGTAACTCCTCATGCCCTCAAAAATTGGAAATAAAATTGTAATTTCATTGAATAGAATCAAACGAATTACATTATTAGAATGGAAAATGCAATTCCTAATCTCTAAAAAGAGAGCAAAATAAGAAATTGAAAACAATTCCTAGAAGACGAAAACAATTCCTAAAAAGCGATAAGAATTCCTAGAAAGCGATAAAAATTCCCGCGCAAGGGAATGTGCAACAGTAACAAGTTACTCTTACAGGCTAACGTCCATGTCTTCCAAAGGTCCTTCATCATTGGTTCATATGAAGAGGTCATCGAACGGACCTATGATTCCTTCTAGGGCGTCATCAGAGTTCTCTGTCTTTGGAGGCGTCAGATCATTCATGTCATCCCATCCACTTGGAACTATGTTGCGGGAGTCAAAGTAAAAGTTGGGAGAAGCCGAATACTTCACCAGGTAATCAAAGGCTGGCCCAGAGTGTCCATCACTTCCACTTCATCTTGCTTTGTCTTAGGGACATTGTCAAGTTTGGCAATGACTAGTGGGTTATCTTCCAGTTCAAGCATGTTGCTATTGCTCATTTGGGTCTTGTATTCCTGCTTCGAAACTACTACCTCAGGGAAAGCAGGTGCAGGAGTCAAATCCGCTCAGAGGGATTGGATTTGGGCTGTCATGAGTTGCATAGAGGTGAGCAACTGTTGGAGTTGGTATTCCATAGTGGAGATACAATCATGCATTTCAGTTTGGTTGGCCATTTTAGCTCTTGATCGCGTAATGATAGGCGAACGTGAGGGATCTATTATCACCTAATTCAAATGAATGAAAATATATAAGTATGAGGTGCAAATAAAGAATCAATCCATGACAATGATCTATCAACTTTTTTTATCATTTTTTTTTTCATGAAAAGCTTTTACAAGGAGGGAATTTCCTAAAGAGAGCTAGAAAAATAGACATCCTAGTAAGATCAAATTTCCTAGACATGAATTGAAAACAAATTTTCCAAAGTTTTTTATTTTCCAAATGATTTATTGCATGGCAATTTCCTCATTTCATTCTTGAAAGGAATTAGATCAAATGACTATCCTAGATTGTCATGGACAGACCAAAAGCATGACAAAATAAATTGCATGGTATAGGGATAGAAGACTTACTTCACCAAGGGAAATTAATGGCAACAACATAGACATACGTATGGTAAGTGGCTCGATTTCTAATCTATAAGGCTTATCAAGGTGGAGCCACAAGAATGATCAGACTAGCCATGGGCTTGTGGACTATGTCGGGTCCTCATGACTCTGGCTTGGTCAAAGAGCCGACCCGGGTCGCGGGCATGCAAACCGAGGTGGGTACTCTTGACACCATGAAAGAAACTTCGGGATTGAGATGGGCGACTCGTACCGCTAGCATGCGGTCGGAGTGGTATCCATCTCAATACCATTCTAAATGATCCTATGTGGCCCAGGTCCGGCGGCAGATTGTGTGTGCAAAGTGTAGTGATAAATGCAAAGCATGCACAGCAGTTTAAATCCAACAACACTTTGTTCATGAAAATAAACCATACATTCCTACATCTCTCTGCAAAATAAAGGTTAGCAAACACTTTTCCTTATACCTCCCATCCTGCAAAAACATTTAACACCTTAAATGTTAGGGACGTACCTGGAATCCTCGCTGCCAAACAAAAACTTTTTCAAAAGAAAAGAAAAATTGGCCTAAGTCTACTAAGAGTTTTAACTCAAGTCCCCAGCGGAGTTGCCAAGTTGTTGCGACCCAATTTTTTTCGGGGTGTGAACCACCTAGGGTTTGGTTAATAGATTGTTAAGCCTAGACTTAACTCGGGCTCTCCCAAGCCTATACCAATTCGCAACTTAGGTTTAAATTTCTTAACATGCAATTGATTTTTAATTAGGAGTTGCCACTAATCTATTTTTGGTGGGTCGATTAGAAACCCAAGTAAAGTAACGGGAGATTTACTTTACTCCTACGAACCAGAGATTTGGGTATGGGGACTTGGTTACGTTAGATTTCTCTAACGCCCTTTCGGTATCATTTCTTTTCTTTTGAAAAAATATTTTTGCAGGCAGTTTAAATTGATTTTAAATCTAATTCCCTAACATGTGAGGTGTTCATGCAGGTGTGCAAACCACCAATTTAACACCAAAGAAAGCAATTAAATAATGCAAAAACTTACCTCAAAGCAACGAAAGCATCTGCAGTGTTAAATTAAAATCCACATCAACAACCCTAGTTATGGTTTCTAATTAACAAGCAATTACCCTTTTTTGTTTTCACTTTTTAACGAGACTATAATCCATATGCAATGCAATGCTTCTAATCTAATATGAAATGATATGGCATGACAACATGTCTTAAACTATATGAATGAGTATTTAATGATCTTTTAATGAACATGCAATAATTAAATATGCAATCTAAATTAACCAGGATGATTTAATTCTAATGATGTGCAATGCAATGCAATGCAATGACGTACAAAATTATTTCAACTAAAATGACATGCAACATGCAATTTAATATGCGAGCTATATGTCATACGACATTTATTAAATGACCTAATCTAATGACGGCAATTTCTAATTAAAATGAACTTAACAACAATCACTAAATGACGTGCATTTCATGAATCTAATTCTATATGACATGGGCATTTTTATTTTCCTAACAAAAACATGCAATTTATCTAGGAGAGATTATCTACCTATAATTGATAAACATGCAATCCTAACATGCAATGACGTGCAAAAATGCCCTAATTCAACATGATATATGCATGATGACATTTTGTGTTTTTTATTAATTTCGAAATTAAAATTTCTCATGCAATTCAAATAATGATAAAACTAACATCCTAAATGAATGTGTTTTCCTTTTGGTTTTCTTTTCCATGATTCAAAATAAAGTTCTTATTCTAAATATAAAAGATAAAAATCTAATCCTAATTCAACATTTTTTGGATTTTCTTATTTAAAATTCAAAATAAGATTGCAATTTTAACTCTAAAACAGGAAATATTCTAAAGCAAATCTAATCTTAACTCAAATTTTTTTTGATTTTCTTTTACGAAAATAAGATTGACTCAATCAACTTGACGATAGCAAACCAAACAAGATAAGATTGATATCCAAAAATTGATGAACCATATCTTGCGCATGAGATCGGGTTGGCCAATTTTAAATTAAATCGCGAATCGAATCTCGGGCTTGAGATTTGATTGTCGATTTTTGTAAGGGATTGTGAGTCGAATTTCGGGCGCGAAAATCGGACTGACAATCCCTAAGCTTGAGGGGCTATTTCATGTTGGGATATCAATAATATTTAAGGAACAATTCCACTAAAACATAATATTAAAGAAATTAAAAAAAAAAAACATAAAAGAGAAACTACCTAATATGATTTTTCTTTTTCTCTTTTTTTGTTTTTTCTTCCTTTCCGCACACAGCCGTGAATCTCCAAGGGGAGCTGGCTAATCAGTCCGGCAAAGGGGATTCGGTAAGGGCAGCTACAGCATAGGAGCGGAGCTAAGGAGGCTCGGGTTTGGACGGGCAGGAGAGTGGCGATAGGCTACCGATCTGACTCGGGTTTTCGGCTCTGAACAACATGTGGATTGCGGGTCTTTGGCTCCAAGCAGGAGGTGTTGCGATTCAGGTCAGGCCGGGGAGCAGCGTTCGGTTGTTGGTGCGGGACCGACTTAGGCGAGCGGGGGCGTCGGGCTTGGCTGCAGCAGGCTTTGGGTCGCAGCGGCTGCGAAGACAGTCTCCAACGGCAACGAACAGCAGGATCTTGGGTCGGCGCGGCACGGGGAGGCGTTCGGTGGCAACGAGTCACCGAAATCATGTGTCGGCGCGGCACGGACGGGAGAGCTCGAGCAAACATCGGCGGGGCTTCAAGCGAGGTGGCCGTGGCTGGCCTTGGCTTCTAGGCGGCGTCGGTGTGGCAAGACTGCAGCGTCTAGTGGGCAACGTCGGTCACCGATCGGGATGCTGGCGGAGCGACGGTGGGTGTGGGGGTCTTCACAAATGGATGTTGCAGAGGCTGAGGCACGGCAGGTGAAGAGGTTTGGCATCCGGAGGGGGGAGCAGGGAGAGACGGATGCGTGGTGAAGCTTCGCAAGTCGTCGGGTGGAGCGGCAAGCGGTGCTCAGGCGCGGTATGTGCAGGCGATCGACTAGACACGGGCAAGGAGGCTCACTAGTGAAAGGACTGGACACAAGGGAAGCGTCGCTGAAGAAGATTAACAGGGAAAATTTTTCCCTTTTTTACTTTTCCCTTTTCTTCTCTCCTCTGCAGCTGCACACTTTTCCCACTCTCTCACGTCACTCTCCCTCTTCCTTCGTACTCTCTCTCTCTCTCTCTCTCTCTCTCTCTCTCTCTCTCTCTCTCTTTCTTTTCTTTTTACTTTTCACTTCTTTTTCCCCCTTTCGACGAAGAGAACCCTTGAAAAGCCCCCCCTTTTCTCTGCCGTACACTATCTCCTTTTATAGACAAACATAATGTGATCTTCGTAGAATATTTCAAAAATTGCCTATAACCTCCGAATCACAAAATCCTTTTATCTCATGAATATTCTCCCCCAATTTGATTATCTATTGATAGAGATAAGATTACAATGCGATCTTTTTAATTTCCAAAAATCATCATAATATCGCATCAAATCTTAATTTTTCACAAGATAATTAATTAAACATAACGACGGGCTTGGGTTAATTTTCTCCTTTCGTGGGCCTAGCCCAGCCTGCTAATTTAAAACCCAAAACCACTAATTCGACCCATCCGCCACCTGTCCAATAAATAAATGTAAAAAGATGCAAATTAAAAACAAATGCACCTAAATCTATATGTTATGTAATTAATATATTTTTTTAGGAATAAAATTAATCCTAATTTTTTAAGGTGATAAATGACTAAATGAGTCGCCAAAATTTAGGTGTCAACACCCCTATCTCATGCTATATATTTAGAGCTACAAAGAATTGGTGCATCATGTGCACCAATCAAAATTGGACGGGAGGATGACATCCTATGTTATCTTGGGTACATCTATTCCTCATAACCATGTTTTTATTTCAATAAAGGCATCATATTGATTGGCTACAAGATCTTAATATCAATTGTGTTAAAAAAAATGGACATTAACCTTTCTGCTTCATAAGATTTAATGAAATTATAAGTTCTAATAATCTAATATTACCAACAAAATTTTGTAGGATAGTCATATCTTGGCTCTTCTATCGTTTTTTCCTAGTATGATTACTCCTTAGTGAAAATAAAGCTCACACAAGCCACCGCAAAACCCTTTGTTGTTACTTGATTTACTATTTTAATGTATTGTATTCTTTTCCCCCAATTCCTATAATAGATTTAAGTGTTAAAAAGTAACACCTTTTACAATTTTTACTTGTTGACCTTAAATAATTTGATGATTCCAAAACAAACTTTTGCATATTTGTAATTGTTACAAGCTATTTGAATATGTTTTCTACATTTATGGGTAGGCTAGCAAGAGTTAAAAGGGCTTAGCCTGGTTTGAAAATAGGTCTGGATAGAACCTGTTTACGCTGAGTTCAAATTTGAATCTTTTCTACCTAATCTAGCGCGTGCTTGGCCATTTCTTTTGGAAACCTGAATCTTCAATGGTCGAAAAACTAGCTATTTATAGTGTTAGTAAGTGCTAATTGAGTTTGTTTTCCTATAAATAGGGTAAACAATTGTTTGGGGCACGTTTACATGAAAATTAATTGCAAAATCTCTTTTATATTCACTCTATAAATACATTTTTTGTGAGATTAAATTTTCGGAAGCAATTGTTTAGAAAGACTGCACCTTGTTCATAGGGGAGTGTTGGCTCTCATATAAACCAACCATACCAACCATTGTGCTAGGCTTCAAAGTATAGTGGTTTGGGCAATACTCCCAGAAGGTCTTGGGAGTGGATTATGAGCAATTTGGGCCAAAATAGTATAAATACATTGAGCATCTCTTTTTCCCTACCATCTTTTTATATCCACGCATGCCAAGTGTTATATATCGATAGCCGTTAAACATATTTTTAGATATTTTAAAGATACATCATCATTAAAAGTGTGGCATTTGAGAAATTCATCTTTTGCTCTTCATGCTTATCTGGATGCAGATTTTGGTGATTGTAAAATCAATCGAAAAGGTACTAGTGGCTAGAGGGCAAATAGTTGATTGGCTATTTTTTATAATGAGCACTACTGATTCTAACTTTTGTCTTAAGCAAACAAGCTCGCGTTAGGAAGTTGAAACTAATCCTAAATGAAATAATAAGCCCCGCTTATGAAACTAGCAGCTATCCACAATTTCACAAGTCATGCACTGTTAAACAAAGCAAGAAACACAAATAGTGTGAAAGCTAGTACGAACACCTAGAGGGGGTGAATAGGTGTTTAAAATAAATCTTGGCAAATATATGCGGAATAAAATAAACTTCAAATAAAACAAAGGAGTTAGGGAAGAGAATAAGAACACAAGGTTTATAGTGGTTCGGCTTAATCCAAGCCTACGTTTACTCTCCCACGCTAACAGCTTTCTTGGCTGGATTCCACTATGCAATTAACAAGAGATAACAATTTTGAGTTCAAACACTTAGTAGATCACACTATCTCACTAAGTCATTCTTTTGGTATTTCTCTCACGATCACAAACGTTTAAGCTCTCCAAAGACAAGTGTATGATCGAAGGTCACTCAGATTTTGGAATTATAAATTCTACGCTCTATCTCTTATTTGCTCATCGGTCCATGATCTCCTTAAATACTCCTCCACTTCCAAACTAGCCATTGGATAGTATCCCGGAGAATCGTCTTCCAATATATCCATTGGACAGCTCTGTATCTAGAAGATTTGGTAGCCGTTGAGTGACAAAGGTAGAATCCCAAATTGATTTCGATCGCCCATACAAACGGAATCTTGGTTTTCATAAATAAAGCTTCTTCGTATAGAAAGTTCTTGTCTTCAAGATCCAATCGTCAATCATTTAGATTGAATCAATCAAATCAATCTTGATGTGAAATCCAAACCAGATCACTAGCCGTTATATGATTGGGCTTGAGTTCTGTCGAATCTGGATGTAAAGTCTGAGAGCAATAGACTTTACAATCTGAGTCTGAGTGCGATAGACTTTACAATATGAGTCTGAACATATTATGCTTTTGAACAAAATTTAGCTTTAAGGTCTGTACCCAGTTCAGCTTCAGCATAGAGTCTGTCTTCTGGTTCTTCCTTCACGTTCAGTCTGGAATTTGTCAGAGAGAGCAGAACAAACTTTGACACTAAAGTCTGGCAGTCTTCAGACTTTGATACAGAAGTCTGGAAATCTTCAGAATATACTTTGAACATGTGTTACGTTCAGTCTTATGGCCGTCTTCTGACTTTGATAATATCCTTTACATGTTCTATTATCTGCATGTTCTATTACTTAACCATTAAACATGTTTGTAGCCTTTGATTTATTTTGTCATCTTCAAAACATTATAAGGGATTTCCTTAATAATCTCCCCTTTTGATGATGACAAAACAATCTCTGAATATGCAGATTTGAAAACACGCTTTTAAAAATATTAATTTAAATCAAAGGATTATTAGAATATAACAAATAGATTGAGCATAACAATATATAGAAAATAATCGCAGCTCAATATTATGCAATACATATTATTAACCAATCAACACATATGCATATTCATATCTTCTCCCCCTTTTTGTCATAATCAAAAAGCGATAATAATGGAAAAAGTATCACGTAGAGAATTATAATAACAAATATATTGCATGAAACACAATTTCCAAAAATCAGATTTTATAAAGCAAGTCGAATATTAAAGATATGCAATATAGCTCACTTCGATCATATATATCAGCAAATATCCAATAAAAATCACGGATGCATCATAAATTCACATACCTTTTTTTGTCGTAATAAAATAATAATATTAATACAAGATTTATCAATGACAAAAAGTAATAAAAGATGCACTAACCAGATTTTTTAGAACAAATTCTGACACATTTACCTTTCCTTCCATCCATAATAAGATCACGATCAATCCAAAAAGATTTTTCCAAAATTAATCAAAGCTCCCCCTCAATTTGTTGCCTTTTGGAGATGATCACGATTCTTTTCCTTTTCTTTGGATTTGCTTTCTCTCCCTGTGATCATGACAATATTTGCAGATAGAAACAATTGTTGTTTGTGCACGTTAAGTAGAATATTTTTCATTATTTCCTTCGTAGCGACAACATCCGCAACGATCACTTGCATTTTGAAATTCGAGGCAAAAATTTATTTTCTTCAATCAAGCTCTTCTTGAATTCAACCTGCATCAACTTAACAAACTTTTTCCACAAATAATATCCACGTAATATATAATGCCCTTTCTTCAAATAAATAAATTGAATAGCATATATAAAATTATCAAATATTAAAATTCAGAATTATTAGACCTTACGTACAACACATAAGGGATTTCCTCAATAAGCAAAAATTTTGTACAAGGAAGGGAATTTTTAAACCTTCAAAAGATAGTATAGAATCTCCATGATTTTCTGATTGAGTTTCCACAATCCATATGGAAGATTCTATTGTTACCTGCAAAATCTTGTACAATAGATAATCATCTTTGCAAAAATGTCACGTAATATCTTCCTTTGATTTGCAGATCAAACTTGCTAGATAGAATATATCTTCTAAGAATATAGCAAGAATATCCATGAATATGCAACATTATCTTTTGAGATGAAAGAGATTTTCTTGAGCATAAATTTCAGATATGCATTTTGCAAAAGGAAAATAAATATTTCTATTACGTGCCAAAATTGCAAGACCTTATATTTACGACAAAAGATATTCGCAATATAATAAACAATCATCCAAAATCGTAGAAATTTGCAAGACAGGATGATAAAAATATTCTCTTATCCATGGTATATGTTTGAAATATACCATTGAAAAATAAAATCATTACCAATCTTCACATGAAACGCATTTCTGATTGCATCATGATTTGCATAGATTTGCAATCATTCATCCCTTAAAGAATTTCCTGCAATCAACTCATTTTCCTTTTTGGTATCCGTCAATTTGGATCCTTCCTTGATGTTAGAGCAAATAATGAAATTTCCATAATCAAATATTCTTTCTTAATTCATCATAATAGAGTATTCAAAGAAAGAATATTATGCACAATGATATTTTGAAAAATAAATTCTCACTTAGTCATAATACGATAAAAACAGATAGAATAAAATCATTGAATATCTAAGAATATCTTGCATCATCACGTAAAAAAAAATTTCACTTTGCAAAATATGACTAAATCTGAGAGTATAAAATTAGACAAAATAATCTGAATTATCTCAAATAATCGCACGTATTAAATCAAATCTCAACTTACGAATCACAAACAAATCATACGATTCTTTCTTCAATAAAGCAAAATATGATCATTATAAAATCTCAATCAACTAAGGATATATCGAATATCAAGTATAATGAGAAATTGAGAATAAAAATATATACATTTCTTACCAAACTCTCTTTCTTCTTTGTTCTTTATATCCTGCAAAAATAACTCATCTTTTCTTTGGTACCCATTTTTTCTTGGGTCCATGAGAGTTAGTAGAATATGTTATTTTTACCCAATTTTTCTTAATAGGTCTCTAGACTTTAGGACAATCTTTCTCAAAGTGTTTCAAATCTCCACAATTTGAACACTTGAGGACATTTCGACCAACAGATTTTACAAACACTTTTCGAAAATGATTTTTGTAAAATGTCTTTGGAGGTCTTTGTTTAAGACTCTCATTGACTTTAGGAAAATCAATTAGAGAATCATTTTCTTTATTGAAACCAAGTCCTGACTTATTATAGTAAGGAACTTGTTTAGAAAGAATATGCTCTAATGTTTTTGATCCATTTGAAAATCTCGTCGAAATATTTGAAAATTCTTTCTTCAAGGAATCATTTTCTTTAACAAGCAAATCTTGATTTTCTTTTGTTTGTTAAAAATCTTTTGCAAAATTTCAAAATTTTCTTTTGAGAAAGATCATGTTGCCTAAGCCGAAAATTCTCCTTTTAAGTTCGGAGATCCTTTTAAGAGAAGATTTGAGATTTGAACAGAACTCATTTATATACTTTGAAACTTTGAGAGGAATTTTTGAATGACTTACCTCGATTTCCTCATCGGATTCTGAGTCTGTGTCTAAGTCAGACTCTGATTCTGAGTCTGTGTTTGAGTCAGACTCAGATTCTAAATGTGCCATTAAGCATATATTTTCTTGCTCATCATCTTCTTTCATTATTCTTTTATGGCCATTCTACTTGTATTGATTTCTTCCATCGAATTTCCTTCTTTTTCTACTCAGCTTTTTGAATTTCTCGATCATAAAAGCAAGTTCTTCGCCGTCCATGTCATTTTCTGAGTCTGTTTCATCAAAAATAGCATTAGATATTAAAGCAATGGACTTCTTACCTTCGGGATCTTCGTCATTAAGTTGTTCCACTTCATAAGATTGAAGAGTGCCAATCAATTCATCAACGGAGAGTGGCATAATCCTCTGAGTCTCCCGGATTTAGGTCTTGACATGATTCCAATCTTTTGACAGACCTCACAAGAGTTTGTTGACCTTCATCGGGTAGAAATTTGCCGACCTTGATATGCTAAACCATTTACAATTTCTGTAAAACGGCTGAACATATCTCCAATTGACTCTCCTTGCTTCATCTTGAATGATTCATATTGGCCAAGTAAGAAGTTTATTTTTGTCTTTTTTACACGATCGGTCCCTTCATATGTAACATGAAGTCTATCCCAAACTTCTTTTGGCGTTTCACATGAAGAGATTCTATTAAATTCAGTAGGAGACAATGCACAATATAAAGAATAAATAGCTTTTGCATCAAGCGCTTCTCTTTTGGACAACTCCGTCCGAGACATAAGAGCGGGGGGTTTGGTTTCTTTGTCTTTGCCATTCTTATTTGATGTAGACGCGGCAATGGGGTTGATTCCTTTTTCCACAACATCCCATTGTAAGAGATCTCTTGATCTTATGAATGCTTTCATTTTGTTCTTCCATACATCGTATTCCTTTCCATCAAAATATGGTGGCCTTGTGTTACTTTGTCCCTCCATAAGTCCTGTGCCAAGATACTAGCCATAAAAGATCTTTAGTTCAAAAGTAAAAACACTTTTATAAACCGAGCACTTGGCTCTGATACCAATTGTGAAAGCTAGTACGAACACCTAGAGGGGGTGAATAGGTGTTTAAAATAAATCTTGGCAAATATATGCGGAATAAAATAAACTTCAAATAAAACAAAGGAGTTAGGGAAGAGAATAAGAACACAAGGTTTATAGTGGTTCGGCTTAATCCAAGCCTATGTCCACTCTCCCACGCTAACAGCCTTCTTGGTTGGATTCCACTATGCAATCAACAAGAGATTACAACTTCGAGTGCAAACACTTAGTAGATCACACTATCTCACTAAGTCACTCTTTTGGTATTTCTCTCACGATCACAAACGTTTAAGCTCTCCAAAGACAAGTGTATGATCGAAGGTCGCTCAGACTTTGGAATTATAAATTCTACGCTCTATCTCTTATTTGCTCATCGGTCCATGATCTCCTTAAATACTCCTCCACTTCCAAACTAGCCATTGGACAGTCTCCCGGAGAATCGTCTTCCAATATACCCATTGGACAGCTCTGTATCTAGAAGATTTGGTAGCCGTTGAGTGACAAAGGTAGAATCCCAAATTGATTCCGATCGCCCATATAAACGGAATCTTGGTTTCCATAAGTAAAGCTTCTTCGTATAGAAAGTTCTTGTCTTCAAGATCCAATCGTCAATCATTTAGATTGAATCAATCAAATCAATCTTGATGTGGAATCCAAACCAGATCACTAACCGTTATATGATTGGGCTTGAGTTCTGTCGAATCTGGATGTAAAGTCTGAGTGCGATAGCTTTACAATATGAGTCTGAACATATTCTGCTTCTGAACAAAATTTAGCTTTAAGGTCTGTACCCAGTTCAGCTTCAGCATATAGCCTGTCTTCTGGTTCAGCTTCAGCATAGAGTCTGTCTTCTGGTTCTTCCTTCACGTTCAGTCTGGAATTTGTCAGAGTGAGCAGACTTCTGATGTAGAACAAACTTTGACACTAAAGTCTGGCAGTCTTCAGACTTTAACATAGAAATCTGGAAATCTTCAGAATATACTTTGGACATGTGTTACGTTCAGTCTTCTGGCCGTCTTCTGACTTTGATAATATCCTTTACATGTTCTATTATCTGCATGTTCTATTACTTAATCATTAAACATGTTAGTAGTCTTTGATTTATTTTGTCATCTTCAAAACATCATAAGGGATTTCCCTAACAAGTAGCAACCAACTGTCTATACGTTGGTCTCGAGAGATATTAATTGTTGATGATACCTACATGACTATGAGAAATGATATATTAATGAACAAATAAAGCAACTACTTTCTAAGATTCAACATTTGGTTGTCAATGTATGTATCTTCATATGATTGTGATGTATTGCTTGCTCCCTATTTCTTCAAATAGATGCACGTGAGGACCGACTTAAGTTGATGTTCAAGATTAAGGATGAGTTTGAGGTATCTCTGAGTGACTTAATGCTTGATACGATGATTATGCACTGTTTCAAAAGGAAAGTAGTTACTGGATGGGATGACCCTTACTTTTACCTTCAAGGCTTTTGATGGTGATCTCAAGGGTGAAACTTCATCTGATGGTCAATGCATTAAAGAGTCCACACCAAAAAGTATGGACACCTAGAGGCGACAAAGAACTTAGATAAGAGAAAACATATGGGATGGCCAACCCTAATCCAGAGGGTGAGGACACCATTAACGCGTTCTTAGAATAGTTGAAGTTGATGAAAATGAGGATGAGAACAAGATTAACCATTAGTTGAGACACTTTCTAACTGAGTTAAGTTCCCTTCAAGGAGAAATTCATGTGGTGAGAAATGAACTGCTAGAAGTTTTTCACCAACTTCAGCAGGACATTGGTCTCCCATTTTACCTAATTTTTTCTTTAGCTCACTTATTTCCCGGATAGCCTCCATTTCCTCCTACTCTATTTTAAACTCACATTAAGATTGATTTGTAATTTATGTTGAAGTTGTTTTATGTTGAACTTGCTATATGTTTGTGTTGTACTTAATAATTGTCAACCTTGTGTTGAATTGATGTTTCGTGAATATCTTTGTTACACAAATGGGTTTTTTGTGTTTGATGATACATTCCACCTTAAAGCCCTTTTTGATGTTATGACAAGGGGGGATATAATAATGTTTTATTATATGAGATGTCATCACTTGATTTATTTCCCCTATATTACATTAAGGGGGGGGTTTAATTTGAGGTTCTAAAAGTGATTTTGTCATCATAAGAACTGGGAGATTGTCAACCTTAAATTAATTTTGATGATTCTAAGACTCACTTTTGTATATTTGTAATCGCTATGGTGTTTTCTGTAAGTTTGTGCAAGGTGGAAACCGACTTCTGTCTAAAAACATATCTAGGTACCTGGCTAAGTAATTGCAAGATAATAGGCTAGGATTGGTCAAATACCCAGCTTTGCAATATACATTGTAATTTTGCTCACCCAACCTAATTAGTGCTGGGCCATCTTTTGAATATACATCCGGAATGTTAGTAACGCCTTAGGATCTGCCATCCTTGATGGGGATTAGTCAGGAGAGTTTGCTTTCCTACAAATAAGGTAGCTCATCGTCTTGGGATATGTGTATGTGAAAAAAACTTTCAAAATCTCTCTTGTATTCACTTTGCAAATCAACTTCTTGCGAGAAAAATTGTTTGTAAAAGGATTCACCCTATTCGTAGAGGAATGCTAGCTCTATTAGGTGCATTTGATAATCATTCTATTCGTGAGAACAATTTCTACTTAGAAATGTTTTTTTTTTTTTTAAATTCCATTCCTTGGACTAATTTTTGATTATTTTAATGCATTTAGTAATTGTCCAAAATTTCTATTCTCCTAATAAAAATGCGTTTGGTACAATTCTTAAATACTTTTGTAACTTAGAATTTCTTTTAATTTTTTGAATAATTTTATTGCATTTTTTTTCCTTCTTCCTTGAGTTGATCATCAAAGTGTCGCTGGCCCCCGGCAAGGCCCAACCTTATCAATTCAAGCCTCGCCATGGCTAGGCAAGGGCAAGGTCAAGCTCGCCCAGATCTGGCGAGACCGAGCTTGTCCAACCATCGATGAGACTCAACCTCGTGGTGGGTGGGCGAGATCGAGCCTCGCCGATGGTTGGGTGAGCTTAGCCTCACCAAATTTGGACAAGTTCAACCTCGCTCGGCCAAGGCAAGGTTGAGTCTCAATAGGGGTTGGCGACGCTTCGGTGAGTTTGCCAGCCATTGTCTAGTTAAAGACCGGCTCAAGCAATAATAAGGAAAGAAAAAGAAGAAAAGAAGAAAATAGGAAAAAGAAAAAAAGAAAATGGGTTTGATTCTGGAGTTATTCTAGAACGAAGAAGTAACTTTTTTTTACTTTTTTTTTTTTGCTCCAAATCTATTCTCGAGAACAAAAAAGTTACCTAACAAATTTCTATTCCTTGTTTTTTTTTTTTTTTGTTCTACAGTAAAAAAAGAATAGAATCGGAAACTATTTGACAAGTTACCAAATAGGGCCTTATAAATCAACTTTTCTATGAAACTTCAAATATAGTGGAATCAGAACAATTCCTGAATAGTCTTGAGGGGTGGACTGGCCACTGATTTCAGCTGAACTACTTTTAATTGGACAAGCGTCCCTCTTTGGTGCTCTTTTAATATTAATGCATGCTAAGTGTGTCACATATTGTCAATATGAAATCTACACTTACATATTCATTAAATTTTTGCATAAGCTGAATTTCAGAGATGACAGCCACAGGATAAATTTTTTGGATTATGTTACTTTAATGTGGTAATTATTATATATGCAAAAGACATATTGGATTATGACCAGCATAGGTAATTAAAATAAATAACACAGCCGCACTGATTCACCCTAGACCTAATATACTTTCAACTTAGTTTTCCCATATGACTTCATCACTTTTCATATTCACCATAGATTTAGTGATGGCAGAGTTACTCCTTTTAATATTTGGGAAATTAAGGGAAATGGAGAAAATGAATGTTTGATGGGAGATGCAGAAAAAATTAAAATTTCTTCGAGAAAGTAAAGGGTGAAATTTTGAAATTTCCTCCTATAATTTTTCCTCACCCCGTCATCGCAAACGTAGCAAAGACATGGAACTTCTGGGAATACAATTCTGTTTTGGGCTCCTTGGTCCTACGAGTTGTCAGTGGCATCAATTAGACTAAGACATAACTAGTGGGCTAATTAGGTTTTGGGCTGAGCCCAATGCACACAACTTGTAAATTTCAATCTTCGCCAGTCATATTTAATGGCAGACAAAGGAGGATTACCTCACATCATCACTTCTGTTTGTGACATGTGAGGATAAAAAATTCAATTTAAGTCAACAACCTTGTAATAGTTTCAACCTAGTCTTGAATGGTCGAGCAAATCTATGATTTTAATCACTTCATAGTCTGCCTTAAGTTTTCTCTCCATTTTGAAATAGAACCTTCAACGTGAAAACAAGATGTTTATACCCAATTCATTAACCTTTTTCTCTCTTATCTCCATCTTTTAAAGAAAAAATATATAATTGTAAAAGTTGGCACAATTGGTCGGGATATCAAGAAAATTTTAGATCAAGATTTAGAGGTCACCTATTCGAATACCACCAATAATGTGCAAGTTGTTTGAAGTTGTGCCACCCACATATAGGCAAAAGGCATGGGTATCAATAAGTCCAATTTTAGAACAGTCCATAGTGCTATTACAACGATATTAAATTTTTGGCTAGATCTAAATTAGGAGGGGAAAAAAGTGTGGATTATGATAGACTTAAGACAAAGGCTGAGTGCCGTATACAACCTTTTCAATGGGACGTCCAAGTAAAAAAAGGTACAAGAAAATCACAATTGAAAGCCTACAAAATCTTTTCTTTATATATATAGCTAAAAATGTTCAAAATTTTTGGTTATGTAAATCCTCAAGATGGGTTAGAAGCATGGATCTGTTTGATCGGTACCATGCTCTCTTCCTCTCATCTCTTTCTGAGGTTTGATTCCTACTTCACCTATTTGGACTGTCCTAAAAATAATGATGATATAAATATTGTATATTTTAAAATTTGCTCAAATTCTTACTTTAGAGACACAAGGACATGCGCGGATCGGTTGATTATCTTCATTTTGCGGAATGGATCGAGGTTTTTGTGTCGAATTGCGATCTCGTATTTGTAAGCCAACGAAGAAGATGATGTGTTCACTTGGCAATTACTGTCTCTTCATTGCCTCGAATGAGTGGACGCCGTGACGGGCGACAACAGTAGCGAACGACATTGTCGACCGAAGCCCAAACGTAATCGGTCGTTTTTGACTTGTCGATGGTGACAACGGCAATGGCTTTTTTTTTTCTTTTTCGCTTTTTTTCTTTTTTTCATTCCCATGATGCTATTGCAACTTGGACATATCAAGATGCCAACAAAGAGCACTAGGGCCCGGTCGTGGGTTGAAGCATCATTTGAAGTTCTGGCCAATTCCAGATAAAAAAGAATCATGTATTTATAAGAAAGGAATAACAAAGGCCCGTATTCTTTTGACGTATAAAAATGACCACTATTATTTTTTCGATAAGCGTACGAGCCCAATTATGTTTATATGCTAAGCTGATGTGGCATTGTTTTTATCATTGAAAAAGTAAAAATAAAAAAACTTAATGATTTTAAACTCAAAAGAAAATGCTTTTTAATCAAAGACGAAAGAAAAAAAACTAAGTAACGGAATCTTAACGCAACATTTATTCCTTTCGATTTACATAGAGAAACATTGCATAAGATGTGGATCTTGAGCTCATGAATTTGAACAGCGTGCGTTTTACTTTTTTTCTTCGGCCATTGTTCTGGCCATAGTGATTTGTATTATTGCCCTTTATTGTGGATCAAAAAGCTTCTGGAGGCCAGAGAACTTTATGGACTAGTGATGTCCTGAGACCAAGAGTGATTCCTAACTCTGAATGTTAATAGTCCAGCTGTAACCCCTCATGGTTTCAAAGCCAACTTCGTCGATGTCGAACTGAGATTATAGTTTGAAATATGATAATACAGTAGTGCTATGAGAAAAGGAAATAACAAGCTCTTGCCCCTATTTTTAATACCCAAAAAAATAGTCACAGTGAAAATGAGAAATCATGAGTCGGATGTTAATACTACAATAGAGAGCATTGATCAAACAGTTTTAGAAGCTACCATCGATGCACTTTGGATTTAAATTTATAAGGTTAGGGTTAGAAGGGCAATTCGAGGGGCGTGAGCATGAGCTTGCCCTCGTTGTCGGGGTCATAATCAATGTTTGAGAGATCGGTCAACTTCCTCGCCCCATAAAGGCAAGGTCTGCAAGCGATCTTGACGGTGATTGAGAGCACTGTTCATGTGGTCGCTTTGAGCGGGCGGCCATTACCTTTCTTTTATGTATCTACTTTTGCCGAGAAATAAAAGAAATGGGTGAGGACAAGACTAGAGAACCGGTGCCCAGCCCTGCTGCGAATGGTGCTTTCTCCATTGTCGCCTTTTTTTTCTATGTTCCGCAGAGGAACCGATGCTGGCGTTGCCCATTGGATTCGAAAAGAGCACCAAAGGCGACGCGGTAACAGTTGTGGCCACACTTACCTCGACGGTGGTGGTGGCCACGCACCCGCTTCCTCTCTTTGCTTCTAAGTTTTCTTTTTCTTTTCTTTTCTTTCTTCTTTTTGAGAAAAGTTATTTTATTTTGAGTTTAAAATTATTTATTTTATTTGATACTTTTCTACTAATAAGAAACGACACATCAGTTTAACATGAAGTGCGGTTTACCTTGTCAGCTACCACGAAGGTTCATTAAGACAGAAAAAATAATGGCGGCTATTTTGTTCCTTATTTAAGAGTAAGTGTTTATTTATTTATATATTTATTTGTACGACATTTGAAAATTGGTCAAACTCGAGTAGGTTCTTAAAAGGCCAAAGAGGAAATAGGTGGGAGAACCACCTAGGGGTGGGAGACCCCACGCTATCCTCCATATTCTCTCTTTATTGGGAAGACAAAGATAGAGAGGGAATTTTAGGGCCTCACGGTAGGGAAGGTAGACTCCACGTCGAGATGTGCTTGCATGCCCTGGCTACCACTGAGTAGGCTCGTATAGTAGTTACCCACGCCTGTGATAAGTGAGGGTGGGTGAAATGCTCATAGCAGAGCAATCGCACCTTACGGCACTATACGAAACAGCAAACTAGCTCTGTTGGCCCGGTTGGGGCTGTTTTTGTCTCTCCAATATGTATATGTACTTGCCTTTTCTTTTAATTATTATTTATGATGTTAGTGCAATATGTCACAAACTATGACATTTTTCTCTAGGGGAATTTTCGTTGTCCTAAATAAAGCTGATTTTTCTTCACCAAAATCGTTTTTTTTTTATACCAAAAACATGTGGAACTCGAACATTTAAAGTCAATTAATCCACATAAGTACATGTAAGTCATCTGAATTATGTATATCGGGACTTATCAAATACACATTGAAAGCGTTTTCGTAGGAAGAGAAAAATGAACATTTGTATTCATGGTTCCTAAAATTCCAACAAATTCACAATGTATTCTATCGGGGGTCGATTGTGGAGAAAACCTTAATTTCTCAGCACATTTAAAAGCATTGGCAATACCAGTTTTCATTAGATTGGAGAAACGTTTCTTCAAGAAAGGAATAGTGAAGCATAACCAAGTCAAAAGATCACGATATCTTCATAATTGGAACTAGTAGGAGGGCAATCTGCATAGCATAAGGAAACTTTCGGACCAATTAATGCTGTAGTCAAATTCGTCTTTTGCTAATATACGTCTCAAATAAATGGTCTTTTGCTAAAAAAAAAAAAAACATTTCAAGACTTAGGTATTTGATTAAAAAAGAATCGATGCTTATGATAGAGTTAAGATGTTCATAGTGGAAATTAATATTTACATGCTGCTATTCTTTAAGAGCCACGTACGTAATCATCCATTTTATTGACAACTTCCACAAAATGTTAGAATGGCATGCTTCGAATTTTTTATTTCAACTCAACTAAAAGGCATTATTCTCTAATGACCACGTTTTCTGAAAATTATGGTATGGTATGGCCTAGTAAACCAAGACCTTTTCCTCAAAGCCTTCCCATCTAATAAGGACGAGTTTTTAGTGAAACAAAAAAATAATAATAAGGACAAGTTTTGATTAGTGATTAATAATCTACATAAGGACGCCATAAGATTCCTTCTTCTCGTTTACAAACGTGTAGAAAGAGACAATATTTCCTTTCTCAAGTTACAATTCATACAACACAAAACATAATCTTAAGAGCCTAAAAAATAATTTCATTGCCATCTGCATTTTCTCACACTAGTCTACACAAGAGAATAAGTTTATCAATTAATTACTCTATGTTTGAAAATATATAGCTAGTCGATGGCTCGCAGTTTGGAACTTCCAACGTTGTTGTAGCTGATAGCAAGCGTATCATATTTGATTGTGTAGACTCATGTGATGTTATTGTTAGATATTTTGGTCCTTTCCACAAGAAAGAGAAGGTGATGTATCAATTGGAAAGGTTGGCCTCGGTTTATTAGTGATGGTAGAGTTCCTTGTTCAATGTTTAGGTAGCGAAGGAAATGGAGAAAGCGACAGTTTGGGTGGAAAATACAGAAGAATTTAAAATTTTGTTGAGAAGGAAAATGGTGAAATTCTGAAATTTTCTTCCATAATTTACCTTACCCCTCATCTCAAACATAACCAGACTCGGAACAACATCAAATACAGTTCTATTTTGGGCCTTTTTGGTCCTGCGAGTTATCTGTAGTTTAAACATAATTTGGATCGAGACTAAGACATAATTCGTGGGCCAATCAGGTTTTGGGCTGAGCCCAATAGATACAACTCGTAAATTTTAATCTTCTCCAAGGTCATATTTGTATGGAGAAAAATGGACGTTTATGATTGATAAGCCATTATCTATAAAAGTTTCTAATGATATTAGAATGACAGTAGAATTTCGGCGAGATCTACATCATGAGGAGAAAAAAAGACATTGACTATAAGAGACATGAAACTCTAGAAAAGCCCATAATGATATTATAATAATGTTAAATTTTTAGCGAGATCAAAATCATGAGGAAGAAAAAGCATTGATTATAATAGAGTTGAAATATAGGTCGTGTGTGTGTTGTGAATGGCTTTTCAATGAGCTATACTTGTAAAATGGTACAAGAAAATCACAATTGAAAAACTACATAATCTTTGTCATGACCTACCCCTTGGTAGGGAGAGGAATTAAGTTTAGAGATATTGTCAAATTTAGGTCAACGGTTTTCAATTGATTTGGGTTTCCCTCCTATGACATTTGGACATTCGATTCCTATTTAATTAATTATAGACAAATTTCTCTATATAGAGTTGCTAATGAGATACAGGAGAATATCTCATTTCACATGCAACTAGAGATCTTGGAACAAGGACTTGATTACATTAATTCTAAGACTAATGTCCTTTGATACTTAACTCAATTGCATGCTAACTAATGCCATAGCAACTTATCGAAGATTTTTTAGATTTCATCCTAACCATTAAAAAAAAAAAAAACATAACCCTCAAGATATTGAAATGCACAATCAACAATAATTAAAGTAAAAAACATACAAGTAATCTAATATCGTTTCTAAAAAAAATGGCAATCCAAAAGTCCCTATTGTAAAATCCTAAAAACTTGTGCAATTTCCAATTTTAATTTTTTTAGGATTTTCCAAAATTTAATATAAAACTATTTGAAAAGCTAATTTTTAAAGCTTTTTCCAAGAATTTCTGAATTTTCTAATTTTTTTTATGATTTTTCAAAACTTTTTCTGGATTTTCTAGAATTTTGATGAATTTTTGATGAATTTTCTGATTTTCTAAATTTTTTATTAATTTTGCGAATTTTTTATTTTCGAATTTCCTGAATCTTGTGATCTTTTTTGGAATTTTTTAAAGAATTTTTTAATGATTTTTATGATTTCTGAACCTTTTAAATATTTATCATTATTATTATTATAATCTAGAAAGGGAATTCGGACCGGGGTAAGCCGGTCCGATCCATCATCCACCGGCCCAATCCGCCTATCCGTATCCAACCCACCTCAGAATAAAACCGAATTTTTTTAAAGCTTTTTGTCTTTATTTTTATTTTTATTGATTTTTATTGATTTTAATTCTTTTTCTTTTTCTTTTATTTTTGTTTCTTCTTCCCCTTTTGCCGATCTTCTTCCCGAAGCTCTACTTCTTCAACGATATCCTCTTCGCCTGCAACTTCTTCTTCGCCGAACCATCACCGATTCTTGCAGCCCGTGAACTCGAATCGAGCCGGCGTCGGTGATCTAGGACTACATCACCGGCCTATCGCCGGCGATGGCCGAGACAAACTCGATTTCGAATGGCCATCGATATCTGGCCAAAACAGCATTAACAACTCCCAAACGGCATAAGGAATACGCACACACACAATAGAGAGAAGGATACAGAGAACTGACGGTGACGACCTTTAACCGTGGGCAACGCCGGTAAGGAACCGGTATCTCCAACGCAAGCACTCATCCATGGCCGACGCCCAAAGTTGTAGCATATGCAATAACATCGAGAAAAATCACAGAAAAAACACAAAGAGGAAACAGTTCAGTAATCGTGGAAGCATTCGAGTGCCAATCTGAGTTTCTAAACATCGATTACACAATCCTAAGTTTACTGTCTCGTTCTGGCAAATCATCAAACAGATAGAAGGCATTTTCAAATACCAATTCCAGATTCGATTGAAATGTATTTCTCGATCTACATGTAGTAAATAAAACTTTCATTCGGAATTATTCATTGCAAATCGACCCGAGTTTCATACAAGTTACTCACGATTTCATGAATGAATATTGTATCTCAGCTTCAACAAAAACAGGGCAAAGTAGAACGTTCGGAGCGAGGAGCTTGCCTGCTTCGGGAATGGAGTCACCGTCTTCTCTCTCGTCTTTTCTCTTTTAGGTTTTTTTTTTTTTTTCCAGCGAAGCTCTCTTCAGCTGAGCTCGTTCATAGCGGACGATGCCCCCTCAACAAGAGTGCAGACTTTCCTATCCATTTTGGCACTCATGTACATTGATTCAGCATGGAATGGACTGCTCTCGCCCACAAAAATGAGTGTCTTGCAGTGCAAATTCTTCAAGTTGTCTGTCAGATCATGCCTCCTATTCATGGCCTCAAGAAAGCGCACGACATTCAGACTTATCTTCCACCAAGCGACTTTCGACAAGTTCGAACGAGGTCGGATTTTGAACCGTGCATGCTGCAGCGAATTTCCTTACTGAAGTATCGCTGGAGAAGGAACTCCTTCAAGAGGTTCAGCAACACCTTGTTATAAAGCCATTCAGTCCATGAATGTGCCTTGCAAATTGGGGAAACAAAGGTCAGACCAAGAACCCTCTCTTTATACTTGCGCGCGAAAGAAAGTCAGGATGTAAGCACTGGCCGTTACACCTAAGCACAGAACTTCCTTCAGCCCAAAGAAGTCGAGCACTTCAACGACCTGGTCTGCAAGGTCATCGGCACTTAGAAACACGACGTATAATTGAGAGCGAGGTCGGGAGGCGTTATCAGAGCGGGCTTCTCCCGATCGCCGCAGACGAACACGGAAACCGAATCTTTGCTCGTCTTCACCGCATGCTCCTTCCCTTCGAAAGGTACGGCGTCGAGACGTCGACGTGGACACTGAGTCGCTCAACTCGGCCATGGCTCGGCTCGCTCGAAGCCTCAGGAAAATGCAGCGGAGCTCGAATCAAAGATATCGACCATAACGAAGCTTGAAAATCTGAAACTCCCTCTCTCTCTCTCTCTCTCTAAAGGTTGCTTTCTCTCGGCCGTTTTTCCTTCTCTCGCTTGAACAGAATCTTTTTCCTTTAAGCCCGACTCCCCATACGGAAGCTAGCAACCTTCTAGAGCACTGGATTCGCTCTCCTCACCTGCCTGTGAGTCTCGCGGACATTCTCGTTGGATCGTTCCTTCCTTCGCCGCTCGTCTCGTTCTTGATCACTGGCGCGCGCGTGCGCCAGGGAGGAGAAAGGAAAAAGGGCCGGGCTTTGGAGGAAACAAAATGGGCTGAGAAAAGGCGAAAACCAAAGAAAAGGGTTGGGCTGGATTAAAAATAAGAAAGATAAGAGGAAAATTGGGCTAATTCAGGGATTAAGCCTGAGTGAGCCAGGAA
Organism: Eucalyptus caleyi; assembly: GCA_014182885.2. Lineage (NCBI taxonomy): Eukaryota > Viridiplantae > Streptophyta > Magnoliopsida > Myrtales > Myrtaceae > Eucalyptus > Eucalyptus caleyi. Next base: position 47,618,456 of record CM024467.2, read on the forward strand.
TCATGCTAAAGGAACCGGGCCAGGCATAAATGGCCTACCCGAATTTTATTGTTATTATTATATTATCATTCATTTTTTTTTATATATGTTTTATATTTCTTGTTTATTCATTTTTGTTGTTGATATTTTTAACTTTTTATTGTTAAAAGAAAAATTCAAATGTCAACAATCTTTTATTTATTTATTTTTTCAATCGGCAACTCTCTTGCTTGATATCTTATTTCAAAAATTTGGTTGTACATTTCTAATTTGATTGGTACCAAATCTGCTCCTTTTGAATTTTCTTCCTACTTCACCAATTGGATGGCTATAGTAGATTTTAAAAATCGCTTTAATTGTTGCTTTAGAGACACGGAACATGCATACTAGGTGATTAATCTTCATTTTTCAGATTAAATTAAGGTTTTCCTATTGAATTCAGGTCTCCTATCTTTAAGCCAATGAGGAAGATGATGGTAAGCTCAGCAATCGCTCTCTTTATTAAGGGCAATGTGTGGCAACAATTCAAGCGAGCTCAGGTGATTTATCATCGCAGCATTCATATTCATTTGCTTGAATTTTTTTTTTTGAATTTATATTTGAAATATTTGTAACTAACATTTTACCGGAATAGAAAAGTAACCAGGAAATAGATTTGGAATGGAAACAAGAAACATAAAAGAAGTAACTCATTGTTCTCGGGAACAATTTCTAAAAATAAGTACATTTTTTCTTTTCTATTTTTCTTTTGTGCTTCTTCCTTGTTGCGGCCATTGTCGGCCGCCTGCCAACTGTCGGCCACCTCTTGCCGCTCGTGGCCATCGTTGGTAGCCGACCGCCAGCGACAGTTGTCATTGCTTATAGCCCACCGACCGTCGCCCACAGCCCACCAACCCACGATTGCCACTATTCGTTAGCAGCCTCCCGTCACCAATAGCCACATGATCGCCGCATGACCGCCGCATGACCGCCGCCTGCCACCGCACGACCACCGATCGTCGCTACTGACCATTGCCGCAGGACCGTTGCCCACAGCCCACCGGCCATTGCACCCTCCCGCAGCCGGTGGGCTATAGGCGGCAATCCAGCAACGACAGTCAGTGGTGATAATCGACAGTCGTGCGGTGGCGAGCGACGGTCTATGACTAAGAAGAAAAACAAATAAATACAAAAATTTATAAATTTTTACAAAATGCTTTTATTCCTTTTCTATTCCAAGAATAGTAATTTTATATAATTACTAAACACCTTATTTTACTCAGAAATTATTTTCGGAGTAGAAATACAAAAAAAAAACTAATTCTGAAAAAAATAAAATAGTTCTCCGGAATAGAAACGTTGCCATGCGCACCCTTAGTTTCCCAAATGTTAGGTCTCTTGAGAGATTGGCTAAACGAGGAATGGTAATGTACAAAGTGCTCAACTTATTCATGTTCTTGAACTCAGCCAGGCTAGCGTTGTTTCATGGGGTTTTATCCTCGGCCTCCCACTGATCAAAACTCTCTTCCATAGACAATTCTTCTAAATTAACCAAGCTCTCAATAACTTCAAGCATGGAACACAATCTCAAGTCCAAAAATCTCAATTCTGTTAGTTCACCAATTTCTTTGGGCAGCCGAGCAATTCTAGAATTGAAGAAACTTAGGAATTGCAATCATTTAAGCTTTCCAAGAGCAGCCACATTTTCTAGATGGCATCCATCAAGACATAGTGATGTGAGGTTTTAAGTAACTCCATCGATGAAGGGAGGGAGATAAAAGATAAGAAAGTCAAGTCCAAGACTTGGAGCTTCTCCATAGATTCGAAAAATGAGTTGGGCATTTTGAGAAAGAATTCTTCTAATGAATTAAGTATCCTCACGTTCGGGCAGTCCAATTTTTTAGGAAATTCATTAATGTCAACATAGTAAAAAAAAAAAAAATAGTATAAGGCCATTGCGGTGCATTTTTTGAGATCATATTGTGACCATTTTTTAAACAAAAAATCCTTTCTCCCGACCAAGGCGTTCCATTCCATGTCAATAAATTTGTCATGCATAGAGATGGCCACGTAAATAATTAGGTCATGCATGCTCAACTGGGCCCGGCCATCACTGCCTAGCAATAAAGAAGAGTCAAGGAGGCAACGTCAATCCTTAATCAACCTCTTTCTAGTGTCTTTGATGGTCTTGTGAATTTTTTAAATAAACCCAAGCCCATGCAGTAGATAAGGGCATCCCTTATGCCAAGTCCCCGAGAGACTAGAGCATGAACCAAGAACAGCGCTTTGATCCTCTCATCTTTTAGGTCATTTCACTATTGATTTTACATCGGACCCTTCTTTATAGGTCGAAGCATCCCTCCATTCATGCAAATCTCCACACTTTAAGAGGCAAGCCTGCACAATTCTTGACCACTCTACCCACAAGGATCTTAATTTTAGGGTCGATAACTCTGTCCCCCACTGTTCTTTAAAAATATATACGTGCTTCTCCATGCTTTAACTCATTGAGTTGGAATTATGGATCAGAGCCACCTTTCAATGGTAGCCTGTTGTCGCCAATCGCCACAAGACCGTTGCCTGCCGCTGCATGACCGCCGACTATCATTGCCAACGGACGCCGTAAGACCACCGCACACAGCCCATTAGCCACCGCACCCAATCGCAGTTAATGGGTTGCAAGCGGCAATCCTGTGGCGGTGATCGGTGGTGAAGGTCGATGGTCGTGTGCTGGTCGTACGACGGTCGTGCGATGGTCGTGCAGCGTTCGTGTAGCGGTTGTGTAGCATTCGTGCGGTAGTCGTACGGCGACGGTCGATAGTCGACGTTCTATGAGTAAGAAGAAAGAAGAAACGAATAAATATAAAAATTTATAAATTTTTACTAAATGCATTTCTATTCTTTTTCTATTCTAAGAATAGAAATTTTATATAATTACAAAATATCCTATTTTACTCAGAAATTGTTCTTGGAGTAGAAATAGAAAAAAAAACTATTTCTGAAAAAAATAGTTCCCTAGAATAGAAACGTTGCCATACGCACCCTTAGTTTCGAAAATGGTAGGTTTCTTGGGAGATTGGCTGAACGAGGAATGGTAATGTACAAAGTGCTCAACTTATTCATGTTCTTGAACTCAGCCAGGCTAGCGTTGTTTCACGGGGTTTTATCTTCGGCCTCCCACTGATCAAAACTCTCGACAATTCTTTTAAATTAACCAAGCTTTCAATAACTTCAAGCATGGAACAAAATCTCAAGTCGAAAAATCTCAATTCTGTTAGTTTACCAATTTCTTTGGGCAGCCGAGCAATTCTAGAATTGAAGAAACTTAGGAATTGCAATCCTTTAAGCTTTCCAAGAGTAGTCACATTTTCTAGATGGCATCCATCAAGACATAGTGATGTGAGGTTTTTAAGTAACTCCATCGATGAAGGGAGGGAGATAAAAGATAAGACAGTCAAGTCCAAGACTTGGAGCTTTTCCATAGATTCGAAAAATGAGTTGGGCATTTTGAGAAAGTATTCTTCTAATGACAGAAGTATCCTCATGTTCGGGCAGTCCAATTTTTTAGGAAATTCATTAATGTCAAAAAAGTAAAAAAAAAAAAAAACATAGTATAAGACCACTGCGGTGCATTGTTCTGAGATCATATTGTGACAATTTTTTAACCTCAAAATCCTTTCTCCCGACCAAGGCGTTCCATTCCGTTTCAATAAATTTGTCATGCATAGAGATGGCCACGTCAATTATTAGGTCATGCATGCTCAACTGGGCCCGGCCATCATTGGCTGGCAACAAAGAAGAGTCAAGGAGGCAATGTCAATCCTTAATCAACCTCTTTCTAGTGTCTTCGATGGTCTTGTGAATTTTTTATATAAACCCAACCCCATGCAGTAGATAAGGGCATCCTTTATGCCAAGTCCCTAAGAGACTAGAGCATGAACGAAGAACAATGCTTTGATCCTCTCATCTTTTAGGTCATTTCACTATTGATTTTACATCGGACCCTTCTTTATAGGTCGAAGCATCCCTCCATTCAGGCAAATCTCCACACTTCAACCTTTTAGCCACTGAGAGAATCATAAGAGGCAAGCCTCCACAATTCTCGACCACTCTATCCACGAGGATCTTAATTTTAGGGTCGATAACTCTGTCCCCCACTGTTCTTTAAAAAAGTATACGTGATTCTCCATGCTTTAACTCACCAAGTTGAAATCATGGATCAAAGCCACCTTTCGCCGACAGCCAGTTGTGGCCAACCGCCACATGACCACCGCCTGCCGTTGCACGACCACCGACTGTCATTGCCGATGGCTGCCGTAAGACTGCTGCACATAGCCCATTAGTCACCGCACCGAATCGCAGTTAGTGGGTTGCAAGAGGAAATCCTGTGGCGGTGATCGGTGGTGAAGGTTGACGGTCGTGCGGCGGTCGTGCGATGGTCGTGCGGGCGACGGTCGTGCGATGGTTGTGCGGCATTCGTGCAGTGGTCGTGCAGCAGTCGTGCGGTGTTCGTGCGTTGGTCGTACGGCGATGATCAGCAGTCGACGTTCTATGAGTAAGAAGAAAGAACAAACGAATAAATATAAAAATTTATAAATTTTTACTAAACGCATTTCTATTCTTTTTATTCTAAGAAGAGAAATTTTGTATAATTACCAAATACCCTATTTTACTCAAAAATTGTTCTTGGAGTAGAAATAAAAAAAAAACTATTTACTGAAACAAAAAAATAGTTCCCCGGAATAGAAACGTTGCCATACGCACCCTTAGTTTCGCAAATGGTAGGTTTCTTGGGAGATTGAACGAGGATTGACAATGTATAAAGTGCTCAACTTATTCATGTTCTTGAACTCAGCCAGGCTAGCGTTGTTTAGCAGGGTTTTATCATCGGCCTCCTACTGATCAAAACCCTCTTCCAAAGACAATTCTTCTAAATTAACCAAGCTTTCAATAACTTCAACATGGAACACAATCTCAAGTCCAAAAATCTCAATTCTGTTAGTTCACCAATTTCTTTGGGCAGCCGAGCAATTCTAGAATTGAAGAAACTTAGGAATTGCAATCCTTTCAACTTTCCAAGAGCAGTCACATACTTTAGATGGCATCCATCAAGACATAGTGATGTGAGGTTTTTAAGTAACTCCATTGACAAGAGGAGGGAGATAAAAGATCAGCCAGTCAAGTCCAAGACTCGGAGCTTCTCCATAGATTCGAAAAATGAGTCGGCATTTTGAGAAAGTTTTCTTCTAATGATAGAAGTATTCTCATGTTCAAGCAGTCCAATTTTTTAGAAAATTCATTAATGTCAACATAGTAAAAAATAAAAAACACATAGTATAAGGCCATTGCGTTGCATTTTTCTGAGATCATACTGTGACTGTTTTTTAACCCCAAAATCCTTTCTCCCAACCAAGGCGTTCTAGTCCGTTTCAATAAATTTGTCATGCATAGAGATGGCCACGTCAATAATTAGGTCATGCATGCTCAACTGGGCCCGGCCATCATTGGCTGGTAACAAAGAAGAGTGAAGGACGCAATGTCAATCCTTAATCAACCTCTTTCTAGTGTCTTCGATGATCTTTTGAATTTTTTATATAAACCCAAGCCCATGTAGTAGATAAGGGCATCCCTTATGCCAAGTCCCCGAGAGACTAAAGCATGAACCAAGAACAGCACTTCGATCTTCTCATCTTTTAGGTCATTTCACTATTGATTTTACATCGGACCCTTCTTTATCGGTCCAAGCATCCCTCCATTCAGACAAATCTCCACACTTTAACCTTTTAGCCACTGAGAGAATCATAAGAGGCAAGCCTCCACAATTCTCGACCACTCTATCCACGAGGATCTTAATTTTAGGGTCGATAACTCTGTCCCTCACTGTTCTTTAAAAATGTATACGTGCTTCTCCATGCTTGAACTCACTGAGTTGGAATTATGGATCAGAGCCACCTTTCGCCGGCACCCTGTTGTCGCCAACCGCCACACGACCGCCACCTGCCGCTGCATGATCGCCGACTGTCATTACCGACGGTCGCTGTAAGACCGCCTCACACAAGCCATTAGCCGCCACACCCAATCGTAGTTAGTGGGTTGCAAGCGGCAATCCTGCGGCAGTGATCGGTGCTGAAGGTCCACGGTCGTGCGCCGGTTGTGTAACGACCGTGTGATGGTCGTACAGCGTTCGAGCAGCGGTCGTGCGGCATTCGTGCAGTAGTTGTACGGTGACGGTCGGCAGTCGACATTCTATGAGTAAGAAGAAAGATCAAACGAAATAATATAAAAATTTCTAAATTTTTACTAAAAGCATTTCTATTCTTTTTCTATTCTAAGAAGAGAAATTTTGTATAATTACCAAATACCTTATTTTACTCAGAAATTGTTCTTGGAGTAGAAATAGAAAAAAAAAACTATTTATGAAACAAAAAAATAGTTCCCTGGAATAGAAACGTTGTATACGCAACCTTAGTTTCAAAATGGTAGGTTTCTTGGGAGATTGGACGAGGATTGACAATGTATAAAGTGCTCAACTTATTCATGTTCTTGAACTCAGCCAGGCTAGCGTTGTTTCGCAGGGTTTTGTCATCGGCCTCCTACTGATCAAAACTCTCTTCCATAGACAATTCTTCTAGATTAACCAAGCTTTCAATAACTTGAAGCATGAAACACAATCTCAAGTCCAAAAATCTCAATTCTGTTAGTTCACCAATTTCTTTGGGCAGCCGAGCAATTCAAGAATTGAAGAAACTTAGGAAATGCAATCCTTTCAACTTTCCAAGAGCAGTCACATACTCTAGATGGCATCCATCAAGACATAGTGATGTGAGGTTTTTAAGTAGCTCCATTGAGGAAAGAAGGGAGATAAAAGATAAGCTAGTCAAGTCCAAGACTCAGAGCTTCTCCATAGATTCGAAAAATGAGTCGGCATTTTGAGAAAGTTTTCTTCTAATGACAGAAGTATTCTCATGTTCAAGTAGTCCAAATTTTTAGGCAATTCATTAATTTCAACATAGTAAAAAAAAAACATAGTATAAGGCCATTGCGGTGCATTTTTCTAAGATCATACCGTGACTATTTTTTAACCTTAAAATTCTCTCTCCCGACAAAGGCGTTCCATTCCGTTTCAATAAATTTGTCATGCATAGAGATGGCTTTGTCAATAATTAGGTCATGCATGCTCAACTAGGCCCGGCCATCATTGGCTGGCAACAAAGAAGAGTGAAGGACGCAATGTCAATCCTTAATCAACCTCTTTCTAGTGTCTTCGATGGTCTTGTGAATTTTTTTATATAAACCCAACCCCATGTAGTAGATAAGGGCATCCTTTATGCCAAGTCCCCGAGAGGCTAGAGCATGAACCAAGAACAACATTGCGATCTTCTCATCTTTTGGGTCATTTCACTATTGATTTTACATCGGACCCTTCTTTATAGGTCGAAGCATTCCTCCATTCAAGCAAATCTCCACACTTCAACATTTTAGCCACCGAGAGCATCATAAGAGGCAAGCCTCCACAATTCTCGACCACTCTATCCACGAGGATCTTAATTTTAGGGTCAATAACTCTGTCCCCCACTGTTCTTTAAAAATGTATACGTGCTTCTCCATGCTTTAACTCACTGAGTTGGAATTATGGATTAGAGCCACCTTTCGCCGGTAGCCTATTGTCGCCAACCGCTACACGACCGCCACCTGCCGCTACATGATCGCCAACTGTCATTACCCACATCCGCCATAAGACCGCAGCACACAGCCCATTAGCCGCCACACCCAATCGTAGTTAGTGGGTTGCAAGGGGCAATCCTGCGGCGGTGATCGGTGCTGAAGGTCCAGGGTCGTGCACCGGTCGTGTGATGATTGTGCGAAGGTCGTGCGGCGTTCGTGCAGCGGTCATGCGGCGTTCGTGCGGAAGACGTACGGCGACGGTTGGTAGACGACGTTCTATGAGTAAGAAGAAAGAACAAATGAATTAATATAAAAATTTCAAAATTTTTCCTAAACGCATTTATATTCTTTTTCTATTTTAAGAATAGAAATTTAGTATAATTACTAAATATCTTATTTACTCAGAAATTGTTCTTGGAGTAGAAATAGAAAAAAACTATTTCTGAAAAAAATACAGTTCCCCGAAATAGAAACGTTGCCATACGCACCCTTAGTTTCGCAAATGGTAAATTTCTTGGGAGATTGGCTGAACGAGGGTTGACAATGTATAAAGTGCTCAACTTATTCATGTTCTTGAACTCAGCCAGGCTAGCGTTGTTTCGCGGGGTTTTATCCTCAGGCTCCTACTAATCAAAACTCTCTTCCATCGACAATTCTTCTAAATTAACCAAGCTTTCAATAACTTGAAGCATGGAACACAATCTCAAGTCCAAAAATCTCAATTCTGTTAGTTCACCAATTTCTTTGGGCAGCCGAGCAATTCTAGAATTGAAGAAACTTAGGAATTGCAATCCTTTCAACTTTCCAAGAGCAGTCACATTCTCTAGATGGCATCCATCAAGACATAGTGATGTGAGGTTTTTAAGTAACTCCATTGACGAAAGGAGGGAGATAAAAGATAAGCCAGCCAAGTCCAAGAATTGGAGCTTCTCCATAGATTCGAAAAATGAGTCGGCATTTTGAGAAAGTTTTCTTCTAATGACAAAAGTATTCTTATGTTTGGGCAGTCCAATTTTTTAGGAAATTCATTAATTTCAACATAGTATAAGGCCATTGTAGTGCATTTTTCTAAGATCATACCGTGACTATTTTTTAACCTTAAAATCCTCTCTCTCGACAAAGGCGTTCCAGTCCGTTTCAATAAATTTGTCATGCATAGAGATGGCTTCGTCAATAATTAGGTCATGCATGCTCAACTAGGCCCGGCCATCATTGGCTGGCAACAAAGAAGAGTGAAGGACGCAATGTCAATCCTTAATCAACCTCTTTCTAGTGTCTTCGATGATCTTTTGAATTTTTCATATAAACCCAAGCCCATGCAGTATATAAGGGCATCCCTTATGCCAAGTCCCCGAGAGACTAGAGCATGAACCAAGAACAGCACTTCGATCTTCTCATCTTTTAGGTCATTTCACTATTGATTTTACATCGGACCCTTCTTTATAGGTCCAAGCATCCCTCCATTCAGGCAAATCTCCACACTTTAACCTTTTAGCCACTGAGAGAATCATACGAGGCAAGCCTCCACAATTCTCGACCACTCTATCCACGAGGATCTTAATTTTAGGGTCGATAACTCTGTCCCCCACTGTTCTTTAAAAATGTATACGTGCTTCTCCATGCTTTAACTCACTGAGTTGGAATTATGGATCAGAGCCACCTTTCGCTGGCAGCCTGTTGTCGCCAACCGCCACACGACCGCCACCTACTGCTGCATGATCGCCGACTGTCATTACCGACGGTCGCCGTAAGACCGCCTCACACAAGCCATTAGCTGCCACACCCAATCAAAGTTAGTGGGTTGCAAGGGGCAATCCTGCGGCGGTGATCAGTGCTGAAGGTCCAGGGTCGTGCGCCGGTCGTGTGACGATCGTGCGAAGGTCGTGCGGCGTTCGTGCAGCGGTCATGCGGCGTTTGTGCGGAAGATGTACGGCGACGGTCAGTAGTCGACATTCTATGAGTAAGAAGACAGAACAAACGAATTAATATAAAAATTTCAAAATTTTTCCTAAACGCATTTATATTCTTTTTCTATTTTAAGAATAGAAATTTTGTATAATTACTAAATATCTTATTTTACTCAGAAATTGTTCTTGGAGTAGAAATAGAAAAAGAACTATTTCTGAAAAAAAAAAAATACAGTTCCCTGAAATAGAAACGTTGCCATACGCACCCTTAGTTTCGCAAATGGTAAATTTCTTAGGAGATTGGCTGAACGAGGATTGACAATGTATAAAGTGCTCAACTTATTCATGTTCTTGAACTCAGCCGGGCTAGCGTTGTTTCGCGGGGTTTTATCCTCGAGCTCCTACTAATCAAAACTCTCTTCCATCGACAATTCTTCTAAATTAACCAAGCTTTCAATAACTTGAAGCATGGAACACAATCTCAAGTCCAAAAATCTCAATTCTGTTAGTTCACCAACTTCTTTGGGCAGCCGAGCAATTCTAGAATTGAAGAAACTTAGGAATTGCAATCCTTTCAACTTTCCAAGAGCAGTCACATTCTCTAGATGGCATCCATCAAGACATAGTGATGTGAGGTTTTTAAGTAACTCCATTGACGAAAGGAGGGAGATAAAAGATAAGCCAGCCAAGTCCAAGAATTGGAGCTTCTCCATAGATTCGAAAAATGAGTCGGCATTTTGAGAAAGTATTCTTCTAATGATAGAAGTATTCTCATGTTTGGGCAGTCCAATTTTTTAGGAAATTCATTAATGTCAACATAGTAAAAAAAAAAAAAAAACATAGTATAAGACCATTGGGGTGCATTTTTCTGAGATCATACTGTGACAATTTTTTAACCCCAAAATCCTTTCTCCCGACCAAGGCGTTCCAGTCCGTTTCAATAAATTTGTCATGCTTAGAGATGGCCACGTCAATAATTAGGTCATGCATGCTCAACTAGGCCTGGCCATCATTGGCTGGCAACAAAGAAGAGTCAAGGAGGCAATGTCAATCCTTAATCAACCTCTTTCTAGTGTCTTCGATGGTCTAGTGAATTTTTTTATATAAACCCAAGCCCATGCAGTAGATAAGGGCATTCCTTATGCCAAGTCCCCGAGAGACTAGAGCATGAACCAAGAACAGCACTGCAATTTTCTCATCTTTTAGGTCATTTCACTATTGATTTTACATCGGACCCTTCTTTATAGGTCGAAGCATCCCTCCATTCAGGTAAATCTCCACACTTCAACCATTTAGCCACGGAGATAATCATAAGAGGCAAGCCTCCACAATTCTCGACCACTCTATCCACGAGGATCTTAATTTTAGTGTTGATAACTCTGTCCCCCACTGTTCTTTAAAAATGTATAAGTGTTTCTCCATGCTTTAACTCACGGAGTTGGAATTATGGATCAGAGCCACCTTTCGCCGGCAGCCTGTTGTCGCCAACCGCCACACGACTGCCACCTGCTGCTGCATGATCACTGACTGTCATTACCGACGGTCGCCGTAAAACCGCCTCACACAAGCCATTAGCCACCACACCCAATCGTAGTGAGTGGGTTGCAAGCGGCAATCCTGCGGCGGTGATCGGTGCTGAAGGTCTATGGTCGTGCGCCGGTCGTGCGATGGTCGTGCGGCATTCGTGCGGCAGTCGTGTGGCGTTCATGCGGCGGTCGTACGGCGGCGATCAGTAGTCGATGTTCTATGTGTAAGAAGAAAGAACAAACGAATAAATATAAAAATTTATAAATTTTTACTAAACGGATGTCTATTCTTTTTCTATTCTAAGAAGAGAAATTTTGTATAATTACCAAATGCCTTATTTTACTCTGAAATTGTTCTTGAAGTAGAAATAGAAAATTTTTCTTTTTATGAAAAAAAAAAAAATAGTTCCGTGGAATAGAAACGTTGCCATACGCACCCTTAGTTTCCAAATGGTAGGTTTCTTGGGAGATTGGCTGAACGAGGATTGACAATGTATAAAGTGCTCAACTTATTCATGTTCTTGAACTCAGCCAGGCTAGCGTTGTTTCGCAGGGTTTTATCCTCGGCCTACTAGCAATGAAAACTCTCTTCCATCGACAATTCTTCTAAATTAACCAAGCTTTCAATAACTTGAAGCCTGGAAAACAATCTCAAGTCCAAAAATCTCAATTCTGTTAGTTCACTAATTTCTTTGGGCAGCCGAGCAATTCTAGAATTGAAGAAACTTAGGAATTGCAATCCTTTCAACTTTCCAAGAGCAATCACATTCTCTAGATGGCATCCATCAAGACATACTGATGTGAGGTTTTTAAGTAACTCCATTGACGAAAGGAGGGAGATAAAAGATAAGCCAGTCAAGTCCAAGACTTGGAGCTTCTCCATAGATTCAAAAAATGAGTCGGCATTTTGAGAATGTTTTCTTCTAATGACAGAAGTATTCTCATGTTCGGGCAGTCCAATTTTTTAGAAAATTCATTAATGTCAACATAGTAAAAAAAAAAAAAAATAGTATAAGACCATTACGGTGCATTGTTCTGAGATCATACTGTGACAATTTTTTAACCCCAAAATCCTTTCTCCCGACCAAGGCGTTCCATTCCGTTTCAATAAATTTGTCATGCATGGAGATGGTCACGTTAATAATTAGGTCATGCATGCTCAACTGGGCCTGGCCATCATTTCCTGGCAGCAAAGAAGAGTCAAGGAGGCAACATCAATCCTTAATCAACCTCTTTCTAGTCTCTTCGATGGTCTTGCCGAATTTTTTATATAAACCCAAGCCCATGTAGTAGGTAAGGGCATCCCTTATGCCAAGTCCCCGAGAGACTAGAGCATGAACGAAGAACAATGCTTTGATCCTCCCATCTTTTAGGTCATTTCACTATTGATTTTACATCGGACCCTTCTTTATAGGTCGAAGCATCCCTCCATTCAGGCAAATCTCCACACTTCAACCTTTTAGCCACTGAGAGAATCATAAGAGGCAAGCCTCAAATTCTCGACCACTCTATCCACGAGGATCTTAATTTTAGGGTCGATAACTCTGTCCCCCACTGTTCTTTAAAAATGTATACGTGCTTCTCCATGCTTTAACTCACCGAGTTGAAATTATGGATCAGAGCCACCTTTCGCCAGCAGCTTGTTGTCGCCAACCGCCACACGACCGCCGCTTACTGCTGCACGACCGCCGATGATTATTGCCGATGGCTTCCGTAAGACTGCCGCACACAGCCCATTAGCCGCTGCACCGAATTGCAGTTAGTGGGTTGCAAGCGGCAATCCTGCGGCGATGATCGGTGGTGAAGGTTGACAGTTGCGCCGGTTGTGCGATGGTCGTGCGGCATTTGTGCGGCGGTCGTGTGGCGTTCGTGTGGCGGTCGTACGACGACGATTAGCAGTCGACGTTCTTCGTGTAAGAAGAAAGAAGAAACGAATAAATATAAAAATTTATAAATTTTTACTAAACGTATTTCTATTCTTTTTCTATTCTAAGAAGAGAAATTTTGTATAATTACCAAATACCTTATTTTACCTACGAATTGTTCTTGGAGTAGAAATAGAAAAAAACTATTTATGAAACAAAAAAATAGTTCCCTGTAATAGAAACGTTGCCATACGCACCCTTAGTTTCGCAAATGGTAGGTTTCTTGGGAGATTGAACGAGGATTGACAATGTATAAAGTGCTCAACTTATTCATGTTCTTGAACTCAGCCAGGCTAGCGTTGTTTAGCAGGGTTTTATCATCGGCCTCGTACTGATCAAAACTCTCTTCCATAGACAATTCTTCTAAGTTAACCAAGCTTTCAATAACTTCAAGCATGGAACACAATCTCAAGTCCAAAAATCTCAATTATGTTAGTTCACCAATTTCTTTGGGCAGCCGAGCAATTCTAGAATTGAAGAAACTTAGGAATTGCAATCCCTTCAACTTTCCAAGAGCAGTGACATACTCTAGATGGCATCCATCAAGACATAGTGATGTGAGGTTTTTAAGTAACTCCATTGACGAAAGGAGGGAGATAAAAGATACGCCAGTCAAGTCCAAGACTTGGAGCTTCTCCATAGATTCAAAAAATGAGTCGGCATTTTGAGAATGTTTTCTTCTAATGACAGAAGAATTCTCATGTTCGGGCAGTCCAATTTTTTAGAAAATTCATTAATGTCAACATAGTAAAAAAAAAACATAAAATAAAACATAGTAGAAGGCCATTGCGGTGCATTTTTCTGAGATCATACTGTTACTATTTTTTAACCCCAAAATCCTTTCTCCCGACCAAGGCGTTCCAGTCCGTTTCAATAAATTTGTCAAGCATAGAGATGGCCACGTCAATAATTAGGTCATGCATGCTCAACTGGGCCCGGCCATTATTGGCTGGCAACAAAGAAGAGTCAAAGAGGCAACGTCAATCCTTAATCAACCTCTTTCTAGTGTATTCGATGGTCTTGTGAATTTTTTATATAAACCCAAGCCCATGTAGTAGGTAAGGGCATCCCTTATGCCAAGTCCCCGAGAGACTAGAGCATGAACGAAGAACAATGCTTTGATCCTCCCATCTTTTAGGTCATTTCACTATTGATTTTACATCGGACCCTTCTTTATAGGTCGAAGCATCCCTCCATTCAGGCAAATCTCCACACTTCAACCTTTTAGCCACTGAGAGAATCATAAGAGGAAAGCCTCCACAATTCTCGACCACTCTATCCAGAGGATCTTAATTTTAGGGTCGATAACTCTGTCCCCCACCGCTCTTTAAAAATGTATACGTGCTTCTCCATGCTTTAACTCACCGAGTTGAAATTATGGATCAAAGCCACCTTTCGCCGGCAGCTTGTTGTCGCCAACCGCCACACGACCGCCGCCTACCACTGCACGACCACCGACTATCATTGCCAATGGCTTCCGTAAGACTGCCGCACATAGCCCATTAGCCACCACACTGAATTGCAGTTAGTAGGTTGCAAGCGGCAATCTTGCGGCGGTGATCTGTGGTGGAGGTTGACGGTCGTGCGCCGGTCGTGCGATGGTCGTGCGGCATTCGTGCAGCGGTCGTGCGGCGTTCGTGCGGCGGTTGTACGGCGGCGATCAATAATCGACGTTCTATGTGTAAGAAGAAAGAACAAACGAATAAATATAAAAATTTATAAATTTTTACTAAACTCATGTCTATTCTTTTTCTATTCTGAGAAGAGAAATTTTGTATAATTACCAAATGCCTTATTTCACTCAGAAATTGTTCTTGGAGTAGAAATAGAAAAAAAATTCTGAAAAAAAAAACAGTTCCGTGGAATAGAAATGTTGCCATACGCACCTTTAGTCTCGCAAATGGTAGGTTTCTTTGGAGATTGAATGAGGATTGACAGTGTATAAAGTGCTCAACTTATCCATGTTCTTGAACTCAGCCAGGCTAGCATTGTTTCGCAGGGTTTTATCATCGGCTTCCTACTGATAAAAACTCTTTTCCATAGACAATTCTTCTAAATTAACCAAGCTCTCAATAACTTGAAGCCTGTAAAACAATCTCAAGTCCAAAAATCTCAATTTTGTTAGTTCACCAATTTCTTTGGGCAGCCGAGCAATTCTAGAATTGAAGAAACTTAGGAATTGCAATCCTTTCAACTTTCCAAGAGCAGTCACATTCTCTAGATGGCATCCATCAAGACATAGTGATGTGAGGTTTTTAAGTAACTCCATTGACGAAAGGAGGGAGATAAAAGATAAGCTAGTCAAGTCCAATACTTGGAGCTTCTCCATAGATTCGAAAAATGAGTCGGCATTTTGAGAAACTTTTCTTCTAATGACAGAAGTATTCTCATGTTCGAGCAGTCCAATGTTTTAGGAAATTCATTAATGTCAACATAGTAAAAAAAAAAAAAAAACATAGTATAAGACCATTGCGGTGCATTGTTCTGAGATCATATTGTGACAATTTTTTAACCCAAAAATCCTTTCTCCTGACCAAGGCGTTCCATTCCGTTTCAATAAATTTGTCATGCATAGAGATGGCCAGGTCAATTATTAGGTCATGCATGCTCAACTGGGCCCGGCCATCATTGGCTGGCAACAAAGAAGAGTCAAGGAGGCAACGTCAATCCTTAATCAACCTCTTTCTAGTGTCTTCGATGGTCTTGTGAATTTTTTATATAAACCCAAGCCCATGTAGTAGGTAAGGGCATCCCTTATGCCAAGTCCCCGAGAGACTAGAGGATGAACGAAGAACAATGCTTTGATCCTCTCATCTTTTAGGTCATTTCACTATTGATTATACATCGGCCCATTCTTTATAGGTGAAGCATCCCTCCTCCATTCAGGCAAATCTCCACACTTCAACCTTTTAGCCACCGAGAGAATCATAAGAGGCAAGCCTCAACAATTCTCGACCACTCTATCCACGAGGATCTTAATTTTAGGGTCGATAACTCTGTCCCCCACTGTTCTTTAAAAATGTATACGTGCTTCTCCATGCTTTAGCTCACCGAGTTGAAATTATGGATTAGAGCCACCTTTCGCCAGTAGTTTGTTGTCGCCAACCGCCACACGACCGCCGCCTACTGTTGCACGACCGCCGACTATCATTGCCGATGGCTTCCGTAAGACTGCCACACCTAGCCCATTAGTCGCCGCATCAAATCGCAGTTAGTGGGTTGCAAGCGGCAATCCTGTGGCAGTGATCGGTGGTGAAGGTTGACGGTCGCGCGCCAGTCGTGTGATGGTCGTGCGGCATTCGTGCAGCGGTCATGCGGCATTCGTGCGGCGGTCGTACGATGACGATCAGCAGTCGACGTTCTATGTGTAAGAAGATAGAAGAAACGAATAAATATAAAAATTTATAAATTTTACTAAACACATTTCTATTCTTTTTCTATTCTAAGAAGAGAAATTTTGTATAATTACTAAATGCCTTATTTTACTCAGAAATTGTTCTTGGAGTAGAAATAGAAAAAAAAACTTTTTATGAAAAAAAAATAGTTCCGTGGAATGGAAACGTTACCATACACACCCTTAGTTTCGCAAATGGTAGGTTTCTTGGGATATTGAATGAGGATTGACAATGTATAAAGTGCTCAACTTATTCATGTTCTTGAACTCGCCCGGGCTAAGCGTTCTTTCGCGGGGTTTTATCCTCGGCCACCTACTGATCAAAACTCTCTTCCATCGACAATTCTTCTAAATTAACCAAGCTTTCAATAACTTGAAGCTTGGAACACAATCTCAAGTCCAAAAATCTCGTTTCTGTTAGTTCACCAATTTCTTTGGGCAGCCGAGCAATTCTAGAATTGAAGAAACTTAGGAATTGCAATCCTTTCAACTTTCCAAGAGCAGTCACATTCTCTAGATGGCATCCATCAAGACATAGTGATGTGAGGTTTTTAAGTAACTCCATTGACGAAAGGAGGGAGATAAAATATAAGCTAGTGAAGTCCAAGACTAAGAGCTTCTCCATAGATTCGAAAAATGAGTCGGCATTTTGAGAAAGTTTTCTTCTAATGACAGAAGTACTCTCATGTTCGGGCAGTTCAATTTTTTTAGGAAATTCATTAATGTCAAGATAGTAAAAAAAAAAAAAAAACATAGTACATGGCCATTGCGGTGCATTTATCTAAGATCATACTGTGAGTATTTTTTAACCCCAAAATCCTTTCTCCCGACCAGGGCGTTCCATTCCGTTTCAATAAATTTGTCATGCATAGAGATGGTCACGTTAATAATTAGGTCATGCATGCTCAACTGGGCCCGGCCATCATTGCCTGGCAACAAAGAAGAGTCAAGGAGGCAACATCAATCCTTAATCAACCTCTTTCTAGTCTCTTCGATGGTCTTGCCGAATTTTTTTATATAAACCCAAGCCCATGAAGTAGATAAGGGCATCCCTTAAGCCAAGTCCTTGAGAGACTAGAGCATGAACCAAGAGTAGCGCTTTAATCCTCTCATCTTTTAGGTCATTCCACTATTGATTTTACATCAGACCCTTCCTTATAGGTGGAAGCATCCCTCCATTAAGGCAAATCTCCACACTTCAACCTCTTAGCCACCGAGAGAATCATAAGAGGCAAGCCTCCACAATTCTCGACCACTCTATCCACGAGGATCTTAATTTTAGGGTCGATAACTCTGTCCCCCACTGTTCTTTAAAAATGTATACGTGCTTCTCCATGCTTTAACTCACCGAGTTGAAATTATGGATCAGAGCCACCTTTCGCTGGCAGCTTGTTGTCGCCAACTGCCACACGTCCGCCGCCTACCACTGCACGACCGCCGACGATTATTGCCGATGGCTTCCGTAAGACTGCCGCACACAGCCCATTAGCCGCCGCACCGAATCGCAGTTAGTGGGTTGCAAGCGGCAATCCTGCCTTGATGATCGGTGGTGAAGGTTAACAGTTGGGCGCTGGTCGTGCGATGGTCGTGCGGCATTTATGCAGCGGTCGTGCGGCGTTCGTGCGGCGGTCGTACGAAGACGAACAGCAGTCGATGTTCTACGTGTAAGAAGAAAGAAGAAGCGAATAAATATGAAAATTTATAAATTTTTACTAAACACATTTCTATTCTTTTTCTATTCTAAGAAGAGAAATTTTGTATAATTGCCAAATACGTTGTTTTACTCGGGAATTGTTCTTGGAGTAGAAATAGAAAAAAAAAACTATTTATGAAACAAAAAAATAGTTCCCTGCAATAGAAACGTTGCCATACGCACCCTTAGTTTCGCAAAAGGTAGGTTTCTTGGGACATTGAACGAGGATTGACGATGTATAAAGTGCTCAACTTATTCATGTTCTTGAACTCAGCCAGGCTAGCGGTTTTTAGCAGGGTTTTATCATCGGCCTCCTACTGATCAAAACTCTCTTCCAAAGACAATTCTTCTAAATTAACCAAGCTTTCAATAACTTCAAGCATGGAACACAATCTCAAGTCCAAAAATCTCAATTATGTTAGTTCACCAATTTCTTTGGGCAGCCGAGCAATTCCAGAATTGAAGAAACTTAGGAATTGCAATCCTTTCAACTTTCCAAGAGCAGTCACATACTCTAGATGGCATCCATCAAGACATAGTGTTGTGAGGTTTTTAAGTAACTCCATTGACGAAAGGAGGGGGATAAAAGATAAGCCAGTCAAGTCCAAGACTCGGAGCTTCTCCATAGATTCGAAAAATGAGTCGGCATTTTGAGAAACTTTTCTTCTAATGACAGAAGTATTCTCATGTTCAAGCATTCAAATTTTTTAGGAAATTCATTAATGTCAACGTAGTTAAAAAAAAAAAAAAAACATAGTATAAGGCCATTGCGGTGCATTTTTCTGAGATCATACTGTGACTATTTTTTAACCCCAAAATCCTTTCTCCTGACCAAGGCGCTCCAGTCCGTTTCAATAAATTTGTCATGCATAGAGATGGCCACGTCAATAATTAGTTCATGCATGCTCAACTAGGCTCAACCATCATTGGCTGGCAACAAAGAAGAGTCAATGAGGCAATGTCAATCCTTAATCAACCTCTTTCTAGTGTCTTCGATGGTCTTGTGAATTTTTTTATATAAACCCAAGCCCATGCAGTAGATAAGGGCATCCCTTATGCCAAGTCCCCGAGAGACTAGAGCATGAACTAAGAACAGGACTGCGATCTTCTCATCTTTTAGGTCATTTCACTATTGATTTTACATCGGACCCTTCTTTATAGGTCAAAGCATCCCTCATTCAGGCAAATCTCCACACTTCAACCTTTTAGCCACCGAGAGAATCATAAGAGGCAAGCCTCCACAATTCTCGACCACTCTATCCACGAGGATCTTAATTTTAGTGTCGATAACTCTGTCCCCCACTGTTCTTTAAAAATGTATACGTGCTTCTCCATGCTTTAACTCACGGAGTTGGAATTATAGATCAGAGCCACCTTCCGCCAGCTGCCTACTGTCGCCAACCGCTGCACGACCGCCACCTGCCGCTGCATGATCGCCGACTGTCATTACCCATGGCCGTCGTAAGACCGCCGCTTACAACCCATTAGCCGCTACACCCAATCGTAGTTAGTGGGTTGCAAGCGGCAATCCTTTGGCGGTGATCGGTGTTGATGGTCCACGGTCATGCGCCGGTCGTGTGACGATCATGCGATGGTCGTGCGGCGTTCGTGCATCGGTCGTGCGGTGTTCGTGTAGCGTTCATGCAGCGTTCGCGCGGTAGTCGTACAGCGACGGTTGGCAGTCGATGTTCTATGAGTAAGTAGAAAGAGCAAATGAATTAATATAAAAATTTCTAAATTTTTACTAAACGCATTTATATTCTTTTTCTATTTTAAAAATAGAAATTTTGTATAATTACAAAGTACCTTATATTACTTAGAAATTGATCTTGGAGTAGAAATAGAAAAAAAAAAAACTATTTTTGAAAAACAAAAAAAAGTAGTTCCCTGAAATAGAAACGTTGCCAGACACACCCTTAGTTTCGCAAACGGTAGTTTTCTTGGGAGATTGGCTGAACAAGGATTCACAATGTATAAAGTGCTCAACTTATTCATGTTCTTGAACTCAGCCAGGCTAGCGTTGTTTCGCGGGGTTTTATCCTCGGCCTCCTACTGATCAAAACTCTCTTCCATCGACAATTCTTCTAAATTAACCAAGCTTTCAATAACTTGAAGCCTGGAAAACAATCTCAAGTCCAAAAATCTCAATTCTGTTAGTTCACCAATTTCTTTGGGCTGCTGAGCAATTCTAGAATTGAAGAAACTTAGGAATTGCAATCCTTTCAACTTTCCAAGAGCAGTCACATACTCTAGATGGCATCCATCAAGACATAGTGTTGTGAGGTTTTTAAGTAACTCCATTGACGAAAGGAGGGAGATAAAAGATAAGCCAGTCAAGTCCAAGACTTGGAGCTTCTCCATAGATTCGGAAAATGAGTCGGCATTTTGAGAAACTTTTCTTCTAATGACAGAAGTATTCTCATGCTCAGGCAGTCCAATGTTTTAGGAAATTCACTAATGTCAACATAGTAAAAAAAAAAAAAAAAAAAAAAACATAGTATAAGACCATTGCGGTGCATTGTTCAGAGATCATACTGTGACAATTTTTTAACCCCAAAATCCTTTCTCCTCACCAAGGTGTTCCATTCCATTTCAATAAATTTGTCATGCATAGAGATGGCCAGGTCAATTATTAGGTCATGCATGCTCAACTGGGCCCGGCCATCATTGGCTGGCAACAAAGAAGAGTCAAGGAGGCAACGTCAATCCTTAATCAACCTCTTTCTAGTGTCTTCGATGGTCTTGTGAATTTTTTTATATAAACCCAAGGCCATGTAGTAGGTAAGGGCATCCCTTATGCCAAGTCCCCGAGAGACTAGAGCATGAACGAAGAACAATGCTTTGATCCTCCCATCTTTTAGGTCATTTCACTATTGATTTTACATCGGACCGTTCTTTATAGGTCGAAGCATCCCTCCTCCATTCAGGCAAATCTCCACACTTCAACCTTTTAGCCACCGAGAGAATCATAAGAGGCAAGCCTCAACAATTCTCGACCACTCTATCCACGAGGATCTTAATTTTAGGGTCGATAACTCTGTCCCCCACTGTTCTTTAAAAATGTATACGTGCTTCTCCATGCTTTAACTCACCGAGTTGAAATTATGGATCAGAGCCACCTTTCGCCGGCAGCTTGTTGTCGCCAACCGCCACACGACCGCCGCCTACTGCTGCACGATCGCCGACTATCATTGCCGATGGCTTCCGTGGGACTGCCACACACAGCCCATTAGTCGCCGCATCAAATCGTAGTTAGTGGGTTGCAAGCGACAATCCTGCGGCGATGATCGGTG
Source organism: Eucalyptus caleyi (assembly GCA_014182885.2). Taxonomy (NCBI): domain Eukaryota; kingdom Viridiplantae; phylum Streptophyta; class Magnoliopsida; order Myrtales; family Myrtaceae; genus Eucalyptus; species Eucalyptus caleyi. The sequence goes on from CM024467.2 coordinate 47,639,817, forward strand.
GTGAAGGTTGACAGTTGTGCGCCGGTCGTGCGATGGTCGTGAAGCATTTGTGTAGCAGTCGTGTGGCATTCGTGCGGCGGTCGTACGGCGACGATCAGCAATCGACGTTCTATGTGTAAGAAGAACGAAGAAACGAATAAATATAAAAAATTTATAAATTCTTACTAAACGCATTTCCATTCTTTTTCTATTCTAAGAAGAGAAATTTTGTAAAGTTACCAAATGCCTTATTTTACTCAGAAATTGTTCTTGGAGTAGAAATAGAAAAAAAAAACTTTTTATGAAAAAAAATAGTTCCGTGGAATAGAAACGTTGCCATATGCACCCTTAGTCTCGCAAATGGTATGTTTCTTTGGAGATTGAATGAGGATTGACTGTGTATAAAGTGCTTAACTTATCCATGTTCTTGAACTCAGCCAGGCTAGCATTGTTTTGCAGGGTTTTATCATCGGCCTCCTACTGATCAAAACTCTTTTCCATAGACAATTCTTCTAAATTAACCAAGCTCTCAATAACTTGAAGCCTGGAAAACAATCTCAAGTCCAAAAATCTCAATTCTGTTAGTTCACCAATTTCTTTGGGCAGCCGAGCAATTCTAGAATTGAAGAAACTTAGGAATTGCAATCCTTTCAACTTTCCAAGAGCAGTCACATTCTCTAGATGGCATCCATCAAGACATAGTGATGTGAGGTTTTTAAGTAACTCCATTGATGAAAGGAGGGAGATAAAAGATAAGCCAGTCAAGTCCAAGACTTGGAGCTTCTCCATAGATTCGAAAAATGAGTCGGCATTTTGAGAAACTTTTCTTCTAATGACAGAAGTATTCTCATGTTCAAGCAGTCCAATGATTTAGGAAATTCATTAATGTCAACATAGTAAAAAAAAAAAAATAGTATAAGACCATTGCGGTGCATTGTTCTGAGATCATATTGTGACAATTTTTTAACCCAAAAATCCTTTCTCCCGACCAAGGCGTTCCATTCCGTCTCAATAAATTTGTCATGCATAGAGATGGCCAGGTCAATTATTAGGTCATGCATGCTCAACTGGGCCCGGCCATCATTGGCTGGCAACAAAGAAGAGTCAAGGAGGCAACGTCAATCCTTAATCAACCTCTTTCTAGTGTCTTCGATGGTCTTGTGAATTTTTTATATAAACCCAAGCCCATGTAGTAGGTAAGGGCATCCCTTATGCCAAGTCCCCGAGAGACTAGAGGATGAACGAAGAACCATGCTTTGATCCTCTCATCTTTTAGGTCATTTCACTATTGATTATACATCGGCCCATTCTTTATAGGTCGAAGCATCCCTCCTCCATTCAGGCAAATCTCCACACTTCAACCTTTTAGCCACCGAGAGAATCATAAGAGGCAAGCCTCAACAATTCTCGACCACTCTATCCACGAGGATCTTAATTTTAGGGTCGATAACTCTGTCCCCCACTGTTCTTTAAAAATGTATACGTGCTTCTCCATGCTTTAGCTCACCGAGTTGAAATTATGGATCAGAGCCACCTTTCGCCAGTAGCTTGTTGTCGCCAACCGCCACACGACCGCCGCCTACCGCTGCACGACTGCCGACTATCATTGCCGATGGCTTCCGTAGGACTGCCACACCCAGCCCATTAGTCGTCGCATCGAATTGCAGTTAGTGGGTTGCAAGCGGCAATCCTGTGGCAATGATCGGTGGTGAAGGTTGACGGTTGCGCGCCAGTCGTGTGATGGTCGTGCGGCATTCGTGCAGCGGTCATGTGGCATTCGTGCGGCGGTCGTACGACGACGATCAGCAGTCGACGTTCTATGTGTAAGAAGAAAGAAGAAACGAATAAATATAAAAATTTATAAATTTTTACTAAAGGCATTTCTATTCTTTTTCTATTCTAAGAAGAGAAATTTTGTATAATTACTAAATGCCTTATTTTACTCAGAAATTGTTCTTGGAGTAGAAATAAAAAAAAAAACTTTTTATGAAAAAAACAGTTCCGTGGAATGGAAACGTTGCCATACGCACCCTTAGTTTCGCAAATGGTAGGTTTCTTGGGAGATTGAATGAGGATTGACAATGTATAAAGTGCTCAACTTATTCATGTTCTTGAACTCAGCCAGGCTAGCGTTCTTTCGCGGGGTTTTATCCTCGGCCTCCTACTGATCAAAACTCTCTTCCATTGACAATTCTTCTAAATTAACCAAGCTTTCAATAACTTGAAGCCTGGAAAACAATCTCAAGTCCAACAATCTTAATTCTGTTAGTTCACCAATTTCTTTGGGCAGCCGAGCAATTCTAGAATTGAAGAAACTTAGGAATTGCAATCCTTTCAACTTTCCAAGAGCAGTCACATACTTTAGATGGCATCCATCAAGACATAGTGATGTGAGGTTTTTAAGTAACTCCATTGACGAAAGGAGGGAGATAAAATATAAGCGAGTGAAGTCCAAGACTAAGAGCTTCTCCATAGATTCGAAAAATGAGTCGGCATTTTGAGAATGTTTTCTTCTCATGTTCGGGCAGTTCAATTTTTTTTAGGAAATTCATTAATGTCAACATAGTAAAAAAAAAAAAATAGTATATGGCCATTGCGGTGCATTTTTCTGAGATCATACTGTGAGTATTTTTTAACCCCAAAATCCTTTCTCCCGACCAAGGCGTTCCGTTCCGTTTCAATAAATTTGTCATGCATAGAGATGGTCACGTTAATAATTAGGTCATGCATGCTCAACTGGGCCCGGCCATCATTGCCTGACAAAAAAGAAGAGTCAAGGAGGCAACATCAATCCTTAATCAACCTCTTTCTAGTCTCTTCGATGGTCTTGCCGAATTTTTTATATAAACCAAAGCCCATGCAGTAGATAAGGGCATCCCTTATGCCAAGTCCCTGAGAGATAGAGCATGAACCAAGAATAGCGCTTTGATCCTCTCATCTTTTAGGTCATTCCACTATTGATTTTACATCAGACCCTTCCTTATAGGTGGAAGCATCTCTCCATTCAGGCAAATCTCCACACTTCAACCTCTTAGCAACCGAGAGAATCATAAGAGGCAAGCCTCCACAATTCTCGACCACTCTATCCACGAGGATGTTAATTTTAGGGTCGATAACTCTGTCCCCCACTGTTCTTTAAAAATGTATAAGTGCTTCTCCATGCTTTAACTCACTAAGTTGGAATTATGGATCAAAGCCACCTTTCGCCGGCAGCCTGTTGTCACCAACCGCCACATGACCACTGCCTGCCGTTGCACAACCGCTGACCGTCGGTGCCGACGGCCGCCATAAGACTGCCGCACACAGCCCATTAGCCGCCGCCAATCGTAGTCAGTGGGATGCAAGTGGCAATCCTACGGCGGTGATCGGTGGTGAAGGTCAACGGTCGTGCGCCGGTCATGCGATGGTCGTGTGGTATTCGTGCGTTGGTCGTGCGACGTTCGTGCGACGGTGGTACGGCGACCGTCGGCAATCGACGTTCTTTGAGTAAGAAGAAAGAGCAAATAAATAAATACAAAAATTTATAAATTTTACTAAACGCATTTCTATTCTTTTTCTATTTTAAGAATAGGCATTTTGTATAGTTACCAAATACCTTATTTTACTCAGAAATTATTTTCGGAGTAGAAATAGAAAAAAAAACTAATTTAAAAAAAAAGAAAAATAGTTCCCTGGAATAAAAACGTTGCCATGCACACCCTTAGTTTCACAAATGATAGGTTTCTTGGGAGATTGGTTGAACGAGGATTGACAATGTATAAAGTGCTCAACTTATTCATGTTCTTGAACTCACCAGGCTAGCGTTGTTTCGCGGGGTTTTATCCTCAGCCTCCTACTAATCAAAACTCTCTTCCATTGACAATTCTTCTAAATTAACAAACCATTCAATAACTTGAAGCATGGAACACAATCTCAAGTCCAAAAATCTTAATTACCGTTAGTTCACCAATTTCTTTAGGGCAATCGAGCAATTCTAGAATTGAAGAAACTTAGGAATTGCAATCCTTTCAGCTTTCCAAGAGCAGTCACGTTCTCTAGATGGCATCCATCAAGACATAGTGATGTGAGGTTTTTAAGTAACTGCATCGACGAAAGGAGGGAGATAAAAGATAAACCAGTCAAGTCCAAGACTTGGAGCTTCTCCATAAATTTGAAAGATGAGTTGGGCATTTTGAGAAAGTTTTCTTCTAATGACAGAAGTTTTCTCATGTTCGGGCGGTCCAATTTTTTAGGAAATTCATTAATGTCAACATAGTAAAAAGAAAAACATAGGTTAAGGCCATTGCGGTGCATTTTCTGAGATCATACTGGTGACAATTTTTTAACCCCAAAATCCTTTCTCCCAACCAAGGCGTTCCATTCCGTTTCAATAAATTTGTCATGCATAGAGATGGCCACGTCAATAATTAGGTCATGCATGCTCAACTGGGCCCGGCCATCATTGCCTGGCAACAAAGAAGAGTCAAGGAGGCAACATCAATCCTTAATCAACCGCTTTCTAGTCTCTTCGATGGTCTTGCCGAATTTTTTATATAAACCCAAGCCCATGCAGTAGATAAGGGCATCCCTTATGCCAAGTCCCTGAGAGACTAGAGCATGAACCAAGAATAGCGCTTTGATCCTCTCATCTTTTAGGTCATTCCACTATTGATTTTACATCAGACACTTCCTTATAGGTGGAAGCATCCCTCCATTCAGGCAAATCTCCACACTTCAACCTCTTAGCAACCGAGAGAATCATAAGAGGCAAGCCTCCACAATTCTCGATCACTCTATCCACGAGGATGTTAATTTTAGGGTCGATAACTCTGTCCCCACTGTTCTTTAAAAATGTATAAGTGCTTCTCCATGCTTTAACTCACTAAGTTGGAATTATGGATCAAAGCCACCTTTCGCCGGTAGCCTGTTGTCGCCAACCGCCACATGACCACTGCCTGCCGTTGCACAACCGTCGACCATCGGTGCCGACGGCCGCCATAAGACTGCCGCACACAGCCCATTAGCCGCCGCCCCCAATCGTAGTCAGTGGGATGCAAGTGGCAATCCTACGGTGGTGATCGGTGGTGAAGGTCAACGGTCGTGCGCCGGTCATGCGACGGTCGTGTGGTATTCGTGCGTCGGTCGTGTGACGTTCGTGCGACGGTGGTACGGCGACCGTCGGCAATCGACGTTCTTTGAGTAAGAAGAAAGAGCAAATAAATAAATACAAAAATTTATAAATTTTTACTAAACGCATTTCTATTCTTTTTCTATTCTAAGAATAGACATTTGTATAGTTACCAAATACCTTATTTTACTCAGAAATTATTTTCGGAGTAGAAATAGAAAAAAACTAATTTTGAAAAAAAAAGAAAAATAGTTCCCTGGAATAAAAACGTTGCCATGCACACCCTTAGTTTCACAAATGATAGGTTTCTTGGGAGATTGGTTGAACGAGGATTGACAATGTTTAAAGTGCTCAACTTTTTCATGTTCTTGAACTTAGCCAGGCTAGCGTTGTTTCGCGGGGTTTTATCCTCAGCCTCCTACTAATCAAAACTCTCTTCCATTGACAATTCTTCTAAATTAACAAACCATTCAATAACTTGAAGCATGGAACACAATCTCAAGTCCAACAATCTTAATTCTGTTAGTTCGCCAATTTCTTTAGGCAATCGAGCAATTCTAGAATTGAAGAAACTTAGGAATTGCAATCCTTTCAGCTTTCCAAGAGCAGTCACATTCTCTAGATGGCATCCATCAAGACATAGTGATGTGAGGTTTTAAGTAACTGCATCGACGAAAGGAGGGAGATAAAAGATAAACCAGTCAAGTCCAAGACTTGGAGCTTCTCCATAAATTCGAAAAATGAGTTGGGCATTTTGAGAAAGTTTTCTTCTAATGACAGAAGTTTTCTCATGTTCGGGCGGTCCAATTTTTTAGGAAATTCATTAATGTCAACATAGTAAAAAGAAAAACATAGGTTAAGGCCATTGCGGTGCATTTTCGAGATCATACATTTGGTGACAATTTTTTAACCCCAAAATCCTTTCTCCCAACCAAGGCGTTCCATTCCGTTTCAATAAATTTGTCATGCATAGAGATGGCCACGTCAATAATTAGGTCATGCATGCTCAACTGAGCCCGGCCATCATTGCCTGGCAATAAAGAAGAGTCAAGGAGGCAACGTCAATTCTTAATTAACCTCTTTCTAGTGTTTTCGATGGTCTTGCTAAATTTCTTATATAAACCCAAGCCCATGCAGTAGATAAGAGCATCCCTTATGCCAAGTCCCCAAGAGACTAGAGCATGAACCAAGAATAGTGCTTTGATCCTCTCATCTTTTAGGTCATTTCACTATTGATTTTACATCGGACCCTTCTTTATAGGTCGAAGCATTGCTCCCTTTAGGCAAATCTCCACACTTCAACCTTTTAGCCACTGAGAAAATCATAAGAGGCAAGCCTCCACAATTCTCGACCACTCTATCCACGAGGATCTTAATTTCAGGGTCGATAACTCCACCACACACAGCCCATTAGCCGCCGCCCCCAACCGCAGTCACTGGGCTGCAAGCGGCAATCCTACGGCGGCGATCGGTGGTGACAGTTGACGGTCATGCGCCAGTCGTGTGACATTCGTGCGGCGATCGTATAGCGGCGATCGACGGTCTGTGAGTAAGAAGAAAGAACAAACAAATATAAAAATTTAGAAATTTTTACTAAACGCATTTCTATTCTTTTTCTATTCCAAGAATAGAAATTTTGTATAATTACCAAATACCTTATTTTACTCAAAAATTGCTCTTGGAGTAGAAATAGAAAAAAAAAACTTTTTCTGAAAAAAAAAATAGTTCCTTAGAATAGAAACGTTGCCATGCGCACCCTTAGTTTCACAAATGGTAGGTTTCTTGAGAGATTGGCTGAACGAGGAATAACAATGTATAAAGTGGTCAACTTATTCATGTACTTGAAGTCAACAGGCTAGCGTTGTTTCGCGGGGTTTTATCCTCACCTCCCACTAATCAAAACTCTCTTCCATAGACAATTCTTCTAAATTAACCAAGCATTCAATAACTTGAAGCATGGAACACAATCTCAAGTCCAAAAATCTCAATACTGTTAGTTCACCAATTTCTTTGGGCAGTCGAGCAATTCTAGAATTGAAGAAACTTAGGAATTGCAATCCTTTCATCTTTCCAAGAGCAGTCACATTCTCTAGATGGCATCCATCAAGACATAGTGATGTGAGGTTTATAAGTAACTCCATCAACGAAGGGAGGGAGATAAAAGATAAGCCAGTCAAGTCCAAGACTTGGAGCTTCTCCATAGATTCGAAAAATGAGTCGGGCATTTTGAGAAAGTTTTCTTCTAATGACAGAAGTATTCTCATGTTTGGGGCGGTCCAATTTTTTAGGAAATTCATTAATGTCAACATAGTAAAAAAAAAAAAAAAAAAAATAGTATAAGGCCATTGCGGTGCATTTTTTGAGATCATACTGTGACCATTCTTTTAACCCAAAATCCTTTCTCCCGACTAAGGCGTTCCATTCCGTGTCAATAAATTTGTCATGCATAGAGATGACCACGTCAATAATTAGGTCATGCATGCTCAACTGGGCCCGGCCATCACTACCTAGCAACAAAGAAGAGTCAAGGAGGCGACGTCAATCCATAATCAACCTATCTCTAGTGTCTTTGATGGTCTTGCTGAATTTTTTTATATAAACCCAGCCCATGCAGTAAATAAGGGCATCACTTATGCCAAGTCCCCGAGAGACTAGAGCATAAACTAAATAGAACAAAGGATGTCGAGCCAAGAGCACCTTCATTCCTATATAATAAAAAGGGTGGATGTAAGAATCCACAACTGATCATGTCCTTCAAGTCGCACGTTGCTTTCTACCACATCGTTTCGTCCTAGACATGATTTATTCAAAAAAAAAAAAAAAAAAATTGGAACAATGGATAAGATCGGATAAGTCTTACAGCATGAACATGAACCCTCGATTCAAACAATTCTTAGATAGCTGCAAAAAATCTGACCCCCCAGGAAATAAAGTGTAAAGTGTAGAGTATACATACTCTTATGATTGCATTTAAACCATTTCTTTTTCGATTCGAATCGCCGTGGTGCAAGGGTAATAGAGGCTTGAGTGTTATATTGATATCTCCATGGATGGGCTATTACACGGATCAGGAGCAATTGAAAAAGCCAGACCCAGTACGGTATCGATATCTCTTGGAATCCTAAACTAAATAGGATACTACCAATAATCGTAGCAATCCACATATGTTCCTATCCCAATAATCAATACTGATTGATGGAATCGAAATTCTTCTATTTCTTTGATGAGAAAAAACTGATTCAACAACTAGATCAGTGGAGTTATCGTATTATTAGTCTAGGGTTTCTCTTTTTAACCATAGGTATTCTTTCGGGAGCAGTATGGGCTAATGAGGCATGGGGGTCATATTGGAATTGGGACCCAAAGGAAACTTGGGCATTTATTACTTGGACCCTATTTGCGATTTATTTACATACTCGAACAAATAAAAATTGGGAAAGTTTAAATTGCGCAATTGTGGCTTCTATAGGCTTTCTTATAATTTGGATATGCTATTTTGGGGTTAATTTATTAGGAATAGGATTACATAGTTATGGTTCATTTAATTTACATTAAGATCTAATAAAATTCAAAAAAATCCCGACAAATACAAACATAGAACAAGCCAAGCCTATATAGAAATAGAATAGAAAAATAAGTAAGAATACAAGATAAGAAAACTTCCTACTTCATGTAACGAAAGATGAAACATAAATCATGGATCAACTAAGCCCTCTCGGGGGCTTGCTTAAGAATAAGAAAGAGGAATCTCATGTAAATACCATGGAATAAGGTTTGATCCTATTCATGGGGATTCCATAAATATCCCATTCCAAAAATAGAAAGTTCGAAACAATTGGAATTTTTTTGGTAAAGTTTGCTTAACTCTTTGTGCAGTTTCATAATGTTCCTCACCAACGATTCGAGGTTGGAGCATAGTTGACGTTGAATCTAAAGGATCTACTGCTGGATAGATACCTTTAGCAGCTAATCCTCTTGATAGTACGGTCGTAGCATCTAAATGTGCAAATGTCGTGGCAGGAGCGGGGTCGGTTAAATCGTCCGCGTGTACATAAACTGCTTGAATAGAAGTTATGGATCCCTCTTTGGTAGAAGTAATTCTTTCTTGTAAAGTACCCATTTCGGTACTAAGGGTAGGTTGATAACCCACAGCAGAAGGCATTCTACCCAATAAGGCGGATACCTCAGATCCTGCTTGGACGAAACGGAAGATATTGTCGATAAATAGAAGTACGTCTTGTTCATTATGCTTAAAAATTATGAAAAGCTTTTTGCTTGTTTCTATTCCAGATGTCAATATCGGGAATTATTTGTACCGCATTACTAGTCATAGTATGTATATTGTGAAAAAGATTATTTTACTTTATCCCTTCTTTTTTTTAAGCCAAATTCGAGCGGTGTCACTAGGTCACTCTTGTGAGATTGAAATGTCATAGAATGGATCAATCGTTTTCTATTCTAATAGAATAAATCAAATCGAATTTCACTGGATACTAAACATAAAATAAGTAAGTGGAGAATAAGGATTAATCCAAGAATTTCATTATGTCCTTTCTAAGATCATTTTCTATTTCGTTTGGTATTTCGCGGGTATAAAGGATACGCAGATAAAGTAGAGAATATATATTTCTTTTTCTGCTATTAAAACGAACTTCCGAATAATTAAATATAGATACTGGAATATTTCATTAGTTTCATTAGTAATGAAATGACCAATACCTATTCATGGAATTTAGAATAAAAACCTATTCGTAAGAATTTTTTTCCCAATCTATGGATAAAATATGATAAAAGACAATATTATTAAGAAAATAAACGCATTGTTACACTTCCACATCAAAGTGAAATATAGTACTTAATTCTTTTTTCTTTCATTTTATGCCTATTGGTGTTCTTTCCATTTACTGATATCATCTTTTATGGAATCGATCCCCCCTTTAACTGTACAAGAATATGTGGAGCTCAGCATGTCTGGAAGCACAGGAGAACGTTCTTTTGCTGATATTATTACCAGTATTCGATACTGGGTTATTCATAGTATTACTATACCTTCCCTATTCATTGCGGGTTGGTTATTCGTCAGCACGGGTTTAGCTTATGATGTGTTTGGAAGCCCTCGTCCAAACGAATATTTTACAGAGAGCCGACAAGGGTTCATTGATATTCCTGGTATAGTAGATGCTATCACACGTACAATCATACTTAATTTGATGGAATTGTTTGATCTTAAAGGGGATCTTCTATAATTTCGCACGTGAGGTGTTATTTCTTGGTTTCGTCCAGTGATTAATAACTTGATTATTTTTAGATAATAGTAGATAGAAATAACGCTTGTAAGGAGTCCTATTGAAACCAAGAAGTATAAGCCTGCCTGCCATCCACACCAGAATAAATGGAGTTTTCCGAAAAAACCTGCTAGTGGAGGAAGACCTCCTAGGGATAAGAGACATAGGGCTAAATAGCGCTTTGATCCTCTTATCTTTTAGGTCATTGTAACTAAGTTCCATTATTGATTTTACATCAGACCCTTCTTTATAAGTCAAAGCATCCCTCTATTCAGGCAAATCTCCACGCTTCAACCTTTTAGCCACTGAGGGAATCAAAAGATGCAAGCCTCTACAATTCTCGACAACTCTATCCATGATGATCTTAAATTCAGGGTCGTTAACTCTGTCCCCCATTATCCTTTCAAAAAGTATACTTGCTTCTCCATGCTTTAACTCATTGAGTTGGAATTCTAGTTTAGAGCCACCTGTCCGCCGGTAGCATGCCGTCGCCAATCGCCACACGACCGCCGCATGATCGCTGCCGATAGCCACCGCCCCCTCCCATGGTCGGTGGGCTTTGGGCAGCAATCCTGTGGCGGCGGTCGGCGGTGATGGTCGACGGTCGTGCGGCGGTCGTGCAACGGTGGGCGGCGATCCATTAGTAAGAAGAAAAAACAAATAAATATAAAAATTTATAAATTTTTACCAAACACATTTCTATTCTTTTTCTATTCCAAGAATATAAATTTTGTATAATTACCAAATACCTTATTTTACTTAGAAATTGTTCCTTGAGTAGAAATAAAAAAAAAAATATTTCTGAAAGGAAATAGTTTGCCAGAATAGAAACGTTGTTGTGCGCACCCTTAGTTTCCCAAATGGTAGGTCTCTTGAGAGATTAGCTAAACGAGGAATGGCAATGTGTAAAGTGCTCAACTTATCCATGTTCTTGAACTCAGCCAGGCTAGCATTGTTTCGCAGGGTTTTATCCTCGGCCTCCCACTGATCAAAATTCTCTTCCATAGACAATTCTTCTAAATTAACCAAGCTTTTAATAACTTCAAGCATGGAACACAATCTCAGGTCCAAAAATCTCAATTTCGTTAGTTCATTCATTTCTTTCGGCAGCCGAGCAATTCTAGAATTGAAGAAACTTAGGAACTGCAATCCTTTCAGCTTTCCAAGAGCAGTCACATTCTCTAGATGGCATTCATCAAGACATAGTGACATGAGGTTTTTATGTAACTCCATCGACGAAGGGAGGGAGATAAAAGATAAGCCAGTCAAGTCCAAGACTTGGAACTTCTCCATAGATTTGAAAAAAGGGTTGGGCATTTTGAGAAAGTTTTGTTATAATAATAGAATAATCCTCATGTTCGGGCAGTCCAATTTTTCAGGAAATTCATCAATGATAATATATTAGAAGACCATTACGGTGCATTTTTAGAGATCATACTGTGACCATTCTTTAAACGCAAAATCCTTTCTCCTGACCAAGGCGTTCCATTCAATGTCAATAAATTTGTCATGCATAGAGATGGCCACGTCAATAATTAGGTCATGCATGCTCAACTGGGCTCGGCCATCACTACCTAGCAACAAAGAAGAGTTAAGGAGGCTACATCAATCCATAATCAACCTATCTGTAGTGTCTTCGATAGTCTTGCTGAATTTTTATATAAAACCAAGCCCATGTACTAGATAAGGGCATCCCTTATGCCAAGTCCTCGAGAGACTAGAGGATGAACCAAGAACGGCGCTTTGATCCTCTCATCTTTTAGGTCATTGTAACTAAGGTCCACTATTGATTTTACATCGGACCCTTCTTTATAAGTCGAAGCATCCCTCCATCCAAGCAAATCTCCACACTTCAAGCTTTTTAGCCACTAAGAGAATCAAAAGAGGCAAGCCTCCACAATTCTCGACCCCTCTATCTACGAGGATCTTAAATTCAGAGTCATAAACTCTGTCCCCCACTGTCCTTTAAAAAAGTATACGTGCTTTTCCATGCTTTAACTCGTTGAGTTGGAATTCACGATCAGAGCCACCATCCGTCGGTAGCCTGTCGTCGCCAACTGCCACACGATTGCCACACGACCGCCGCCGCAGGACCGCCGCCCATAGCCCAACGGCTGCTGCCCCCCCGTGGCCGATGGGCTGCAGGCATCAATCCTACAGTGACGATGACGGTTGGCGGTCGTGTGGCAATCGTGCGGCGTTTGTGCGGTATTCGTGCGGCGGCGGGTGGTGGTTGGCGGTCCGTGACTAAGAAGAAAAAATAAATAAATATGAAATTTTGTAAATTCTTACCAAACGCATTTCTATTCTTTTTCTATTCCAAAAATAAAAATTTTGTATAATTACCAAACACCTTATTTTACTCAGAAATTGTTCCCGAAGTGGAAATAGAAAAAAAATATATTTCTGAAAAGAAATAGTTACCCGGAATAGAAATTTTGCCATTTGCACCTTTAAGAGCCGTGATGACCCATGACGTTTCTTGCCGTATAGATGGAACAGCTGAGAGAACATCAGGTGCATCTCTTATGCCACCTCATTTTTTTGGTAATAATCCGTGGAGGCGGCTTCCGTCAACTTGTTCTTGGCTGATCTCTTTCTTGAATTTTGCAAAGGAGACACGAAGAGCTATCACAAGAGCATGAGGTTTTTACATTCTTGCCTACATTCACGTTAGCATGAAAGCAGTAGTAATTAAAATTTCTTAATTCATGATTTAAAGATTTCAATTTGCATGTGCAGGTGACCATAACCCAAAATAATTTATTACGTATCTTATGAGATTTACACGTGTGACTTCCAATTCTTAAATTGGAAATTCTTTGATATCTTGACCATTTCCACCACTCATGGGAACTGTAAATTTCATATTCTCATTAGTAACATCTCAAATATATTGACAAATTGCAAATTTAACTCTCATGCACCGTTGAGAGGGGGCTAGTGATGTGTTGGTTCCTAAGGTTTAAATTTTGCCTCGATCCACATGGAAATCACCCCCCAAAAATTCTACTAACTTGTCTATGGAATTATGGATTTTTGACACTTTTTGATAGATTATTTCCTTTAAAATAGATCTCCCTTTCCATTTTGTGATATAGATACAGATTATTACACTTTTTGTTCTTACTGATGCGGGCTTTGTAAATTAAATTGCGAAGACTCGACGGATTGGCTCTCTTCCACAAAATTGCCTTTCTATTCCTCCATAAGCCAATTGTTCTCTCCATTGTTTAGATTCCCCTAGCTTGGGACTCTTTTGACCATGTTTGCAATTTCAATAAAATTTTCTTTGACCTCACGAAAAAAGATCTTTGCTTTTTCTCTTGGCCCACAAAGGATGATACACATGAGTCAATTCTTTCTTTATTTTCTTGGGTCCGTCCAACTTGTCCAGATCAATAATTGCGAGTGACAATCAGACACAGAAGACAAAATAAAACAAAGGCAGCGACTATGGATGGTGTGGGTCCTGGAAATTGAGATGTTATCTTCAGTCCCTTCCCATCTAAAAAGGTCAGGTTTTGATTGATAAGCAACTCTTCACATGAACTCGCCATAAGATTCCCCTTTCTCTCTTACATAATGCCTGGAAAAGCGACTAGCGTTTCTTCTTCTAGGCTATGGTTCCTACAAAGACAAAGCATAATCAAAAGGGCTTACAATAATTTCCTTGCCATCATGTCCGTTTAACATAACAAAATTTATCTATTAATTACTCCGTATTTGAAAATAATTATGATAATAGATGGCTTGTGGTTAGGAATTTCCACCGTCTTTGCAAAGGCCGGCTTGCATTTGAAAATATCTATGCTAATAGGTGGAGGTTTGGTAATTGATTTGTAATAGCTAAATTCTTCAACGGTTGAAAGTGTTAGGGCATGGCTTGATTTTAGTGATAACGATTATGCATATAATACCAAGAGCTATCATATTTGTATACGAAATTATGTGCAATCATGTCACCTAATGCTTTTATTTTTCTAAGTTAAATTTTTCTTAATGGTGGATTACTCTATCTACTCTTTTGCTAATAATTATTTTCATCACTTTCTTATATTCATTTATTTGTAATATACATATTATTAATTTTTGTGATGAAATTTTCTAGTAGCAATAGATTTTCTTTTATTGATTCGCTAATATCATCTACCAAATATGGACTATCATGTCATAAATTGGATCTCAATATTGTGAAAAATATTTTAACGGAAACCTCATAGTCCTCGATTTAAGGTCAAATGGATATCATAGCATAATATGTATCCCTATATTGTTAAACATTTTTGAAAACTCACAACGATCGTTAATTTAAATAAACTATTAAAAATATGTTAAAATTACCATAAAAATTAGATAAGATGAAGAAGTGCATGTGCTACCATGTGGGTCACTTTCACACGAGTAATATCCACTTCTATGTGTATAAAGATAGATTACCAATGATCAAATTTTTAAGTGTAGAGTAGCATTGAATAAATCTATGTATATGTACTCATCCAACTGATGAAGACTGCAAGATCAATATTTACTTGTCTCGACCTACCCCTCGATATGAAAGGAAATAGGTTTAGGAGTATTGCCTAAAAGACATCCCTATGGCCCATGATTAGATGTAGGCTCTTCTAAGTTCACACCTCCTGTGATGTTTAGTGTTCATAAAAATTTTCAAATGAGTTGCCACTAGTTTATTAGGGTCGGCTATAAATCAAATGAGGTATGTGAGTATACCTCATTTCCTACGTAATCAAATAATCTAAGATTGGAGACTTGATTACACTAATTAAATAATTAATGCAATTTCAATACCTAATCTTGTTCATTTCAAAAATATTTTCCATGAGGCAGTCTATGTTGATTTTAGACCTATTCACTAATACATAAGGTGACCATGCAAATGCCCAATCATTAACATGACAATTAGCAACTAAAGTGGCATTGAAGAAATTGAATCGGAAGAGCAAGAATCTAGGAGTGCGGGACACCTGGAGTGCCATAACTTGGCACACCGGGACACTTAAGTGCCATAACTTTAAAATGGTACACTTAAGTGCCATCATCGGAGTAAAATGGGACACTTAAGTGCCACTCCGGCGAAAATCCGGCCAAATGGCTGACGTGGCGACTTTCCGGCGAGCTCGATCCAAAACGGCGTCGTTTTGTATGCTGACATGGCGGAGAAAATGCAAAAACGACGCCGTTTCGCGTCTACGTGTAAATAATAGTATATAAATTAATTAAATTAGATTTAAAATATTCAAAAATTTTAAAAAATAAGAAAAATTTAAAAATTTTAAAAAATTAAGAAAAATTTTAAAAATTAAGAAAAATTTAAAAATTTTAAAAATTTTAAAAAATTAGAAAATTTAAAAAAAAATTTAAAAATAAGAAAATTTTAAAAAATTAGAAAATTTAAAAAAATTTTAAAAATAAGAAAATTTTAAAAAATTTTAAAAATTAAGAAAATTTTAAAAAATTTTAAAAAATTAAGAAAATTTTAATTCTTTTCAAATTAAGAAAATTTTAAATTTTTTAAAAATTAAGAAAAATTATAAAAAATAAAATTATAAAAAAGTTATAAAAGGGGGTGGGAGGCCGAACGGGGCGGCTCCCTTGCCGCCGGCGGCGCTCCCTCACCGCCGCCACCTCCACCGCCGCCGCCTCCCCCTTTTTTTTAATTTTTTAATTTTTTAATTTTTTAAATTTTTTAAATTTTTTTAATTTTTTAATTTTTAAAATTTTTAAAATTAAAATTTTTAAAATTTTCTTTTTTAAAAATTTTTAAAATTAAAATTTTTAAAATTTTTTAATTTTTTAATTTTTTTTTTAATTTTTAAAATTTTTTAAAATTAAAATTTTTAAAATTTTCTTATTTTTTTAAAATTTTTAAAATTAAAATTTTTAAAATTTTCTTATTTTTTTAAATTTTTTAATTTTTTTTAAAATTAAAATTTTATAATTTTCTTTTTTAAAAAATTTAAATATTTTTAAAATTAAAATTTTTAAAATTTTCTTATTTTTTAATTTTTTAAATTTTTAAAATTAAAATTTTTAAAATTTTCTTTTTTTAAATTTTAAAATTTTTAAAATTAAATTTTTTTAAATTTTTTTAATTTTTAAAATTTTTTAAAATTTATTTTTTTAATTTTTAAAATTTTTAAAATTAAAATTTTTAAAATTTTCTTATTTTTTATAATTTTTTAATTTTTGAAATTGAAATTTTTAAAATTAAAACTTTTAAATTTTTTTATTTTTTTAATTTTTATGCCGATTTGGAGCTCCCGCGAGCCACGTAGGCAAATAATAATAATAATAAAATATTACCACGTAGGATTTCCGGCAAAGAGTCGCCTGAGGATTGGTGCAGACTTAAGTGTCCCATTCGAAAAAAAAGTGGCACTTAAGCCTGCATCAAGTTTTGAAGTTTTGCACTTAACAGTTCCGCGTCTTGCAAGTTATGGCACTTGTGGTGTCACGCGCAAGAATCTAGCAATATCAAATAAGGAGCCTGTCATCTTAGACTAAGCTAAAGGGAAATCATAATCAACAAATGGAAAAAGTGTAATTAAGGGTTTGTTTTAATGACAATCGGAACCCTATGATAAAGTCATAAGGGCTTGCTTAATTTTTTAACACAATTTTCTCATCAATGATTTTCCCATAATTTTAAGAGAAGGCTACCTTGAAAGATTATTTTAAAGCATTTTCTGACTTTAGGAAAAATAATTTTTCGGACTTTTTAATTAATTTTTTTAAAAATATATTTTTTATTCAATTAATAAGTGGTCTAAAAATAGGGACCTGGCCAGAACATGGATGAACTTGGACTCACAGTTCAGACTAGAGGGGATGATTGATCTTATCCTCAAGCTCACTCCATTTCTACCCTTTCTACGGCTAATTGGGAAAAAACTCCCAAGTGAGCCTCCACCAAAGCTACACCAAGCCCATTCCTTTGTAATTGAGTGCACTAAGCCCATATTACTAAAAAGAACTCAGCCCAAGCACTTCCAAAAATGAAGCCAACCCGAATTCATTAAAACCACTCAAGCCCAAAATTACTCAATCATTGAATAAACCCACACATCCACAACTGAGATACTCCCCAAACCATAACGTGAAGAAATTATTCTCATCCTCAACGACGTGACCACATCCCTGCATCTTCACAGCAAGCGACTTTTAGCCACCAAGCAATCACTTGTCTCCATCGCTAATCACTGGAGGCTCCCGTTCGCAGCCACACCCCGAACACCAAGAACAACCGCAGGGCTATACCTAGGCACGAAGCAAAGCAACCCAAAAAACTTCAGTAGAAATGAAACATGATCGAAAATGTACTTGCTAATCACAAGAGAGGTTACAATGCATCACACATGTTCACGGGCTCCTTTCAACAATTCAAAAGTCCAGATTCAACTGAATAGATTTGGTTTAGATATTTTATCATAGTTTGAAATGCACTAACTAAATGAGGAAAAAACCGACCAACTTGTGCTGGGAGTCACAATAATCAACAAGTAGTGGGCCAAAGTAGTGGTGCATGGACGAATGGGGCCGATGCTCGTGAGAACCAAACAACAAAGAAGTCTGGTCAAGCGAGCCCAAGAAGGGGCAAAGCAAGGCACAAACGGCCAGCACCACCCATGCGATCGTTATGAGTGGGTTTGTGATTGAGGCCTGTGAGTTTTCAGGCCAAGCCCAATCTTGCGAGGTTTATCAGCAGTAGATGAGTCTAAAATGGGTGACTTGCAAAGCAACTAACTCATCTTTAATCAACTAAGCTTACTTCCTTGATACGTCACTCATCCTCCAGGGGAGAGGATCCAGTTAATTTTGGATGGTAGATATTGGAAAGCTGGGGCAAGATTTATAAAGGAAATATAAAGAAAACTGGATCCAATGCCTTTTTCTCCCTCTTTGATGGTTCGACTGTTTTTTGACTTGAACTGAATGCAATGGAGGGAGACGCACACATTGGCATGACCGATACTACTATTATGCTAAAATCACATAGGGACATTAGACAGCATAATATTTGTGCAAAACGTTTTTCTTGGTGTCCACCAAAGTAAATTGGCAAGAACTAAATTATAAAAGCATTAGATCAGACGAATTCATTTTTCTATGAGCCTTTACTCTTCTTCTCCGAGATTGTTGAACTCAGAAAATAGGAAAAAGAAAAAGAAAAAGAAAGAATGGCTGCCCTTCTTATCCAAGATAGTCAAATTTCAGAAAATAGAACAAAAATAGTGGCTAAAGAACATTGTATATTTAGTGTTAAAAAATTTTCCGCGAGAATACAATGACCAACTCATATGATATCGAGTGATTATATCAAGTTTAAAACTGTATTGATTGTGGTATAATGGTTTTAAGATTTTTTGTTGGATAATTTTTTCCTTGACCATATGTGTTGGAAGAGGCTCGTGAGGTATCATGTAGGCGAAACATGTTTGAATTCACACTATCCATGGATTAGACAGTGTTGTTCAATACATTCTCACATATTAAGGTGTTAAGTCTGAACCAATGTGACGAAAAATCAATGTAGATTAACCGAAAGAAACATGAAATTATTTAATTGTTAGGGCAAATGTTGGGAACAGAAACCAAATATCGGGTCAAAAAATGAATGACGGCTCCTTATCCAGGCCATGGATTGGCCTACATAGTGGTACGAACCGTGCAAAAAGAATGGACTAAATGATGCAGAACTCCCTTACTATGTTATGCCAATGCTATTTGAAACATAGACAACAATCGGCACCGACTGATTTCAAGAGAATGATTCAATTATGAGATTCTAACAAACATGTTGAAAAGAAAATAAACTGAAAATTAAACGAGCAAACGCAAGGACATGCATCCGCAACCAAACCCAACGACGAACAACTAATTAGGATCATCAAACGGGGGCTCAGGCATGCTTACCTATTCTTCCAATCAGTTCCGTGATTAAACAAAGATAACTTTGGGCTACAACCGAGCTGAACGCGATCAGAGTAAGCTGAGGAATTTAAATTCTCACATAGACGACTCCGGGGACAGCAGAGGACGGTGGAAGCGCTGCTCCTTCTAGCCCGAGTATCCTCCGCTTCTGATGTGCAAGATCGAGAGAATTGATATGAGAGCGTGAAGGTGCACCTCTACCGATTCTTCCAGCCCCTTTCCCACGATCTACTGACCCACCAAATCCATTTCCTTTCCCATCCTTTACCTTTTCCTCTTTCGGTCCTTCTTCAAGATTGGCGTCTCCTCCCTTTCTTCCTCCTCTTGCTCACGCCAACAAGGATGTCGCAGAGCAGAGGAGCAGCGCAGAGCAGGGACAGAGGAGCAGGCGGACGGCGACGGAGGTGACGGGCGATGTCACGCCGGTTCGACCAAGAGGGGCAGGTCAAGGCACCAAGGACCGGCGGCCGAAGCGGCTTCGCCGACCGGCCTTCTCGGGGCGATCGGGAGAGTGGAAAAAGGGGACCTTGGGAGGGAACAATCGAGTGAGAGAGGGTGAGCTGTGAGGGACAGCAGAATGAGAAACTGGGAGTCAGCAAGCGTCCTCCAGCGACGAATAAGGCCGGTGACTCACCGCCGTAACCCCTCCCTTCTTTTTTGTTTCTTTTTCCTCGATTGTTCCGATTTGGGGGTCGTTTTCCCGAGCATCCCCGCTCGGAGACGCGCAAGGCGAACGGACGTAGCCCGATCTATTGAGCTCGTCCACTGTCCAACGTAGCCGAGCCCGGTAGGGACCCTCGACCATCCGCCTGTTTGCACCCTGTATCGGGCTCGCCGGACCGGACTGTTTTGTCCGTCTCATGCGAGTTCCCGATGCCGTTCGTCTGTGTGTTGCAATTGTTGGCCGTTGCTTGTTGATTGCTATGTGTTTGATGAAACGCCCGAGTGAGATTCGTGAGGATGCTCTTAGTTTTCTGTCCGTCGTGGGTGCTCGAGGCTTGCTAAAAGAGTTTTGATAGAGCCCCACTAGTACCCTTCGCTTTGTATGTCATTGTTTCGACGCTTTTTTGTGTGTGCGTCGTGTTTCCAGGTGACCGGTTCTTGGTCGGCGGAGTTGAAGGGTGGTGGTGTTTGTGGCGACGAATGATAGCCTCGTGGTGGCTGGACGTGGCTTGTGCTGTGCTTGAACCATTTCGGTCAAAGCTCGAGTCCTTTTAGTGGCTTGCATCCGCCAATGTTCTCGGTCCTTTGGGAGAAAAAGTGAAGCACGTGATGAACGCTTCTGTGAAGTCGCGAAGGTGAGAGGAGAGATTGGCACGAGAGGGGGAAGATAACAAACGTGGGCTGAGCTTTGATTGCTGAAGCCCTCGTGCAGTTGTCTTGCATGTTGGGGCGTTCTGGGTTTGTCATGGGATAGGGGAGAAGACGTTGAAAGGCTTAGGGAAAGAGAGAAGGAAACAAAAATAGGGAAAATGGGCTTTATTTTCACTAAAAATAGCCCGAGAGGCATGAGTGTGTTTAGGGTGAATTTCGGCTTCGTTTTTACTACAAGGCTAGTGAGGTTTGGGCCTAATTTGGCTTGTTTGGGTTTGTGCTCTTGGTTGAGTGGGCTTGGATTTTGTCCTGTAGTGGCCGAATTGGGTATAAGTTCATTGAGCCCATTCCTTTCTTTACCTTTAGGTACTGGGCCCGAACTCCAAAGACCAGTGGCAGCCCAGCCCATATTCGGACTGGGCTCGAAGGCCCATCCCGGGTCCCAATTTTGGAATAAAAAATTATTTAAAATATTTTTAAAAGTATAAAAATAAAAAATTGAAAAATTATGTTTTCTCTAAAAATGAGGACAAAGCTTTAAAAATGGTTTTTGACTGGTTTCCTCTTAAAATATGTGAAAATCCTTAAAAAAAAAAAAAAAGATTGTGCTTAAATTCTTGGAAGCAAATGTGAGATTGCTATTTGTACATTTCCTTTATTCCAATGACGCCCTTTATGATGCATGGATTGCTATTTCCTCAACTTGATTAGGAATTGAATCTTAGGACTCGTAATTGGCATAAATACTTTACTTAATGTTTAAATAAGATTATGTACCAAAAATGTATTAATTGATTAACTAGTGTAATCAAGTCGCTGGATCTAATTTCGTATATTGTGTAGGAGTAAAATAATTCTCCCAATAGTTTAATTTGGCTTATACTCGACTCATCGCAAATTGTTTAGCAATGACTCATAAATGAAATGATTTGTAAGTTAAAAACTCGAATCATAAATAGTGAATTGGTGCACTTTACAGATCCGAGCTAAGCCTAGCCTTAGCAAGCCATCAGCCTTTGCGTTTGCAGGAGGGTTCGAAGAGGTCGTGATAGTGAGGAGATCCACATTTGTTTAGTGATGATGTAGGATTAAAAAAAAAAAAGTGAGGGCCTTGTTCCATTTGCTTTCTCCCTGAGATCTCCAGCACTCCTCTTCTAATTTCAGTCAAACTCTTATTCATTCTTTCCCCTTTTAATTGCACGAAATTTAATCATTTCCTAGTCAATTTTAGCATGCCCATCATCTCAAATGCCTTGATCGTTGCTTTGCTTAAAATAATCTAAGGTGACAAGAAATGGAGTCATATTTATTTGGCATGATTGAAAGACATTAGAGGGAACATAAAGTACATGAGAGAGAGAGAGAGAGAGAGAGAGAGAGAGAGAGAGAGAGAGAGAGGGGACTGAAAGAGAGAAGGGACCGAACTTGTGGGCTCAACTTTAAATGAGGGAATGGGCCTAGACTTTGTGTGAATGTAGGGCTGTTTATTAGGTTGATCCAAAAGGAGCTCACAATCAGCCTCATGTTTCATTTGATGCAAATGCATTAGTCTAAACCTACATGTTTTAAATGCTTAAATGCAATAAGGAATATGAAATGCATGATTATACTCCTCCCATGGGCCTCTGTCATGTGCCCCCTACCGCTTGTTGATTTCCTCTCACATCCCAAAAGCAACCCCCCATTCTCGCTCTCTCTCTCTTCCCCTCCCTCTTGCACTCTCTGCCTTGAGCACATCGGGTCGGTTGTCATGCCTCGATTGAAACTACCATGGTCTTATCCGTGCATCGAGTAATATGTGCGCACAGCCACGAGACGTAAATTTGGTTTCCTTTTGGAGGGCTACGAATAGTGTCGGAATTGAATCAAGCTTGAAGCTTTGTGTGTTCTAGGAATCATGGTGAAGCTCGTTGCTATATAAGGAGATAAGAGTCCAATTCGACAGGTGATCAGGTGTTGCTTCACCCCATTTGACATTTCATAATATGATGACCATGACCAGTATGTTGATTCACCTCCGCTGAGGAAGCAGGGGATTCAGAGGAGAGGAAAGCAGCCGAGGGAAGGAGATAGAAAATGAGGGATTGGCCGAGAAATTTATTAAAGTCATGCTGTGCTTGAAATTTTGTAGAAAACCTCTGGGGAAAAGGCTTGGATGGCCTTTTGAGTCTCCGACGCTTGATGCATGGGAGTTGACTCTATCGCTACAAGATTGATCGGAAATCATTGTCGTCTATCTTTATTTGAACGTCTACTTATTGAACTTTTAAAGCTTGTGCCAGTTTTTTTCCATAAAATAGAATGGTAATTTCGGCTATTCAAATGAATATCGGCATTTGCTAACTGGTTATACTGCAAGGCGATTTAGGGATATAGTTAACCTGATACTATGGGAAGAATAATCTGATACTGCGGTTATGTTCCATCTTTTGATTGGTGGATCCGGATTTGATACGGGTAGTATTCTGGTCGTATTTTACTTGTTGCTTTAATGCGGGGTTTGATTGACTCGTGAATTTCTTTTGAAGTACGAACATTATTAGCCGACTGATCATTTTCTGAATAATTTTGTCCCTGAACTCTTTAAAGAGCACAAACTAACCAAAAAATAATCTGTGTACTAGGCAACACTGGTGATTTGCTGAAAACTGTGAGGACTATTAAATCTAGGACATTCTTCCTCACCAATCACCAAAAATCTCCTCGTAAAAGCACAATCACACAGATGACGATGGGGATTTCAATAGGAGGGTTCAATGTGGTCTCCTTAATTCCGAAAGCATAAGCATTCAAAACAAACTACCTCGAAAGATCTCACTGCCACATGATATCAAGGCCTGTGCTTCACCGAGTTTCTTCAAAGCACACTTTGTATCTAACTCAATTGGAGTACAGTGCACATATTGATTTATGATATGTTTGCAATACTAAGATATTTACTTGATGCTGCATATCTCTCAAGATTATGCACATATCTGCTTTGATATAGCATATCATTGATTGATTATATTTGATATTATGTATATCTTGTTACTTTAGATAACCATCCCATACATCTTATAAATAGGCTAATGTAATCTTCATTATATTACATCATAGTATAGAGAAATTCTATATTCCTATTTCTCATACATTATTTTATTTGTTTAACTTGATCCATTGTTTCATGGTTGAATCTGGATTTGATCCGGTCTGGTCCTATTTTGTTTTTGCAACAAGCATTGTAATGGTTGGTGGTTTGATTGATGCATGAATTTTTGTTAAACATCATGAGTTGACAAATATTTCTATGAATGATTTTGTCCCTCAACTCTTTACAAGAGCACAAGCTAACAAAAAGTAATCTGTGTACAAGGCAACACTAGTAGTTTGCTAGAAATGATAATGATTATGCAATTCAAGACATTCTTCCTTTGCAATCATTAAAGTTCTCCTCATAAAAGAGCAATCACACAACAGGCATACTGATGGTGATGGAGAACACAGTGGGAGGGTTCAATGCAGTCTCTTGAATACTAAAAGCAGTAAGCATTCGAGACAAACTAAGCCGGACGATTTTGCTGCCAAATGATATCAAGGCTTGACGTTTGCTAAGTTCCACCAAAGCACACTCTACTTAAAAAGTCGGTTGTACAACACACATATCTAGAAGGGGAAAATAATAGAGTATAGGTACCCAATTTAGTACGATCCTAACAAAAGGACCAAATGACCGAAAAGAAAAGAAGTTATACTGTGTTTGCAAAATGTGCCTACAATACAAGTTGATGACAAACTCGGGGTGCAGAGCTCCTCCTACATCTACATGCAAAAACCACTAAGGGCATTGTGCTAAAAGAGAATGCTAGTCTCATGGTGATGGCCGAGAGAATTGAGAACCTAGCCTTAAGGAAATCACTGTCATATGCGCTCCCCAAAGTGCATTGGGTAAGGTGGAACATATAGTTTTCTCTATGTATTTTTGTAGGGATGCTATTTTATCTTTGATATTTGTTTTATGAGATATTTTCTATTCATTTGAATTCTAAGTCTTCTTTAAAAACTCAATTTGGTTTTCTTTATCTTTAATAAGATAATTTATTTCTGAAATTGAGTGTTCTTGTAAGATATTTAGGCTTCTCTTTTATGGTTTTGTTATAAAATCGAATGTGATTTTTCTATTTAAAGCCCGAGTTTCAATTCCTTCATTTGTTATTGTATAAGGTTGAATCAATTGTTTGAAATGTGTTTTTAGAATTACTTTTTGCCGATTCTATCCTATTCAATTGTTTTTCTATGGTTACTAACTGTTAATTTGTATAGTTGTTTTGTTCAATAACTACCCTTGAAATAAATATGCTAACAAAAGAAGAAGAATACATCTCATATTGAACATGAAGTCTTGGTTTCTATCTCTAATATGTGATGGGTCTCCTATGAAGTGTTGTGACATAGAGTAAATGAATGTATTCACCACATCTTGGATGAGATGTCCTTGTTCATCATCCATGCATTGTCCAAAGTCATCTACTTTATAGACAATTAAAATTTATATTTTTTGTTAATCTATTAAATAATTATCCCACCCTCCTTTTAGTTATCTTGTGAAATTGACTACTAAAAAATGAGCAATAGCATGATTAGAAACATCTTGCTATGTTTTGTAGGCATTAGCTAATATTACCATATTGTTTAAGATATTCATTATATTACTTTCAGCAACACCATCTATATTCCATTGTAAATGGAGTTTGGAGAGTATTTATTTTATATGTTTTGCAATGATTCTTCTAAAGCAATGTCTGATGGGGTAGCTCTACTATGATATAATTTTTGGGGTTGTTTTGTGGCTTTGGCAAACTTTGGGCTAAGTTTTTTTGGGAATTCAATTGTCTTAAAAATAGGATTTTTGAATGTTTCTACTTATGATATAAATTGTTGGGTAGGATTCTGAATCGTTGATTCTATCCTATTCAACTGTTTTGCCTTATATTCTTGACTAAAAAAAAGGAAGTTTAGTGATTCTGATGTTTTGTCAAAGTATTTTGTTGGAACAAAACATTCTTTAACACAATTGAGATCTGCACTTATATCAAAGAGTGCCATTGTTTCAATGATGAATTCATTATTGATTTTTATCATTACATTAATTATCCATTTTCTAGAGGTTATTTCCTTCAATAACCTTAAGAAGTTTAGATCAAAGGTATTGGAAGTATCATTTTGATCTTCTTGTTTTGTCTTTCCCTTTGGAGATCATTAATATTCATTGGTCTAAGCCTTTTGGCTTAGGTGGTGTATTGGAGGTTTTGGCAATGGCTTTGCCTTTGTCTTTGACTTTTTTGGATTTTGGTGACATGATTGTATTTCTTGTAAAAATTATATTGTGAGAAAACTGGTAATGAATTCGAAGAACCATTTATAAATTCAATATCAAAATCGAACACTAAAAGTATGGCTTGTCATTTGACAAAAAATTATTTTGAAGCACGTCATTTTGTACAATATCTTTGGCTGATTTGCAACCAATTCTCAAAAGAAAATTTTGGTTTAATAAATCTCCTTGGAATTTTGATATGGATAGAATAATAGCAAGTATTTCTTTTTTGATTATTGAGTAGTTTTGTTGTGTTGAGTTTCAATATTTTGAGACAGACTGGACAATCTGTTCTTTACTAGTTTTGACCTGTTAAAGAATACTATCATATCCTATTTCGAGGCATATGTTTCAACTATATAAAAAGTGGATGGATCAATTAGATGTAAGCATGATATTTCTTTAACATAGGTCTTTATTTGTTAGACAATATTTGTGTGGATTGAAGTCTCGCGACGGAGGATCCTTTGTAGCCTTTGGTGTAAAAGTTTACAAAGTATATTAATATTGGGGAAGAAATTTAGAATATAATTGAGACTTCCCAAGAATATTTGTAATTAAGTTTTGTATTTGATCTCATCCGGGAACTTATCAATAAATGAGATTGACCTTTCTATTGGAATTATGGTACATAAGTGGATATGATGACCTAAAAATCTAATTTTGGCCTAGAAGAGTGATATTTTAGTAGAAGATACTACTAAAATATTTTGCATGAAGTTAAGATAGAAAGAGTTTAAGCTTTTCAGAGCTACCTTTAGTAATACTTGATTTCTATAGTGGATTTGTGTTTCTCCTCTCCCTATGATATTTGCCACAAGGGTTTCTGCATTTGCCATAATAATCCTCTGCAAAATCATTCGTGCTCGTTAAAAAGTGACCAACTCGTGGAGAATTGCTATCACAGAGTGCTACCCTGCGCTTTTTGACACGATATGGTACAAGAATGCCCCCACCTAGTAGACTTTGAGGATATTAATTGGATCACGTGGCCACACAAATCAAAGTGAAAACATTTTGTGTCCAACTTAATGAGGACGGAATTCATGACTTCGATTTTGTCTAAGGCTTGCGCAGATGAATATTTACAGATCATACAAAGACAAACCAAACAAGGTATCCAAAAACCGCAACTTTGTCGACACACCATAACATCAATCAAAAAGTTTGATTGAAAGAGATATGGTTACTAATTAGTTTTTTGCCTCTAGACCTTCCCAAATAACGGGTCTTTTGCTAAGGGACCTTTTGGCTAAAAAGAATTGTATTATGAAACTTATGTGGGAGTCAAAGTGTTCATAGCGGCAATTGATTTTTAGATGATAGTACTCTTTAAGAGCCTCGTAATCTTCTGCTTTACTAGTAACTTTCATGAGATGTTAAGTAATATGCTTAAAAGATAATGGATTAATTAAGAAATTTATTAAAGTTTTGCCGTGTTTGAAATTTTTGTCTAAATCTCGGGGAAAAAGCTTCGGTAAGGTCAATGTCTGATTTGACTCCCCGTCACTGTGGATAGGGAAGAGCTACGCAATAGCAAGAATCATTCGTAACTGAAGATTTTTGTTTCGTGCTTAATGATTTCAATAACTGTGCTTTAAATCGTGCTTGGGATGTGTTGATAATAAGCCAAATGTAACTAGGAAGAGCTCATGATTGAGTTGCACGTTGTAGCATTTCGTCTCTGAAGTTGAAGTTTCAAAAGAGGAGGAATAATTGGAGTGATGCGGGTGGTTCTTGTTAGTATAGGAGGGACTTGTTATTCTTAGTATTTTTTTTTTTTTAATGAATACCAGTGTTTTGGGATTGTAAAGCTCTCTCTTTCCTCGAATTTCACCATTTCAATACAATTTACATTTTTCTAGCAATTTTTTTTTTTTTAAATCTTTCTCCACACTTAGCTCCACGTTAATGCGCAGCCACTTTGTGCCCTTTAGAAGCGAGGTATGTAACCGTGCTGCGATCTCGGTTGCTCTTGGTGCTTTTTTTTTTTTTTTTTTTTTTTTGGCTTTAATAAATATTAATCAAAATTTTGGATAACTTTTGTTAAAATAAATTGTCCCCTTTAATTTTCTCTTAAATGTCCATTACTATTGCAAGATAAAATTAAAAATCTCACTTGGATAAATATCATTAATTTTGTACCTGATTTTGAACGTTTGCTAAGAAACTTTATTAATTGAAAAATCAAAATTAGGAGATCTGCGTGCGCCCAGTCACATCCTGTGTCCCATGATGAGCCCAACAAGTATAGACTTGGTGCTACTTATCAAGATAATTGAGGTTATTGATGATTTGCTACTATTCGAATGAGTTTCCCTGGAGCTCAGCTATGCTTACTATATTCTCTTGCTCATGGATAAGTCAGAAGGCTATTTTTTTTTTTTTTTTCAAGTTTTTAACTTTAATCACATACTCAGTGATCTTTATTTAGAATATAGAGGATGATGCCTTGATCTAGAAAAGGATGACAAAATGTATTAAACAAAGTAATGAAGCCGAAAGTTGAATTATAATTTATAACATCTGATCTATCATTAATTATTAAATGAGGTTGAGAGGTAAATAGAGCCACAATAAGTTGGGCCGAATTTGGTTAAATAATATAGTCATGTGCAATTTCACGTGTTAAGCATAATAAAATACAAGTATTAAGTTAAGATAATATGGACCACTCATATTTTAATTTGCATGTAGATGATCCATAATTTGTATTCCACAGACGAAAGGCATGTTTCGATAAAGTTTACTATAATCAAGGATGTACGGAAATACAGCTGTTCACATAAAGTATGGTTAATTTCATTTTCACTCTTTTGTTATCAAATTGAAGGAGTTCAGTTAGTGCATGTTTGCATAACACTCTATCTCTCCTTCCACATGTTTGAAATGTATATTCTTGTCGGATCCTCTCAATTAGTAGAAGGACAAAGCAGGTTCAAAGTAACGATGTCCAATTCCCCATTGTTATAATCACCGTATACTCGCCCTTTTCTTAGAATGACGTTTTAATAAAGGGATAAGTACACTAGAAGTCCAAAAAATTGTTATCAAATTGTAATTAAATCGTTAAATTTTCAAAAAGTGCAATTAAGTCCTAAAATTTATTACAGTGTGCAATCAAATTCTAAAACTTGTCATAAAAGTACAATTGAGACCTAAATTTTTCATGACAAATTAGAGGATTTAATTGCACTTTTTATGACTAAATTACACTTTGTTAACAATTTTTAGGACTTCCAATGCACTTATCCCTTTAATAAATTACGAGTGAGGTCATCCATTAAAGAAAATCAATGAATAGATATACGAAACCCAAGGGCTCCTAATTAAAGATTTTCATATACCCACCTTTCAAGAAAGAATGGATGACTTTTAGTCAATTATTTCAGGTCTAATTATAGTTAATGTTTTGAAAATGATACCAAATATTGAACCGGAGTATGGCCCGATATGCAATTCCCCTAGTTCAACCGATCCAACCATTTGTACCAATAGGTTTGAATATAATGAATGAAGTAAGAAAAATAAGCAATATTTGCAATGATGATTTCAAAAATGTTATGAGAGAAGTCATGTAATTTTTTCATGCTTTATAGTATTTTGGGAGTTCTACAATGAGTAAAAATCAATTTTTTCCTATCACATGCTAATTTTCCGAGATCGCCCTAATATTTTCAAGTCACTAACTAGGCTACCGACAAGAAGATATTAGACATGATGTCATGCAATGGAAAGAGATGGCACTTCATTTTATTTTTTAATTTTTTTCCATTGACCGGGCTATTGTGACTTCGACATAGCCGGATGCTAACAATGAGTGCTGGGCCAATGGCCATGGTGGGTTGGGAAGTCATTTGAAATTCACAGATAGCTGGTGTTGCTGGGGTCGATTACAAGGACGCGAGCGAGAGCTTACGGTTGTCATCAGTTCGGCCATAATTAGGGTTGAGAGATCCATCAAGATAAGGCTTGCAAACGATCTCAATGGTAATCACTAGCACTGCTCATGTGATTGCTATGAGCGGGTTTCTGATTATGGCCATTCCTTTTCATTTATGATTTTTCTTTTGCTGAGGTATAAGTGAGTTAGTGAGGCCGAGCAAGACACCCTGTCCCGAGCAAAAAAACATGTGAATATTGAGGAAGATGAGCTCTAAAGTTACATTTGGTCGTCTAGATTTCTAATTAAAATAGGACTGAATATGATAATATATCAAATATGGTGGATTTTGCTATATCCTATCTACTGTTTGATAATTGTAATAATAAAATTGGATATATTTACATTATATTATATATTTTGTTTGATATAAATGCCTATATGAATCACAAATTTTACAAACGGATATGGTAAAAATCTCTCATAATACTCTTGTCCCTTATTTTTATTTTTTATTTTATTTTCTCCTCTTTTTAATTAATTATTTTTTTTATTTCTTTCTTCCCCTTCCATCATTCTCTAATAACATTTTATTAAATAGAAATTGTACTAATATACCTAAAATACTAAAACACCTAAAATATGTAATAAATATATATTTATATATTGAATGTATATTATAAGATAGAATTAAATTTGAAAATATAAATACAAACAAGATTAAATTGAAAAAATAAATTTTCAGTTCTTGTTATTTTGAATTTCTTATATTAGAATTCAAATATTATTTATATTGAAATATAAGTTTAATTTGTTAATTTTAAAAATTTGTTATTTGAGAAAAAAACATTCCTATTATGGATATCAAAAACCTATCCACCCTTAACCTATCTCCCCCATGGGATCATTTTATTCGGTGTATATCCCATTTATATCTAACTTTATCTTATCTTGAGCTTGCATCAAGTGCAAGATAGGATAAATTTTATCTTGATTTTAAAGGCAGCCTAAGTGTATTGTTGAAATTATCTAGCACATTATTATCAACACTTAAGTCTTTGGCCAAAAAAGATTGGTAGCATATTAGATTTAAGATGATCATTGTGGAAATTTACATGAACTTATCTAGCATGTTATAATCAACATTTAAGTTTTTGGCTAAAACACATCAGTAGTACGTTAGATTCAAGACATTCATCGTGGAAATTTACATGATGCTTCTCTTTAGGATGTACGTAATCATCTCCCTTATTGGCAACTTTTGCAAGATGCATGTTGAAAATGATCAAAGGTCTCGTCAAAATGAAGAGAATTAAATCATTTAAGAATGACAAACACCTTTTCATAGCCTAGATGAGAAGATGGTAAAGTAGAATTTTCCCTGTTTCTTTCTGATGGGAGAACGGTAATAATTCGAACAATATCGAATCAACGCAGCGGAATAAAATAATCTCCCCTCTTGTGTAAACCTAATAGGAATCGATATAGTAGAGTAAAATAAATACCAAGCACGCGAACACAAGATGATTTTTTTACGTGGAAAACCTCCTCGATGTGAGGAGATAAAAAACCACGGGACCGGAGTCCACCCGAAAATCTTCACTATCAATAAAATTGTTCTTCTCTAGCAAATACTAGAGGTACATAGCAGCAAACACCTCAAGAACATAATTCTTGGCAATACACATGAACTTCACAAGAGATCAAGGATAAATCTGACCAAAAACACAGGTTTTGATCAATCCACGAAAAACCTGATGTAGGGAGCTTCAAACAAAAATCAAACCGTTCAGATTCGAGAAAATTCCGCCACGGACATGCTGACAAAATTTCAGCTCAATCGGATCACGAATCGACCTCCGACGCCAGCTTGATGTAAATCAGATATTGCCCCAAACCCCAGATTTTCTGCTTTCTCTTTTTCTCTTGTTACTATTTCCTTTTGCGGCTACCACTTTATATATATAGTGAGAAACCCTATTTCCTCATATAACTTATTATATGGGCTCAAGCCCTTTTTGAGCTTGCAACTCATTGGGTCTCCTCCACATAGGAGTGAACCCAGCTAACAAATCTCCCCCTCACGACAATGTGGAGAGATTCACCATCCCTGCTATCAATCGGCAATGTTCAAGCTTCTCTCTTGGTAGAGTCTTCGTCATCATATCGGAGCCATTATGATCCGTATGAATTTTCTCAAGTTCCAACAACTTTTCATCTAGAACATCCTTTATCCAATGATATCTAACATCAATATGTTTCAATCTAGAATGAAAAGATGAATTCTTACCAAGATGAATTGCGCTTTGATTATCACAAAATAGCACATACCTCTTTTGCTTGAACCCAAGTTCTTCTAAGAACTTCTTCATCCATAGCATCTCTTTAGTAGCTTCAGTCGCTGCAATAAATTCAGCTTTGGTTGTAGAAAGTGCAACACACTTCTGCAATCTTGACTTCCATGACACAGCTCCACCCACAAAAGAAATCAAATAACCAGAAGTAGATTTACGAGTATCAATATCTCCTGCCAAGTCAGAATATGTGTATCCAACTAACTCAAGTTTCCCATTCCCGAAACTGAGTTTCAAATTTGAAGTTCCCCGAAGATACCTCATAATCCACTTCACTGCATTCCAGTGCTCTCTACCTGGATTTGACAAATAGCGACTAACAACACCAACTGCATGCGCCAAGTCTGGGCGTGTACATACCATCGCATACATTAAGCTTCCTACAGCTGAAGCATATGGAATACTTTCCATATCTTTCTTCTCTTTATCAGTTGTAGGACTTTGCATCATATTTAACTTAAAGTGGGCAGCAAGAGGAGTACTAACCACTTTAGCCTTGTCCATGTAAAATTTCTGAAGGATCTTCTCGATATATTTCTCTTGCGACAAAAATAACTTCTTAGCATCTCTGTCTCGAGTAATTCTAATGCCAAGAATTTGCTTCGCCGAGCCCAAGTCTTTCATGGCAAAAGACTTGCTCAACTGTTTCTTCAATAACTCAATTCTTGAAGCATTCCTGCCAATAATCAGCATATCATCAACATAAAGCAAGAGAATAATAAAGTCATCATCAGAAAATTTTTGGACAAACACACAGTTATCCGAGGAAGTCTTCTTATAGCCTTGTTCTGTCATAACTAACGCAAACTTTTTGTACCACTGCCTTGGTGTTTGTTTTAGGCCATAGAGACTTTTCTTCAATTTGCACACATAATCCTCTTTCCCTTTCACTTTGAAACCCTCAGGTTGTTCCATGTATATCTCTTCCTCCAAGTCACCATTTAGGAAGGCTGTTTTAACATCCATTTGCTCAATTTCTAAATCTAGGCTAGCTGCCAAGCCTAGTACCACACGGATAGAAGACATTTTCACTACCGGAGAAAATATATCATCAAAATCAATACCTTTTCTCTGACCGAATCCCTTAACAACCAATCTAGCTTTGAACCGTGGTTGTAAAGTATGTTCATCTTGCTTCAACCTATATACCCACTTGTTCTTCAAAACTCTTTTACCTTTAGGTAACTTCACCAATTCAAAAGTATGATTATCATAAAGTGACTGCATCTCATCTCGCATAGCATCGAACCAATTGCTTTTGTACTCATCTTCTATTGCTTCTGCATAACACTCTGGTTCACCTGCATCAGTCAATAATACATACTCATCTTCAGAATACCTGGTGGAAGGTCGTCGGTCTCTAACGGATCTCCGGACTGGAACATCCAGTGGAACATCTAATTGAGCCTCTGGTTCAGGAATAGTATTATCTATTTCAACATGTTCAGGAACATATGCGTTATTTGGAACATTAACTTCCTGCTGCTCTTCATCAACCTGTGTAGGAATATTTGTAAGAGGAACCGGATCTAAATCAACCAAATTATCACTAACCTGTGGTGCTGAAATCATCTCTGATTTCTCAATATCCTCTATTGTTTGATCTTCCATAAACACAACGTCTTTGCTTCTTACAATTTTCTTTTCAAGTGGATCATAAAATTTGTAGCCAAGCATATCCTGTCCATAACCAATAAATATGCACTGTCGTGTTTTCGCATCAAGTTTAGACCTCTCATCTTTGGGAATATGCACAAATGCTTTGCACCCAAAGACACGCAAATAATCATAAGAAACATCTTTGCCTGTCCAAACTCTATTAGGAACATCAAACTCTAAAGGAACGCATGGAGTAAGATTTAACACATGCACAACTGTACTTAAAGCCTCACCCCAAAAGGATCCAGATAGCTTTGACTGTGAAAGTAAGCATCTTACCCTTTCAACCAATGTTCTGTTCATTCTCTCAGCTAAGCCATTTAACTGAGGCGTCTTGGGAGGTGTCTTTTGATGTTGAATACCTTGTTGTCTGCAATATTCATCAAAAGGTCCAATATACTCTCCCCCGTTATCAGTTCTGATGCATTTCAATTTATTTCCAATCCGTCTCTCAACTGAAGCCTGAAATTGCTTAAAAGCATCTAACACTTGATTTTTAGTTTTCAAGGTATGAATCCAAATTTTTCTTGAAAAATCATTTATGAAAGTAACAAATTAAAAAGAGTCATCAAGTGATTTTGTTTTCATAGGACCGCAAACATCGAATGCACTAAATCCAAGATACCCGACTTTCTTGAAGGAGGGGAGCTTTTAAATGCAACTCTGTTTTGTTTTCCTGCTAAACAGTGAGCACACTTCTTTAGCGTTGAACTTTTCAATCCTGAAAGGAGCTTCTTCTTGGCCAATATTGACAAACCTTTCTCACTGATGTGACTGAGCCTCTTATGCCATAACTCAGCTGCATCTTCGCTATCTACTGCATTAATTTTGTCTGTAGACAATTTTGCCTGCATAATATATAACGAAGAATATTTTTCACCTCTAGCCACAACAAGAGAACCTTTAGTGAGCTTCCATTGACCATTACTGAAGGTGCTGCAATACCCCTCATCATCCAACTTGCCTGTAGAAATCAAATTCAAGCGGATATCAGGTATATGTTTAACATTATTCAATACTAACCTCGTGCCATTGCTGGTTTCTAGGAACACATCACCGATGCCTACAGCTTGAGCTAGTCCATTGTTTCCCATCTTCACAGATCCGAAGTCACCTGACCTGTATGATGTAAAGAAATCCCTACGAGATGTAGCATGAACAGATGCACCACTATCAATTACCCAACTGGTCTCATGAGAAACAAAATTCACCACATCACCATCAAAAATAGTGAGAAAGTCTTCTTTAAGTGCAGCGACACGATTGTCATCACTATCATTATCACTTATCTTCTCTTTACCTTTCTCCTTTTGTTTCTCCCTTTTTAACTGGCGACAAAACCTCTGAATATGTCCCTTCTAATGACAATAATGGCACTCAACATTAGCAAATTTATTATACTTACCTCTGCTTTTGTCTCGACTTTTATCTCTATTTCTCAGACCTCGAGACTCACTTCTCCCCCTTTTCTCAACAACCAAGGCATAAGAATGTGAAGAGGACGATCCTTGTGTCTTCCTTCTCATCTCTTCATTCAAAATACTACTCTTGGCTAAATCCATGGTAATCGTACCATCCGGGGCAGAATTAGACAAAGATGTTTGAAACATCTCCCATGAGTCCGCAAAGTACCAAGCAACCATAGTGCTTGTATCTCATCATCAAACTTGATTCCCATTGCAGCCAACTGATTTATAATTCCTTGAAAAGAATTTAAATGATCAGTCAAACGAGTACCATCATGATATCTCAGAGCCATCATCTGTTTTATCAAAAACAATTTATTATTCCCAGTCTTTCGAGCATATAACTGTTCGAGCCTATCCCATAAACTGCGTGCATGTGTTTCCTCAATAATATGGTTTAAAACATTATCATCTACCCACTGCCTGATATAACCACACACTTGACGATGAAATATAGACCATTCAACATCGGTTTATTCTCTGGGTTTCTCCTCAGCAAATACAGGCAAATAAAAATCTTTCACATATAAAAGATCTTCCATTTTCCCTTTCCAGATATGATAATTCGAACCATTCAGTGTAACCATTCTACTCGTATTTGTTTCCATTGTTTAACACAAGGCAGAAAAATCAAGCAATAACCTGATGCTCTGATACCACTCTGATGGGAGAACGGTAACAATTCGAACAATATCGAATCAACGCAGCGGAATAAAATAATCTCCCCTCTTGTGTAAACCTAATAGGAATCGATATAGTAGAGTAAAATAAATACCAAGCACGCGAACACAAGATGATTTTTTACGTGGAAAACCTCCTCGATGTGAGGAGATAAAAAACCACGGGACCGGAGTCCACCCGAAATTCTTCACTATCAACAAAATTGTTCTTCTCTAGCAAATACTAGAGGTACATAGCAGCAAACACCTCAAGAACATAATTCTTGGCAATACACATGAACTTCACAAGAGATCAAGGATAAATCGACCAAAAACACAGGTTTTGATCAATTCACGAAAACCTGATGTAGGGAGCTTCAAACAAAAAATCAAACCGTTCAGATTCGAGAAAATTCCGCCACGGACATGCTGACAAAATTTCAGCTCAATCGGATCACGAATCGACCTCCGACGCCAGCTTGATGTAAATCAGATATTGCCCCAAACCCCAGATTTTCTGCTTTCTCTTTTTCTCTTGTTACTGTTTCCTTTTCTGCTTCTACCTCTTTATATATATAGTGAGAAACCATATTTCCTCATATAACTTATTATATGGGCTCAAGCCCTTTTTGGGCTTGCAACTCATTGGGTCTCCTCCACATAGGAGTGAACCCAGCTAACACTTTCTTTGTGAAGTTTCCCCTAGTCTGCTATGGACTTATTGAAGATTACTGGAATAAACGAGAAGCAAATTAACATACAAAAAAGCCCATGTACTACAAAAAGCAAGAGAAAAGGCATTTACCCTCCAAGTGCATGGTTCCCACTAGTATTTAAGTCGAAGCACTCAATGACTAATGGATTCTCCGCAACAAGTTTTACAATATGTCAATTCACTAGTGCCTCCAAGAACATATTGGACAATTTGATGACAACTTCAAGGGAACAGAAGAGAACCCCCAGACTCAACTACTCTGGATATTCTCAGGAAAGGATCTTAGGAAAAGGCGACACCGGATTACTTGATATAAAGCAATGAAAAGTTATGGCAAGGAACTGATGAGAAATTTTGGACGGCTTACACTTTTAGAAAACAGATCTTTGTTTTTGAAACTGGGTACAGTGAAATATTATTTCAATAGCAATCCTGGAAGAAACAGATTCCTCAACATGGATAGTCAGTGAGTAACCAGGTTTCTCAAGCCTACCTGTACATTTTTATTAAGAAGCAGTAGGGTCAAACTCTGACTTGTCTTTGTGACTATCTGCAGAAAACAGAAAGGAAAAGATGCTTTCGACACAATCTTGATGGATTACACTTGTACTTCATTGAACCCAAGTGCACGGAAAATGACACGTTCATAATGTGATCCAGGAGTAAATAACATTTTACTGTGCAATCTTGTATTGATTATGTCATGGAAACGAATATGGTGCTTTAAGTTTGTGAACTATTTGATGTATTTTATGGATTCATTTGAAACAATTGAGTAGTCAGATTACTAGGAACTCTTATGATTGTGGACTCAAACGATATTTTTTCACAGCTATTAGAGAATATTACTTCCTAATCCAATTAAAAAAAAAAAACAATTGAATAGTCCATATTGGCGCGTATGGAGAGAGCTATGACGATGAAGCGCCAGAGAAGTTATGAATACAACTAAAACTACAACAAGACGAAAAGAGCAGAATTCAAACATTATCTGATAATAGCTATTAGCAAGGGAACCTTTATTCTTCATACCAGCCCTTCGATGAACATATGAAATTGCAGTAGGCTAAGTAGCAAAGTGATAGTTAGACCATATGCTTTTGCAGTGAAAGCATCTAAAGTAGGTGATTGGCAAAGCAATTAGATCACCTTCAATCACCTAGCTCATTTTCCTGACATGTCACCGCTATTTTTACGGGAGATACTGGACTCTACCCATGAGCATATTGGATTTTGGACATCTCTCTTCATGATATGTCGTTCAACATCCAGGGAGAGTATCAAGTAAAATGCGAATACTATCGTGATCTATGAATCTTGCAAAGCTGGGGCAAGTGGTTTATGAAAGAAATCTATAGAAAACTGAATCCTTGGCCTTTTCTCTCTCTTTGATGGTTTGACGATATTCTAGCTCGGACTCATTGCAATTTAGAGAGACTCTCACATCAGCACGGGGATTCTGCTATTGTGGTAAAAACACGGATATTAGGGCATCAAATTTGTACAAATTCTTTTTCTTAATTTCCACCAAGTTAAATCAGCAAGAATTAACATTCAAAAAGCAACAGATCAGATCAATTCACTTTTTAGTTAGGTCTACCCTTCTTGTCCAAGATGGTCAAACTTAGAAACAGAAGAAAAAGAATGACTAACAACACTTTATATTTAGCGTCATATTTTCCACAAGAATACAATGACCAAATCCTGTGATATGGCGTTAATTTATTTTTTATCATCAAGTCACGATGGCAGGCAAAGTAATACCTATGTATCTATATCATGAACTCAAGTAAAACAACGCGGGTATGTATGTATGTATGTATGTATGTATGTATGTATGTATGTATGTATACACATATTATTAAACGAACTAGGAATTTTCATGTTAGTCTTGTCCTAAATAAAAGAAAATGAAATAGTTGATTTTTCCTTATGAAATGCTGTTTTATTAAATAAAAGCATGGAGTAGCTGAACTTTTTAAAGCCAACTAATTCACGTAAATGCACGTAAATCACAGAGATGCACATTGGGACTTATCAAATACTTTTTATAAACATTTTTATAGGAAGAAGGAAAAGGAAAATTTGAGTTAAAGGTTCCTAAAAATTGAACAAATTTGCTGCATAATCTATTCAGGATTGAATGCCGAAAAAAACCATGATTTCGCGAAACGCTTCAATAATAGCTGTGGCACCAGCACTCGTTAGATTAGAGAAAGCTTTTCTCAAGAAAGAAGTTATGAGGCATTACCAAGGCAAAAACATCACCATATCGTTGCAATTGGAACTTGTGGATAGTAAGGAAACTACCAATTAATGCTATGATCAACCTTTCAGCGACCAGAAGAAATATGGTCTCATGCTAATAGACATCCTCAAATGATTGGTCTTTTGCTAAAAGATGTTTTAACGAACACTAAGGTCTTTGGGCAAAAAAGAATCGAAACTTGTCGAAGAGCCCCATAGCTATCGCATTGTACTGGTAGTTTTGGCAATATGTTGAATAGCATGCTTCGAATTATTTTCTTCTACTCAACCAAAAGATATCATTCTCTAAGACGATTTCCTCAAAACCTTCCCATCTAATAAGGACCTGTTTTAATTAATAAGCAATAATTTGCAAGAGCTTCACATAAGATTCCCCTTTCTTGTTTACAATGCGTGGAAAGAGACTAATATTTCTTTTTTTTTTCTTTTTAAGCTATGATT
Organism: Eucalyptus caleyi; assembly: GCA_014182885.2. Classification (NCBI taxonomy): domain Eukaryota; kingdom Viridiplantae; phylum Streptophyta; class Magnoliopsida; order Myrtales; family Myrtaceae; genus Eucalyptus; species Eucalyptus caleyi. The sequence goes on from CM024467.2 coordinate 47,679,255, forward strand.
CGTATAAGACAAAACATAATTGTAAGAGCCGTAAGCAATAATTTCTTCATTGCCACATCCATTTTCTCACACTAATAGACACAACAAAATAAATTTATTTTACTGTTTGAATTCATGTGAAGTTCTGTTAGTTAATTTGGCCATTTTCATGAAAAGTGAATTTTACTTAAATTATTTGAGTGCTTGATGTGATCACTTCCCTTAAATCTTGAAAAGAAAGAACCCTTGAGAGTCGGCAATACAACTAATCTATGCCTGTTGAAAATTTTGCTTTTCCATTTTGTAGTTTTTTGGAATCCTTTATTGAGTGCCATATATCAATCCAAAGTGGTTGGCCCTCGGTTTAATAGTCATACGTGAGAGGAAGATTATCTTGTGCACATGTGGGGAGTAAAGAAACTCTTGCATTATTTAAAATGAAAATGATCGAAGCAATTGACAATACTGTATTAGTTCCCACAAAATTTCAACGAGAGGTGCATGTTATTAGGAGGAAACAGAATCAACAAAAAAGAGTGAATCATGTGCACCGGCCAAAATTGGACAGCATGTTGGCATCCTAATTAATCGGCGTTAAACTTCCACTCCTCATAATTATGTTCTATATTTCAATAAATGCGTCATATGAATGGGATAATTCAAGATCTTACTATTGATCGTGATGAGACAAATGGATGTGTACCTTTTTATTCATAAGATTTAATGGAAGTTAAAGGTTCTAAAATCTTGATTTTATCAACAAAATCTTGAAGTATGGCTATATTCTTGCTCTTCTATCCTTCTTCTTCTTAGTACCATTTCTCATTGGTAAAGATGAAGCTCACCCAGCCACCACAAAATCCTAAAGAAAATCCTAAGTCATTAGCTAATATGTTGTTTTAACATAGTATACTCTTTTTGTCCAATTCATATAACAAAGTAGACTGTCAAAAGTTACACATATCATATTTAAATTTTCAACATTTGTTTCATCATCAGTTGTCACGTGAAGTTGTGAGGTAGATGGTGCCTTGACAAGTCGGCCCTTTTTTGTTAAATAATTTATTCATGTGCTGTTCCATATGCTAAACAAAGAGGGTGAACGTGAAACGATCATTGATAGCACACGAAAAGTAGATATATAATGACACACATACCAGGAGTGGCTTCAATGCAAGGATGCAAGAGGAACTGAGATTTCTTGGCTGTCAACTTGTCTGTGAAGATGGATGAAGAGGACTGCAGGCCAAAAGCAGTCCTGATAACACCAGAATATAAGTGGGTATATCAGCATAACACAAAAACAAGTAGACACTGTGGGGGAAGAAAACAGGAGGGAACTGAATTCATTTAAGAGAAAACGTAAACGAGGAAGATGTTTCGGTACCTTCAGCTTCGATTGGAATGACTAGAGGATGAAGGGACTCTTTGCCCAATTCTTGCACTGCGCCAATGACATATAAGGCGGGCAAGCGCTTGGTTGGCCATTTTATAATGAGCTCTACTGACTCTGCTTTTTGGCATGGGCACTACAAACAACTTGCAATTAAGAAAATGATTAGTTGGGAAACGACGAAGACGGAATTCATCACTATAATTCTGCCAACTTGCGCAGATAAAACAATTGCAAAAGACCATCGGACAGAGACAAACGAAACAAGGCAACGGCCTCAACGTCAACATTTCTTTCTTCGTTCTCGGTGGGGTGGAAAAACACGGCATTTCTTGTCCTTTTCCTTTTGTCTTCCTCGATCATATGCTATGACGACTTAAACGTGGCAAGTTCCTAAAGAACGCCTACGGTCCGGAGACCATGATGGGTTGGAGTGTCATTTGAAGTTCTCATATAACTGGTGGGCCAAATCTAGGAGAAAAGATTACGTATTTATTTTAGAGAATAAAAGTTATCTCATTTTCCATGTATCGCAAGAGAGGCCCGCACACTTTTCCGACGGACAAAAATGGTTACTGTAATCTTTTCCATCTAAATGAGTCTACGTGTCAAACAGAACCTACGTGGTAAGTTGATATGGTGCTTTTCAATATTAAATTTTTTTTAAAAGTTGATGATTTTAAACTCAAATTAAAATGATTTTTATTGAAGAGAAAAAACAAATTAACAGAATCTCGAATGTCACATTTTCCTTCTCTTTCTTCCTTTCAATTTGCAAATAGATTAAAAAAATAAATACAAAATCACAGTGAAAAAGAGGTAACGATTGAAGGGAAAGCAAATTATGAATCGCACGTTATACCTACAACAAAGAGCATTATCAGACAGTTTTAGAAGATACAGAGGAGCTACCGTCGATGCACTTCAGATTTAATATACAGATTAGGATCAGGGTGGGCGATTAGAGGGGCTCAAACGTGAGCTTGCTATCATCGTCGTCATCTTTGGGGTCATAATCAAGGTTGAGAGATAGGTCGATGGCTTCCGTGCCTTAGCTGAGGCAAGGTTTTCAAGTGGCCTTGATGGTGATCACCAGCACCCCTCATGCAATCACCATGAGCGGAAATGTGATTGCGGCCATTCTTTTTCTTTTGTATCTTTTCCATTTGCTTATTTATTTGCTATTTTTGGAGCTAAACATGAAGAAGCTAATTGTCCAAACCAAATCATGATAATAAACTTGATCCACAAGGCTCATTGATGGAATGTCAAATGAGCTCATCGATCATAAACTTTCAATAAGTACATGGCATTTGGCAACAATCGATTGACTCGAAGCATGCACAAAAGTTAAAGATTGAGTCAAGGACAATCCATCAACAAGGAATAACCACCGCTAAGGAATCAAGAGTAGTTGCAAATTACTTTTAGAGTAGCACACAAGCAAAGACGTTTAGAGATTCTTACAAAAGATCGAAATGCATAATGTAAGTGTCCATTTAAAGATAAAATAGGCATTGCAAATCATGACAGCACATCAGAATGACTGAAAATACGAGAATCAGAAGATTATTCATAGCAGAGTAGACAAGATTAGATGGATTTGAATTTCGATCTAGATTAGGTTTTCTAATTCTGATAGTTTTCTTTATTTATAAAAGCATTCCCACTATATTTTATAAGTTTTTTTTTTTTTTTTCAATTTTCCTATGCATTCCGGTCATCTCAATCAGCAGTTCATTTTTAGTTTCAACCATCGAGCAAGCATGACCTCCAATAATGTAAACCATGTGCTCTTATTCCAAAGAATTTCATGCAATTCTTCTGTTGTTTCTATTTTACTGTTTGTTCATCAATAATTGTTCGAACTGTGCGAAGTCCTTAAGGTTTCAAAGCATATTAAAATATATTTACTTCTGATCTGAACTCGAAATTAACAATTTAATTGGCCGTCAATCATCCGGAGTTTAGTTACTAATTGTAACAATTGAATGTCTGACTACACAACATTGCGAAAGTTCACGTGATACCATGCTGTCGCGTCTTGGAGATAGTAAGTTAGCGGCGAAGAGAGCTGGGCCCAAATGGCCATGGTGGGTTGGCGTGTCACTCGTGAAGTTATCCTATAACCGGTCGGTTACCTAACTGGTGTTGTTATCAATGTATTTTATGGACTCTGATTTTTAATCTATGGGAATTTTTCCCGTCTTAAATAACATTTGATTTTGCCTTATCAGATATTTTTTATTCAAAAACATGGGGCACTTGAACTTTCAGGGTCAGATTAATCCGCATTGATGCATGTAATTTACCAAATTTATGTCAGTCGGGACTTATCAAATACTTTTTGAATTGTCGGGAAAGAACAGGAAAATTCAAGTTTATGGTTCTTAGAAGTTGAACTAATCCACGGTGTCGTCTATTGAGGGTCGAATGTGGGAAAAAAATCTTAATTTCTCAAAACACTTTGAAAGTGTATGTAATACCAGTACTGGTTAAGTTGGAGTTAAGAAAGGAGTTATGAAGCAATGATCACAATATCTTTGCAATTGGAACTCATAGGAGGGCAAATAGGATAGTATAAACAAACTTTGCTTTGGTCAATCTTGGGTGATTGAAAGAAACACGATCCCTTATTGGCCCTTTTCTAATAGACGTTCTCAAATAAATGGTCCTTTGCTAAAAGAAGTTTTAATCAACACTCAGGTCTTTGGCCAAAAAAGATTCAATGCCTATGTTAGTCAAGGTCTTTTTTTTTTTTTTTTTTGGTTGAAATGTTAGTCAAGGTCTTCATAGTAATAAATTCTTACATGATGCAATTTGTAACACCTGCGTAATCATCTCCTTTACTGGCAACGATTGCAAGATATTGAATAGCATGCCTCGAAGATTTTTTTCTTCAACTCAATTAAAACGCGTTATTCTCTAATGACCTGGCTTTGTAAACATTATGGTGTGGCGTGGTCCCGCAAACTGACACAGCTACCGCAAACCTTCCAATCTGATGAGCACAAGATTTAATTAATAAGCAATAATTGAACATGATCTAGCCATAAGATTTCCCTTTCTCGCTTACAAATGTGGGGAAAGAGACTAATATTTCTTTGTTTAAGCTATGATTAGTACAAGACAAAAACAATGTTGTAAGGGCTTACGTGATAGTTTCTTCATCAACGTATAACTTTTCTCGCACTAGTCTCCACTGCAGAATGAAATAAGTGCGTTTATGAAGTACGTTATGTTTGAAAACATATAGCTAACGGACGGCTTAAAGTCAGGAACTTCCAATGTTGTTGTAATTGAAAACAAGCCTAATTTATTTGATCGCATGAGGTCGTGTGAAGCTTATGTTAGTTAATTCGGCCATTTTCATAAGGAATGACTATCACTCAAATAATTTTGAGTGCTTGGTGATCACTTCAAACAAAAAAAGCTGGAAAGTTGGCAATAGAAACCAATCCCAGCTAGGTTTGGCGGATTACATGCCTGTGCAGTTTAAATTTGAATTTCAGTTGCCCAACCCAGCAGGCTTGTCGACCACTTTTTGAAGGCTTGGAAGCCTCAATCGTAAAAAACCTAGTTGTTTGATGTGTTGGTGATGGCATGGGGACTACCACAACCGATAAGGATTAGTCGATAGAGTTTGTCTTCCTATAAGTAAGGTAGCCCGTTGTCTTGGGGATGCGTGTACATAAAAATACTTGCAAAATCTCTCTTGTATTCACTTTGCAAATGAACTTCTTGTGAGAGAAATTACCGGTAGAAGAATTTACTGTTTTTGTAAAGGAGTGTTGGCTTCATTGTAAATCAACCTTTCTAGCGGACTTCAAATAATAATGGAATGGATATAACTCTCGAACAGTTAAGGATTGGAGTAGACATTAATTTGTGCCGAACCACTATAAATTAGTTGAGCATCTTTCTTCCCTACTCTTTTTTATATTTAGGCACACCAAGTCCTTCATATATTGCTTGTATGAAATCTATTACATATTCAATACATTTTTTCATAAGTGAAATTTCTAGGACAACATCCACATGGTAAATTTTTTGGATTATGTTTTTTTAATGTGTTAGTGATTATATATGGAAAGAAACGTGCTGGATTATGACTTGCAGAAGTGCCTTACATAAGTAACATGGATGCACCAATCTACCCTAGTCCTACTCTACTTCTGACTTAATTTTCCGGTACGACTTCATCGCTTTTCATATTCACCATAAATTTAGTGATGGTACGGTTACTCTTTTTAACGTTTGGAAAATTAAGGGAAATAGAGAAAATGAATGGTTGGGTGGGAAATGCAGAAGAATTTATAATTTTATTGAGAAAGAAAAGGGTGAAATTGAAATTCTTCGGTAATTTCCCTCACCTCCACATCTCAAACGCAGCAAGAAATGGAACTACTGTAAGGCCCCATTTGGTTCGGTATTTGGAAGGGGCTTTGGGACTCTAAAGTCCCCTGGCCAAATGCAAAAGCGTTTGATTCAATTTTTTGGACGACTTTGGCAAGATGCAATTGCATCTCCAAATGGCTCTAAGGGCCTTTAGCCTAATGTAGCTTTGGACATACTTTAGGAAGTTGCATCTTCAAAATGCAAGTCTCCATACTATTCATCTTCTCCTAAACCACCGCACGGAAGCCGATCAGAGGCCGATGACCGTCGGCCAAGGGGTTGCGTGCACTGGCAACCACCACCTGAGGGTCGCCCCACCCTGGTGACCGTTGCCGGACCTTAGGCGATGCCTAGGTTATGTGACCCAGGTAATTGATGGCTTGAATTGCGCGACCTAGGCAGTCATCGCTTGGGGTCGCCCAACCCAAGCAACCGAGCGCCTGAGGTCCCGCGTCGGTCGCCTAGATCAGGCGACCTCAAGCATTAGCATCCGATGGCCAGATCCGGTGGTCTGATGGCAAACTTCAAAAAATATATATATATATATATATATATATATATATATATATATATATATATATATATATATATATATAAGTCATTTATAAATGCAAATTTTACCAAACTGTATTTTGGCCAAAGTTGTTTTTCAATACACTTTAGAATTACAATTCACCAAAAGCTAGTTGCATTTTGAAAACCCTATTTACCCAAAGATATTTGCATTTTTGCAAATACATTCCCAAAAAGCCGAACCAAATGGGCCCTAAATGGTAAGTACAATTCTGTTTTTGGGCCTAGGGTTTCCTCATATTGTCGCTTCTATTCGTGGCACATGGGGATAAAGATTTGATTTGGTCAACAATCTTTTAAAATTTTCCGCCTAGTCTTGAATGGTCGACGAAGTCAATGATTTTATTCTCGTCCACATTTAGAGTCAAATAGTCTGCCTTAAGTTTTCGGTCAATTGTGAAATAGAATCTTGAAAACGAAAAAAAATGTTTATACTCAATTCATTAACCTTTGCTCTCTTTTTTGAATATAATTATTAAAGCTAGCATAATTGGTCAGGACATTAGGGGATTTCCAGATCAAAACTTGGAGGTCACTTATTCGAATATCGCCAATAGCGTGCAATCTCTTTTATGTCATAGTTACCCATGCATAAGTAAAAGGCATGGGTAGCTGATAGTTTTTTTTTTTTTTTTTTTTTTTTTTTTGATGACCGAGGGACCGCTAGAGATCGGGGATCACACGACCCTCCGGTGAACTAGTGGAGTTTCGCTGCAAGCCGCTATTTAGACATAAACCCTCGGGGGGCTGGCCTAATAAACCACTCCTGGGACCCTCTCTTAAGTCGCGAGCATACGAAGATTCAAACTTGTTCATTCGGCAATGAGGTATTAAGACCCAACCATCACGGCTATCTATGGGTGGGTCATGGGTAGTTGATAGTTCATATTTAGAAAAGTCTGTAGTGCTATTAGAATGAAATTAAATCACGAGGGAAAAAAAGCATTGATTATAATAGAATTGGAACCTAAATCGTTTGTAGTAGATAACTTTTTTAATGGGTTGCACTCGAAAAGAAAAGGTACAATAAAATCTATATATATAATCACCCAAAGCCTATTAGCAAGTCTCCTGCTTGAAGTTTTATCAGCTGCTTATATAAATCCTGAAGAGGTGGTAGAAGAGTGTATCGGTTTGATCGATAAGCTTGCTTTCTTCCTCTCATCTCATTTTGAGGTTTGTTTCCACTCGCACGTTCTATATAATGGCTATATGTGGCAGCGATCCTCGCGTGCTCAGGTGAATTGACATCAAATCGTTTGTGTTTATTTGCTTCCAATTTTTCAGATTGATCGAAACATTTATAAATACCATTTTATTGCGCAATCTTGTCATATATTAAAAATGTTAAACCATCAAGTTTTTTCCACACAATGCACAGACATCTAGTATAGAAATACACAATACTTTAGGTGCAATCGTGTCATAGAAAAGGATAAAAGAACAGCTCAAGCGTCAAAATTTGGCATAATGAGACACTTAAATGCCAAAAGTTAAGAAAGTGACATTTAAGTAGAATTTTTTTTTTTTTTTAAATAGGACACTTGAGTATCACCTTTGGTAAACTCCACCGGAAATCTTATGTGATAACTTTTTATTAATTTTTCTTGTCTACATAGTTCACGGGAGATTTAACTTAGCAAAAAAAAAAAAAAAACGCAAAAATGACGTAGTTTTGGCGCGAATTTGAATATTAATTTATAAATTAATTAAATTAAATTTAAAACCATTTTTATTTTTCTTAAAAAAAAAAAAGGAAGAGATGAACAGCGGCTGAGAGCTCAACCCTCGCAGTCACTACCTCCCTGCCGTTGCCAAGAAGGGCCGGCAACAGTGAGAGAAGGGTTGACTGGGGTCGCTAGGATTGAGGTTGTCAGGCTTTGGCTAGGGGCTGGTGACCCCGATTGATTAGCAACGAGGGCCTACGAGCCCTTGCCCAAATTTGGGGTAAGGGTTGCGGCCCTCCCCTAGATTCAACTAGGGTTGCCAACCCTCGACCGATTGGGCCAAGGGCTGTCATTGGCTAGGGATCACCCTAGCAAGCGGCAGCCCTTGGCTTAGTGAAAAGGGCCTGCGAGCCCTTGCCTAGATCTGGGGCAAGGGTCTCGACCCTCCCCTATATTCGGCAAGGGTCGTCCAACTAAGCCGAGGGTTGCTGTTGGCTGGGGGCATGACCTCCCCCAGATCCGGCAAGGGTCATCGACTCTTGACTTAGTCAAGTAAGGGCCAGCAACCCTTGCTAGATATAGGGGAGGGCCGCAACCCTCACCTTAGATCTAGGGGAGGGCTCACAGGCCCTCATTGTCAGTCGGCCGGGGTTGCTAGCCCCTAGCTAGGGCCTAGTGACCTCGGCCGACCCTCCCCCCATCATCACTAGCCCTTCCTGACGACGGTGAGGAGGTAGCGGTGGCGAAACCCGAGCCTTCGATCATCGTTCATGTTCTTCTTTTTCTTTCTTTTTTTCTAAAAAAAAATTGGTTTTGAATTTAATTTAATTAATTTTTATATTACTAATTTAGCCATGTCAACAACAAAATAATATCGTTTTTGCACTTGTCTAGCTATGTTAGCATGCAGAACGATGTTGTTTTACACTTGTTTCACTAAAAAATCGCCATGTCAGCATTTTAGTCGGATTTTCTAGCCGTTGGCACTTAACTGTTTACTTCAATTTTGGCATTTAAGTGTCATGTTCCTAATTTTTGCATTCAAGTGTCCCCCGTGCCAAGTTTTGACACTCTAGATGTCCTTTTGTCCATAAAAAAGAATAGAGTTCTTTAATTTTGTGCGCTCTTTGATGAATATATGAACTGATTTAAAAAAACTATAGAGTCAGATTGCATAAAACAATTGTGATTGTGGACTCCAAATGATATTTTACCCTAGCTAGGAGAGTATATTACTTCCAAATCCTATTATTAGCAGACAATTTATAGTCCATGTTGCCGCTTCATTTGCACCAACATTTGACCAGGTCTGAGCAGGCAGGTGACTAGACTAAATGTCATTGTTAAACACGTGAATCATTATTGACAACTAAAGGAATTGAAACATGATTTTAAGGAAGCAGCTGCTTGAGGTCAAGATCATGATATTGTGAGATCATGAACACAGATTTTCGGAGATGAGGGAACATAGTTACAACTGCGGGATAACATCTTAGAGATGGCTGGCATAATCACTATAGATACCATCATTATTTTATTGGAGACGCCCCCGTCCACACACATGCGTGCATTACAAAAAAATTTACTATCTTTCAGTTATTTATACTTTTCAATACTTTTAATTTTCATACTCATATCGTCGATTGTGTATCTTAGCTGGAGTTTTTATAGTTGCGTCGTCAATTAAATTACGACGTGTATAGTTATCCAAAATGTTGCGTTGTTGATTGAATTCTAACGTTACATCGTTGCATTCTCAAGTTTTGTCATCTATTAAATTCCAGCATAGTACGTTCAGCTCCGTTGAAGTGGCTGTATTTCTAAGTTTTGTTGTAAATTTTGGTGCAGTTTGTGTACACACACTCCTGTTTGATGTAAAGTTCTTGACTTCCTCCTCTACCTGTGATATTTCCTATTCGGAATCATTAAAGAACTTGTCTCCTCTAATAAAAAAACTAAAAAATGATTTTCCGTTAAAAATATTTTTTTGGTGTATTCGCGCGAAACATCTTTTTGGCAAACTTGGTGGGACTAGTGTGGTTGATATGAGGAGATACGATGGTGATGATAAGGAAGCAACTCAATTGTGACAATGCTTGCGGTAATCCCTCATCACCACAACTTGGTAATGACAGGACATGACGTTCTAAGTAATCGACTGCTCAGCCAGTGGTAGAATAAGAGCAAGGTAAAAATGTAAACACCCAAGACAACTCACCGATGAGGAGAGAAGTAGTTGGAGCCAAATCCTGTGATGTTGGCTGCCATGAGAAGGATAAGGAGAATCGGCATGAATTCACTAATAAGGAGAATCGGCATGAATTCACTAACCACATGATGAAACACATAATCAATGTGGTCTAACCAATGATCGTCAATACCCTTCATGAGGTCATGATCGGGCCAAGAAAATCGAGCCATTCAAATAAGATGCAAGTGAATCCTACTAATCCTACCTGTGGGGTATGTTCCCTCATCTACTTTGGTGCCGTACGACAAATTGTACCACCTGCACCGTCGATTAGGATTTTTCAAAGGACTGAAATTGTTTGTGCGACCTAGACCAGTGGGTCAATCCATGTCAATGGAAATAATCTACCTAATCATATTCAAGTTAACTTAAGTGGTAAAAATAATGACAACTTGGTAAATCAACATGATTTACAAAATGTTCCTTACCAAATGTGGAAAACATGCATCCAGTTAGGCTAATCCCTCATGTTGATCATGTAAGACCATTGAGATAGTGCCTCAACCTAAGATAGCGCCCACCCTAATAGGCCCAATATGGTGATCGACAACCAAGGTAGACCACCGTCTTCACCTAGGGTTAAAGACCCTTAGTAGAAGCAATGGTTATGCCCAATCCAGTATATAATCTTCAAAGGCCAAAACTGGTAGTCGATAATCAAGTTAGACTGCCACCTTTGCCTGGGGGCCACCTTGCTCAAGTGGTCCTTGGTCAAGACCCCAAGAATTTTCAATTGATGGTAGATCAAGTAGTACAACGCTTAGGGTATATCATATAGGGAATATCAGATCCATATATAGAAAATCATATCCAGATTGGATGGATGTGCTGCCTTATCCAACAGGTTTTAAGATGCTTGATTTTAACTTGTTTGGTGAAGACAACCAAACGATGGTCGAGCATGTTAGCTTATTCACTACACAATGTGGTGATGCATTTCAGTCGATTGTTGGAACTTAAGGTTCTTTCCTTCATCATTATTCTAAGATTGCTTTTACATGGTAGACTGCCTTGCAAGCCAACTCTATCCATTCTTGGGAATAGATGGAGACACAATTTCATAGTCAGCTCTATAGGTCCATTCCCAAAGTGTCTATTGCAGACTTAGTTGGTATTAAGCAGCAGAATAACGAATCGGTGGACCAGTTCATGTTTAGGTTCAAGAAATCAAAGAATCGACATGAGATGCATCACCACATAGCTTTCAATGGCCTGAAATTTGCCCTAAAAGAAAATTTGGAGGGTCAGTCATAGAATGATCTTTTCTAGTTAACGACTAGGCACAATTTTCCCTGATGGTGATCGCCAAAACTACTCGTGATAGCTATGAGCGGGATTGTGATTGCGGCCATTATTTTTCTTCTATGTTTTTCTTTTGAGGAGTGCCAAGAGAGACAGTGAGTTCGAGCAAAACTAGACATGAGGCCCTGTCTCAAGCGACGTCGCCAACGACGCTTTCTCAACGGTTGCCTTTTGTGACTATGTTCCACGAAAAAACTGATAATGGAGTCGGGCATCCAATTTGAAAAGAGCACTGAGGGCAACACGACAGCAGCTGCGGCCATGGTGGCCTTGATAGTGGCATGGCCACTACCATCGGACGCACCCCCTTCCCCACTCTCTCTCTGGTTCTAGTTTTTTTTTCCCCTTCTTTCTTTGATAAAAATCATTTTGTTTGAGTTTAAAAATTTAATTTTAAAATTTTTGCTTTTCTAATAATCAAACGACACATTAGTTTACCTTATTGCCACGCAGGCTCATTTAGACGTAAAAAATGATGGTGGCCATTTTGTCCCTCAATTAAGAGCACGTGCTCTTTTGAGGACATTCAAAATGTAGGGACATTTTTGTCCCTTCAACGTGTATACATACTTGCCTTTCTTTATGACGTTAATACAATATATTTCGCACAATGTGGAAATCTTCTTGTCCTAAATAAAAAAAATGAAAGTTCTGACTTTTTTGTTAATTTTTTTATATAAGTGTATTGAAAGTCTTAAAACTTATCACAAAAATGCAATTGAGTTCTAAAATTTTCAAAAAGTTCTTAAGTCCTAAAACTTGTTATAAAGTATAATTGAGTCTTAAAATTTTTAAAAAGTGCAATTAACGTAAAACTTTTAAAAAGTGCAATAAATATGTGAAAGTTTTAGGAATCGGTTGCACTTTTTTGACAAGTTTTAAGACTCGACTACATTTTCATAACAAGTTTTAGGACTTAGTTACACTCATTGAAAAATTTATAACAATTGCACTTTTGTGACAAGTTTTAAGACTCGACTATATTTTCATAACAAGTTTTAGGACTTAGTTACACTCATTGAAAATTTTATAACAATTGCACTTTTGTGACAAGTTTTATGACTTTTAGTGCACTTATCCTTATTTTTCCTATTGGGTAGCTGAATTTTTAAAGTCAATTAACTCATATGACTTGCAATAACTGAATTTATGTGAGACGTATCAAATACTTTTTGAAAGCTTTTATGTATGAAGAGAAATAGGAAAATCCATGTTCATGTTTCATAAACTTTCAATAGATCCACAGAATAATCTATTGGGAATCGAATGTGAACAAAATCTTCATTTTCGAAACACTTTGAAAGTATATGCAATACCGGCACTTGTTAGGTTGGATAAACATTTTATTAGAAAAGAGAGTTATGAAGCATAACTAAGTCACCATCGGCCGTGGTAGCTCCGTTGGGTAGGCTCTATGGATCCTTTGTGCCAAAGGTGAGGAGTTCGAATCCCTTGCGTCGCACTTGCGGAGCAAGTAGGCCAAGGGGGCTGACGGAGTTGCTTGGTGACATACCCGGTGGCATGGGGTGGTGGTTTCCCCATGTTGCCCCCAGGTTCTACCCGCCGGCTGTCGGCTTTCGGGGTTTCATGGGTCACCAAAAAAAAAAAAAAAGCATAACTAAGTCTAAGAATCACAATATGTGCAATTGGAACTCATAGGAGGGCAAATTTGATAGCATAAGCAAATTTTGGAACCGATTAATGCTATGGCCAACCTTCAGTGATCGAAGAAACATGGTCTTAAATTAGTCTTTTGCTAATAGCCGCTCTCAGATAATTGATCTTGTTGCTAAAAGACGTTTTAATCAACCCTTCGTCTTTGGCCAAAAAAGAATCGATACTCATGCTAGAGTCAAGGTATTTGTATCGGAAAATAATATTTAAATGATGCTATTCTAAGAGCCAAGTAATCATCTTCTTTACTAGCAAATTTTTGGAAGCTATTGAGCAGTATGCTTCATATTATTTTCTTCAACTCAATCAAAAGGGGACAATTACCAAAAAGGTCATAAACCTATTGCAATTGTGCCAATTTAGTCATAAACTTATTTTTTTTTGGCTAATTTAGTCCTAAACATTTTACAATTATGCCAATTCAGTCCATCCTGCCAAAGTTCGCTAGCCGGATGCTGACATGGACGATGGTCGTCCGCGAATGCTGATGTGGCAATTTTTAAATATTTTTTTATTTTTTTAAAAAAATTATTTTTTTTATTTTTTTAAAAAATTATTTTTTCCAATTTTTTAATATTTTTAGAATTTTCGAATTCTTTTTCCCCATTTTCTTCTTCCTCTGGCCGGCCGGCTGGTGCTAGCCAGAGGCTAGGGCCGACGAGGTCAACCTCGCTAGCCACTGGCGAAGGTGACCTCGCCCAGCGACGACGAGGTCGTCATCACCACATCCAACGAGGAGCCTCACTAGTGGCCAGTAAGGTTGCCATCGCCAGATTTGGTGAGGTTGAGCCTCGCCGTCTTTGGGTGAAGAGCCTCATCAGTCATCGGCGAGGTTGACCCTCGCTTTGGCTAGGCTCGGCCCCGCTAGATCTGGCGAGGATGGACCTCATAAGTGCTAGCGAGCTCGGCCCTCGCTAAGGCTGGGCAAGGCCGACCCTTGCCAAATCCAGTGGGGCCTCACCCAACCAAGGCAAGGTTCGACCTCGCTGGTGGCCGGTGAGGCTCGACCTCACCAAATCTAGCGACAGCAGCCTCGCCGGCCACTAGCGAGGCTCCTCGCCCAAGACCTCACCATGGTTGCGCGAGGCCGAGCCTCGCTAGATGTGGCGACGACAGCCTCGCTGTCACTGGGCGAGGCCAAGCCTCACTAGATGTGGCGATGACAGCCTGGCCGTCGCAGGGTGAGGCTCAACTTCACCAATGGCCGGCAAGGGCGAGCCTCGCTTGTGGCTAACGAGGCTAACCTTGTTGGCCCTAGCCTCCGGCCGGTGTCGACCGGCGAGAGGAAGAAGAAAAGGGGGAAAAATAAAAGAAAAAAGAATTCAAAAAATTCAAAAAATATTAAAAAATTGCCATGTTAGCGTTCACCGGACGGCCGGTGTCCACGTCAATGTTCGGCCCAGTCAATTTTGGCTAGATAGACTTAATTGACACAATTGTAAAAGGTTTAAGACTAAATTGGCAAAAAAAAAAAAAAAATTAGTTTATGACTAAATTGGCACAATTGCAATAGGTTTATGACCTTTTGGTAATTCTCCTCCATTAAAAGGCATTCTTCTCTATTGACCTTGCTCTGTGGAAATTATGGCGGTTGTGGTCCCATAAACTAATACATTTTTTTCAAACCCTTCCCATCTAAATAGGACAAGTTTTGATTAACAAGCAATAATTCACAAGAGCACGTCATAAGATTCCCCTTTCTCGCTTACAAATGTGTGGAAAGAGACTAATATTCTTTTGTTTAAGCTATGATCAGTACAGGACAAAACATAATCCTAAGGTCCTGAGTAAAAGTTTATTTATCACCATAGTTTATTAATTAATTATTCTTGTCTTTGAAAATATCTAGGTAATGCGAACTTCCACTATTGTCATAATTGATAACAAGCCTATTTTATTAGACTGTATGGACTAATGCAAAACTTCTCTTAGTTAATTGGGCCCTCTTTGCAACAAATGACTTTATATAAGTTGAGTGCTTGGTGAGATCACTTCCTTCCAAAAACAAATAAAAAAATTTAAAAAAAAAACGCTTTAAAGTCGCCTATATAAACCAATTTATGGCCCACGGAAGATTTTTGCTTTTTTTTTTTTTCGGCATTATAAATACATTTTGAATTGTTCCATTATTAAGTGCACATATAAGGACATCTGACATTTGGGATAAAACTAAGTATTCAATGATTCTCAAAAAAGGTCATGTATCAATTGGCAATGAGTGGCCCTAGATTAAACTCGCATGTGAAAGGGAGAATGTCTAGTGCACACTTGAGATGTGGGAAATAAAAAAAAAAAAAAAAAATCTTACACTAGATATTTGGAGTCCGATCAAAATTTGATGGTATGATGACATCCTAAATAATTGGGGGTACATCTACTCCTCATAATTATGTTATATATTTCAATAAATGCATCATATCAATTGGTTACAAGATCTTAATATCAGCTGTGTTAAAAAAAAAAAAAAAAATTGATATGTATCTTTCTGATTCATAAGATTTAACGAAAGCTAAAGGTTCTAAAACTTGATTTTATCAACAAAATTATCTATGATAATCATATCCTCGCTCTTTTATCATTTTTCCCTAGTATCATTACTCCTCAGTGAAGATAAAGCTCACACAAACCACCACAAAAGCCTTAGTTATCACCAAATATATTATTTTAACATACTATATTTTTTTTACCCAATTCCTATAATGGATTAAAGCATAAAAAAGTAACATTTATCATATTTAATTTTTTCATAGTCATAACTAATCTTTAGTTGCGCCCTTTATTTACGTATTTATCATTGTTGACCTTGATTAATTTTGATGATTCCAAAACACACTTTGTATATTTGTAATTGTTACAAGCTATTTGAATATGTTTTCTACAATTTTGTGTAGGCTGGCAAGAGTTAAAGAAGGCAAGACCTCGTTTGAAAATAACTCTAGTTGGATATCTATCTGTGTTGAGTTCAAATTTGAGTCTCGCCTGCTCAATCTAGCAAGTGCTTGACCATTTCTTTTGGATACTGGAATCCTCAACGGTCGAAAAACTAACTCTTTGAAAATTAGTTAATTGAGTTTGTTTTCCTATAAATAGGGTGAACCATGTCTTAGGCATGTGTACATGAAAATTACTTACAAAATCTCTCTTGTATATACTTTGTAAATCAACTTCTTGGGAGATTAAACTTACGGGACAGATTCTTTTTGAAAGACTGCACCTTCTTCATAGAGGACTCTTGGCTATAATATAAACCAACATTTGTAAGAGGCTTCAAGTGGGTAATACTATTAAACGGTCTCGAGAGTGGAGAAGGTGCCTATTTGGGCCAAACTAATATAAATTGGTTGAGTATCTCTCTTTCCTACCCTCTCTTTATATCTACACATGCCAAGTGTTTGATATATTTGATTGCTGTTAAACACACTTTAAATATTTTTAAGGTACACCATCATTAGGAGTGTGGTATTCAAGGAATTCATCTTTTGCTCTTCATGCTTATCTGGATGCGAAGTTTGGTGATTTTAAAATCAATAGAAAAGGTACTAGTGGCTAAAGGGCCAGAATTTGGTTGGCCATTTTTTTAACAAGCACTACTGACTTTATCTTTTTGACTTAAGCAAAGTTGCTAAAGGACAAGCTCACATTAAGTAGTCAAAATTGTTCCTAGATCAAATACTAAGCCCAACTTGTTGAACTTGGAAGCTATCCACAATGTCCCCTATAGCCTCTGTTGTCTCCTCCTCCATTTTAAACTCATATTTAGATTAATTTGTAATCTGTGTCGAAGTTGTTTCGTGAGAAACGTGCTTTATGTTTATATTGAACTTGCTCTATTTTCATGCTGCACTTAGTGGCTGTAGACCTTCTGTTGAATTGACATTTTATGAATACCTTTGAGATAAAAATGGTCATTGTGTGCTTGATGATACATTCCACCTTAAGCCTGTTTTAATGTGATGACAAAAGAGGGAGAATGCTATAATTTATATATTACATGTGATGTATTCACTGGATTTATTTCTCTTGTGGTATGCTTAGGGGGAGTTTTACCTAAGGTTTTAAAAGTGATTTTGTCATCACGGAAAAAGGGAGATTGTTGACCTTAAATTAATTTTAATGATTCTAAAACTCACTTTTTTATATTTGTAATCGTTGCTAATAATTTGAATGTGTTTTTGTAAGTTTGTGCGGGTTGGAAAGGATTAAAGAAGACTGGATCCTATCTAAAAACATATCCAGGAACCTAGCCAAGTAATTACAAGATAATCAGATAAGATTGGTCGAATGCCTGACTTTGCAATTTAAATTCTAATTTTGCTTGCCCAACCCAATGGGTGATAGGCCACTTTTTGAATGGACACCTGAAGACCTCATTGGTTAAAAAAAAGAGTCATTCAAAGTGTTAGTAATCGCCTGGGGACTAACATCCTTTATGGGATTAATCGGGAGAGTTTGTTTTCCTCCAAATAAAGTAGCTCATCGTCTTACACCCTCTCCTCAAATGTAGAGCTTCGTCTACCACCCATGGTAGCACACCCTTCCCCTCGACGTAGAGCTTCGTCAACCAGTTGTTCTTGTGCAAATTACCATGGGTTCTGAAACAGATAGCTTCCTTCTCCTTTAATTTCCCTATCCCCCCACTTCTCGCAATCCCTGGAGTGACGCTTCACGTTTGCATGTTCTGGATTTCATCATCGGAGGTCATCGACGCTCTGCACAGAGGTGAATTACCTCACAACCTGTCTCATCTAGCTGTGTCTCGCCTCTTTTATTTACTCCTTTGGCAATTGTCGCTGTTGGCGACTGGGTCTTTGCTTTACTAGCCACTGAATTATGTTCATTTGAGGATTGTCTGGTCATGGCTTCGGACGAACCTGAGGAATCAGTTCGCATGGCTGCTTTGTGTCAACACTTGGGGCGTCTCTGCTCTGCCCAAGAGGTTGAGATATGGGAGGATGTACCTGCAATAGAAAAACTTGCGGAATGTCGACTAACACTTTTAGGGAAGGTTTACTACTTCTAATATCAATTTTCAGGCGTTCCAGGAAACAATGAAGTGCGTATGGCGAGTTGTTCTAGTCGAATTCTCCCAACGCGAAGGTGGTTTATATTTAGCAAAGTTCCATAATGACAAGGATTATCAATGTATTTCACAAGGAGGCCCTTGGCTTCTAGCCACTTAGTCAACTTTAAGTCTTGGATTCCTAATACACCTCTCCATTGCTATGATTTTACTCGGCGTGCTTTCTGGGTCCAAATTCTTGGCTTACCATTGGAGTGGATGACGGACCAGATTCTGAGGAAGGCTGCAAATCAGCTTGGTGACATTCTGGAGGTAAGAGTAGATAGTAAGGAGGGTTCCACAGTTAAGATAGGGCGAGTACGGGTAGAAATGAACCTGGGTGCACCTCTGAAAACTGGTAAATTGATTCGATTAGCTGGGAGACTGTTATGGCTGGACTTTAGGTATGAACGACTTCCCCACTTTTGTTACTCATGTGGGAGACTTGGCCACTACGCAACATACTGTACAAACTTTCCTTTTGATTTGGCGAGGGAGGAAGGCAAAGACAAACTGGCTTTTGGTCCGTGGTTGAAAGCAAAGGTTCGTGAATCTAGCCCCTATTGGAAAGCTTTTTACAATCCTCCAAAAACAGATCAAGCTCAGGAAATAATACCAGAGACTCCTCCAGCTTTACTACAATCTCCACCCCTATTACCACCACCGGCAACTAAAGATCAAGAAGTTACCAAAGCAGCTCTTCAAGGGCAGTCCCCTGTTGAGACAGAGCATCCTCCGAATCCTCCTCACATTGTGTATCATCAGGGGCAGGCCATTACAACAACTTTGATCCCTGCACATGCCAAAGCTAAAGGAAAACTTACTGACTCTCTCAATTCTTTTGAAGCGGTTCTGCCTTTTAGACCTACTTCATTGAACTTGCATCAGCAGGGGAGAACTACTCACACATATCAGCTTCCTGCAGAAGACATACAATAGGGCCTTATTGATCACCCAATGGATATCCAGCTAACAAGAAAATTGAAATGTCCCCGAACTACTACAAGAGCAGGACAAGCAAAAAAACAAAAACGCTACTCTCCCTATGATAAGGGGTGTGTAACATCTGATCATCTTGATGAAACACATCTCCAGGAAACACCAGTACTGGCAGCAGATGAAGCACTTCACCAGGCTTTGGTGGCTGGCCCTCAATAGCCACCAAATCACAAATTAAGCTTTTATATTGGAACTGTCAGGGGTTGGGCAATCCCCTGACAGTCCAAGCCCTTAAGGCTTTGTCAGCCAAAGAAAAGCCCGACCTTTTGTTTTTGATGGAAACCAAGAACCGGGAGTTGGTTCTCAATAGATTACTGTGTACTTTACATTATAATAGATCTTTTGTTCAAAATCCAGTCGACATAGCAGGTGGTTTAGCGGTTTTTTGGAATGATACTATCTCTTTAGAAATAGAAGGCTTTTTGGAGGATTATTTTGATATGGTCTACAGGGATCTTAGTGATGATTGGCTTATGAGAATCACTTGTTTGCACGCCCCTTTCTCGTATCACAGTTGCCAGCTGTTCTAGGAGAATCTTCGAAGAATCAGTGCTTTCAATACACTTCCCTGGATTTGTGCCAGGGATTTTAATGAAATTCTTCACCCTTGGGAAAAGGTAGGTAAAACGATCTCCCCTCCGTTCTCGACTTACTTCCTTTCGAGATGTTGTAGATGACTATGCCCTGATGGAAGTCGAAAGTAAGGGCTGCGTGTATACTTGGACAAATCGTCGTGAAGGGGCTGATCTCATTAAGGAATGATTAGACCGAGTCCTATGCTCTATGGAGTGGCGACTACTCTATCCAGACGCTGAAGTGTATGCTTTACCGCCAATGGGCTCTGATCACAGCCCTTTACTTCTTTCTACGGTGCTAGCCCACAAAAACCATCAACGCACTTTTGCTTATGAAGCTTTTTGGAACGATGACCCGGAATGTTGCCGCCTTGTCTCTGAAACATGGCCTTCCAATCATTTGAGAAATTCTGATCTCTTGCACAAACTAACTAAAGTGAGAACAGCTTTAAGCCTATGGAGTCAATCCAAGTTTGGAAATGGACACTTGAGGATAACGGCTTTACAACAACGTCTCCAGACGATAACTAATCATCCTTATAGTTCTAATACCAATAGAGAAGAGGTATCTCATATCCAAGATGAGCTGAGGAATATTTGGCAGCAAGAAGAACAGTTCTGGGCTATGAGGTCCACGATAAATTGGCTACGTTGGGGTTAAAAAACAGCAAGTTCTTTTATGCCACTACAATCCAACGACGGCAGAGAAATCGGATTGGAATGCTTCAGAATGAAAATAATGAATGGGTGCGGGATATAAAAGCTTTAAAGGAGTTGACTTCTACTTTCTTTACTCAGCTATACACATCTGTAGGCTACCGTGATTTTGGCCCTGTTCTAGATCAAATGTCAGCCAGTTGTCACGGACACAATGAATGCACAATTATTGGCCTCTGTTACGGTTGATGAAGTATGACAAGCCACTTTCCAACTGGGTGCCGCAAAAGCTCCAGGTCCTAACGATTTTAACGGTTTGTTCTACCAAACCCATTGGAATATTATACAGCATGACTTATCTACCTAGTTACTGACTTTTTTCAATATGGTAAGTTCCCTCGAGATCTCAACAAGACTCTCATCATTTTGATTCCCAAAGTACACCACCCTGAAAGTCTTGACCAGTTCAGACCGATAAGTTTGTGTAATTTTGCATATAAAGTTATAGCCAAAGTTATGGCAAACCGACTAAGACCTTTGCTAGAGCAGTTGATATCAATTGAGCAGGCTGCTTTTGTGACTGTGCATCAAATTCAGGACAATGTCTTAGTTGTTCATGAGGTCCTCCATCATTTCAAGACGAGGCATCGGAAACGACACTTTCAAGCTCTCCTTAAGACTGACATGCAGAAGGCTTACAACAAAGTTAAATGGGATTTCCTCCAAGCCTACCTTACTAAACTAGGATTTCATCATTGGTGGGTTCAAATGGTGATGCAATGGATCACCACGACGACTATGAGTGTCAAATTGAATGGGTAACATCTACCCTATTTCACGCCATCCAGAGGACTCAGACAAGGAGCCCCTCTTTCTCCATATCTCTTTATTTTAATGGCCAATGCTCTGTCCACCCTCATCCATAATGCTCTAACTATGGGAAATCTCCACGGCATCAAACTCACCAGGTCATGTCCCACTCTCTCGCATCTATTTTTTGCTGATGATTCAGTTTTCTTCCTCGATGGTACCATCATGGAATGTCAGAATATGGCCAACATATTAAACCAATATTGTCAGGCTACTAGACAAGTGATAAATCGAAATAAGTCAGGCCTCTACTTTAGTAAATTTTGCCCGGCAAGTCTTCAAACTAACTTGGCTGCTAAATTGTGAGTACCGGTGTTGAGCTGTTACGGTAAATATTTAGGAGTTCCATTTGAATGGGGCCAATCTAAAAAAGAATTATTTGGCTAGATATTAGGAAGAGTCAATGCAAAGTTGGAGGGTTGGAAAGAACTGTTGTTATCGAAAGGCGGAAAGGAGATCCTACTCAAGTCTGTCGTCAAGCCATGCCGCAGTACGCCATGTCGATATTTAAGCTTCCTTTGTCTCTTTGCCGGTTGATTGAGCGGAGGATTGCAAATTTTTGGTGGCGGAATGATAAGAATAGAAACGGTGTGCATTGGAAGAAATGAGACTTACTAATAACAAGTAAAAATTCTTGTGGGTTAGGCTTTCGGGATCTTACGGCTTTTAACAATGCCATGCTTGGTAAGTAGGCCTGGAGATTACTACATCAACCTAATTCGCTCTGGGGTTAGCTCCTCAAGGGATTATATTTCCACTTGAAGGACTTTGAATTTGCAGAACATGGCTCCCGCCCTTCTTGGGGTTGGAGAAGCATTCTTATTGGGCGGGATGCCATCTTACTGAATGTAAGATGGTCTATGGGTGACGAAAGATCAATCAATATTAGGGAGCATTGTTGGTTACCAAGTGGTAAGATTGGCGGACCTGTAGCTAGAGATGAGCCCAGGTTGGTGGCTGATCTTATCGATCTTGTCCACCATACATGGAATACCCACCTTATTACACAAATGTTCGACGACTTTATTGTTGACGAAATTCTGAGAATTCCAATAAGACCTCTCCACACAACAGATCAACTTATTTGGACAGCAACAACAATAGGGCATTATACGGTCAAAAGCAATTATAAAGCATTAGCAAAAATAGCAAGCAAACCACAAGGTAATCATGCATCAACTTCTTATCAAACACCTCCCCAGCTATGGTGCTACATATGGAAAATGCATATCACACCGAAACTTTGAATATTTCTGTGGTCAGCCTGCTAAAATGCCCTAGCTACTAAATCAAATTTATATAACAGACATATTATCTCCAACCCTATGTGCACCATATGCAATCAGAACATGCTGGAAACAGTGGAACATATATTTTTCTATTATCCGTGGATGGCAGGTGTATGGACACATCCCTAGCTGAAGCTTTCCTTCCAGCTAAACACAATTACTCGTCTGGACAAGTGGTTTGCATAATCAGTAAGAGATTAGAATTTCTCACCTCGATTACCCATGATTGCTCATGTTTTATGGCAGCTGTGGTGTCTACGCAATAATAGTGTCTTCCATGGTCTACATCCTGATCCCAATTGGGCTGTTGTCGATGCCTTAGCTCAGTGTCAGATCTCCAATCTTTCTGATCCCGGAGGTCCCCAAATAGCAAGTTCGCGTACAGCAGCCTCTCTCGCTTCATTAACACACTACTGGCAACTGCCAGACCCAGGCTTTATCAAGTGTAATATTGACGGCTCCTTCTACCCTGGGAACAGAGAGGGCACAATGGCTTGCATCAGTCGCGATCACATATGTCTCCTAACAGATGTATATACGGCTAGATTTCTAGCGACTTCGGCTTTTCAATCGGAAATACAGGCGCTTACCTTAACCCTAAATTGTCTGAAACAGCAGGGGCTCCTTACTGCATCTTTAGTAATCGAATCTGACTGTCTGCAGTTGATTAATGTTCTTCAAGCGCAAACGCAACCACCATGGGAGGTTCAGCCGCTGTTCGACAAGCTCCAATCGATTTTGCCCCTTTTCTCTAACCTCCGACTGCAACACTATGACAGAAGGGCAAATTCAGTTGCCGACTGGGCTGCTAAGGCCCATGGACGACCAGATTTGGCCCAAAACTGGAATTTTTTTCCTCCTCCTTTTTTACAAGCTTTGGTCACGGCAGACACATTCGCCTCTGTTTCGTTTCGAACGCTAAGGTGTAATAAATCTGCTATTTAAATACTATTCTCTTTTTCTGACCAAAAAAAAAAAAGTAGCTCATCGTCTTGGGATATGTGTACATGAAAATACTTCCAAAATCTCTCTTATATTCGCTTCGCAAATCAACTTCTTGTGAGAAAAATTGTTTGTAAAAAGATTCATCTCGTTGATAGAGGAGTGCTGGCTCCATTATAAACAACTTTTCTTTGAGACTTTAAATATAGTGGAATGTCAATAACTCCTGAGGCTCTTGAGGGGTGAAATGGCACTGAGTTGGGCCGAATCACTATAAATTGGTTGAGCAGCTCACTTCCCTACTCTCTTTATATTAATGCACACCAAGTGTTTCATTTGTATGAAATCTAAATTTACATATCCAATATATTTTTATATAAATTGAATTTCTGAGACAACAGCCACATGATAAATTTTTTTGGATGATATTGCTTTAATGTGGTAATGATTATATTTGCAAAACACATGCTGGATTAAGACTAGCATAGGTACCTCGAGTAAGAAACATGGTTACATAGGTACCTAGACTACAATACTTCTAACTTAACTTTCTCGTACGACTTCTTCATTTTTCATATTCTCCATAGATTTAGTGATTGTAGAGTTACTAAGGGAAATGGAGAAAATGACTGTTTGGGTGGGAAATGCAGAAATATCTACAATTTTGTTGAGAAAGAAAAGGGTGAAATTTTAAATTTTACTCCCATAATTTTTCCTCACCCCCTCATCTCAAATGTAGCAAGACATGGAACAACTGTGAATACAATTCTGTTTTGGGCCTCTTTGGTCCGAACCCGATAGACACAACTCGTAAATTTCAATCTTCTCATATTTAATGGGAGACAAAGGAGGACTACCTCATATTATCACATAGTTTCAACCTAGTCTTGAATGGTCGACGAAGTCTATGATTTCATTCACGTCCAAATTAAGATTCAAATAGGCTGCCTTAAGTTTTCTATCAATTTTGAAATAGAACCTCAAAAATGAAAAAAAAAAAATGGTCTATACTCAATTCATTTACCTTTTCTCTCTTATCTCCATATTCTTATTTAATATAACTGTTAAAGTTGGGGTAGTTGATCGTAACATCAAAGGATTTTCATCTTGGACATGAAGGTCATCTATTTGAATACCAACAATAATGTGCAAGCCATTTGAAGTCACTTCCACCCACGTATAGGCAAAAGGCATGGATAGTTGATAGTCCATATTTAAAATAGTCCATAGTGCTTTTAGAATTATATTAATATTTTTGTGAGATCTAAATCATAAGGGAAAAAATAAAAGCATGGATCATACTAGACGTGCAACATAGGTCGTGTGTAGTAGATGAGTTTTTCAATGGGTTGTACTTGTTAAAAAAGTTACAAGAAAATCACAATTAGAAACCAATAAAATCTTTTCTTTATTAATATAAGTCCATAGCAAATCTCCTGCTTGAAATTTTGTCAAGTGTTCAAAAACTTGGTTATATTATTCCTCAAGAGGTGGTAGAAGAGGGTATTAGTATGATTGGTAGAATGCTCTCTTCCTCTCATCTCCTTTTGAGGTTTGTTTCCACTTGCTCCTTCGTTTGAATTTCATTTCTACTTAACCATTTGGACTGTTCTAAATATAATGATGATTTAACAACTGTAGATTTTAAAATTGCTTAAAATTTTTGGTTTAGAGACACGACAGCTTGCACGTCGGGTAATTATTTTCATTTTGCGAAATGGAATTAAGGTTTTTGGATTGTGCTTAGATCTCCTCTTTTAAGCGGGTGCATGACAACTAATTATTTTTGTTCCAGAAACAAATTTTCTATTCTAGATCTATTTTTGGAATAGAAATCCATTTGATAAACCTATTCCATTTTTCTATTTGGAATAGATTTCTGTTCCAGAAATAGGTTTAGAACAGAAATCAGAAGTAGAAATTTTCTACTTCTCTATTTCTAGAACATAAATCGAAATAATTTCTCCCACAAAACTCTCTAAACCCTAATTTCAGTAACTCTCATCTCCTCTACGACGTCTCGCCTCCTCCTCCTCCTCCGCCTCTCCTCATCTCCTCGAGACATCGTCTCCTCCATTGGACCCTCGGATCGTCTCCTCCATTGGACGCTCTCTGCCTCTCCTCATCTCATCGACGTTTGCTCGCGAATCCGCCCCCCCGCCGCGACCCACTGTCCCTGCTTGTCATCCGAGAACCCCTTGGCAATAGATCTCGCGCTTGCACCCCCGCCACTCCTTCCCCTGCGACGCCAGACCACCTAGCACTTGCAACTTGGTCCTTGCTCCACCACGCTGATACTAGAAGCCCTTTGCAGCAGATCCCAAGCACTAACGCCTAAGCTGGTCCTACTCTACTCCTTCTCACCAAAAGCTGCCACTGCCCCGCGACCTCAGCAACTCCGCGCGACACCCTCTTCTCATCTCCTCGATGTCGTCTCCTCCACTAGTTAGCTCTGCCTCTCCTCATCTCCTCGAAGTTGCCTCTCCTCATCTCATCAATGTCATCTCCTTCGACAAGCTGCTTGCGAATCCGCCCCCTCACTGTGACCCACTGTCCCCGCTTGTCGTCCGAGCACCCCTCGGCAGTAGATCTCGCACCTACACCCCCGCCGCTCATTCCCTTACGATGCCAGATCGCCCAGCATCTGAAGCTCGATCCTTGCTCCATCGCACTGACGCCAAAAGCCCTCTATAGTAGATCTCGAGCACCAACACCTAAGCCGCTCCTGCTCTGCTTCATCTCACCAGAAGCTGCCACCGCCCCGTGACTTGACATCAGCAATGCCACACGACGCCCTCTACTCATCTCCTCGACGTCGTCTCCTCCACTAGTTAGCTCTGCCTCTCCCTCATCTCTCCCGCATTTGTAAATTCTAGGGGCCTTACTGGATTAAATGCTGCAGTTTTATATGAGTGTATGCATAACTCAACATCTGTGAACTAGGAATGTATATTTGAAACTTTTGTGTAGGATTTTTTAAACGAAACTTATGTGTGGCTGTTGCATTTTGTTATATTTGTGTGATGGATTATTTGGCATCTCCATATTTCAAGTCCGGCTCTTTAGAATGCCAATAATATAGGCGAATGAATTAATATCTAGTGGGAATGTTCACTGCTGGTTATTATGAGCAAATAGATGGGGTATTGGTTGGTGGGAATGTCCCTTTTGCTCGCAATATGTGATTGCTTGTAAAATTTTATATGAGGATGATTCTCTTTTAATTTTCTTTGTGCATTTTGTTTTATTGATAGTCATAAAACATTATATTGATGTGATATCGACATCAAAGTCTATGCGCTTGAACTGGTACACCAATTAATATGGCTCATTTGATGCTCAATTAGTTAAGGTTACATGGCTTCCCAAAAAGAGGTTTGTATGGCAAAGTGGATTGAGCCTTCGACCAATGAGCTTGTAAGTTTGTTGATAACAGAGGTAACAAAGGGAAATCGCACATCTTCTACCTACAACAAAACAAGATGGAATAACATACATGCCGAATTCAATAAACGAACGGGACTCCACTTTAATATAGTTCAATTGAAGAACAAGGTCAACAAACTAAAGAGATAGTATAGTAGTTTCAAGAAACTTTTGTCACAATCTGGATTTGGATGGGATAATATAAACAATAAGATTGCTATGGAGGATCAAAGTGTGTGGTAGTCTCACATCAAGGTATCAAATTACCAGGGTCATTTTATTCATATTGTATTGCAAGCTTAGATTATGTTGCTGACAGCTGTCATTATTGTATAAATTCTAGAATAATAGCGAATGGGCTAAATTTAGAAATGATGGATTTCCTTAGTATCATGATTTGTGTATTGTGCTTGGTGATACATATGCTACTAGAGAGTATGCAGCTAGGAAATGCAGAAGAAGTGGTAGTGTCCTCGGAGAGAGATGACAATTGTGGTGACAATGGTGATGGTGGTAGTGGTTATATAGTAGGTGATCCAGAGGAATTTGATGAACAGCATATTGTGAACAGCATATTGATGAGGAAGTCTTCATACCTAATACGACTACTACCTCAAATCGTAAAAAACACAAGCAAGATAGGACTCTAAATTCTAAGAGGAGGAGGAAGAGTAACATATATGATGTTAGTAACACCTACAAAGCCATTCAATAAATGATTAAAATCAGGACTGCTCAATCAACAAGTGGCTTTGTAACCTCAGATGCCCCATCAACTGTAGACCCCTACTCCATAGCAGTCGTGGTTGCCGTCCTAAATGGCATGCCTAATTTAAAGCAAAATCTTTACAACAAAGCTGTGAACCAATCATGTCTTAATGCCACTTGGAGATAGGCTTTTCATCATAATGCTACATGAAAGGAGACGGGGATTTCTTGAATCTCTTTAAATAGATATTGAGCAGTATGCTATGGATTTATATATTTTGTTTAATTTCACTCTATAACTTATGTATTTGAGATACTTTGGTCTTTTTATGATGCAATTATGAAAACTTTGTGGCTATTGTTAATTATTATTAGATTCCTTACTTATATATTGTGTTTATCTTATTTTTTTCATGTGATGGCATAGGTAATATGGAGGGAGATTAAAGTAGCATGTGTAGTGATCAAGTAGCAACAGGTGAATCAGTTGAACTAAACTTTGATAATTTTGATAACGATATTGTAATAGCATGGTTGAGCATGGTTGCGGTGGATATATCTATGCACTCAAGAGAACCTATTAGGGATAGCATATTGTCAGGACCCGAATGGATGAGGTGGGTTCTTTAAGGACATTCAGATAGAATATATGAATCTTTTAGAATGGAGAGATACATCTTTGTCAACCTTTGTGATTGATGAAGGCAAGAGGCTGGCTGGAAGATAATCAATATATAAAGGTAGATGAACAAATTGGGATATTCTTATTTATGATTTATTACAAGAACT
Organism: Eucalyptus caleyi; assembly: GCA_014182885.2. NCBI lineage: Eukaryota > Viridiplantae > Streptophyta > Magnoliopsida > Myrtales > Myrtaceae > Eucalyptus > Eucalyptus caleyi. The sequence continues at coordinate 47,707,806 of CM024467.2, forward strand.
CGAATAGAAGTTTATGCGAGAGATTCCAACGTTCGGGACAAACTATTAGCATATACTTCACTATAGTGCTGAAAGCAGTCATCAAACTTGCAAAAGAGATTATCATACCACCTTCTTTTGATGTGGTCCCAAATGAGATTCTTATGGATCACAACCATAAACTTTACTTCAAGGTAAGATTTTCATACATCCATTTACAATGTCGGTTTCATTTTGTTACTAATCTTATATAACACTAGTCTTTGATAAAATGACAAGATTGTGTGGGCGTTATTGATGGTACTCATGTTCATGCTTCTATACCTTTGTCGAAGCAAATTTCATTTAGAGGCAGAAAATGAATTACCACTCAAAATATGATGTGTGTATATTCGTTTGATATGAAATTCACTTTTATGTATGCTGGTTGGGAAGGATTTGCCAACGATTACCGAGTGCTATCAACAGCACTCAAGACTCTTCGCTTGGAATTTCCTCGACCACCACTAGGTATTTATTTGTTCTAGAATTATCAATTTTCTTTAAGATGGTATTGTATTTACAAATCACTACTAATATATGAATACTTTGTTATAAGCAAATACTATGTTGTAGATTCTAGTTATGCATCAATTTCGGGATTCTTAACTCCTTTTAGACGTGAACAATATCATCTAAATGATTATAGGGGTAGAGTAAGATGGCTAAGAATAGCAAGAGAGTTGTTCAATTATAGGCATTCTTCATAAGGAATGTCATTAAGAGATCATTTGCGATATTAAAGAATCGCTTCTTTATTTTGAAATACATGCCTACATTTGCAATTCGAAAGTAAGCACATGTTGTAATTGCATGTTGTGCTATCTATAATTACATCCGTGATCAAGATAGGAGGGATAGAAACTTTTTCTTATATGGAGATCCAGAGTACCCATTTGAACCTACACAAGATGAGATTATAGGCGATACATCAACTAAGGAGGAAACTGAGATGAATATGCTTAGAAAAAGAATTGCCAATAAGATGGCAAGGGATCATAATATGCCAGAGATTCCATGAAATCGTGTTTTCAACTTTTGTAATGTATTTCTATTATTTTGTATTGGGGGATTTCCAATCTTTGCTTTTGTAATATGATACTGTAATTCCTATCTCAATTCTTGTAATGTGATGTTGTACTTGAGGATTTCCCTTATTTGTAACGGTCCTTTATGACAAGCTCTATTACACTTCGTAAAATTTGCTGATTTTGTAAAATTTGCTGCAAATTGCCCAATACACTTTTTTGTGTTTCTTTCTAAAATGATTGCTCGATATCGTACACCATGGCGGCAATCGACATGACACACTAGCATGAAGGGGATTAGAATATGGTTGCCCACCTTCATTCTACTAGAGTTTGGAGAATCTTCTATCATGCTCAAGAGTAATGCATATGAATCTCTTTTTTCTATTGTATGGAGACTATTAATAAGTATATTGTTTGACCGTAATTGCCTATTTAGGTGGATGCTAAAGAATTTTGTGTGAAAATTTTGAAAATTTGATATAACAACTCTTACTTTGTATTTTTTTCAAAAAAGGAGACTTTACCGAAAAAAAAAAAGACTTTTACTTTGTATTTGGGTCAATGGGTTCATAAGCATATGAAATTTGTAAGAATCGACATCTCATTTTCTCCAAAAAAAAAGAAAAATTTGTTTTTAAGAAATATAAATTTTATACCGTTATCAAACGAATTTCTATTTCCGAAACATAAATTTTATATCGTTATCAAAAGTTTTTTTTCGAAATTTGTCAGGAAATAGAAATAGAAAAATCTATTTCTCTTCCAAAACTTATTTTGGAACAGAATGGTTATTATTCACCCCCTAAGCCAACGAAGAAGATGATGGCACGCTCAACAATCACCGTCTCTTCATTGCTTTAAACGAAGTGTTGACTGAAGCTGACGTTGTCTCGTGCCGTCACGTAACTCCGTTCGTGAAATTACATCCCTAGCCCCGGCACTGGTCTATGACAGTATCTTCAACAAATCATACCATCGAGAGGATAACGGCCGTTAACGTGCTTGACAGCTAACAAGAGGAATCTCCAACTCCCGCGGCTTTGCCCCCCGATGCTTCATTTCGTTCTTTGGACTAAATCATTTAGGAGTCGAAGGAGAGTGTTAAAAAGTGGGCAATTTGACAAAATGTACTAGTCATGTTTTCATAATTGTATTTTTTTTTTATCACATATGAAAAAATATATGTTTGTGAACAAAAATATTATTGAATGTCCAGGATGTTTGTTAAACATACTTAATGATCAAATATTAGATTTTCATAGTGTTGATTTTACATATCATGAGGACAAGTATTGTGCTTGAAAATTACGATATTTCTACTTTGCATACTTCATCGATGGCGCTTTTTAAAAAGAAATATCTTACTAATCTTAGAACTTAATGATATTTCATATTTAGGTTCTTATCTTAAGGCACATATTAACAAAAACCTTGTCAAGAGTAGGATCATTAATGAGTAAGCACTTACCAAATACAATATAATAAAACAAATTTTATTTTAAAATATTGATTGTTCATTATAAGAGAGGAATCAATAAGTTAAGAACTAGCACATTTTTTTAATTGATCACATGATAAGACTAGTCTCTTAAGGGCAAGAAATAAGAAAATTATGCAGCATATTGCTTTCACAATTTTATATGCAGTAAATACTCTGAAGGCTAAATATGCGTGACAAGTACTTTGTAAACATTTGTTAACAAAATATTTACAATTATTATTGTTACATTATGGAAAATCATGAATGCAAACAATTAGCGAAAATAGAAAACTTCTGAATTATAGGTACGGAGTTGTGGCATTACGTCATATGATGTGGTAAATGCACGTGGTAAATGGCATGGTAAATGCCCATATATCGCACGTGGAGGTGGCATCACTCCACTGGGCAAGTCGAAAACGGTAATCAACATAGAATTTGATTTTTTTTTAATCAATATTAGGCGTGGACTTTTTGTTAGATCGCCTTTGTGGTACAAATTCATTATGAGTCCCATGGTGATGATAATGGGCCCAACCAAATTGAGACGGCGGCTTGCAGAAAACTTGCAGGGAAAAGAAGGTGAACAATGAAAAGAAAAATCAGAAAAAAAAAAATATAAGCAAAACTGCACCATGTCATCTAAAAATGTTAATGTCAGATTTTTGGGCATGACGTATAGAATAGTCGACAATAACTAGGCCATCACATCAATAATTGCAGGCAAGACTTGATTAGGAGAACTTGATTACATGTTCATCCAAAATATATAGGATTACAATGAATTGATTGAAAAAGATTTAGAATTAAATTCAATTCCGTACACTGGTTGAGGAATGAAAAAATAGTTTTCCCCGTATTAGCCCATAATTTTTTTTTTTTTCTTTTAAAGTGCATGCTTAGTAGGAGGAAAGAGAGTCAACCAAAAAGAGTAGATTGTGAGCGTTAGCCAAAATTGTTTGCCATGATGACATCGTAAATAATTGGGATTATCCACCTCCACTCCTCATAATTATGTTCTATATTTCAATAAATGCGTCATATGAATTGGCTAGAGCTTACTATCCGTCCTTCTCAAGAAAAATGAATATATACCTTTTTTATTCATAAAATTTAATGAAAGGTAAAGATTCTTAAGAAAAATAGTTTTATTAGCATAGTGATATTCTCACTTTTCTATGATGAGGCTCATACAAGCAACCAAAGTTGTTACAGACGTTATTTTAATTGACTATATTTTTTTTTCCCAATTCTTACAATAGATTAGACTATCAAAAAATTACATATATCATATTTAAATTCTTTATAGTCATCCTTGATCTTTAGTTGCTCCTTTTGCTTACGCGTCAACACTATTGACCCTAAATTAATCTTGATGATTCAAATAATCACTTTTTGTATCTATGTAATTGTTACAAAGTATTTGGATATGTTTTTTATTTTATAATTTTGTGTAGGTTAACAAGAGTTAAAGAAGACCTATCGCTGCCTGTAAACAAGTTTGAGTACCTGGCCAAACATTTGATATATATATTGCCTTTAAATGTATTTTTAAGTTAAAGATACACCATCTTTACAATCGTGGTATCGAAGAAATTCATCCTTTGCTCTTTGAGATTATTCGATTGTAGGTCTTGGTAATTCTAAAATTAATAAAAATGGTACTAGTGGCTAATGTCAATATTTAGGTAATATGCAAGTTTTTGGCCCTTTTAAGAAACAAAATTGGTATAAGTGCACTAGAGTCTTCAAAATCGTAGCGAAAATACTATTGAGTCTTAAAATTTTCAAAAATGCAATCAAATCATAAACTTTATATAATTATTGCAATCAAATACTTATATTAATATTATCCAAATTGAGTGATGGAAAATACTCATACCACACTTTTTTAATGTATTTCAAGAACGCCTGATGTTTATGTGGTGCTAAGTGGACACCACATTGGAAAATGTGCAAAATAAAAAAGAAAAAGAAAAATCCAAAAAGGCCAAAATCAAGAAAAGAAAAGAAAAACCAAAATGGAATGAGATAGCAGCTCGGGTGTCAAGGGCTAGGGGTGTGCATGGTCCGGACGGGCGGTTCTCAACCCAGAACCGGGAACCGCCCGCTAAGGATCGGTTCCGAAAAATTGGAACCGGGATCCACCCATTTGTTGCATGGATCCACCTGGGAACCGGACCGCCGGTCCGATCCGGTTCCCAGGTGGATCCATGGAACCGATCTTGACGCGAAAAATTTTGGTTTTCAACATAAAACGGTCGCAAAACCATTTTGGTTTCCCAAACCGCCGGTCCGGTTCGGTTCCCAAGTTTTGAGCTCTAAAATTCCAAGTTCCAATCTCCAAAAACTAAAATAATAATTAATAGACGAATGCTCAACATTAAATAACAGTCAACTACACGTGAATGATAAAAAAAAAAAAAAAGTGTAGTGGGGGAAAAAACCCTCAAGATGACTCATGGATCTACCTTGTAATCTTCACCAACATCTGCCATTGTCGACTCAATTTCCATGACTTCCAAAGGTGCAACAACAGAAGTCGCAACATATTTGGGGGCCACATTTTCTACTAGAGAATCTGTCAATTGAAAGAAATCACAAGCTCAACTACACGTGAATGATAAAAGAACTTCTGATTTGTTGAGCTGATTGTTATGGCAAGTTAGACTTGTACTGCAAGTGCAATAACATTTCTATAGAAACTGCATCGATGTAGCAATATATAGCTCATAAAAAACACACACAACTATCAATTGTCAACCCACTAACCATGCATCAGTATCAGGCACAGAATACTACTTATAACAACAACTCAATTGAATCCAAATTTGAAGAGGGTCATCAGAATTGAAAAAAAAAAAGAGCATCTTCGAGAAAATAGTTGAATGTAGCTAAATATTTCCCACAATCATTTTTGTGGCTTCTGAGGTGAAATGGTGACTTCCCATTTCTCTGCCAACAGCCAAAAATATTTCCCACGACCATGAGCATATAATTTAACTGACAATCAAACATACAAAAAATCAAAAAACACAACAAAAGGGAAAAGCAACCTAAGATTATGCAAATTCAAGCATGAGCACCGTCGAAGACAAAGCACCAAGATGAAAAGCGATCGATTCCCAAAACAAAGACTTGAACACTTCATCTATTAGGTAATCAAATTGAAGTACAAGTTCGCAAGCGGAAGATGAATCAAGAGGCAAGCTAAAAGCCGATAATCATACCTTGTTGAGTGACGGAAAAGGGGCTCGGTCGAGATGGACAGCAGAGGTGGAGGAGCACTGGCTGTGGCAGGTGGTGACCGACGCGAGGGGGTGGACAGCAGCAGCGACGTCGACGCTCGGGGAGGAATCAAAGATGAAGGGACTGAGCGTCGGCGAGGGGGTGGACAACAGCAAGGGGGCGGACAACAGAGGCGAAGGAGCAGCAATTGTGGTGGGAGGCAATCGGTGCGAGGGGGTGGACAGCAGCGACGGAGGAGCAGCAGTGGCGACGTCGACACTTGGGGAGGAATCAAAGACGAAGAGACTGAGCAAGGGGGCGGACAATAACGAGGGGACGGACAGCAAAGGCGGAGGAGTAACGGGCCAGCGGCTGTGGTAGGTGGCGACTAGCGCGAGGGGGCGGAAGCGGCGGAGGAGGAGGAGCAGCAGCGGCGTCGATGCTCGGGGAGGAATCGAAGACGAAGAGATTGAGCGAGGGGGCGGACAACAGAGGCAGAGGAGCAGCGGTTGTGGCAAGTGGTGACCAACGCAAAGGGGCAGACAATGGTGGAGGAGGAGCAGCGGCAGCGACGTGGATGCTCAGGTAGGAATCGAAGACGAAGAGAAGAGACTGAGGAAGAATCAAAGAGAGAATCGAAGACTGAGGAAGAAACCGGAAGAGATGAGACGCGAATTAGGGCTTCGTAACTTTTATTTAGTATTTTTTTTTTTTTAATTATAAATAGGTACTTTGGTCCAAAGGGTGGGTGGGCGGGCGGATTTGCCCACTAACCGAAAATCGGACCAATTCCCACCGGTTCTCAACAATTGGAACTGGGAACCGGACCGGTTCCCTCAAGAATCACCGGTTCCGGGCAATTCCGGTCCGGTTCTGAGCGGTCCAGGCGGTTCCTGAGTATTTTGCACACCCCTATCGAGGGCGACGCAATTCGCACCACACATGTCCTAGTCAACGCGTCAACAACCAACCAGTCGACTAACTCAGCCAATCACAAAGCGTGTGCATTTCTATGCTCATCTAGTCCGATTGCATATTGAAATAACCATTCCCTCAAGCCTCTTGCACTCCACGTGTTAATGGGCATCAGCACGGTGACAATGTTGTGTCTTGACTGCTGACTGGGACCCCAAGAAGAAGAAGAAAAGAAATTGATCTTGGATCAAAAAATATACTTGCATTGAACCAACTCGGACGGTTATAATGAAACGATTTGATGTCACGTACCCCTTTTCTACCAAAGAAAAGAACATATTTAGAGGTAATGTGGAGACGAACACCAATGGTCCTCAATTGACCACGGCCGTTGCAGCGTGGATGGTAGATCTTTTGCTCTCCACCAAGGAGGCCAAGGTTCAAAGCCCCTACGAAGCAGGGAGGCTGAAGCGCTGTTTGGTGAGTTAAGCGTGGCATCAAGGTGGTGGTTTCCCCGCTAGCGATACCTGGGGGTTTACGTAGCAGCTGTCGGCCAAAAGCGGTTCCTCCAAAAAAAAAAAAAACACCAATGGTCCTCAATTGGTTTAGGTGCTCCCAAATCTTCACCTTGCATGACATTGGAATTTTCATTTTAGTTCAATTAACTCCGATAATTTTATATGAGAAATCACTACTAGCTTATTAGAGTAAGATAGAAATCAAGTGGAGTATTGAAATATATCTCACTCCTTACACCATAATAATAATAATAATAATAATAATAATAATAATAATAATAATAATAATAAGTTATAAGAGTAATCACAACAAACACATTAAAAATAGTAATGAAGGACTAGTAAAAAAAAATAGTGTAGTAAAATAATCCAATATGAGTTAGGCAAAAACTATTTCATGGCCTTGCTATTAAACCCCATAATAACAACCTCATGAGGTTAATTCAAATTGAGTTCAAGTTATTTTCTAAATGATCAACTATCCAAGACTAAACTAAATAAAAAGTGTCCACTAAAACATTAAATCATGTGTACACTAACTAAACGAAACTAAACTAATTCTAAGATAATTCTGACACCAAAATCTAACAATTTTTCCATTTTTTATTTTCGAAATTTTTAATATATATTCATTTTCTTCTCTCATTCTCGGTCCCTCCTCTGAATCAAATCCTCACCGAGATACTCCATGAATTTTAGCATTACCTCAATCAAAGCAATTGGCAACAAACATGCCCAATGATTAAGAAATCATCAACATACAAACACCCCATCACGGGTAATTAGAACAGCACTTAGATGGGGCTTCAGATGAATTCAGTCTACACCGAAAAAATAATGACCAACGAAGGAATGATGATGACAGCCCATATCCGACAAATTTCAAGGCACAGCAACAACATGGTTATCTCTTGAAAAATGATAACCAGTTCACCATTACACTCTCCTAAATCATCATATATGTTCATATGATAAAAATGGCATAACGATTAATCGAAATTGAACTCCAATTAGATAAGTCAGCAAATCCAAATTTCATTCCAGCATGATCAAACATGAGAATAATTCTATTTCTTTCAAAATTGACACGTATTCTCAACACTGATTCATTGCCTACTCATTTTATGAAGTATATGCAAGTGTCAGCTGTATGAATAATGTCTAGGTTGCAAAACAGAACACAAAACACACTCCAATTATGAATTAATATCAAATCAAATCTTTGGTTTAATCCCTGGCTTCGATTAATCGAATGAGTTTGTCTATCCATAAAAATGCTAACGTAAGAGATCATATTAATATAGCTTCATCACATGCCAGAGGGGTTTTGGTAGGACTGAAGAAAAGCAAATGTTAGGCAAAGCTTCCTAAAAACCTGGTTTTACAAATCGCTACACATCAATTCCCCTAAAGCAATCAATAATTCCCCAAAGAACTGCAGCTACTACAATTTTTTTTTTTTTTTTTTTTTTATTGGGGAGGGGGGGGTGTGTGGAGGAATTAAAATATTCAGGACGTCAAGCTTTCCAAATACAATGGCACCATAAGACCAACTCAGGATAGCAAGGGAAAACCAAAGACAGAGAACAGGCAAAGGAGGATTCACTTGTACTGAATTGATCTTTCCTTACCAAATTTACATGAATATCACCCGTACTCAAACCTTTCAAGCTGAGAGCAGTGCGGATGTGGAAAGAGCAGGAGTTTCGCCAATTGCTGCTGTACAACCTTGACTTTGTGCTCGCAGGGCCCTGAAACGGCGCAATGACAAAGATGTGAATGGCGGACAGAAAAGAAGAAACACATGTAATGAAGACAACTAAATGCAGAGGGAAGGATAGAGAGTCCACAGTTTTGATTGTAGCCTTGTCAAGCAAAGACAGCGAGGATCTATTTCGAGAGACAGGCTCTCACTCGATCACCGGCCACACCTCATACACAGCGATGACACGTCAGAGTGATATGGATAAGGGAAAATAAGATATAATAGAGTAATCTGAGCGTATAGCAACGATTCAAACACTCAATTCTGTTCATATAGAAAACTCAAACCAGAGATATCAAGGCGCAATTTCCAACATGAGAATAATAACACCAATTCAATAAAAAATGAGCATCGTATTCCAACTGAATCAGTCACAATGAGGTCTCAATAAGCCAAGAATGAGTTGAGTTGATGTATTACGACTTTCGGCTCAATGATTTAATAGAAACACATCCGGATCTGGTTCGAGCATTTAATCAAACATGTGATACGCATTTCGATCGAGGAGTTTGTACGCGTATATGAACCGACGATTCACTTTTAGGTCATCAGAACAACATCGGAACAAGCTTAAATCCTCAATAGAAACTCAGTCGTGGCCGGTTTTCACACAAACAGTAACAATTTTACCTTGATGATGTGCGATTGCAGCCGCGATCAGCTGTTGAACTTACAAAGGAGTCCCGAGCGTGTCGCCGATGATGATCGGACCTGACAAAGGAGGATTAAGCGAGTGCAAGGCACTTCGAGATCTCCGAACAACAAACAGAGCAGAACAGGGAGATGTGATCAGTGAAGCTCGGGAGCAGCGGCTTCGATGGGCCGCGACTTCGGCATCTTTCTGTCAATACTCCGTTTCATCTCTCCGACCTGGCTGAGCTCGAAGCGACCAGAGGTGGAGGCGCCTCCGTCAACGGAGATTCGAATGTTTGCGGCGGGCCAAAGATTGGACTGGAGTCGACGTCGTAGGATCAATCGAGAGTATCCAGAAGAGTATTCTCGTTCTTGGAGTCTCGATGCTTCAGTGAAGAAAGGTCCGAGAGGGAGCAGAAATCTCTTTTTCGCTCGACTTCCTCTCCGGCGAAAAGGACTGGTAAGACTGGTAGTGATGGTGATAGACCGGGAGCGCGGGGGGTCTAGCTACGACTGGATTTCGGGAGCGATCGGTCGCTGGAATAGAGCGCCCAAGAAAGATGATCTGAATCGCAGCAGATTTTTTCAGAAGCTCGCCGGACGAATTCCTCGTGAAATTGAATTGACATTCGAACTTGAATGATCTTGGTCTGGCGGGTTGAGGTATAATGATTAGGGGTGTGCAACCGGACCGGGTTTACCCGGTTCCCGGTCCGGCCCACCCGGAAAATAGGGTCGGGAACCGGTTCCGGTTGAAACCGGTCCGGGAACCGGTTCCCAAAATTTAGACCCTGTTTGAACCGGTCCGGGAACCGGTTCCGAGGGATTACCCACCCGGGAACCGGATCGACCGGACCGGTTTGGGAACCGGTTTGAGAACCGGTTTTTAAGGCAGCCCCAAAATCGGAAACCCTAATTCGTTTCTACTTTACCTCTCAGGCTCTCACGCGGTCACACGACTCACCCGCATACTTGCTTTTCCTTCTTCATGCCATCGCTAGATCCGTCAGTGGGAGAACGCCACCGCCGGAGCCATCGCCTGGTTCGCCACCGTCTCCGCCGCGCACCCCCTCGATGTCGTCCGCACCCGGTTCCAAGGTCTCTCTCTCTCCATTGTCTGTGGGGGTGGCCCGCTTGCTTCAATCCGATCGAGGTGATGATCTTCTCGAATTCCCTTGGCTTCTTCTCTTGTGTGGTTCGCCGATTCGTTGCCTGCTAGCGAATGTCTTTCCGGGTCGATGCTGTTTTGCGCTCGTGTCCTCGTGGACTGGTTGCTTTGTCCCAAGGAAATCGTTTGTTCCTTGCGTTCTCTTTTGCTTTGTTGTTGTGTATGCTCTGTTGGGTGTCTTCTTTTGTCGGTCGTTGGATGGTCGTTCGTCGGTGACGTCGCAGCAGCTGAATTCGGGCCTACATCGTCGAGTTGGAGTGTGTATCTGTGTCAATCTTTGCTGTTCGTGCGCGGTCATGGACGGTGGAGCGGCGATTCCAGCTGTGATTGCTCGAATTTGAGCTCTGCAATGCCGGCCATGTGTCTTTATTGTTGAAGATTCTCTTCTTTTTTTTCTTTCCACGGTGGTATGTCAAAGTTCTCGTCTATCGATCGATTATTTGGGTAGGCGTTGAAGTCAGATGATTTGGGGGTTTTTGTGATTTTAGGGTTTTGGACTCAAATGATCTGTAAGGATCGCAAGTTGTTGCCTTTACAACAGGATGAATGCATCATGATTAGGTAGTCAAACGTTCTTAGCAGCATTTTTTTTTTTTGGTTTCGTGTGGATCGTTGGTTGAGTTTTTCCTTTTTAAGTGATTTCCACAAAAGTCATCTCCTTGTAAGAGCTGTCTCGACATGGATTCATGTCGAGAGGATTAAATTTTCTTTAGCATCAATGGAATCTGTTAATTCTTACATATGGTGCAAATATGTGTTGCAAGAGAGCTGTTGGTTGAAATCTCTGGTAAAAGTAGGTTGTTTAGAAGTGTCCTACATTGATCAGTGGAAGTATTTTGCATTCAAACGCTTTATCTTACATATAAGATGCTGTATAGCAGTTTTTATGCAAAATAGTTCCAATATAAACAGGGTTAACCTGTTCCAGGACCGGAAAAACAGGGTGGGTCGGGAACGGGGTCCCGTCAAACGGGGGTCGGGAACGGGGTCAAAAAAAAGAATCAGGTTATAACGGGGTTGGAGTGCGAGTGCAGGTCTAGACCTACCCACCCTGGACCCGATCACCCCTAATAATGATGGATTAGGGCAATTTAAGCACCTTTCCTTTTTATTTTTCATTTGTTATTTTATTCATTTGATTTTTATATCCCCTCCTCCTCCGTTTTCTCACAGAAAAAGCAATTTCCAGGCAAAAATCAAGTCTCCACACTTGATTGCACATTTTAAACAAATTTTAGGGGTTGATGATGTTTTTTGAAAATTTCAAGATTTAGTTATGCTTTTGCGATAAGTTTCTAGAGTCCTATTGATGTGCATCCAGTAAGAATTATGATTTCTAATGCACAACTTTCAACGAATTTCAATTATTATTTAGATGGCGGAGGCCAAATTTATCACCGCAAGTAGTTAACGTGCTCAAATTTTGTGGGTAAAACATCAATTGTGTGATTACGGAGTAACTATTTAAAAAATAAAATAAAATTGTTCCTACTAGGTTAGACATCAGCAATGCTGCTAGCTTGTGTAAAAATCCAATTCAACATTCTCACAGTTGAGTTTGCAGACACCAGTAATTAAATAGCAGGTAATATTATTAAGCCCTTATGTAAAATGAAAAATGATGAATCTTAAATGATTTTAAGGTTAACTTTTGTTTGCTGCATATTCTTCATTAGTTATTTGCAAAACCATGATTTCTCTCTTTAAAACCGCGAATCTCACTCACCTCCAATCTTCATTCACTCTAATCTTCATCGCCCACTCCATTTTACTTTGAATTTCTTCAAATCGAATGTAAGATTCACTTCCTTTTCACTTCGATCTTCCTCAAAATCTAACCTTTGTTCTAATTCTATTCGATTCCATCCTAAACACACAACACCTAACCTTGTTTCCAGAGAATCCTCTCTTTCCTCATAGTATTCCGATCGAATATAGAGCTAGGAAGATGGAATTTCTCAAACCAGGATCAATGACCCAAAGAAAAGAGAAAAGGTCGAGTCAGGTCCTCCATGAGTTGGGTTCGATGAACTGCACTTCCTGAACCAAGCTTCTTTTGATAGATATAAGCAATTTGATACCAGAAGCGCGTTAAAAGATAGAAAGATAGACTCATAGTTCCACGATGGTTTAAACGATTGCGTTGGATTAATTTTTTATTTTCTAAAAATTGAGTAGATTTATCCGAATGATGTTGAGTGTTATGTGGATGGGACTCAAATTATTCTTCAAGAATTGGTCTTGGATGATATTTTCTCTAATAATCCTTAGGACAATCTAAGGATATTAACACGAGAGATGATGTATATACTAAACGAGTAAGGCGATTAATTCATGATCTTAATGTTCGACAGTTGGATGTCATTATACATATTCTTCTTTGTATGATTGCGATATATTATTTCTTTCTCCCCATTTCTTTATTGAGTGCACATATTAAGTGCAAAAAAATGCCACGTTTGACATTTCTAATGAACAGAAGGATCAATGATTCTTAAAAGAGGTTATGCTTTAATTGGCAAAGATTGGCCTTGATTTATTTGGGATGGTAGTGTTACTTCTTCAATATTTGGGAGAAGAAGGAATCGGAGAGAAAGAAAGTTTGGGTGGAAAATGTTAGAAAACTTTAAAATTTTTTGAGAAAAATAATACGCGTGGAATTTTGAAATTTTCTCCCATAATTTTCGTCACCCTCTCATCTCAAACATAAAAAGACATGGAACTACTGTACATCCAATTCTGTTTTGGGTCTCTTTGGTTCTATGAATTGTCTGTACTAAAATCTTAATTTAGGCTCAGAATGAAACATAACTTACGGGCCTAAAATGCACCTTTAGTGCAGTGCTGGTTTTTCTCTCGCTCATGTTAGAGTTTTCTCTCGCGTCTAGGTCGAGATATTCACCATGTCTTCATTTTTCACCGTTCTTCGTCTGATCTGTGCTTTCCTTTGGCACTTTCGGAGCTCGTCGCTACTTCTACCTTAATTGTCTCCGTTCTTCTTTCACTCTTCCGCATGCACATCTTCTTTCATTACTTCCAGTCCTCACCTTCCTCTCGTTCTGGAGTTTTCTTCATTATCTCTTCACTTCCGGTTCTTCCTGCTTTGCATGTAGCCGATCTGTAACATGCAACCCTTGCAATCCTTAGTTTCGGTCCTAGTTTCTACAAATAATCTATCCTAGTGTTCTTCGGTTCTTACATCAATGGATGAAAGGGACGATACCTCAAATTGCTTCTCTATGCGGTCGCTGGGTCAACTATGCTCGAACGGGAGGCCGGAGGTGCGGGATGATCTTCCTTCCTCGGCCAAACCGCACGATTGTCGTCTTATCTTGGTGGGTAACGTTTTTACTAATCCCTCTGTCAATATATCAGCATTTCAAGTTGCGATGAAGAAAGCCTGGAGAATCGAACATGTAGAGATTACTCCGGCGGATACGCGGGTTGTATATAATCAAATTTCGGGCGAATTAGAGCGAAGGCGTGTCTTGGATGGGAGTCCTTGGTTGTTTTCTGGTCACTTGGTTAACCTTCGCCCATGGCAACCTATCACTCCTTGCAACATTATGATTTTAGTAAGTGTATGTTTTGGGTGCATGTAGTTGGCTTACCTTTGGAGTGGACTTCTCCTCATATTCTGCGAGCTGTCTCTCGTTAGGCAAAGTTCGGGATGTGGCGATAACTCTGCAAGAATACGGATTGAATTAGATTTGAAAGCACCTTTGAAAAATGGCAAACTTATAAGTATTGAAGGAAAAACTCTCTGGTTGGATTTTCGGTATGAGCGGTTGTCACATTACTGTTACTCTTGTGGACGTCTCGGGCATTATGTTGCTTCATGTCCAGGAGGTTCCTTATGATGAATCCCAATTTGACGGTCGTGACACGATGATCTATGGACCTTGGCTGAGAGCGAGCTTAGACAATTTAGTCCATACTGGGACGCTTTTTATCAACCTAAATCTCCTAGTGAGACAATGGATGAAGCAGTACCTGAAACTCCTCCTCCATTTCAGTCTGCACTCCTTGCTCTTCCATCTATTCCTGCCACGGTGGATGTAACTTTGAATCCTGGTATACAACACGAGCCTTCTAGGCGCTTGAATGTCGTCAACCCTACTGTTATTACTACGGACCTCGTCCCTGCAGCAGACAAGATGAAAACTACTCAGCCCTGTACAGTGGATAAACAGGATAAACAGCAACAGAAGCGATCTAAGATTACTCGTCCTCTGTCTCTTGGGGGTTCTAGTAAAAAATCTAAACGATATGCACCTTATGATGTGACCTTTCCTTCATCTACAGGTATGGATGAGTCCCTTCTTTTGGATGCCCCAGTTTTTGAGGCAACTTTTCCTGATCTTCGGGCTTTGGCGGCTGGCCCTCAACAGCCACCGGGTTCCAAATGAATCTCCTCTCTTGGAATTGTCAGGGATTGGGCAATCCCCTGACAATTCAAGCCTTAAAGGCAATGATAGACTATGATAAGCTCGATATTTTGTTCTTAATGGAAACGAAGCATGATCAGAATTTTGTGAATAGGATACAGCGTAAGTTACATTTTACTCACTCTTATGTGAAGGACCCTGTCGGCTTCAAGGGAGGCCTCGCTCTGTTTTGGAATGACACTTTTGAAGTTTCTCTTGTTCATTTGGATGATTAGTTTGTTGATTTCATTGCCTGTGATCCTCGAACTTGTCTCTACGCATATCACTTGCTTGCATGCTCCCCCATCATATCAACTCCGTCAAGATTTAGGATACTATCGAATTATCCATGCTGCCAATCATTTACCTTGGATCTGTCTTGGTGACTTTAATGATTTCCTTTCTCCCTGGGAGAAGATGGGTAAGAGACCTGCATCCACTTCGAGAATGACCTCTTTTCGGAATCTAATTAATGATTGTGCCCTTCTAGAACTACGGTAAAAGGCTGTGAATTTTGGTCCAATCACCGTGAAGGGGATGAACTTGTAAAGGAGAAGTTAGATTGGGCGTTTTGTTCTCTACGGGATTGGGCGACGTCTTTCCCTTTGCGAAGTATATGCTTTACCTCCTGTTGGCTCGGATCATTGCCCTTTCTTTGTTGCAAGCTTGTCCCCCATCATCGTCGACGTACAAAGATGTTTCACTACGAAGCTTTCTGGAATCTAGATCATGACATCACGACATAGTTTCAAAGACATGGGAAAATAGTAGTACCTCATTGCTTTCGAGTTCTGGGCGGTTGCTTTCCAATTAACTATTGGAGCGAAACGGGTTTCAAGAGTCACCAGCGTATCTCTCATTTGCATTGTCAAGCGCAATCAATCATTAATCGACCATCCTATCAAAGAGGGGATAAAGAGCAAGCTCATGCAATCCGATGTGAAATTCATCAATTATGGACTCGAGAGGAACAATTCTGGGCTATGCGTTCTCGTATTAATTGGTTGAAATGGGGAGATCATAATTCAAAGTTCTTTCATGCTTCTACTATGCAACGACGGCGAAATCAATTACTATGCTTCTAGACACAAATCATCGGTGGATTCGAGAACCGGATCGCTTAAAGAACTTACTCGGGGGGTTTCTTCTCTCGGCTATATCGATCTGTGGGCAATCGGGATTTTCAACCTTTTCTACAGCAATGTCCGTCGGTGGTAACTCCTGAAATAAATAATCATTTGATGAGAAAGATCACGAAGAGGAAATTTACCAAGCAACTTTGTCAATTGGGAGCTTCAAAGTCTCCTAGTCCTGATGGCCTTCTTGGACTCTTCTATCGGCATCACTGGAATGTTATAAAATCATCGATTATTCAAATGGTTCAAGACTTTTTGATACGGGAAGTATGCCTACCGGACTTAACGAACGATTATTGCCCTAATCCCTAAAGTTCGGCATCCGAAAGCATTGAACAATACCGTCCTATTAGTCTTTGTAACTTTGCTTACAAGATCATTTCCAAGATAATGGCCAATCGACTTAAACCATGGTTATCCTCTTTGATATCAAATGAGCAAGCAGCATTTATTAGCAACCGTCAGATTCAGGACAACATTATGGTGGTGCAAGAAGTCATGCATCAATTTCGAGTAAGAGCATGCAAGAAACGTTTTAATCTTATGCTAAAAACAGATATGCAGAAGGCCTATGATCGGGTTGAATGGGACTTTTTGGCAGCCTATTTGAAACATTTGGGCTTTCACTCTAAGTGGGTTTCTCAGGTCATGGCTTGTGTCACTACAGTTTCCTTGAGTATTAGATTTAACGGTGAACATCTTCCTTATTTCAAGCCCACTAGAGGACTGCGCCAAGGTGATCCCCTCTCTCCATACCTCTTCATTTTAATAGCCAATGCCCTATCTGCATCTATCACTTAAGCTGTGACTATAGGTCATCTTAAGGGGATTCAATTCAATAGAGAATTTGTCCTATCTTATCGCACCTATTTTTCGCGATGATTCCGTATTTTCCTCCGAGCCACCCTTTCTGAAAGTCAAAATCTTGCTAACCTCCTAAACCAATATCGTTTCGCCACAGGCCAGCTCATAAATCGGAATAAATCTGGTGTGTTCTTTAGTAAATATTGTCCTAACTCTCTACAACAGAACATAGCACAAGAACTCAGGGTACCTATTCTCGGTAAGTATGGAAAATACCACGGGCATTCCCTCGGATTGGGGCCGATCCAAGAAGGACATGTTCTCCGGATCTGGCAAGAGTAAATGCTAAATTAGCGGGTTGGCGAGAACAATTTTTATCGAAAAGTGGCAAGGAAATCTTGCGAAATCGTGATACAGGCCTTACCGCAATATGCCATGTCCATCTTCAAGCTTCCGTTGTCTCTCTGCAGATTAGTAAGCCTAATAGTAATTCAGGCATTCACTGGAAAAACTGGTCCGAATTAAAGCTTTCCAAAGCTTCAGGGGGGATGGGTTTTCGTGATTTAATTAACTTTAACAAATCTATGCTTGGAAAGCAAGCTTGGAGACTTTTTCAACAACCTCAAGCTATTTGGAGTCGGCTCTTTAAAGGTTTATATTTTCGATACTCCTCATTCCAAATTGCTACTTTAGGACATCGTCCTTCTTGAGGGTGGCAGAGTTTATTGAAAGGTAGAGATGTTATTACTCCTAAATTACGATGGTTAGTTGGAGATGGGTCGCAGATTCATATTAGAACAGATCATTGGTTACCTCAAGGTCGAGATAGGAGGCTTACTGCTGAGGGCGAACAGAACTCGTTCGATCTCATTGATTCTCAACGTTCGAATGGAAGTCTTCCTCGTTACCTCATTCTTCGATGACCAGGTTAGTAATGCCATTCTCAACACTCCAATTAATCCGTCTCTTCATCACGATCACCTGGTTTGGACAGAGACATCTTCTGGTACCTACTCAGTGAAGAGTTGTCATCATTATCTTTCTGCACAATCTCGGCACATAATTAATACCCCATCATCCTCTTATACCAACCCGCCTATGTTATGGAAAAAAATTTGGAATATGCATACAGTGCCCAAGCTTAAGGTTTTTCTATGGTTAGCTTGTAAAGATGCATTAGCCACTAAACAGAACCTTTACCAGCGACATATCATCCAGAACCCCTTCTGTACTCTTTGCCATAACTCTACACCAGAATCAATAGAGCATCTGTTTTTCTTTTGCCCTTGGACTCATGACATATGGAACCATGAAGATATCAGAGTCAGTATATGTCCTACCTCAGTACGCAGACTTGATGCCTGGCTTGTAGACTGTATTTCTAACCCTCGAGCGTCTCTGGATTTCGAAGTGATTGTTCATCTTCTGTGGGAAATATGGAAACATCGAAACAACGCTGTTTTTCACCACTCTCCGTTGGATTCTCTTCTTGTTGTCAATGAAGCCCTCTCCCAACGCTTCATCTTCAAGGTCATCCAACCCTCGCCAAAGAAGATTCAAAATGGTCAGATCAGTCTAGGGCACGGATGGACCCCCCCAGCGGAAGGCTTTATCAAATGCAATATTGATGGGGCTTTTCGCCCAGCATCTGAGCAAGGATCCATATCTTGCATTTACAGAGACAGTAGAGGAATTTTGACGGACGTGCTTACCCGATATGTGCCTGCTCAGTCGCCATTCCAAGCCGAGATATATGCTCTTATATCTGCTCTTCAACGGATCATCCAGAAGGGTCTCCATCTTCAGCCAGTTGTGATTGAATCTGATTGCTTGCAGTTGGTGGAGATCGTTCGGACGAAACAGCAGCCGCCATGGAAGGAGAGTCATCTGTTCGCGATTCTGGGAGATCTTCTTCCGCAGTGCCCTCACCTTTCGCTTCGACATATTCCGCGAACGGCAAACCTAGCAGCTGATTGGGCTGCAAAAGCCCACCGGGATCAAGGCCCATCAACAAACTGGCTTATCTTTCCTCCGCCTTCCTTTCTTAATGTTCTTTCTTCGGATGCTTCGCTTGTATTAATCTCTAATATAATATTAGTTCTCTTTCGACCAAAAAAAAAAACTTACGGGCCTATTAGTTTTACCAAAAAAAAACTTACAGGCCTATTATTTTTTGGGCCAAGCCCAATAGTCACAACTTGGTAAATTTTAAACTCCGTATTCGATGAGAGACAAAGGAGGATTACGAGCGGTTGTCACGACTCACTTCTATTAATCTAATTTATCTACGCCTTTCAACCTAGTCTGAAATAGATCCTTGAAAATAAAAAAGAAAATGTTAATGCTCAATTCATTAACCTTTTTTCTCTTATCTACATCTTCTTTTTTAATATAACTATTAAAGTAGGCGCAGTTGGTTAGAATATCATGGGATTTCCATATTGGAACATGAAGGTCACCTATTTGAATATAACTAAAAACATGTAAACCGTTTTGCATCCATGGCCACCCATGCAAAAGGCGTGGATAGTTGATAAGTCCATATTTAGAATAGTCCATAGCTCTATTAGGATGATATTAAATTTTTGGCGAGATCTAAATCAAGAAGGGAAAAAGCGTGGATTAAAATAAACTTGAAACATAAGTACTGTGTAGTAGATAACTTTTTCAAAGGCTGTAATCGTTAAAAAAGGCACAACAAAATCACAATTGAAAACCTACAAAATCTTTTCCTTATATATATAAGCCTATTAGCAGATCTCTTGCTGGAAATTTTATCGGCGTTCAGAAATTTGGTTATACAATTCCTCAAGAGGTGGTGGAAGAGCGCATCGGTTTGATCAGCAATATGCTCACTTCCTCTCATCTCCTTTTGAGGTAGGTTTGTTTCCGGTCGCACCTTCATTTAAATTGTATTTCTACTACACCAGTGGGACTGTCCTAAATAATAATGATGATGTAAGTATTGTAGACTTTAAAAATTTGCTTAAATTGTTGCTTGGGAGACACGAAGGCATGTAGGTCAGGTGATTATCTTCATTTTGCGGAATGGATTCAAGGTTTTTGCATTATATTTTTATCTCGTATTTTAGAGACTTTAAAAGTTTGCTTGAAGTGTCGACAGAAGCCTTTCGTGCTAGAATAGATCTCATCAACAATTTTCAGTGTTATAGCCAATGCATGGTCGTACATCAAGAGAGAACCAGTAGACGCTATTTAATAGCAAGATGTGGCAGCAATTCTCGGCGTTCCCAGGTGATATGTAATCAACTCATCGTTTGTGTTCATTTGCTTCATTTTGCCATACATTTATTGTATTAAATTTTGGAGTTCCTTCTTGCGTAATGCGTGCACATTTGACTAGTACACGAATATGCAATACTTCAAGTATGAATTGTCTTGACCTTCCCAAGGGCGATATTAGATATGCCTAAGGGAATTTGATGGATTGCTTGTCACACCTCGATCCTCGGGCACACACCCATCCTTCTAATTGGTCGATTTTAAAATGCGATATCCCAGGACTATGTATCGCCGACCCTCTCGTTGATTAAGCACATGCGGAAGCAGTTATAAATCCCCAGACAATAAAACAATGGGATAGAAAAGCAGGCCATATTTTTCATATTGAAATCTATAACTAAACTTTTATATAAAACACAAACCAGAGAACTTCATAACTATTCATATCAATTGGAGTTCACAAAAGAAGATGGAATCTCAATCCATCCAAGTCGTACTTAAGATCTCTCTCGGTATTATCTTCTTCTTCAAAAAATCCTCCTCCTCAGGTTTCAACTCAAAATTCTCCTTCTCTGATTCCTCCTCCTTAGCTCCTCATCGGGATCTTGAAATGTTTTACCTAAACCGGGATGAGACTACGTCTCAACGAGTTCTAGCCCACTAAGATTCAATTAGGGAACCAATACACTACTCGGTTGTCTATGCACAACATGAGTCGAGAACTTACCTTGGCCTCAGTTTCCACCTGCACATTAGCACATATCAAATAGGCATCCAAGCAATCACATCACTGATCAAAGCATCGATCAAATCAACCCACTCGATTACATGTCAACAAAACCCCTCACGGTCATATCTATTTAGTCAATCAATTCACAACATCAAATCAAGACAATAATCAATCGACCTAGTCGATTACATGTCAACGATGACCCTTCCCTGGCCAATTCAATGCAATCAGTCAATCCATGACAAATAAATCAAATCATATCGGTGATTCCATCTATACTCGATAACTAATCTCAACATGCCAATTCAACATTCCCACTCAAATATAGGCTCAAGGCGTTAGAGGTGACCCCAACACAAAGTCTCGTCATTGTGCGGTACTTAGTCCTTGACCATAAATAACAATAGTATAAGGCGCTAGAAGTAACTCACATGAAATCTCGCTAACGTGTAGTACTTAGTCCTTCACTACCAAATGCAATAGGGTAAGGCGCTAGAGGTGACTCACGCAAGATCTTGCCATCGCGTAGCACTTAGCCCTTCACTATGCATAACAATGCTGCAAGGCGCTAGAGGTAATTCCCATGCGACTCAGGTCGCTATGTAACACTTAGCCCTTAACTACAATAAGCAATGGTATAAGGCACTAGAGGTAACTTACACGAAGTCTTCTACTTGTGTAGTACTTAGTCCTTTATCTGCTCATGATCCATTGGTTTCCCTCAACACGACACACATCACATCAATTTCCAATAATCATCTTGCTTCAACTATAAGCTAACACATGATTAATCCCTCACGGCCCAATGACATTGTGCCTCGCACTTAACTTCCTCAATTAAAGTAATGTCTTGGCCTCATTTCTTCGTATTAGAAAATATCCAATAAAATATCGTGCGTGGGCACACGACTGACCTTAGCCAAAATTTAATATTTTTCTTTCCATAACTCCCACATTTTCTATAGTCCACTCAAATAGTTTTGGCATTATCAACCGATGCTCAGTTATTTTTCAATGAATAACCAATGATTTTCCAATTAAAGAATAATTCACATCCTTCGCAAATAATTCAATTCAACACAAAATAAAGCTCCATTAAATAAACGGACTTCACCACGACGATCGTCATGAAATTTCGGTCGTCGACTAACCCAACCTTAATTTCTGAAAAATAAATAAATAATTAATTAATTTCGAAAATTAATAATTAATTACAATAAATCGAATTTAGCTCAAATTAAAGTCCAATTAAATAAACTAACACCACGATCATCAGCATAAAAATTTGGCCACTACCCATCCAAGTTGAATTTCCAGAAAATAAATAATTAAATAATTAATTTCGAAAATTAATATTTAAGACAAGAAATTCAATTTAGGCTTTAAAATAAAAAGTTCTCGATTAAATAAACGGACTTTGCCACGGTCATCAGCATAATATTCCGGTAATTGGCCATCACTGTTGAATTTTTGGAAAATAATTAATTAATTAATTAATTTCGAAAAATAATATTTAAATGCCAAAAATTCCACTTAGGCCCGAATTATCAAATTGAAGCCCGATTAGGGTCGGGAAAAATCCCGGGCTACCCTCAATAAATATTATACCACGTTTACTTGCTAAATACACATTCAATTTGTCTAATTTGCATCACAATTGACTAATAAAACTAAACAACTAATAAGTGTCATTAGCTCACTAAGCAAGGATTAGTGAGATTACTCACCGGAATCGCACGCAAATTGGATCAATCCGACGGGGACAATGCGAGGAACGATAAACCCCAAAGCACGGCTTGGGTTCGGGGCCCGGAAATGGCCCAAAATGGCCCACGAGCCGGCTGGAAACCCACTTAATGGGTTGCTGGTTTGGCTGCGAAATAGGGGAAAATAGAGATGGTTAGGGGGGAGAAAGGTCAGAAAGGCAAGTGGCGGTCCGGTGAGGTTGCACGGTGGCTCCGGCGACTTGCTCAGCCGCTCACAGTGGCTGGACGGGGTGGATGAGGGTTGGAGACGCACGGGGAAGGGATGGCAGCGAGCGGCGGATGTGGGGGCGTGCGCGGCGTCGCGCGGCGTGCGCGGGCGGTGGTGCGGTGGCGAGCTGCTTCGGTGCGGCGGTGATGGCTTCGACGAGCTGCTGTCTTCGTTCTTCTTTAGCTTCTGGTTTTCGCGAAGAAGAAAGAAGAAAGGGGGGGTTTGGTCACGTGGGGGTGGGGGAGAAGAGAGGAGAGAGAAAGAAAGGATAAGGGAGAAGGAAGTTTGAAAAGTCAAAAGGTAAAAAGTGAGAGGGGGAAGCAAAATGAGAAACGGCAGAGGGCAATCAGTGGGGAAGGGGATTCGCACTAGGGTGAGCAGTTCCAGGTTCCGGTTCGGTTCCGTCTAGAACCTGGAACCTACCATCGGATACAGGTACTAAAAAATTTGGAACTTGGAACCTACCCGTCATAACCAAGAACTTGGAACCTACCCGGTCATAGGTTCCAGGGTCGGTTCCAAGTTCCAACAGGTTCTTTTTTCTTCTTCATTTTTAGATTTGAATTATAACGTACGTGCATATTATCGGATATGCTGGCTGTCACCGATCTTTCTTCTCAAACCATATGTTTTTATCAAAACATGGAAATCCTTTTTGTAAGTCCATGAAGAAGTTCTCTGCTATGCTTAACCTGTTAACAGCAGGTTCATATTAGGAGTAAATCTACCAAAAATCATGCTGGTGCATATTTCTGTTTTCAAGCACTTAAATATCCCTATGAACAAAAAAAAACCTAATCCAATCCTTAGAACAAAAGAAAACAACAAACTCAGAAAAACGTAGATTGGAGCGGTAGAATGATGTAAGCACAATCTTTGTCTCCTTTGACATGCAAAGGTGCTGAATAACATATTCTCGAACACGTTAGTAGCAAGTGTGATCAAAGCCATTGGTGTCAAATTTCAAGAACTTCATCTTAGAGGTGCTGAAGTTCTCTCTTAACACAGATAGTTTCTTGAAATGTGAAAAAACTTCAGTCAGGAAAGAATCCTTACCATAAACTTCAACCAGGATAATTAACATGCAAAGCTGAACCAATGGTCAAAGTCATGGTAAATAACCGAGCAACAAGTAACAATAAAGGATGTGAAACCCCAATCGCTCTCTCTAGCAGTGAAAATGTGTTCAGTCTCTGCAAGATCAACGAGAGTTTAGTGGTTGCGAAGGATGTAGATCATAAATAGTGTGCATATAATAATATAGACATTTACCATGTTATGTAGGAATGACATTCGACAGTAGATCAAATAACTGGAGTAAAGTTGAAACATGTTTGAATAAAAGATTCGAAACATAGCACCAGAATGTTCTAATTTACTTCAGCAAAACATCTATTTGGTCCTTCAGATTTCTTCAGCATCAAATCTACACTCGCTAGCAACTTTCAACAAGGTGAATATTCACTCCAAAGCACCCACATCACAAAGCACCCAAATCACATTCACCAAGCACAGAACATTCATCCTTAGCATGCCTCCATTATCATCAACAAGAAGAACAACATACACCAAGAACAGAACATTCATCCCCAGCACGCCTCCATTATCATCAACAAGAATAGAACATTCATCCTCAGCACGCCTCCATTATCATCAACAAGAAGAACAACATCGACGCGTGCTAAAGACGTCGCCTTAAGAACAACATCATTGCACTACAGGCAATGAGACGTGCGCTGAGAACAACATCATCGCACTACAGGCAATGAGACGTTCCAAGTGATTCGCAATCATCATTAGACACACAAAGTGATCGACGGAAAGCGAGATTAGATGAGGACCGTACCTTGATTGATCCTGGCAAATGCTGAATTCATGAGAAGGCAAATCGTAATGTTTCCAGAACAGGGACCCTCAGGCTTCGTGATAAACGAGTCCAGCGATTGGCGTCGAGCGGCGGCGGCGTGGCCTGCGGCGTTCGGCGGCGGCCTCAAGGGCGAGCGGCGTTGGCGACAGGCAAAGCGGCCTCAGTGACGGGCAGAGAACGGGAGAGACTGGCGTCGAGCGGCGAGGGTTCGGGCAAGCGGCCTTGGCGACGGGCAGAGCACGGGAGAGACTGGCGTCGAGCAGTGAGGGTTCGGGCAAGCGGCCTCGGCGACGGGCAAAGCACGAGAGAGACTGGCATCGAGCGGCGAGGGTTCGGGCGAGTGGCCTTGGCGACTGGCGTCCAGCGGCGTCCGGCGGTCGGCAGCCTTGAGGGCGAGACTCAGAGCGGTGTCGGCAACCGGTAGAGGCAGAGCACGGTAGCAACGAGCGTCGAGTGGTGAGGGTTCGCGCGAGCGACGTCGGCGACTGGCGTCCAGCGTCGTCCGGCGTCTGGCAACGGCGGCCTTGAGGGCGAGTGGTGTCCAGCGGCGAGACTCAGAGCGGCGTCCAGCGGTGTGAGTTCTAGGTCTGAAATCAGAAATCTGAATAGGGGGCGACAAAAGGGGGGGTGAGCGGGGGAGGGAGGCTCCTTTTGGAGCCCTAACCGGTTCCGCAACCGGTTCATCACAGGTTCCAGTTTCGGTTCCGCACAGGTTCCGGTTCCGGTTCCGGTTCCGGTTCCCAGAACAAAGGAACCGGGAACCGAAACCGGTCCTTTAAGAAACGGGAACCGAACCGGAACCTCCGGTTCGGTTCTCTGGTTCCCGGTTCTACCCGGGAATCGCGCTTACCCCTAATTCGCACGAAGGGAGAGGGAAGAGAGAAAAGAGAGAGAGAAAAAGGGAGAGAAAAGAAGAGAGATGGAGAGAGTATTCTTATTTTATTTTATTTTTCTTTTCTCTTTTCCTTTCTAATTTCTTTCGGTCTTCGATTTTTCATCAAATAATTTCTTTCCTGAAATTTCAGACTCGTTAATAATTTGACGGACGATGAGATAGGATCCTAAAAATGAATTGTGACACGCTCGAATATTTGATTTCCGAAATCGAATTCAATTTCCTGGTATTGATCAAACGCGATTTTAGTCCAATCCAACCAATTATGTAGCTTTTAGGGATTTTACCGCGGATACATCCCTTAATGGCTTCACCCAATAGGTTAGTTAACTCGTAAGTGATCAGCTCAGAGAAAAAAGGACCATAGGCACGTAAATGAAATGCCCATTTCATTTTATCGGAACAGGGTCAAATTTCAGGATGTCACATTGCTAGACGGAGAATGGTTCCTCTCAATATATGGGGCCTATGTCTAGTTTGTGCCCTTTCAAGTCCCACCAACCACCAACCGTTACTTAGTTTTTTCAATTAATCATTCATTAAAGATCAGTTTATAGAGTCACTACCAACCCTATCATGAGCAAGTTAGAAAGTTGGGTAAGATGTAAGAGCCTACGAACCAAAGATTCACTTATCCTAAAACTTGAGTACACTAAATTAATGTGACACCATTTGAGTACCTTTCATAAAAAGTTTGCATGCAATAATCTCTTCAATGTTTTTTTCTCCTAAATCCTCTAATATGGGAAAGATGATAATGCCTAGTGCTCGAGTAGTAAAAAATAAACGAGCAAGCAATAATAAATATTAACCATATTAATAAATAAATGGTGTAGAAAAATAAAGAACTCGAACTGTATGGGTAAAATTTTATAGAGCCTTGTTATTAAAGCTCGGGATGAGACTCTTGGGAACTATAAATCGAAACTCAATATAAATTATCCAAAATAAACCACGGCTTAAAAAAAACAAATATGAAAACCCGAGGTACTATATGAATACTAAATGAATTATTTCCCTAAAATGAACTATGATAAATGGAAATAAGAAACTAATTGATGCTATTTAAATGTAATGCAATCCTAGATGGATTGATGAAATTCTCATTAAGAAGTAGTATATGAGAATACATGAAATTTGCTTCAGAACATAGCAAATTAGAAAGGCCAAGGGCTTGGCGCCCGGCTGGACACGATGAGGTCCCGACTTTTTCTTCTCCCTCGTCCTCCTCAGTTCTCTCACTTCTGTCCGTGCGCAGACACACAGAGAGAGAATAGAAAATGAGAGTTTCTCGTTTTTTTTCTTTTTTCTTTTTTCTTTCGCGAGAAAATGAGAAGAAAAAAAAGAGAATGTGCGGTGTAACTGTCGACCGGCAGCGTTTGGATTGGCCATAGTGTTTTGAGAGAATCGGCGATTTTTTGGACAAAGATGCCCCCGAGAGAGTACCGGCAGAGCCGGTGGACGGTTATGTGGTCGGAGGACATCGGCGCGTCGAAGTTATTGAACCGTCCGTCCCCCAATCCCCGCCACCCGAAAAAATGAATGGATTACTCGGTCGTGGGTTTGTCGCTGAAAGCTAAATAAAAAGGAAGTGCCAAGCGGTTTTACCAAAAAAAAAAAAAAAGGAAGTGCCAAGCGGGGTACGCCAAGGACTAGGACAACCACCATCATCATCATCAAGGAGGATCGATGTTGTTATTATGCTGTGTTGAAAGCATCCCACAAATCTTTTTGTAGATCCCTGTCCTTTCTTAATGGTAGGCTTTCAAAAAGCCCCAGGTAACAGCACAGAAAACAAAATCCATGAGATGCCGAGACAGAAAAATAACTTCATTCCTGGTCAGCCTCCTGTCCCATAGATGCTGACAAATCAACTTTCTCTCAACGAAGTGGCAAGAAAGAAAGAATATGGTTTTAAGGAAGGTCTATTCCCAAGAAGTAATTGGGAACCTAATGCTTATGATGTGGCATCATCCATTGGCAGCTCTACAACTGATGTCAATCTGGATAGTGTTAAGTTATGTAATTATTTTGATCATTCAGCTCAAGAGAGCACTGGCATCAAGTTGTCAAACAAATTTAATCAGTTGATCAAAGAGGTAGTCACTGGAATCATTTCAGTGAGAATAGTCCAATGTTGAGATGTAGCACAATACGATGACTTATGAAGAGTGCATGAATGCCCAAGTCAGGGAAGACCCTCTTAGGACTCTGGAAGATTTGCAACTGTTGGAGAAATCTTTCCAGAATATTTTGAAGCTGACAAAACGTTTCTTTCAGTCTAAGTCTGGATGTTCGGAGACCGTCAGTTTAAAGTCTGAAGACTTTGTTCTCCCAAGACTCAAGACCCAAGACTCAAGACTCAAGACCCAAGACTCAAGACTCAGGACTCAAGACTTAAGTCTATTCTCACTGACAGTCTTTCTAACCCAGTGACGAAGGAAATCCAAAGCCGAGGTTTATGGTTGAGGATTCGATCCTATCCTCTGGAATAGATTCTTTGATTGGATAATCATTGCGGATTCTTTAATTCTTATCTAAGATCGATTGAAGATCCGATGGTCGACGAAATAATCTTGGAATATTCTATTCTTGGAAACCGAGATCCTGATTGTATGGGCGAACAGGATTGATGGGCTATCATCAGATTCCTTAAATAGCTCGGATGATCTTCTTGATTGATTCCGTCCAACGGGTAGATTGGAGGAATTCCTTTGGTAAGTGCCAACGGCTATGATGGCATGAAGGAGTATAAAAGGAAGACGTTCTAGTTGATTTAAGTGTGTGATCGATAGAAAAATTCCAGAGTCTGAAGATCGTTGATTGTTAGTTGAGACTGTTCGAGCGAAATTGTATACAGAGAGTGTTTATACTTGGTGACGCCTTGAGTGAGTGTGGTAGATCATCTACACCTAGAAATCAAGGAAGATCAACACTGTAACATCTTTTTGATCATAGTGGAATCCAGCCAATCGGCTGTCAGTGCAGAAGAGTGGACGTAGGCTTGAATCAAGCCGAACCACTATAAACCGAGTGTTCAATTCTCTCTTTCCCTTACTCAGTCTTGCAATTGAATTTTTAACTGTTGCAAATCCTTTAACTGTTTAAATATCGTGCAAGCTTCGAAAAATTTTTGTATACCTATTCACCCCCCTCTAGGTACTCGTACTAGCTATTTCAATTGGTATCAGAGCTCGTGTTCTTACTTTGTTTGAAGTGTTTTACTTCAGAGTAAAAGATCCATGGCTAGTAAGCTAGCGCCGGGGCTGATGGAAGGGCAAAGCAATACCAGACCTCCCTACTTCGATGGAAAGGATTACAACATCTGGAAGAACAAGACGAAAGCTTTCCTACGATCAAAGGATCCTCTGGAATGGGACATTGTGGAAAGAGGAATCACTCCTACTGCTGCATCAATCTCTGAAAGAGGGAAAGACACTATTGAAACCAGCGGAATGGCTCAGGAAGAAATAAACAAGAGACAAGCACTCGATGCAAAAGCAATTTACTCTTTATACTGTGCTTTATCTCCAACTGAATATAACAGAATATCTTCTTGTGTTACAGCAAAAGAAGTATGGGATAGATTACACATCACCTATGAAGGGACAGATCGAGTGAAGGAGACCAGAATTAACATTCTCCTCGGTCAATATGAGGCCTTCAAAATGAAACCAGGAGAATCTATATCTGACATGTTTAGTCGTTTTGCAGATATTGTCAATGGTCTTGAGAACCAAGGACAAAAAATTTCTGATCCCATGAAGGTGAACAAGCTTCTGCGTGGACTCTCTAAGGATTGGAATCATATAAAGACTTCAATAAGAGAGACGCAAAGAATCATGCCATTATCTGTAGACGAACCGATTGGAACTCTTCGGTCTTACGAAGTGGAACGAATTAATGAAGACGAAGATCCAAGAGGTAAGAAATCTATTGCACTAAAATCAAATGATGATTCGATGATGCAGATTCTGAAGATGATATGGATGATGAGGAGCTCGCCCTCATGATAAGAAGATTGAAAACTGAATAGAAAAGGCGAAGGTTCATCCCAAAGAAACAAAGTTTTCGAGACAGGAGACCAAGTACGTTGATGATGAGGAACCAAACAAAGATGTAGTTTGCTTCGAATGTAAAAAGAAGGGACACATCGGACCCAACTGTCCTCTTTGAAAAGAAAAGAGGAAAAACTGAAAAGTCTCGAAAAGCTCTTAAAGCTGAAACGGGAGCGATACGAGTGTGAAGAGAGTGATGAGGAATATGCCAACCCGTGTCGATGGCGCAATCGACTGGATGGGACTCGGACGGTGAATTTGAGGTAAGTGATTATAAAATCCCTGTCAAAGTCTCTAAATACATTGATGAATTATGTTTTAGTCTTAAG
Organism: Eucalyptus caleyi; assembly: GCA_014182885.2. Lineage (NCBI taxonomy): Eukaryota > Viridiplantae > Streptophyta > Magnoliopsida > Myrtales > Myrtaceae > Eucalyptus > Eucalyptus caleyi. The sequence continues at coordinate 47,738,025 of CM024467.2, forward strand.
ACTTCTCTTAAAAAGATTTCCGAACTTAAAAAGGAAAACTCAGTTTTAAAACAAAAGGAAAACATTTTAGAAGAAAAGGTAAAAAATTTAGACTTGAATGTTTCTACTCTTAAAGAGAATGAAGACAAACTTTCAAAAGAAAATGCTTTCTTAAAACTGATTTATCAAATATTTCAAAGAAATTTTATATAGAGTCCGAAAAACTTGAAAAAGTCCTTTCAATCCAAAGACCTTACTTTAATAAGTCGGGTCTAGGTATGACAGCTGAAACGATCCCCTTGATTGATTTTCCGAAAGTAAAAGAAAGAATTAAGAAAAGACCATCGAGGAGGCTTATAAAAATCATTTCAAAAGAGTTTTTGTAAAGTCTGTAGGTCGAAATGCTTTAAGGTGTTCAAAGTGTAACAGTCGGGATCATTTTAAAAAGAGTGTCCTATGGTTTGGAAGCTGTTAAGACAGAGTATGGCCTAATAATGCTCATCCTACTAACACCAAAGGACCCAAGAAAATTTGGGTACCAAAGAAAGCTTGAGACTCTCTTTTGAATGCAGGTCTCTGTCAAAAAGAAGGTAAAGTGGTATCTTGACAATGGATGCTCAAGACACATGACAGGAGACTCAAATTGTTTCATAAAGCTTATTCAAGTAAATGGTGGAAAAGTTTCATTCGGAGGAAATAGCAAAGGAAGTATTGTGGGATTCGGAACTGTGAAAATTGGAAATCTCACAATAAGCAATGTCTCTCTAGTGGAAGGACTCAACTACAATCTACTCAGCATTAGCCAACTGTGTGATACTGGTTACAAGATCTCCTTTCAAGAAGGCATATGTTCTGGAATTAGCAAAGATTCGACTCAGTCTTTCATGGGTCGAAGGCATGGAAACATCTACCTCCTTGATGTAAAGCCAAATGAAGAACAATGCTTAATCTCAATTCAAGATGAAGCAATTCTATGGCACAGAAAACTTGGCCATATCAACAAGAAGCAATTAGCCAAAATCTCTTCAAAGGAGCTTGTTCGAGGTCTACCTAAATTGCCATACCAAAAGTCTGACTTATGCACTCCATGCAGTAAGAAATTCATTTAAGCAAATAAAAAGCAATTGCTTCATATGGATCTCTTCGGACCAACAAGAACCCAGAGCATTGGAGATGAAGGCATCTTCCTTGGATATTCTACATCAAGCAAAGCCTACAGAGTCTACAACAAGAAAAGCCAGTCTGTGGAAGAATCAATGAATGTCAAATTCCAAGACTCAATGCAAGATGAATTCAGCTAGACTCAGTACGAAGAGACTGAACCCGCTCTAGACCTTCCAATGTCTACATCTCAAGAAGCATCTCAGATTCTGGAAGTCCATCATCAAGACGCTCATGGAGAATCAAATAAAGAAAGAGATCATCAACCTGGCAAATCAACTAGTAACTGGAAGCACAAATCCAATCATCCCAAAGATCTCATTATTGGCGAACTTAATGAAGGAATCCGCACCAGATCAAAAAGGCATGAAGAATCTAGTGCTGTGGCTCTCATTTCTGAAATTGAACCAAAAAGCATAGAAGAAGCTTTATCTGATGAAAGTTGGATCGAAGCTATGCAAGAAGAACTCAGACTGTTCAACATCAATGATGTCTGGGAATTGACATCTAAACCAAAAGGTAAAACCGTTATTGGAGCCAAATGGGTATTCAGGAACAAGATGAACGAAAAAGGAAAAGTCGTACGAAACAAAGCAAGACTTGTGACCAAAGGATATACGCAAGAAGAAGGAATAGACTATGACGAGACTTACGCACCAGTTGCAAGGTTAGAAGCTATTCGACTATTACTTGCGTTTGCTTGTTACAAAAATTTCAGGTTATTCCAAATGGACGTCAAAAGTGCTTTCCTAAATGGATTTATCCATGAGGAAGTTTATGTGGAACAACCGCCTGGATTTGAAGACCCAAAGAAGCCAGACTCAGTCTTCAGACTGAAAAAGGCTCTGTATGGTCTAAAGCAAGCACCTCGAGCTTGGTACGACAGACTAAGTAAGTTTTTATTACAGAATGGTTTTGTCAAAGGTAAAGTAGATACTACTTTGTTTATCAAAAAGGAAAACAAAAACTTTTTACTTGTTCAAATATATGTGGACGATATTATTTTTGGATCCTCTAATGAAAGTCTTTGCAAGAAATTTTCTAAGTCTATGCAGGATGAGTTTGAAATGAGTATGATGGGAGAGTTAACATTCTTTCTTGGACTCCAAGTGAAACAAATGAAGGAAGGAACTTTCATCCATCAAGAAAAATATACGAATGATCTTGTCAAAAGGTTTGGATTGGAAAAGTGCAAAAAGACCGACATACCAATGTCATGTTCTCGGAAGATAGACAAGGATGAAGAAGGGAAGAAAGTAGATCAAAAGTGTACGGGAGCATGATCGGTTCACTTCTTTATCTTACGCTTCTAGACCGATATTTTGTTTAGTGTTTGTATATGTGCTAGATTTCAATCAGATCCTAGAGAATCACATCTCATTGCCGTGAAACGTATTATCAAATACGTTGCTTCATCTTCAAGCATCGGTCTTTGGTATCCAAAGAAGGGAGACTTTAATCTTCTAGGATACTCGGATGCGAGATCTGGCCGGTTGCGAGTCGATAGAAAGACCACTTGGAACTTGTCAAGCTTGGAAACAGGGACAGTGTCTTGGTTTTAAGGAAGCAAAGCACGTAGCTCTCTCAACGACGAAGCGAGTATGTAGCTCTTGGAAGCTGCTGTTCACAAATTCTATGGATAAAACAACAGCTACAAGACTTTGGCATTGAAGACTCATGCACAGAAATAAGATGTGACAACACCAGCGCGATCAATCTCACCAAAAATCCAATCCTTCATTCAAGAGCCAAGCATATTGAGATTCGTCATCACTTCATTAGAGATCATATTCAAAATGGAGAAATCTCGATTCAATTTGTTGATTCAAAAAGTCAACTAGCGGACATATTCACAAAGCCTTTGGAGAAAAATCAATTCGACTTCATCCGCTCAAGACTCAACATTTTGAAGCTTGAAGAAGTTAACGTCTAGAGACTCACCAACTCTAAGACTCTGATCTCTTAGACTTTAAATCCTGAGACTCAATCATTCATGGCTAAAGACTGTAAGTTGCTATTTTATCTAAAAGGTACGAATTCTCGTTTATCTTATCTCGAAAAGGTATGTTCTTTTATTCAGATATAATTCGTGTGAAATTTGAAAACTTGTCTTTTTTAAAGGAAGTTAATTTTGGCAGTTATTGATTTTGAAAAGAAGTGTTCGTACACTTTCCTTGTACCCATTAAACTTCTCTTTTCAAATCCGAGGTATATATATATATACAGTTATTCTACACCCAATTTTCAAAACCCTAAAAGGCACTCTCCTCCCGATACTGTTTCTACTCCTTGTTCGTCGTCGAGAAAGTGGTCATTTTTCTTGGGAAAAGCAAGTGAAGGAATCCTCCAATAGACAAAGAAAGATGTCGTCTTCGAGGAAATCATCAAGAATCGCAAACAAGGGACCACAAAGAATGGAGAAGGGACCGACTCACTTCGATCTTACTGAGGAAGAAGACTTATCAAGTCAACGACAAAGTCCGATTCGCTCTCCTCCACGTCATTCAGCATCTCCTGCCCCACAAGGTGCAAGTCAAAATCTGGAAGAAGAGATAATCGAGGATGCCGACCCAGTAAGAGTCCAAAGACCCTCCTTTATCTATAAGCTTTATCGTGCGTTGAAAACCTCTGGTTCTTCATTAAAATATATAGATGAATTCCTTAAGGACAAAAATTATGGAAATGAGTATCTTTTTTGCGGAAAATGGAAGAGTTGGGAATTGCTCGAAAGGAAGAGCGAGAGGAGGCTCTTGCGAACATTCCAAGTGATCCTCGTATGCCAGGACAAAATCTGATTGACGGGAACGATGATGACAAAATGTTCCTTGAATTTAAACCTAAAATAGGTATGGCAGCAAAGGTGAAAGGAAATCGGATGGATTTATTTAAATCCAAGGAGCAGGAAAAAGTGTATTTCAGGCTGTTGAAAAGAGGGGTAATAAACCCTAGAAGTGTCGATTTTGACTTCCTGGATACCATCAACTTGAACTTAAGAGAGAAGTTGAATTTGCTTCAACTTGAGACTTTTTGCTCTGACTCTACGGATGGGTATGCTCAACTGACCGCTTATTTCTATTCAAATCTTAGCTTTTTGGATGCGAATAGAATTTCATTCAGTGTTCGAGACCAAGTCTATGTGGTAGATGTGAATATGTTGGCGGACATAGTTGGAGTTGAACGGGGACGCTATCTCCCAATCAAAGTCTCACCTGCTCGTACTACTCTGGATCTTGTCAAAGATAGGGACGTAGATAAGAAAATTACCTATTCCAGGATGAATGCCATCAACATTGTGCTTCATAAGATTGTGATCAACTGTCTCAGACCAAAGTCTACGTCAAAGACTTCTGTGTCTCTTTCTGAAGCAAAGTTAATGTATGCGATCAACTCAGGACGGAAGTTTTCTCTCCCGCACACTATTCTTTTCCATATGTACAGAGCAGTGTCAAAAGACAAAGGACAATTGCCTTATCTGATCGGTGACCAAGATCTTCAGACATCCGAATATTGAACTGCCACATACTTTTTGTGTTCGACCGTGTGATAAGATGGTGGTAGGGTTGAAAATGTTAATGAAGATGCGTCTGCAAGAACTCTCCAAGGCAATGGAGAAATTCAAAGTGAAATCTCCAGTCCAGTCTGCTTCAAAAAGGAAAGGAAAGGAGGCCATTGGTGCCTCATTGAAAAAGAGGAAAAGAACTCTTATCCTGGAGGATGAAGATGAAGATGAAGATGATGAAGATCCCACTATCCCAGCACTGACAAGAACAAGACGTTCTGTGTCTTATCCGACAGAACTTCAGCAGAGCAGAGAAGATGAAGAACAGAGAGAGAAGGAGAAAGAAGTTGAAGAAGAAGGAGAAGAAGAAAAGAAAGTCTGATAAAACGGAGAGAAGGGAAATCAAGAGCATGATCATCACTCTTCCCTTTGGATGTCCTAGAGACAGGGGGAGTTAGCGAGCAAGAGAGGTCTACACCTCATGCTGCTGTCAATGAAGATCTAAGACAATCTCCAGAAGACCCAGAAGAAGTTCAGGTCTCTCAATTGCCTGAAGAAGGTGATACGTCGATTCCAAATCTGCCAGACCATACAGAAGCGCCATCGTCTGCATACACACCATCTGAGAAAGCCAATGCCAGTACACAGACGGATGATTCTGCAGATTTTCGTAGCATCATGAATATTCTTCTGGAAATGCGTAGCGGATATATGTTCTGATTTGTGAAATCCAAGCTTTGAAGCATGCTTTGGACAAGCATCTTCGGTCTCTCTGGAGGATAAATTCAAAGACCTCGCTCCGCAACTTCAAGCCAATGCCAAGGGAGAAGAGGTAGCTCATCGCGAAGAAGACTGAAGAAGCTCGAAGGAGTAGTCCAATCCATTGGGGATTTCCAGATCGTGCGCATTCCCAAGCAGACATGACTCCTTTCTCACCCTTTTCAATGCTGACAAAAAGGGGGAGAACCAATTTGAACCTTCATTTTTTTTAAAAAAAAAAACTTTGACCTTTGTGGTTATGTTTATTTTTGAGTATGACTTGAGAACTTGAACTTGGGTGTGAATTTGACTGAATTGGCTGTGGATTATGATGCTTGACTGGTTGCATTTATTCAAGTGTTGTTATATGGTGTTTCTCATGAAAGACTAACCAATTTTCTGTGGATGCAGAGTCTGGTTGTTTTATTAATCTTTATGAGTTAGCCATATTGCTTGAGAAATGTTTTGCAGGTCAAAGTTTTTCAAATCTTCAAGAAAGTTTTGTCACCATCAAAAAGGGGAGATTGTTGGAGAAATCTTTCAGAATATTTTGCTCGACAAAACGTTTCTTTCGATCTAAGTCGGATGTTCGGAGACCGTCAGTTTAAAGTCTGAAGACTTTGTTCTCCCAAGACTCAAGACCCAAGACTCAAGACTCAAGACCCAAGACTCAAGACTCAGGACTCAAGACTTAAGTCTATTCTCACTGACAGTCTTTCTAACCCAGTGACGAAGGAAATCCAAAGCCGAGGTTTATGGTTGAGGATTCGATCCTATCCTCTGGAATAGATTCTTTGGTTGGATAATCATTTCGGATTCTTTAATTCTTATCTGAGATCGATTGAAGATCCGATGGTCGACGAAATAATCTTGGAATATTCTATTCTTGGAAACCGAGATCCCGATTGTATGGGCGAACAGATTGATGGGCTATCATCGATTCCTTAAATAGCTCGGATGATCTTCTTGATTGATTCCGTCAACGGGTAGATTGGAGGAATTCCTTTGGTAAGTGCCAACGGCTATGATGGCATGAAGGAGTATAAAAGGAAGACGTTCTAGTTGATTTAAGTGTGTGATCGATAGAAAAATTCCAGTCCGAAGATCCTTGATTGTTAGTTGAGGCATTCGAGCGAAATTGTATACGAGAGTGTTTATACTTGGTGACGCCTTGAGTGAGTGTGGTAGATCATCTACACCTAGAAATCAAGGAAGATCAACACTGTAACATCTCTTTGATCATAGTGGAATCCAGCCAATCGGCTATCAGTGCAGAAGAGTGGACGTAGGCTTGAATCAAGCCGAACCACTATAAACCGAGTGTTCAATTCTCTCTTTCCCTTACTCAGTCTTGCGATTGAATTTTTAACTGTTGCAAATCCTTTAACTGTTTAAATATTGTGCAAGCTTCGAAAAATTTTTGTATACCTATTCACCCCCCCTCTAGGTACTCGTACTAGCTATTTCAGCAACATGGCGTAGCTTCCGATCAGATGTGGTGGTTGTGAAATTTCTTTTCCTGATCGGAAAAAGTGCACCAATGACAGATTCATGGCCATAAACTTCATGTTGAAGAATTCAGAAGGCCCCAGTTCATCAATTGATAGTAATACAGATGAAGTTGATGATGTTGATGTTGGTGATACAATTCAATCGGAAAATTTGGTCACTGGTGAATGGATTGGGCTAGGTGTTGCTTTGATTAAGTCACTGGTTGGATGGATTCTATTCATGTCCTTATGCAGGTCCACATATTAGCAGAGAGAGCAAGACTCATGAATACAAATATGTTGGTCCCGTTCCTGCATTTTTGGTGACATTTGTCTAGTACTATCAGATATGCTGTATGATTATTTTACCGCCTAATATGCTCGTGGCTAGCTAGCCATGTACAAGAAGCGCATGTCTTCTAATAGAAAGTTCTCTATGCAATCCGAATGAAAGCATAATTGCAGTAGTTATTATAGGATGTACTGCAACGTTTCCTCATTGAATTGCATTTACTGTTTATTCTGTTAGAAATTTTACCCCATTTCATCGTCTTCCAAACAGGCTCTTATGGGGAGGTCTATCATGCTTACTGGAATGGCAAGGTCAGTTTCAAATATTTCTAGATTCTTACAAATCAAGAACTGGCATTGCATTAGCTACTTGAAGAGTCCCTTTATTTTTGGTTGTGACTTCTATTTGTTTGAATTTATGGAATGTGATTATATCCGTTGACTCCTTTTATATAACTGCTTTTAAGCAAAAGATCCTCCTTGAATATGACAAGTAGTCTTTTAGTCAAAAGAAATGACGGTTAGTACTACTTCAGTGTCCTGCTTTTGTGCTAATGTTTTAGATTTTTAGACTAAACAGCTAGTGTGTAATAATGACATCAGATATAGTATCAAAATCTGGCATTTCAACCTAGGTTGGTAGAAAAAAGCTCCAGAGTTGGTACCTTGACATACGCACATGACTTGTTGGACTGGTGCCAACCATAATAACTAAATCCTCGTTGCTCATTCATGGCCTCTTCTCGCTACTCTCTCTTTTATACTTTGGATAAGCAAAAGGAAGTTTTACTTTTGGCCCCCTTGCTACTCTGTTATTAGGTGCTGGCAAGATTCTGCTTCTATGTTTGTCTCTTCGGTAAAGAGTTGCAAGTTCTCTGGATGTAATTGAATCCTTATTGTGAAGACTGAAGATTTTTGTACAAATAGTCACAATGAATGGGCTGTTGCAAAGTCTTTTTGTATATTGTTAGTCTGTGACTCAATCAAACCCCATCCATTTGGTAAAAGCACTTTAAACACTGGGTTGTTTTTTTCTTATGGTTTTATATACTCTTGAATATCAAGAAATGGAAAGAGAAGCAGCAGACGACTTTTTCAGTTGTTAACATTCTCCGAAGAATTTTATGCACTCATTATCAGAACTTTGCAATTTAGACATTACCTTTTGCAAAATACTTGGTGGTGACGGGTTCTTAATATTAAAAATCTATGATGTATAAGACCTAAGATAAATTGCAATGCATGTCTGAGTCTGACAACTGATTTGACTTGCTCGTCTAGCAGGAGGTGGCTATGAAGAAATTTTTGGATCAGGATCTCTCAAGTGCTGCTTTGGATAAGTTCAGACGAGAAGTAAGCTATCAATAGGTCTTTCATTTGTGCTTTTATCTTCCAGTTCTTTTTTTTATTTTTTAATTGGAACAAAATCTTTATTGAGAACTCAAAACCTATAAAGAATAAAACTTGGATGAACATTGTAAAGGAAGGAATTAGCGTGGGCGCTTAATACACATGAGTTTCACAATAAGTCTACCTTATCACGCCATGCATTCTGCATTGTCAGAAATATTACAGGAGGAAAGGGGCAATATGCTTTCCTGTTGCTTTGTTGATGTTGGCATAGAATTGGTGATTTGGTCTGCTTTGTTTAGTGATTTATATAATGCTGAGACATTAAATTAATGTTCTTTACATAAGAACCGAATGACACATAAAGTCTGATAGTTGAAAACAAAAGAGAAATATTTACGGATTACAAGTTCAGTTTAGTTTATGTGTATCTGTATGTATTTTGGAAGCTGATGAATTAGTGTGTTCAGTAATTGATTTGCATTTTGAGCAAGAATAAAACTGAGGACAAAGAAATGCTTTCCCCGTTTATCCAGCAACTGTAAGATAAATGACTATGCACCGTGCTTTTTGCTTCTGTGCCAAGGTTGCTGATGATACGTAGACAGTGTCATCAGAATGTCGTACTTTTCATGGGTTCCATGATCTGTCCACGTCTGTGGAAATAGTTGTGTTCAACGATTAATATGTTTGCTTAATTTGCTTATTTAGCAAGGAAAGAAATGAGGACTAATCAGAGCAATGAGTCAACAAATGCTTTGCAATATATCTAGGAAGATAACTGACCAAATGTCTTGTTCTTCTGTTCCAAGGTGCAGATGATCCGTAGACTGTGTCATCCAAATGCTGTTCTTTTCATGGGTGCTGCGGCTCATCCTCCACATCTGTCTATCATTATGGAGTTTCTTCCAAGGTACAATTTTTTGTACCTTAAAAAACCTTGGTAGTATGGGAACGACATCACTTGTTTTTAGGGGGATGCGGCTCATCTATCTACTTTTGTTTACTTCTCCGGGGGAAGCTTGTATAGTATACATCGTCCTCACTGTCATTTTAATGAGAAACACAGGATAAAAACGGCCCTTGATTTGGTATGAAACAATTGGTCTCCCTTCTCTCTGTTGTTGGAGATATAGAGATTTGCTTTTCTGATATTGATTTAAGTGCTTATAAAAATTTTACAGGCATGGGGAATGAATTGCTTGGACACAAGCGTCCCAACAATAGTTCATCGAGAATTGAAATCACCAAATCTTCTTGTTGACAAAAACTAGATCGTCAAAGTACGTAAAATTTATTAATGTAGCCTGACACTTTTATTCATTCGTCCAATTCTTTAAATAGCAAATCAAGCTATTCTCTTGCGTGCCTATCATTCATCCATCTCCTAAGTGCTACTGACATCTACTTGCCTTTTTTCTCTTTTTCTCAGATACTCTTTTCGACATTGTGAGCACCTAAGATGTGCTTGATGTTGACTGGTATTAGCTTATTCTAGGATAACATGTGAACTTTATTTCTTGTAGACTCTGACTTCTCATTTTCTCTTTTTACGATCGTGCGGCCAGCGAAGGGACGTAAAAGCTGTTTCCTTTTTGAAGGCTACGAACCGTATCGAAACTGAATCAAGCTCGAAGCTTTGCGCGTGCCCTGGAATTCTTGGTGAAGTTTGTTGCCATATATAACAGGAGTGCGATTTGACGTGTATTAGGTGTTGATTAGCACGTTGGACATTTCCGTGCCCTGGAATTCTTGGTGAAGTTTGTTGCCATATAAAACAGGAGTGTGATTTGACGTGTATTAGGTGTTGATTAGCACGTTGGACATTTCCATCTTTAGTTTATCAGTTTACGATGACCATGACCAGCATCGGGTGCATTACCTTTGTTAAGGAAGTTGGGCAGAGAGAGGAGAGGAAAGGAAGGTAGACGAGGGAATTGAGAGAGAAGATGTGGGATTGACCAAGAAACGTACTCAAGTCGTGCTGCCTTTGAATCGTCGGAGGAAGTCTCTGGGAAAAAGCTTGGACGACTTCCGAGGGTTGACGCACGGTGGATCTTTTGATAAGTTGATGGATAAGGTCAAATTTCGGATCTTGACTCTCCAAATCGCTCTGGAGGGAGGGAGAGAGAGAGAGGAGGTAGCAAAATCCTTCCGACATCACCGTTTCTTGGTCTTTCTTTTGAATGTTTAATAATTGAACATGTGCAAGAACGTGGGATTAGTCGACGATTGAACATGAAATTTCGTGTGTTGAGCTCACGCTCCTGGTTGAAGCTCTCTCCCTTTTTGTATTCGTCTTTGATAAATGGATGGAGTGCTATTAGCATGATAGTTAATACAATTTATGAGTTTGCTTTTGAATTCCTCGATGAGATTTTGAAACGTATTTTCTTTTGATCTTTAATTTGTCGCACCTTGGATAGCCTCATGGTATAGCCGGTTAGTAAATGCCAAAGCTTATTTGAATGGCCGGAATTATCATTTGATCAACGAAAGAAAAAGAAGGCACAAGCTTATGCATGTGCCAAAGAAAAAAAGAGACAATGCCCATCAATGGAAACGGAAAGAGAGGGATTCGAACCCTCGGTACGAAAAACTCGTACAACGGATTAGCAATCCGACGCTTTAGTCCACTCAGCCATCTCTCCCAATTAAAAAAGGATAATTACTATCTTACATTACACAAAAAGAAGGGCTTGTCAGTCTGGTTGGTTCTTTGCGCCTAGTTTTGGTGTAGCAACTATATTTCGCTTCATCTTTTTTTTTTCCAAGAAAGGCTTGTCAGTCTGGTTGGTTTGTTGCTGGTGTATTGGGCGTTGCTCTCCTATGCGCTATTCATGGTGCTACCGTATCAAAGTGATTAAAAAAATGAGAAAGTATATATTTTAATGACTAAAAGATTTATTAAGTTATTAGATTTGTAACTACGAATATCTTACTCAAAGTTTATATTATCACGTTCAAATTATTACAATGTTATATCTACATTAAACATAGGAAAAAGTGAAATAGACAGATTATTACCTTTAAAAAGAGGATCATATAATAATACGGATATAGATTGACGCTTAATATTTAATGGATAAATTGATATATTCATGAAAATATTGGTCCCTTGGTTTCCTTCCCCTATCCATCATGTGCAATTAGACTTAATCCATCCGGGATAGCATTATTAGACCATGAAAGGTTAATGACATGCCGGTCTCTCAAATGCTGGTTTTTTAAACAAATTCTTAACAATAAAGGTAAAATTGGAAAAATTATTTGAGCCAGAATGTAAATGCACAAATTGGTGTCCGGGAGAGCATTCACTTTGATATTTTCACACCATGTTTCTCTAAAGACAAAAAGTTGACAAAATATACTCGAGAAATTGGGTCTCTCGATAATATGTGACTAGAAAAGTCTTTGATTATTTTCTTGGCTGAGGTTGTGTGTTAGTGAATTTTTTACTCATAGGCACGATAGTTCCAATTATACTTTTGACGAGTGCACAAAGATGCTTGGATCACTCGATCCTATCTTAAACTTGATGCTCTTCATGATATATTATTAATTTCACGGCTTTGTAATCCACGACATTTTTGATAATTTGCTTGCTCTCTAGCGCTAATGGACCTAAGCATATTCCTTTTCCTTAGACCTTTTGCAAGGTCGTAGTCATAGTGATATTGCTAAGGGAAATTGCCGGAGTCATGGTTTGCATATATATATATATATATTTTTATTATTGGTCTATCTTACTCTAACTCTTGACTTAATTTCAGACTTTCGTGTTGTCTCTTTGTCAAGCGTGGGAGCTATACCTTACACCTGAAACTAATGTCTTCACCTCCAACCCCTCTCGAAAAGGTGAGAAATCGAACCTTACATCTCCTCCTTTTCATGTGGGAGGCAACCCTCGGTGGTCATGGTTTGCATATTTGAGATGTGGTAAGTGCGTTGTCTTCAGATCCATATTCAAACAATTCCTAATAGATGGCCCCACTTAGCCATCTATTAAGGCGCACTGGTGATTCACGACTTGGCAAAAGGCAAGCTACTTTTGTTCTCCCCAAATACAATCATGCCAAAAGCAAATACCTTTTCACCATAGTGCATTGTCTCTTTGCAATTTTCAACTTTATTATACATCCTCTTTAATTTAAAGGTTTCATTACAAGAATTTATTAATAAATATTTCAAGATACCTACTACGAAGAAACCAAATGAAGAACTAGATTTTCAAAACATTAAATTTGCTAATTGAATATATAATCGGCCGTTTCTGAAATTAATTATATTTAAAATAACCCCTCTTTTTTTTTTTTTTTACGACACTTTTCGCAAAAAAAGAAGAAGAAGAAGATAATGGGCTGCAATTTTCAAGTCCCAAAAGATTTTATAATTTTTTTCCCAACTCATAATAATTACTCAATTGGGGTCAAAATTCCCAAATTCGCCCAATCAAGATATTATAATAATGATCCCTATCCACTCCTTCCAGCATCTGTCCTTCTCCACAATAAATTTCCAAGAACTTTACCCCAAGGCTCATTTCATCTCCTCAAAATTTGATCCAAAACACCAATGCATACCTATTCAATGCAAGAGTCAAGCTAAGCACATTAATTGCTCTTAACACCTCGTCATCTCTCCTCCCCCAAAAAAACCGTAATAAATGAATTCCCATTATGTCTGTTGAAATATAATACGCGGAAACAACATGATTTTACAATTTACGTCAACACGAAATCACCAAAGAAATAAACGAGAAATAATAAGGATACTAGAAATTTACGTGGTTCGATTTGAGCATCGGTATTTACGTCCACGGGAGAGTCAAGTAACAAATAATCCACTATAATTGGAGAATCAGAGTTTACAATCACTTACACTCAAGTGTTTCCCACACCTAGATTTAATCCCAAACTCAAAGTGTTTATAAATAAACAACTCACCTGGGTATAAACTCACGGCATAAAATTATCACGCGTCCCTTTGGCTCAAAGTATAACATGTGCGCCTCTCTCTTCAGCTTGACGTGCGGCTCCAACGTGCAACTCCTTTTCTTTTCATGGTTACGTAGGCTTCAGCGGCACCGTCCTTCTCTCTATGTGCGGCTTGCAGCTTCTCACGAAAAATTCTGACATATATATGCGTGTGCCCAAAAGGTCAAACCTTTGACCTGGGGCCCACCTTCTTTTTCTTTATGGCTTCATGTGGGAAAGACGCTACAGAGGCTTCTTTCTACTTTTATACGTGTTCCCAGGTCAAACTTTGACTTGGGCCCACCTACACTTGGATTCACGTGTACATGCAAAGGACTCCATCTTCACGTTTCAGATTCTGCAGCAAAGAAGAAAAACTTTGCTTCCTTTTATTTTATTTTATATTTCCTCTTTCATGAATCTTCCAGAGTCCAACGAATTTTCTTCTACTTGGGAAATCTTTATCAATGGATTTGATTTAACAAATCGTTATCCGAATATAAACTCGAGACATTAATTTAACAATTCTCCACCTTGGCTCGATATTTGGAGCCAAGTTATAGTGCTAATCATCTATGCTGTTCTCCCAACCCCCTGACAGGTGCTCACTCTCCACGGACGCCAACAGAGCTCAAGAAGAGCTTGAGTTTCATCAAAGGAACATACTTAGTCATCATGTATGCCTGGTTATTGGCTGTAGCAATCTTTTTTATAATAATAATACCCTTAGCTAAGACATCTCGGATGAAGTGGTACCTGATGTTGATATGCTTTGTTCACTCGTGATAAACTAGATTATACACCAAATATATCACACCTTAGTTATCATAGTGTATATCCATACTTTTTTGTTCTAACCCAAAATCTGAGAGCAAACTCTGTAACCATATTGCCTCCTTCGCTACAAAGGTTAGTGCAATGTACTTTGCCTCAGTTGAAGGCAAGACAGTGTGATTCTGCAAAGATGCTTTCAAACTAACTACACCATTCACTAGCGTAAACATGTATCCTGCTAAAGACCTGCGATCATCCAAGTCATAGGCGTGATTTGAATCCACAAAACCAGTGGTCTTATAGCTATTACTGTCCATTCGATACACTATAACCACGTCTGTTATCCTCTTCAAATATCCAAGAATCCACTTCACAACTTCCCAATGAGCTTTACTAGGACGCTTCATATAGCGACTAATCACGTTCACAGCTTATGAAATATCAGACCTAGTGCACACCATAGCATACATATACTACCCATGACACTAGAATAAGGAACATGGGACATATGCTTCTCATCCTCCTCAGTCTGCGGTGATAATTTATTTGAAAGTTTAAAGTGCTTCGCTAAAGGTGTACTTACAGATTTAGCCGACTACATATTAAAACATGCTACGATCTTTTTAATATATATATATATATATATATATATATATATATATATATATATATATATATATATATATATTTCTTGAGATAAACGTAAAACTCCCGCAGTCTTGTCACGCAAAATCTCCATATCCAAAATTTTCTTTGTAGCACCTAAATCTTTCATCTCAAATTTAGCATTTAACTGTCTCTTCAGCACATCAATATCCGACATATTTTTAGCTGCTATTAACATATCATCAACATATAAGAGTAAACAAATCAAAGAACCATTATTCAATTTCCTATAATAAACGCAGCTATCCATCTGACTTTTTGTGTAGTCTTGACTAGCCATGAAAGCATCAAAACGTTTATACCATTATCTAGAAGATTGTTTCAGTCAATACAAAGATTTCTTCAACAAGCAAACATGATCTTCCTACCTAGAATAGCAAATCCCTCTGGCTGCCTCATGTAAATTTGCTCCTCCAACTCACCGTGAAGAAACATAGTTTTCACATCTAGTTGCTCTAACTCGAGATCCTGCGAAGCAACTAAGGCAAGTAAAACACGAATAAAAGTATGTCTTACCATAGGAGAGAACACCTCATTATAGTCAATACCCTTATGCTGTGTGTATCCCTTCGCCACAAGTCTCATCTTATACCTTGCTGCCTCAACACTGGGAATGCCATCTTTCTGTTTGAAGACTCATTTACTTTCGATAATCTTTTGGCTCTTGGGTACTTTGACCAGCTCTTATGTCTGATTATGATGGAGTGATTCCATCCTTTCACTCATAGTCCCTAACCACTGCGACGACTCCAAAATAGCCATTGTTGTGGCATCCTAAAATCTCGTGACAACCTCTGGAGTATCGTAAACCATGATTAGGTAATGGAAGTGCTGTTTGATTTTGTATTAGCTATTGAATTAATGAATTTCAATTAATTTAAGGCCGAGCATTGTAATGGACGATTGTTTGGATGGAGATGTGTCTACAAGTGAACTAAGGATTTTATTAGGGTGTAAATTGATATAGATATCTTATTCTTGGTGGTGCACTTTATAAGTATAATTTTATTGATTTAAATTACAAAATTTGTGGGTTTATAAGTTGAAATTAGGTGTTAATTTAAATAGGGATTAAATGGAATAGAAATAGGAGAGGATGGGCTGATTTTTAGGCCCAAAGACCGTCCAACCAGCCCACGCCAACCCCTTGGTCGACCGGCCCATGAAGGCCTAAGACCGGCCCAACATTTGAAGCCCATCAACTTTGCATGAGAGCTGCCAAGTGGCATGGAGGAGAAGCCAAGTGTGGCTGCCCCCATTGGCTTCCTTGGGCAGCTTCATGCAATCAAATGATTGCAAATGATCGTGAGGGAAGAAAGCAAAAGAGAGGGAGGCAGATTGAAGGGGAACTGACCGAGAGAGAGAGAGAGAAAGAGAGAGAGAGAGAGAGAGAGAGAGAGAGAGGGAAACCAAGAGAGAAGAAGAGGGAAAGAGAGGAAGCGGGCGTGCGAGAGGAAGGAGGAGGATTGTCCGCCTAGCTCGCCACTGTCCGTTCGCCGCTTTGCCACCGTTCTTGTTGCTGTTTGTACTTGAGTTTAAGGCAAGTGAAGTCCTAAACCTACCCCTTGCATTTCTGTGTTGTGTGTACAGTAGAGGGTAAGTCTTGGTTGTGATAGATGGGATGAGATTTCGGAGCTTTGAAGAGAGATTCGTTGGCCATGCATGCTGATTTCGGGAAGACCAGTCCGACCGTCCATGAGATTGTGTGTTGCATGTGACTTTTTAGTTGGAATCTTTTTTTGATCTCTTCATGAAAGTTGTAGAGAACACCTTGAGGAACAATATAATAAAATTTGAAGCAAAAAAAAATTATTGGTTGGGAAAATTATTTTTCTTTGAAGGAGTTAGATCTGGAATTCGTTGTACTGACCTTTAGAGATTTCGTGGTCTGTAAAGTAACCTTCTTGTGAAAATCTCACTTCGATATCTTAATGAAAGTTGTAGTATACTTCTTGAGGTAGAACATATCAAAAATTTAGAGGAAATGAACAAAAATAGGCCGGTGAAATCGTTGTTCTTTGAAGAAACTGAATCTGGGAAAAACGCTACCTCGACCTAGCATGATTTCGTGATTTTTATAAAATCATACAGTTCAAATTCGACTGTATGTCCTTAACAAAAGTTGTAGGTAACATTTTGAGGAATAAAATACTGAAAATTTAGAAGAAATGAACATGTGTAGGTAGGTGAAATGAGTTTCTTTTGAAAGATGATAATCTGGAAAAGATGACACCGAGAACGGGGGGAAATAATCGTGTATATCTATCAATATAGAACGATCTGGGTTTAGATTTCTTCATGAGATATTTACCTCTAAGACTTTTTTATAATATGCCAAAATTTCAGAATTTTTGGAGTTCATTTGGGTATTTAATTTAAATTACTCCTGAAACTGTGCAAGCTGAAATATTGAAGTTTGAAAAACTGTGATGCATGGACCTTGCTGTTTTGTGTGAAATTATTTTGGTATGGAGTTATTCATGAGATATCTGCCTTTAGGTCTTGTCTATAGTGTGTCAATTTTTCAGAATTTATTGATGTCATTTACTAATTTTTTTCTGGAGTTTTAACTAAAGGAATGTATTCTGATTTATCCAAAACATTGGTTTGTTTTGAGAAATAAATGAAATTATCCTTGTGATGTAATACTTTGAGTGGTTGATTTTGCCGCATATGTGATGACATATGGCATGAAAATTTGGTTGAGATCTTTGACATTATTGCATCAAATGCCATGTTGAAATTGAGATACATGTGTGAATATAAAATTGAGAAAATAACAAGATGCCCTAGTGTATGTGCCGGATGTCCTTGGGAGTTTCGAGATGCCTAGAATGTGGAGGTGCCGGAAGCCTCCGAGGTGTGTGTTGGGGGGGATACCTCGTGATGCCAGTTGGGATACGAGATGCTCGGAGTGTGTGTGCCGGATGCCTGGAGGTGTGTGCCGGAGGTTCCTCGTGATGCCAAGATGGATACGAGCGATAAATTGTGGGATGAAACACTGGTCCTTGGAAGGATAAAAATTGAGATTGTATCGTGTGCATGAGTATGCATAAATGCTTGATGATGAGTGCATTGTGGTATCTGCACATATGGCATGGGTATGGATGAATGCTTGATGATGAGTGCATGGTTGTATGTGCACATGTGGCATGGTGATATATGTATGGTTGCAAGGTAAGGAATACTTGATATGCATGAATGATATGTATTTTATTCTTGATTGTTCTATTCGACGCATTGAGTAGTGTGGTGGATCTTTACTGCTGAGTGGTTGTACTCATCCCTTTTGGGGAATAATATTTCAGATTAGAAAGATGTATTTGCTGCTGGTTGCACGCGGTACTTACTATGTCATACCTATTGATGTGGATGTGGAGTGTACTGAGCATGTCTGTATCGGTACTCCTGGTTTAGTTTTTGTTCGTGTCCGTGTCCTGGTGATGTACGATGTGGGTAGAGCTGATGGTCTGGTTATCCAAGAGTTTTTATCTGTCCATGTCCGACACGATGGAGTGATGTTAGGGATGTTACCGCCGCCGCCACTCGATGCACTAGATCGGGTATGATGGCGCGTATAGCTGTTGGGAGCTGACACTTTTTGCAGATAGCTGACGCTCATTGATGGAGGGTGGTACATGTTCGATGTAGGATCGAGTCCTTTTTCGGGTGGTAGCCAAGAGTGCGCATGACAAAATTTCTGGAACAAAAATTGATTTCTGGCCGGAAATGGATTTCTCAATTTCTATTTCAGAAACTGAGAAGCTAAAAATTTTAGCTTCTGATTTCTTCTTCAAATCTATTTCTAAAATAGAAATCTGTTTCAAAAATAGAGAAATCAAATTACGTTACCAAACGGATTTCTGTTCCAAACCTATTCCGGGGAACGGAGAAACATAGAAATAAAAAAAAATAGAAATTTTATCATGCGCAGCCCAAGTATAGTTAAAATCTTGACCTTTTTGTTGTATCAACCTTGATGTCCATCATGAAAAATATAAATAAGAGTGAATCGGCATTATCTTTTCTTATGGTGCGTAGTTGATGTGCATTGCATTATGGTTATTGAAGGGAGAGATGGTGAGACTTGTTTATGCTTCCACTAATAAGTTGCGCTAGGACTGCTTTCAAAAAAAGAAAATTATCCCTAGTCAAAGAGTATCAGTCTGTGAAGTTATATAAGATCAAGTGGTAAGAGAGATCACCTGTGGCGACCTCAGGTGAATCAAGGGTGCCACAATTGCCTTAGAGTAAGGCGAAGGCTCATCTGTCTCCACCTCATCACCTACAGTTAATACATAAGCAATATCTGTACAACCATAAGGTACCAATGATTTAATTTGTCTTCTCTATCTATTTGCGGCTATAATGTGCTACGACTTTGCTGGTTGTTCACTATCACTAACTTCAGGAATTGCAGCTTTATTTGCAGTCTCAATTTCAATTACCTTCGAAATATCCAAAGTCTCCACCTGAAGCTCCACTTCACTAATGACACCATGATCTGTCTTCTCTGTTGGTTGTGTCTTAGAACTCCTATATTGAAACATTGCAATCTCGTCGGATATCACATCTCTATTGATTAGAAAACCGAGTGATCAAGGATCGGTGTACCACAGCGGGTAACTTTTCACCCCATGTGCATAACCCAGAAATATGCACTTCTTCGCCCTCGGCTCAAGCTTACCATTACTCGCATGAGCATACGCAAGACATCGGAATATACATTAGCCGAAATAATCAATAAGTTTCCCCTACTATACTTCCTCAAGGGTCTTCCACTTGATAGCAGATGATGGAGATCGATTAACCAGGTAATACGCCATGTTTACTGCTTCGGCCTAAAATTCCTTGCCAAGTCTTGCATGTGAAAGCATGCATCGAGCTCGCTCAAGCAAAGTTCTATTCTTCTGTTCTGCCATGCCATTTTGCTGTGGTGTCTCAAGTACTGTGCGGTGTCTCACAATACATTTTTTCTTGTAGAACTCGGTAAAATCTTTACCACAAAACTCCATGCCATTATCATTTTCAGGCAGTTGATTTATTTATCTGACTGCTTCTCAATTAATGCCTTAAATTTCTTGAACCGATCAAACACATCATATTTGTGCTTCAGAAAGTAAACCCATACATTCCTCGAATAATCGTTGATAAATGTCAGCATATATCGTGCACCTCCTTTCGAAAGAATCGAAGAAGGGCTCTAGATGTCTGAATGAATATATTCAACTGGTTGTTTGGTCAAATGAATAGTTGTAGTAAACTTAACTTGGCGCTACTTCTCAAAGATGTAGTGTTCACATAAGTCTAGCTTCCCTGTCTTTTGACCCTTCAACAACCTCATTTCACTTAGCATCGTTATATCCGCCTCACTCATGTGCCTTAAAAGCATATGCCATAACTGAGTCAAGTTAGTGTCTGACTCATCTAATGAAACTGCAGCGGTTCCAGTCATGCTCTCTCCTAATAGATGATAGAGAGTATTTACTTTATTCATTTTCATCACTGTCATGGCATCTTGAGAGATCTTCAGTATTCCACATTCAGCTGATGTCATCGAGTGTCCCTAGAGAAATAAGATTCTTCTTAAGCTCTGGTATATGTCTCACATTTGTTAATGTGCGCACCACCCCATCGTGCATTTGAATCCGAATTGTCCCTATCTTCACAGCCTTACATATTGCATTATTCCCCAAAAGAACTTTACCACTATCTGTAGTCTGGTAAGTAGTAAACTAATTCTCATGAGGCGTCATATGATAAGAACACCTCGAATTCAACACCCATTTGTCTCCTGACGAAGTAGTAGTCACACATAAAACAGTTTATGCATCACTATTACTCCCTTCGGCAACGTTTGCCACACTGCTTGTGGCATTCTGTCTATCAGCTTTATTCCTCCGCTTTAGACAATCTCTCATGATATGCTCCTCCTCGTAACACTCAAAGCACTTCACACGTCCTTTGGACTTTCTGTGGCGTGATTTTGATATGCTTTTACCTTTGCTGCTACTAGGCCCTCGATGTCGTTCTCTACCTTGAATCGTCAGTGCTTGCACTACTCCTTACGCCAGATTGTTATCTCGCATCTTTCTCTACCACTTTTTAGAAAATAAGGCAGACTTTACCTATTTTGAGGTAATTGTAGTACGCCTCTGCAACAATGAATCAGTAAAGTGCTCCAATGACCATAGTAAAGAGACTAACAACATCATGCTATGTTCTTCATTATCAAGTATCTTACTGACGTTTTTCAAATTCATCATGAGTTTATTAAATTCATCTAGATGGGATATGATAGACGTATATTCAGTATATCTAAATTGAAACATATTCTTCAACATGTATAAGTGATTGTTCAAACCTTTTTTCACATAGAGTGCTTGAAGTTTTGCCCATAACGTTGCGGTATCCTTCTCTTCAGCAACCTCTATTAAGACCTCATCTGACAAATTTAACAGGATTGTGCTATTTGCTTTTTCCATTAGCTCTACCTTCTTTGAGGCTTTCATTATAATAGACAACTCATTTTCACTATCTAGTGCCTTGGCCAAATCTTGTGTTGTCAATAATGCCCGCATTTTGATGCTCCATTACACAAAGTTGTTGCTCCCATTAAACTTCTCAATTTCAGATTTCCGCTTAGACATAATTGCAATAAAAGAATTTCCAAATAATAATCAGACAAGCAAAAGCTCCAAATCACAATCAAGAAATCCAACTTGATCCCAAGCTCCGATACCAATTGTTGGAATATAATACGCAGAAATGACAGGATCTTACAATTTATGTCAACGCGAAATTACTAGAGAAATAATAAAGACACCAAAAATTTACGTGGTTCGGTCTGAGTATCGGTACCTATGTTCACAGGGAGAGTTAGCAGCAAATAATCCACTATAATTGGAGAATCGGAGTTTATAATCACTCATGCTTAAGTGTTTCCTACACCTGGATTTAACCCAAAACCCAAATTGTTTATAAATAAACAACTCATTTGTGTATAAACTCACGGTACAAAATTATCGTGCCCCCCTTTCGCTAAAAGTATAACGCGCACGTCTCTCTCTTCAGCTTGACGTGCGGCTCCTACGTGCAGCTCCTTTTCTTTTCCTGGTTATGTAGGCTTCAGCGGCACCGTCCTTCTCTCTATGTGCGGCTTGTCAGCTTCTCACAAAAAATTCGGATATATATATGCGTGTGCCCAAAAGGTCAAACCTTTGACTTGGGACCTAGCTTCTTTTTCTTTATGGCTTCACGTGGGAAAGACGCTTCAGAGGCTTCTTTCTACTTTTATATGTGTGCCTAGATCCAACTTTGACCTAGGCCTACCTACGCTTGGATTCACGCGTATGTGCAGAGGACTCCATCTTCACGTTTCGAATTCCATAGCAAAGAAGAAAAACTTTGCTTCCTTTTTATTTATTTATTTTATATTTCTTTTTTTTTTTGTGCATCTTCAAGAGTCCAACGAATTTTCTTCTACTAGGGAAATCTTTATCAACAGATTTGATTTAACAAATCGTTGTCCAATTCAAACTCGATACATTAATTTAACAATGTCGAGTCCCCAAGATCATAAGAGGATTAGTCACTAAATTCATATGTATGGAGTTTCTCCAGCATTGACATTTTTCATAGCGAGAAAAGTGTTTTAACTCGAAAGATCCAACAAAGATTTACAAATTGACAATAATAAAATGGTTACGATTCATTATTTCATGGTCGGATTTGGATTTGATTTAGTCTGGTCCTATTTTGTAATAGTCGGTAATTGGATTGATGTGTGAATTCTTGTTAAGACATTTTGAGTTCACAGATGATTTCGTGAATGATTTTGTCTCTCAACTCTTTACAAGAGCACAAGCTAACTTAAAATAATATGTACCGGCAGTTTGTTGGAAACAATAATGAACACACAATCTAGGACATTCTTCTTTCGCAATCACCAAAATTCTCCTCATAGTGAGAAGAGTGTTTGACCTAAAAGATCCAACAAACATTTGCAAATCGGCCACAATAAAGTGATCATGATACATAATTTCATGGTTGGATCCGGATTTGATTTAGTCCAGTCCTATTTTGTAATAGTTGATGGTATGGGTTCCTGAGGGTGTCAGTCTGGTTCTCGGTTTCATGAAAATGAAACCAATGATTTTTGGTCTTGTTCCCGATTCCGAGGGAGAATCGGGCTAGACCAACTCTTTTAAAAAAATATATATTTTCTTATGTTAGTAAAAATAGTAATAAAACATACAATAGTAACAACTCCAGTGTTCTTTTTTTTTTAAAAAAAAAAAATTTCGGCTAAGTGGCAAGTTCCATTAAACTGGATTGATCGGTCCAGTCAGTTCGATCCCCTATCTAAATAGTGGGAAGCGATCCTTGGTTCGGTTCTCGTTTCCTAGGTGGGATTGGACTGGTCCCTGTCCAAATAGTGGGAAGCAATCCTCCCGGTTCGGTGCCCATTTCCTAGGTGGGATTGGATTGGACTGGGAATTGATCACCCTTAGTCAACATTGGCAATTTGTTGAAAACGATAATGATCATGCAATTTTGGACATTCTTCCTTCACAATCACCAATATTCTCCTCATGAAAGAACAATCCCACAAACAAGTATACTGATGGCAATGGGGAACATAGTGGGAGGGTTCAATGTAGTCTCTTAAATACCAAAAGCAATGAGTATTTGAGACAAATCAACTTGGATGATTTCACTGCCACCAGATATCAAAGCCCGACCTTTGCCAAATTCTGCTGAATCTAACTCAAAAATCGGCCTTACAATGCACATATTAAAAGGGAAAATAATAGAGTATAGGGACACAATTTAGTATTATTGTGACAAAAGAACCAGATGATCGATAAGAAAAGAAATTCCATTATATTTCCAAAAATGCATTTGCAATATAGGTTGACGACAAACTCGGGGTGCAAAGCTCCTCTTGCACTTGCATGCAAAAACCACTAATGGATGTTGCGACCTCCCAAAGCTCTACCATAGGCACAGAGGCTAATGATTGGCGCTAAGATTGAGCTTAGTTTGGGCTGTCCCAAGCCCACTAATTTGCGATTTATAATATGAATTTTTAACTTGCAAGATATTTTTATTTAGGAGTCGCCATTAATTTATTTGAGTTGAGTTGATTAAAAATCTAAATAAAAGATTGGAAGAAATATTTTACTCCTGCGCATTCAAAGAAACTAAGATTAAGAATTTGATCACATTAAGTATCAACTAATGGCCTTTCGATACTTAATCTTGTTTAAAGTTTGAAGTTTGATTTTTTTTTGACAAATTTTTCATGCATTAAAGAAAACTCCAAAAAAAACATTTTTAGTCCTTTCCCTAATTTGAGAATTTTTCGTATTCTTTTAAAACTTTTTAGTTGATTTTTTATTAAAAAGTTTAAATGACAAGATAATATAAACCTAACGTCGATCGTGCATCCGGATGGCCAGAGAAGAGCCCCCTTTTTAACCCCTTTCATTTATTCTTCTTAGCTTTCTCTCTCTTGTCTTGTCCTATCTTGTGCGTGTGGTCATACACTAGGTAGCACCGACACGCGACACGGACACGCGACGCGACACGACACGACACGTCGACACGTCATTTCTTAAAAATAGAGAATTCGACACGTTCCGACACGTTATATATTAAATAAATATTTTTATTTTTAATTAATTTAATTCAAATTCATAAATAAATAAATAAATAAATAAATTACAATAAATTTACACTAATAATATTAATATTTAGTGCTTTTATTTTTCAAAATAACTTTTTAACCCATTGATTTATTTATTTTTTTAGCATTACCATGTGTTAATAAAATGATTCAACGTTGGTTACCAAAAAAAATAAAATTATTTAACATTTACTATTTTTTTTAGAGCTAAATGGATCCCACTCATTTATTTCAGCTTCCCTTTTCTTCCCCCACCCCACCCACCGCCTGCGCCTCTGTCACTTCCCAAATCACGCTGCACGAGGTACGTTGCACAGGCTTTCTTTCTTCCCAAAGCCAGAAGCCGTCGACGCGTCTCTCTCCTTGGTAACACTTCCCAAAGCCAGAAGTCATCGACGCGTCTCTCTCCTTGCTCTTCTTCCTAAAACAAAAACCCTAGCAATCGCTTTCTTTCTCGTCTCCCTTGCTCGGTCTCCACCTCTCTTGCTGCTGCCTCGCCTCCGTTGCGCCCTTTGCCATCGTAGCCTCGCGTCCAGTCCTCCATCGCGGTGTTGCGGTTTTCCATCTAGGCGTTGCAGTCGGCGGTCGCAGCCCTCCCTCGCCGTCGCTCGCAGTGTCGCCTCGGCTCTCTCACCGTCGCTTGCAGCATTGCCTCGGGTCCCTCACCCTTGCCTCCGCCCTCCATCACCTTCTTCCCTTCCCACCTGCAGATCTGCCCACAAACCTCCGGACACGCTCCGACGCGCGTGTCGGAAAGGGTTGACCGCGTGTCGAAAACTCCGACACGTGTTGACCGCGTGTCCGAGCGTGTCCGGCCGTGTTCGAGCGTGTCCGACACGTGTCGGGGTGTCTGACACGACACGGAGGCCCTCCAAACGTGTCCGTGCTTCCTTGGTCATACAGAGCCGCGCTTTTGTACTCTAGTGACCAAGAGACAAAAGGGAGACTTTTTTTATTTAATAAAGTTGTCGCCCCTCCTCCCTCCTCCGTTTCTTTTCATTTTCATTTTATTCCTTTCTTTCACGCTTCCCTCTCTCTTCCACGACCATCTTCATTACGACCGGACCAATAACGCGAGCAAATTCAAGTGGTAAGAGGGACTCAAAACTCAACCAAAGCTCCGGTACTGCTGCCGGTCATGTTCAATCATCGCACGGCCATCACTGTGACCGGGGCTGCCACCACCCTTCAATCTCGCTGGTCAAGAGTCAGTTGCTTGCGCAAACACGACGCGCAAAAGGAACGTCGAAACAAGAACGTAAGAAGCGAAGGAACAGCTGCGTGGATCTATCAAAACGCATTTCACCAACCACGAACGCCAAAATGGACGAAGGACTGAGAACAAGCGCGCACACTTCAGTTAGGCGTTTCGTCGAACAGGAAAGTCGCATTAACTAAAGAGAGGGAAAACGAACCAACAGAGCCCCGACTCACGCCGAAGCTAACGACAATCGGCAAGCAACAACTCAAGAGCCGCAGCATACACACGAATGGGGCCGGAAATCATGCGCGCTGGACAAACAGCAAAATTCGCGATGCGGCAAAACAGGGCACGAAACAGAGGAGGTTTGGCCGAGGGTCCCTACCAAGGCTCACGGCATCGGACGGCGGACGAGCCTGAAGATCGGGGTACTTCCGTCTGCCTCGCGCGCCCCCGAGCCGAGATCCTTGGGAAGCCGACCCAAGTCGGCACAACCAAATGAATCGGAACTCAACCTACCATGGTTTTGGTTCGGGAAGTGGGTAACGTCGATGGATCGTCAGCCGGGTTTCAAGTGTATTTGTCATCGGAGAACACTCGCTCTCAGCCTTGCTCTCGGTTCTCTCTCCCTCAGATCTCACTCTCCGCCCTTGGATCTCTCCTATTCTCTCGGCCTCGCTCTCTAGAACACCCCTCGATTTCTCTCTCCTCCATCTCCACCTCACAGCTCTCAGATCTCACTTACTCTCTG
The DNA here is from genome assembly GCA_014182885.2 of Eucalyptus caleyi. Classification (NCBI taxonomy): domain Eukaryota; kingdom Viridiplantae; phylum Streptophyta; class Magnoliopsida; order Myrtales; family Myrtaceae; genus Eucalyptus; species Eucalyptus caleyi. The sequence continues at coordinate 47,764,613 of CM024467.2, forward strand.
AAGAGCTTCCCCGATTTCTCTCTCCTTCACCCCTTAACGCGCGAGGAAGGAAGGAAGGACTGAAGGAAGGAGAAGAAGAGGGCCAGACCGCGAAGTCACCGAGCTGGCGGGCGAGACGGGCCCTGGGTACGCGCGGAAAAGAGAAAAGGGGCTGGGATTAGGCCCAGCCCCCCCCAAAACCAACTTTTTTAATTAATAATAATTTTAAAAGAAAATTCTATTTATTCAAAATGCAGTAAAATAAGGGAAATAAAAGAAAAATAAAACTTAGTTGAAGCAAATAATATTAATGCCTATGTGATGTGAAAATATTTTTTATTAGAGTCAAATTGATCCCTAATTTTCTATGCAATTTTGATATTAAATATTTAGTTAAAATCTAGGTGTTAACAACGGGATCATGCTAAAAGAGAATGTTAATCTTATAGTGATGGAAGAGCTTGAGTGCAACTTCTTCTACATGGGACCAGCCAATTTCTAATCTAATCGATTTCCAGCAATTACAAAACATCATTAGAATTCAAATTTCAAAAGAATCAAAGGTAACACACGAAGAAGCTTATTTAACGATATGGAGGGGCACATAGTTACCGTCTGACATCTTTTGAAGATTGAATGTTGATATCCATGATTTTTAATACATATTCAATCTGTTATTTAAGAAAACATGCACGTTAGAAAAATGATGAGAAGGCTATTGTTAGAGTATCTTTTTTGGAGACCAATCATTGATTAGAGAGTTGCGACCAAATCTTGAGCTCTATAGAAGGGTGCTACATTGCAGATGTCCATGAAACAGGAAATTTATTGAAATTATTTATCTAGAGCGAAATGGAGCTGGCATTTGGGGAACTAAATAGATTTACTAATGCAGAAACTAAAAAGAAAAAGAAGATTCATGTATTTGAAGGACTTCCTGCGGATAATTCTTGAGTTGAAACAATATTAGCTGGTGAGGTCAGCTAGTGACCCTTGCTAGTCCTCAGTCTAAAAAAATTAAAAATAAATAAAAGAAGAAAAATTAAAAAATATATTAAAATATTTTAAAATGTCCACGTCAATGGTGGCTTTGTCACATCAAACGATTGACATTCACATTATCGATTCCCAACCAAAATTGGTAGATAGGCCAAATGGAAAAATATGAAAATGTTTAGAATTAAATGACAAAATTAAAAGATTTATGGTAAGTTGACACGGATTTAATAGATCTAAGATTTTTTTGATAATTGTCTTGTACAAAATCATTCACACTCATTAACAAGTTACCGAGTCGTTGGAGAATTCTATCATATAATGTTACCTTGTGCTCATTAACACGAGATTATACAAGAATGCCCCCACCTCGTAGACTTTAAGGATATTCATTGGATCACGTTGCCATGGAAATCAAAATGAAAAAATTGTCTGATGGTGACAGAATTCGGAATCGCAGTTTTGTCCGATGCTTGCACCAATAAATTATTTGCATATCGTACAAAGACAAGTGGAACAATGCAACAAGAAACCACAACTTTATCGATACGCAACAACTTGCAATCAAGAAGTTTGATTTGAACACATGGTCGAAAATTGGTTTTTTGCCTGTAAACCTTTTCAAATAATTGGTCTTTTGCTAAAAGACCTCTTGGTCAACGCTTGGGTCTTTGGCCAAAAAATAAATGTATCACAATACTTATGTTATGGTCCCGTAATCATCTGCTTTACTGGCAAATTTCGCTGGTGATGAGTAGTATGCTTCGAATATGATGGATCAATTGAGAAATATAATAAAGTTATACCGTGTTTGAAATTTTTGTGGAAATCTCTAGGAAGAAGCTTGGGTAAGGTCAATGTCGAATTGACTCAGAATCACTGTGGAGAGGAAAGTGCAAAGCAATAGGGAGGACCATGAGGTTTACATTTTACCTCGATTAGTAGCGTGAAATCATTTATTATTGAAGATTTTTTAATTTGTGCTTGATGATTTTAATAATTGATTTCATTATTTGGGATGTGTTGGTAAATTTTTTTATTTTATTTTGTGATAGATGACTTTAAAGTTGTGATTGGTCATTTTTCTATTGATAATTTAGGGAATACGAACATGCAGACCCAATTATTTGGAGGTCCATGAAAGAACCTACAAGTGTCACGAACTTATTAAGTTAAGTCATTTTGCCTATGCAAGTGGTTTTAATTTAAAGTGGTTTATATGCAGTTGGTGAGATTCGAATTAGTGGCTTCCAATTATTGAACTGGAAAGTCTCAGACCACTCACAATTGTAGAAAAAAGAACTTGGAGCAATACACTAGCATATAACATAGCCTCTAGAAAAAAATTTCATAAAACTTATGTGAAAAGTTTAGGAATAATGGATTCGTTAGTGTCTTTACCTCTTCAATTTGTTCGATATCGTCCATCTATTCTCTTTTTTCCCAATATGGTCTCTAATTTATACATAATTTTTATTTAGTTAGTCCTTTTGTTAAAATTGCAAAGTTGCTGAACTATCATCCATTAATGCAACATTTAGATTGATCGGATGAAATGAAATGAGATGGAATTCTTTTGTTGAAGATAAATTTATTAGGAAATTAAAAAATAAATAAATCATAAGCACTAAGTGAGAGAGAAGCTACACCTGTGATGAAAATATAACAATTTCGAAATATTAGCTATCATTACCAAATATAGTTAAGTATAACGGATGCTAATCCAAAAATTATGAGAGGGAAAGGAAAAAGCGTAGAAAGTGCAAGCAATAAATTAGGTAGATGTACAGGCAAGTCGGGGGAAGTAACTAGGGAGAGCTCATGATTGAGTTTGCACGTGGTAGCATTCGTCTTTGAAGTTGGAGTCTCCAAAGAGGTGGAAAAATTGGAGTTATGTGGGTGGTTCTTGTACGTATTGGAGGGAATGGTTATTCTTAGTATTTGGATTGTAAATACCAATGTTTTTGGGATTGTTAAGCTCTCTTTTTCCACAATCAAGCATATCTACAATCTATGTTTATTTTACTTTTTAATAGACCAATTTGTTTTCCTGGAAATATGCCTTTTCAATGCAATTTACATATTTCTTGCATTTTTTTTTTTTTTTTTGAATTTTCTCCACACTAATCTCCATATTAATTCACACTCTGTTGAATCCCTGCTTCGTGCACTTTGGGAGTGAGGTATGTAACTGTGAAGTGAACTCGTTTGCTCTTGGCACTATTTCTTATATTTCTTTGATAAATATCGATCAAAATTTTGAGTTGTCTTTTATTAAAATAAATTGTCCCCTTTAATTTTCTCTCAAAATGTCCTTCAATATTGGAGATAACTTAGAAATCTCACTTGGATAATCAACAATATTAAATGCGTGCTAAGAAAATTTATTACTCAAAAAAAAAAAATTAGGAGATGGATTTGCGATCATGCACATCTCTTGTTCCATGATGGACACGACATGTATAGAGTTGGTGATACTTATTGAGATAACTAAGGTTATCAATGATTTGCTATGATACGGATGATTTTCCCTAAAGCTCGACAATGCTACCTAGTGATCTATATGGAGAAGTAAGAAGTTTCTTTTCTTTTAAGTTATTAATTGTAACCGGGTACCTAGTGATCTTTATTAAGAACAGAGAGGATGATGCCTTGATCTAAAAAAGGATGACAAATGTATCAACCAAAACAATCAAGTTGAAAGTTGAACTAGAATTTTCAACATTTTATCTATCATCAATTATTACATGAGGTTGAGAGGTAAATGGAGTCCCAACAAGTTGGGTTGAATTTAGTTAGATAATGTAGTCATGTGCAATTTCATGTGCTAAGCATAATGAAGTACGAGTCAAGATAGCACGAACATCACCCATATTTTTCTTTGCATGTGGGTGATCCATAATCTGTAACTCATTGACTAAAGGCATGGTTTGAGAAAATTTCCTACAATTAGGAATGTATAAAAAGATAGCCATTTATATCAAGCATGGTAAATTTCCTTTTTACTCTTGTTTTCAAATTGAAGAAGTTTGGTTAGCACGTGTTTGCATAGGACTCTATCTCTCCTTGCACATGTTTGAAATGTATATTTTTGGTGGATCCACTCACTTAGTAAAAGGACGAAGCAATGTTTTAAGTAACAATATCCAATTCCCCATTGTTATAATCTACATATAAACTTGCACTTTACTTCGAATGGTATTCTAATAAATTAAAAGTGAGGTCATCCATTAAAGAAATTTGATGAATAGAAATATGAACCAAAGGTGAGGGCTCTTAATTAAAGATTTTCATTTACCCACCTTTCAAGAAAGAACATATGGCTTTTAGTCAACTATTATGGTTCTGACTATAGCCAATTTTTTGAAAATGGAACCAGAGGCTGAACCGGAGGATGGGCTAGTATGTGGTTCTACTGGTTCATCTGGTCCAGCTATTTATACCGAATGGTTCGAATATAAAGAATGAAGCAAGAAAAATAAGCAACATTGGAATTGATGATTTTGAAAATGTCATGAGAAAACTCACAAGTAATATTTGCATGCTTCAAAGTATTTTAGGAGTTCTGAAATGAGTAAATTTTTTTTTTTTCCAACATCACCCTATGATTTTCAAGTTGCAAACTAGGCTACCAACAAGAAGATATTAGACAAGATGTCATCCAATGAAAAGAGATAGTACTTCATTTTCTTTCTCATTTTTTTTTCATTGATTACGCTATTGTGACTTGGACATAGCTACTTTCTAACAATGAGCCCCGAGGCCATTAGCCATGGCGGGGTTGAGTGTCATTTGAAATTCACATGTAACTGGTGTTGCGAGGGTCAGGGTACAAGAGTGAGCATGCCATCGTGATCTGTAGGGTCATAATCGGGGTTAATTGATCTGTCCAGACATGGCTTGCAAGCAATCTCGATGGTGATCACCAGCACCGCTTATGTGATTGCTATGAGCAAGTTTGCGACTATGAACATTCATTTTCATTTTTCATTTTTCTTTTGCTGCGACAAGAGAGATGGTGATGCCGAGTAAGACAAGAATAGTGACCCTGTCCAGAGAAAAAAACATGTAAATATTAAGAAAGATGTGCTCTATTGGAAATTAATTTATCTTAGCATGTTTTAATCAACACTTAGGTCTTTCACCAAAAAAGAATCAATAAGATGTTAGATTCAAGATTCCATCCTAAAAATGAACTTTTACATGATGCTACTCCTTGGGACCTACATAATCATCTTCTTTACTGGCAACTTCTGCAAAATTCACGTTGAATATGATCAAAGGGCTCGTTAGAATGCGGAGTATTAAGCTATTTAAGAATGACAGACACCTTTTCACGGCCTTGATGAAAAGCTGGTGAAGCAAGATTTGCACCATATCTTTCTGTGAAGTTTCTCCAAATCTGCCATGGACTTCTGAGGTTTACTGTAATAAGCGAGGAGCAAATTAACGTGTTTGATAGAGTTGACCTGGCAGGACTGGCGTTCCCCACGGCGCATGCCACCACGACGCCGTTTCTCATCGCCTGGAACGTGCCAAGGGCTAGAGAGTCCTCAGTGTAAGGGAGAGCCGGAGAGGCTTGCCGATGTCTAGGGAGATGCTCAGTACATCGACTCCATCACCAATGGTGTCATCTATAGCTGCTAAAATGTCCTCCTCAGAGCAAGTGGCTTCCATTTGCTTGGTCGCGTCAGGGATCGCCCAACACACCTTGTTTATGGTTAGGTGGGCAAGCAGCGCCGCCTGTGGTGGTGTCCCAACCCAGCCTGCCGAAGGCTGAGACGTCGGGAACCTTCCGGCCTCTGACTGTGGAGGCCGTGTGGGTCCCGTGCCATTACATGTCGCGAGGCGACCGGTAGTCTAAGATGGTGTTGAGAGGAAAGGCATTTACCCTACATGTGCATGGTTGATCTAGTATTGAAGTCGAAGCACTCAATGACTAATGAATTCTCCCGCAGCAAGTCTCACAGTATGTCAAGTCACTAATGCCTCAAGTAACATATTAGAGGATATGGTGACAACGAAATAGGACGAGAGCCCACACTCAACTCCTCTGGATATTCTCAGGAAAAGATTCTAATAAACCCGAGTACGAGAGATAAAGCAATGAAAAGATTTGGCAAGGAACCATATCAAACAGGACATTTGAAGAGAGATTTTGGACAGCTCACACTTTCAGAAACAAATCTTTGTTTTCTAAATTGGGAACAGCGAAGTATTATTTCAGTAGCGGTCGTGAAAGCAACAGATTCCTCAGCATAAATTGTCCGAGTAACCAGGTTTCTCGAGCCTACTTGTAAATTTTTATTAAGAAGCGACAGGACCAAACTCTGACTCTGCTTTGTGACCATCCGTGGGAATAGAAAGGAGAAGATGCTTCGGACAAGATCTACATCGCTTGCACTTGTACTTTACCGAAACCAAGCGCATGGAAAATGACATTTTAATAATGTGATCCAGCAGTGAATACCCCCGATCGCATGCAGCTAGCTTATCCTAGAAACTCATAAATAATGTTTTAATGCATATTCTTATTGTATACAGATTATGTTAAATTGTGGACATTTGAGTAGTACAAAGATATGCAGTACTTTAAGTGCAAACATGTCATGGTAATGAATATGGTGCTTTAAGTTTGTGAGCTATTCGATGTATTTTATCAACTCATTTGAAACAATTGAGAATCTGATTACTAAGAATTCCTAAGATTGTAGACCCCAAATGATATTTTCCCAACCTAGGAGAGAATATTACTTCCTAATTCAATTAAAAAACAATTGCATAGTCCATAGTGGCGCTTATGGAAAGACCTATGAGGATGAAGCACCAAAAGCTATAAACACAACTAAACTCCGACAAAAGCAGAAAAGCAGAGTTCGAACATTATCTGATAATAGCAAGTAGCAAGTGAAACTTTCTTCTTCATACCAACCCTCTGAAGAACATACGAAATTACAGTATGCTCAGTAGCTGAGTGATCCTTAGATCATCTGCTTTTGCAGGGGATGCATCTAAAATTGGTGATTTATGAAGCAATTTTATCACCTTCAATAACTAGCTCTCTCTCTCTCTATTTCTTTTGGAAATATTGGACGCTACTGGTGAGCATATAGGATTTTGGACATATCTCTCTTTTACCTGATATAAAGCCCAATGTCCAGGGGAAAAGATCAGAGTAAAATGCGGATACTGTCGCAATTCATGAATCTCGGAAATCTGGGATGAGTGGTTTATAAAGAAATTCTATAGAAAATTGGATCCAAGGCCTTTTTTCTCTCTCTTTGATGGTCTAAAGATGTTCTAGCTTGAACTCATTGCAATTTAGAGAGACTCTCATATTGACATGGTCAAACTTGTACAAAACGTTTTTCTCCCACCAAAGTAAATTGGCAAGAATTTACATGTAAAAAGCAGCAAATAAGATAAGTTCAGAAACAGCACAAAAACAATGACTAAACAACACCTTATAATCAGTGTCAAAATTATCTACAAGAATAAAATAACTAAATCATGCTATATTGAGTCAATTGATTATTTATCATCACAACACGAAGGCAGGCAAAGTAATATCTATGTATCTATATTTTATAAACTCTAGTAAAACGGCTGAACAGTAGACAACTAATTAACTTAAGGTATGATAATTCATGAAGGATATTACTTGCCAATCCATGTTATCAGATAATCAACAAGTGTGGACCTAACCTTGTAACAATTGTCTGCTAAAAGAAGATGAACCAAACTAACCATCCTCACATGGACATCCATAACGTTTCAAGAGTAGGAGTCAATTCCGACACCATGTAAAATTGGAGAAATATATATGAAGCTCTGATATCCACCACAATGCTCATCCAAGATCAAGGTAAATTTTTGGACAAAACCAAAACAAAATCTGAATCCCCCTACTGCCAAACATACAGTCACTATTATCTACATATAACCAGTAAAAGAAACAACATTACATCTTGCATATTCTCAAAACAATGTCAAAGATGTCAATATCTTCTTATTAGCAGTAGTGCATATTAACAAGATCGTGTTGAAGGAAGGAAAATCGGTAAAGATAAATTGTAATATCAATGCCATTGTCAATCGTGTTGGAAATTTCCTATAATATGGGCTTACATTAATTAATTGATTTTCTATTTTAAATAATCGGGTTAATGGATATTTCAATATTTGTTGAACCCTAAAGTGATCTGATTGAATTGGGTATTGGCATCTATTGATAACGGGCCTAGTTGAGCAGCAAAGTGTAGACAATTGTGTTTAACTGAAGCCCGTAATGGGAAGGGCTCAATTGACACGCTGTTGATTAGGGTTTGCTAGGTCCTCTCTAGCCTATAAAAGGATAGGTTATACCTATCAGTTGCTTTAATCCCACTGAAAGCTGCTATATCGAAATAGGTCATAGAGAGGAAGATCTGGCATTCAGATAGATCCCTTATTATCAAAGTGATCTATTTTTCTGCAAGTAAAGCAATGGCTCAAAGCAGTGTGACGCTTTAATTATCTTTGTATTTATTGATCGGTGTTTTACAATCATATATGGATCCGTTATTTCCTTGATTGATTAATTGTATATGTGAATAAATTTTCTACATGTGGTATCGAGCTTGTCATATATGATTGTAGAACCCAAATTTTTTTTTATGGACAAAATCGAAATCCTCCTCTTTGAGCCGAAAATGGGCATTATTTTTTCATGTGGATTTTTTTTTTTGCTTGATTGATCCCGGAACCATAGGGCTTTTGTTCTACATGTCAAGATCTTTTCAACCATATATAATTTGCACAATTTCGTTGAGAATTGAGAGAGAATTTTAGATTTGAAATTCTAGGGTTTATACATGAAAAAGTTCTAGAATTTGCAAATTACTTGCAATTGATTGATGTTTGTTGTAAATCGGTGCATGGGTATTGTTATATATATATTTTAGCATCCTTTTGTTGCATCAAGGTAAGTTTTTAGGGTTTAAATTTAAGAAAACCAAATTTTCGGCCATGGGAGGCTTGGATCCGAAATTTTGAAGCTTGTATGTGGTAGATTTACTCGGTTTTTTTTCTTTGTTTAATTCATTCTAGTCAATTATATTGATGTTATATGCAAGTCTCTATTTCACAAACTTTTTGGCTTGAAATTATCAAGCGATTTTTCATGTTGTTTGCTTGTGCTATTGCTATTATATTGATGTTCTAGAAATTGGTATTGTATTAATGGGATTTTAGTTCAGTTCATTGCGAGCTTGATTCGAAGCTAGGTAAGGTGTGGTCTTTTGTGTAATCTGTGTGAATGTGGATACTGGTTGATTTCGTGTCTGCATCGTCGAGAAATTTGGTGGGTCATAGGTAAAGCGCGTCACCCCAAACTTTTATCTTCCGCGACCGTTGTTGGGACATGGTTATTTTCCAGTGCGAGGATCGTTATGGTTGTGCTTTCTGATATTCTGGCCAACTTCTGTGTTGGGGAAAAGGGGGCGAATCGTGGCCCTCTATTTTGCTTATGTTGGACTAGATCTACAAAACATAGATAGTGTTGGTGTGGTTTGGGCTAGATTCATGGGATTGAGCCTCATTGTGCAGTAGCTTTTGCTTTGACTGGAGGGCGTGTAAACAATTTGGGTTTGAGGGCTGAGCGGCTTGAACGTCTTTTGGCTTCTCGTGTAGGTTCTTGTTTAATGATTCACGTATTTTGGAATCTAGCGGCTAGTGTACTGATTGATGGGTGCTTCCATATCCTTGTTTGCGTCGAATTCAAGATCAGTTTTTTCAATGAAATTTAGACGAATTCCATGATGGTAATCATGGGTACTGCTTATGGGATTGATGAGTTAATACTTGTTAGATCTTGACTGCTATCAATAGTTTGTGTGGAGCAAAGGCAGTTGGTGACGGAGCTAGGAAGCTCTGGTCTGATGCTGAAATTCCTTAAATAAGAGGTTTTTCTAATCAATAATATCTCTGTCTAGGACTTCTTTGGTTTGCTTGCACCCTGAAGGCTTCAAAGACCTTTTAATGTACTTTAATTGATATTAGTCTTTATGACTACTGTTGTTGCGGGTTCTATGAGCATTGGTAGAGTTATCCAATGAGAGTGGGCTACTTTATGGGGTGTGCTTTCCATTAGTTATCATGGATTTTCCTTTGCCTAGGTCAAATGGACAAATTCTTGTTACTGTGCTTTTCTTTCACTAGCTGGAGGATAGTTTCAGCTTAATGATCATACAAATCTTTCTTTAAGAGGTAAAGAATCTTATTTGTGGGGAAATAAGTAATATGTGATTAGATGATTGTTCTTGGAAAATAGAATAGTTTTCCAATGAAGGCCCAAAGTTCAAAGTTTGAAACCATATCTGTCCTTCGCAAGAAATTTCGACCTCTAAGCTCTTTAATATCTATCTAGGTTTGGGAAGAAAAATTGATGTTGTTTAGGTTTCTGCTGGCTTGCTACAATTACCCCAAGATTAAGGTTTCTCTGCAAACCTGTTTTACCGAAGGAAGTACTATGCATAGACAATATCTTGTCCGAGAAGTCAATAGCGAAGTGTAAACGATGAGCTGATTTCCTCATCATCTTCTGTAGTGGTAGATTACATCGTTTGCTGAGGTCTTTCCTGTTTTGCATGAGTAGTGATTGGTAATTTTTGTTGGCCAAGTAATTTATTGGTGTAATAATACTGATGCGAAATCTTGATTGATCAAGTGATCGAATGAGTCATCAAATTTCAGATAAGTGTGGCTTTCAAAGTATGATATGAGACCACTTATTGATTAAGCTATCAAATTGCCACCTGATGTGGGAGTTCCATCGTGTCAAGTAATTACACTGAACATGAACGACTGTTTTTTTATTCGTGCACATCTTGGGAATTTTTGCCGTCCAGCTTGCGTTATATCTCGTTTCTGCCGGGTTTTGGGGAACATAGAAAGTGATGGCGATGCATGTGTTAACACCGCTGCATCACTGGCAATGTTGACTAGTGTTTTGGGGACTCTATAGGAACTTATCTTTGTGTCGGTTTGGATATAATCTGAGCATGGCTTGATCTGTATGCAAGGAGTTTAAGTTGGAGATTTGTTGCGTTGGTAAGTCTTCAGTGTTGCGTGCTGAGGTTTTGTGGGGAACAGAGTCCTTGTTATAGCCATCGAGGCCCCACGATTGAATGTCGTGTGGCAATTTCTTCTTCTATTGAGAACTCAAAGTGCTCTACTCCGATGTGGCGTACAGCACTTCATAGGTTATTGCAATTGTTGCATAATCACTTTCAAGTCGTTTTCATTATAGAAGTTTGGAATAGATTGTGTTTCGCAACTTTCAAGAATTTCAATCAAGGTTGCTTTTTAGGTCCATTGTGGTATGTAATTAATAGAGGGACCCAATGACATAGTCTATTCAGAATGTTGTGTGTCGTATATTTGCAAGCGACAGTCTAATGTGGCCTCTCATTGTGTTTGGTTATTTAGTTCTTTGTTCACGATAGAAGATCATGCTACAATATACCGTAAGATGAAAGGCTATCGGATTGTAGTGTCAGGAGTCTAGCGTGAGCGTTTGCTTCATGAAAACATGCTTCTTAGTTGAGCTGTTTTTCGTTTATTACATAAGTTTTTTTTTCTACTTTCTAGGGGAAGCAATTAGCAAAAGGAAAGAATAAAACTTTGGTTGTTAAAGAGTTTCTCTGATGTCTATGCAACACAACTTGAACAATATTGGGAATTTATTGCCCTCGTCCTGGTAGTTTAAAAATATGATAATAATAAATGCAATTTTTGACAAGGTTTTCACAGAAGATAGATCAAGTTTGCTATACCCCATATCAAGAATTGAACTCGGTGAGGTACAGCTGGGGTATGTGAAAGTTAGAGAATGATCTTGAATTTGCATTGCGTACATATTGTGCGGGATCATTAGCTATGGGAGTGATTTTTGTATCGTTGGTTGGTTGTTGATGTCTTTTTTCTGTCCTTAATGCTGAGTGACATGCCTTTGTTCTGATTATTTATATGTTACTAATTTGAGAAATATGGCACTGTTCTTGCTTCTCGTCGGCCATCGTCGGAGAGCTTAGCCTATGGGTAGTTAGGATCTCGAGCCCAAAATTTGTGGAAGTGATGCTTTCTTTCATAACATATTGCAATTATTATTGTAGAATTAGCGTTCACTTTTCTATTTGCTATTTTATCTTGGTCTCTTGCCTATATGTACTTGGGACTTGAAGTGAGTGCTTAAGATTTGCTAGTGGGACTTTTATTTATTAATTTAAGCATGAGAACCTATTGACTAAAGGTGACAGAATGGTGGGTTGCTTTCCCTACAAACTGTAATTGGTTACAGTGCTTGCTTAGAGTGTTCTTCATTCTGTTTAAGTTGAGGTCGAGTAAGCAGCTTGGGTGCCATTCTTTTTCTTGTAAAGATTGTAGTTCTTGCCTAGGTGTCTTTGTTTGGTATTTGGTGAATGAGTAATTTAAACTTAAATACCAAACATGCTGACTAGAGTGCTAGATGCACCTATCCTTTCTTTTGTTGGGTTAGTTCAGTGATTTGGACTAAAACCGTTTTTTTACCCCCCATTTAAAAAAAAATTGTGGCAAAAATTGTTACTTGGTAAATGCAATATGATCTTGGGAAGCACATATTGTAAAGTGCTTCATATTGTTAGATAAATTTTGGGCATATATATTTTTTTTTTGGAGTTTCCTATTGATTAAAATTAGTATATACAATTACCCGCCCAAGGGAATTATTGTGTATATTAATTTGAAAATTGCATGAAGATAAATTCCAAAATTAAAAGATGGGGATGTATGACTCAAAAGATTTATCTGCCCAAAAGGGATAAATTTTTGAAAGTTATATGTAATTCCTCTCTATATTGATATATTAGAGATGAATGATTGGGATGTGTGACTCAAAGGTTTATCTGCCTAAAGGGGATAAATTTTTTTGAGTTATGTGTAATTCCCCTCTATGTTGAGATAAGATATATATAATTTAAAGGATTTGTCTGCCCAAAGGGGATTGAACCTTGAAGATTATATGTAATTCTCTTTTATGATCTCTATATATTGATATCATGGAGATGTATAATTTAAATGATTTGTCTGCCCAAAGGGGATGGATCATTGACAATTATATGTAATTCTCCTTATTGGTGCTTTATAAACTTCATGCTGTGAAAAATAATTGTGCATTATACACTCTCCCCAAATGGGAGTTCATAATGTACTAATTATTTTTGTTGAAATACTTATTGTCCAAAATTGATTTTATTGCATTATGTGTGAAAAATAGTTACCTTTGCTATAAATAACAACAATGCCACGATTAAAATGTTAATTGAATCAAATATTATACTGTTAAGGACTTGGTCAAAAAGGGAGATATTGTGATTGTGAATATTAGAACTGCGTCCATGTTGGTTGATTCTCTAACAAAAGGGCTTACAGTCCATTTTGTTTAAAGAACATGTAAAGAATATAAGTGTCTTGGATTGTTTTCATTTCTTTTATTAGTGGGAGTTATATAATTTGTATTGCTGGATATTGTATTTATATGCAAACAGATAATGCTTTTATGATGTTTATTAAATCATTTATTTTCAATGATTATTATTGTTGATTCTATTGTTATCATTTCTCCTATTGATTGAGAAATTGAAGTATAAAACAATATCTTTAAACAAATTTTAGTTTAAAGATGACTGGATGTCACTAATTATGAGATCTCATGTTGGATTGTGACATAATTGTGCAATTTCATGTTGTTGAGAAATTGCATTGAAGACCGATAATAAATAATGTATATTTTGATCACATATTGGCACTATTTCTTACTACACTACTAGGCCCATGATCTATGAAAATATAATGCTTATTATATGTGATTATGGAAGGTCTTGTGTAATGATATTTTCTTAACACATTGATCTCCATAGTCATATACTGAGATTATATAGGATTGGATTGGTATTGAGATGCCATTATTGGAATATTATTTTTAAAAAAAGTTGTGGCCACATAAAACAAAATTTTAGTTATTAACCCGATAGTGTCGTTTTCGATATAAAATACTTTTCAAAATAAAATAAGTTAATTAATGTAGCCCAAGTGGGAGAATGTTGGAAATTTCCTTTAATATGGGCTTACATTAATTAATTGATTTTCTATTTTAAATAATCGAGTTAATGGATATTCCAATATTTGTTGAATCCTAAAATGATCGATTGAATTGGGTATTGGCATCTATTGATAACGGGCCTAGTTGAGCAAAGCAAAGTGTAGGCAATTGTATTTAACCGGCCCGTAAATGAGAAGGCTCAGGTTGACACGCTGTTGATTAGGGTTTCTTCAGGTCCCTCTCAGTCTATAAAAGGATAGTTTATACCTATCAGTTGCTTTAATCCCATTGAAAGCTACTATATCGAAATAGGTCATAGAGAGGAAGATCTGGCATTCCGATAGATCCCTAATTATCATAGCGATCTATTTTTTTGCAAGTAAAGCAATGGCTCAAACAGGAACGCTTTAATTACGCTGTATTTATTGATCGGTGTTTTACAATCATATATGGATCCGTTATTTCCTTGATTGATTAATTGTATATGTGAATAAATTTTCTACAAATCAGAGATTAAACTACTGCCCTTGTTTTCCCTTCAAACTTGTCCTCTCTCTTGGAGTATAGGAAGCTTGCACACATTAGCTTCCCTCGCCCAGTCTGCCAAAACTAGGCCTACAGCCAAACATGCTGGTATGTCCGACTGAGGCTTGAGCATGGCTCAGATGTCCTTAGAATTGGTTCCTGCAATGGCGATTTGCTTGCACGTGACCTTGTGAGTGAGTGAAGCCGAGATGAGGCACTTGGAGATGAAAACATTTAACGTGAATGGCTCCATGTAGGCTATGTTCTGCTACTTGAAGGACACCTACTTATTTGGATTCTTGGACTTCTTCCCCTTTTGGTCAGTGTATGGCTGCTGTTGTCATCATCCAAATGGTCTAACTCCAAAAAACAGCTTGGTGCTAAATGATGCTGCCCACAAGCCAACACTTATACAAAATCTCTATACAATTCGATAAAGGATAAAGCACCCCCACATTCCAACCATTATGCTACACCAGTACCATTATCAAGGAAATGACAGAGAGGACATTTCAAACTAGAAAAAGAATGAAATATTTAATGAAGCACCTGCCCATTATGAATACCACATGTCGGCACAGAGACGCCATCTCAAGAGGCATCAACACCATGATAGTGAACACATTGCAAAAAGCTCCATTCAACATCTTCTTACAGGAGACACTTTCTAGCAAATGAAAGCAGCCACTTAGATCATAGTGAGCATGACACCTGAAAGAAACAAATATTATCTGTAAGACATGTCTAACTATTGACAATCCTCAAGATTAACAAGAGAGGTGGGTAAGAACACATCGCCATTCAACAAAACCTCACAATCTTCAAAGCTGCACTGACAGAGGTCATGCTATGCATTTCATCAAACAGCTAGAATGTATGGGTGAGTAAGTGCTCAATAGGCCCTAATTGTCGAACTCGTGACAATTCCTTTAAAACCCGGTAAAAAATTCTTTTAAGAAAGACTGACTTCGTATGAGCCAATATAGAATTCAAAGAACGCAAATTTCTTCCTTTTGACACTAGATTCAGGCAGACATGATTTGGCACAAAGATTTACTTGTCTTGCTAAATTTGGAGTGCATCATTTCAAGCCAATAAGGTTCGGACGGTGGTATTAAGGTCGCCCTCCCAACGCCATTCATCACCCACGTAGGAGAGGAGTACTTTATCTAGGTTCGGTGCCCTCAAGGCACCCTTGCAAAATATATTCATCTTGGGACACTTCATGACAACGAGACTCCCCAGCGATGGGAATCTAAAGGTGCAATTAGTGGTGGAGAAGCTCTCAAGGCTTGATAAACCGTCAAGTGTCAACCATTGTAGCTTGGGGAAAGAGATCTTCTCCACTCCATTTCCATCATCTGTCACCACGTCTTCCATTGCACCACAATTTAGTAGGATTAGCCGAGTAAGGTTTACCAAACTTGTCACTGCTGAGCAAGTCCCCAAATGAACTAAACTAACACAATCATGTACTTCTAAACTCGTTAATCTCTGGAATGAAGTTGGGGATGGAAGTACGATCAATAAATCTCGGGCACTTATCAACCCACAAAACTTTAGTCTGTTTGAGAATTTCAGCCATCAAGGAACCATCTTTCCAAACTTGCTTTAGGTTACGTAGCTTTTGCATATGAAGTTGATTCAGATTTCGCAATGCCTGGAGAGGTTTTTCCATGTCAGTTAGTTCTTCGTAAGGAATCACTCCCCCATGCCCAGACAAATCTTTGGAAATATCTCCTCAAAGAAACTACATATCACATTAAGCGATTCTAGATTGGGGAATCTGTGGAGAAGGAGGTTGGAGGAAAAAGCGACACTTTCATCATGGTAGCATGCCAAAGACACCTCTTTGAGATGGCGAAAGACGTAATGCTGCAGCATCATCATCATAACATCCTCCCTCGTCAATGTCGATCCCTCCAAGTGAGAAATGACCTGCAGGAGGGACTCCATTTAATTAAGCCACCAAAAGTCCAATGACTAAAATGTCCTTCAGTTTATGGAAATAAGCAGAAACACAACTTTCTGGAAGTAGACGAGCAAGCATTGATGGCCATTATACGAGGGATGATTATTGTTAGTGGTGTGCCCAATTTTTATTTTTATTTTTTATTGATGTGGTGTGGCCAATTCAATCACAATATATTTTGTAAATTTGGATAAAGAAAGTTATTATTTCAGCTATTTCAATTGTAACTAATTAAATTCAAATGGAAGAATTACATTTGCTTGTTTTAACAAATAAGGTTCTTTTTATAGTTAGTGTATATGTTTCAATAGTAAGATGTTGCATTAATGTTGCACATTGTTTTCGAAGCTGCAGTTCTCATATCTATTTTACTATAGATCATAAGTATCATATGGCTTCATTTTCGTGTAACTCTGAGAAGAATGCATTCAAACTCAACAAATGGTTGGCAAAAAAAAAAAAAAGAGAAGAGAAGAAAAGAAAAATTGAAATGACAGGGCATGGGTGAAAAAGCAATAAAACAATAGAGATAATAGTTCAAAATTTCGATGAAAAAAAGAGTAAATAATGAAGACAAGTTGTTCATTCTTACAAAAGCAAAGTAAAACATAGATGAGCAACGAAATAAATAAAAAGTACATAGCCCCAAATAAATGGATCTTTTTAGCTTTTGTGCGGTTAAAAAGGAACCTAATTTCGTGTCGGTATATCACTAATATACCACTCAAATTAAGTTTGGTAATTTTGATTGAATGTTTGTAACTTGAAAAGTGTTGGTCAACCATAGGAATGAACGTTGGTAGGTTTTTAACATAGTTGGTGATCTTGAAAATATAAATATATAGTAGTACCTTTCAATATCTAATAAAAAGTTGGTCAATGAATAAAATCCATTGGCATCTCAATTTGATGATTGTTGGTACATCAATTAGATTTTCGTTTGTAATTTCAAAATAAACTTTGTAATTTGAGAGGCTTTGGCTTGCCACAAGGGTAAATATTGGTTGATTATTAAAGTAGTTTGTAATTTTGAAAATGTTGGTACTTTCCAACCTAACAAGATAATAATAAGGTGGCAAGTAACTAAAATTAGTTTACATTTTATAGAAAATGAATGTTTTGAAAAAATTTTCCTAAAAATAATTGCTTATATTGCTTGATAATAATTAATCAATGAAAATTCTTTTCATTGTCGATGATAATTTATATATAAATATTTTTGTAGATTATAAAAATATTTTTCATTCATTTATTTTTATAAACAATACAAGCAATCATTTTTCAAAAAAATTTTGCATAAATTCCATATTTCATGAAACAAATGAAGTCTTAATGTGACTAATATTGGTACACCAATCAAATTTAATTTGGTAACTTCAAATAAAATTAGTAATTTCAAATCTGTTGGTAGGCCAGAATAAAAGTTGATAAATTATTAAAGTAGTTGATGATTTGAAAGTAGAAAAAAAGTTTGTCATTTTTAAAGCCTATTGATGAGTTACTAACATGTGACCAAATAAGAAAATTATCCACAGTGCTTGACAATTAGTAACCATGTTCAAGATGTTTGAGGATGGAAATTTGTTTTGTAGCTAAGCTAGCAATATTCCAAGTGAACATTATACCAATTTTTTTTTTTTTTTTTTAATTTAGGTGGACGAGGTTGGTCAAATAAAATTAAATAGGTAAATCTCAATCATAAGATACGAGTGGCTCATTAGAAGCGTGGCTATCTATGCAAGTTAATTTAATAAAAAGTGTTGTTCTTCGAAGTAAAAGTTGGGATCAATAGATTTATATAACAAAAACTATGAGCTGGAAATAATTAACTACAAATAATTTTTAAATTTCTAAGCAATTCACAGGTGTGGTTAGGCAAGTATCAACAAGCATAAAATATTTGACAATTTCAATTTCCTAGAGAAAATAACAATGCACCAAGAGCTATGCATATAAACCAATGAAGACAAAAGCAAAGAGTTAGAATCATTGATAATGGCAGTACCTTTTCAAAAGAAAAGAGTGCAGATTGGTTCTCACTGGTAGTTGTACCTTGGCAGCCTTGAAATTCACAAGCAAATAAGAATGACCTCATTTTGCCACAGTGCCTTACTCGCAATTGCTTTAAGAGTGGCCATGCTGAAGTATGACTATTCCCATAGAAGCTCCCTAGTTTCGGCAACTCAAGTAATCTTAGGTCGGTTAATTGTGGAAAGAAGAGATTACTTGCACTCATCCCTACTCCATCTTTCTCCGTGATAATTTCCTCCACCCCACAATCCCTCACTAAAAGTTTTTTGACATGTGTCATATTTTTTGCCACCGAGGTTGGAAATAAACTTTTGAGACTCTCACACTTGACAACCTTCATGCATTGTAAGCGTCCAAAGGTAAGACCTCCTTGAGGAAGTCCATTCCACACATGTTTCATTTTCGGGAGTTGTGTCAAAACTATTTTTCCCAATTGGAAAGAATTTGTAGAACAAGCTTCACTAAATTCAAACTCTTGGACTTGAAATGCTACTTCTAAGGATCCACAATTGGTAACGGTTATCTTCTCTAGGTTTTGAAATCTTGTGAGCATATTATAAGATGAAAATATGGATAAAAGTTTCTCACAATGCTTCACTTTTAGTGTTTTGAGTTTGCCAAAGGCATTTGAATTAAGATCATCAAGCCATATCTTATCCATGTTCTCCATGTGCAAGATCTTCATGGACTCCAAAGTAGGAAACTCAACCTGTTATTTTTAATTTAATTAATTAGAGACAATTCTCTATTCCTTCAAAAAAGAGAATACTTTGATTTCAAGAAAAAGAAAGTCATAGGATGGATATTATCAAAAAATAGAAAGAAAAGAAGACTAGACGTACGTTATTTCTTTTTAGCGGATGCCACCCCCTAAAATTCATTCATCTATCATATAATTTTAAAGTAGAAAATTTTTCTAATATATATTAAGCATTATGTTTAAGTAGTAGCATAACCATAGCCTTCTTAGTTAGACAACCATATTCATTTCATGCATAAGTTGTCTCCCATGAACCTCAAATTTAGCCCATCTTAGATTTGGCTCATTACAACACTGAAAAACACAATAGCCAATATATTGTCCTATTTCTTTGAATTGCAAATGACAAAACAGAAACCAATTTCACAAACCAATGCTTCATGGATCTTGCACTTCAAAAGTTCTCCAACAAAGTATAGACTCAAAGAAAACACAACAAATACTGAAAAAAATGATCAAACAATTAAATTAAAAAATGGTAAATGCAAGTATGTACTGTTTAATTTATGTTGTATGGGAATCTTTGATCACTAGCTGATTTGTTTCTTTATAAGTTTGTCATTTGAAATTATCAAGACTTAGGTATTAATCTTAATTTATTCCAATTAGTAGTTCATCTCTTATTTAAGTTGCCTATAAATATAAAACCAATTAAATATTTTTCTTTAGTATTAATGATGAATTGATTTAATAACTAAGTTTGCCTATTTAACGTATCCCCCCGAATTGGCTTTTCTATCTCTTCCATATTTCCTTAGTTTCTCCATATTTTCTTATCATCTGATTTTCCTCCACTTCCCAACTTTCTGACTTTCATTCAACATTAGTTGGTATTCGAAATTTGCTCCTAATTTTCTACTTTAAAACGTGTCACACATAAGCCTTATTTGACTTTAACATTGGGACGGGGAGACGCGCCCCAGTTGCGAGCAAAAGGTTTTCAATCTCAATTTGCTATTCATCACACAAATTCAACTTAAGCCTTATCATGTGGGACAGGAGACGCACCCCCGCGCTTGGGCTAGACTCTTCTCTTCAAGCTAGATCTCTTTAATATTAATTGGTACCAAAACTTCGCTTTAACTACGTATTATTGCTGTGCAACTATTCTAGACCAAGGGCCAACGCTATAGTATTTATTTTAGATGCTACACTTGCATTTCTAATCTGATATGCTAATGAAGATATATGGCATTCATGCATGTTGAAACTTCAACCGCTAGGCTTTCTAATTTGTAGTCACTCTGTGTTTGATAAATTTTCTCTTTGAGTAATGTTAAATATTTATGAACTTTGATAATTTAAATTTGAAAAGAGTAGGGCTTATCAAGATTATCATGTCGATTGGTATGACAATTATTATTATTATGATTATCATGCTACTCTAACAATGTTGACTGTCAGGAGTAATCCGACTATTGTTGTGATTGTGGTTATCATAAATCCTTAATAATCTTCAAGAGTTTGAACAAATTTTAGTGGTTTGAGAGAATATTTCAACAATTTTAGCAAGAATTGAATAGATTCAATGAAAAACTGTAAAAAAAGACAAGAAAACAATCCAAAATTAGTTCGCTATTGAGCAAAATAGCATGGATAAGTGCTCTCAATGTCTTCAAGTGTTAAATAAGGACTATGCTTGTGAGAATAGTGAAGTGAGTGGAATTACAGAAATGCCTTCTGAAATTTAGTAAAATCTAGAACATAATTTCCCCTATTGATCATTCACAGAATTGCAAATTCATGACGCTAAAATTTGTACTAAAATACTTAGCATAGCCTTATACTTCCAAGGTGCACATCCAAATCTCCCTTTTGTGGAGAATGATATATGACATGATTCTTCAACAATCTTGTTGTTTATTTGTCTTATTTATGAGATGTAGTCAAGTCCTAGACCTTGCAATTGGTTTACTTAAGTTTTAAATATTTTTGAAAAAGCGTGATCAAGTTCTTTTAGTACACAATAACTTAGATTGCCTATGCAGCAACCTCAAATTGCATTTGTTTGTATCAATTTATGACTTAATTATACCAACCAAAAGGTTTGGGACTCAATTGCACTTTTTGATAAAGGTTTAAGAGTTCATTACACCAACTAACAAATTTATGATTTGATTGCATTTCATAAATATGTTTTAGGACCCGTGGAATGATTTTTTCATCACAATATTTACAATTGACTTTAGGAATAGTGACAATATGATCCTAAAACTTATTCCGGTTTGGCATGTTCAAGAACTAAAATTTTTTTTTCCCCTTTATTAGTAAAACTTGTTTTGATTTAGCATTTGAGTCTTTCCATTGCCCAAAATATATATGGCATTTTTCATCAAATTTTCCTATTTTTAATTGTAAAAATGTGGTAATGTGGTGATGCCACGTTAAAAAAAAGGTGAAAAAAATAATTTAGAAAGTACATATAAGAAAACAAAGTGGGAGAGAGGAAGAAGGGGCCGCGGGGTTGGGTCTCTAGGCTTTTGCATTGGCAATGGCTGCAGCCATTCCCAAGTCACAGCTAGGGTGCTTGCCACCCTCACCAGGCCACCAGCTATTGCCAAACTTGGCTCTTCGCCACCACGTGAGGGAGCGCATTTGCCCTCGCCCAAATTGGCAAAGGCACAAACAGGCCATTGCTTGCTCATGGTGAGGGTTGTTAGCCCTTTCGGCAAGAAGGGTAGCAGTTGTGGCGTTCCCTATGCAGCCCTTCCCCCTTTGACTAGCGATCCCTCGTGGGACTTTTTTTCACTTCCAGTTTCATTTTAGTGCTAATTTTTTTTTTCTAATTTTCACTATGCTCTTAATTTTTTTTTTCAATTTTTTGATGTGGCAATAGTGAAACAACTCCCGTTGTGCTTGAGGAAGCTCCATCACCACGTTAAAGCCCATGCAGGATTGAAAATATGATAAAAATGCATAATTTCTCTACAGAAAAAGGGAGGGACTTAAGTGCCAAACCAGCAAAAGTTTTAGGACTTGTAGTATCATTAACCCTTGATCTTACGTTGAACAATATTTAGATTTGAGTTGACATCTTTAGCATTGTCTAGACTCTAGATTAATTAAAAGTTGTTAATTGAAGCTTAGCCTCTCATTAATATTTGTACTTCAGCTACAATTTAGTCTAAGACTTGAAAAGGAAAGAAAAAATATGAAGTTTTTGAAACTTATGAAAAGTTTTGATGTGCCTTTCTATATGTTTATATTAAAGAAGTAGCTTTGGGATGTTTCTCATTTGAGGTCAAAGGTTTGTAAAGAAAATGATAAGTTATCATAAGTGACCCTACAAACCCTTACATTGTCTTAGCTCAAACCATCAGGACAACAAACTAGATATGCCATGAAAGAAGAATGAGTGCATACCTTTTCATAGAGTAAAAGTGGTTGATGTGTTGGAACGCTACCTTCTAATTTTCTACAACTGACATCTCCGAGAATCACCTTTATAGCTTTGCAATCTTCAACAATAAACTCTTTCAAGGAGGGCCACTCTGAAATATGCTTCCCTTGGTAGAAACTTTTGAGTTTTGGCATGTTGTGAAGATACAGAGTGACAAGTTTAGGAATTACAAGTTTTTCGGCTGCTTCTTCAAGTTTCTCCTCTTCCTTGGCAACAATGTACTCTATCTCTCCACAACTACCAAGACCCAAATATTGGAGTTGTCGTAGACTTTTTACCATAGACATTGTAAAAATGTTTCTCAGACGTTGGCACTTCTCAACTGTCAAGGACTCCATACAGTGAAGCATCCTCTTCCACATGGATGACGGAATCACATCCATTAGGTTGTGACATTGCTTCACCTTGAGGACCTTTAGAAGATGAAAGGATTCCACATGGATTTTATCATTCCATATTTCTTTATGTTGAACTCCCTCAACGTGTAGCTCTTCTAACTTTGGAAATGCAAGCTACAAATGTACAAATATAAACAAAAATATGTAAAATAGCTTAGGGTCAAAGTACTAAAAACAAAGAAAAATAACAGATCGGATAAATCGGGATACCTTCTCATTCAAATAGAGGATGTAACCCATCACCAATGCAACTCTCTAAACTAAAGCAAATCAAACTCTTAAGGTCATCAAGCTTGAGTTTGGTTAAATGAGGAAACTTGAATGTCTCTATGGTTTTCTCTTTTCCTTCTTCCATTGCAATTATGCCTTGCAGATTATTGCAAAAAGAAACATCAAGCACTACAAGTTCATGAAGAGTTTTGGCCGTGGCACTTGAGAGGAGATATGGCAAACTATGACAACCCCTCACTTTCACTTCCATCAGACTAGGAAATGCCAAGGTGACCTTGCAATCACTCTTTAGAATGTCTCTCAGCCTTGATAGATTCAACAATGTCAATTCTCTTAATGCAGGGAGGGCCAATGGCTTTTGCCCTTTCTCAGTGCTAAGACTTACTAGTTCAAATAATGCTTCCAAGGATGGACACTCGACTACCTTAATTTTATTTAGGTTTTGCAACATATCCATTGAATTTGACGGAAAAACATGTGACAAATTTTCACAATGTTCAACAATTAGTGATTCAAGTTTGCAGAAAGATTGTCCTTGGAGTTGATTGTGCCATATCCTCTTTAATTGGCACATGGAAGAAAGCTTCAATTCCTCCAAGCTTGGAAAAAGAACCTGCGTGAAAACACTGTACATGTCAAATGGCTGAAATTTTTGGTATAGAATTTTATTATGCCGAATTTAGGGGCAAGTTTGGGAATGACCAGCAGCGAGTTTGTTTCTCACCACAAGTGCCAATCTTTTGCTATAGAATAATGATCTAGTATCTACTAAAGATTTCAATGTCCCCATGCATAGCACTATAGGCGGAATGGATGCCGCATCGACGAAATGTTAGAAAAACGGTTCATCTCCATAAGACCCATTGGTGGCCATAACATCCACGAACTGGTCATAACAGTGCGGTATGGTCATCAAAGTCAATTTCAGCAATGGATTTAGTTTTAAAATATGAGGACCCAAGATACGCTTCTTCATCATAAAAAAGTCAGTTTATGTAGAAAGTAGAAAGTTTTAGTCATGTAGCCAAAAAAAGAATTGCTTCATTTGATGAGGATTTCAGTCTAGCATCATGCTTTTGTGGTTTGAGTCACCAGATAAACATAATTTGAAAAAATAGGTAGTAATGGGGTTCCAATTTTTTATTTTATACTAACAGAATAGTAATAAAATTTGTTAATTCCAAACAATAGTGCACAAATTAATGCTAGATGTGTTTCTACTTGATACTTTCAAGCAACAGCTATTACAAAAACAAGAAATCTAAACATGTGCCGCACATAAATTCTACCTGGATTATCAGAAAAGTTGTTAGAATGAAGATCTCTGGTAGATTTAATCACTACAAAAGATCCATAGCTCACACAAATCAGAACAAAAAATTTAATTATTCCACTAACATCTCATTTTACTAAGGGCAAAAAACACATATTTGCCTATCGAACATTACATTTGAATTTTCATTCCGTTGTCACACAATAGTTCCATCAACTCACATATAAGACTATAGAAAATTTTATATGATGGAACTTTGTGTAGAACCACATTTCCACTGAGGTCCATTCACCTACCCCAGATTTTTACAATTATTGGAAAGAAAAAAACAGCAACTTAATCGTCTCAATTACCCTAGCATTAATGTACTTAAGACGAAAGTTGCAAAATAATTTTCTGTAATCAATTGATCTGGATGTTATTTCACAGAGTCACTGAGTTACATGCACCAGAATTTTTTTAAGTTCTATTTTTTCGCTTTAATCAAGCGGATAAGGTGGAATCCTACAATTTTCCATAATTACTAAATTTAGTCTAAGACTTAAAAAGGAAAGAGAAAAATATGAAATTTTTTAATCTTATGAAAAAGTTTTGACATACATTTCTATATGTTTATATTAAAGAAGTAGCTTTGAGATGTTTCTTATTTGAGGTCAAAGGTTTGTAAAAGAAAATGATAAGTAATCATGAGTGACCCAACAAATCCTTGCATTGTCTTAGCTCAAATCATCATGACAACAAACTAGATAGACATTGTAGAAAGGTTTCTTAAAAATGTTTGATGTGACTAACTCTCTACAACTGGCATCTCCGAAAATCACGTTCACAGCTTTACAATTTTCAACAGTAAACTCTTTCAAGGAGGGCCACTCTGAAATATGCTTCCCTTCACAGAAACCTCTGACTTTTGGCATGTTGAGAAGAGACAGAATGACAAGTCGAGGAAATACAATTTTGCCGGCTACTCCTTCAGGTTTCTCCTTTTCTTCCGCAACAATGTGCTCCATCTCTCCACAACCAATGAGACCCAGATATTGGAGTTGTCCTAGACTTTTTGCCATAGACATTGTAAAAAGGTTTCTTAGGCGTTGACACTTCTCAACTGTCAATGACTCCATACAGGTAAGTAGCCTCTTCCACATGGATGACGGAATCACATTCATTACGTTGTGACCATTTCACCGTGAGGATCTTTAGACGACAAAAGGATTCCGCATGGATTTTATCGTTCCATATGTCTTTCTATTGAACACCCTCAACATGTAGCTCTTCTAACTTAGTAAATGCCAGCTATAAATGCACAGAGATAAACGAAAAATAAGCATAACAACTTAAGGTCAAAGCACTAAAAACAAAGAAAAATAACATATCAGATAAATCAAGATACCTTCTCATCAAATAGAGGATGTAATCCATCACCAAAACAACTCTTTAAACTAAAGAACATCAAACTCTTAAGGTCATCAAGCTTGAGTTTGGTTAAATGAGGGAATTTGAATGTCTCTACTATTTTCCCTTTTCCTTCTTCCATCGCAATTATGCCCCATAGATTATTGCAACAAGAAACATCAAGCACTACAAGCTCATGAAGAGTTTTGGCCATGGCACTTGAGAAGAGATATGGCAAACTATGACAACCACTCACGTTCACTTCCATCAAACTAGGAAATGGTTTTTGCCTTTTCTCGGCGCTGGGACTTATTGGTTCAAATAATGCTTCCAAGGAGGGACATCCAATTGCCTTAATTTTATTCAGGCTGTGCAACATATCCACTGAACTTGATGGAAAAACATGTGACAAATTTTCACAAAGTTCAACAGTGAGGATGCAAGTTTGCAGAAGGACGGTCCATGGAGTTGATTGTGCCATATCCTCTTTAATTGGCACATGGAAGAAAGCTTCAATTCCTCCAAACTTGGAAAAAGAACCTGCATAAAAACATCGTATACGTAGAATGGCTGAAATTTTTGGTATAGAATTTTAAAATGCTGAAATTTGGGGGGCAACTTTGGGAATAACCAGCAGCGAGTTAGTTTCTCCACCATGAAGTGCCAATCTTTTGGTACAGAATAATGATCTAGTATCTAATAAATTGCTTCACAGACTATAACTGGAAGAATGATTAACAGAAAAATACTATAGATGCTTACCTTTTCATTGAAGAAGCTAGGCAAGGACAAGTCAGAGTTGATACAACCAAATGCTTGTTGTAAACCTATATCAACTGTCACCGAATGTTGCCTACCTTCGAATTCGAATGAAGTAAATGTCATCATTTTGGGCATCCAGTTATTGTTAGTCTTGTTAAGGATGGACAGTGGATGTGATACTTTCCATAAGAGAATGTCTTGAGATTAGGCAATTCCTCAAGAGACAAGGAGGTCAACAAAGGAAACTCAAAAGTGTTGGTGGTTGTAGCTTCCTCTAATTCTTCTTTTTGCACATACATAATTTCCTCCATGAGTCCACAACTCGCTATTTTGATTTCTTTTATCTGCACAAGTGCTTTTGCCATGGAAGAAGAAAAAAGAAACCTTAGGTTCTCACAGTTTTGCACCTTTAGTGCTTTTAAGTTTTGGAAACACAATGCTCTTTTTGGATTCTTGTTCCATATGCGTTCCAAACTTGGTAAGTCACTCAAGGTTAATCTAATCAATTGTCGCAGAATCTCGACATCCCCACTAGTTGTCAATTCTTCAAGGTCAAATACTTCTCGTATTAACTGACATCTCTCAACTGTTATAGCTTCCAAATTCTGTAGCTTTATTATCTGCAAGGGATGAATTACACCACACATCTCATAACAATGCTGCTAACAAGAAATTATGAATACGAATTGCATGTGAAATAATAACAGACGAAATATTCTCACATGTTAGATCTAAAGATAATGGAAGATAAAGCAGAGCAATGATTTGAAATTTTCCCTTATCCTTCCATACAATTATCTACTTTACACTTACTTATCATTTACCTATTATGTATTTGGTCTTTATTATACACATTAACGTGGATGAATTATTGAGTTTATTGAATTTACCCTCACATTTTGTGCAATATGCCTAAATTTTAAAAATTCATGGCACAAGCTCAATTGATTTTTCAATGTGGTCTGATATAATATCTCAAATGAAAGTGTAAAAAACAATCTTAATAATCATCTCCCAAATAATTATGAACTAAATTGATAAACTGGAAAAAAAAAAAAAAAAAGATATACTTTTAGTTGATTTGTAGGTGTAAATTGAGCCTTGCATTTTTTCCAAACTGTTCCAAAAAAAAAAAATCTCTTGTCGAGAGGGTGAAAGTAAAAAGTTATTATAAATTTATGAGACAAATACTAAAGTAGTATTAAGATCTTAATGTCCCCATGCATAGCACTATAAGATCCATTATTTTCTGATATTGACATAAAGCGGAATAGATGCCACATCGACCAAATGTTAGAAAAACGGTTCATCTCCATAAGATCCATTGGTGGCCATAACATCCATGAATTGGTCATAACAGCGCCGTATGGTCATCAAAGTCAATTTCAGCAAAGGATTTAGTTTTAAAATATGAGGACCCAAGATACGCTTCCTCATCATAAAAAAGTTAGTTTATGTGGAAATTAGAAAGTTTTAGTCATGTAGCCAAGAAAAGAATTGCTTCATTCGATGATGATTCAGTCCAGCATCATGCTTTTCGCCGGACCTCGGCGACCAGTTTGAGGAAAAAAGTGGTTTGGGTCACCTGATAAACATAATTTTGTTTAAAAAAAGGTAGTAATGGGGTTCCATAATATTAAAAAAAAATAGGTTTTTATTTTTTATTTTATACTAACAGAATAGTAATAAAATTTGTTAATTCCAAACAATAGTGCACAGATTAATGCTAGATGTGTTTCTACTTGATACTTTCAAGCAACATTTATTACAGAAACAAGAAATTTAAACATGTGCCGCACATAAATTCTACCAGGAATATTAGAAAAGTTAGAATGAAGATTTGTGGTAGATTTGATCACTACAAAAGGTCCATAGCTCACACAAATCAGAACAAAAAATTTAATTATTCCACTAACATCTCATTTTACCAAGGGTAAAAACAGTATATTTGCCTATCGAACATTACATTTGAATTTTCATTCTGTTGTCACACAACAGTTCCATCAACTCACATGTAAAAGTATAGAAAATTTTATATGATGGAACTTTGTGTAGAACCACATTTCCACTGAGGTCCATTCACCCACCCCAGAGTTTTACAATTATTGGAAAGAAAAAAAAAAACAGCAACCTAATCGTCTCAATTACCCTAACATGTATGTACTTAAGATCAAAGTTGCAAAATAATTTTCTGTAATCAATTGATTTGGATGTTATTTCACAGAGTCACTGAGTTACATGCACCGGAATTTTTTTAAGTTCTGTTTTTTCGCTTTAATCAAGCGGATAAGGTAGAATCCTACAATTTTCCATAATTACTAAATGAAGGTCATACAAACTATATAGGTCATAAATACTTTCCTGATGTTACGATTATATCCATAACTGTATGTGTATAAATTCACCATAAAGCAATGATAAACTTTTAGATTTTTTGAAAAATGAATGCATCGTATGTCCTTCCTTAATTATGTTGATAACATAACACATATAGATGTTTTTATGCATTCACATCTCGCGTAGTAATTACATTTTGAAAAATTAAATCATTATTTTGTCTTAATTAAAAAAATATTTATATGTGCCATTACACTCCTCTATAATACCCATGCATAAAATTTCATTTCCTATACAATGCAAAACGCATCACGTTAGTACTCACCCAAATATCAAAAGCAAATTGAGATAACTCTGAAGTCAATATTTCCTCGTGTCTATAAATCAAATTTTTAAGTATTCACATTTGAAAAAAATCAACACTTTTTAACACAAAATACTAAACGATCCAAATATTTGCTAAAAAGTTAATTTTTCATATAGTTAATAAATGCATATTTCTTTGTCAAATTACACGAAACGCCTTACATTGTATCTCTAAGGTAAATGTTTCAACAAATCAATTTTTTTTTAAAGTCCGCACAATCTGTTGGAACTATATCAATTGAAGGCAATGCTTATTTATAACTCATGGATCTTAAGACTAGCCGGAGAAAGTTTTCTCCAATTAGGGTGATCTCGATGGAGGAAATATGATCATTTCAGAAAACATGAAATTTACCTGTTGTCTTTCGAAGAGTACAACCGAATGGTCCATGGTTTTATAGAAACTCGTCAACTCTGGCAAGTTTCGTAATGTTAGCCTGCGCAAATTGCATGACTTCCCTTGGGGATCAACATTTATTTCATCTCCGTCTTCATCTGTCTCAGCATCTGTAATAATTTGCTTTATCAAGTGGCATCTACTTATTTCAATGTCCTCTAGCTGCAAGAATATTCTCATCATGGAAGAAGGAAATAAATGTTTGATTTCACCACAGTTATCCAATTTCACAATCTTTAATTCGCTAAAGGATTTTAGGGCAAGGCGACCGCAACAAATCTTCTCCAAGTTGTTTAGATTCTCAAGAAACAACGATTCCAATTTCGTAAATGCGGTGCACTGGATATCCTCTGAGGAGTGAACAACATACTGAAGTGAGGGCTATTTTGTACGTGAAGATGCTTCAATTCCTGAAAACCTTCGAAGAACGAATTGTGTATGCTGTGATTATCTTGCAATCCCGCCAAGTCGAGATTCTCTGTTCTTTGCAAACATCTCTGCACCCACTCTTCACGAAGAAGATTGCCCGAATCTAGCTTGAGTTTTAAAGTTCTGGATTCTTTGTATTTATCTGACCAATTCCAAATGTCCCCGACTAGGATTTTATGCTTATTTAGTTTCCCAAATGGTAGGTCTCTTGAGAGACTGGCTGAACGAGGAATGGCAATGTATAAAAAACTCAAATTATTCATGTTCTTGAACTCAGCCAGGTTAGCGTTTCTTCGCGGGGTTTCATCCTCGACCTCCCATCGATCAAAACTGTATTGCATATTCAATTCTTCTAAATTAACCAAGCTTTCAAGCACACCAGGTTCAATAACTTTGAGCATGTTGCACCATCCCAAGTCCAAAAATCTCAATCCTGTTAGTTCACCTATTTCTTTGGGTAGCCGAGCAATCGTAGAGTAACGGAAACTAAGAAACTGCAATCCTTTCAGCTTTCCAAGAACAGTCACATCCTCCAAATGGCATGATTCAAGACAAAGTGATGTGAGGTTTTCAAGGAACTCCATCGATGAAGGTAGGGAGGTAAAAGATAAGCCAATCAACTCCAAGACTTGGAGCTTCTCCACAGATTCGAAAAATGACTCAGGCATTTTGAGAGATTGGTTGTATTCTAATAACAGAAGAATCCTCATGTTTGGGCAGTCCAACTTTTCAGGAAGTTCATCAATGCCAACATGATTGAAGGCCATTGCGGTGCATTTTCTGAGATCACTCTTCGACCACTCTTTAAACCCAAAATCCTTTCTCCCGACCAAGGCATTCCATTCCGTGTCAATAAATTTGTCACGCATAGAGATGGCCACGTCAACAAATAAGTCATGCATGCTCAAATGTTCCACATCACCACTGCCTAGCAACAAAGAAGAGTCCTACAGGTGACGTAGATCCATAATCAACCTATCTCTAGCATTTTCGATGGTCTGGCCAATTGTTTTATATAAACCCAAACCCATGCAAGTGATGAGGGTATCCCTTATGGAAGATCTCCCAAAGCGTAAAGCACAAACCAAGAACAATGATTTGATCTTCTCATCTCTTAAGTCATTGTAATTTAGTTCCACTATTGATTTTACACTCGACACTTCTATATTGGTCGAAGCATTCCTCCATGCAGTCAAATCTCCACGCTTCAACCTTTTTGCCACTGAGACAATCAAAAGTGGCAAGCCTCCGCAATTACGGACCACTCTATCCACAAAGCTCTCAAATTGAGGGTTGTTAACTCCATCCCCCACTGTCCTCTCAAAAAGTATTCGTGCTTCTTTATGGTTTAACACATTGAGCTGAAATTCTTGGTCAGAGCCCATCTCGGTGTACAAAACATCTCGGTATCTAGATGTCAACAATAGCTTGCAGCCTCTTACGTTATTATCGTATCCGCAAGGAATTCCAACTTCTTTCAACTCTAGCTTTGTCCACAAATTATCTAAAATTATAAGAATCTTTTTCTCGGAATCTTTCTTTAACCTCTCAAACAAAAGATCCGCTCTCCCAAGAGCAGTTTCCACATTCACTAGATTTAGGCCTAGTACATAAGCAATGTCTCCCTGGATTCTTTTTAGATCTGGATTGCGTGATACATTTTTGTGGCAACCACGTCAAATAGTTGCCCTTCCCTAACTCGCCTTTCTACATCCTCCACAAGCTTGGACTTGCCAACCCCACCTGGTCCATACACCCCAATCACACTGAACTTGTCATCAATTAGAGCCTTAATTACATCCTCTGTGATTGAAGCCCTCGACTCCAGGACATCTTCCTTCCCATGAGCAGATCTTGCAGTAGAAGTGGTACCAGTGACGATTCCTATGGGAGTATTCTCATAATAGACCTTTTGGAAGTTACTATTTTTGCTTTCCTTATGGAGTCCTTGAATGACTTGAGCCATCTTCTTCACCTTCCTGCCAATTGGATGGCGCACCATGGGGTTGGGAAGCCACCCACGGAAACAAGCATCTTTTGCACTTTCATTATGTTTTAACAGGTTATCTGCCTTCTCAGTCTCCTCCTTCACGCTCTTCAACCAATTCTCAACATCCACGTGTATAAGTTTTCCGTCATACACGGCTTCATCGACGGAGCTTTGCACCCTTTGCCTTGCAGTCTCTAGTTCTTTGACTCCATTTTTGAGTTCTTCGACGTAGCTCTTGTAGCACAGCACGTACCCAAATTGCCGTCCAATGGGAGCAAATAGGCACTCGCCGAGTTTAGACAAAAGATTCGACGCAACGGGGTAAGCAATTGCCTCGGCCATAATCTCTTCTTTATTTTTCAAATTTCCTTTTTCCCCCCTCTTTTTTTCCTCTTCTTGTTGCCTCCTTTTATTGTTCGCTTAAACAAATGGGTGCGGAGAAAACTGAAGTGAGTATAGAACTAATCAGTTAGAATTGTGAAACAAAACCAGAGAGAGAGCGAGCGCCCGGAGTGTACGGAAGCAGGAGCGATGTAAATAAACAGAGACTGAGGAATGTCAGCAAGAGCAATTAGAACGTAGGGTTAGTTAGGAAAAAACTTGGTCGCTCAATGATGGCTCACTGCGCTCGATGCACCCAAGTAACACGTTACTGGTTTACGTGGAGAACTTGCAGATGATCTCACGTGGACAAAGCAACACGTTACTGGTCTACCATGTGCACAAGAAGCCTAATTTTTTTTTTTTTTTTTCATTTTTTGTTCCTGTCATCCATGTTTTCTTGCATACTAGTTCAACAGTTGTCGATTCTTTTGAATATTGACAATCAGAATCATTTGGAACTTTTTCTCAATATTTCAAAGCTTGAAACGTTTCTTTTCATTTTCATGATTTCACAAGAAAGCAGTAACTACAGGTTACAAATCAAAAGATGCTAGGTACTTCTTAGAGAGCTAGTAATTGTTTTGATGTTTCTACCATCCAACACTTATTTTGATAGCATGTGCTTCTTAGAGCTTAACAGATGCTGTGTCAACCACAATAAAAAAATAATTTCTTTAAAATGGCCACATCCAAATGTGAGAAATTCTAAATTAAAGTATAACATTGCTCCAAGTAAAAATTTTGATGCTTACTTTATTTTAAATAAAGTAAATAGGATGGGGCTATTTTTATCCCCTCTTTGGCTTGGGAAACTTATTTATTTGATCAAAATAACCTTCTATGTTCTAATAGCCAGTGCTTGTTAGGGCTTAGTAGATGCCATATCAACCATAAATTAAAAGATAATTTCTTTAAAATGGCCACATCCAAATGTGAGAAATTCTTAATTTAAGTATAACATTGCTCCAAGTAAAAATTTTGATGCTTTCTTTATTTTAAATAAAATAACTAGGGTGGGGCTATTTTTATCCCCTCTTTGGCTTGGGACAAATATTTTATTTGTTCAAAATAACCTTTTCTGTTTGGAAACAAGCTGAATCACCATTTCACCCTACTTTTTTTCTCTCTCATCTCCTCTTCAACTTCTATGTTTATTTAAAATTGACTCTATATCCTTCCATGTTTGAAAATCAATTACTCATCAATTAATCAAGCTTTTCATAATTTCTTGATGGATTAAATTTTGTAAAATTATTAAGTTTTTAATTTTGGTCAATAAAATATTTCTTTGCTTAGATCGTTAATTCTTCAATGTAACTTTTTTCTATTCAACTTAATCATAACGGGATGATGCGGAGTCATTTTTATATGGAGCACTACTGACTTCACTTTTTGACTTGAACAAAGTTTGCATTGTCCTAACTCTCTGTGTCACACATACGCCCACAACACAAATATGCAAATTCATCGTTCATCAATAAAAAAACTTGCAATTGAGAAATTGATTAGTTGATAATTGTATAATGCAAGGGGGAAATGATGAGGACAGAAATCATCACTGCGGTTCTGTCCAACTAGCCCAGATCAATAATTGCAAATGACCATTAGACAAACACAAACAAAACAAGACAACATAAAATCACAACTTTATTAACACACAACTTGGTATTAAGAAATTAATTAGTCGAGAACTAGTGTGTAATATTAGAGGGAAACAGAATGATGAAGAGGAACAGATATAACCAACTATCTTGAACCCCTAGCGCGTTGCGCGCCATCCGCTCGACGAGATGCCTAAGCTAGATCTAAAAGTTCGTGTTGAGAAAGTCCGTCTCCCGAGCTCCGATCGATCGTCTAATCGCCGTTTGGGTGTCACGCGGAGGGTCGAGACGGGGGAGACGGCGTTGGGGAGGGCTCCGATCGAGCGGCTTCCGCTGGCCATGCCTGGCCGAACTAGACCTTGGCCGAAGTAGGGGAAGCCGAGCTGGTTCTCGGCTGGCCACGGTGATCGGCTGAGAACTGGCCCTCGGCCTGGGCTGGCCGAGACGTTGCTGGACTGGGCGCGTGGCCAGCCCGATGCGAGCGGTGGCACTTGCCGCGGCCGCCCCCGTCGAGGCGAGGTCGACAGAGCGCCGCGAGAGGAGAGGCTGGGGGAGGAGAGCAAGTCGGGTCCGCCTGGGTATCGTGTCGGATGCGGGTCGGAGTGGATCCGGGTCAAGTCTTTAGGGTTTGGTATTCGGGCTGGGATGAATTAGGCATATTAGGCTTATTCTGCTTTAATGGGCCAGGCTTAGGTCATTTTGTTTTTAAAGGGTTGGGCCTTTTACTCTATGCCGGATTGGGCCCACGTTTCAGGCCCATCTGGGCCGCTGGTTGGCGACTCGAGTCAGTTCCGACACGGGTTTTTTTTATATTATAATATTTTATTTTAATATTAAAAATATATTTTATTAAAAAATCAGAAGAATTTTAATTTTCTTTAAATAATTAGCAAAAGGCTTTAAAATGGCTTTTGAGTGTTTTTCTTTGAAAATGCATGAAAAAGAAAAAAATCAAACCATGATGTTTAAAAATATTAATTATCAAAATGGCATTAGTTAATTAACTGGTGTAATTAATTTTCAACCTAATTCCTTTGATTGTGCATAACTTAAATATTTCTTTCAATATTTTACTAGGGCTTCTAATTAATTAACTACAAATTGATTAATGGCAAACATAATCAAACTAAGTACATTCGGGAAGATTCAAAGAGATCGCAACAATTAAGTGAGATTTTGTAAGATAATTATTAATTATATAAAAAGCTTAAATATTTGATTATTTGCACAGTAACCTTTGCAGACTATGTTCCCTTGGGAAATTAACTGAGGCGTCAACTGGTAGAGTCAAAAGAGCACCGAGATTCTTGATGCGATGGGGGTTGCGGTCATGCCTAACTTGACAGACCACCCTATGCACCCCTTCACTCTCCTGCTTCTAGTTTTTATTTTCTTTTTTTCCTTTTCTCTCTGAAAAAAGTCAATTTATTTTCAGTATAAAATTAGTATTTTAATTTTTTAATAATAAAAAAGACATGTCAGCTTACATCTAAGAGCCGTTTGTCACATGATTTGCCACGAAGTTCATTTGGATGGAAAAAAAATAACGGCAGACATTTGAGTAAGAGTAAGTACATTTTTTTGTGGACATTTGAGAGTTTGGTCATTTTTGTCTTTTTGATATACATACATATGTGTACATTATTTTACGAACTAGGAATTTTCATGTTAGGAACTTTATTGTCCTAAATAAAAGAAAATGAAATATTTGATTTTTCCTTATGAAATATGTTTTTCTTTTATTAAATGAAAGCATGGAGTAGCTGATTTTTTAAAGCCAACTAATTCACATAAATGCACGTAAATCATAAAGATGCACATCGAGACTTATCAAATAGTTTTTATAAATATTTTTATAGGAAGAAGAAAAAGGAAAATTCGAGTTAAAGGTTTCTAAAGATTGAACAAATTTACTGCATAATCTATTCAGGATTGAATGTGGAAAAAACCACAATTTCGTGAAACGCTTCAATAATAGCTGCGACACCAGCACTTGTTAGATGGGAGAAAGCTTTCCTCGAGAAAGAGGTTTTGAGGCATAATCAAGCAAAAAATATCACCGTATTGTTGCAATTGGAGCTTGTGGGTTGGCAAAGGAGACTACCAATTAATGCTATGATCAACCTTTCAGCGACAAGAAGAAATACGGTCTCATGCTAATAGACGTTCTCAAATGATTGGTTTTTGTTAAAAGTCAATTTAATCAATACTTAGGTCTTTGTCTGAAAAAGAATCCATACTTTTCTAGAGACGTACCCATCGCTTGTACTGGCAATTTTGGCAAGATGTTGAATAGCATGCCTCGAATTATTTTCTTTAGCTCAACCAAAAGATATCATTCTCTAACACAATTTCCTCAAACCCTTCCCATGTAAGGATGTGTTTTGATTAATAAGCAATAATTCGCATGAGCTTGACATAAGATTCCCCCTTCTCACTTACAATTTGTGGAAAGAGACTAATATTTCTTTTTTTAAGCTATGATTCGTATAAGATAAAACATAATTGTAAGAGCAGAAGCAATAATTTCTTCAAATAAAGCAGATGGAATTTTAATGAATTAAGAGCGAAGTCATCCATCAACCAAATCTTATCTATAGATATATGAACTTAAGGTAGGGCCTAAAGATTTTCACAAAACCACCTTTTAAAGAAAAAAAGGATGCCTTATGTTTA
This sequence comes from Eucalyptus caleyi, assembly GCA_014182885.2. NCBI lineage: Eukaryota > Viridiplantae > Streptophyta > Magnoliopsida > Myrtales > Myrtaceae > Eucalyptus > Eucalyptus caleyi. The sequence goes on from CM024467.2 coordinate 47,801,629, forward strand.
TTAGGGTTTGATCAGTTGCAGTTCTTTTACCCATTTTTGTTTCCTCTTCCCTTTTTAGGTTTATTGGGTTTAATCAATAGAACTAGATAACTGAACAAAGGGCGAAAGTGAAACAAGCACTGATAACACATACCAGGAGTTGCTTCAACGTAAGGATGCAAGAGGAGCTGAGATTTCTTGGCTACTAGCTTGTCTGTGAAGATGGATGAAGAGGACCGCAGGCCAAAAGCACTCCTGATAACACTAGAATATAAGTGGAAATATCGGCACAACGCAAAAACAAGTGGACACTCTGGGGGAAGGAAACGGCAGGGAACTGAAAATTCATTTATGAAAAAAATGTAATCGAGAGAGATGTTACAGTACCTTTAGCTTGGACTTGGAATGACTAGAGGCTGAAGGGAATCTTTGCTCAGTTCTCGCAATGGACCAATGCACATATAATTGCCGAGAATGTATTTGAACCAATACGTCTAAAGGGCAGGCGCTTGGTTGGCCACTTTTATAACGAGCACTACTGACTCCACTTTTTGACTTAGAATTACAAACAACTTGCCATTAAGGATCCATCCATTTCTTGAAAAATATGACGTGTGAAAATAATTTCCGGAAAGATATTTTTCAAAAAAATAATTATATTTTTCGGTGTTAAATTTAAATTTGAAATTTGAGTGGAAAATATATTTCACTATTCATTATCTAATTTGATTTTCTGGGAAAAATTTACCAAAAGATTTGAATTTTAATATTTTTAATTGACAAAAAAATTATTTTATTTTATTTTATACATTTTAAAAATTAAATTTTAATTATTATTGTTTAAAAAATGAATTTTCAGTATCTTTAATTATTTTTTCCTTTTTCTTTTCCTTCCCCCTCACCTCCACTGCCACATGCTTGATGATGGTCAATTACCCAACGGTCGACCAAGACATAGATTGCCAAATCCAACAAGCTTGCGCCCTGCCGAGGTCAGTGAGCTTGTGGGTCACCTGATCTAGGCGAGCTTGAGCTCCACCCGAGGTCAGCTAGAGCCTGACATACCTCTAGTGAGCTCGGGCAAGACCCGAGCCTTGCCCAGCTTGCTAGATCTAGCGAGGACCAACCTCACTGGGCTCGGGCAAGCTCGGCTTCGCCGCCTCACCACAAGCCGACAAGCCTCGACCTCGCTGGAATCTAGTGATCACGAGCCTTGCCGGTCGCATTGCTGTGGCCAATGACTGGCCAAGGTCAAGGAAGAAGATAAAAATGAAAAAAAAAAAAAACTCGATTTTTCTAAAAGCAAAAAAGAAAACAGAAAACAGAAAACAGAAAATAAAATAAAATGAAAATGCATTAGTAAAAGAAAGGTGTAAGAAGTTCAAAAGTGAAAAACATCTTTCTTACATTTGAAGATTTTTTTTTCAATAATAAAAAAATGTTTTCCTTAATTATTTATTTTACATGAAATGAATGTCAAAAATCTGAATATATATATATATATATTTAAAATTATTTTCTATTAAACGAATTGATTCTAAAAAAATGATTAGTTGGGAAATGATGAAGACAGAATTCATCACTGTAATTCTGCCGACTTGCCCAGATAAAACCATTGCAAAAGACCATCAGACAATGACAGACGAAACAAGACAACGACCTCCACGTCAGTCTTTCTTTCTTTATTCTCGGTGGGGTGGAAAAACACCGTATTTCTTGTCCTTTTCCTTTTGCTTTCTTTGAGCATGTGCTGTCACGACATAAACATAGCAAGTGTCAATCTTTCTTCCTTTATTCTCGGTGGAGTGGAAAAACACGGTATTTCTTGTCCTTTTACTTTTATTTACTTTGAGCATGTGCTATCACGACAAAAACATAGCAAGTTGCTAAAGAGCGCTGGGCTCGGTGGCCACGGTGGGTAGAGTGTCATTTGAAGTCATATAAGTGGTGGGCCAAATCTAGGAAAAAAAGATAAACTATTTATGTTTGAAGATAAATATGATGTCAACTTCAAGAAAAGCACGTACTCTTTTTTAACAGACAAAAATAGCCATTATTATTTTTCCATCTAAATGAGTTTACGTGTCAAATGGTATTTACGTATTAAGTTGATATGACATTTTTTATTACTGAAAAAGTAAAAAGAAAAGCAAAGTTAATGATTTTAAACTCAAATTAAAATGATTTCTGAGAAATTAACAGAATCTAAAGCAAATGTCAAATTTTCCTTCTCTTTCTTCCTTTCAATTTGCAGAGAGATCACAAACATAAAACAAAATAACAGTGAAAAAGAGGTGACGACTGAAGGGAAAGCAAATTATGAATTGACAAAAATGCCCCACCATAGAATCCAATGCAATTTGTCAGTTGTCCTCGTGATTGGATAAGGTGGCCCCACAAATCAAACGAAAAATGCGCTCTCCTTGCCCCCACTAAATGAAATAATCGATACTTTATGTCAGAGTTAAAGTGTGGACAGTGGAAATTATCACCTCCTTTACTTGGCAACTTTTAGGGGGTGTTGGCAGTGAAACCACTTTTTCTCTTGCCCCAAAGGATAAATCAATCCCTTCCTCTAGATTGGCACGTATGCCCACTCCCGAAGACTTCAAGGATAATTTTCTGCTTAGAGACACGTCAACAGTCCTGGAGGTTTCTGGTAAAAAAAGAATCGATACACATATTAGAGTCAAGTTGTTCGTATTGGAAATTAACTTTTGCATGGTGCCATCCTTTAGAGCCAAAATATCGAATAGTTATACTTTGAAAATGATGGATTGATTGAGAATTTTTCTAAAGTAATGCCGTGTTCAAAACTCTATGGAAATATCTCAGAAGAAGCTTGGATGACCTTTGACACTTGATGCGTGTGTCATGGGCCGGTCCTGACACATGCGTTTTGTAATAAGTTGATGGAAAAGACCAATATCAGATTTGACTCTCGGTCACTATGAGAGGGAAGAGCTAGGCAATTTGTAGGAGTGCAAGGATCACATTTTGCCTTGATTCCTAAAGTCATTCATAATAGGGAACTTATTAAAAAAAAAAAAAAAACTAAACTTATAATACTTATGTCAGTTCAATTATAAATCTTTTAATTTGATTAATGTGTCCTAAACCTTTTTATCATTTGTAAATTTAGTCATTTTGGCAAATTCTAATAGAAAATTGCTAACAATGTGATTTAGTTAATGTTAGTCGTTCTATGTAGTATGATTAACGCTAACGTAAATAATTTCTACTTTTATTTTTTATTTATTTATTGAATTCATTATTATTTTTCTTTTTTAATATGTGGAATGAATAATGGAGTTGTGTGGATGCTTCTTGTCCATTATTTTTATTTTTCTTAGAACTTCGCTTCACAGAATTTGTAACTCTGTTGAATCTCCACTTCGTGTACTTTGTGAGCGAGGTAAGGAACATCGGAGCGACCCGTTGCTCTTCACGCAATTTCTTTTTATTTAGGATTTTGGCACATGGTTGGGTGGATTTAATAGATTTTGATCAAAATTTTAATCTGTCTTTTGTTAAAATGTACTGTCCCTTTTAAATTTCTCTCACATGTCAACTTAACAAATCCTACATATGTCATTAAATTTGTCCCTGATTTTGTACATGTGACAAAGAAAATTAATTTCTCACTAAAAAAATTAGGAGATGCGTCTACATCCATGCTCATCCGTCGTGGTACTACTTATTGAGATAACTTGAGGTTATAGATGATTCGCTAAGGTCCATCACTTAGAGCTCAACGATACTTACTATAACCTCTTGTTCATGGAGACGATAAGCATTTTATTCTTTTAGTTAGACAAATTTTTAACTGTAACCAGATATGTATCGCTCTATATTAAAGTATCGAGGATGATGCCTCGATCTAGAAAAGGATGACAAAATATGTTGAATAGAATAATCAAGCTGAAATTTGGGCTACAATTTCCAGCTTTTGTTTTAACATTAGTTATGACATGAAATTGTGGATAGATGGAGTCTTGATGAGTTGGGCCTTTTCTAGTTAGATTAATTTAGTAATAGATACAAGCATAAAGTTAGGATAACATGGAGATCATCCATATTGATCTTTACATGTGTGTTATGTTCATAATTTGTAATCCACCGACCAAAGATATGTTTTGAGAAAAAAATTTCAATTAAGGATGGGAAAATTATAGGCCTTTGCATAAAATATAACAAATTTTATTTTTCTCTTTTGTTATTAAATTGAGGAAGTTTTCTTAGCATGTGTTTGCATAGGTCTCTCTCTCTCTCTCTCTCTCTCTCTCTCTCTCTCTCTCTCTCTCTCTCTCTATATATATATATATATATATATATATATATATATATATATATATACATATTTTGGTCGAAAGAAAATTATATTCATTACTCGAAAGGATGCGAAGTATTTAATTTTCATGATAAAGCAAATCAAAACAGGGTATGAATATTGAAAAAGCCAAACCGTAACGCGAGGATCGATGGAGTACTAGCAAAGTTAAGCACAAACTTATTCCACATTGACTGCCGATCATTGGATCTAGTGCCTTTATCAATAATGAGCACACACCAGAAATTTCTCCTCCAATAAGTGTTGGAGAAATCTTCCTAGAGCATTTTGAAGCTAACAAAACGTTTCCATCAGTCTAGTCTGAAGATTTGCAGTCTCTACTATTTAAAGTCTGAAGACCTCCGGACTGCCAGACTCAAGACTCAAAGTCTATTCTCATTGACAATTCCTAATCCGTTGAAGAAGGCCTATCCAAGACTGGATGTTTCGTTAAGGATTTGACCTTATCGACTGGAGAAGATCTCTTGGCTGGATATGACATAATGGAATCCTTTATTTGATCAAGATTGATTCAGAGATTGAGGATCCGATGATTGGCGAAGTATACTTGGAAGGTTCTACTTATGGAAATCGAGATCCCGATTGTATGGGCGAGAAAGTGATTGATGGGCTATCGACATGTTCCTTAAATAGCTCGAATGATCTTCCTAATTAATTCTATCTAACGGGAAGATTGGAAGAATTCCTTTGGTAAGTGCCAACGGGTATGATGGCATAAAGGAGTATATTAGGAAGACGTTCCAGTTGTTCGAGTGTGTGCGCGATAGAAGAATTCCAAAGTCTGAAACTCCTTGTTCTTAGTCAATTCATTTACTGAGCAAAATAGTGTACGGAAAAGAGAGTCTATATTCTCGAGAAACCTTGAGGAAGTGTCGTAGAGTATCTACACTGTGAAATCAAGGGAGAGCCTTGTTGTAACAACTCTTTTGTTCATAGTGAAATCCAGCCGGTGGGCTGTCGGTGCGGAAGAGTGGACGTAGGCTTGGAATAAGCCAAACCACTATAATTTCTGTGTTCATTTTCTCTTCCCTACTCTCTATTTTACTTTGATCATAATTCGTTTTGTTAACAAAAGGAGAACTTCCTTTCTATTGTCTGCTTAGTATTGCTCTCTTATCTTGAGAAAATATTTTTACACCTATTCACCCCCCTCTAGGTGCTTATACTAGCTATCTCAATTGGTATCAGAGCTCGTGTACTCACTTTGTTTGAAGTGTTTTACTTCAGAGTTAAAGATCCATTGCTAGGATGTTGGCTCCAGGGCTGGTAGAAGGGCAAAGTAGTACCAGACCGCCTTACTTTGATGGAAAGGAATACAACACATGGAAAAAACAAGATGAAGGCGTTCTTAAGATCAAAGGATCCTCTGGAATGGGACGTTGTAGACAAATGAATCATTCCTAAAGCTGCACCTGTCTCAGAGAGAGGAAAAGAAGCTGTTGAGTCTAGTGAAATGACTCAGGAAGAGATAACCAAAAGACAAGCTCTTGATGCAAAAGCAATTTATTATTTATATTGTGCTTTGTCACCTACCGAATATAATGAATATCTTTTTGTGTTACAAATAAAGAAGTTTGGGATAAATTACATATTACCTATGAAGGAACCGATCGAGTGAAAGAAACCAGAATCAACATTCTCCTCGGTCAATACGAAGCCTTCAAAATGAAATCGGGAAAATCTATAACTGACATGTTTAGTCGTTTTACAGAAATCGTGAATGGTCTTGAAAATCAAGGTCAACCGATTTCTGATCCCATGAAGGTAAACAAACTACTGCGTGGACTCTTCAAGGATTTGAATCACATAAAGACCTCAATAAGGGAGACACAAAGAATTATGCCATTATCTGTTGATGAGTTGGTTGGGACTCTTCAGTCTTATGTGATATAGCTAGTATGCGGAATAAAATAAACTTCAAATAAAACAAAAGAGTTAGGGAAGAGAATAAGAACACAGAAATTATAGTGGTTCGGCTTAATCCAAGCCTACGTCCACTCTCCCACGATAAAGCCTTCTTGGCTGGATTCCACTAGGCAATCAACAAGAGATTACAACTTCGAGTGCAAACACTTAGTAGTAGATCACACTATCTCACTAAGTCACTCTTTTGGTATTTCTCTCACGATTACAAACGTTTAAGCTCTCCAAAGACAAGTGTGTGATCGAAGATCGCTCAGACTTTGGAATTATAAATTCTACGCTCCGTCTCTTACTTGCTCATCGGTTCTTCATCTCCTTAAATACTCCTCCACTTCCAAACTAGCCGTTGGACAGCATCCCAGAGAATCGTCTTCCAATATACCCATTGGACAGCTCTGTATCTAGAAGATTTGGTAGCCGTTGAGTGACAAAGGTAGAATCCCAAATTGATTCCGATCGCCCATACAAACGAAATCTTGGTTTCCATAAGTAAAGCTTCTTCGTGTAGAAAGTTCTTGTCTTCAATCAAATCAGTCTTGATGTGGAATCCAAACCAGATCACTAGCCGTTGTATGATTGGGCTTGAGTTACGATTCATCGAATCTGGATGTTAAGTCTGAGTCTGTAGACTTTACAATATGAGTCTGTAGACTTTACAATCTGAGTCTGCAGACTTTACGATATGAGTCTTGAGACTTTACAATCTGGTTCAACTTCAGCATAGTCTGTCTTCTGATTCATCATTTACGTTTAGTCTGGAATTAGTCAGAGTGAGCAGACTTCTGATGTAGAACAGACTTTGAGTATTGAGTCTGGCAGTCTTCAGACTTTGACACAGAAGTCTGGAAATCTTCAGAATATACTCTGGACATATGTTACGTTCAGTCTTCTGGCCGTCTTCTGACTTTGACAATATCCTTTACATGTTCTATTATCTGCATGGTCTATTACTCAACCATCAAACATGTTAGTAGCCTTTGATTTATTTTGTCATCTTCAAAACATCATAAGGGATTTCCCTAACAATCTCCCCCTTTTTGATGATGACAAAACAATCTCTGAATATGCAGATTTGTAAACATACTTTTAAATCAAAGGATATCAGAAGATAACAAATAGATTGAGCATAAGAATATATAGAAAAATAATCGCAGCTCAATATTATGCCATAGATAATATAATATCAACCAATCAGCACATATGCCTATTCATATATTCTCCCCCTTTTTGTCATAATCAAAAAGCGATAATAATGGATTCACGTAAAGAATGATAACAAATATTTTGCATGAATCACAATTTCCAAAAATCAGCTTTTATAAAGTAAGTCGAATATTAAAGATATGCAATGCAGCTCATTTCGATCATATATATATCAGGAAATATCCAATGAAAAACACAGATGCATCATGAAATTCACGTACACTTTTTGTCATAATAAAATGATAATATCAATAAGAGATTTGTTAATGACAAAATGTAATAATAGATGCACTAACCGGATTTTTTAGACAAATTCTGACACATTTACCTTTCATTCCATCAATAATAAGATCACGATCAATTAAAAAGATTTTTCCATAATTGATCAAAGCTCCCCCTCAATTTGTTGCCTTTTTGAGATGATCACAATTCTTTTCTTTTTCTTTTGGATTTGCTTTCTCCCCTAGATAGAATATATCTTCAATTGTCGTAGGAGATATTTTCTGATTGCACCAAAATCTGCGTAGATTCACAATCATCCTTCCCTTAAAGAATTTCCTGCAACCAACTCATTTCCCTTTTTGGTATCCATCAATTTGGATCCTTCCTTGACGTTAGAGCAAAATATATAATCTCCATAAACAAATATTCTTTCTTAATTCATCGTAACAAATTATTCAAAGGAAGAATATTATGCACAATGATATTTTGAAAAATAAATTCTCACTTAGCACAATAAAATCAGGGAGAATGAAATCTTTGAATATCTAAGAATATCTTGCATCATCACGTAAAACAGATTTTCACTTTGCAAAATATGATTAGATCTGAGAGTATAAAATTAGACAAAATAATCTGAATTATCTCAAATAATCATATGTGTTAAATCAAATCTCAACTCACAAATCACAAAAACAAACCATACGATTCCTTTTTCATAAAGCAAAATATGATCATTATAAAATCTCAATCAATCAAGGATATATCGAATCTCAAGCATAATGAGAAATTGAAAATAAAAATTCCTTACCAAATCCTCTTTCTTCTTTCTTCTTTATATCCTGCAAAAATAACTTATCTTTTCTTTGGTACCCATTTGTTCTCGATTTCCTCATCGGATTCTCGAGTCCGTATCCGAGTCAAACTTTGATTCCCGAGTCCGTGTTCGAATCGACTTTGATTCTCGAGTCGTGTGTCTCGAATCGACTCAAATTTTGAATGTGCCATCAAGCATATATTTTCTTGATCATCATCTTCTTTCATAATTCTTTTATGGCCATTATGCTTGTATTGACTTCTTCCATCGAATTTCCTTCCTTTTTCTACTCAGCTTTTTAAATTTCTCGACCATAAAGGCAAGTTCTTCATCGTCCATGTCATTTTCTGAGTCTGTTTCATCAAAAACAGCATTAGATATTAAAGCGATGGACTTCTTACCTTCGGGATCTTCATCATTGAGTTGTTCCACTTCATAGGATTGAAGAGTGCCAATCAATTCATCAACGGAGAGTGGCATAATCCTCTCGAGTCTCCCGGATTGAGGTCTTGACATGATTCCAATCTTTTGAGAGACCTCGCAAGAGTTTGTTGACCTTCATCGGGGTAGAAATTTGCTGACCTTGATATGCTAAACCATTTACAATTTCTGTAAAATGGCTAAACATATCTCCAATTGATTCTCCTTGCTTCATCTTGAAGGATTCATATTGGCCAAGCAAGAAGTTTACTTTTGTCTCTTTTACACGATCGGTCCCTTCATATGTAACATGAAGTTTATCCCAAACTTCTTTTGCTGTTTCACATGAAGAGATTCTGTTATATTCAGCAAGAGACAAAGCGCAATATAAAGAATAAATGGCTTTTGCATCAAGCGCTTCTCTTTTGGACAACTCCGTTCGAGACATAAGAGCGGGGGGTTTGGTTTCTTTGTTTTTGCCATTCTTGTTTGATGTAGACGCAGCGATGGGGTTGATTCCTCTTTCCACAACATCCCATTGCAAGAGATCTCTGGATCTTATGAATGCTTTCATTTTGTTCTTCCATACGTCGTATTCCTTTCCATCAAAATATGGTGGCCTTGTGTTGCTTTGCCCTTCCATAAGTCCCGGTGCCAACATACTAGCCATAAAGAATCTTTAGCTCAAAAGTAAAAACACTTTTATAAACCGAGTACTTGGCTCTGATACCAATTGATATAGCTAGTATGCGGAATAAAATAAACTTCAAATAAAACAAAAGAGTTAGGGAAGAGAATAAGAACACAGAAATTATAGTGGTTCGGCTTAATCCAAGCCTACGTCCACTCTCTCACGATAACAGCCTTCTTGGCTGGATTCCACTAGGCAATCAACAAGAGATTACAACTTCGAGTGCAAACACTTAGTAGTAGATCACACTATCTCACTAAGTCACTCTTTTGGTATTTCTCTCACAATTACAAACGTTTAAGCTCTCCAAAGACAAGTGTGTGATCGAAGATCGCTCAGACTTTGGAATTATAAATTCTACGCTCCGTCTCTTACTTGCTCATCGGTTAATCATCTCCTTAAATACTCCTCCACTTCCAAACTAGCCGTTGGACAGCATCCCGGAGAATCGTCTTCCAATATACCCATTGGACAGCTCGTATCTAGAAGATTTGGTAGCCGTTGAGTGACAAAGGTAGAATCCCAAATTGATTCCGATCGCCCATACAAACGAAATCTTGGTTTCCATAAGTAAAGCTTCTTCGTGTAGAAAGTTCTTGTCTTCAATCAAATCAGTCTTGATGTGGAATCCAAACCAGATCACTAGCCGTTGTATGATTGGGCTTGAGTTACGATTCATCGAATCTGGATGTTAAGTCTAAGTCTGTAGACTTTACAATATGAGTCTGTAGACTTTACAATCTGAGTCTGTAGACTTTACGATATGAGTCTTGAGACTTTACAATCTGGTTCAACTTCAGCATAGTCTATCTTCTGATTCATCATTTACGTTTAGTCGGGAATTAGTCGAGTGAGCAGACTTCGATGTAGAAACAGACTTTGAGTCTTGAGTCGCGCAGTCTTGAGACTTTGACACGAAGTCTGGAAATCTTCGAATATACTCGGACATATGTTACGTTCGGTCTTCCGCCGTCTTCGACTTTGACAATATCCTTTACATGTTCTATTATCTGCATGGTCTATTACTCAACCATCAAACATGTTAGTAGCCTTTGATTTATTTTGTCATCTTCAAAACATCATAAGGGATTTCCCTAACATTATGAAGTGGAACGAATCAATGAAGACGAAGATCCTAAAGGTAAGAAATCCATTGCATTAAAATCCAATGATGATTTTGATGTTACAGATTCTGAAGACGATATGGATGATGAGGAGCTTGCTCTCATGATAAGAAGATTCAGAAAGTTGAATAGAAAAGGAAGAAGATTCAATCCAAAGAAACAGAGTTTTCAAAAGCAACAGACTAAATCTGTTAAGGATGATGAATCAAATAGAGATGTAGTCTGCTTTTAATGTAAGAAAAATGGACACATCAGACCCAACTGTCTTCTTCTGAGGAAGAAGAAAGGAAAAGCTGAAAAGTATCGAAATGCTCTTAAAGCAGAAACCTGGAGTGATACAGAATGTGAAGAAAGTGATGATGATTATGCCAATATATGTCTGATGGCACAATCTAAATTCAGATTCAAACTCCGAGACAGACTTATTCGGACAAAGTGAATTTGAGGTGAGTAACTTTAAAATCCCTATTAAAATTTCTAAATACATTGATGAGTTGTGTTTTAGTCTTAAAACTTCTCTTAAAAGGATTTCCGAACTTAAAAGGAAAATTCTGCTCTAAAACAACAGGAAAATGTTTTGAAAGAAAAGGTGAAATGTTTAGACATGAATGTTTCTACTCTTAAAGAAAGCGAAGACAATCTTTCGAAAGAAAATGTATTTTTAAAAAATGACATATCAAATATTTCCAAAAGATTTTCAATAGGATCTGAGAAACTTGAGAAAATTCTTTCAGCACAAAGACCTTATTTCAATAAATCTGGTTTGGGAATGACTGTGGAAACCATTCCTTTAATTGATTTTCCTAAAGTGAAGGAAAGAATTAAGCAAAGACCCACAAGAGATGCTTACAAAAATCATTTTAAAAAGGTCTTTGTAAAACCAGTAGGTTGCAATGCTCTCAGATGTTTTAAGTGCAATAGTTCAGATCATTTTGAGAAAGAATGTCATATGGTTTGGAAACCTGTTAAGAAAGTATGGGCAAAAACCGCACATAATACTAACATCAATGGACCCAAGAAAATATGGGTACCAAAGAAAGTTTGAGTCTCTTTTTAAATGCAGGTCACTATCAAGAAGAAGGAAAAATGGTATCTGGATAGTGGATGTTCAAGACATATGACGGGAGATTCAAATTGTTTCATAAAGCTCGTTCAAATAAATGGTGGAAAAGTCTCATTTGGAGGAAACAGCAAAGGAAGAATTGTGGAATTCGGAACTGTAAAGATTGGAAACCTCACAATCAGCAATGTTTCCTTAGTGGAAGACTCAACTACAATTTGCTTAGTATCAGTCAGCTGTGCAATACCAGTTTCAAAATCAACTTTCAAGAGGGAATATGTTTAGGAACCAGTAAAGATTCTACTCAGTCATTCATGGGTCGAAGACATGGAAATATTTACCTCTTGGATGTTAAACCAGATGAATCGCAATGTCTAATCTCAATTCAAGACGAAGCGAACTTATGGCATAGAAAACTTGGGCATATCAATATGAAGCAAATAGCCAAAATTTCATCAAAAAAGCTTGTTCGTGGTCTACCCAATCTGTCATACCAAAAGTCTGATCTATGTACACCATGCGTATTGGGAAAGCATGTAAGAAATTCCTTTAAACCAATAAATCAAGTTTCCACTAATCGTGTACGCAGCTTCGCATATGGATCTCTTTGGACCAACCGGAACTCGAGCATTGGAGGTAAGAAATATTGCCTAGTAATTGTGGATGACTACTCACGATTTACTTGGGTATATTTCCTGGTAAGTAAGTCTGAAACATTTTCTTACTTTGAAAATTTTGCTAAAAAAGTCCAAAATGAAAAAGGGTATGTTATTTCAAGTATAAGAACAGACCATGGAGGTGAATTTGAAAATCAAGATTTTACAAAATTTTGTGATGAATCTGGTTTTCAGCATGTGTTCTCCTCTCCATATACTCCAGAGCAAAACGGAGTTGTAGAAAGAAAGAATAGGTCGCTTCAAGAAATGGCTAGAACTCTTTTAATTGAAAGTAACATCTCTTCACGTTTTTGGGCTGAAACAGTTTCTACAGCATGTTATATTATTAATAGAGTTTTTCTAAGGCCTATTCTGGAAAAAAAAAATCCCTATGAGTTATTCAAAGAAAAGAAGCCTATTGTTTCATATTTTCATGTGTTTGGATGTAAATGCTTTATATTGAAAAATGCAAATGATCGAGTTGGCAAGTTTGAAGAAAAATCAGATGAATGCATCTTCCTTAGATATTCTACCTCAAGCAAAGCCTACAGAGTCTACAACAAGAAGACTCAATCTGTGGAGGAATCAATGAATGTCAAATTCCAAGATTCTATGCAAAATGAATCTATTCAGACTCATCTTGAAGAATCTGAACCTGCTCCAGACTCTTCAAAGTTTATATCTCAAGAAGCAACTCAGACTTCGAAAGACCAGCAACAAATGATTATTGAAGATTCAAATGAAGGAAGTGATCAACAACCTGTCAAATCAACCAGTAACTAGAAGCATAAGTCTAGTCATCCCAAAGATCTCATTATTGGCGACATTAATAAAGGAATTCGCACAAGATCCAAAAGGCGCGAAGAATCTAGTGCTGTAGCTCTTATTTCTGAAATATAACCCAAAATCATAGAAGAAGCTCTATCTGATGAAAGCTGGATTGAAACCATGCAAGAAGAACTCAGGCAATTCAGTATTAATGATGTCTGGGAGTTGACTCCTAAATCGAAAGGTAAATCTATTATTGGAGCTAAATGGGTTTTTAGGAACAAGATGGACAAAAAAGGAAAGGTCGTAAAAAACAAAGCAAGACTCGTGGCCAAGGGATATACGCAAGAAGAAGGGATAGATTATGATGAGACTTACGCACCAAGAGCGAGGTTAGAAGCAATTAGATTATTACTTGCTTTTGCTTGTTATAAGAATTTCAGGTTATTCCAAATGGACGTCAAAAGTGCTTTCCTGAATGAATTTATCCATGAGGAAGTCTATGTGGAGCAACCACCTGGGTTTGAAGACCCAAGGAAACCAGACTCAGTATTCAAACTGAAAAAGGCCTTATATGGTTTAAAGTAAGCACCTCGAGCTTGGTACGACAGAATGAGTAAGTTTTTAATTCAAAACGGCTTTGTCAAAGGTAAAGTAGACACTACTCTGTTTATCAAAATAGAAAGCAAAAGTTTTTTGCTTGTTCAAATATATGTTGATGGTATTATTTTTGGATCCTCTAATGAAAGTCTGTGCAAGAAATTCTCTAAGTCTATGCAGGATGAATTTGAAATGAGCATGATGGGTGAACTAACCTTTTTTCTTGGGCTTCAAGTGAAACAATTGAAGGAAGGAACTTTTATTCATCAAGAAAAATATGCTAATGATCTTGTCAAAAAGTTTGGACTGGAAAATTGCAAAAAGACTGATATACTAATGTGAAGTTCTTTGAAGATAGACAAAGATGAAGGAGGAAAGAAAGTTGACCAGAAGCTATACAGGAGTATCATTGGTTCACTTCTTTATCTTACTACTTCGAGACCTGACATTTTGTTTAGTATTTGCATTTGTGCTAGATTTCAAGCAAACCCTAAAGAATCTCATCTAAGTGCTGCAAAGCGTATTATCAAATACATTGCATCAACTTCAAACCTTGATCTTTGGTATCCTAAAAAGTGAGACTTTACTCTTCTTGGATACTCAGACGCAGATCTAGCCGGATGCAGAGTTGATAGAAAGAGCACCTCGGGTACCTGTCAACTATTTGGAAGCAGGACAGTGTCTTGGTTTTCAAGGAAGCAAAATATTGTGGATAAAACAACAGCTAAGAGACTTTGGAATTGAAGATTTATGCACGGAGATTAACTGGGACAACACCAGCGCAATCAATCTCACCAAGAATCCAATTCTTCACTCAAGAGCAAAGCATATAGAGATTCGACATCACTTCATTAAAGATCATGTTCAAAATAGAGAAGTTTCGATTCAGTTTGTTGATTCAAAGAACCAACTGGCGGATATATTTACAAAGCCTTTGGAGAAAAATCAATTTGAAGTCATTCGTTCCAGACTCAACATCTTGAGGTTTGAAGAAGTATAAGTCTAGAGACTCTCAGACTCAGACAATCAAGATTTTTGACTGTAAATTATTTTATTCTCTCTCAGATTAAATCTCAAAAATGTACGATCATTTATTTATAATTGATTTTTGCTATTTTAAATTTCCGTGATTAGTGCAATTTTTCTTTTTCGAAAATAGAGTTAATTTTAAATGACAGTTATCTAATTTTTTTTT
Source organism: Eucalyptus caleyi (assembly GCA_014182885.2). Taxonomy (NCBI): domain Eukaryota; kingdom Viridiplantae; phylum Streptophyta; class Magnoliopsida; order Myrtales; family Myrtaceae; genus Eucalyptus; species Eucalyptus caleyi. The sequence goes on from CM024467.2 coordinate 47,816,635, forward strand.
ATTTAGAAAAGGGAAGTTATTTTTTAAAAAGGCATCTTCTTACTTTCCATTACGACGTTTTGTATGCCTCTCTTCGACTGACCTATATACTGTCGGTTCCTCTTTGTTTAACTCCAAAAACCATAAAAAGCAGAAGAGAAATAAGCATAGGTGAAAGAAATAGAGGAGGGAGAAGGAGAAGAAAGAGATGCAGAGGAGGAAAGAATTGAAGAAGAAGAAGAAGAAGAAGAGGAAAGAGGAGATCAAGAGGAAGGAGAGCATGAGGAACACTCTTCTCCACCTAAAGGCATGGAAACAGGGGGAGATCGTGAGAAAAGAGGAATGTCCTCATATCCTGCCACCAGTGAATGAGCCAGCCGCTCTCCAGCAAATTCAAAGGACATCTATGCCTCTCAATTTCCTGAGGAGGGACATGATGTTTTATCGCCCAATCTACGAGACTATGCTGATTTACTATCGTTTGCCTTTACTCCATTTGATCGTGCATAAGCCAGTACGCAGACTGATAATTTAGCAGATTTTCGCATAATTCTTGATGTTCTCTTAGAAATGCGGGGTCAGATATATGCTCTGGGATGCGAAGTTCAGAATTTGTAAACTGCAGGTCAAGCTTCTTCAGTTTCTTTGAATGATCAGATCCAAGCCCTTGCTCTTTAGATTCAAGCAAATGCTAAGGGTGAAGAGGTGGCTCAACTGAAGGAAGAATTGAAAAAGCTGGAAGGCATTGTCCAGTCATTGGGAGATTTCCAGCTTGTTCGTATTCCCAAGCATTCTTGATTCCATTCTCTTTCCATCTCAACCTTTTTTATGATGACAAAAAGGGGGAGAGATGTAATTTGAACTTTGAACTTGAACTTTGAACCTTGAACTTTTTGAACTTGAACTTTTGATTTGTTTTGATGTTTGACTTGACTTTTGTGTCTGGCCGTGGACTGAATCTAGGATTTGGGTTTGACTGTTTATATTAAGTACTATTGATATCTTATGGATGGCGTTACTCATATGCAAGACTAACCTATTTTCTGTGGTTGCAGATTCTAGTGTTATCATTAAGCCATTTATCTTTATGAGATATCCATATTTGCTTGAGTAATGTTTTGCAGGTCAAAGTTATCCAAATCTGTAGGAAAGTTTTGTCACCATAAAAAAAGGGGAGATTGTTGGAGAAATCTTCCTGGAGCATTTTGAAACTGACAAAACGTTTCCATCAGTCTAGTCTGAAGATTTGCAGTCTCTACTATTTAAAGTCTGAAGACCTCCGGACTGTCAAACTCAAGACTCAAAGTCTATTCTCATTGACAATTCTTAATCCGTTGAAGAAGGCCTATCCAAGACTGGATGTTTCGTTAAGGATTTGACCTTATCGACTGGAGAAGATCTCTTGGCTGGATATGACATAACGGAATCCTTTATTTGATCAAGATTGATTCAAAGATTGAGGATCCGATGATTGGCGAAGTATACTTGGAAGGTTCTACTTATGGAAACCGAGATCCTGATTGTATGGGCGAGCAGGATTGATGGGCTATCGACATGTTCCTTAAATAGCTCGAATGATCTTCCTAATTGATTCTATCTAACGGGAAGATTGGAAGAATTCCTTTGGTAAGTGCCAACGGGTATGATGGCATAAAGGAGTATATTAGGAAGACGTTCCAGTTGTTCGAGTGTGTGCACGATAGAAGAATTCCAAAGTCTAAAACTCCTTGTTATTAGTCAATTCATTTACTGAGTGAAATATTGTACGCAAAAAAGAGTCTATATTCTCGAGAAACCTTGAGGAAGTGTCGTAGAGTATCTACACTGTGGAATCAAGGGAGAGCCTTGCTGTAACAACTCTTTTGTTCATAGTGAAATCCAGCCGGTGGGCTGTCAGTGTGGAAGAGTGGACATAGGCTTGGAATAAGCCGAACCACTATAATTTCTGTGTTCATTTTCCCTTCCTTACTCTTTGCTTTACTTTGATCATAATTCGTTTTGTTACAAAAGGAGAACTTCCTTTCTATTGTCTGCTTAGTATTGCTCTCTTATCTCGAGAAAATATTTTTATACTTATTCACTCCCTCTAGGTGCTTATACTAGCTATCTCAATAAGTACAGCATTGCCAGTTGGTCGTGCACACCTTGGCTCGGGTTCCTCTACACCATCATTGTACAGAGACGAGTACAATAGATTCAACAAACACAGATCTAACCTATTTTTTTGGACTTTGTGGAGTCATGGGAAGCTTCTATTAGTTAATCTGGCTTGTTTCACAAGTTTTATATCATTTGTGCACTTAGTTGATCATTTTCCTTAAATCCAAAAAAAAAAAAAAAAGGCTTGAAAGTCCGCAATACAAATTAATCTTCCACCCCCTGTGTGATCAATTCCCTTAAATCCAGAAAAAGAAAAAAAAAAAAGATTCTTTATGGCAATGGTTGCAATGTGCATCAGTCGGTGTGGTTTGTACGAACTACCAAGTCGATTGTCAACTTTTCACTCTTCCCGTCTTGCCAGCTTTTAATGATTTAAAATGAGGATTTTTCAATTCAAAATGGATTTGAGCGATCTGAGCTGTGTAGGTCACACAAATCGCCAGGTAAAATGATCCCTTCCTTAGTGAACTGAGTTCAGACTAGACTATGTTGAATTCTGCGAGTAAAGTATGACGACCATGACTATAGGCAAATGCTTTGAAGCCTAGATGTTCGATGGTCTCCTGACTGCTTGCTACAGAGTCTTAAAAAATTTCTCACAATACAAAATTAGTAGCACCCGTTAAAAGATTATTGACTCGTTGAAAAATTACCATCACATAGTGTTACCCTGTGCTCTTTAACATGAGATTATACAAGAAGACCCCACCCTGGAGACAAAAACAGAGTCATGAGTGATTGCCCAACTTGCCGAGATAAATAATTGCATATCGTACAAAGACAAACCAAACAAGGCGACAAAAGTCGAGAAATTTGATTGAAAGACATACGGTCCCAAATTGGTCTTTGGCTACTGCATGTTCTCACGTAATTGGTCTTTTGGTGGGAAATATATAAGAAAATATTCTAAATTTATTGTATTTATATCATTTCGATTATAAATTTTTTAATTGAACTGGTTTAATTTTATATTTTTTACATCGTTACCATTTAAGTCCATCCGGTTAATTTAAATTGGAAATTACTGATATAGACGCCGACTGTTCTATGTAATATAATCCTTCAATAGAGGACAAAAGTAGAGCAAAAATATCCAAAACTTTATGTGCTTACACTACATCTTGAATAAAGTTGACGAAATTTTTATAAATTAACAACGAGCTCATGCAGAAAATGCATAAATACATGAATCAAAGTTGAGGGCCCCTTGTAAAGATTTTCGCGTGCCCTCCTTTCGAATAAAAAACGGGTGAATTAGAAATTGACTAAATTGACCACTCCGTTCTCCAGTGGAAGGTAATGTTTTGAGAACCAACTAAGCTGGTATGTGATTCCACCAAGTCCAATCGTTTGTGCGACCTGATTTGAATAAAAAGAATGTATTAAGAAAAAGAAACAACGTGATGATGACTTTGAAAAAGTCAGGTGTGAAGAATTCGTAAGCTTTGAAGGATGTGGGGTGCCGTGTGATGGGTAAAATTGAAATGTGTTCTCTTCTATTTGTGAAGGAGCAACGCAAAGATGAAATTATGATAATAGGATCGTGTTTGAGAAAAAAAATCAAATTGTGTTCGAGTTTCGTAAAGCGGTACAATAGGATAGAACTCATCGCACGGTCCTGTCCACCTTGTCCCATATGAAATAAATTACGAGTGACCCTCAGGCAAAGACAAACGAAGGTGGAAGGCAAGTAATGGGCTGTTGATACGGTCCCAAATTGGATGGCATCATGACATCCTAAACAATCAGGGGGCTATTGACCTCCACGCCTCATGATGTTTTTAATTTCAGCAAGTGTTATCGTATTAATTGGCTAATTCAAAATCTCACTAGCTATCGTGTTAAGAAAAATGAACATAGACCTTTTTTAATTCACAAAATTTAATGGAAGTTAAAAGATTTAGACAGCACACAGCTAGCTTCTCCTTGAAGCTCCTCGTCCAAGATATAAAGTGAATAGAAACCCAAGCCACCTGAATAGACTTGTAAATCTTTCCCAAATAAGCATGATTGCAAGGGTAATTGCAGGACATTTTGCTTAATTGCCATTTTCGTGTTCGAGCCCCCACGCAAACGTAAGATCGTCCAATGCATTCACTCTATGTTCCTAGAATTCCATGGACATAACAATACATAGACTCCAAGACATCTAAAGCCAATTCACCCCAAGAAAAGCATCGTCCTATTACAAAAAGAAGCACATCTCAAGTGTCAAAATTTAGCACAAGTAAATACATAGGTGGCAAAACTTCTAAGATGTACATTTAAGTGTCACTTTTTTGAAAATTGGACACTTAAGTGTCAACTTCAAATTTTATTAATAAAAATTGGTTTACGTGGTTGCCGGGAATCTAATGTGGCTCATTAGAAATCCAACGTGGCTCATTGTTGGCACTTGGCACTTAAGTGTATTTTTTAAAAAGTTTTTGCACTTATATGTTCACCCGTGCTAAGTTTTGACACTTGAGATGTCCGCACATCTTCTACTATGCTTGAACCTCAAAGGAAAGAAAAGAGGAGCATCTTAAGTTGATCCATAACCAGATGCTGAATAGTCGAACTGATACGCTAAAGAAATGTTTTCCATCCGTGTGGGATCCAACCTATCTAATATAACTTCTGTCCTCCCAAGTTCCTCAAGCATCCGATTTCTTCTCCACAAGTACACAACTGCAATTGGATCACTCTTCAAGAATCCATTGATCAAAATTTACAAACCTTTAAGAAAGCTCAAATTTGGGGGGATGCAACCAAGCATAAATCTCTTCGAATCAATCATTCATTGGAATTATGAACTACTTAACTATATTAGTTTAGGTTTCTCATGTCGTCGCCTGAAACTTGATGAGAAGTATACATGCTAGTTTTGACATGAGTTGAAGTGCTATGGCAGAAATTTTGGTAGATGAGAGTTGCCGCATGTGAAACATACAGGTCAAAAAGAAAATAGCATAACGTACGCATGCAAAGACTCTCCTAAAAGTGTTTTCTGTGGCACAAATGAGCCTTCTCGTCATAAAGTAATTCAGCAACACTCCGGCATTGAAGGCACAAATAACAGAGATTAACCATTAATGCATATACCATATGTTTTCATGTCTTAATTTCATTAGCATGAGAGGACATAAAATCAAGTTTTAATACAAGTTGCTGAAAGTTTACTCCAAAAATATAAGAAGAATAGTCCGAGGAGAATGGTTACGCAAATTTAGAAAGTCATCGATTGAAGAAGAATGTCACTAGTTGCCAGCTAATCAATCACGAAACCATAGAAAAATGCTGTAAAGTTATATTCGGTGCAGGTGCCGATGGTTTTCCCTTTATTTTCGGTCGTCCACTGCAATTGTCTCCTCTCTATGTACTTGTGCACTCGCATCACAAACGGGTATTCGCATCGCAAACGGGTAAAAGCACCATATCTTTAACATCCATAGATATCGACTAGTAAGAATTCACATGATTTTGACAAGAATACACGTCAACATCCTCGAATAATCAGGAACCTGCACTAGGGTTCCTCGAATTCAATGGTGTTATCGGGCATGCAGCAAGCCGTGTCCTTTGTGGTGCAGTTAGCATTCTTGTAGTAAGATTTGGGGCCTTTGTTGCTTGAGGGGGAGGATTCACATTTCGATCTACTCTCTACTGCATGTCAAGAGATGTGATAGATAACCCACCACCATCCAAAACTTGAAGAAAGACCTAATCTGACAATCCATCAGCAGTTCACTTCTATCTTCTTATGCATCTCCCTTTTGTTGCCATAGTCCTTTTAATCCCTCGTTACTCCTCGTTTGTTTTGGTTTTTCATTATGATCACCTGATACTTCCTGTTATCAACAGAAATGATCAGAATAATATTTGATGTTCTTGTCTCTTAGTTTTCTTGAGTGTATTTTTCTTTTCTTTTATTATTATTTTTTCACAATTAATGTGTTGTACATGTGCTATGTGGAGTTGACAATTGGCGACTTCTTGTCATCTAATTATAGTTTATCTAATTAACCATTCATAAAAGAGATTCCAAGAAAAATTTCTTATTACGAGCATGGCGGATTTTTTCCTTCACTCTTTTTCTATATTGTTAACTTTTTTTGAGAACTCATCATAATCCTCAAATTAAAGTAAACTAACAAAATATTTGCTAAAATAACAATAAAAATTAGATCATTAGATAAAGCTTGCAAGAGAGCAAGAGCGCACATGTTGGCATGCGGCAAGTAATAACCACTTTCACATGTACATAGATACATTGTCAATGATCAAATCTTAACCTTATGGTAACACTGAATGAATCCGTGTCCATTATTTTCTCTTGCGTCTCTTCAACGCCAAGACCAGCAAAACAGGCCCCTCCTCTGGACATGGAAGATATTTTCTTTGTTCTGTCGGGTAATTGGACAAAAAGGCCACGCAAATCGAAGCGGAGGAAATTCAGAAATGATGAGGATGGAACTCATTCGCTGTGGATCTGTCCAACTTGTCCGGATCAACAGTTGCAAATGACTAAGGGCGCATTTGGTAACGTTTCTGTTCAAAAATTATTTCAGAAATGTAAATAGAAAAAAAGTGTTTATGTTTTGGGGAAACAATTTTGAACAGAAAGATGCATTTAGTAGAATTTGTTAAATAAAAAATGAAGTAAAACACGCGTTTGGTAAATTTATATTCTTTTTTTTTGTTTCTTTTAATTTTTTAATATTTTTATTTTCTTTTTCTTTTTTCTTTCTTTTTTATTTTTCTTCTTTCGACCGGCCGCCGGCCTCCGCGATGGCCACGGGGCCGGCAGCCTCGCCCAACCACGGTGAGGCTCACTGGTCCCCGTGGTTGGGCGAGACTCAGTCTCGCCTTGGCTAGGCGAGCTCGAGCTCGCCCAGCTTCATGGCGAGGCCCAGCCTCGCCGGATTTGGGCGAGCTCGAGCTCCCCAGCCAAGGCGAGGCTCGGCCTCGATGGGGCGGCGACCGGCCAAAAGAAAAAGAAGAAAAGAAGAAGAAAGAAGAGAGAGAAGAAATAATTTTTTTTTTTTCTTCAAAGTATTTTTAACAAAAAACTTTTTTTTTTTTTGTTTGTCATTAGGATGTGTTTTAACAAAAAAATAATTTTAACAGCAATCTGCAACCAAACGCGTTTTGTTGTTTTTTTTGTTAACAAAAAAAAAAATCTGTTCCAGGAACAGATTCCAGGAACGAAAACATGCACACCCTAAGACTTTTTCTGTGCCTTCTGAATCACATCCCAGCATGAATGGGACTCATGTTTCTTTTTCTAAGCTATGAATCTTACACAATAAAATAAGATCATTTATCAATTACTCTATGGTCCAAGTTTTTCAGCTATATTGTAAAAGATTAGAAGCCTATTTTATCGGACCAAATAGACTCACTTCTGTTAATTAATTTATTTCCTTTCACGAGAATTCGATTTCATTTAGATCATTTGAGTATTCAATGTGATCACTTCCCTTAAATTGAACAAAAAGAAAAGAGCTTCAAAGTCTGCAATACAAAACAATCTACAACTTGCTATGTGATCACTTCACTTATATCCCCCCCTCCCCAAAAAAAAAAAAAAAAAAAAAAATCTTTACATTTTTAGTTGCCATACACAAAAGTTGGCATGGTACTTACCAAGTCGATGATAAAATTTTTTATTCTCCCCCTATCTTACCAGCTTGTAATGAGTTAAAATGAGGATTTTTCTAGAAATTATTGTTCAAACTCGGTTCAAAATGGATTTCAGAGATCTGAGATGTGCAGGTCACTCAAATCGCTTGCTAAAATGATCCCGCCCATAGTGAACTGTGTTGAGACTAGAATGGGTTGAATTCTGTGAGTAGATTATGACGGCCATGACTATGGGCAAATGCTTTTAAGGCTAGATGATCGATGGTCTCCTCACTATTTGATATAGGATCTTCTTAAAAAATTTCCATCAATACAAAATTAGCAGCCCTCGTTAAAAAATTACCGACTAGAAAATTATCGTCACATAGTACTACCCTGTGCTCTTTAACATGAGATTGTACAATAATGCCCCACCTAGTAGACAAAACCACAATCATGAATAGTTGCCCCAACTTGCCCAGATAAATGATTGCGTATTGTACAAACACAAACCAAACAAGGCGAGAAAAATCAAGAAATTTGATTGAAAGACGTATGGTCTCAAATTGGTCTTTTGTTAATAGACGTTCCCATGTAATTGGTTTTTTCTGAAAAAAGGAAAAGAAAAGAAGTTTCAAAGTTATTGCGTTAATGCCAATTCTTTCACTCCAAATTAATTATATATCATTTTACATTGATATCAATTGAATTCATCTAGCTAATTTAAATTAAAAATTACTAACATAAATACTAATCGTCTTACATAATGTAACCTTTGAATAAAGGATGAAACAAGTGTAACGCAAAGATATCCAAATCCCCATTATATGCTTACACTATACCTTGAATAAAATTAATGAAATTTTTGTAAATTAGAGCGTGCTTGTACAATAAAGAGATTTTTCTGCATGTATACATAAATCAAAGTTGAGGGCCCCTTATAAAGATTTTCATGTGCCCTCCTTTCAAGAAAAAAATGGGTGAACTATAAATCGACCACTCCGGTCTCTAGTTGAAGGTAATGTTTTGAGAATCATATCGAGCCGCTAGTGATTCCACTAGGTCCAATCATTTGTACTAATCAGGGTTGGAATAAAAAGAATGTGCTAAGAAAAAGAAGCATCATGATGATGATTTTGAAAAAGGTCACATGCAAAGTATTCGAATGCTTTAAAGGACGTTAGGTATTACACAACGAGTAAAATTGAAATGTGTTATTTTCTCTTTTATAGAGGAGCACTGGAAAGATGAGATTAACATAATCGGCTTATGTTTGGAAAGAAGATAGAAGTGTTCAAGTCTCAAAAAGCAGTACAATCATACGGAACTCGTCGCGTGGTCCTGTCGACCTTGTCCCAGATGAAATAATTGAAAGGGACCCTCGAACAAAGACAAAACAAAACGAAGGTGGAAGGCCTGCCACGGCTCTTGCGTTTGAGAATGAGTCATCTTGGAGCATATCAAAGTTGTGTCCGAATTTCCGAAGGGTGGTACGTTTGGATAAACCATAAGTGCTTATTAAATACGAAATCTTAAACGAGGCAAATTTACTTCTTTAAGCCTCCCCTTTTCCAATCCCTTCATGTTAATCGGCAGGATATATTTTCTTAGTTCGGTTTGTAAATGTGCCACGTGGCCCAACATATTAAAGTTAAAGGGATATTTCGAAATGGCGAGGACGGAACTCATCACGTGGTTCAGTTCACGTTGTCCAGATAAATAATTGCAACTGCTGAAACAAAAACAGACAAAACACGGCAACATTTTTGGTGCAGGTGTGGGTCCCATAAACCGTGACGTTTTCCTCAGCAAATGATCTCCCCATAGGACTCCCTTTCTTATGACCCAAAAAAAAAAAAAAAGACTCCCTTTCTCCCCAACAAATGAGTGGAAAGAGACTAACTCTTTTTATAAGCCACGATTCATACAAGGAAAAACATTATCTAAAAAGCCTAAGCAATAATTTCTTGATCGCCATGTGCATCTTCTCATACTCGTGCGCACAACAGAATATATATAGTGTGTGTGTGTGTTTCTTAATTACTTTATGTTTGAAAATATCTGAACTTATGAACCACCACTGTTGCTCTAGTTGATAGCAGGCCAATTCTATTTGACCATATGGGCTCATGTGAAGCTTTTGTTAGTGAATTTGGGCCTCTTCAGGTGAAATGAATTTCACTTAAATTGTTTGATTCTTAAAGATTGAGTTATGCGCACTAGCCAAATTGGATGACATCATGACATCCTAAACAATCGGGGGTAATCAACCTCCACTCCTCATGATTATGTTTTTAATTTCAACAAGTGTTATCATTTTAATTGGCTAATTCAAAATCTCACTAGCTGCCGTGTGAAGAAAAGTGGACATAGACATTTTAATTCATAAGATTTAACAGAAGTTAAAGGTTCTAGACAGCACAAGGCTAGCCTCTCCTTGAAACCTTGGTCCAAGTCATAAAGCAAATAGAAACCCAAGTCATCTGAATGGATATGTAAAAATTTCCCAAATACGCATGACTGTGAGGGTAATTGCAGGTCATTTTGCTTAATTACCATTTCACGTTCGAACTCCTACGCAAACGTAATGATCGTCCAATGCATTCACTATTTTTCCAGAAACCCATGGACACTGCAATAGGATAGACTACAGGACAGCTAAAGCCAATCCATCCCGAGTAAAGTATCGTCCTACCATACTAAAACATCAAAGGAAAAGAAAAGAGGAGCATCTTAAGTTGAAAGTGTAGGTTTAAAGTGTAGGTTTAGTCATTTATTTGTCACAGCTAAATTCTCCAACAGTTGAAAGTGTTATGGCATGCCTGTTGGCGCTCAAATTAACTTATTGGGTTTGGGAATTTTGAAAAGAGCAGAGTAGGCCCAATACACGGGAATTTGCGGAGATTGGGCAGAATGCCAACAATCGACAAATAGAAGTCTTGAACAATGCAACAGGGGAACTCTCTGAAATCGACGAGATAAGAATGGAAGTAGTTACAAAAGTCGGCATTAGTGAATATATCGGCAAGGTAGAGTGGTTATTGATAAAGAGACGAGGCTTTCGAAACATTTTAAATATCAAAATGATAAAAGCTAAAAGCAATTATCTGCGGATCACCATTATAAATAGCTGAAGAACATCAATGTAAATGACCTTTCGCCAAAATTGACAATCGATCATTTAGTTTTCAATCGTTATCTTTCATTTTATCGCACTTTTACACTAAATCATATCTTTACTTTTCTCATGTTTTCCTCCATTTTAGTTTTGCCAGTAGTTTAGATAAGTCGCTTTCTTTCTGGAGCCACACAAAACCTATCACAAACAATAAAACTGAAACCTTGCCCCTTCAATGAAAGATTTTGTCGAGGGAACATTTCACCAGCGAACAATGCCTTAATTTTAGTGATAGCTATTTTCTAAGATTTTGCAATTTAATCCCAGGAGTTATCATACTTGCATACAAAATTATGTGCAACCACGTCTTCAATTTTTTTTTTCTAATTTAAATTTTCTTAATGGTGGGTAGCTATATCTATTCATTTCCTAATAATTATCATCGTCGTTTTCTAATAGTCAGTTGCAAAATATATGCAATTAATATTTTGTGATGAAATTTTCTAGTAGCAGAGGATATTATTATTATTATTATTATTATTATTATTATTATTATTATTATTATTATTATTATTATTATTATTATTCATTATTGATTCTCCAATGTCATCTATCAATTATGGGCTATCATGTCATATTTAGTTTTCAATATTGTGAAAATCTATTAACCAAATTATGAGAGTCCGCAATTTAGGGTTAAAGGGATATCATATCACAATATGTACCTCTATATTGTTAAAATTTTTATAAGAACTCATCATAGTCTTCAATTTAAAGTAAACTAACAAAATAGTTGCTAAAATAACAATAAGAATTAGATCTATAGATAAAGCTCGCACAAGAGCAAGAGCGCATACATGCTGCTACGTGGCAAGTAACATCCGCTTTCATGTGTATAATTTAAGGTCACACAATAAATGGGCTTACTAATCAAGCCCACTTCAGTTAAAACTCTTAAGCCCCCTCCCAAATATAACCCATAGTGCAATCCAAGCCCATCTAAATTACTGCCCAAAATACTAAAAATGAAACAAACTCAAGTCCCTACGAACAAAACCTAGCCCACTAGACCAAACTGGGCCCCGCTTAATTAAGCCAATTAAGCCCATCTTATTTACTCCTCCCCATATCGTCTACTTACTTTTTTTTTTTTTTTTTCTTTTTGTAATTACTTTTTTTTTTTTTTTTTTTTTTTCTATTTTCCCTTCCCCGACATTTCCTCCTGTCACCGACTACGCTTGGCTTCCTATTCCCAGAACTTCAACTTTTGTTCTACACCTCACGACCAACCGAGAACATATGGTTCAACTACTGATTCCTATGAAACATAAAACAAACTCGGTGGCGGGGGCGAAACAAATGAACTCACAGGAACATAATAATATGGTTCTTGATCGACCAAAAAGTCATTCATCATTCAAAAGACCCCTGACGTAGGACACACCAAGACCCGATGTCTGCGGGGGTGCCGATTTCCTCTTGTTGTTGGACTGCCATTGTCGGCCACAAAGCATGAAACATAAAACAAAGTAAGCGATGGCGGTGGTGGGGCCGCCCAAACGACCAAACGGCGGTGCCTGAATCGCCGAATATCACAGGAACATAATAATAGAACGCAACACGTCTGGTTAATAACTTGATTTCGACCAAAAATGGGGACACCAAAATTAGGGACTCCCGGCTCATCCGGGACTCAAACTCTCGTCGGACCCCTTGACGTAGGACGCACCAAGACCGACGAAGTCAAAATACTGGGGTCAACGGGGCCGCAGTTCCCGCGAGCCGGACGGCCGCGAGGTCCGGCCCGACGTGCCTAAAACAGGGCACTCGGTAACGGGTAAAGAAACAGGGGCGATCGTCGGTGGAGTCCCTACCCGGTTCGGCGACGGCGAAAGGGGGGCGCGCTCGACAAATCGGACGTTTTCCGCGTCGCCTCGCAAGCCTTCGAGCCAGTATTCTTGGGGAATCCATCATCCCGATTGAACAAAAAACATAAACGGGAAACTCACCGCAAAACTTGAAACCGTGGAGAAGGGGGGCCGCGAGCTTGGTGGCACCGGCTAGGGGGGAGGTTTGCGTCGAGGACGACCGAGCAACGTTCAGCCGAGGCGGATTTCGGCTCTCTCTCCTCTCGTTCACTCTTGGCTTTCCTCTCTCTCCCTCTCTCTCCCTCTCTCCTCCCTTCCTCTCGATTTCTCTCTCAGCCCCCTCCCCACTCGCACTCTCCTCCTCTCCCTTTAACCCCTCAGGCAAGCGTGCATGGCCTCCTGCTTTGCCAGCTACCGCTACTGGCCTTGCCCCCGACCACCCACTCCCGGTCGACGCCTGTTCCACATCCGTTCTCCGTCGTCCTTCCTCTTGCTGTCCTATGTTGCTTTTTTGTCGCACGCGTGGAGAGGGGGAAGGAAGAAGACGTAAGGGCTGAGCTGGGGAAACAAAAGAAAGTGGGCTGGGCTGGCCCAGGCAGAGAGAAAATAAAGGAAGGAAGCAACCAAGAGGCCGGACCGACTTTCCCCCGGCCCGGTCTCGCTTTTCTTCTCTCTCTCTTAATAATTTAATATAATTAATAATAATTTTTTTAAAAATTACAATTTTCAATACTAGCAAAATTATTATTGTTGAGGGTTAAAAATTAATCCCTAATTTTCTATATAATTAAACCCTATATGAATAAGCAAAATTTTAGGTGTCAACATGCGCTCCTAGAAGTTTAGTGACTTATAAGCAAAGTTGGACTAGTCATTCTAGAGAAAAATTATCAACTCAGTATTGTAATTGTGTCAATTCAATTTTAAACATTTGTATTTGTGTCAATTCAATTTATTCAGCATATTTTGATGGGAAATAATTGACATGGACACCGATCGTCCTACATGACATAATCGTCACTGATGTTGATATTTTTTGATAATTTTTAATTTTAATTTTATTTTGTATTTTCTTTTCCTTCTCTTTACCTTTTATTGGGCAAAGGGTTGACTAGGGTCGACGGCCAAAGGTGAGGGTATCACAACCCTCATTAGCTCTAGGTGAGGGCTCATAGGCCTTAAAAATGTGATGATAGATGGTGATATGCTTTGCTTTGCCTAGCTCATTGGGTTCTTTAATTTTTTTGGAATTTATTTATTACTTTGATTATTAGATGTTACTTTATTGATTAGGCATTCGCATGCCTCATATGTTAGTGCCATATGGTAAAAAATGGATAAAGACTACACGCAAACCATTTTTTGAAACAAAGAACAAAGGTATTGAATTGACGTTAAATCAATCTAGCGTTGAATTAGGACCAAATGGCCAAAAATTAAAAAAGGTTTGACTAAATTGCCATAATTATAATAAGTCAAACTTTTTTTGGTAATTTTCCCATCATTCTCGCTATAGTTGAGTGGGTGAAGAAATTTATTGCTACATGTCAAATCGCCAAGAAAATGGCAGTCCATAGCGATGTGTGCTGGGAGCATTACATGGTAAATCCAATGAAATATCCCCAGGATAATTGAGCAGATTACCCACTAGATAAGCTGTCAATTAAATCAAAGTAAAAGGTAAAAGAAGATATCAAAAGAAAAGGTCCAAGCAATCCTTGAGAATTTCGTGGCTGCGCAAGATGAAGATCAAGAGAAGTTGAAGATCTTGAATTCAACTTCTTATATACGGGACGAGCCAATTTATCATATTGTTGGTTTCCAGCAACTGCAAAACAATATCAGAATTCAATATTTTGAGAGAATCAAGGGTAACATATAAAGGACTTGGTTCATGATACTAAGTGGCACATAGTTGCGGTTGGACAACTTTTTGGAGACTGATCACTAAATAGAGAATTGCGACCAATGCTTGACCTCTATAAATGCGTACTACATTACATATGTCAACATAATAGGAAAGTCACTAAGTTTTAAATAGGAGTGAAATGGAGCAGGCATTTGGTGGACTAAACATGTTAGGAATGTAGAAACTAAAAAGAATAAGAAGATTTGGGTCTTTGAAGGACTTGCTAAGGATATTTTTTTAATTGTGGTACTATATGGGAGACTTGGGATTTGATTAGACTAAGAGAACTCTACCCCAGAATGATTTCTACAATAACATATGTCATCAAAAGAAAGCATTTACCTGATTTACTGAATTTTGTATGGATCCTCTCTTGCCGTCACAGTTCGGATGGTGGTATTAAGGTCATCTTCCCAATGCCCTTCGTCATATTGATAGGAGAGGAGTACTTTATGTAGTTTTGGTGTCCTCAAGGCACCCTTGCAAAATAAAATCATCTTGGGGCATTGTGTCACAATAGTAAACACCAATGATGGGAACCTAAAAGCGCAATTCGTCGGAGAGAAACTCTTAAGGCTTGGTAAACCATCAAGTGTCAGCCGTTGCAGCTTGGGGAAAGAGATCTCCTCTACTCCGTTTCCATCATCTGTTACCACATTCTTCCAATGCACCACATTCTCTTAGTATTAGCCGAGTAAGGTGCACCAAACTTGTCATTGCTGAGCAAGTCCCCATATGAACTAATCCCTCGCAATTCTGCACTTGTAAATACGTCAAACTCTGGAATGAAGTTAGAGATGGAAATAGGATTGATAAGCCGGGGCATTGCCAAACCCATAGATCTTCAATTTGTTTAAGAATTTCAGCCATCAAGGAGCCATCTTTCCAGATGCGCCTCAAGTTCCATAGGTCATGCAACCAAAGTCTCTTCAAATTTCCAAATGTCTTGAGAGGTTTTTCCCTCTCAGTTATTCCTCCACATGGAGTCACTCCCTCATGTGCAAACACATCTTTTGAAAATATCTCCTCGAAGGAACTATGTTCCACAGTAAGATATTCTAAATTGGGAAATCTTTGGAGAAAGAAGTTAAGAGGGGAAACCAACATTTTCATCATGGTAGTATGCCAAAGTTAGCTCTTTGAGGTTGCCAAAGATGTCATGCTGCATCATCGCAACATCCTCCCTCGTTAATGTCAATTGCTTCAAGTGTGGAAAGACCTATGGGAATCAATTTAATAAGGCCATCAAAAGTCCATATGGTACTTTTGCCTGTTTAATTTTTTCTTGGAGCCAGAAGACCAAGCATGATGACCATTGTAGAATGGGATGTTTTGCTAATGTTGTGCCCAATTCAATCAAAATATGTTTGGAAGTGTAAAAATGTTATACTTTTTCTAAAACCAACAAGATAAAAAGTCAATAAGTTATAGAAGTGGGTTTGTTAATGTGATGTATTGGTATGTCAGTCAAATTAAAGTTGGTAATTTCAAATAAGAATTAGTAACTTTGAAGGTGTTGTAAGTTACAATATTAGATATTGGCAGATAATAAAAGCAGTTAGTAACCTTGAAAATATAAAGAAATGCTGGTACTTCTCATAAACGAACAGGATAAAAAGTTGGTAAGTGATTGAATTCAATCTGCATCATCACGCAATGAATGTCGGTACACCACCCAAATTAAGGTTGGTCATTTTTAATAAAAAATAGCAATTTTCATCTCACGAAAAACAATTTTTAGGAGAATATTTTCTGATTTTTCTGATGTTCAATTTACAGAAAATAAATGAGTCAAGAAAAACATTTTTATCAATGGAAAAAAACACATTCAAAAGTGAGGAAAATAATTTCTCTATCATTCTCTGTCCTTTTTTTTTCACCAGACCAAGTACGCTCTCCTTAATGCACTCATTTTAATTATTTTATTTTTTTCTATTCTCTTTAAAAAAAAATTGAATCTTTAATTATTTTTCTCTTTATATAATTTTCTTTTCTTTCTTGTCTTCTTCCTTCTCCTTTAGCCGATCATCGGCCATGACAACAACCCAAACGAGGGACAATCATGCCCAAAGCCATCGAGGCTTGAGGCAATCATGCCTCAAAGCCATTGAGGTTTGAGCTTGAGCCCTTAGCTATACCGATAGTCGGCCATGACAACACCCCAAACGAGGGACAATCTTGCCCAAAGCCATCGAGGCTTGAGCCTTGCCAACCTCTTGTGAGCTCAAAGCTCACCGATTTGGCAAGGTTTGAGCCCACTTATGGCTGACCGTTGGCGATCATCGTGGCCAACGACTAGCTGAAGAAGAAGGAAAAAAAAAAAATAAAAGAAAAAAAAATTAAAATTCAATTTTTTAAAAAGAAAAAAAAAAAAAGGATACCACGAAAAAAAATCTCAAATCAAGATACATGTGATAAATTTACCTCAAATTAATCTTTTGATCATCAAAAATCTAAATTGGTAGACTTGTAACAAATTTACCATTTGTTAGTTTTTGTAATTTTATTATCAAATTCGAGTTGGGTAACTTGTGACAGTTAACCGGTGTACTAATTTGAGGTTTTTTTTTTTTTTCCTTTGTTCATCACAAGTTTATTAATTTGTAGTTTTCGTGGTATTAATATAATTTTACAGAAACTAATAGAGGATAAATTTGTCATAAGATTTTTTACAATCAAAAAATTAATTTGGGATAAATTTATCATATTTGTATCCATTTAGGATTTTTTATGATCAAAAAATTAATTTGAGGTAAATTTGTCACATGTGTACCAATTTATGATTTTTCATAATATTAACCCAATAAAAAAAAAAATAAAATAAAATAATTATTAAACAAAGTGCACGGACGAAAATCAAATCCAATTTTCCATACCAAATGGTGGAAAATATTTTTCAGTTCATTTTTAGGTTTTAATCAAATACTAAAAATATTTTCTTGAAAAATATTTTCCAAAAGCATTACATTTTCTGCAAAACGAGTGGATCATTAAAGTCGTTGGTAAGTCACAAGAAAAATGTTGGTGAATTATTAAGGTAGTAATTTGGAAGTGTAAAATTTTGTTTTGTGCTTCTCAAAACCTAACGAGATAAAAAATCGTAAGTGGTGAAACTTAGTTAGTATGTCAATGGGACGAATACTAGTATCTTAGTCAAATTATGGTTGATAATTTCAAATAAATATTGATACTTCAAAATTGTTGGTAATCACAATAATAAATGTAGGTAGCTTGTAAAAAATTGGTGAGTGATTATAATTGGTAGATATTTTAATTTGATTGGTACATTAATAAATTGATGTTGGTAATTTTAAATAGCAGTTAGTAACCTTCAAGGCGTTCATAAGCAACAAAAGTAATTGCAGGTAATTTTGAACCATATATAAATGTCAGTAGTTGTCAAAGCCTGTCAATAAATTACTAAAACATGACTGGATAAGCAAGTTACCCATGGTATTCGACAGTTACCAACCATCTTCATGATGTACCAACATAAAATTCTGTTCAATAGCTAGAGCTACAGAACATTAGCAATTCGCTGAACAAACATAAATTTTTAGATTTTGGCAAACCAGGAAGGTCAACTTAACTAAATAGGTAAATACTAGCTGTTAGACGTGCCGGCAACATAATGGACTAGATAACATACGAGCGGATTATTAGAAGCGTGACTCTCTATGCAAGTTAATCCAATAAAATAACTATTCTTCTAGAGTAATGACTAGGATCCCTAGAATTTATACCAAAGAGTATGAGCTGGAAATAATTAACTTGAATCGTTCTTCAAGTTTTTAACCAATTCAGAAGTGAGGTCAGGTGAGTACTCGTAAGCAAGAAATAGTTGACAAATTCAATTTCCAAAAAGAAAATAACAAGCACCCAAGAGATATGCTGATAAACCAATGAATGACAGAGGTAGAGAGCTAGAGCTAGAATTAAGTATTTTACCTTTTCTAGAGAGAGTGGCTTCCATTTGCTTGGTCGCGTTAGGGATCGCCCAACACACCTTGTTCATGGTCAGGTGGGCAAGCAGTGCCGCCTGTGGCGGTGCCCCACGCAAGCCTGCCGAAGGCTGAGACGTCCAGAACCTTCTGGCCTCTGACCGTGGAGGCCGTGTGGGTCCCGTGCCATTACATGTCGCGAGGCGACCGGTAGTCTAAGGTGGTGTTGAGAGGAAAGGCATTTACCCTACATGTGCATGGTTCCAACTGGTATTGAAGTCAAAGCACTCAATGACTAATGAATTCTCCCGCAGCAAGTCTTACTGTATGTCAAGTCACTAATGCCTCAAGTAACATATTAGAGGATATGATGACAACGAAATGGAACGAGAGCCCACACTCAACTCCTCTGGATGTTCTCAGGAAAAGATCCTAATAAACCCGAGTACGAGAGATAAAGCAATGAAAAGATTTGGCAAGGAACCATATCAAACTGGACATTTGAAGAGAGATTTTGGACAGCTCACACTTTTAGAAGCAAATCTTTGTTTTCTAAATTGGGAACAGCGAAATATTATTTCAGTAGCCGCCGTGAAAGCAACAGATTCCTCAGCATGGATAGTCCGAGTAACCAGGTTCTCGAGCCTACTCGTAAATTTTTATTAAGACGCGACAGGACCAAACTCCGACTCTGCTTTGTGACCATCCGCGGGAATAGAAAGGAGAAGATGCTTCGGACAAGATCTACATGGCTTGCACTTGTACTTCACTGAAACCGAGCGCATGGAAAATGACATTTTTATAATGTGATCCAGCAGTAAATACCCCCGATCGCATGCAGCTAGCTTGTCCTAGAAACTCATAAATAATGTTTTAATGCATATTCTTATTGTATATAGATTATGTTAAACTGTGGACATTTGAGTAGTACAAAGATATGCAGTACTTTAAGTGCAAACATGTCATGGTAATGAATATGGTGCTTTAAGTTTGTGAGCTATTTGATGTATCTTATGAACTCATTTGAAACAATTGACAATCTGATTACGAAGAATTCCTAAGATTTTAGACCCCAAATGATATTTTCCCTAGCTAGGAGAGAATATTACTTCCTAATTCAATTAAAAAACAATTGCATAATCCATATTGGCGCTTATGGAAAGAGCTAGGAGGATGAAGCACCAAAAGCTATAAACACAACTAAACTCCGACAAAAGCAGAAAAGCAGAGTTCGAACATTATCTGATAACAGCAAGTAGCAAGTGAAACTTTCTTCTTCATACCAACCCTCTGAAGAACATACGAAATTACAGTATGCTCAATAGCTGAGTGATCCTTAGATCATCTGCTTTTGCAGGGGATGCATCTAAAATTGGTGATTCACGAAGCAATTTTATCACCTTCAATAACTAGCTCTCTCTCTCTATTTCTTTTGGAAATATTGGATGCTACTGGTGAGCATATAGGATTTTGGACATGTCTCTCTTTTACCTGATATAAAGCCCAACCTCCAGGGGAAAGGATCAGAGTAAAATGTGGATACTATTGCAATTCGTGAATCTCGGAAATCTGGGATGAGTTGTTTATAAAGAAATTCTATAGAAAACTGGATCCAAGGCCTTTTCCTCTCTCTTTGATGGTCTAAAGATGTTCTAGCTTGAACTCATTGCAATTTAGAGAGACTCTCATATTGACATGGTCAAACTTGTACAAAACGTTTTTCTCCCACCATAGTAAATTGGCAAGAATTTACATCTAAAAAGCAGCAGATCAAATAAGTTCAGAAACAGCACAAAAAGAATGACTAAACAACACTTTATAATCAGTGTCAAAATTATCTACAAGAATAAAATAACTAAATCATGTTATATCGAGTCAATTGATTGTTTATCATCACAACACGAAGGCAGGCAAAGTAAAATCTATGTATCTATATTTTATGAACTCTAGTAAAATGACTGAACAGTAGACAACTAAACTAACTTAAGGTATGATAATTCGTGTAGGATATTACTTGCCAATCCATGTTTTCAGATAATCAACAACTGTCGACCTAACCTTGTAACAATTGTCTGCTAAAAAAAGATGAACCAAACTAACCATCCTCGCATGGACATCCATAACATTTCAAGAGCAGGAGTCAATGCCGACACCATGTAGAATTGGAGAAATATATATGAAGCTACGATATCCACCACAATGCTCATCCAAGATCAAGGTAAATTTTTGGACAAAGCCAAAACAAAATCTAAATACCCCTACTGCCAAACATAAAGTCAATATTATCTACATATAACCAGCAAAAGAAACAACATTACATCTTGCATATTCTCAAAACAATGTCAAAGATGTCAGTATTTTCCTATTAGGAGTAGTAATTAACAAGATTGTGCTGAAGGAAGGAAAATCAGTAAAGATAAATTGTAATATCAATGCCACTGTCAATCAGAGATCGAACTACTGCCCTGGCTTTACCTTCAAACTTGTCCCTCTCTCTTGGAGTATAGGAAGCTTGCATACATCAACTTCCCTCGCCTAGTCTGCCTAACCCGGCCTATGGCCAAACATTCTGGTATGTCTGATTGAGACTTGATATCCTTAGAATTGGTACCTGCAATAGTGACCCACTTGCACGTGACCTTGTGAGTGAGTGAAGTCGAGATGAGGCGCTTGGAGATGAAAACATTTAGTGTGAATGGCTCCATGTAGGCTATGGTCCACTGCTCGAAGGACACATGCTTATTTGGATTCTTGGACTTCTTCCCCTTTTGGTCAGTGTATGGCCGCTGTTGTCGTTATCCAAATAGTCCAACTCCAAAGAACAACTTGGTGTTAAACGATGCTGCCCAAAAACCAACACTCATATCAATTCGATAAAGGATAGAGAGCCCCCACACTCCAACCATTATGCTACACCAATACCATTATCAAGGAAATGACATACAAAGGACATTCCAAACTAGAAAAAGAATGAAATATTCAATGAAGCACCTACCCATTGTGAATACCATGTGTCGGCACAAAGATGCCATCTCAAGAAGCATCAACACCATGATTAGAACACTATTAGTGAACATGTTGCAAAAAGCTCCATTCAACATCTTCCTACAAGAGACACTTTCTAGCAAATGAAAGCAGCCACTTAGATCGTAGCGAGCATGACACCTGAAAGAAACAAACATTGTCTGTAAGACATGTCTAACTACCGACAATCCTCAAGATTAACCAGAGGGGTAAGAATATATTCCCATCTAACGAAACCTCACAATCTTCGAAGTTGCACTGATTGAGGTCATGCTAAGCATTTCATCAAATAGCTAGAATGTATGGGTGAGTAAGTGCTCAACAGACCCTAATTGTCGAATCATGTGACAATTCCTTTAAAATCCAATCGAACTTTCTTTTCAGAAAGACTGACTTCATATGAGCCAATATAGAATTCAAAGAACGCAATTTTTTTCCTTATGACACCAGATTTAGGCAAACATGTTTAGGCACACAGATTTACCTGTCTTGCTAAATTCGAGGTGCATCATTTCAAGCCGATAAGGTTCGGATGGTGGTATTAAGGTCACCCTCCCAACGCCATTCATCACCCACATAGGAGAGGAGTACTTTATCTAGGTTCGGTGTCCTCAAGGCACCCTTGCAGAATATATTCATCTTGGGGCACTTCATGACGACGAGACACCCCAGCAATGGGAATCTGAAGGTGCAATTAGTGGTGGAGAAGCTCTCAAGGCTTGGTAAACCATCAAGTGTCAACCATTGCAGCTTGGGGAAAGAGATCTCCTCCACTTCATTTCCATCATCTGTCACCACACCTTCCATCGCACCACAATTTATTAGGATTAGCTGAGTAAGGTGCACCAGACTTGTCACTGCCGAGAAAGTCCCCAAATGAACTAAACCAACGCAATCATGCACTTCTAAACGCGTCAATCTCTGGAATGAAGTCGGGGATGGAAGTATGATTGATAAACTCGGGCACTCCCCAACCCACAGAACTTCAATCTGTTTGAGAATTTCAGCCATCAAGGAGCCATCTTTCCAAACTTGCTTCAAGTTACATAGCTTTTGCATATAAAGTCGCCTCAAATTTTGCAGTGCCTGGAGAGGTTTTTCCATGTCAGTTAGTTCTCCACAGGGAGTCGCTTCCCCATATCTAGACGAATCTTCTGGAAATATCTCCTCAAAGGAACTACATATCACACTAAGCTCTTCTAGATTGGGGAATCTGTGGAGAAGGAAGTTGGAAGGAAAAGCGACATTTTCGTCATGGTAGCATGCCAAAGACACCTCTTTGAGATGGCGAAAGACATAATGCTGCGACATCATCATCATAACATCCTCCATCGTCAATGTCAATCCCTCCAAGTGAGAAATGACCTGCAGGAGGGACTCCGTTTAATTAAGCCACCAAAAGTCCAATGACTAAAATGTCCTTCAGTTTAGGGAAATAAGGAGAAACACAACTTTCAGGAAGTAGACGAGCAAGCATCGATGGCCATTGTACGAGGGATGATTGTTGTTAGTGGTGTGCCCAATTTTTATTTTTATTTTTTGATTGATGTGGTGTGCCCAATTCAATCACAATATATTTTGTGAATTTGGATAAAGAAAGTTATTAATCAATGATGCTTCAGCTATTTCAATTGTAATTAATTAAATTCAAATGGAAAAATTACATTTGCTTGTTTTAATAAATCAGGTTATTTTTATAGCTAATGTATGTGTTTCAATAGTAAGATGTTGTATTAATGTTGCACATTGTTTTTGAAGCTGCAGTTCTCATATCTATTTTACTATAGGTCATAAGTATCATATGGCTTCATTTTCGTGTAACTCTGAGAATAATGCATTCAAACTCAACAAATGATTGGCAAAAAAAAAAAAGAAAAGAAAAGAGAAGAAAAGAAAAATTGAAATGACGGGACATGGGTGAAAAAGCAATAAAATAAGATAGAGATGATAGTTCAAAATTTCGATGGAAAAAGATTAAATTATGAAGACAAGTTGTTCATTCTTACAAAAGTAAAGTGAAACATCATATGAGCAACGAAACAAATAAAAAGTACATAACCCCAAATAAATGGATCTTTTTAGCATTCTGTGCGGTTAAAAAGGAAACTAATTTCATGTTGGTATATCATTGATATACCACTCAAATTAAGTTTGGTAATTTTGATTGAATGTTTGTAACTTGAAAAACGTTGGTCAACCATAGGAATAAATGTTGGTAGGTTTTTAATGTAGTTGGTGATCTTGAAAATATAAATATATATTAGTACCTTTCAAGATCTAATAAAAATTTGGTCAATGAATAAAATCTGTTGGTATCTTAATTTGATGATTGTTGGTACATCAATTAGATTTTCGTTTGTAATTTGAGAGGCGTTGGCTTGTCACAAGAGTAAATATTGGTTGATTATTAAAGTAGTTTGTAATCTTGAAAATGTTGGTACTTTCCAACCTAACAAGATAATAATAAGGTGGCAAGTAACTAAAATTAGTTTGTATTTTATAGAAAATGAATGTTTTGAAAAATATTTTCCTAAAAATAATTGCTTATATCGCTTTATAATAATTAATCAATAAAAATTATTTTCATTGTCGATGTTAATTTATATCTAAATATTTTTATAGATTATAAAAATAATTTTCATTCATTTATTTTTATAAACAATACAAGCGATCAATTTTCAAAAAATATTTTGCATAAATTCCATTTTTGTGAAATGAATGAAGTCTTAATGTGACTAGTATTGGTGCACCAATCAAATTTAATTTGGTAACTTCAAATAAAGTTTGTAATTTCAAATTTGTTGGTAAGCCAAAATAAAAGTTGGTAACTTATTAAAGTAGTTGATGATTTGAAAGTAGAAAAAGAGTTTGTCCTTTTTTAAGCCTATTGATGAGTTACTAACATGTGACCATATGAGAAAATTATCCATGGTGCTCGACAATTACCAACCATGGTCAAGATATTTGAGGATGGAAATTTGTTTTGTAGCTAAGCTAGCAATATTCCAAGTGAACATAATACCAATTTTATTTTATTTTTTGAAACAATTTTGGTGGACAAGGTTGGTCAAATTAAATTAAATAGGTAAATCTCAATCATGAGATACGAGCGGCTCATTAGAAGCATGGCTATCTATGCAAGTTAATTTGATAAAAAGTGTTGTTTTTCGAAGTAAAATCTGGGATCAATAGATTTATATACCAAAGAATATGAGCTGGAAATAATTAACTACAGATAATTTTTAAATTTATAAGCAATTCACAGGTGTGGTTAGGCGAGCATCAACAAGCATGAAATGTTTGACAATTTCAATTTCCTAGAGAAAATAACAATGCACCAAGAGCTATGCACATAAACCAATGAAGACAATAGCTAAGAGTTAGAATCATTGATAAGGGCAGTACCTTTTCAAAAGAAAAGAGTGCATATTGGTTCTCATTGGTAGTTGTACCTTGGTAGCCTTGAAATTCACTAGCAAATAAGAATGTCCTCATCTTGCCGCAATGTCTTACTTGCAATTGCTTCAAGAGTGGCCATGTTGAAGTATGACTATTACGGTAGAAGCTCCCTAGTTTCGACAACTCAAGTAATCTTAGGTTGGTTAATTGCGGAAAGAAGAGATCACTTGCACTCATCCCTACTCCGTCTTTCTCTGCGATAATTTCCTCCACCCCACAATCCCTCACTATAAGTTCTTTGAATTGTATCATATTTTTTGCCACCGAGCCTGGAAATAAACTTTTGAGACTCTCACACTTGACAACCTCCATGCGTTGTAAGCGTCCAAAGGTAAGACCTCCTTGAGGAAGTCCATTCCACACGTGTTTCATTTTCGGGAGCTGCGTCAAAACTATTTCTCCCAATTGAAAAGAATTTGTAGAACAAGCTTCGCTAGATTCAAATTCTTGGACTTGAAATGCTACTTCTAAGGATCCACAATCAGTCACGATTATCTTCTCTAGGTTTTGAAATCTTGTGAGCATATTATAAGATGAAAATATGGATAAAAGTTTCTCACAATGCTCCAATACTAGTGTTTTGAGTTTGCCAAAGGCATTTGAATCAAGATCATCAAGCCATATCTTCTCCATGTTATCCATGTGCAAGATCTTCATCGACTCCAAAGCAGGAAAATCAACCTGTTATTTTTAATTTAATTAATTAGAGCCGATTCTCTATTCCTTCAAAAAAGAGAATACTTTGATTTCAAGAACAAAGAAAATAAGACTAGACGTACATTATTTCTTTTTAGCATATGCCTCCCCCTAAAATTCATTCATTTGTCATATAATTTTAAAGTAGAAAGCATAAATTTTTCTAATATATGTTAAGCATTATGTTTAAGTAGTCGCATAACCATAGCCTTCTTAGTTAGACAACCATATTCATTTCATGCACAAGTTATCTCCCATGAACCTCAAATTTAGCTCATGTTAGATTTGGTTCATTACAACACCAAAAAACACAATAGCCAATATATTGTCCCATTTCTTTGAATTGCAAACGACAAAACAGAAACCAATTCGCACAAACCAATGCTTCATGGATCTTGCACTTAAAAAGTTCTTCGACAAAGTATAGACTCAAAGAAAACACAACAAATACTAAAGAAAAGGATCGAACAATTAAATCAAAAGATGGAAAATGCAAGTATGTATTGTTTAATTCATGTTGTACGGGACTCTTCGATCACTAGCTAATTTGTTTCTTTATAAGTTTGTTATTTGAAATTATCAAGACTTAGGTATTAATCTTAATTTATTCTAGTTAGTAGTTCATCTCTTATTTAAGTTGCCTATAAATATAAACCAATTAAATATTTTTCTTTAGTATTAATGATGAGTTGATTTAATAACTAAGTTTGCCTATTTAACGTATATTCCCCCTGGAATTGGCCTTTCTATCTCATCCATATCTCCTTAGTTTCTTCATCTTTTCTTATCATCTGATTTTCCTCCACTTCCAAAAGGGGACAGACTTAACAGGTCTTGAAATGGATAAGTTGTGCAAATTTTACAACTTAAGTGCCAAACCAGCAAAAGTTTTAGGACTTGTAGTATCATTAACCCTTGATCTTACGATGAACAATATTTAAATTTGAGCTGACATCTTTAGCATTGTCTAGACTCTAGATTAATTAAAAGTGTTAATTGAAGCTTAGCCTCTCATTAATATTTGTACTTCAGCTATAATTAAGTCTAAGACTTGAAAAGGAAAGAAAATAATATGAAGTTTTTGAAACTTATGAAAAGTTTTGACATACATTTCTATATGTTTATATTAAAGAAGCCGCTTTGAGATGTTTCTCATTTGAGGTCAAAGGTTTGTAAAAGAAAATGATAAGTTATCATAAGTGACCCTATAGACCCTTACGTTGTCTTAGCTCAAACCATCAAGACGACAGACTAGATATGCCATGAAAGAAGAATGAGTGCGTACCTTTTCAACGAGTAACAGTGGTTGATGTGTTGGAATGCTACCTTCTAATTTTCTACAACTGACATCTCCAAGAATCACCTTCACAGCTTTACAATCTTCAATAGTAAACTCTTTTAGGGAGGGCCACTCTGAAATATGCTTCCCTTGGTAGAAACTTCTGAGGTTTGGCATGTTGTGAAGATACAGAGTGACGAGTTTAGGAATTATAATTTTGTCAGTTGCTTCTTCAGGTTTCTCCTCTTCCTTGGCGACAATGTACTCTATCTCTCCACAGCCACCAAGACTTAGATATTGAAGTTGTCCTAGACTTTTCACCATAGACATTGTAAAAAGGTTTCTTAGACATTGGCACTTCTCAACTGTCAAGGACTCCATACAGTGAAGCAGTCTCTTCCACATAAATGATGGAATCACATTCATTAGGTTGTGACACTGCTTCACCTTGAGGACCTTTAGAGGACAAAGGGATTCCACATGAATTTTATCATTCCATATTTCTTTCTGTTGAACTCCTTCAATGTGTAGCTCTTTTAACTTTGGAAATGCAAGCTACAAATGTATAGATATAAACAAAAAAAATGCAAAACAGCTTAGGGTCAAAGCACTATAAACAAAGAAAAATAACAGATCAGATAAATCGGGATACCTTTTCATGAAATAGAGGACGTAACCCATCACCAGCACAACTCTCTAAACTAAAGCAAATCAAACTCTTAAGGTCACCAAGCTTGAGTTTGGTTAAATGAGGGAACTTGAATGTCTCTACGGTTTTCCCTCTCCCTTCTTCCATCGCAATTATGCCCCTCAAATTATTGCAACAGGAAACGTCAAGCGTTACAAGTTCGTGAAGAGTTATGGCCATGGCACTTGAGAAGAGATGTGACAAACTATGACAACACCTCACGTTCACTTCCATCAAACTAGGAAATGCCAAGGTTACTTTGCAGTCACTATTCAAAATTTCTATCAGCCTTGGTAGGTTCAACAACTTCATTTTTTTTAATGCAGATAGTTCCAATGGCTTTTGCCTTTTCTCACAACTGACACATACCGATTCAAATAATGCTTCCAAGGAGGGACATCCAACCACCTTAATTTTATTCAGGCTCTGCAACCTATCCATTGAATATGATGGAAAAACATGTGACAAATTTTCACAAAGTTCAATAGTGAGGGATGCAAGTTTGCAGAAGGACTGTCCGTGGAGTTGATTGTGCCATATTCTCTTTAATTGGCACATGGACGAAAGCTTCAATTTCTCCAAGCTTGGAAAAAGAACCTGCGTAAAAACATTTTATAAGTAGAATGACTGAAATTTTTCATATAGAATTTTATTATGCCAAAATGTGGGGGCCATTTGGGAATGACCAGCAGCAAGTTGATTTTTCCACCACGAACTACCAAACTTTTGGTAAAGAATAATGATCCAGTTTCTACTGAACTACTTATCTAACTAGAATTACAAGAATGACTAACAAAAAATACTATAAATACTTACCTTTTCATTGAAAAAACCAGGCAAGGATGAGGCAGAGTTGATATTACCAAATGCTTGTTGTGAATCTATATTAGCTGCAATAGACCATTCCCTTCCTTTGAATGAAGTGAATGTTATCATTTTGGGGCACCGAGATATTGTCAGTCTTGTTAAGGATGGACAGTGAATATAGTACTTTCCATAAGAGAATGTCTTGAGATTTTGTAATTCCTCAAGAGACAAGGAGGTTAACAAAGGGAACTCTAAAGTGTCACTAGTTGCAGCTTCCTCCAATTCTTCCTCTTGCACATCAATAATTTCTTCCATCAATTTACAACTTACTATTTCTATCTCTTTTATTTGCCAGAGTGCTTTAGCCATGGAAGAAGAAAAAAGAAACCTCAAGTTCTCACAATTTTGCACCTTGAGTGCTCTTAAGTTTTGGAAACACAACATTCTTCGTGGATTTTTGCTCCATATGCATCCCAAACTTGGTAAGTCACTCAAGGTTAATTCTCTCAATTGCATCAAAATCTTGACTTCCCCACTTGTTATCAGTCCTTCAAGGTTGAATAATTCTCGGATTAACTGACATCTTTCAATGGTTATGGCTTCCAAATTCTGTAGCTTTATTAGCTGCAAAAGGTGAATAAATCCACACTATCTCATAATAATATTTGTAACTAGAAATATGAGTTGCACGTGAAATAAAATAAAGGAAATAATCTCATACTACATATTTAAAGATAATTGAAGAAAAAGCGGGGCAGTGATTTTTGAATCTTAACTTCTTTAAAATTTATCAACTTTACACTTACTTATCATTTAGCTATTTATTGAGGTTATTAAATTTTCCTTACATTTTGTGCTTTCTAACCAAATTTTCCAAATTCATGGTATAGGCTGAATTGATTTTTTAGTCATTGACTATTATTTTATATAATACCTCAAACGAATTATTTTCTACCGAAGTGTCATGAACTAAATTGACAAACAGAAAAAAATATATATATACTTTTAAATGATTTGCAGGTGCAATCCGAGCTTGCCATTTTATCCGATGCATTTAAAATAAAATACATCTCTTATTAAAATATTGAAAGTGAAAAGTTAATGTAAACTACGAGAGAAATACTAACTTAGAAGATTTTGTTGTCCCCATGCATAGCACTATAGGATCAATTATTTCTTAACAAAGATGTAATGCTGAATATATGCCGCATTGGCCAAAAGTTGAAAAAAAAAAAAAAAAAAAAAAAGCAGGGTGCATCGCTGTAAGATCCGTGGTTGGCCATAAGAGCCATAAACTGACCCCAGCAGCACCTTGTGGGCATCGATGTTAATTCCATTAAAGGAATTGATTTACCTATATAAGAACCTAACATGTGCGTCCTTATCAAAGAGCAAACGACTTTAATCAAGCATCATGCTTTGCGGGTTGACTGACAAAAATTTTAAAAATAATTTAAAAATGGTTTCCATTTATTTATATTAAACTGACAAAACAATTAAAGCAATCGTAAATCAAAGCGATAGCGCAGAAATGAATGTTAGATGTGTTTCTTATTAACACTTTCAAGCAACATTTTATCAGAAAAAAAAAAAAAAGAAATTTAAACATGGGCGGCGCACATAAATTCTACTAGTAATATTAGAAAAGTGGGTAGAACAAAGATTTGTGGTAGATTTGATCACCGCAACAGGTCCAATAGCTCATGTGAATTAGAACAAGAAAAAAAAAAACTTATCCCACTAACATCTCATTAATGCACCAAGGTTACAATAACAATTTGGCCTATCGAATACTATATTTGATTTTTCATATGTAGTCACATAAAAGTTCTGTCATTTAACATATAAGAGTATAACGGAACTTTGTGTTGAACCACAATTCCTCGAAGGTCCATTCACCTACCCCAACTCCTTACAATCAGGAAGAACAAGCAACTTAATCGTCTCAACGCCTCTAACGTTGATGTACTTACGATTAAAACTGCAAATTTGTAACTAATTGATTTGGATGTTATAGGACACATAGTCAAGGTGGTTAAATTCACCTACTGAAATTTTCTTTCTTTTACTTTAATCAGTCGGATATAACAGAATTCAACCTATGTCCATATATTATTGAATTAAGGTCATAAAAATTATATAGGTCGTACATACTCCCTTCAACTCATGAATATATCCATAAATGTTTGTGTATGCATATTCGATTTTACCATTAAACAATGATGAACTTCTAGATTATTTTAAAAAAAAAAATCTATACATCGTACAGTGCTCCTTTAACTATGTTGATAACATAACACAAATAAAATCAGATCCAATTAATAAATTTATAAATGTTTTTATGTATTCACATATGACATAGTAGTTCCAATTTCAAAATTTTTGATATTGTTTGTCTTAATTTTTTGGAAAAAAATCTCAAAAACAAATTATTTTTCCAATTTTTTACGTCCTATTATACTATCACATATAAAATCCATGCACAAGATCTCAAAAACATATTATTCACATATCACATACCTGTTGCCCGTCAAAGAAATCAACGGAATGGTCCGTGGTTTTAGAAAAACTAGTAATCTCTGGCAGGTTTCGTAATGCCAGCCTATGCAAATTGCATAACTTCACTTTTGGATCATCATCTATTTCATCTCCATCTTCATCTACCTCGGCATCTACGATAATATGCTTCATCAAGTGGCATCTACTTATTTCAATCTCTTCAAGCCGCAAGAACTTTTTCATCATGGACCAACGGAACAAATGTTTGATCTTACCACAGTTATCCATTTTCACAATCTTTAATTTGTCTAAAGATTTTCGGCCAAGATAGCCGCCAAAAATATACTCCAAGTTTCTGTAGATTCTTGAGAAATAATGATTCCAATGTCGTAAATATAGTGCAGTGGACATTATCGTGAAGGGAAGAATGCATTGAAGTGAGGCGCTATTTTGTACATGAAGATTCTTCAATTGCTGAAAACCTTTGACACACAAATTGTGAATACTGTCGTTGCCATCTTGCAATTCATCCAAGTGGAGATCTTGCGTTCTCTGTAAACATCTCTGCACCCAATCTTCAAGAAGAAGATTGCCCGAATCCAACTTTAGCTTTAAAGTTCTAGATTCTTTATATTCACCGGACCAATCCCAAATGTCCCCAATCTGGATTTTATACTTGTTCAGTTTCCCAAATGGCAGGCCTCTCGATAGATAGGAAGAATGAGGGATGGCAATGTCCAAAGTGCGCAACTCGTTCATGTTTTTTAATTCAGCCAGACTGGCGTTGCTTCTTGATTCTTCATCCTCAGCCTCCCACTCATCAAAACTGTCTTTCATATATAGTTCTTCCAAGTTAATCAAGCTTCCAAGAACACAAGGTTCAATATCTTTGAGCCTAGTGCACCCTGTCAAGTCCAAAAATCTCAATTCTGTTAGTTCACCTATTTCTTTGGGCAACCGAGCAATTGTAGATTCGACGAGACTTAAGAACTGCAATGCTTTTAGCTTTCCAAGATAAGTCACATCCTCCAGCTGGCAGAAATCAAGACATAGCGACTTGAGGTTCTTAAGGAACTGAATAGATGAAGGTAGAGAGGTGATAGATAAGCCAGCTAAGTCCAAGACTTGGAGCTTCTCCGTAGATTCGAAAAATGACTCTGGAATTTTGAGAGACGGGTTGCTTTCATACAGCAGAAACATCGTCAATTTTGGACAATCCAATTTTTTAGGGAGCTCGTCAATGCCAACTTGAGGGAAGGATATCACAGCGCATTCCCTGAGCTCATCCTTTGACCATTTTTTAAACCCACAATCCTGCTTCCCGACCAAGGCATTCCATTCAGTGGAAGCAATAGAGATGGCCACGTCAACAATTATGTCATGCATTCTTATCACTTCCGTGACATCACTATCTAGTAGTAAAGAAGAGTCCTGCAGGCAATCTAGATCCATGATCAACCTATCTCTAGCATCTTCAATGGTCTTGCTGAAATTGTTAAATAAATCCAAACCCAAGCAATAGATCAAGGCTTCCCTTAGAGAAATGCTCGCAAAGGATAGAGCACAAATCAAGAATAATGATTTGATCCTCTTGTCTTTTAAGTCATTGTAATTTAGTTCCATTAGTGATTTTAAATCAGACCCTTGTCTAGTCAAAGCATTCCTCCATGCAGCCAATTTTCCGCTCCTCAACCTTTTTGCCATCGAAATTATAAAAAGTGGCAAGCCTCCGCAATTCTTGACCACTCCATCTACCAAGGGTTCAAACTCAGGATCATAAACTATGTCCCCCGTTATCCTTTTAAAAAGTCTTCTTGCTTCTCCATCATCTAACTCATTGAGTCGGAATTCTCGATTAGAGACCATTCCAATATGTAAAACTTCTCTATTTCTGGATGATAGCAATAGCTTGCAACCTCTTACTTTATTATCATCGCCGCAAGGAATTCCAACATCCTTCAACTCTAACTTCTTCCACATATTATCTAAAATTATAAGGGTTTTTTTCTCATGATCTCCCTCCAACTTCTCACGCAAACAATCAGCTCTTCCACGAGCAGTTTCCACATTCATTAGCTTCAGGCCTATAGCGTCCGCGATTTCTCCTTGGATTGTTTTTAAATCTGGATTGCGTGATACATTTGCCATGGCAACCACATCAAACAGCTTCTCTTTCTTAACTCGCTTTTCAACATCTTCCAAAAGCTTGGACTTGCCAACTCCACCTGGTCCATACACCCCAACCACACAAATCTTGTCATCGGCTATAGCTTTCATTACTTCCTCTGTGATTGAAGCCCTCGACTCCAAAACATCTTCTTTCTTGTCAATAGATCTCACAGTCGAAGTGGTAGTAGTGACAATTCCTTTCGGAGGATTCTCATAGTAGACCTTCTGGAAGTTATTATTTGTGGTTTCATCATAGAGTTCCTGAATGACTCGAGTCATCTTCTTCACCTTCCTGCCAATTAGATGGCGCACCATGGGGTTCGGTAGCCACCCACGGAAGCAAGCATTTTTTGCACTTTCACCTTGTTTTAACAGGTTTTGTGCTTGCGTAGCCTCATTTTCCACACTCTCCAGCCACTTCTTAATATCTTTTTCTATACGCTTTCCATCATTCTCAGCTTCTTCGATGGAGTGCTGCACCCTTTCTCTCGCAGTCTCCAGCTTCTTGACTCCATTTTCAAGATCTTGGACGTAACTCTTGTAGCACAACACGTATCCAAATTGACGTCCAATGGGAGCAATTAGATAGTCACCTAGTTTCACCACAAGATTTGATGTAACGGAGATAACCGATTCCGCCATAATTTATTCTTTAATGTCCAGAAATTCCTCCTTTTGCTTAAACAAATCTGTGCAAAGGAAGCTGAACAGAGAACAGAACTTATCACTTGCGATGTGTGAAAAGAAAGGAGGGGCAAAGTGATAAAAACAATGTGAACAACGAAACAAAACCAAAGAAGAGAAGCTCCGTGCATGCAAAGAAAAAAAATGTACAGTCACTGCACTCGGTGCACCCAAGCAGCACGTTACTCGTCTACGTGGACAATTTGCAGATGATCGTACGTGGACAAGCAGCACGTTACTTTGGTTAACCACTTGCAATGGAAGTTTAATTCATTCCTTTTCATTTTATTTTTCTTTCTGTTGTCAATGTTTTCTTTATTTTACAATTCTTGACAACGGGACGACTCTTCGGGGACTCCAACGATTTTGCAGTCACGATCACAATGCCACGGGGAGAAAGTCCTAGCGCGTTCCAATTTAAATCCAAAGCATGAGAAGAAACATGACACCCATATAATTATCTATTGGTTTGAGTATGTCAAATAGAATTTTTTTTATAATTTTTCTCAATATTTTAAAGCTTAAAACATTTCTTTCATTTTCAGGATTTTTCAAGAAAACAATAAGTCCTTTTAAAAATTTAGTGAACAAATAACATTTGATAGCTGGTACATGTTTGGATGTTTGTACCATCCGCCATCTGGATTTGAATAGAAAAATCATGGGCGCCCCTGAACCTCACCGCGCTCTGCTCAGAGTGGGCCCACCTTCCAAATATTCGGTTCTCCAGGACCTCGCCACGTGTCCGCGTGATCTCATTTCTCTCTCTCTCTCTCTCTCTCTTTCAGATTTCTCTCCCATCTGCTTATTTCACATCTAATTTCGAAACACCATTAAAGGCGCGCAACGATTTTTTCATGTTTCAATGCAGTTGGGAGACCATTTGCGGGTCTCAAGAGCCACCGAAGATGAAGAAGTCGGAGACCTTGGCCACCCGTTCCCGGCCCCACCAACCGGCAGCCGAGCCCGGCGACGGGCCGTTCTCCAGATTTAGATCCGGACAACCGGCTTGCGAGCGACGCCGATGCTCGTCCATGGCCGTCGTCGGCGTCCTTCGACCAGATCTGGTCGGAGAAGGTGCTGGAGCTGCCGGAGGAGTCGCGGGAGGAGGTGGTGGCGATGGAGAGGAGGCCGGATTGGGGGTGGGGGTGGAAGAGCTCCTTGTAGAAGAGCTTGTCGGCGACGCAGAGGGTGGAGGGAACCCCGGGGGGGGAGAGAGGAAGATGCTGAACTCGAAGTCGGAGGAAGAGGAGGATACGGAGTGGGAAGGCGACGAGGAGGAGGGTGTGGGGGAGGGTGAGTCAAGGTTTTGTCTCTTCTCTTTCCCAACCCCATAGCTGATGCTTGATGTAGACGATGAGTTGGGTTGGATTAAGCGTTCCGGAGAGAGGAGTGGCTGACGTGGAGGTCCAGGACCGCTTAATATTTTCATCGTGAAGGATTACAATCAATTTTTAGGGGACTGCACATGCCATGTCCCCTAATAATTAAAAGAGAATCTTTCTAAACTGGCTACCTCTTAATGTGGGAAATTCTAAATTGAACGATAACATTACACCGAATAAAAGTATTGATATTGTGACTTTGTATTAAACAAAATAAAAAAAATAAAGCGGGGTTATTTCTGCCGCCTCCTCTTTAATTTTATACACATTTTTTTATTATCAATTGACCAAAAAATCAATTTATGATAAATAAGGTCAATCACCACTTCATCCAACTTTTTCCTCTCTCATCTTTTCTCTTCACCTTTTATGTTTATTATTAATTGACTAAAATATCCTTCTATGTGTCAAAATCAATTAATGGTTAGCTAATCATAAATTCGCTTCTCGCTATCACGCTTCTCCCATTGTCTTTTAAAATTATGATAAATTAAATTTTGCAATACTTTAAAGCTTGTAAGTTTGGTCCATAAATAGTACTTTGATTAGAGTGTTAATTTTCTTGTGTAACTATTTTATTAATCTTAATAGTAATAGGACAACGCAAGGCCATATCTCTCTCTCTCATATGCAAAGTGGATGCTTAGGTTCATCATTCATCAACAAACAACTTGCAATTAAGAAAATTATTAATTGAGATATGTATGATAGTAGGAGGGAAGTGATGAGGACATAAATCATCACGTGGTTATGTCCAACTTGCCCAGATAAGTATTTGCAAATGACCATCAGACAAACACAAACAAAGCAAGGCGACAAAAAATACACAACTCGCAAATAAGAAATTAGTCAGTTGAGAAATAGTGTGTAAACTTAGAGGGAAATGACGAAGAGGGACAGATATCACCATGTATCTCGATCTCAACCGAAGGCATGTTTCAACCCTGGCCTAGACGGAATCGGTCGTTTCCATGTGTTCAAAATGTTTATTTTTTTGTAAAACCTCTCGCTTGGTAAAATGACGAAGCAGGTTTAAAGCAATAATGTCCAGTTCCCCATAAGAAAAAAATATATATATATATATATGTGTGTGTGTGTGTGTGTGTGTGTGTGTGTGTGTGTGTGTAATATACATTTTCAAATAAAGCATATGGAATTTTAGTCTATTAAAGAAATCATTAAATATCACTACTACTACTACTACATATTTACCTTTTAAGGAAAAACGGATGACTTTTAGTCAATCATTCCAATCTTTTATTATAGGTAATGTTTTACTTTACTATTATAAAGATCATAAGCTATTACTTAAACGGAACTATCATAATAATTATAAAAGAGTAAAAATGTTTTTAAGAAAAGGTAATAAAAATATAGCATATATATTTTATTCATTTAGGAGAAGGATTGAAAAGAAAAACTATTCTAAAATCTTTACAATAGTATAATTATGAAAAATTATAAGTAATAATAAAATTGATTTGTCTTTGTGGGAAAGTTGACGGACTAGATTGAATAAATTAAAAATAAAGGCACTATCTTGAACATTTAGGAGTAATTCAATGACCACATTGAATGAATTAAGACTCCAATGATAACATTGCAAATTGAATCAATGTTTAGTGATTATTTATGTCATTTTATCTTTTGAAAATCTAATGCGTCAATTCACAAGTTAAAGTTGTATGCTTGAAAGGATTTTAGGTCTTCTGCAATTATTAAATATCAATTTTCCCCATCAATTGTAATAGGCTGGATTATTTGAATGCCTGTTAGAAGAGACTGGCTATTTTTCCAAGTTAATCCTATTATTTACAAGTCGCAAATTACACTAGCGACAAGAAGATGGTTAAACATGATGTCATACAACTACCATTTTACAGACAAATAAAGTTGAGAGAGACATCTCAGTGCCTCTGCAATGAGTTTATATTGCAGTTATCTCACTATTTTTGTTTCTTCTTCCTTTTTTGTTTTTTCTTTCATGTTTTATAGGGTTCAATCAATAGAACTAGATTACCAAACAAAAAGGCTGAAAGTGAAACAAGTGCTGATATCACACCAAAAGTAGATATACAATGACATACATACCAGGAGTGGCTTCAACGTAATGCAAGCGGAATTGAGATGCCCTAGCTTCACTTCTGACTTGCGTACAAGATGGATGAAGGGCAATGTAAACCAAAAGCAATCCTAATAACAGTAAAATATAAGTGGACATACTAGCATAACGCTAATAGCACGATAAAACTAGATATACAATGACACACATAGTAGGAATGCCTTCACTGTAATGAGTTTATAATGCAGTCATCTCACTTATTTTTGTTTCTTCTTCCTCTTCTGTTTTTTCTTTCATGTTTTTTAGGGTTCAATCAATAGAACTAGATTACCAAACAAAGAGGGTGAAAGTGAAACAAGCGCTAATATCACACTAAAAGTAGATATACAATGACACACACACCAGGAGTGGCTTCACCGTAATGCAAGCAGACCTGAGATGTCTTAGCTTCACTCCTGACTTGTGTACAAGATGGATGAGGGCAACGTAAACTAAAAGCAATCCTGATAATATTGAAATATAAGCGGACATATTAGCATAACGCTGACAGCACAAGAAAACTAGATATACAATGACACACATACTAGGAATGCCTTCACTGTAATGCAAGAGGAATTGAGATTTCTTGGCTTCACTTTTGACTTGTGTGCATGATGGATGAAGGGCAATACATGGCAATACAGGCCAAAACCAGTCCTGATAACACCAAAATATAAGTAGACATCTCAGCATAACACTGATAGCACAAGAAAAGTAGATATACAATGACACCCATACCAGGAGTGGAGGAACTGAGATTTCTAGGCTTCACTTCTAACTTGTGTGCAAGATGAATGAAGGGCAACGCAGGCCATAGCAAGTCCTGATAACACAAGGATATAAATGGACAAATTAGCATAGTGTTGACAGCACAAGAAAATTAGATATACAATGACACAAATACTAGAAGTGGCTTCACTATAACGCTAGAGGAACTGAGATTTCTCAGCTTCACTTCTAATTTGTGTGCAATACGGATGGAGGGTAATGCAGGCCATAACCAATTCTGATAACACCAAAATATAAGCGGACATACCGGCGTAACACAAAAATAAGTGGACACTGTGGGCGAAGAAAACAGCTAAGAATTGAAAATGTAATGGAGGAAGATTTTACAATACTTTCAGCTTCGACTTGGAATGACCGTAGGATCAAGGGATTCTTTGCTAAGTGCTTGCAATGGGCCGATGACAGCGAGAGATAGAGAGATAGAGAGAGGGGAAGTCACATAATTGTAGACAAATATATTAAGACCGGTTTGTCTAAAGGGAAAGCACGTGGTTGGCTGTTGTTCTCAAGAAACCCTACCCCGGCACCGTCCAAAACTCTCTCTCTCTCTCTCTCTCATGCAACGCAAATACCCCTGTTAAATTGTTAATTGTTCATCATCAAACAGCCTGCGATTAAGAAATTGATGTGTGGAGAGATGTATAATATTAGAGGGAAATGATGGGGACAGAAGTTAGCACGTGGTTCCTTCAACTTGCCCACAAAAATAATTGCGAATCACCAACGGATATAGACAAACAAAGCATGGAAACGAAAGATGCTACTTGCAATTAAGAAACAGATTAATTGAGAAATAATGCATAACAAGGCACCGTTCGTTTCACAAAAAAATGTGGCATTTTCTGGAAAATGTTTTTCAGAAAGTCATTTTCTAATAAAATGTCAACATTTTTCAGTATTCAGCTGAAACCAAAGGCTCGTGCTCATCGATCTGGCGAGCAGTGAGATTGCTAGAGGTTGGTGAGTCTCAAGCTCACCTGTAGCTGGTCATCGGCTGTCATGTGGAGAGAGAGAGAGAGAGAGAGGAAATAGAATTAAAATTTGATTTTTTTAAATGGAAAAAAAAAAAAAAAGATGGAAAGGTTAATAAGAATGTTAGATCAAGGAAAGTGAGTGAGGAATTTTTTTTCCAATTTGAAAAGTTAAAAACATTTGGCTCCATTTTAGAAGACTTTATTCCTTAATGAAATTTTTATTGTAATCAGTTCATTTTTATGAAACAGACGCCGAAAAATTTAGAAAATATTCTCTTGGAAGTTATTTTCCACGAAATAAACAAAGTCTGTGAAAATAATAAAGACAACATATTACCCAACATCCTGATCCCTTAGAATACATATCAACCCAAGCTAAGATGTAATCGGTCATTTCAAAATTGTGGACGGCGACCTCAACGTTTTTCCGTCTTTCCTCATTTGCAATGGCATGGGCACTTATTTTTCTTTTTCTTGTTTTTAATTAACCTTACAATTGTGACTAGGAGGGAAAAGTGTCAGAAGAGTCTTAAACCTATTGTATTAATATCAATTTAGTACAAATATTTTATTGATGCCAAGTTAGTCATAAATCTTTTGAAGTCTTTTAAGCTAATTTTAGTCGAATAGTGTTGATGTGGACATCAGCCTACATGACATAGTTGGTGTTGATGCGAATAAATTTTAATAACATTTTAATAAATTTTTGAATTTTTTTATTTTTTTTCCTTCTCTCTTTCTTTTTTACTTCTGTTCTTTACCTTGCTCTAGCTAGTTGCCGAAACTCAACGATTGGCTGGAGCACCTTGCTGGCCACAAGCGAGCCTCACCCTCACCAGCCCAACGTGAGGCCACCCTCATGGTCTTTGGTGAGGGCTCGAGCATTGCCCATGTCAGTGAGGCTGTATCCTGATCCCCCGAACGCGTCGCGCGCCATCCGCTCGACGAGATGCCTCGGCTAGATCTAAAAGTTCGTGTTGAGAAAGTCCATTCCCAAGCTCCGATCAATCGTCTACTCGCCATTTGGTTGTCGTGCGGAGGGTCGAGACGAGGGAGACGGCGTTGGGGATGGGGAGGCCTCGGGTTGAGCGGCTTTCGCCGGCCATGCTTGGCCGTGCCAGATCTTGGCCGAAGTAGGGGGAGGCCGAGCTGGTTCTCGGCTAGCGACGGTGGTCGGCCAAGAGCTGGCCCTCGGCTTGGGCTGGCCAAGACGTCGCTGGACTGGGTGCATGGCCAGCTCGATGTGAGCGGTGGCACTCGCCGCGGCCGCCCCCGTCGAGGCGAGGTCGACAAAGCGCCACGAGAGGCAAGGGGAGGAGAGCAAGTCGAGTCTGCCTGGGTACCGTGTCGGATGTGGGTCGGAGTGGATCCGAGTTAGGTCTTTAGGGTTTGGTATTCGGGCTGGGATGATTTAGGCATATTGGGCTTATCCTGCTTTAATGGGCCAGGCTTAGTTCATTTCGTTTTTAAAGGGTTGGGCCTTTCTCTCTAAGCTGGACTGGGCCCGCGTTTCAGGCCAAGATGGTTCGCTAGTTGGCGACTCGAGTACGTTCCAACACGGGTTTTTTGGTATATTATAATGTTATTTTAATATTAAAAATTATATTTTAGAAGACATATGAAAAGGGGATCATTTTTGTCCCCTTTAATATTATACAAAATTTTATCCATTCGGAATTTTCATCTAGGAAACCTCGTCCTCGATAAAGAAAATGATAATTTTGATTTGTCCTTATCTAATATTTTTGTTATAAAAATCATGGAGTACTAAATTTTTAAAGTCAACTAATCCACATGAATAAATGAAAATTGGGACTTATCAAATATTTCTTGAAAGCGTTTTGTTGGAAGAGATAAGGAAAACTCGTGCTCATGGTTCCTAAAAGATGAACAAACATGTAGCGTAATACATGGGGGGTTGAATGTGGAAATCAACTTAATTTTTTTAAACACTTTAAAAGTATTCTGCAATACTAGTTTTCATTAGGTTGGAGAAACGTTCCATCATGAAAGGAGTTACGAAGCGTGCCCAAGGAAAAAAAGTCACAATTTGTTTGCAGTTGGAACTCATAAGCGGGACGAAACTTTCGAACCGAGTAATGCTATGGTCAACCTTCGGCAATCGAAAGAAGTATGCTTTCAAATTGGTCTTTTGCTAATAGACGTTGTCTCATATTTGGTCTTTCACTAAATGACGATGTACTCGGCACTTAGGTCTTTGGCAAAAAAGGAATCGATACGTACATTAGAGTCAATGTATTCATACAGGAAATTATGGGGTGGTGTGGTCCCGTGAGCTAAGAGGTTATCCGCAAACCCATCCCATTTAATAAGGACACTTTTTTTTATTAATGAGCAATAATTTACATTAGCTCTCCATTGGATGCCCCTCTCTCACTTAAAAATGTGTGGGAAAATACTAATATTTTATTATTAATTACTTCATCGCCATATATATTTTCTCATACTAAAATGAATTTATTTATTAATTAGTCTATGAATGAAAATATACAGCTAGTCTGACGGCTCATAGTTACGAATCTCTCTTTCTGCGCACTTCCAAATCAGCAATCCGTTTGTGGATCCTCTCACATAGTATAAAGGACAAAGCAGGGGTTAGAGCAATGATGTCCAAATTCCCGTGGATATAACTTTCATATACCCTTGCACTTTACTTTGCCATCATCAGATGAAGCTTTAATAAATTAAGAGCGAGCTCATCCTGTAAAGAAATTTTTGTGCATAGATACGAGAACCAAAGTTGAGGTCCCTTAAGTAAAATTCTCCCTATCCACCTTTTAAAGTCAGTTATTTCAGAGGTCAAAGGTAAATGTTTCGAGAACTACTCTAGAGCGAGGATTGGTATGCGATTGCACCATGTCCAAACAAACTGATAGTTCATACCGATTGGTTCCGAATAGAATAAATGTATTAAGAAAAAAAAAAGCAATATGTGTGACGATTATTTTTAAAAAGTAATGTGAATTTATATGCTTTAAAGGATGTAAAGTGTTATGCAATGAGTAAAACTCAAATGTTTTTCATCTAATCAATTATAATAAACTAGAGAATGAAGGTGGGGCTTTTCTAGAGAAGCAATATAGAGATAAAATTTACTATAATGGGATTTGTGTTTTAGAATAAGTTACCTTGAAATAGATCAAGTCATGTCTGAGTCTCAAAAGGCAATACGATGAAAGGATTAACTTCACGCCTCAACCTATAGTCATCAAAGTAACTATCTCAGAACAAGAAGGAGCATCTCGGTGATTTCTTAGGATTGGCATGGTGGTTCTTACCAATGCGGTTTCTCCTCTTCAAGCACAAGCCATACAAAGCTTTACTTCTTCTCTTGCCCCCAAAGGATGAAAAAGTAATATGTGAATTTGTACTGCACAACAAGTAAAACTCAAATATTTTTCATACCGTCAATTATAATGAACTAGAGAATGAAGGTGGGGCTTTTATGGAGGAGCAATGTAGAGATGAAATTTACTATAATGAGTTTTGTGTTTCCGAATAAGTTGGCTTGAAACAAATCAAGCCATATCCAAGTCTTGAAATGCAATGCGGTCGGAGGTTTTTTTTCACACCTTAACCTGTAGTCATCAAAGCAAAATATCTCAGAACAAGAAGGAGTGTATCAGTGATTTCTCAAGATCAGCGTGGTGTTTCTTACCAATGCAGTTTCTCCTCTTCAAGCACAAGCGAAACAAAGCTTTACTTCTTCTCTTGCCCCAAAAAGATGAAAAAGTAATTTGTGAATTTGTATGCTTTAGAGGATGTAGAGTGTCACGCAACAAGTAAAACTCAAATGTTTTACATCCTGTCAAAATTTAATAAACAAGAAAATGAAGGTTGGGCTTTTCTAGAGGAGCAATGTAGAGAATAAATTGGAGGATTAAGCCGTGTTTGAGTCCTAAAGAATAAATTTTCTCGAAACAGATTGAGTCGTATTTGAGTCCTAAAAATAAATATAATTGGAGGATTACCTTCACCCCTCAACCTATAGTCATCAAAGTAAATATCTCAAAACAAAAAGGAGCATCTCAGTGATTTTCTTACCGACCTGATTTCTCCACTTCAAGCAAAAGCCCTCGCCTCCTGAAGTAAGCTTTACCTTCTTCTCTTGCCCCGAAGGTTGAACCAGACGCGCTTGGTATATATGAAATTTTGTGATGGTTGCTTTTTCTATGAGGCAAATTTACTTCTTTAACCCTTATCTCTTTCAGCAGGACCACTAAAACAACCCCTTCGTCTTAAGTGGGCTCTAGATTTTAAGGACGTTCTCTTGGGTCTCTTTGTGATTGGCCCACGTGGCCATAGATATCGAAGTGAAAAGAATATTTAGGAATGGTGAATGATGAGGACCCCACTCATCACGTGGTCCTCCACAGTTTCTCTTCCTCCATGATTGTCCTTTTCTT
Organism: Eucalyptus caleyi; assembly: GCA_014182885.2. Taxonomy (NCBI): domain Eukaryota; kingdom Viridiplantae; phylum Streptophyta; class Magnoliopsida; order Myrtales; family Myrtaceae; genus Eucalyptus; species Eucalyptus caleyi. The sequence continues at coordinate 47,860,195 of CM024467.2, forward strand.
GTACGATCAACATGACATGTGTGTCTGCTGTGTTCAGAAAATTTTAAAAAAAAAAAAGAAAATAAAAAGAACAATGATGAGTGTATTTCTCATGGTTTTGTTCCTTCATCTACGCGTCCATCGCGAATGCTTCAAATGCCAAAATTGAGTTTTGATTGAAAACTGAAACACACATATCGAAGCACATCCATACCCAGTTCAATGGTTTTCTCCGATCTCCTCTACCTCCTCTCCTTCTATCTATCCACCGCCATTAACGTCCTCAAGAACCTGCTCACATTTCATGACCTTCACAAGACGCCACATCTTATCGCTCATTGATACATTCCTGTCACAAACGCTCAGTCCGATCCCAAGCTGAAGATGATGGTGAATAGAAAAGAAAAAGAAAAGGAAGAAAAAAAAATTTCTTGGACGTAAATGCCCAGAGCAAAGCTTGGGACTATTTTGAAACAACTTTTTTTATTCCATACTCTTCTTTTAGACAAAAAGTCCACTGTAAAATTCTCAATTTGAAAAATACTCTCATTTCAAATCTTTATTTGAAAATTTTCTGTACATTTTATCACTCTAGTTTGCCCAACAATTTACTGAATGCTTGGTGTGATCACTTTCCTTAATTTAAAACTATAAAGCATTGTGAGAAATATCAAAAAAGTCTTAAACTTGACATAATTCAATCATAATTTTTTTATGTCAATTTAATTTAAATTTTTATAATTTTATTAATTCAGTACATTCGAAACGGCCGAAACTAATATGGAGGGAGGCCAACCGGCCATTACAATTTTTTAATAGTATTTTTTAAATTTTTATTTTTATTTTTCCTTTTTCCATTTCTTTTTCTTTTTTTTTCTCTCTTCTTCCTCCTTTGTATTCTTTTCTCCGCTGTGGCATGTGAGGCTCACTGGCTACTGGGCGAGGGCCGCGAAGCCCTCGCCGTCGCCGACGGTCGCCTGGCCTCATTTAACCTCGCCGGCGGCCTCGCCCGCGGATTGCGAAGAAAGCGAGAGCAGAACGAGGAAATTCGACCCCAGGACGAGAATCGAGCCTTGAAGCAGGGACGCGAGCAGAATTCGGATCACAGGCGGAACCGGAACATTTCCAAGAATGCAACGCGATTTCGGCGAAACGGAAAAAACCACACTCGTACCCACCCACCTGCGAGTCCTTGGAGAACGGTTTGGGAAATCGAGGCGAGGAGCGAGAGATTATGGAAGTGAGAGGAAGGGAGAGAGAGACTCGAGGGGATGGAATGCACTGGAGGATATCGAGAGAGTTCCCGGTGCTAGCCGAGAACAGGAGGAAGAAGACAGAGTGAGGAGCGAGAGATTCTGGAAGAGAGAGGAAAGGGGACTTCCTCCTCCTTCAAGAGGCCGCCATCGCCCTGCCACTGGCAAGGCCGCCATCGCCCTAGGCAAGGCCATGGCAAGGCTGTGGGGGAGGCCATTGGCGAGGGTGGGTGAGGTCGGGTGAGGGCTTCGTGGCCCCTGCCTAGTGGCCATTGAGCCTTGCTGGAGCCTCACCAGCTGAGAAAATAAGTGAAATAATAAAAAGAGGAAAAAAAAAAAAAAAAATTAAAAAGCTAAAAATAGAAAAAATAAAACAAAATATCATTAAAAAACTGTCACAATAACAGTATCGATTGGATGATCCGGGTCGTTCAGCATTTACGTCAGTGCAAATTAGCTCAATTTGGCCGGATGACACAATTATGAAAGATTTAGGACTGAATTAATAAAAAAATTATATTTGAATTGACACAATTTTAATAACTTTAAAATTTTTTTGGTAATTTTTTCACAAAGCATTTGAAGTGTTCTTTTATCGAGTGCTCGTATGACACAAAAACAAAGACCACATTTGACATTTGGGATACAAAGAAGTACACAATAACTTTCAAAGGAGGAGCTCGAGTATCAATTGATAGAGGTGTGCATGGTCCAAGTGGACAATTCCTACTCTAGAATTGGGAATCGTTCACTAAGGACTAATTTCGAAAAATTAAAATAAAAATCACTCATTAGTTACACGGTTCGACTCCCAAGTGGATTCATAAAATTGGTCTCACCAAAGATCAATGAAATATTACCAATCTAGACTTGCGCCACCAAAAGCTAGCAGCTAACATTAATTGTTACTCAAACAACCATAAGGAGGTAAAAAACGTTCTAGTACCTATATGTTGCTCCTTTTAGACCGCTTTTCTCCTTCAGGTAAAACAACCCTCTTGAAGTCTCACGTTTCCCCCATGAAAGATTTCGGATTCGACGCACGCTTTCGAATTTTTACATCACCACCTCAAGTGTAGCTTGCATCGATGGGTTGAGTCGAGAGTGAGTTTGCACAAAATTCACATCAAGTTATGTGTAAAACATACCAATGGCGTGATGGGTGTTTGTCATAATCTAAAATGGAGAAGCTATTATGCTCGAGCTCAGTCAAATATATTAGATTTACTCATTTTTTAATTTTTTAATATTAAAAATTAATATATTATTATAATATAATCGGTTTGATTTGAGTAGACGGATGGGCAGATCCACCCATGGAACCGAGAATCAAACTAGTTCCCTTAAGAACCATAGGTTCGGCGGGTTTGGTCTAGTTCCGGACAGTCCGGGCGGGTTCTAATTCCTTTACACACCTCTATTAATTGACAATTGTTAAGCCTGGTTCAGAGACTTAAGCATGAGTAGGAGAAATCTAGTGCACATGCGAGGGAGGAAATTAAGAAAATCTCGCATTGAATAGTTGGAGTGAATAGGATAGGAGCAATTGATAATATTTTATTAGCCCATAAATTTTCCAAAAGAGGTGTGTTTATTAGGAGTGTTGACAGCCAAAAATAATTCAAGTCCTTATAAGCCGATATGGTGTTAGTACTGAGTTGTTGGAGTAATCGATAGGTCTAATCACTAATCAATAAGACTAGTGTTATGTTGCCGATGAAAGTGTCGCTAGGTGATGATGGACCAAAAGAGTTGCCGACATATGATGGCAAATGATTGATTATGTTACGAAAAGATCTAAAGTGAAGATTGTATAAGAATTTCTTTGACCAGTAATGAACACTTACACAATTTATCAATTTCAGTTTATCAATTTATTAATTATATCCTCAATACTTTAACTTAGCTTTCACCTTTATTAAGAGTAAGTGATCATTATTACGCAAATTCATGGCATCATATCAGTACTGTTGACAGCACTGTAGCAATATTATTCATAATCATAGCAATATTGTAGCTCACTGTAGCAGTGTAGTAGTTTCCTTTCTCAATCGCAATAGTCAACTTTTTTAGATTTGGCAGAAGTTAAAGGTCTTAGACGACTCACGGCTAGTTCATCCGATAAACTTTGGGTCCTTCAACTTTAACCTTTGCTATGAAACCTCCCGATTAAACATACTGTTGAGATATCATCTTCCTTACATGGAAAGACAAAAGGCAAATAGAATTTCAAGTGATTCGAATGGGCTAGTAAATATTTCCCATATAAGCTCGATTGCAAGGGTAGTTGCAAGTCATGATCCCCTCAATTGCCGTTTGACATTTGAATTCCAGCGCAAACATAAGGTCGTCCAATGCATTCATTTTGTTTTTCCTGAACTCCAGGGATATAGCGATTTGGAGATTACAAGACAGCTAAGGCCAATCCACCATGGAAAATTTGTCGGCCTGCCACACATGAACATCAAAGTTAAGAAAAGATGAGCATTTATCTTTATATAGTCCAACTTCAGGACAAAACCAAAAATTCAATCCATCCATAACCTAGAAAATGTGACATAGAATTGCAGTTAGAGACATTGTAAATCTATAACCAGGAAACGCCGTGCATAGCACATGGCTTCACACATAATACTTAGAGGGGAAAAAAGAACCAAAGATGGAAAAAGACAATGATAGCGAAAATTCATAAAGGAAAATCAAAAGATATGCTAATTTAATGTTTATGTATCTCATTTTTGTTGGTGAAGCAATATGAAGACACATATTTTTGTTTCATAACTCTTTCGAAATAATAGGTAACTTTTTTTGTTGACTTTCTATTGATTTCTATTATTTTAATAATATTTTTATAATTTGTAAAATACATACTAATCAAATTATTTATTGTGAGTATATTGGAGATATAACACTGAAACCCTTTCAAAAACTCATGTAAAAGCTTATTGTATTTTTGACTTCAAAAGTTATTCTCATTGGTTATAAAGTGAGAGGAAATTTGTGAAGTAACATACCATATCAAATTTTTGCAAAGATCCATTCACCACCAATACAATAATCATATCATACTATCAATTTTTCCAATTACTGTTATGTTTATCATATATAATTCTAACAAGCTCCATATATAATAATTAAACCATATGTGATAAACTAAAAGTGAATTGGCAAGATTACCCCCATTGTAGAATCCAAAGACACTTTGTTAGTTGTCTTCGCGATTGGCTCCGGTGGACACGTCAATCCAAGTGAAAATGTACTCTACCTACCCCACTAAATGCAATAATTGATACTTTATGTCAGGGTCAAGGTGTGGATGCTGGAAAATATATTTTCCTTGGTAACTTTAGTGTTCATGGTGGAAACCACTTTTTCTCTTGCCCCAAAGGATAAGTCAGTCCCTTCCCCTAGATTGGCAAGTATCCTCGCCCGCAAAGACTTCAAGGATAATTGGTCTTCTGCTTAAAGACTTGTTAATGAACAGTGGGTTCTTTGGTCAAAAATAAAATAAAATCGATAGTCATATTTCAAGTTGTTCATACTGGAAATTAACTTTTGTATGATGCCATCCTTTAAAGTCAAGATGTTGAAAAGTTATGATTTGAAAATGATGGATTGATTGAAAATTTTTACTAAAGCAATACCGTTTTCGAAACTCTATAGAAATATCTCTAAAGAAAATTGGATGACTTCTAATGCTTGACATATGTGTCAGTGGCTAGTCCATGACACATGCGACTTTTAATAAGTTGATGGAAAAGATAAATGTCAAATTCAACTCTTCGTCACTATGAGAGGGAAGCGCTAGGCAATTCGTAGGAGTGCTAGGTTTATTTTTTGCCTTGATTCATGATAGCATGAAGTCATTCAAAATAGGAAACCAGCAAAACACCTAAACCTATAATACTTGTGTCAATTCAATTATAAATATTTTAATTTAATCAGTGTGTTCTAAACCTTTTTACTATTTGCAAATTTAATCATTTTGGCAAATTTTAATTGAAAATTGCTTACAAAGCAGTTTTGTTAGTGTCGGTTGCTCTACATGGCATGGCCAACACTAGCGTAAATAATTTTTATAATTTTTTATTATGTATGTATTTCTTGAATTTTTTTATATTTTTTTTATTTTTTAATATGTGGAATGAATAATGGAGTCGTGTGGATGCTTCTTGTCCAATTTTTCTTTTATTTTACTTAGCACTTCGCTTCACATAATTGGAACTCTGTTGAATCTCCACTTCGTGTACTTTGTGAGCAAGGTAAGGAACCTTGGAGCGACCCGTTGCTCTTCACGCAATTTCTTTCTATTTAGGATTTTGGCACATCGTTAGGTTAATTTAATAGATTTTGATCAAAATTTTAATTTGTCTTTTGTTAAAACGGATTGTCCCCTTTAAATTTCTCTCACATGTCAACGTTACAAATCCTACTTGTGTCATTAAATTTGTCCCTGATCTTTTACATGTGATAAAGAAAATTAATTTCTCACTAAAAAATTAGGAGATGCATCTACATCCATGCTCATCCCTTGTGGTAATACTTACTGAGATAACTTGAGCTTATGGATGATTTGCTAAGATCCGGATAATATTACCTAGAACTCAACCATACTTACTATAACCTCTTGTTCATGAAGAAGATAAACAATTTATTCTTTTAGTTAGACAAGTTTTTAACTGTAACTAGATATGTACCAATCTATATTAGAATATCGAGGATGATGCCTCGATTTAGAAAAGGATGACAAAATATGTTGAATAGAATAATCAAGCTGAAATTTGGCCTATAATTTCCAGCTTTTGTTTTAACATCAGTTATGACATGAGACTGTGAGATAGATGGAGTCTTGATGAGTTGGGCCTTTTCTAGTTAGATAATTTAGTAATAAATACAAGCGTTAGGTTATGATAACATGGACATCATCCACATTGATCTTTACATGCATGTTATGTTCATAATTTGTAATCCACCAACCAACAATTGATGAAGTTTTTCAGCATGTGTTTGCATAGACAAATCTTATTTTTACTCTTTTGTTATTAAATTGATGAAGTTTTTTCAGCATGTGTTTGCATAGGTCTCTCTCTCTCTCTCTCCATATTTTTTTTTTTGGTCGAAAGAAATTTGTATTCATTAATCAAAAGGATACCGAAGTACATAATTTTCATGACAAAGCAAATCGAAACAGAATATGAATATTGAAAAACAAAGCTAAATCTAGAATACAAGGAGGATCAACGAAGCACTAGCAAAGTTAAGCATAAACTTGTTTCACATGAACGGATCTATCAAACAAATCAATGGTTGATCACTAGATCTTGTGTTTTTGTCAATAATAAGCACACACCTGAAATTTCCTCTTTCAATAATTATGGCGTTACCAATTGGCATTGCACGCCTAGATTGGCTTCCTCTATATCATCATTGTATGGAGACAACTAGAATATGTTAAACAAACATAGATCTAACATGTGAATGAGCAAATCTTCATAATTCAATGAGACACTAAAACTCCTACAATTATCATTGAGACCGTAGGTAGAGAACCCATACACAAATAGAGCATAGGTGCATCGAATCTACAAAAGCCTATTTATTAAACTCCTATATTAAGATCGGGAGAGGATAATACCTAAATCAAGAACTAGATTGGGATAGTTCAAATTCTCAAATCAAGAACTAGATCAAGAGAAGAGAGCTCCCAAATCTAAACTAGGAGAGAAGAAAAAATAATAAAATAACAATAAAACACAAACAAAATTAATAAAAGAGAGAGTGGAGGGTGAGATCAGCTCAAACCCTTCCCCATGGTTGAAAGTTGAAGAAGACAATGGAGAATCCCATGGTTGTGTGGATCCTCCGCTTGGGAAAAGGAGGAAGCAGATCTAGAGCAACGACATCCAAATTTCCATTTGCATAATTTATATATACACTTGCACTTCTCTTCAAATAAGCCAGATAAAATTTTAATAAATTAAGAGTATGCTCATCCATAAAAATGGACAGATATAAGAATGAAAGGTAACGATCTTAATTAAAGATTTTCAAATACCCATTTTTCAAAAAAAAAAAAAAAACTGATGACTTTTAGTCCAACATTCCGATCTCTAATTATAGGGAATTTTTTTGAAAATGGTATAGGAAGTTAAATAGGAGTGAGGGCCAGTGTGCAATTCTACTGGTTCAACCAGTCGAACCTTTATAGAGACTATTTAAATATAAAGAATGAAGTAAGAAAAATAAACAATATATGAAATGATAATTTTGAAAATCTTATATGTGAATTCACATGTTGATAATCTGCAATGAGGAAAAATCTTTTTTTTTTTTTATCAATTGTAATTAGCTGTATTGTCTAGATGAAAGTGAGTAGAGACTTTCTAATTTACAAATTTACGTATTATTTTTAAGTCACAAATTAAGCTACCAATAAGAAGACCGAAAATTGTGTTTTTAGATAAGTTGTTAAAATTTTACTTTAAATGAAAAAGAATAAGGAAAAAGATACCAACATTTGTTCTAACTTAATCTTACTTGGTTGGGTTGAACCAAAATCCAAACCAAGATATCGCACATATGTCGGTGATTAGTGTCTCTTACTCTACATATAATATCATTCAATCAAAAAACAAGTGAGAGAAAAGCATGTTGAAGCGATTGGTCTAGATGTCATTAGATCATTATCAAAGAAAATATAATCATCATTTAATGGCTAAAACTCCTTTCGTAATTTAAGATCTCATTTAGATTCGAAATTTGGATTACTTTGACTATGAATGGAAAGTGCTCTTAACTCCTTGTCATGCTCTCTCTCTCTCTCTCTCTCTCTCTCTCTCTCTCTCAAATGCTAGCAGAAATCTCATTTCGCAAAGAGAGAAGTCTGATTTACGGTAATAACCCAAACATTGTAATCTGGTATAGACCTTAATAAATGAATCCCAATCATTTATTCAAAATTTCAAATCATGAAAAGCGGGCCAAAGAGCTCAGTGAATGAATAGTTCAGTAAAAGATGCTAGAGTACTCACAATGATAAGACGATCGGTTGCTAAAACTCTTTATGTGGATTCCCCTCTAGCATTTCATTCCAGACGCTCTGTCATAATGGAAGGGGATCTCCCGTGATTGGCGTGGTGTGCTTATCTCAAGACAAGCGAAGCAGATATGCGGTTCAGCTTTCCTCTTCAAGCACAAGCCCTTCCTGCCTTAAACAAGCTTTACTTTTTCTCTTGCCCCATAAGATGAACCAGATGCGCTCGGGAAATACGAAATCTTGCGGTGGATTGCATTTCTTTATATGAGGCAAATTTACTTCTTTAATCCTCACCCTTTGTCCAAACACCACCAAAAAAATTCCTTCCTCTAAATTGGCAAGAAGAATACCCCTCCTGTACACTTCAAAACATATTGTTAGTTCTCTTTGGAATTGGTTCAGGGCCACGCAAATCAAAGTGAAATGAGTATTTAATAATGAGGACAGAATTCACTGACGTGGTTTTGTCCAACTTGCCCAAAAAAATAATTGCAAGTGAACATAGGACAAAGACAAACAAAATAAGGCGATAAAATATCACGACTTGATCACACAACTTTAATTTGCTTTTACTATGGTTAAATCACCACTTTAAACACTTTACATAACTTTATTTTGCTTTTCGCCGTGGTTAAATCACCACTTTCTCAACACATAACTTTAATACCGGTCTCACATCCTCACCTCAATCGACCGCCCAGCCACTAGGCCGTGTGCCTCGCGTAAAACGAAAATTCTTGGACAACTCTCTTGACTAACTTTGTGCGGAAAATTTAGGGATTCTAGAACTATCAATGCCGTACTATTTTTGATACATTCAATGTCGCTCCGATATTACTTTTTGACCAATGTAATCCTTAAACTATATGCCTTTTTACTAAGGCAAGTCCTTCCATTGTAATTGCAAATTGAAATGCTATTGTCTTTGTCATTGGTGCCACGTGAAATATGAACAAATGAATTAGAGATGAGATAGAATTTTTTTGTTGACTAGGATAAAATTTTTAGAACACTAAAAAAAATCGCAGAGAGAGAGAGAGAGAGAGAGAGAGAGAGAGAGAGAGAGGGAGGGAGGAGTCAGCCATCCATATCTTAGTTATTATCACTAAATATTGCAAGGTACATTAGTTGCTAATTTAATATTTATGTATCTCATTTTAGTTGCTGAAGCAATATTAAGACAAGTGTATTTGTTTTATAACATTTTTGCCGTCATGGGCAACTTTTTTCGTTGAATTTTTTTTTATTTCTATAATTTTAATATTTTTTAAATTTTGAAATACGTGCTAATTAGATTATTTATTGTGAGAATTTTTAAGATATAATACCAAAACCCCTTCAAAAACTCATTCAAAAGCTTACTGTATTTCTTACTTTAAAATTTATTCTCACCTGTTATAAAGTGATGGGCATTCTCTTCATCATCAATAAAGTGATAGGAAATATGTGAAGTCCTAAAACTTTCACCTATTTACATGTTGCATCAAATATGTTGCAAAGATCCAATTATTGCTAATACGATAATCATATCATTATTTTCTAATTAATGTTATGTTTATCATATAAAATTTTGACAAGCGCCTAATAAAATAATTAACCCATATGTGATAAACTAAATTTGAACTGGCAAGAATATCCCACACCGTAGACTCTGAAGATACTATGTTATTTGTCTTTGTTATTGCATTGGCCCTGCCCCCACTAAATGAAATAAACGACACTCAGTGTCGGAGTCAAGGTTTTGACAGTGGAAATTATCATCTCCTTTATGTGGCAACTTTTGCAAGGCAAGGCACTCGTGGTGGAAGCCAGATTTTCACTCTTGCCCCGAAGGTTAAATTAGATGTGCTCAGGACATACGAAATCTTGTAATGAATTACGTTTCTCCAACGAGTCAAATTTACTTTCTTTAACCCTCACCTTTTGTCCCAGCAAATCAATCCCTTCCTCTAGATTGGCAAGAATACCCTCCTCCAAAGACTTCAAGGATAATTGGTCATTTGCTAATAGATGTTTTAACCAACACTTAAGTTTTTGGCCAAAAAATTGTCGATGCTAATTATGGAGTCAAGTTGTTCCTAATGAAAATCAACTTTTGCACGATACTATTCTTTAAGAGCTGCGTACATATCTCCTTTACTAGTAACTTTTACAAGATGTTGAATAGTTATGCTTTGAAAATGATGGATTGATCGAGAATTTTTTATAAAGCTGTGTTGTGTTTGAAATTTTGTGGAAATATTTTGGAAGAAGCTTTGATTACCTTTGACGATTGACTTGTGTGTCACTAGTCGACCCGTCACACATGCATCTTTTTATAAGTTGATGGGTAAGGTTAACATCGATTTGACTATCAGTCACTGTGAGAGGGAAGAGCTAAGCAATTTGTAGGAGCATGAGATTTACATGTTGCCTCAATTCATGTTGGCATGAAGTCATTTATAACAGGAAAATAACAAAAAAGAAAAATTTCTCAACTTATTATACTTATGTCAATTAATCATAAACTTTTCAATTTAGCCAATATCCCAAACGTTTTAATCATTTACTAATTTAGTTATTCCGATCGATTTTGATAGGGATCCGCTAATAGGGATAATTTTACAATTTACAATTTTTAATTATTATTATTATTTCTTTTTTAATATGTGAAATGAAGAATGGAGTTGTGTGGGTGCTTCTTGTACAATCTTTTATTTTTCTCCACCCTTAGCTTCACATAAATTCGCACTCAGTCGAATCTCTAATTTGGGTTGTTTGTGAGCGAGGCAAGGAACCTTGGGGCCATCCGTTGCTCTTTATGCAATTTCTTTTTATTTATTTTTTTGGCACATGGTTAGATTGATTTAATAGATTTTGATCAAAACTTTAATTTTTCTTTTGATTTTCTCTTTTCAATATTCTATCAAATGTCATCTTTACAAATCTTACTTGAATAAATATCATTAAATTTGTCCCTGATTTTGTACATGTGATAAGAAAATTGATTTCTCACTAAAGAATTAGGAGATATTTCTGCGACCATGCTCATCCCATATTTCATGATAGACAACATTAAAGAAGTGAGGTACTACTTATCAAGATAACTTCAGATTATAGATGATTTGTTATGATTGGATGACATTACCTAGAGCTCAACGATGCTTACCATAATCTCTTGTTCACAAAAAAGATAAGTAATTTATTTTTTTAGTTAAATAAGTTTTTAATTATAATTGGATAAGTATTGCTCTATATTAGAATATCGAGGATGATGCCTCGATTTACAAAAGGATGACAAAATATGTTGTATAGAATAATCAAGCTGAAAGTTTGGCTATAATTTCCAGCAAATTTTTTTTTATCATTAGTTATCACGTGTGATTGTGAGACAGCTGTAGTCTTGACCACTTGGGCCCCTTCTAGTTAGATAACATAGTAAGAAATACAAGCATTAAGTTAGGATAACATGGACATCATTCACATTTATCTTTACATGTGAGTGATGTCCATAATTAATCCACCAATTAAAGGCATGACCTGAGAAAGTTTCCTTCAAATAAGGAGGGTTAAAATAATAGCTTGTTATATAAGATATGGTAATTTTTTCTTTTACTCTTTGTTATCAAATGGAGGAAGTTTTTTTAGCATGTGTCTGCATAGGACTCTCTCTCCCTCCCTCTCTCCCTCCATATGTTTGAACGTTAAATAGGACTCTCTCTCCCTCCCTCTCTCCCTCCATATGTTTGAACGTTAATTTTTTTATGGATCCTCGTTTGGGAAAAGGAGGAAGTGGATTTAGAGCAACGATATCCAAATTCCCATTGGGAAAATCTATGCATACACTCGCATTTTGTCGATGATATCCAATACCCGTTGGTTTAATTTATATATACACTTGCGCTTCTTTTCAAATAAACAAGATGTAATTTTAATAAATTAAGAGCACAGTCATCCATTAAAAATGAATAGATATATGAATCAAAGGTGAGAGCATTAATTAAAGACTTCCACATACCCATCTTTCAAGAAAAACTAATGACTTTTAGTCCACTCTTCCGGTCTCCAATTTAGGCTATGTTTTAAAAATAGTACCAGAGGTTGAATCGAAGTGAGGGCTAGTGTTGCCATTCCACCAATTCAACCAATCCGACCTTTATGACAACCATTTGAACATAAAGAATGAAATAAAATAAAAATCATTTATGAAATGATCATTTTAAAAATACTAAGTGTGATTTCACATTTAGGTGATCAGCAATGAGTAAAAATAAAAATAAAAAAATTCCTATCAATTGTAATAGGCTGAATTGTGGGCAGAGACTTGCTAGTTTCTCAATTGTGCCTATTATTTTAAGTTGTAAATTATGCTGCCAAGAGAGGGGGTGAACGTAAAACAAGAGCTGACTTCACGTATAATGACACAAGCACAGATGGATTCGGTCATTTTCGACTTGGTGAAGGGGACAACTGCATCATCGTTATTCGTTCTCGATGGGGTGGAAAGAGGTGGCACTTCATTTTCTATTTCATTTATTTTCATCGACCATGCTATTGCGACTTGGAAATAGCAAGTTACTAACAAAGAGCACTAGGGCCTGGTGGCTATGGTGGGTTGCAGTGTATTTTGAAGTTTTGACACATAGGCACGGCAAATCTCATTAAACTCATGTATTTTTATCAAAGGAATAAAAATAAACTATTCAAATATCCCCTATAAGGCAAGAATTAAACAAAATTGACCAGATCATCTTTTTCAACGAGATTATGTGGCCAACAACGCTTTGTTGATGAGCTTACATGACCTTTTTTATTATTTAAAAATTTAAAAAGAAATAAAATTAATGATTTTAAATTCAAAAGAAAATTATTTTTATCAAAGAGAAAAGAAAAAACAAAAAAATGTCACATTTTCCTTCTTTTTTCTTCCTTTCAATTTGGTGAGAGAAAGCATCCCGCATATGCCAATGTGGTTGCTGTGGTTGCTTTATTAAGGCGTGTAGAAGTATGTGATCCCTCTGTTCAAAAAAAGAAAAAAAAGTATGTGATCCCCTCAGCCTAGGGTTGAGTAAGACAAGAATCTACCATTCTCACAAGACCCTAGGGTTCATAGCGATACAGGCTCATGAATATGGGCAACTAGCAGGGACGGTTGGCAAAGCTTTGTGAGGTTGATCCCAAAAATTGATTCAAGAGGATTTGACATTACCGTACATAGCGTGCTTTTATTTTTGTCGGCCATTACAATTGGCTACAGTGATTTGCATTTTTGTCATTTTTCTATCAATCAGAAAGTGCTCATGAATGTGGACAATTGGTAAGATGGTTGGTAAAGCTTAATGATGTTGATCCCCGAAAAGTGACTCGAGGATTTGACATTACTACGTGTGTTTTTATTTTTGTAGGCCATTACATTTTGCTACAGTAATTTGCATTATTGTACTTTTTCCATTGATCAAAAAGTTCTCATGGATATGGACAATTTGACAGCGGTGGTTGGCAGGGCTTGGTGATGTTGATCCCTAGGAAACTGTTAGGTAAGAATACGTTAGACAGCTATGACTCGATTGATGAAATGTGGAAACGGCTCATGTCAATAATTATGATTTTATATGGTTTATATAGACAATTCCTTAATATCTTGTTCATTCGCAATTTTTTGTGCGGTGCTCATTTTGTATGGGCTTTTAGTTTAATGTTTCTATTCAGCAACCAGTGATTATTGACAAAACTTAAGGAACGATGGAAGGGAATAAAAGACGAAATAAAAAGTATTTGCATTCTCAAAACTCAAGTTGAGTAACTCGGAAATATGAAATAACTCAAAAGAAAAACCCTTATGTATTTGATTTTTTGAGTGGTCTCTAAGGCCTTTTTCTTTGTCTCATTTAAAATATATTTGGACTCCTTATTCTCGATCTGGTTGTCGAGACAATTAAAAAAATATTTATTTCAAAATGGGAATGGGTTAAGGTTATGAACTTATAATAATGATTCAAGAGGATTTGACATTATCATAATTAGTGTGTTTTTATTTTTGTCGGCCATTATATTTTGCTGTAGTGATTTGCATTATTGTCCTTTTTATGTTGACCAAAAAATTTTCGAAGCCTAAGATTCTCATGATATATGTTAATGGTGTTTGGAGACTACAGGCATATTTTTCTCTGATTGTTATTAGTCCTTATCATGTTCCTTTTATGGTGTCAGTGCCAACTTTATCAATATCCTACTAAGGTTATAATTCTACATCTGATGGTACATTTGTGGAACAGGAAAGGAAACAACAACCTTTTGGCCGAAGTGAAAAAGAGGAACGTTGAGGAAAAAAAGTTTATGAATCGGAAACCTACAACATAGAGCATTGGTTTGATGGTTTCAGAAGATACAGAGGAGATGCACTTCATATTTGAATCCACAAGGTTAGGGTTAGGGTGGCCGGTCAGAGAGGCGAGAGAATGGTGAGCGATTGATCGTTGGAGTTTTAATTAGGGTCAAGTGATTGGTCTATGGCTTCTCCGCCCTTCCTCTAGATAGACATCAAAGATATTTTCTTAGTTCTCCGTTGAAATTGGACAACGTGACCACGCAAATCAAAGTGGAGGCAATTTAGAACTGCTGAGGATGGAACTCTCCGCTGTGGTTCTATCCATCTTGTCGGATCGTCTAGATCAATAATTGCAGGTGACCAGGACTTTTCACTCTTTAACAAAATATTAGGGGCTCAAACACAACCAAGTTAAAAAAAAAAATCAAATTAAAAGATTTATATTAATTCATTCTTAAACTAGATTCATATCTGGCCAATGATTATATTATAATTAGCACCTGTCACTTTCTATTACAATTCTCTATTATAAAAAAAAAATCATACATAATAATTATTTATGAATCCAAGCCAAAATCATCAATAAAAAATGAGTCAAGTTATAAAAGCCCTGTAACAACTTGAGAAAATTGCCCCCATGGATCTTACCCACTCATCGAAGAGTAGGGTTCTCATGTCATCTTATTAATCGGAAGTATAGCACTCCAACATAAAAGAGACTAGTGTTTCTTTTTGTAAGCCATGATTCATATATAATAAATAAAATCATTCATTAATTACTTTATGGTCCAAGATTTCTACCCATATTGTAGTAGATAAAAACCTATATTATCGGACCTTCTGGAGTCATGGCGAGCTTCTGTAACTTAATCTGGCCTGTTTCACAAGTTTTAAATCGTTTGTGCGCTTAGTTCGATCACTTTTCTTAAATCCCTCCCTCCCCCCAAAAAAAAAAAAAAAAAAATTGAAAGTCCACAATACAAATCAATCTTCCGCCCATTGGGTGATCACTTCTCTTAATTTTTTTTTTTTAATTCTTTATGGTTTTTGTTGCAATGCACAGTCAGTGTGGTTTGTATGAACTGCCAAGTCAATGATCAATTTTTATTTATTTTTCATTCTTCCCATCTTGCCAGCTTTTAATGAGTTACAATGAGGATTTTTCAATTCAAAATGGATTTGAGTGACCTGAGCCGTGTGGGTCATGCAAATCACCAGCTAAAATGATCCCATCCATAGTGAACTGAGTTCACACTAGACTGTGTTGAATTCTGCGAGTAAAGTATGACGAACATGACTATAGGCAAATGCTTTTAAGCGTAGATGTTCGATGGTCTCCTAACTAATTGCTACTGAATCTTTAAAAAAAATTCACAGTACAAAATTATTAGCACCCATTAAAAAATTAATTACTCGTCGGAAAATTACCATCACATGGTATTACCCTGTGCTCTTTAAGACGAGATTATACAAGAATGCCCCACGCTGGAGACAAAAACACAGTCATGAATGTTTGCCCAAACTTGCCGAGATAAATAATTGCATATCGTACAGAGACAAACCAAACAATGCGACAAAAATCGACAAATTTGATTGAAAGACATACGGTCCCAAATTGGTCTTTTGCTGATGCATGTTCTCACGTAATTGGTCTTTTGGTGGGATATATATTAACAAATATTCTAAATTTATTATATTGATATTATTTGGATTAAAAATATTTTAACTGAATCGGTTTAATTTTATATATTTTTATATTGATATTATTTGAGTCCATCCAATTAATTTAAGTAAAAAATTACTGATAGAGATGTCAACCATACTATAAAGAATAACCTTCGATAAAGGATGAAACAAGTTTAGAGCAAAAATATCCAAAACCCCATTATATGCTTACACTACACCTTGAATAAAGTTAATGAAATTTTTATAAATTAAGAGCGAGCTCATACAGAAAATGGCACCAATACATGAATCAATGAGGGCCACTTGTAAAGATTTTCACATGCCCTCCTTTCAAGGAAAGAACGGGTAAATTAGAATTGACTAAATTGACCACTCAAGTCTCCAGTCGAATGTAATGTTTGGAGAACCAACCAAGCTGGTATGTGATTCCAGCAGATCTAACATTTGAGCCGGTCTGGTTTGAATAAAAAGAATGTATTAAGAAAAAGAAGCAACGTGATGATGATTTTAAAAAAGTCACGTTTGAAGAATTTGTAAGTTTTGAAGGATGTGAGGTGCTGTGTAATGGGTAAAATTGAAATGTCTCATTTTGTATTTGTGGAGAAGCAACGCAAAGATGAAATCGTGTTTGAGAAGATAATCAAATTATGTTCGAGTTTCGAAAAGCAACTCATAGCGCAATCCTGTCCACCTTGTACCAGATGAAATAAATTGCAGGTGACCCCGGGCAAAGACAAAACAAAACGAAGGTGGAAGGCAGGTAATGGGTTATCGCGTTTGAGAACGAGTTATCGTGGAGCGGATCAAAGCTGTGTCCGAATTCCGAAGGGGCAGAACGTTCGGATGAATCACATGTACTTGTCATACACGAAATGTTAAAGAAGGGTAAATTTACCTCTTTAACCCTCCCTTTTCCATTCCCTTCCTGTTGAGAAAATATTCAGTGGTTCGTGCGCGCCACGTCATCAGCTGACGTGGTGCGCACGTACCATTCAGATACCGACACCTGCTATGTGGGACCCGCTGAAAAATGAAAGGACTCGGTCGGCTCGGCTCGGCTCGCTGGCAGAAGAAAGGATAAGTCACGCAAAGCTCCCGCCCAAAGGACTATTCTCTCTCTTCAATTAAATCTTCTGCAATTTTTTCTCTCTCACTTTCTCTCTCCTCGCGGGAGAACATACACAGAACGATCGAGACCGCTTCCGCTTCCGCCTTCGTCTCCGGCTCCGCCTCCTCAAAAGCCTCGCCGGTCATCTGCTTCTGGCACATCGGAGCCTCACCAGTCGCAGTCGGGTCTCGACCCCCTCCACCTCCGATTGTTCCCGCGGAGATTGGGTACGGGGTTTGTGTCCGCCTCCGGCTCCGGCTCCGCCTTCCTCCCCCAAAATTTGCTTCTGGCACGTCGGAGCCTCACCAGTCGCAGTCGGGTACCGACCCCCTCCACCTCCGACTGTTCCCTCATAGATCGAGCAGAAGGTTTGTGTCTGCCTTCGGCTCCGCCTCCCTCCCCAAAAGCCTCATCTGCCTCTGGCATCCTCCGTCTCCGGCATCTGCTCGTCCTCCCCGTCCTGACGGCCTCCACCGCGAAGCCATCAGCCTTCGGCAGGAGGGAGGCAGCCTCGGTCTCGTTCCCGAGTGACACTAGGCTCCCCGCCGCTGACCGGGCGCTGTCCGTAACGCTGGCCCGCTCGGTCGCGAGGGAGATCTCGGACGGCGCGGAGAAGAAGGAGAGGCGCGGGCTGGAGAAGGATTCCCGCCGACCTCCGCCGCGAAGCCATCGGCCTCCAGCAGGAGGGAGGCGGCCTCGGTCTCATTCCCGAGCGGCACCAGGCTCCCCGCCGCTGACCGGGCGTTGTCCCTGACGCTGGGCTGCTCGGTCGCGAGGGAGATCTCGGCGGACCTGGGCGGGGTCCCTGCGTTTCTCTCTCGATTGGTGAGTTTCCTTCTTCCTCCCCTCTCATGGGCTGGTTTCGGAATGCGCAGTCGAAATCCCGAATGGGTTGTTTCTGCATCTTGTTGGGCTGTTCAGTTGCCAGCGAATGCGCGAGTAGCGAGGGAGCAGGAAAGTGGAAGATTTGAAGGTTAATTTACTTCACATGTCTTTGAGGACAACCTTCATTTCTTCTACGTAGGCTAAGCACTGTAATGCTGAGGCTCTCTCTGATGGAATAATATGTTGTTTCGTTTATGGCAAAAAGAAGATAAATATTAGTGGGAATATGGGCAATTGAAATTCAATTTTTCGATGAATAAATGATTTTGATGTGCATGGAAACACCTCACTAGAGATATTCTGCAACTACAATAATAGGTATTCTTACATGACTTGATCAAAACTGCAGAGCCTAAAATAAGTATATGTCCTGTTGTCCTTGGAAGACCGTACCAGTTTCGACTAGTTACGTTGCTGGTTGAACATGGAATCTACATGTCAGTTTAGTCCTCAATTGCCTTCACTTTTTCCCCACCGACAATCTTTCGGTGCTTCATTCGGTATCATAGGATCAATAGTCAAGTTATTCACTGACTATATGGTTGAGGCGAAGGAAAACGTTGATAGGAACCTTTTTGCCACCATTGCTGATGGTACACAGGTAAGAAGTCAGACTTTGACAAAATCATTATGAAATTGCAGGCCTGGTTCCTGATATTTCTTCTATGCTATTTTCTTCTGTCATAGGATTCATTCAAGCTCTTCATGAAAATAATCTCACGTCATTTGGAGGAGCAACCTCAAGGCAAGCACCCCGAGATAAGAAGTTTGATTTTCTTCCATAGCAGCATTGGTTGCTCATTGCCTATATGCCTCACATCTATTAAGTATTTCTTCACAAATGCACTAGAAGGTAGAAAGAGTACAAATCGCACAGCTCGTAGATTGAGTGGGAAGGCATTGCTTTCTTCTATCGCATAGATAGAGCAAATATCGCCTGTAGAAATTTTGCACACGCTTTTTGTGCCTGGTTGATGTGTATGAGATTAAAATTGTAGTTGTAAGACTAACTAGAGGGGTAAATATGTTGTTTTTTTTTCCAGTGCTTCCTTTGCATCCATGCAAGAAATACAGTGCACTAAACGTCACAGGAGTGGCATTTCCATTTTTTTCCTACAAATAAAATAAGCAGCAAATCTTCTTTGCTGAACTAAATGTCATGTTCAACCATCAGGGAAACATTTTGTACTCAAATCTACTGCCCAATTTTTTTTTTTCTATACTTGGATGTGCTTCTTTTATTTTTCTTGATTCGAAATATGCATAAGTAAAAAAATGCATCTCCATTCATCTTTGCTGCTTTTACTTCCCTTGGGTGTGTATTTCCTTCAATTGCTATTTGATGTGTAAACATTTTCCCTTGTGTTTTCCTTTTGTTCTTTTACTGTGTGAACAGTTTCGGTGAATCATGGTGAGAAGGATGGTTTCACTGCGGCCAGAATGATCTTATCTGGGATTCCTCTGGACGAAACATACCTACAAAATCGTCTGTCCATCCTGATGAATGATGAAAAGAAGAGTTTGAAAGGAGGAAGGATTCCTATTCCAGATTCTTACTATCTAATGGGGACAGCCGATCCCACAGGAATTCTTAAAAGTGATGAAGTTTGTATTATCCTGTATGTATTCGTAATCTCATCTTTCTGTGCTTGATTTATCATTTAGCATGAGTCTGCTAAAGAAAACTCAAGAAAAACGGTCATTTTTGTAATTTTAATTTTAGAGTGCATCCCTTGGTTTTTAGTGGCTTGGTATGGTTATGGAATAATTTCTAACCATGCCGTAGGGTAAAATTTAAAATTTAGGTCTGCATATGATTTGGCTTATTTGACTAAGCTAACATTGTACTTTTATCCAAATTCAAAGAATTTCATAGAAATAAAATGAATTCTATGAGGACCCCATGCAAGTGATTTTGCCTGTTCGAAGATCATTAAAAAGTAGTATTTTCTATTTTGGAAATAGATCTCTTTTGGCAAAATTTGGTCAATGATCATCCATACTTATAGGTAGTGGCTTGGTTAAGGGAACCCATCGGAGTCATAGCGAAAGCGAGGCTTTATAGGGCAATTGTCATTGCTTATGGACCTAAACCTGAAAAACAGATAAAGCAGCTAAATTATAAGACAAGTAGGCCTTCTCGGACCATACAAGTGCTCGACAAGCCCGTGCAATGGTGTTATATTGCTTTGATGACATCCCATCTCTGGTTCTGTTCTTGTTAACCCATGTTTGAGTTTGATATTCACAACTTTGGGGAAAAGGTGTAATTACCTACTGGGCTTTAATGTCATAATGCTATTTCGGGTGTCTTTACTATTTAATAGTTTGCTTGAATCATCAATGCAGTGACAGTGGACAAATTTCAGGGAAGGTATTAGTATACCCCAATCCTGGTTTGCACTTCGGAGATATTCATGTTTTGAACGCTACATATGTGGAAGCTCTGGAAATTCAAAAGTTGGAAATACAAAAAGAGCATGCACTTCAACCTCAAAAAACACTGTTTGTCTCTGCTGCTCATGCAGCTCTCTCTCTCTCTCTCTCCCCTTGAGAAAATCCCTGCGCACCCGCTTCCAATCTTCCTGGATTTATGTATTTCTCTCAATTATCACAAGGCTTGAAACAGAGGAAGAGAAATCTGATTTTTCGAAAACTATATGCGGGCAGTGGTCCGAGAGAGAGAGAGATGGTGCACTGCCGGAGGTTCCATCAATGGAGAAAAGGCGAAGCGCATATCTTTGACGATGAAGAGTCGCATTGCAGGAGGAAGCCCAAGCTCTTCTACCTCCTTGTCTCTCTTCTCTTCTCTCTTGCAGCTTCGTGGTGGTCCCTCAGCTGCTCGGTTCCTGGAGCCTCTCTCTGTTGGGTTTTGCTCGTCGCTCTATGTTCCTCTATTTTTTTCTTTTTCTTTTTTTTGGCTCTGTTTTGTTATTCTCTTGACCTTCTCTTGATGGTTTTCTTTCGTGGGATTCAGCAGATTCTTTCAGCGTGGACAGTGAAGGTGCTCGTGAGAACCACAATGCAAATGCCCCTCCTTGTTCTTCAATGTCTAATGGTGCGTATTCAATCCTTAACTGCATTGAAAAATGGCAAACTGAAGAAAAGGAAGGGAAAAAATCCTAGACAAAACCTTGAACAAAATGAGTTTCTTGGAAACTACTTTTGTAGTTGTTCCTTGGAATTATTCTTTATGCGTGTCTACCAGGTACAAAATGGTGGAAAACCAGTTGAAATTATCAGAACTTAGTATGCTGCTGCTCTGTTTTATGCCCTCAGTTTCTTGGTGACCGTTTTCTCTATTTTGCAGAAGCATTGATTAATCAGAGCCCATAATCATCAAGAACATAATGACAGTTTCTTTTGTCCTTGCTTGTTCCCTTATTGCATGTAGAAATTCTAGACTGGAGCTGGACTACTTGAATCTCTTTTGGCCTTTCCAATATTTTTGAATTAAAGCATTTTGTTGCAAACAATTGCAGGGAGTATATGCTGTGATAGGAGCGGCTTTCGCTCTGATGTATGCATCATGAAAGGGGATGTAAGGACACACTCTCCCTCTTCTTCAGTCTTCCTTTATCATTCGAAACAGCAAAGCAAGTTCATCGACTTCATCTCAATTGGTCACCGATCCGCCAAAAGGCACGATGACGAGGAACTCCAGCACGAAAAAATAAGGCCCTATACTCGAAAATGGGAGAACCCTATCATGGATAAAATTGATGAGCTTGACCTTATTGCGAATAAAGATACCATGGTCGCTAAACATCGGTGTGATGTCCGCCATGACGTTCCCGCACTTTTCTTTTCGACCGGAGGATACACGGGTAACCTCTACCATGAATTCAATGATAGGATTCTGCCGCTGTACATTACCTCACAGCATTTCAAGGAGGAGGTTGTGTTTGTCATCCTGGAATATCACAATTGGTGGATTATGAAGTATGAGAACATCCTTTCTCGCCTCTCGAACTATCCGCTCCTCGACTTTGCTGGAGATAAAAGAACCCATTGCTTCCCGGAGGCCATTGTTGGTACTGATGAAGGGGAATAAGAGCATCCTCGATTTCAGACACTTCCTTGACCGTGCTTACCAGCCGTGGATAAAAGGTTCAATACCAGACAAGCAGCAAGGGGTACAGCTGAAACTGAATCAATCGGCTTCAGTGCCAACTTTGGGGTGATAGATGAAAATTAATAGAGACGACCAGAAACACCAGGTGAAGAAACTGAAGCTAATGATATTATCGCGCAGTGGGTCCAGGGCGTTAGTTAATGAAGACTGCTTGGTTAAAATGGCAGAGGATATGGGGCTCAGAGTAAAAGTTTCGCGGCCTAAGCGAACGACTGAACTGGCGAAGATGTATCACTTGCTTAATAAGAGCGAGGTTATGGTTGGTGTACACGGGGCTGCTTTGACCCACTTCCTTTTCCTGAAGCCTGGTTCCTTGCTCATCCAAGTCATTCCTTTAGGGACGGATTCACCAGCTGAGACATGCTTTTGTATAACGTGGATTCAGAGAATTCCTTGTGGAAGCTGCTGCCAAGGCTGGAGTAGACGGGGCAGCCAAGTTTCTGGATAATCCAAATAATGGACTGCAAGAGGTTCTCTCTCTCTCTCTCTCACACACACACGCACACACACACACATTGCTTCACATTCGAACCTAGAGATCAGGAGAGAATGCGTGACTAATTATGTAGAATATCTAGAAGGAGCTTTTCGGAGTTAAAAGATTTCATTTCTCTAAGCTGACTCAGGAAAGTGTTATCTCCTTTTTCCATGAATTTTTGAATGATCCTGTTGAAATCTACTGCAGTTAATCTCTTTAGTTTTGGCAGCTTCCAGATGTTTGCCGCTGATTCTAAGAATCTCACGAACCTTTTCATAATTTTCTTTTGCTCCATCAAGGTAAATGAGGAGCTCGAACAGTACTCATCGAACATTTCTGGGGTTCCGCATTTCGTGGTAAATGATGTTCTCTCTCTCCCCCTGGCTCTCTGTCTCTGTCTCTCTCTCATATTTTGCCTTAATTTTTTGGATGACATAGAGATACCTTTTCTGAGATCATTATTTTCAACAGATAAATGGGAAGCACAGATTGAGTGGTGGCCAGCCCCCCGAGGTGTTCCTGCGAGCCTTTGAGATTATCGCTAGTGGAAAGTAGATGAAATGAAAATGTCATGCTTGTGCGTTTACTTATAAATAAATAAAAAAAGCAGGTTGTGTTATCTGTTTTACTATAAATACCATATAGGAAAAATGAGTGAATAAATTCTTACGGTTCTTGGAGATTTTGTTGGCTCTGTTTTTGCCATTGCCTGCCAACACCTTGTTTCAACAGATAAACGTCCACTTGTGATGTGCTTTATGGTTATGCGAAATCGCTTTTCTCACATACCTGACGATTGATTTACTCGTTTCAATTACCCAAAGCCTGGCAAAGAAATGAACATCCGATCTTTTGCTCTCGTACTCTCTTTTTCTGAGTGAACAGAAAGTGTTGCCAGCTTCACTTGGCCGGAGTCTGAAAAACTACGGCATTTTGCTTGAGAATCCATAGGTAAATCAAGCTGCCGTTCACTAAACTTGTTACTTAACTACAGAAGCGAAGTCATGCACTGGGACCGACATTAAGCATTTCATTGTAAATCTAACCCCAAAAGCCCAGCAAGCACCGAAGTAACAAGTCGCAGAGTCTTACACGTCGCTCTACCAAGGGCAAAGCACGAGCATCAGCAAACTCAGAGGAGAGAACCTGACAGCGCCTTAACGCGAAAGCAAGACAGCGTGTCGTTTGGTTGGCCACTTATGCACTTTCTTTCGTATGTAGTTTCTATAACTAAACCAAACCCAAAAATGGAAAGGCAACGACCAGACAATTACATTTACCAATATGCACTTGAGATATTGCTCATATTTACAATTGCAGTTTCAAGCAGCATAACCAAGTCTAAACAAAGTAAAAGATGATTTAGAAGGAATGTATAATGGGTCTTTGGAGAGAGAGTCTGAGAAATTGGAATATGCAGAGAGACTTCTTTACATTTCATCAAGTATATTAACAGGATTCTTTTTCTCTTCCCAGTGCTGACAGTATCGTCAACATGGGCATTCACCTAAGATCAAGTCTCTCATCGAACACCATCACCTGTCAAACAGAAAAAGGTCCAATTAAGCACACAACTAGGAGAAGAAAACAGTTGAAATACCAAAACATCTTGATTTTTCTCAACTGCCCACACAAAATGGCACCACCTCTAAATCAATATAGAAGACATATAGCAATCCCATAACTTGTGAAGCCGCAAAATCATAGGAAGCCACAACTATCAGTCGGTGAGAGGCTGCCGAAATGTTGGCTGCATGCTCAACCCATAGAAGCTCATGAGGCTAGAAATGTACTACTATTTTCTGCCATTGTTTTAGGTAATTGTTCGATGATCTTTCTTTTTTATGACAACTACCCAGCCTGGCAAAATCCCCAAGAAAAGGAAAGCCTCCAATTATAAAGCAATAAGCTGCAAGCATAACAGCTTATCCTGGGTGTCAGTAGGACTTGTACAGGGATTAGTATGGAGGTTATAACCATTCAAAAGTTACCGATCCCAGTTGAAAACCAAATAGCATATCATCTTTTGTAAAAAGCTCTTAACGTGTCCTTAAAATGATTGCAACCTAACGTGCATAAAGCAGAGGGAGAAACAATCCCAATTCCTACGCCAAAAAAAGAGTTTCCCTGAGAAAGGTCACTCTGTGAGGTCAGACAACAACTAAGAATCGTGGTCTGTGCCACGGTGAAGCAATCATTGGAGCACAGTAATCACATGTGTATGCATGTATGTATGCATGTTTGCTGTTGGGATCTAGGAAAAGAATTACCTTGCCACATACAGGGCAGATGTCACTTCTCTCCTTCCACTCATATATGCAACCAAGATGGAAATGGTGAGAGCATTTTGTCATTATTCTTGGATTCTCAGGCGTATATTCTGCATTTAGTAAGCAGTAAAAATTGATAGAATTCATCAAGAACATCAACAATTTAATTAATCACAACATTGCAGTGACATGTTACAAAACTATAAACCAATACTGAACAAGCTTACTTGCACACAATACTTCTGCTGCCACTGTCTGAGGCAATAATCAGACCCAAATTCCAAGTTCATGGAAGTACTTCCCTAGTTTCCACATAAGCTTATTGTCAATTTTTATTCTTTTTTCAGATGAAAGTTCTCTTCAAAATTTTCTCTAAAGAATCTGCATCTGTGCCAGCATATTCCCAGGAAAAAAAGGAAAGCACAAAAGCATACAATGGTAAGGTAATTTCTTTCAGAAAAAAATCAAGTTCACCAGTAGATTGGATCTCTAAATAGTTTACAAGCTGAAAACTCAATTACATCTAGGCATGAAAGTGAACAAGTTGAACTAGCCTAAGATTATGTCTCATCCCTATTCTAAAACTTATTCAGCACTTCACGTTATTCAGAATTAGCTTAGCCCGCTAATAATTGTCAGCTCAATAAGAAAGCAACAAGCAACCAATCTTCTAATACAAAAACTTTTATCTTCAAGACACGTCGGACAAACATCTTCCTCTTCTGATGCCGTATAAATATGCCCAATATCAGCATTCGCTTTTGCCAAGGATAGTTTAAGTGAGGTCTTATATGGTTGCTCTTTAAAACCTTTTTCACGTGCATAGTTAGTCCATTTGCCTTCTGAGCAAATATTATCTGATTCCCCATCCTTGTCACTCCTAAGAGGTTCTGATTCCTCATTGGCATGACTTGAACCCTTCTCATGCCTTGGAACCAGTCCATCCCTCTGCATGCACAAACGCCTTGGCTCTACGTCATAGGGCAAAGGCCTTGGAGGAGAGTGGTACATGTCAGAAAAATAATTGTCAGGTGATGCTGTAGAAGTCATTGTGGATGCTTCCTGAATGGAAGAAGGGACGGCATGAATCTCTCTCCGAAATAACACTGTGTTGTACTGCACATCATGACAAGAGAGAGTCGAAATAGATCATCAAAATGCCGAGCGCAGTTAAAATATCCTCTTCAAGGTAATTATTTTTATTACTAATTGATGATCTCATGAAGGCTCAGCACAAGATGTGGGCTCGAAGCTCAAGTATGCACAACTCTATCAGATAAGTAGACCTAGCTAAACATAAATCTCAAGAATACCGTCTACCAAAAGGCGGGATTGACCATAGAGCAATATTGCTCTACAGTAACTAAACAACTTTTTTCAGGGTTACATTAACCCATTAATTGTTTTTCTTGTTTCTCACATTCTCTTCTCATCTTGTCCTCCAACTGGTCGTATGCTTGTTCTTGCTCTCTCACGCTCGCCATGTATCTGGTAGCAGGCAGCAATAAAGTGCTCTTAACCATATACCTCGAGCATTTCAAGTATCTCGTTAATACATGCTTATTCTCAGTACAGTAAATGTTGAATATTAGACTAAGTAGACATTAGAAAGCCATATAATGCCCACGGGCAATGACAGAGAATCCAAGTTCTTTTTCGATGTCACTTTTTCTCCCCTTGTTGTCATTTGAACCATGCTTTCCAATCTGACTTATGCGACAGAAAACAATGAACTGCTAATTCCATGGGAACAAAAATTTGCCCTGGTCAATCTCCAATTGCAGAGGTGCACTTATCAAGGCAACATAAAAGCAAGGGCATGAAAGCAGGCATATTTTTAACTGAACATGTATATTTTCAGTTCTCAGTAACAGGCTTTATCTGGGTGATTAATCAGCAACAATTGAAAACCAATTTTATCACTGACTTTTGTGGAGCTCATGAATCCAAAGAAATGCTCACTGTTAAGGCATTAAAAGAGTAAGTGCGAGGTGTAACATACCACGTAAAAAAAATTATCAACCATGCAATTAAAGCAAATGCAGTTCCTATATGCAGAACTGCTCCGGAGAACATCTTCCAAGTCTCCCCTAAAAAGAAATTCAATTTCTGGAATCGAAAACAACTTTTCGCACAAGCCACAGCCTCCGCTTCGATAGCGCCAGATAAATCTAGTTCAGTTCTAGCAGATAACCAGCAAAGCTCACAATCAACCTAGCCTTCAAAATGCATCGGCGATTATACTCCAGTAGTTAGCTTTTGACAGCGAGAGGTCCGATAACAAGCAACAGCAAAGGAGAACCGTGATACATGGAACCTGTGGAAGGGATCAAAGCATCAAACAGCGACACACCAGTAGGCAAACAAGCAGCTTCCTTCCTACAGAGATCGAACGGAGCCGAACCTGTGTAGAGAGACATCACCGACTGCTTCAACCGGTAGCCTTCGCCAACTGCAGGCGGCACAAACAAGAATAACCAGAAATCGTATCAGAAAATGGACCTCCAAGATTTCAAGGGAAGAGGGGGCGGGGGATCGGGGATCGGGAATCGATCGACGGAGCGAAGAGAGGCGGCGTTACAGCGGCGAATGCTGGTGAGAGAGCTGGCGACCTCGGGGCGGGTGGACAGGCCGAGGTTCCTGGGGTGGTAGACGAGGGCGAGCCGGAACGCGACCAACGCGACGACCCATGTCCAGAACCCCGAGCGCGCGCGCTTCTGCTTCTTTGTCTCCGTCTTCTGCTTCGTCGTTTCTCTCTCCTCCATTTTCGCCGTCGTGGTTCGATGCGTTGGCGTCGGGCGCGTAGGCGGAGGCGGAGGAGACGGGGGCGACGGACTCCGACGCCGACGGAGGCAACCGGCGGAGGGGCGTCGGCGTCGGGGTTTGCTGGAAGAGAGGCGCGACTTCGAGGACGAGAGAGAGAGAGCGGACTAGAGGTCGCGAGAGGGAGGCGGAGGGGCGTCGGCGTCAGAGTCGGGTTCAGGGGAGGAAGCGGAGGCTGTGTCGGCGTCAGAGTCGGGTTCAGGGGAGGAAGCGAAGGCTGCGTCGGCGTCGGCGTCGGATGACTTCGCGGTGGGGGGAGAGAGAGAAAGCAGAGCGGACGTCGCGAGAGGGAGGAGGAGAGAAAGTGAGAGAGAGAGAAAATTGCAGAAAATTCAATGCAGGAGAGAGAAATCTTTTGGGCGGGAGTCGTGACCTGTCTTTTCTTCTTCAGCGAGCCGAGCCAAGCCGAGCCCACCCCTCCATTTTCCAACGGGTCCCATAGGACGCGTGTCGATCTCTGAGTGGTAAGTGCGCACCACGTAGGACGATGACGTGGCGATTTGCTAACCACTGAATATTTTCTCCTTCCTGTTAGTCGGCAAGAATACTCCCCAGGCGCATCGTAGACTTTAAGGATATATTGGCTGCGTTTGGCAACCACTTTGCCAAGGACCTTTAGGGGTCTAAAGGCCTTTAGGCCAAAAATTAGGTATTTGGGAACCAGCTTTCGAAGTCCCTTGTGGGAAAGCAAATACTTGGGAAGGCTGAAAGCCTGAGGCTGCCTTGGGCTTTCAGCATTCTCGGCATGCTGGGAGTCACTGTTCACTTTTTTTTTTTTCAAATTTGTCCTCACGAATTTTTTGTTTTTCCGGTGCGTGCCCTCGTATGAGCACTGTTCATCTTCTCCAGACGCCGGGAGTCGCCGCCAGCCGCCGGAGGTCGCAGGTCAGCCGGAGGTCGCAGGTCCTCGCGGCGACCCAAATCTGGGTCGCCGGAGGTCGCGCGACCTCCGCGCGACCTCTGTGCAACCAGATCTGGTCGCCGGAGGTCGAGCGACCTCGCGGCGACCAGATCTGGTCGCCGGACTGGTCGCCGCGAGGTCGCGCGACCCTCGGCGAACAGATCTGGTCGCGCGACCTCTGCGCAACCAGATCTGGTCGCCGGAGGTCGCGCGACCTCTGTGCGACCAGATCTGGTCGCGCGACCTCCGGCGACGCGCAGAGGTCGCGCGACCAGACCTGCCTCCCGCGACCCAGATCCGGGGTCGCCGGAGGTCCCGACGGCGTCGCGCGACCTCGCCGGCCCAGATCCGGGGTCGCCGGAGGTCGCGACGGCGTCGCGCGACCTCGCCGGCCCAGATCTGGGGTCGCCGGAGGTCGCCGGGAGTCGCCGCCGGCCGCCGGATGCCGCTGCCCTTGCTGGTTTTCATTTTTTATTTTTCTTTTGATAATTTTTTTTCACAAAAGTCCTTTGTCTTCCAAACACCATTTTGCTCAAAGGTACTTCACAAAGGGCTTTTAAATTACAATTTACCAAACACAGTTTGCATTTTGAAAAACACATTTAACTCAAAGGTTTTTGCATTTTCCTAAAGATTTTCCCCAAAAGTCTTTTCAAACGCACTCATTGTCTTAGTTCGTTTGTAAATGGGCCACGTGGCCACACAGATCGAGGAAGTGAAAAGATATGTCGACATGGCATCTGGCGAGGACAGAACTCATCACGTGGTTCTGTTCACCTAGTCTTAGATAAATAATTGCAACTGCTGCAACACAAACAAACAAAACACGCCAACGATGATGGTGCGGGCGTGGGTCCCATGAAGCGTGATGCTTTCCTCAAAGGATGAGCTCCCCATAAGATTCCCTTTTCTCTCCAGCGAATGCATGGAAAGATAAGCCACGATTCAAGGTAAAATATTATCTAAAGGACTTAAGTAATAATTTCTTCATCGCCACGTGCATCTTCCCATACTAATGCGCACACCAGAATGTATATATATATTTCTTAATTAATTTTTATTTTATTTATGTATATTTTGTTGTTGTTGTATTATGATACCCCCAAATACAATTTCCCAAGGCCTTATTTTTGGTTCCGTGTTCTAAAATGTGATAGAAGTGTCTTGCATTTTATGGTTGGTGGTTCACAATTTAAGAAGATGAGGATAGGACAGCAATTTAAACATGTAGATTTTGGAAACTGGAAAATTAGTGTATAAGGTTCTTAAAAGTCGAACAAATCCGCATTGTAATTTATCCAGTGTCGATCGAGGAAAAAATTTTAATTTCTTGAAACATTTTGAAAGTATATGTAATAGCAATGCATCACGAGAAGAACGGACAATAATGTGTCCTCTGTATATATAAGGAATCTTTTAAAAAGCTCTCTTAAATAAAACTCGTGCATAAAACTTAGAGAAAATGTGATCTTCAGCGATTGTCCTTTTCAATTTGTTCAATATCCCCTGTTTATTCCATCTTTTTATAAGCTCAGCAACTCAATCTCTTCGTCTGAATTTTTGCAAGGATACCCAACCGCCTCCGGAGTTCCTCCTAAGCTTTCAAGGATGTTTTTGTAACTGGACAACGTGGCCGCTCAAATCAAAGTTGAGGTTATGTACGAATTGTGAGGACAGAACTCATCACTTGATTCTTGTCCAACTTTGTCCAGACAAATAATTGCGAGTGACCCTCAGACCAAGACAAACGAAACAAGGCAGCAACTTGTCCCGAAAACCAAGATGTTTATTATTTTCAATTGATGATAATTATTTTATTACTTTATTTTCAAAAATAGATTTTTGAAACAGAAAATTATTTAATAATACAATTTTACTTTTATATTCTTAACAGAAATAAGTTTGGAAAAAAATAAATTTTTTCTACTTTTATATTTTGAAATAAAATAAGAAATAAAAACTCTTTTTCTTACTCGGCCTCACCACTAGCCAGCCGCTCGCCTGACATCGGCTGGCTGGCCACTCACTCAAACGAATTTCTATATTACGAATAAAAATTTTATATCATGATTAAAGCCGTAATTTTTACTCGGAAACTCGTATGGTGGATAAAATCTATTTATAACAAAAAAAAATCGATTTCTGCACGGAATAATTACTATTCACGATTTAAGCAATTCCGCTCTTTAAGCACAAGCCCTTTTGCACATGAACTAAAGTTTTGCTTTTCTCTTGTCCCGAAGGATGAACCGGATGTAATTGTACACTCGTACAGACAAAATCTTGTGGTGGTTGCGTCTCTTTCATAAGGGGATTTACTCTTTCAATGGCACATCAAAGAAGTCCTTCCTCTTAGTAATTGGACTGATGTGACTACACAGATTAAAGTGGAGAATATTCAAGGACGGAACTCATCGCTGTGGTTTTGTCCCAACTTGTCCAGGATCAATAGTTGTGATTGAACAAGACTTTTTTCCTTTCTTACAAAATGTGTGGAAAGAGAGTAACGTTTCTTTTCCTAAGCTACGAGTCGTACACAGTAGAATAAAATCTTTTATTAATTACTCTATGGTCGAAAATTTTCTATCGATATTGTGAGGCTGAAAAAAAACAAAAATTCAAGTCCACTTATTCTATAGGTGGATGACTGATTTATAACATCCTTAGTATTTTCTCTGTCTATTGCGAATAAGATTCAAGTCCGGCGACTTTTAAATTCTGAATTTTTCAAAATTCTAACTCATCAATTCAATCCTTATTTAATTTGGTCCTTTGAGTATGCATTTTTTCCTAAATTGTTCTATTTATAAGAATTTTCAAAACACTTTAAATTCTTCTGATGAGAGAGTACTTCTCATGGCACTAAACAAAGCTGGCGTGGGATTACTAAGTTATTGAGCGCCTTTTGCTCCATAGTCAATTTACCTATTCTAGTGATGGATACTTTTAATTGGTCGATTGCTTCACTTTATCATCTCACACCAACACAATGGCAAATTTTTCTGCTAAACATGCTCAATATGCCTCTTTAGAGTGGCAGATAGAACGGGCATCATTGTGATATTGTTAATGGCAATGATATTTTCCCAGCCATCCTTGAAAGTGAATCAGAAAGTTGGGAAGTCCATATCTTTATTATGAAGGCATGTCAATGATCCAAGCTACTACGCTCTTTTAAATATTAATTATCTAATGAAGTACTCAATTTCATCTACTCCTCCCTAAGAAGAGAAATGGGCACTTGGACCATTTAACCATAAAACTGAGATATCTTCTCGGGACAAACCGGTCGAATTAAATTCGAGACTCAAAGATACAATGAATGATCAAATTTTGTTTTAGTGAAAAGCCAAAAATGAATATCAAAAGATATGAAATGATTAAAAATGATTGACACACTTTTATGTATCTTAAGTTGTCAGAAGCCTCTCGATGGCCGAGAAAAGACAAGTTTAGAAGTAACGTCGAGTTGAGGACCAATGATCATCAATTGGTGTGGGTTCTCCCAATTCTTTATCTTGTGTAACGTTGGAAAATTCATTTTAATTTGATTAACCTATGAAAATCCTATATGAGGGAGTGACCACTAGCCTATTCAAGTGGACAAGAAATAAAGTGAATATGCGAAAATAACTCACTTCCTATGCAACTAAAGATATAGGGTCAAGGACTTAATTAACTAGTGCCTTTTTGATACTTGGACTTTGTTATTTGTCAACTAAAGTGTTTGCAAAATCTTTTTACCAAATTATCAAGCCTAAGTTTTTCGTCCGCCAAGTGTCCATGCAATATTTCTGTGTTTAGTAAGATTCTTAAATGTAATCTAACCTTACATCTAAAACAAGCAAATCCCAACACAAAAAAAAAAAAAAAAATATAAAAAATTACAACCGATTCATTAAAAATAGTAATGATAGATCGAGTAAAAAGTAAAGTAGTAAAGTAATTCGATATAGGTTGGGCAAAGAATATAACATGGCCAATAACCCTCATGCGCATCATTCGGAATCAAATTCAAATTCTCTAAGAAACTAATTTTCCTAAATCTAAACTAGAACGTATAAAAGACCATGGAATTTCCTAAACCATATGTGTACTAATTAAATGAAATAAAATAAATATAATATTGAAATCGAATAACCTAATCAAGACCTAATTTTCTAATTATTTTACAATTTTTTTGACTTTCCGAAGGAAGTCGGGGCCGGGCCCAGGGCTCGGTCCGAATGTGGGCCAACACTGAAATTCGCAGGTCCGGTCCACAGACACAGATATCAATCTCATCCCACAACTATTTCAACTAAGTCAAGCCCAAACCTATCTAAACTATGTCAAGCCCAGACCTTATAAGACCCAACTGAATCCCACTGCACTAAAACCACTCTAACCCATTTTCCATCAAAACCAATATCGACTTCGAGCCCATTTTCAATTATCGCCTCGCCTTTTTTTTTAATGGTCATTTTCCATCGTCTTCCCCATATGCCCAATCCAACGTTCTTAGAATTCTGATTATTTTTATGTTAATCATCAAACCCTTACATAACCAAAAGAAAAACTTCGCTTTTGATCACAACCACCATCATTCGTTAAGCATCTGCCACACTAGCACAAGTTTAACAAGTATATAAAGGCATAACATTACAACGACATGAGTAATCACCGGACATCAGTACATATGTCATCTCCTCTTGGACATCTCTTGCCCGTAGTTGCCATCAATCACTATAGGAACATAGAACATAGGACAGAGAAGCATAATGATTCGAAAATGTATTTGGCCGATGTGAAAACATTAGAGCTCATGCATAAATGACTTGAAAATCAATTAATATCACTTAATCTACGTCAGCATACTTTTGGGTTTAGAAAATGATGAAAACAAATTCGCATTGAAAAATCATAGACATCGCACCAAATATATTATAGTCAATCAATTAAGAAGAAGATCTTTGCAATTTCAAATTCGTATTGGCGACCATACTCAAATGAAACTAATATGTGAATTTCATAATCAAATATATGGACTCTGATATGGCCAAGCCTAATTGAAGTTGAACGAGATTTACATTCACTTCACCGTCTCCCAGATCATAGCATGGTGGAGAATCGGAGAATTCCTTGTGAAGGAAGTCAAGCTAAGTCGCAGGAGGTAGTGCAATCAACTTTGGGAGCTCTTTGTGATCGTCATTGGCTATATTGAAGACCGGTGGAAGAGCTTCAAGCTAATTCTTGGCCACTTCAATCTTCACAGCAGAAAAAACAGAGTTAAATAGGGGTTTCGCGAGAGCGGCAGTTGGGCGATGGCTTTGTTGCCTTGGGCGCGGTGACAAGCCAAAGATGAGAAAGAAGGCTCTAGAAATCGACTTCTTGAGGGAAATTTTTGGTGAAATCTCTATCAAATGTGCTCTCTTGAATGTTTTGAACTCAATCTGTGTGGAGCGGGTCTCTCTACCGTGTGAGCAACGATCGGCAACATTGTTGTGGCGGTCGAAGGCAATGACTAACTGTGCGAAGGAGAAATAAGCAATTTATGGAAAGATTAGAGAAGATAATATAGGTGAAACCGGAAATAGACTTTGACACATGTAAATCATTTTTATAAAAATATTATTGTCTGTCATAGCATGAGAAGAACGGAAAGTAATACACTCCCAATATATGAGCTCTCTTGATAAAACTCGTGCAAAAAGTTTAGGAGAGTTGTCAATGCAAGTATCTTTTAAATTGTTCAATATCATTCCCATTCTCTCTCTTTCTTTTTCTTTTCTTTACAAGGAGTATCTCAATAATTCATTGGGATTGTCGCTACCTCCGATGAGGCTCTTCTCCTCGGGCACTTAAAATAGGATTTACCTATTCTCTAGCCCTAGAGGATGGGATGAACTAGATGTGCTTTAGGACATACACGAAATCCGTTAATGAGGCTATTTACCTCGTTAACTCTCTTGCTTCTTGTCCAACACCAGCAAGACTATCCTTTCAAAACCCCTCCCTGGACTACAAGGACGTTCTTCTTAGTTCTCTTTATGATTGTACAACGTGGCTCTCTCAAATCAAAGATGAGGATATTCAAAAATTGCGAGGATAGAATTGATCGCTGTAATTCTGTCCAAGTTGTTCGGGTAAATTGCGTTCGACCATCAGACAAAGCCAGAACAAGATGAAGGCAACGGTCATGGTGAGGTGCGTGGGTTATGTGAAATGACATGTTTGACCAAAAACATTCCCCTTTGATGAGGACAAGTTTTGATCAATCAGCAAGGATTCCAATGAGCTCACTGTAAAGATGAAAAGATGTTTGGCAGGTGAAAGGTAGATTATGCATTTGTATGTAATGGGTGGGATTTGAACTAGTGATTTCCAATTCTTGAACTAGAAAGTCTCTAACCACTCATTATCATGGAAGAACAACCCCAAGCAATGCACCCCTAGTGTACAGCAAAGCTTCTAGAAAAGTTGTTTCATAAAACTTGTATGAAAAATTTAAGAATAATGGAACTACTAGTGCCTTTACCTTTTTTTTTTTTTTTAAAATGTGTTCAATATTATTCACTCTCTCTCTCTCTCTCTCTCCCTCCCTCCCTCCCTCCCTCCCTCCCTCCCTCCCTCCCTCTTATTGTTGGTCAATATGGTCTCTAATTTATATATATTTTTTCTAATCAAGTTTATCCTTTCATTAAAATGACAAAGATGCCGACGTACCATCCATTAGAGCCATTTTTAGGCTTCTCAGATTAACTAAAGATGAGATGCAACTCTTTCGTTAACTTAGATGAAGTCATTAGAAAACTAAACAAAAATCACAAACAATAAGTGAGAGAATTTAAGAATTCCGAAATAGGCACATTAGATGCTAATCCAATATTAATGAGAAGGGAACAAAAAAGCGAAGGAAGTGGAAATAACAAGTAAGGCAGATGTACAAGAAAGTTGGGTAAATAACAAGGAAGAGCTCATGATTGAGTTTGCACGTGGTAGCATTTGTCTTTGAAGTTGGAAGTTGCAAAAGAGGTGGAATAATTGGAGTTATGCGCATGGTTCTTGCACATATAGGGGGAACGGTTATTATTAGTATTTAGTTTATAAATATCAATGTTTTGAGATTGTAAAGCTCTCTTTCCACCATCAAGAAAATCTATAATCTATGTTTATATTTACTTTTTACTGAACCATTTTATTTTCCTCAAAATTTACCCTTTCAATGCAATTTATTTTGACAAAAAAAATGCAATTTACATTTTCTTGCAATTTTTTTTTCTCTGCGCTTAGCTCGAAATTAATTTGCACCCCATTGAATCCCCTCTTTGTGCACTTTGGGAGAAAGGTATGTAACTGTGAAGGCATCTTGGTTACCCTTTGTTAACACCTATATTTTAATGACTGGTTTTTTTAATCAAAATTAATGATTGATTTAATAAGTCATTAATTACATAGAAAATTGAGGATTAATTTTTAATTCCTAGAAAAAATAATTTTCATTAAATTGAGCAGCATATGAAAATTAGAAGCATTTTAATTGGTAGTAATAGATTTTTTTTTTTTTTTTAAAGAGAGGAAAAAATTAATTAAAAAGTATATTGTTATTATTTAAAAAAAAAAAAAAAAAGGCCGGGCCGGGCTGGCCATCTTTTCTTCCTTTTATTTCCGCCTGGGCCGGCTCGGCCTCTTCGCTTTTCCTTCTTCCCCGGCTCAGCCTCCTTCCCTCTTCCTTCTTTCCTCTCTTCCCTCACGCTGGCCGAACAAGAGGACGCAAGGACAGAGAAGGACAACAGAGAGGGAACAGGACAGAGGCAGAGCGTCGACCGGGAGTTGGTGGTCGGAGCCAAGCCGGCAGTGGCAGCCGGCGTCGCAGGAGGCCATGCGCGCCGAACTGCTTAAAAGGGAGAGAGGAGAACGAGCGACGAAGGGGAGGCTGGTTCGTTTGAGAGGGGACGGAGGGGAGAGCTTGAGAGATCCGAGAGAGAGAAGGAGGCCGAGAGTGAAATTGGAGAGCGGCGCTCATTCTCGCCCCCATCGATCCAACTACGCGTCCCCGACGACCTCCGAACGCAGTCCCCAAGACCACCGCTTCCCGGCGTACGTTTTTTCGGTGAGTCCCTTTTCCTCGTTCTGAGACCCCGCACCCGAGGATCTAGGCTCGGAGGCGTCGAGGCGGTTGGCCATGGCCATATTTGTGTCGAGCGCACCATTTAACTGCTGTCTCCAAGCCGAGTAGGGAGCCCCTCGGATTGTACGCCCGTCCCGTGAACCTTTTGCTGCCTTGCCCTGTTTTGGCCAACCCGTGAAACGGAGGCTTGACATTTTCTAGTTTATTTGCGGGTTTGCTTTCAACCAGTCTTTATTCTTCGTTTTCGAACTTTGTTTGTCGGTTCTCTCAAGTTCGGACGTGAGTTCGAGTTCTAAAGATGGTCAGTGTCTTCTTCTCGATCCGTAGTCATCACATGCTTGATAATAGGTCAAAGTCAGCCCGTGCACATGCGTTTACGATTGCCATTCGTTCTTAAGTGCGTATAGGCAGATTTCACATCATCACAAACTCCTTGTCGCTCGTTGAGCAGTAGTTCCATCGTTGAACCAGGTGGAAGAATGAGAGTTTCTTTGCGTTTTTATTACTCTATGTTTTGCGCGTGAGGAATCGGTTGAAGTCTACGGCCGAAACGTCAATCTCTATTCAGTTTTTTATCTTGCAATTGTGAATGTGGAATGTGTATTGGAAGATAAAGGTGATTGGTAGTGACCCGAAGAAGGTGATGTGGTTGATGATGTCTCATTGGCGGATATTCGTCCAGGCGATGGCGTTAGCATGGCGGTGGCGGCGACGACGTGGGTCTGCTGGCATATGTAGGCTATCAAGGGTGATATTTAAGTCATTCTCGATTTGAAGTCTGAGAGCGTTGATGGTTGAGCCGCGCTTGTTCTGGAGTTGATGTTTACCTTTGGGAATGAACTTTGCAGCAGGAGATAAAAACGTCAGTAATACGTTGGGGATTCGAAGTGGGAAGACTAGGCTATAAAGAAATGGGCTTGGTGATTTTCTATCTGAATGGGCCGATTAAAGTCCATGGCCCAGAAAGGAGAGCCTACGTCAGCCCATATTCAGACCAGGCCCCGGGCCCCCAAGTTCGTACTTAATATATCATAAAATCAATTAAAATTTAAAATTTTAATTTTTTAAGAAAAAGCTTAAAAATAAGTTTTTTTTTTTATATATAGTAATTTTCTCTCAAAATGCGTGAAAATCCTTGATAAAAAATTGTGCTAAAAAATTGAACAAGTTCTTATAGCTTCACCCCATGATTTAATTGTTTTTAGAGACAAATGCTAAGTCATCATTTGCACATTTTCATTTCGACTATTATATGATTGCGCACTTTTGATATGTTAATTTTGGTTTCCTTAGTTAGAAATGATATTATTTCTTATTTCTTAGCATTAGGGTGTGCATGGAAACACTCCAAAAAGTGTTTCCTAACACTTCAGTACGGAAAGTGTTTAGGGAACAAAAAAAACGTAAACGCGTTTGGTTGCGTTTTTTTTTGGAACGAAATAAGAACAAAAAAAAGAAACAATAATTTTTTGTTTCTTGCTCTTTAAACATTTCTTGAAGAAACATTTCTCTTCTTTCTCTTCTTCTTCTCTTCTTCTTTTCTTCTTTTTTTTTTTTCTTTTCTCTTTCGTCGGTCGCCGGCCTCGCTCATGGCATGGCGGCGACCGCCGTCGAGGCTCGGCCTCACCGGATCTGGGCGAGGCCGAGCTCGCCCAGCCACGGCGAGGCCGAGCCTCGCCCAACCACGGCGAGACCGAGCCTCGCCGAGGGCGGCGAGCCTCGCCGTGGCCGGGCGAGGCCGGCCCCGTCGGTTGGTCGCCGGAGGCCGGTGACCAGTCGAAAAAGAAAAAAAAAAAAGAAAGGAAAACATGAAAAATAAAATAAAAATGTTTAAAAAATTAAAAGAAACAAAAAAAGAATAAAAATTT
This sequence comes from Eucalyptus caleyi, assembly GCA_014182885.2. Classification (NCBI taxonomy): domain Eukaryota; kingdom Viridiplantae; phylum Streptophyta; class Magnoliopsida; order Myrtales; family Myrtaceae; genus Eucalyptus; species Eucalyptus caleyi. The sequence continues at coordinate 47,899,034 of CM024467.2, forward strand.
ACCAAACGTGTTTCTGTTCATTTTTTATTCTCGGACCAAACATTACCAAACGCGTTCTTTTGTTCAAAAATTGTTCCCCGGAACAGAAATACTTTTTTTTGTTTCTGTTCCCAGGAACAGAAAAAGAACAGAAATAATTCCATGCACGCCCTTAGATTTTCGCTTTGCCTTACAACTTATTTAACGTTTTCCTGGTTGCTAATTGTTATTTTTAGAATCGCGCCCTCGCATGATCATCTTACATGTTAGTGGATAAGTTTAAAAATTAATACAGACTATCTGACAAACATCCCATCCTATTGAAATGAACAAGAGTAAGTATCAAAATGGCACTAGTTAATTGATTAGTGTAATCAAGTCCCTAACCCTAGATTTTTTGGTTGTATAGGAAGTGAGGTATACTCTTATGTCTCACTTGGTTTTTAGCCGGTTCCAATAGGCTAGTAGCAACTGATTATTAAAAAACTATTATAGCTTCAATTTGAAACTAGAATTAAATATCCTAACGTCGCACGATGTATGGGTTTGGGAGAGTTCACGCCTCAACAAGAGCTTTAGGCCGCTCTTTAGGCCTACTCTTTAGGCGATACTCCTAAACTTATGCCTTTTCCCTCTAGACAGAATAGGTAGTTGCGACACTCTTGGTGCTATTTCTTTTTTTTTCTTTAATAAATATTGATCAAATTTTGGATGTCTTTTGTTAAAATAAATTGTCCCCATTAATTTTCTCTCAAATGTCCATTAAAATTGGGAGATAACTTTACAAATCTCACTTGGATAAATATCATTAATTTTGTACCTAATTTTGAATGTGTGCTAAGAAAATTTATTAATAAAAAAGGGGAGATGTGTATGCAACTGTTCACATCCCTTGTTTTGTGATGGACAAAACAAGTATAGACTTGGTGCTACTTATTGAAATAACTGAGGTTATCGATGATTTGCTATGATCTGGATGAGTTTTCTTGGAGCTCAACAATACTTACTATATTCTCTTGTTCATGAGGAAGAAGTTTATTTTCTTTCAAGTTTTAAATGGTAACCAAATACCTATTGTTCTTTATTCAGAATATAGAGGATGATGCCTTGATCTAGAAAAGGATGACATAATGCATTAAACAAAAATAATCAAGCCAAAAGTTGAGCTATAATTTTCAATATCTCATTGATCATCAGGTATTACAAGAGGCTGAGAGGTAAATGAAGCCACAATAAGTTAGGCCAGAATTGGTTAGATAATGTGGTCATGTGCATCATGTGCTTAGCATAATAAAATACATTATTTGCACGTAGGTGATCCATTATTTATAATCTATTGACCAAAGGCATGGTTCAATAAAGTTTCCTACAATTAGGGATGTACCAAAGTAGAGCCCTTTACATAAATTATGGTAAATTTTATTTTTATTCTTTTGTTATCTAATTGAGGAAGTTCAGTTAGTGCTTGTTTGCATAGGACTCTCCTATATCTCTCTCCTTCCACATGTTTAAAATGCATATTTTTAATGGATCCTCTCGCTCAGTGAAAGGATGAAGTAGGTTAAAAGTAACGATGCCAATTCTCCATTGTTATAATCTTTATATATACTTACACTTTACTTCGAATAATATTTTAATAAATTAAGGACGAGGTCATCCATTAAAGAATTTTGATGAATAGATATATGAACCAATGGTGATGGCTTTAAATTAAAGATTTTCATATACCCACCTTTCAAGAAACAAGATGACTTTTAGTCAATTAGTCTGGGTTTGATTGTAGGCAATGTTTCAAAAATGGTACCAGAGGTGAACCGGAGTATGGGCGGTATGCGATTCTACTTGTTCAATTGACCCAACTATTTATACCAATCGTTTTGAATATAAAGAATGAAGTGAGAAATATAAGCAATTTTTTAAATGATGATTTTGAAAATGTTATGATAGAACTCATGTAATATTTTGCATGCTTCATAGTATTTTAGGAGTTTTGCAATGAGTAAAAATCAATTTTTTCCAATCACGTGCTAATGTTCCAAGATCACACTATAATTTTCAAGTCGCAAACTAGGCTACCAACAACAATATATTAGACATGATGTCATGCAATGGAAAGAGACTGCGCCTCGTTTTCTTTTTCAATTTATTTTTCCATTGACCATGCTATTGCAACTTAGACATAGCCAGGATACTAACAACGGGCGATGGGGCCCGTGGCCATGGCGCGTCGGGGAGTCATTTGAAATTCATACATAACTGGTGTTGTAGGGGTCGATTACAGGGGCACGAGTTGAGCTTGCCATTGCCTACGGTAGCTTTGTAATCGAGGTTGAGAGTTCCGTCGTCATAAGGCTTGCAAGGGATCTTAATGATGATCACCACCACTGCTTATTTTATTGCGAGCGAGTCCATGATTATGGCCATTCCTCTTCATTTATGGTTTTTCTTTTGCCAAGTGATAAGAGAGATGGTGAGGCCGAGCATGGCAACACCAGACACCCTATCCCAAGTGAAAAAACATGCGAATATTGAGAAAGATGAGCTCTAAGTGTGGTGTCGAAATTAATTTATCTGGCATGTTATTATCAACACTTAGGTCTTTCGCCAAAATATATTGGTAGTATGTTAGATTCAAGATGTTCATTGTGGAAATTTATATGATGCTACTTTTTAGGATCTATATAATCATCACCTTTATTGACAACTTTTGCAAGATGCATATCCGAAATGATCAAAAGGCCTGTTAGAATGAAGAGTATTAAACTATTTAAGAATGACACACCTTTTCATAGCCTTGATGAGAAGCTGGTAAAGTAAAATTTTCCCTGTTTCTTTCTCTGTGAAGTTTCCCCAAGTCTGCTATGGACTTACTGAATTTTACTGTAAGACACGACAAGCAAATTAACACACAAAAGCCCATGTTCTACAAAATGCATGAGAAAAGGCATTTACCCTCCATGTGCATGGTTCCCGCTAGTATTGAAGTCGAAGCACTCAATGACTAATGGCTTCTCCGGCAACGAGTTTTACTGTATGTCAATTCACTAGTGCCTCCAGGAACATATTAGACAACATGATGACGACTTCAAGGAAATACAAAGAGAACCCGCAGATTCAATTACTCTGGATTGACACTGAGCACTTGATATAAAGCAATCAAAAGATATGGCAAGAAACAATATCAAATAGGACATTTGATGAGAGATTTTGGACAGTTCACACTTTTAGAAAACAGATCTTTGTTTTCCAAACTAGGAACAGTGAAATATTATTTCAATAGCTTTACCAAAAAAAAAAAAAAAATTTCAATAGCATTCCTGGAAACAACAGATTCGTCATCATAAATGGGCAACCGGGTTTCTCAACCCTACTTGTGCATTCTTATTAAGAAGCGGCAAGGTCAAACTCTGACTTTTCTTTGTGACTATCTGCAGAAAATGGAAAGGAGAAGATGCTATGGACAAGATCTTGATGGATTACCCTTTTATTTCACTGAACCCAAATGCATGGAAAATGACACGTTCATAGTGTGATCTAGGAGTAAATAACATGTTACTGCGCAATCTTGTATTGATTATGTTAAATTCTGGACATTTGACTAGTTATGAGATATGCAGTACTATATGTGCAAACATGTCATGGAAATGAATATGGTGTTTTAAGTTTGTGAACTATTTGACATGTTTCGTAAACTCATTTGAAACAATTGAATAGTCAAATTCCTAAGAACTCATATGATCTTGCACTCGAATGATATTTTTTAACGACTAATAGAGAATATTACTTCCTAATCCATTAAAAAAACAATTGAATGGTTCATATTGGTGCATATGGAAAGAGCTATGAGGATGAAGCACCAAAAAAGCAATGAATACAACTAAAACTACAACAAGAGGAAAAGAGCAGAATTCAAACATTATTTGATAATAGCAACTAGCAAGTGAGCCTTTCTTCTTCATACTAGCCTTCCGATTAACACATGAAACAACAGTAGGCTCCACACCTGAGTGATCCTTAGATCATCTGCTTTTGCAATAAATGCATCTAAAATAGGTGAATCATGAAGCAATAGATCACCTTCAATCAACTAGATTACTTTTCTGACATGTCAATATTGGACTCTACCCGTGAGTATATTGGATTTTGGACATCTCTCTTTTTCCGCATATATTGCTCATCCTCCAAGGGAGAGGATCGAGCAAAATGAGGATGCCTCCATGATCCCTGAATCTCGGAAAGCCCAGGCGAGTGTTTTATAAAAGTATTCTATAGAAAACTGGATCCAAGGCATTTTTCTTTCTCTTTGATGGTTTGATGATATTCTAACTTGAACTCATTGCAAATTATAGAGATTCTCACATCAGCCAGTCAATAACTACTATTGTGGTAAATAGACAGGGATAATAGATGGACATCAAATCTGCAGAAAAAGTTTTTCTTAGTTTCCTCCAAAGTAAATCGGCAAGAATTAACATTCAAAAAGCAGCAGATCACACAAATTCACTTTTCCATGAGGCCTACTCTTCGTGTCCAAGATAGTCAAACTTAGAAGCAGAAGAAAAAGAATGACTAAACACCACTTTTATATTTAGTTTCATATCTTCCACAAGTATACAATGACCAAAGTTAATTGATTTTTTATCATCAAATCACTGAGGCAGGCAAAGTAATATCTATGTATCTCTATGTCATGAACTGAAGCAAAACAACTGAAAAGTAGACAATTAAACCAACTTAAGTTACGATAATTTGAGTAGGATATTACTTGCGAATCTAGGTGATGATAGTACTTCGCACTATCAAGAGCTATGGACCTAATTTTGTAAATAAGTGTCCGCTAAAAGAAGATTGGATGAAACTAATCATTGTGGCATGGACATCCATAATGTCTGAAATGCAGGAGTCAATATCGAAACCATGTGAAATTAGAGAAAGATATACGAAGCTATGATAGCCATCACAATGCTCATCCAAGAATCCAGAAGGTAAATGTTTCAACAAAGCCAAAACTAAAACGGATTTTGCTCCTGTCAAACAAACAGTCACTATTATCTATATTAAACCAGCAAATGAACCAACATTACATCCCGCGTATTCTCAAAACAATATCAAAGATGTCAGTATATTCCTACTAGGAGTTGTGCACACAATCAAGATCATGCTCAAGGAGGAAAATCAGTCAAGATAAACTTAAATATCAATACCACTGTCAATTATAGACTGAACTACTGCTTCGATTTTTCTTTCAAACTTGTCCCTCTCTCTTGGAGTGTAGGAAGCAGTGTACACATTAGCTTCCCCCACCCGGTCTGCCAAAATCTGGCCTAAGGCCAAACATGCCAGTATGTCCAATTGAGACTTCAGTAGGCTTTGATGTCCTCAGAATTGGTACCCACAATAGCAACCTGCTTGCATGCGACCCTGTGAGCGAGCGAAGCCGAGACAAATTGCTTGGAGATGAAAACATCTAGCATGAACAGCTCCATGTAGGCTATGGTTTGTTGCCCGAAGGACATGTGCTTATTTGGATTCTTGGACTTCTTCCCCCTTTGGTCAGTGTATAGCTGTTGTTGTCATCATCCAAACTTCAAAGAAACTTCTTGATGCTAAATGAGGCTGCCTAAAAGCCAACACTCATTCAAAATTCCTAGACAATTCGATATATGATAGAGCACCCCCTCATTCGATTGATTATTTACTCAAACATTATGCTACACCAGTACCATTATCAAGGAAATGACATAAAGAGGACATCCCAAACTAGAAAAAGAATGAGATATTCAATGAAGCACCTATCCTTTGTGAATACCACATGTCGGCACAAAGGTTCCATGTCGAGAGGCATCAACACCATGCACTAAAACACTATTAGAGCACAGGTTGCAAGAAGATTGCTTCAATATCTTACTCCACTAGACACTTTCTAGAAAATAAAATCAGCCACTTTGATCCTAGGGTGCAAGACACCTAAAAGAAACAAACATATCAATAAGATGATCCTCAAAATTAACCAAAGAAGTGGGCAAGCACATAGGCCCATATAACAAAACCTCACAATCTTCGAAGCTACATTGACAGAAATTATGCTAAACAATTAATCAAACAGCTAGAATGCGTTGGTGAGTAATTGCACAAAAGCCCTCAATATTTGAACTATGTAACGATTTTGTTAGAACATAGCCAAACTTTATATTTTATTTTACGAAAGACCGACTTCATATGAGCCAATATAGAACTTGAAGAAGAATGCAAGTTTCTTCCTTTTGTCACAAAGTTTAGGCAGACACAATTAAGCAAATAGATTCACCTGCCTTACTGAATTCATTGTGGATCATTCCAAGCCGATAAGGTTCTAATGGTGGTATTAAGGTCGCCCTCCCAGAGTCCTTCATCATCCTCTTCAGAGAGGAGTATTTTATCTAGGTTCGGTGTCCTCAAGGCACCCTTGCAGAATATATTCATCTTGGGGCATTGCGTGATAACAATACGCTGCAGTGATGGGAACTTGATGGCGTGATTCGTTGGGGAGAAGCTCTCAAGGCTTGGTAAACAATCAAGTATTAGCCATTTCAACTCGGGGAAAGGGATCTCCTCTGCTCCATCTCCATCATCTGTTACCACATCTTTCATTGCACCACAATCTCTTAGCATTAGCCAAGTAAGGTGCACTAGACTTGTTATTGCTGAGCAAGTCCCCATATGAACTAAACCAGCGCACTCCTCTACTTTTAATTTCGTCAATCTTTGTAACAAGGCAGGAGATGGAAATATGATCGATAGACTCGGGCACCACCGAAGGTACATATATTCAATCTGTTTGAGGATTTCAGCCATCAAGGAGCCATCTTTCCATATTCCTTTCAGGTTAGGTAGCAACACCAGACGAAGTTTCTTCAGATTTCCCAGTGACTTGAGAGGTTTTTTCACGTCTGTTAATCCTCCACAGGGAGTCGCTCCCCCATGTCCAAGAGCATCTTCTGGAAATATCTCCTCGAAGGAACTACACTGCACATCAAGCACTTCTAGATTGGGGAATCCCTGGAGAAGGAAGTCAGTGAGGAAAGCGACATTTTCATCGTGGTAGCAGACCAAAATCAGCCTTTTGAGATTGCCAAAGATGTAATGCTGCGGCAGCATCGCAACATCCTCCCTCGTCAATTCCAATAACTTCAGGTTAGGAATGACCTGTGGGAATCCATTTAATTAGGCCACCATCCAACAAAAGTAAAACAGGGCACAACCATGGTCCGATGACTAAATTGTCCTTCCATTTATTAGGGAAAAGAGGAAAGAGAACCTGTAGGCTTTTGGCCGGTTTTATCCTTAAAAAAAAAAAAAATCTGAAGCCAAACGAGCAAGAGTTGATGACCATTACACAAGGGTTGTATAACTAGGACGTTTTTTGTTAGCGATACACCCAATTCAATCAAACCTAGCAAGATAAAACGTTGGCAATTAACTAAAATAAGTTTATATCTTAATGTGACAAATGTTTATACATCAATCACATTAAGTTCCGTATATTCCATATAAAGTTAGTAATTTCAAATACGTTGGTGAGCTTCAAGAATAAATGTTGGTAGATGATAAAAGTAGTTGGTAGTTTTGAAAAAAAGAAAAAAAAGTTTTTAAAGCCTATATAAGCAAATTATCCACTATACTTCACAGTTATCAACAAGGTTCACAATGTTCGAGCATGGAACTTTGTTCCGAATGAACATAATACTAAAAAATTTTCACTTTTGGCAGACGGGCAGGTAAAATTAAATAAAAAAATTTCATTAGAAGCTTCACTATCTATGCAAGTTAATTCGATATTCTTTTTTTTTTTTTCAAAGTAAAAGCTGGAATCACTAGATTATATACCAAAGACTATGAGCTGGAGCAGTCAATCTTAAAATTTATAAGCAATTCACAAGTGTGTTATGGTGAGCATTAATAAGCATTAAGTGTGACAATTTAATCTCTTGTAGAAAAATAATGAAGCACTGACAGCTATGCATATAAACCAATGAAGATAATGGCAGAAAGCCAGAATTATGGACCAACCTTTTTAAAAGAAAATAATGTAGGTTGGTTCTCACTGGTAGTTGTACCTTGGCAGCTTTGGAATTCACAAGCAAATGAGAATGACCTCATCTTGTAGCAATGTCTCACTTGCAATTGCTTAATGAGTGGCCATGCCGAAGTATGACTATTTTGGTAGAAGCTCCTCAGTTTCGGCAAATCAAATAATCCTAGTTTGGTTAATTGTGGAAAGAAGATATCACCTATGCTCATACTTACTCCGTCTTCCTTCACGATAATTTCCTCCACCCCACAATTCCATACAAAAAGTTTTTGGAGCTGTGTCATACTTTTTGCCACCGAGCTTGGAAATAAACTTTTGAGACACTTACACTTGCCAACGTACATGCATTGTAAGTGTCCAAAGGTAAGACCTCCTTGAGGAAGTCCACTCCACACATGTTTCATTTTTGAGAGCTGCATCAAAACTAATTCTTTTAATTGAAAAGTATTTGTAGAACAAGCTTCACTAAATTCAAACTCTTGGGCTTGAAATACCACTTCTAAGGATGCACAATCGGTCACCCTTATCTTTTCTAGGTTTTGAAATTTGGTGAGCATATTATAAGATGAAAATATGGATAAAAGTTTCTTACAATACTTCACCGCTAGTGTCTTGAGTTTGCCAAAGGCATTTGAATCAAGATCATCAAGCCATATCTTCTCCATATTATCCATGTGCAAGATCTTCATCGACTCCATATTGGGAAACTCAACCTGGTATTTTTCAATTTAATTAATGAGAGCCGACTCTCTATTCCCTCAAAATAGAGAATACTTTAATTTCGAGAACAAAGAAAATCATAGGATGGGCATTATCAAATAATAGAAAGAAAAGAAAACGAGATGTATGTTATTTCTTTTTAGCAAATGCCACCCTCTAAAATTCATTCTCCTATTATATGATTTTAAAGTAGAAAGCATAAATTTTTTCTAATATATATCAAGAATTATTTATAAGTAGTAGCCTAACCATAGCCTTCTTAGTTGGACAGCCATATTCATTCCATGCATAATTTGTCTCCCATGAACCTCAAATTTAGCCCATCTTAGGTTTAGCTCATTACAACGCTGAAAAACACAATAACCTATATACTATCCCATTTCTTTGAAGTGCAAACGACAAAACAAAAACCAATTTGCACAACAATGCTTCATTGATCTTGCACTTCAAAAGTTCTCCAACATAGTATAAACTCAAAGAAAACACATCAAATACTAAAAAAAGAATCCACCAATTAGATCAAAAGATGGTGAGTGCAAGTATGTACAATTTAATTGATGTTGTACAGGATTCTCCGATCACTAGTTGATTTGTTTCTTTATAAGTTTGTTATTCGAAATTATCGAGACTAAGGATATTACTCTTGATTTATCTCGGTTAATAGTTGATCACTATTATTAGAGTTGCCTAAATATAAACCAATTAAGTATTTTTCTTTAGTTCTAATGATGAATTGATTTGACTCATTTGATAGCTAAGTTTGCCTATTAGACGTATCTCTTTCCCCACATGAATTGGCCTTTCCATCTCTTTCATCTCTCTTTAGTTTCTCCGTCTTTTTCTCATTATAGATTTTCCTCCACTTTCAACGAATCTAAACCTAACTTTCTTCATGTTTTTGTTCCACATTAGTTGGTTTTGGATATAGATTTGTTCTTCATCAATTGGTCATTGAGCTAGATCTTCAATATTAATTGGTATTAGAACTTCGCTTTAAATATGTATTATCGTTGTGCAACTATTCTAGACCAAGTGCCAACGCTATGGTACTTATCTTAGTTACTACACTTGCATTTCTGATCTGATATGCTCATGAGGATATATGGCATCATGCCTATTGAAACTTTAGTCACCATGCTTGCTTATTAGTAGCCACTCTATGCTTGGTATATTTTCTCATTTAATAATGTTGCAATATTTATTAGCTCTGGTATATCGAAATTTGAATAGAGTAGGGCTTATCAAGTTTATTACATTGACTGGTATGGCAATTATTATTATTATTATTATGATTATCATGTCATTCTAATGATGTTGACTGACGATCAGGAGCAATCCAACTATTGCCGTGATTGTGGTTATCATAAATCCTTAACAATCTTGAAGAGGTTAAACAAATTTTGGTGGTCCGAGAGAATATTTCAACAATTTTAGTGAGAATTGAATAGATTCAATCAAAACTATAAGGAAGACAACAAAATAGTCCAAAATCAGTTGTCTATTGAGCAAAATAACATGGATAAGTGTTCTCAATGTCTTGAAGATTTAACTAAGGACTCTGCTTGTGGGAATAGTAGAGTGAGTGGAGTAAAATTCTACTAACTAATCTGCATGAATTTAAAGAAGCATCTTCTGAAATTTAATAAAATCTTAAACGTAATTTTTCCTATTGATCATTCACAGAAATGCAATTCGTGATGCTAAAATTTGTACTAAAATACTTAGTATAGCCTTATACTTCCAAGGTGCATATCCAAATCTCCCTTTTGTGGAGATTGATATATGACATGATTCTTTAATGACCTTGCTATTTATTTGTCTTATTTATGCTTGCTTAATTTGAACCTTTTTTTCTTTTTTGGGTAAGGTACTCTTGTTTTAATTACCTATGATATCGACCAAGATACTAGTTTTCTTCAATTTTGAGGATGAATTTATTGACTAATGAGTATGCCTATTTGGTGTTTCTTCTTCCTCGCCTAATTTGGCATCTCTCTCTCTTTCTCTCTAGTTTTTCCTTAGTTTGTAGCTATCTGATTTTCCTTCGGATTTTATGATTTTGAACCAACCTTGCTATGCAATTTCATTCTATAAAATCAGTTGCTAACATATGCATCATACACCTAGTAAAAAGCTCCCCAAATTTTTAGTGATAGTGAATGACTGCATATTGAATTATAGATTCCATGTCAATGCAATTGAGTTATTGACATGTAATGCATGTAGCAGCTACTCTCCTGCTATGCAAAGAAAATATTGGCTCATGTGGAGTCACGAATACAAATTTGTTGAGTCATGATTCCAATTTTACACCAAAGCTCCTTTGTTTAGCATTTGATGAAGCTGACTAGGTTTGACCCGAAAGCGAAAAGTATTATGTTAACTAGTTGCAGTTTTGTCATAATCAATCAATAAGGTGCATTGGAAGTCCTAAATCCTAAATTTGAAATGTAGTTAAGTCCTAAACCTTCAAATTGGTTTACTCAAGTTTTGAATGTTTCTGAAAAAGCGTAATCAAAGGTTTTTCAGTACACATAACTTAGATTGCCTATGTAGCAACCCCAAATTACATTTGTTTGTATTAATCTATGACTTAATTACATCAATTGAAAGGTTTAGGTTTCAATTGCACTTTTGATAAAGGCTTAAGAGTTCATTGCTCCAATTAAAAAATTTATGACTCGATTGCATTTCATAAATACGTTTTAGGACTTGTGGAATGATGTTCCCATCACAATATTTACAATTGACTTTAGGAATCATTGACAAAATGAATCCTAAAACTTATTCCAGTTTGGCACGTTTAAGAACTAAAACTTTTTTTTTTCCCTTTATTAGTAAAACTTGTTCTGGTTCAGCATTGGAGTCTTTCCATAGCCCAAATTAGTTTTAGGAGAACGGAAAGTATATTTGGCATTTTTCATCGAACTTTCCTTTTTTTAATTGTAAAAAATGTAGTGATAATGTGATGATGCCACATTAAAAAAAGGTGACAAAGAATATAAAAAGTACATATAAGAAAGCAAGGCGGAGAAGGGGGGGTCCCAGGGCTTTGCACTGACTAGGGCTGCCACCATCCCGCGGGTCACAACAAGGGTGCTCAGCACCCTTGCTAGGCCACCAACAGTAGCCAACACCACCACGTGAGTGAGCACACTTGCCCTCACCAAATTGGCAAGGGTGGTAATAGGCTATTGCTTGCTCATGGTGAGGGTGGTTAGCCCTTATCGGGAGGAAGGGAAGCAGTAATGGCACTCCTTATGTAGCCTTCCCCCTCGGACTAGCGATTTCCCATATGACTTTTTTTATTTCTAATTTCATATTAGTGCAGATTTGTTTATCTAATTTTTAGTATGTTCATAATTTTTTTTTTCTTTTTTCGATTTTTCGATGGGGCAATAGTGAAACAGCTCCCTTTGTGCTTGAGGAAGCTCAATCACCGCATCAAAGGCCATGCAGGACTGGAAATATGATAAAAATGCAAAATTTCTCTACAAAAAAGGGATAGACTTAACAAGTCTTGAAATGCATCAAGTGCAAATTTTGAACTTAAACGTTAAACCAACACAAGTTTTAGAACTTGTAGTGTCACTAACCCTTGATCTTATGTTGACCAATTTAGCATTTTCTAGACTCTAGATTAATTAAAAGTTATTAATTGAAGCTTAGTCTCTCATTAATAGTTGTACTTCAGCTACAATTTAGTCTAATACTTGAAAAGGAAAGAAAAAACAATTAAGTTTTTGAAACTTATGAAAAAGTTTTGATATACATTTTAGCATGTTTATAATAAAAAGTAGCTTTGAGTTGTTTCTTATTTGAGATTAAAGATATGTAAAAGAAAATGATAAGATGTCATAAGTTACCCCACAGATCATTATAGTATATTAGCTCAAACCATCAGGATAACAAACTAGATATGCCATTAAAGAAAAATGAGTGCAAACCTTTTCGACAAGTAAAAGTGATTGTTGTGTTGGAACACTGCCCTCTAGTTTTCTTCGACTTGCATCTCCTAAAATCACCTCCATAGCTTTACAATCTTCAACAGTAAACTCTTTCAAAGAGGGCCACTCTGAAATATGCTTCCCTTGATAGAACTTTTGAGTTTTGCCATGTTGTGAAGATACAGAGTGACAAGTTGAGGAATTACAATTTTCTCGATTGCTTCTTCAAGTTCCTCCTCTTCTTTGGCGACAATGTACTCCATCTCTCTACAACCACTAAGACCAAGATATTGGAGATGTCCTAGATTTTTTGCCATAGACATTGTAAAAAGGTTTCTTAGACGTGGGCACTTCTCAACAGTCAAAGACTCCACACAGTGAAGTAGCCTCCTCCACATGAATGAAGGAATCAAATTCATTAGGTTGTGACACTGCTTCACCTTGAGGACCTTTAGACAGTGAAAGGATTCCACAAGGATTTTGTCATTCCATATATCTTTTTGTTGAACTCCCTCGATGTGTAGCTCTTCTAACTTTGGAAATGCAAGCTACAAATATACAAAGATAAATGAAAACTAAGCAAAATTGCTTAGGGTCGAGGCACTAAAAACAAAGAAAAATAACACATAAGATAAATCAGGATATGATACCTTCTCATCAAATAGGGGATGTAACCCATCACCAGCACAACTCTTTGAACTAAAGCAAATCAAACTCTTGAGGTCATCAAGCTTGAGTTTGGTTAAATGACAAAACTTGAATGTCTCTACAATTTTCCCTTTTCCTTCTTCCATTGCAATTATGCCCCGTAGATTATTGCAACAGGAAACATCAAGCACTACAAGTTCATGAAGAGTTTTGGCCGTGGCACTTGAGAAGAGATATGACAAACTATGACAACGCCTCACGTTCACTTCCATCAGACTAGGAAATGTCAAGGTTATTTTGCAGTCACTCTTCAAAATGTCTGTCAGCTTTGGTAGATTCAACAACTTCAATTTTTTTAATGGAGAGTGGACCAATGGATATTGCCTTTTCTCAAAGCTGAGACTAACTGGCTCAAATAATGATTCCAAGGAGGGACACCTGACCACTTCAATTTTATTCAGGCTCTGCAACATATCCATTGAATTTGATGGAAAGACATGTGACAAATTTTCACAAAGTTCAATAGTGAAGGATACAAGTTTGCAAAATGATTGTCCAGGGATTTGATTGTGCCATATCCTTTTTAATTGGCACATCGATAAAAGCTTCAATTCTTCCAGGCTTGGAAAAAGAACCTGCATAAAATCATGTTATATGTAGAATTACTAAAAATTTTGGTACAAAATTTTTTTATGTCGGAATTCAGGGGCAACTTTGGAAATGACCAGCAGCAAGTTACTTTTTCCACCGCAATCTGCTAAACTTTTGGTACAGAATAATGATCCAATTTCTACTAAGTTGCCTCACTGACTAGAACTAGAAGAATGATCAACAGAAATATAATATAGATGCTTACCTTTTCATTGAAGAAGCCAGGCGAGGATGAGACAGTGTGGATACAACCAATTGCTTGTTGTAAACTAGTATTAGTTGCCATTGTCTGTTGCCTTCCTTTGAATGAAGAGAATGTCATCATTTTGGCGCACCGAGATATTGTCAATCTTGCTAGGGATGGACAACGAATACACCACATCCCATAAGAGAATGTCATGAGATTTGGCAATTCTTTAAGAGACAAGGAGGTTAACATTGGAAACTCTAAAGCGTCGGTGGTTGTAGCTTCCTCCAATTCTTCTTCTTGCACATCAATAATTTCCTCCATCAATTTACAATCCACTATTTCTATTTCTTTTATTTGCCTGAGTGCTTTAGCTATGGAAGAAGAAGAAAGAAACCTCAAGTTATCACAGTTTTGCACCTTTAGTGCCCTTAAATTTTGAAAACACAACATTTTTTGTGGATTTTTGTTCCATATCCGTCCCAGATTTGGTAAGTCATTCAAGATTAATTCTCTCAATTGCGACAAAATCTCAACTTCCCCATTGGCTGTCAATCCTTCAAGGTCAAATACTTCTCGTATTAACTGACATCTTTCGATGGTTATGGCTTCCAAACTCTGTAGCTTTGTTATCTGCAAGGGGTGAGTAACCTCACATTAACTCATAACGATGCTTTTATTTAGAAATACAATTTGCTATGTAATCATAAAGTAAATGAACTCATATACTAGCCTTAGAGATAATGGAAGAAAAAGCGGAGTAGTGATTTTTGAATTTGCCTTATTCTCCTTCAGAATTTATCAACTTTACACTTACTTATCATTAGCTTTTATTTATTTGGACTTTATTGAATATACAATAATAAGAGTGAATTTATAGTCCCTGAATGATCGGGGTTATTAAATTTATCCACAGATTATGCGCTTTCTACCTAAATTTTTCCAAATTCATGGCATAGGTTCAATTGATTAAAAAATCATAGACTATGATATTATATAATACCTCAAACGAATTATTTTATACTGAATAGTCATGAACTAAATTAACAAACAGATAAAAACTATACTTTAATTGATTTACAGGTGAAATTTGAGCCTGGCCTTTTTTCCAAAGTATTAAAAAAAAAACATCTCTTATCGAAAGATTGAAAAGTGAAAAGTTATTGTAAATTACAAGAGAAATACTATATTAAACTGAATATGTTGTTGCCCCCATGCATAGCACTATAGTACCCATTATTTTCTAACATGGTATGCGTAACGCATGCCACGGTGGTTGAAAGTAAAAATTAAAAAGAAAAAAAAGTGTTCATCACTGTACGATCCATGCTCGGCCATGAGACCATGAATTGACCACAACCGCACCATATGGGCATCAAAATCAATTTCATTAAAGGATTTAATTTATCTATACCTAAGATGCACTTCCTCATTAAAGAGCAAAATCATATGGCAAAATTTATTTATGTAGCCAATAAAATGAATTACTTAAATCAACAAATGATTTTAGTCAAGCATCGTGCTTTTAAGGTGTGGCTCACATGAAAATTATCAGTTTAAAAATAATTTAAAAAAGGGTTTCCATTTTTTTTATACTGATAGAAGTTAGAACACTTGACGGAATTGTTAAATTGAAGCAATAGTACTCATATGAATGCTAGACATGTTTCTAATTAATACTTTCAAAAACTATATTATTAGGAAAACAATAAATTTAAACGTGTGCAGGACACAAAAATTCTACTAGTAATATTAGAAAAGTGGTAGGAATAAAGATTTGTGGTAGATTTGATCACCACTGAAAGTCCATAGATTACATGAATTAGAAAAAAAAAGTTAATTAGTTAATGTTAATCAAATGAAATATTGAATGCTGGAAGCAAAAGCGAAAATTCAAAATGAAAGTAAAAATGACTCAACATAGACAATTGAAGGACCTATAGGAATTTGGGGCGACGAGGGCCTAGAGTGGGCCGAACCCTTAGGTTGGGCCTAATTTATTGTGCAGGCCCCCAATAACAAAAAATACATGCATAAAGATCAAGACCCGGCACAAGCATTATCACTAAATAGGATAATGATACAAATAATTCATAAAATTTGGCCCACCATGTAATGTGGTTTCTGAAATTTAGCTCAATATATAATGTGATCACTCAAATTTGTTCATTTGATAATGGAACTTTGGGTCGAAACACAATTCCACGATGTTCCATTCACCTACCACAACTCTTCACAATAATTTGGGGAAAAAAATTAATCCTCTCAAGTTCTCAACTAATCTAACGCTAATGCACTTACGTTTAAAATTACAAAATTTTAACTAATTGATTTGAACGTTATTTGACGCATAGTCACTGAAGTCAATTTTTTTTGGTCAGGAATAGTTAAATTCACCTATTGAAATTTCTTTAGTTCTTTCTTTCACTTTAATCAAGCAGAATTAATAGGATTCTACTTAAGTTTATTCATTATTAAATAAAGGTCATAAAAATTATATAGGTCATGTATCCTTCCTTCAACTTATGAATATATCCATAAATATCTGTGTATACATATTCAATATTACCATTGAGCAATGATGAACTTATACATAATTGAAAAAACCTAATCATCGTACCGTGTTCTTTAACTTCGTTGATAACATAACAAAAATTAAGCGAGATGTAATTTCAACTAACGTATAAATGTTTTATGTATTTATATATCACATAGCAATTCCATTTTAAACAATTAAATTGTTGTTTGTCTTAATTATTCTAGAGGACAAACTCTAAAAAACAAAATATATACCTGTTGCCCGTCAAAGAAATCAGCCGAATGGTCCGCAGTTATACAGAAATTCGTCATCTCTGGCAAGTTTTGTAATGTCAGCCTACGCAAATTGCATGACTTCACTTGGGGAACATCATCTATTTCATCTCCCTCTCCATCAGCCTCGGCATCTGCGACAATCTGCTGCATCAAGTGGCATCTGCTTATTTTAATCTCCTCGAGCCGCAATAATATTCTCGTCATGGACAAAGGAAACAAATGTTTGATTACACCACAGTTGTCAACTTTCACAATCTTTAATTTGCCGAAGGATTCTAGGGCAAGACAGCCGCGACAAATCTTTTCCAAGTTGTTTAGATTCTCGAGAAACAGAGATTCCAATCTCGTAAGTGCAGTGCACTGCACATTCTCTGTAAAGTGAACAACATACTGAAATGAGGGGCTATTTTGTACGTGAAGATGCTTCAATGCCTCAAATCCTTCGACGCACAAATCGTGAATGCTATCGATGCCATCTTGCAATCCATCCAAGTGGAGATCTTGCGTTTTCTGTAAACACTTTGACACCCACTCTTCACGAAGAAGATTGCCTGAATGCAGCTCGAGCTTTAAAATTCTAGATTCTGTGTTTTTACTCGACCAATGCCAAACGCCCCCGATTTGGATTTTATGCTTGTTTAGTTTCTGAAATGGTAGATCTCTTGGGAGATAGGCAGAATGAGGGATGGCAATGTATAAAGTGCTCAACTTTTTCATGTTCTTCAACTCAGCTAGGCTCGCGTTACTTCATCCTTAGCCTCCCACTGATCAAAATTGTATTCCATATACAGCTCTTCTAAATTAACCAATCTTCCAAGCACTCCAGGCTCGATAATTTTGAGCTTAGTGCACCTTGTCAAGTTGAAAAATCTCAATTCTATTAGTTCACCTATTTCTTTGGGCAGCCGAGTAATTGCAGATCTGTAGAAACTTAGGAACTGCAATCCTTTCAGCTTTCCAAGAATAGTCATATCCTCTAGATGGCAGTAATCTAGACATAGTGACTTGAGGTCTTCAAGGTACTCAATAGACAAAGGTAGAGAGGTGAAAGATAAGCTAGTAAAGTCCAAGACTTGGAGCTTCTTCGTAGATTCAAAAAATAACACAAGAATTTTGAGAGACGGGTTGTCTTAAGCTAATATAAGTATCCTCAAGTTTGGGCAATCCAATTTTTCTGGAAGCTCATCAATGCCTACAAAGGGAAGGACATGGCGGTGCATTTTCTGAGCTCATCCTTTGACCATTCTTTAAACCCATAATTCTCCCTCCCAATCAAGGCGTTCCATTGAGTGGAAGCAATAGAGATAGCCACGTCAACAAATATGTCATGCACTTTGAACACTTCCATGTTATCACTATCTAGTAACAAAGAAGAGTCTTGTAGGCTATGTAGATCCATAATCAACCTATCTCTGGCGTCTTCGATGGTCTTGAATTCTTTATATAAACCCAAACCCATGCAGTACGCAAGGGTACACCTCATGAGAATTCTTCCCGAGTCTAGAGTAGAAACCAAGAACAATGATCTGATCCTTTCATCTTTTAAGTCATTGTAATTTAGTTCCACTATTGATTTTGTATCCGACAATTCTATATTGGTCCAAGCATTCCTCCATTTAGCCAAATCTCCATGCTTCAACCTTTTTGCCACCGATAGAATCAAAAGAGGCAAGCCACCAGAATTCTTGATCACTCCATCCACCAACAGTTTAAAATCAAGATCGTTGGCCTTGTGCTCCACTGTCCTTTCAAAAAGTCTTCATGTTTCTCCATGATTTAACTCATTGAGTTGGAATTCTCGGTCAGTGACCATGTCAATGCACAAAACATCTCGGTGTCTAGATGATAGTAATAACTTGCAGCCTCTTACTTTATTATCATCGCCGCAAGGGATTCCAACATCCTTTAACACTAGCTTCTTCCACAAATTATCTAAAATGATGAGAATGTTTTTTTTTCCGATCACACTCTAACCTTTCACGCAAACGATTTGCTCTCCCTTGAGCAGTTTCCACATTCATTAGCTTCAGGCCAAGTGCGTCAGCAATTTCTACTTGGATTATTTTTAGATCTAGATTGCGTGATACATTTGCCATGACAACCACATCAAACAGTTTTTCTTTCTTGACTCGCTTTTCAATGTCCTCCAGAAGCTTGGACTTGCCAACCCCACCTAGTCCATACACCCCAATCACACAGAGCTTGTCATCAGCTATAGCCTTTATTACTTCCTCCATGATTTTAGCCCTTGACTCCAAGACATCTTCTTCCTTGTCAACAGATCTTGGAGGGAAGTGGGAGTAGTGACAATTCCTGTCGGAGTACTCTCATAGTAGACCTTTTGGAAGTTATTAGTTGCAGTTTCATCATGAAGTCCCAAAATGACTTGAGTCATCTTCTTCACCTTCTTGCCAATGGGATGGCGCACCATGGGGTTGGGAAGCCACCCATGGAAGCAAGCATTTTTTGCACTTTCACCTTGTTTTAACAAATTTTGTGCTTCACCAGTCTTATTCTCCACTCTATCTAACCACTTCTTAATATCATCGTGTATAGGTTTTCCATCATACGTGGCTTCATTGGAAGAGCTCTGCACCCTTTTCCTCGCATCCTCCAGCTTCTCGATTCCATTTTCGAGATCTTGGACAGAGCTCTTGTAGCACAACACATATCCAAATTGGCGTCCAATGGGAGCAAACAAATACTCACCTAGTTTCGACATAAGATTCGATGCAACAGAGGTAGCAATTTCCGCCATAATTTGTTCTTTATTGTCTAGAAATTCCTTTTCTTTGCTTAAACAAATCTGTGCAAAGGAAACTGAACAGAACATAACATAACTAATCACTTGCGATGCATGAAAAGAAAGGAAGAGCAAAGTGATGAAAAAATTTGAACAGCGAAACAGAACCAAAGACGAGAGAGAGAGAGAGAGAGAGAGAGAGAGAGAGAGAGAGAGAGAGAGAGAGAGAGAGAGAGAGAGAGAGAGAGAGAGAGAGAGAGAGAGAGAGAGAGAGAGAGAGAGAGAGAGAGAGAGAGAGCATGAGCATGCAAAAAAGGGGTACAATAACTGCACTGGGAATTTTCCCGGGGATCCACCACATGGGCTTGGCGAGAGCCTTTTAAAGACCTGCTCAGGTCTAAACTTGGACGGGTCCCACCTTTGCTGACCTTCCCTACCCCAGGGAAGGTCCCTTTATTGGCGGCGGCCTGCCTTGTTCCTTGGGGTTTTTGGGAGTCCCCTTAGGATATAACTCCATACCCGGTGGTTTACCCCGCACGGGCTTGGGGGAGCCTTTTAAGATCCTGCTCGAGACCACATTTTTTAAACTTGGGACAGGTCCCGCCTCGGCTGACCCTCCCTACCCCAGGGAGGGTCCCTTCATTGGCGGCGGCCCACCTTGTTCCTTGGGATTTTTGGGAGATCCCTAGCATAAAACTCCATACCCGGTGGTTTATCCCGCACAGGCTTGGGGGAGCTTTTTAAGGTCCTGCTCAGGACCAAGAGAGAGAGAGAGAGAGCATGCAAAAAAAAGGTACAGTAACTGCACTTGGTGCACGCAAGTGAGCAACACGGTATTGGTCTACATGGACAATTTGCAGATGATCGTACATGGGCAAGCCGCCTGTTACTTGGTTAACCACGTGCAATGGAAGGCTAATTCTTTCTTTCTCATTTTATTTTCTTTCTGT
The DNA here is from genome assembly GCA_014182885.2 of Eucalyptus caleyi. Taxonomy (NCBI): domain Eukaryota; kingdom Viridiplantae; phylum Streptophyta; class Magnoliopsida; order Myrtales; family Myrtaceae; genus Eucalyptus; species Eucalyptus caleyi. The sequence continues at coordinate 47,919,744 of CM024467.2, forward strand.
CGTCCCTCTTTTCTTTGTTAGGATATGGATACTATAAATCTTAAAACTTATCATAAAAATACAATTGAATCTTCAAAATTTTACAAAATGCAATCAAGTCTTAAAACTTACTAAATTAATGTAATCGAGTCTTTCCGTTGACATCATCAATTTGTCTAACTGAAAATATTAATGTGGCATTTTAAAATTAATTTATTTTCTTACTTGGCATTTTTATTACTTTTTCTTTAAATCTTATATAAATAATAGCAGAAAACTAAAAAAAGAAAAAAAGAAAAAAGAAGAAGATGAAATGATGTTGGGCAATGATTTGGCTAGGCGCTGCAACTGCCGCCCATCGTAGAAGGATGGCTGGCCATTATCAATCTTGGGCGATGGTTGGTGTCGCCCATTTGGGCCTCACTAGCCCCAGGAAAGGGCCGGCAACCTCGTAAGGCCGGACTGAGGCACACCCATATTTGGGTTATGTCGGCCCTTGCTCGAGCCTAGCAAGGGTTGCCATTCCTCACTTGGGGCCAACACTTGCCTGATTTGGCCAAGCCATGTTAGCCCTAACGAAGGCATCGCCCAAATTCGGGCGAGCCTTACGCAGGCTGGCGAGGGTCGGCCCCCTCCATTGCCTAGGGCCTGTGTTGCCTAGGGCTGGTAAAGGTCACCGGCCACCCTTTAGCAATGGGCAACGGTGGCAACGCCTAGCCAACAATCATGATCCTTGCATTTTTTTTCTTACTTTCATATTTTAAAAATTATTTTATCTTTTTTAGTTTTTTCTATTATCTAAATATGATTTAAAGAAAAATAAAAAAAATGCCACATAGGAAAATAAATTAATTTAAAAATGCAACATCATCATTTCTTGTTAGACAAATTGACTATATTAACAGAAAAACTCGATTATACTAATTTGATAAGTTTTACAATTTGATTGTATTTTTCAAAAGTTTTAAAACTCAATTATACTTTTATGACAAATTTTAAGATTTATAATGCAAATATCCCTTCTTTATTTTATGTTTCTTGACAACAAGGACTACCCTTCAAGGGCTCCAATGAATTTTGCAGTCTCCATCACAATTCCACGCAGAGAAAGTCGAAGCGTGTTCCAATTTAAATCCAAAGCATTAGAAGAAACATGACATGCATATTATTATCGATTCTTTTGAGTATTGACAGTTTGAATTATATAGAACTTTTTCTCAATATTTTAAAGCTTAAAACATTTCTTTCATTTTCAGGATTTTGCAGGAAAACAAGTAGTCCTTTTTAAAAATTTAGTGAAGAAATAACATTTGATAGCTGTTAGCCTGGTCATGTTCGGATGTTTGTACCATCCACCATCTGGATTTGAATAGAAAAATCGCTGGTGCTCCTGACCCTCACCACTTCTCTGAGTGGGCCCACTTTCCAAATATTGGGTGCTCCAAGATCTCGCCACGTGTCCGGCTGAGCTCATTTTTCAGATTTCCCTCCCATCTGCTCTACTTCACGTCTAATTTCGAAACCCCATTAACGGCGTGCAACGATTTTTTAATGTTTCAATGCAGTTGAGAGACCATTTGCGGGTCTCAAGAGCAACCGACGATGAAGAAGTCGGAGACCTTCGCCACCCGTTCCCCCCGCCCCACCAACCGACAGCCGAGCCCGGTGACGTGCTGTTCTCCAGATCCAGATCTGGACGAGCGACTCGCGAGCGACACCGACGCTCGTCCATGGCCATCGTCGGCGTCCTTCGGCAAGATCTGGTCGGAGGAGGTGTTGGAGCTGCCGGAGGAGTCGCAGGAGGAGGTGGTGGCGGATTGGGAGGTGGAGGAGGAGGCGAGGAGGGTACGGACCATGGAGAGGCAGAGGAGGAGAGCTGGAGGGGAAGGAGCTGGCCCTTGTAGAAGAGCTCGTAGGCTACGCAGAGGATGGACGACTGGAAGTCGGAGGAGGAGGAGGACGAGAAGGAGTGGGAAGGCGACGTGGGGGAGGGTGGGGGAGTGGGTGATTCAGCGTTTTGTTTCTTCTCTTCCCCACCCCATAGCTAATGCTTGATGAAGACGATGAGTTGGGTTGGATGAAGCGTTCCAGAGAGAGGAGGAGTGGCTGACGTGGTGGTCCAGGACCACTTAATATTTCCATTGTGAAGGATTACAATCAATTCTAAGAGCACGGCACATCCCCCGTTCCCTATAAATTAAAAGATAATCTTTCTAAACTAACTATCTCTTAATGTGAGAAATTCTAAATTGAACGATAACGTTGCACCGAATAAAAGTTTAGATATTGTGACTTTGTATTAAACAAAAATAAATTAAAAAATAAAGCGGGATATTTCTGTCACCTCCTCTTGAATTTAATACACATCTTTTTATTATCAATTGGCCAAAATATCAATTTATGATCAGAAATAAAGTCAATCACCAGTTCATCCTACTTTTTTTCTCTCTCATCTTTTCTCTTCACCTTTTATGTATTATTAATTGACGAAAATATGCTTCTATGTGTGAAGATCAATTAATGTTTAGATAATCATAACTTTCATTTTTGGCTGTCATCTCTTTAAATTATGATGAATCAAATTTTGTAATACTTTTAAGTTGGTAAGTTTGGTCCATAAATAGTGCTTTGATTAGATTGTTAATCCTAGCCCAAACGGAGTTGGTCGTTTCTGATTAGTCAATGCCTCAAATGGCGATGACTTTATATTCTTTTTTTCCTTCTTTCTTTCTTCAATGTCAATGGGTCGAGAGAGAAGACACTTCGTCTTTTTCTAGTTGATCATGCTATGTGAGACTTGGACATAGCACGTTATCAACAAAGGGAGTTGGGGTTCAATGGCCAAGATGGGGTTGGAGTGTCATTTGAAGTTTTCATGTAACTGAGAGGCCAAATCGATAAATTTTGAATTTACATCGGGAAAAAAATTAGTTCACTTTCTAAATATCTAAAAATAGTATGTAGTCTTTCTTGACAAACAATCATAGCCACTATCAAATCGGTGAATTTAAATTTACGTGGTCACATGATGTGATGTTTTATTTTCAAAAAAGTAATAGGATGATAATCGATGATTTTAAGCTTAAAGCAACATGATTTTTATCAAAGGGAGAAGAAGAAAAAAAGTACAGAAGCAAAAGCAAATGTCACATAAGTCGAAAAGAGCACAGAGAGCATCGTGGTGGCGTGCATGGCCACCACAACCACCCCCGGGGCGTGTCTGTTTCTAGTGTTTGTTTTTTTCTTTTCTCTTCGACAGAATTCTTTTATTTTGAGATTAATATTATTAAATTTACTTTTTTTACATAATAATGAAAAGTGCCACGTCAACTTCCATAAAAGCGGCGTTTGCCACGTGAGTTGGCACGTAGATTCATTTGGATGGTAAAAATAACAATAGGCCATCTCTATCCCTTAATTAAGAGGAAGTGGTTTTTTAAAATTGGGATCATTTTCCCCTTTGATGTTATACAAAATTTACAGATTCAGAATTTTCATCTAAGGAACCTTTTTCGTTTGGAAAACCGAAAATAAAACTTTTGATTTTTTCTTGGGAAATATTCCTTTTTATTTTAAAAAACATGGTGTACCTTACTTTTAAAGTTGACGAATCAATATGAATGCATGTAAATTACCGAATTGAAGTACGTTTGAACTTGTCAAATACTTTTTGACAGCATTTTGTAGGAAGAGAAATAGGAAAATTCGTATTTATGGTTCCTAAAAGTTGACAAATCTGTTGCGATCAAATGTGGAAAAAAACCATAATTTTGCAAAACATTTCGAAAATATATGCAGCAGCAGCCCTCGATGGATTGTAAATAACTTTTATCAAGAAAGGAGCCATGAGGCATAACCAAGCAAAAACATAAGCGTAAGGGCCCAAGTAATTATATCATCATCGCCATATACTTTTCCTTCCTTAAATCACCCCCCAAAAAAAAAAAAAAAAAAAAAAAAAAACAAGGCTTGAGAGTTAGCAATACAAAACAATCTATAGCCCACTGAAGACTTGTTTTTTTGTCTTTGGCATTAGTAAATACATGTTAAAGCGTTCCTCTATTAAGTGCACGTGTGAGGTGAAAAAAAAATTCACGTCAAACATTTGGGATAAAAACAGTATTTAATGATTCTCAAAAGAATAGGTGATGTATCAATTGGCAATGGTTATGTGAGCGAGAATATCTAGTATACATGTGGGATGAGGGAAAGAAAATCCCACACCAAGTATGTGAAGTGAAAAAGGTCGGAGTAATTGAAAATATGTCATTAATCAATAAATTGTCAAAAAGAGGTATGTGTTTATTAGGAGGACATAGAGTCAACCAAAAGAGTCGATTATGAGCACTAGCCAAAATTAAATAGCATGATGGCATCCTTAATAGTTAGGGGTTATCAATTTCGACTCCTCATAATTAAGTTATATATTTCAAAAAATGCAGCATCTTACCGTCTAATTTAAGATCTCATTAGTGGTGATTTTAAGAAAAAAGGATATGCGCCTTTTGTATTCATAAAGTTTAATGAAAGCTATAGGTTCTAAAAACCTGATTTTATCAACAGAATTTTGTATAATGTTCATATCCTCGGTCTTCTTCTTTTTATTTTTTCAAGCATCATTACTCATTAGTGAAGATGAAGCTCACACAAAGCCACCTCACGTAACATAATAAAATACAATCATCAAGTCAGGATAACATAAAAGATGATACACTTGATTCGTTCATCGAGGAAGTTTAGTTAGCATCTCTCTCTCTCTCTCTAACGTTTATTTCTTGTGAAGCCTCTTGCTTATTAGAAGGACGATTAAAGAAATTTTATGTTATAGATACATGAACCAAAGTTGAAGGCCCTTGATTAAATATTATCATCTACCTTTCAAGGAAAAAATAAATCATTTTTAGTCAATCGTTTCGAATTTGATTATAGGTAATGTTTTTGTTTATTAATATAAATATCATAAGCTAAAGTTTTACTTAAATGAAATCATCATAATATTAAGAAAGACCAAAATGATACAAATAAAGTAATAAAAAGATCATATATATTTTTAGTAATTTAAGAGAAGGATTGAAAAGAAAAAAATGTCCTAAAATCGGGACAGTAGTGTAATTATGAAAACTTATAATTAGTACTAAAAGACTTATTTGACTTTGTTGGAAAGTTGAGAGACTAGATTGAGCAAGTTAAAAATTTAGGGGATTATATTAAACCTTTAGGAATAATTCAAGGATTACATTGAGCCAATTTATAAATCCAATGATAACATTACAAGTTGGATCAAAGATTATGGACTACTGTTATTTCCCTTTTGAAAATATTATGTGTTAATTCACATGTAATAATTTTATGCTTTAAAGGATTTTAGGCGTTCTGCAATTAGCAAATATCAATTTTTTCCCTATCAATTGTAATAGGCTGGATCATCTAAATACCTGTGAGTAGAGACTTGCTTTTTTCCAAGTTCACCCTATCATATCCAAATCACAAATTACACTAGCAACAAGAAGATGGTTATACATACAACTACCATTTTACAGATATTAAGCTAAGAGAGACAAATATTGGTGCCTCTGCAATGAGTTTATGTCGCAATTATCTGAACCATTTTTTTCTTCTTCCTTTTCCTCCTGTTTTGCTTTTATGCTTTTTAGGGTTCAATCAATAGAACCAGATTACAGAACAAAGGGTGAAAATGAAACAAGTGCTAATAGCACACAAAAAGTAGATGTATAATAACACACATACCAGGAGGGGCTTCACTGACTTGTCTGCAAAGATGGATGAAGAGGAAGGCAGTCCAAGACCAGTCCTGATAACATCGGAATATAAGCGGACAAATTAGCAAAACTAAAAAACAAGTGGACAGTGTTGGGGAAGAAAACAGCAGGGAACTGAAAATTCGTTGACGAGAAAGTGTAATCAAGGAAGATGTTTCGATACCTTTAGCTTCGACTTAGAACGACTAGAGGATCCAGGATCAAGGATTCTTTGCTGAGTTCTTGCAATGGCCACGCAGTTGGTTGGCCATTTATATAATGGGCACTCGTGACTACTTTTTGACCTGAGCGAAGTTCATTGTTCATTAACAAAAAATTAATCGATTATTTACAACTTGCAATTAAATAATTGATCAGTTGAGAAATGCAAAATATCGAAGGGAACTGATGAGGACATGATTCATCACTGTGGCTTTGTTCCTACTTGCCCAGATAAATAATCACAAATGACCATTGGACAAAGAGAAAACGAGGGCAATGACCTCAACGTCTTTGTTTCTTCTCGTCGATGGCGTGGAAAAACACGGCATTTCTTGTTCTTTTACTTTTGTTTTCATTGACCATGATCCTAGACAAAGGAAGTTGCTAAGAATGAGCGCCGGGGCCCAGTGACCATGGTGGTTGAGCGGGAGGGTCATTCGAAGTTCTCACATAAGTGGTAGGCCAAATCCAAGAAAAAAATCATATATTTTTTATTATATAAATACGGTCATTATCATCTTTTCCGTCCAAAGGTACTTACGTGGCAAAATGGCGCTTCCTTTGTAAGCTGATGTGGCATTTTTTGTTATTAAAAAGTAAAAGACGAACAAATTAGTTATCTTAAACTCAGAAGAAAATAATTCTTATCAAACAGGTGAATAACCAATGTAACGGAATCTTAAAGCATAAGCAAATGTCGCATTTTCCTCCTCTTTCTTCCATTCAATTTGCAGAGAGATTACAAGCACAAACAAAATCACAGTGAAAAAGAGGAAAGATTGAAGAGAAAAAATAAAATTATGAATCGGATGTTATACTTACGACAGACAGCCTTGATCAAACAATTTTAGAAGATACAAAGGAGCAACTGTCAATGCACTTCGGATTTGAATTTACAAGATTAGGTTAGGGTAGGCGACATAAGGGGCTCGATTGCGAGCTTGACGTCATCATCGTCGGGATCATAATTGGGATTGAGTGATCAGTAGATGGCTTCCCCATCCCCGTTGATGCAAGGCTTCACCAATATCATTACCAAATTATGTACATCGGGAGTTCGGGACTTATTACTTTTTGAAAGCGCTTTTGTCAGAAGAGATATAGGAAATTCGTTCTCATAGTCCTAAAATTTCAACAAATCCTGAGCGTAATCTACTACGGATATGATGTTGGAAATAACCTTTAATTCTCGAAACACTTTAAAAAAAAAAAAAAAAAATGCGGCAATAGTGCTAGTTAGATTAACGGAACGATTTGAAAGGAGTTAAACTTTGCGATTAAAAAAAAATATATGGTCTCAAATTGCTCTTTTGCTATAAATCTTCTCAAATGTCTTTAGGTAAAAGATGTTTTAATGTAATCAACACTTAGGTCTTTGGCCAAAAAACAACCATACTTATGTTAGTTTCAAGATGTTCATAGTAGAAATTATCTTTTAAATAATGTTATTCTTTAAGATCCATGTAATCATCTCCTTTATTGGCAAAATTATGGTCAAGGTCCTCTGAGTTATTTTCTTTCACTCAACCAAAAGGCATTCATTATTCTTTAATGACCAGTTGGGAAAATTATGGAGAGGTGTGGTCCCATAAAGTAAGACATTTTCCTCGAACCCTTCATATCTAATAAGGACTACTTTGATTAGTGAGCAATAATTTACATGAGCACGAAATAAGATTCCCCTTTTCTCGCTCACAAATGTATGGAATAGACTAATAAATATTTTCTCCTACAATGATTAGTACAAGACAAAACATAACCGTAAGGGCCAACGTAATAATTTCTTCATTTGCCATACACATTTTCTCAATCTAGTGTGCAAAATGAAATAAATTTATTAATTTTATACTCTAATTGAAAGCATCTACCTAATAGACGGCTCATAGATAGGAACTTCCGCTATGTTGTAATTGATAACAAGCCTATTTTATTTGACAATATGGGCTCATGTGAATTAAGTCATTTTCACAAGAAATGAATTTCACTCATATCATTTGAGTGTTTGGTGTGATCACTTCCCTTATATGCAAAAAAAATCAAATTAAATACGCTTGAAGGTCAGCAATACAAACCAGTCTATGGCCCACCAAAGATTTTGTTTTTCTCTTTTTCAGCATTAGCAAGTACAATTTGAAGAGTTCCTTTATTGAGTGCAAGTATAAGGTAAAATATATATACATACATATATATATATATATACATAGAAATTATGAATAAAAAGAAGAATTATATCATTATCAAAATGGGAGGTCATATATCAATTGGCAATGATTAACCTCTGTTTACTAGTGATAGTAGAGTTACTTTTTCAATGTTTCGGAAACAAAGAAAAGTGGAGAAATCACCGCCTTAGTGGCCACGATGGTTTGGGCTCTTTCCCCCTCACGAAGGGGAGGAGTTCGAATTCCGTCATGGTCGCTTGTGGTCTTAAGTGGGACGCCAGGAGTGGTGGATCCTCCCGCTTACGTGTCCCCCCAGGTTTACTCGTCGGCTGCCGGCTGTACGGGGTTCCTGAGTCACCCAAAAAAATAAAATAAAAGAAAAGTGGAGAAAATTGAAGGTTTGGGTGGAGATGCAGAGAACTTTAAAATTTTGATGAGAAAGTCAAACATGAACTGTTGACATTTTCTCTCATGAGTTTCCTCATCCCCTTAACTCAACTATTGTTATTGTACACACAATTCTGTTTTGGGCCTCTTTGGTCTTATAAGTTATCTATATTTAAAACATAATTTGGGGGAAAATTACTAAAAAAATTATAAATCTATTGTATGACGACAAATTGAGTCCTAAAACTTTTGATGATTTATCAATGTAGTCATTCCAGTAAATTTTGATTGAAAATCACTGATATGGACATTAATTGTCATTGACATGGATAATTTTTGTAATTTTTTTAATTTTTCTGAAATTTTATTCTTTTATTTTCTTTTATTTTTCTCTTCTTTTTACTATTCATTTCTTTCTTCCTCCTTTTTTCTACTCCGGGCTGGCCTAATCGCTGGCTGACTTTATGTACATCGTGACTTATTAAATATTTTTTGAAAGTGTTTATGTAGGAAGAGAAATAGAAAAATTCATGTTTATGGTTCTTAAAAGTTGAACAAGTCGGCAGTGTAATCTATTGGGGGTCAATATGTGGAATTTTTTTTTATCTCTCGACCCACTTTGAAAGCGTATGCAATCTCAGTACTCCTTGGGCTAGAGAAACGATTCACCAAGAAAGGGGTTATGAAGCACAGGCAAGTCGAAAAATAGCAGTATCTTTGCAAATGGTACTCGTAGGAGGGTAAATTTGGACAGCATAAGGAAACTTTCGAACCAATTAAGGTTATGGTCAACCTTCACAGAAAAAAAGAAAAATGGCCTCAAAATTGGTCTTTTGCTAATAGACGTTCTCAAAGAATCAATACTTATGTTAGAGTCTAGGCATTCTTTGAGGGCCATGTTAATATCGGACGAAGAGAAACAAAAGAAGTCAACAATTATGGTGTGGTGTGGTCCCTTCAACGAAGACGTTTTCCTCGAACCCTTCTCATATAATAAGGAGGAAGTTAGGATTGGTGAACAATAATTTACATGGGCAAGCCTTGAGATTCTCCTTTTTCACTTACAATGCGTGGAAAAAGACTAATACTTCCTTTTTCTAAGCTATGAGTCGTACAAGACAAAAACATAATTGGAATGGCTTATGTAATGGTTTCCTCGTCCCCATTCACATTTTCTTTATGTTCACAATAGAATAAATTTATTTATTGAAAACATCCTGCTAATGGACGCCTTGCTGATGGGATCTTCCACTGTTATTGAAACAACGAGTCTATTTTATTTTACGGTGTGGACTCATGCGAATATTTTGTTAGTTAATTTGGCCCTTTTCACAAGTAATAAAATTTCACTTAAATCATTTGAATGCTTGGTATTCGGTTGCAAGGGTTAAAAGAATACCGGTTTCTATCTGATAACGGGTCCGCTACTCGGCCGAGTAATAGTCAAATACCTGACTTTGCAATTCAAATTTAAGTTTCGCCTGCTCGATCTAGCAGGTGTACCACCATTTTTTAGAGGCACCCAAAATTCTCAATGGTAAAAAAATTAGCATTTTGAAGTGTTAGTAATAGCTAGTTGAGTTTGTTTTCCATATAAATAGGGTAACCCCTTGTCATGGGCATGCGTGTACATAAAAAATACAGAAACTCTCTCGTATTCACTTTGCAAATAAACTTTTTGTGATAAAAATTGTTAGAGAAATTCTTTATAGAATAGTACACCGTGTGTAGAGGAGTAGTGGCTTCATTAAGCCAACCTTCGGGAAGTAAATCGGTCTTAGGAATGGAGTTAGAGCTAGTTTGGGCTGAACCACTATTAATTGGTCGAACATCTTTCTTCCCTCCACTTTTTATATTTACGCACGCCAAATGTGTGATAGATTGACTGCCATTTAAACATATTTTCAGATATTTTGAAGATATATCATATTTAGAAGCGTAGTATCCAAGGAATTCATCTTTTGCTCTTCATGCTTATTTAGATACGAATTTTAATGATTGTAACATCAATAGAAAAGTTACAAGTGGCTAAAGGACAAGCACCTGGTTTTTATAATGAGCACTACTAGGGGGTGCAACCGGACCACGTATACTAGGAAACTAGACCAACCCACCCGGAAAATAGGGCGAGAACCGGTTCTCGTTGAAACCGGTCTGGGAACCGGTTCCCAAAATTCTAAACCAATTTGAACTAGTCCAGGAAATGGTTCCAAGTGATTACCCACCGGAACTAGTTCTAAAACCCTATTTTTTTTCCCTTGATTTCTATTCTTATTTCTGTAGTTGCACGGCCTTTTTTCCTCTTAGTTCTCTCAGATGCACATGGTGCTCCTCCTTTGTCGTTCCTCTTCCTTGCTCACTTCCCTCCCTCGCCAGTTCACCATCGCACTATCCATCGCCGGCTCACCTTCACACCATCCATCGCCAGCTCCCTCTCGCAACGTTCAATGAACGGCATCCGTTGCCGCCAAATTCCTGTGATATGATTTTACTATTGCAGAACCAACGTGACAAGACTCGCTTCGCCAGGTACTATGTCCCCCTTGAGGACTCCGAGAAGCACAAGCTCGAGTATGAGGTAGCCCCCCTTTCGCTTGATTTTTTGCTTGTTCCCTATTTCTTGGGGCCAAACTGGCATTTTGCTTGGCTGTAAAATATGTCTTCTCTTGTGTGCGTGGTTTGATGGATTTTCAAGTTCATCAGTTGGTGGTCAACAGAGATCCTAAGTTCACCAATTTTATTGAGGGTAGGAATTTTTTATCTTTTTTATCTCAAATTTGTTAGGCTCTTTTGTGCAAATGCGTCGTTAGCGTGCATTATACGGATTGCTCTCATTGATTATTTTGTTAATTGGTGAATCTTCGCTCAGCCACTCCAGAATTTGGTGTCGACCTCAATCTCCCCCTAAAATATTCTTGTGTATTAATGTATAATTCAAAACCGTATAGTATATTAGGTGGTTGCAAAATAGGTTTAGGTGGAAATAGCTTTGACCCAAGAACCGGATTGGAAAAATAGGGTGGTTTCAGTACAGGATCCAGTGCAAACAAGGTGGAATACATGGTCCAAAAAAGGGGAATCAATTATAACAGTATTGGGTATAGGACAAACTCACATGCTCATTTCTCATCAATAACTTGCAATTAAGAATTTTTTTTAATTAAGGAATTGATTAGTCGAGAAATGTGTGATACCAGAGGAAAATGATGAGGAGAGAATTCATCGTTGTAGTTCTCTCCAGCTTGCCCAAATATATGATTGCAAATGGCCTTCGGACGAAGACAATTAAAACAAGGCAACAACTATGGTGTGGCGTGATCCCTTCAACTAAGACGTTTTCCTCGAATCCTTTGACCTAATATGGACAAGTTTTGATTAATAAGCAATAACTCACATAAGCACGCCATAATATGCATTTTTTTTTTTTTTTTTGCTTACAAATATGTGGAAAGAGACTAATATTTCTTCTTTTAGGCAACGATTAGTACAAGACAAAACATAAACGTAAGGGCCTATGTAATAATTCCTTCATGGCCATACACATTTTCTCATTAATGTGCACAATAAAATAAATTTATAAATTAGTTACTCTATGATTGAAAATATATAGCTAATGGACGGCTCGTAGATAGAACCTTCCACTGTGGCTGTAATTTATAAGAAGCCTATTTTGTTTGATCATGTGGACTCATGTGAAGTTTATGTTAGTTAATTTGGCCGTTTTCACGATATATGAATTTCACTTTAATCATTTTGAGTGCTTGCTGAGTGATTCCTTCCCTTAATTCTAAAAATGATGAACAAAACACTTGAACGTCGGCAATACAAACCAATCTATGGGTAATGAAATCTAAATAAAGCGGTGATGATTTTCCCTTTTCTTTTTTTGAATTTTTTTTTGTCAAATTCTTTTTTTGACATTAGTAATTACATTTTGCAGCGATCATTTATAGGTACACCTATCAGATGAAAAAAAGAAATGCCACATCTGACATTTGGGATGAGAAGTGTACGATGATTCTTAAGAGTGGATGTCATGCATCAAATGGCAATGGTTGGCCCTAGCTTAATAGATTCACCATGTGAGAGAGAATGTCTACTGCACACGTGAGGTAGGAAATAAGGAAAATCTCACACTAGATATTTTCGTTTGAAAAAGGATCAAAGCAATTGATAATACCTTATTAGCCCATAAGTTTTCAAAAAGATGTGCATGTTTATTAGGAGGACAGAGAATCAACCAAGAAGAGCGTGTGCTGGCTTGAATTGGATGTCATGAAAACATCCTAAGTATTCGGAGATTATCAGCCTCGACTTTTCATAATTATGTTCTATATTCAACAAATGCATCAATTTGATTGGCTATGTTAAGACAAATGGACATGTACCTTTTTAATTCATAAGATTTAATAGAAGCTAAAGGTTCTAAAAACCTAATTTTACCAAGAAGATTTTGTAGTATAGTCATATCCTCAATCTTTTGTCCTTTTATCTTAGTATAATTACTCAGGAAAAATTACCAAAAAAATCCTAAACCTATTACAATTTTTTCAAATCAATCATAAACTTTTTTTTTTTTTTGCCAATTCAGTCATAAACATTTTGTAATCGTGCTAATTCAGTCCATCTGACTAATTTTGGTTGATCGGCGTCGGCCATCTAACCGTCACCGATGTAGCAATTTTTTTATTGTATTTTATTTTTTCAAATTTTTTTATTAATTTTCAGTAATTTTTATTAATTTTTTTCTTTTATTTATTATTATTTTTCCTTTTCTTCTTACTTTTCTTCTTCTCTTCCCCCACGATGGCAAGCAAAGCTTGCCAGCCACTAGGTGAAGCCTATGGGTGGGGGCGAGGCCCCCTTTGCTCGCAAAGAGGCCATGGCGATGCTGGCCTCATCTAGATTTAGGCAAAGCCGCTTGCCTCGAGACCCCAGGCCTTGCCTAGTGGCCAACATGATTGTAGGGAAGATAAGAAGAAAAGTAGGAAGAAAATGGGGAAAAAAAAAGAAAAATAATAAAAAAGGAAAAAATGTTATTAAAAATTTCCACGTTAGTGTCACCCAGCCGTTGGCAACCATGTTAGCACCGGCCAGTTAAAATTGACTGAATTGACTGAATTGGTACAATTGCAAAAGATTGGGAAAAAAAGGTTTATGACTAATTTTTAGAAAATTGCAATAAATCTAGGACATTTTTGGTATTTTTCCCTAATTACCCGTTAATGAAGATGGAGCTGACACAGGACACCACAAAACCCTCCGCTGCTATCATAACATTCTAGCTTCTTCCAATTCATAATAGAACAGATAGTAAAAAAGACACATTTACCATCTTTAAAATTTTAGCCATAACTAATCTTTAGTTGCAACCTTTATTTACAAGTTATTGCTATTGCCCCGAAATTATATGTTTGTAATGGTTATATGTTTTCTACAAGTTTATGCAGGCTGGCACGGGTTAAAGGAGACCTAACCTCGTATGAAAATAGGTCTGGATACCCGGCCATTACTCGACCAACCGAATATCTAGGCAGGTTTGGCTGGATACTTATGTTCCATAGAGAGCCCAATGATGGCTTGAGCAGCCAGGGTCAAAAAGAGGATCGAGAGCATCACAGCAGTGGTTGCAGCAACACCACACTTACCTCGACGATGGCATTGAAAATGTATGCGGCCCCATTACTTAGTTTGATTGGATTTGATCGGATGTTTCGTCAAGAATGAAGTTATGAAGCATTAACAAGTCAAAAAATCACAATATACTTGCAATCCGGAACTTGAAGGAGGGCAAATTGGTTAGGAAAAGTACCAAAAAAATGCTAAACCTATTACGTTGGTATTAATACAATTCTAAACATTTTAATTTGATCAAATTAGTCTTAAACATTTTTACAATGGTACCAATTTAGCTCATCAGGTCAATTTAGACCGGAAATTGCTTATATAGATGCCGATCATTCTACGTGGCACGGTTGATGCTAACGTAGATATTTTCAATAATATTTTAATATTTTTTTGAAATTTTTGTATATTATTTAAAATAATCTTTTTTTTTTTCCTATCCCCTTCTTTGCTTTTTGTTTTTGTTGGTGGTCATCACTGGCCACTAGTCATAGCCATGGCCGATGAAGGCTGTCCTCGCTTGGATCACCCTCGCTAGCCGTAAGCAATGGTCAGCCTTGCCAAGCCACCCTTGGGCGATGGCAAGCGTCAGTTGTTTAGGTATGACCAAGCGAGGCCCCCTCACCAGATCAGGCAGCTGACCATCGTCGAGGGAGTTGGGGGGGCGCAAGGCTTAATAGGGCTCGTCAAGCCTTGGCCTTGCCTAGAAGAGCCTTGGCAAAGCCAACCCCCGCTTAGGAGGTGCAATGAGGCCACCCTAGCTTGGACAATGGTCGGCCCCACAAGATTTGGCGAGGGGGCCTCACCTGGTCATGCCTTGATGGCCAGTGCTCACCCTCACCATGGAGTGGCTTGGTAAGGCCAATCATTGCTTGTAGCTGGTGAGGGCAAGACAAGCAAGGCCAGCCCTCACCAGCCATGGTTGTGGTCGGTGGTCGATGATGGCCATCAGCAAAAAGAAAATGTAAAGAAGAGGGAGAGGGAAGAAAAAGAAAAAAATTATTTTGAAAATTCAAAAATATTAAAATATTATAAAAATATCTACGTTAGATCGACCATACCATGTATGATGACCAAAGTGTCCATCTCAATTATTTCCAGCGTAAATTGATTGATTGACTGAATTAGTACAAATGTGAAAAAGTTTAGGATTAAATTGATTTAATTAAAAGATTTAAGATTGAATTTGTACTAATACAATATTTAAAAAATTGTACTTTTTACCAAATTGGTCTATGGTCAACCTTTAGCAAAAGAAAGAAATATGGTTGCAAATTGGACTTTTGCTAATAGACGTTCTCAAATAATTGATCTTTTGTTGGTAGACGTTTTAAATTAATCAACATGTAGGTTTTTGTCCAAAAAACAAATGATACATCCGTTAGTTTCAAGATGTTCGTAGTAGAAATTAATTTTTAAATGATGTAATTCCTTAAGATTCACGTAATAATCTCCTTTGCGGGTAAAATTATGGTCAAGGTCTACTGAGCTTTTTTCTTCAACTCAACCTACAGGCATTATACTTAATTGACTAGACTTCGCACAAATTATGGAGAAGTGTGGTCCCGTAAACTCAGACGATTATACTCCAAAATCTGACTGTGCAAAGTGGAGATGGGGTTCGAAAAAGCTCTCGTTTTGTCGAGTCTGTTTCTACCGCCATGGTAGTCTGTTACATCTTCTTCCTTTGTCTTCGTAATGGCAATTTTCATCTACTTACACTGCATTCCACCCCATCGCAACTCTTTCTACTCCAATTTCACCTTCATAATCCATGTTCTGTCATCCGTCTCTTTCCTCATGTTCTTCATGAAATTATAGCCCGCTCACTTTCACTTTCTCTAGCCATATCTCTATTTCCATCCTCCCAAGCTCTATCTTCATCTTTCTGTTTGAAACCCTCACATGCACGAACTCTCTGTTTCCCATCGCATCTTTCAGAGTGCATTTCAGCTCAATTTCACTTTTTTACTATCATCGCATCCAGTGTTTTCTTTATCGGTGTTTGCATGTCGTTGCAACTCCTCTTTCCTTCATAATTTCCATGGCCGACTCTCCTCAACAAGATGATGCTCGGGTTGCTGCTCTCTGCCAACGACTTGGACGACTCTGGCCTGAACAAGGTGTGGACATTTGGGAAGACGAAGTAGCGATAGAGAAACTGCAAGAATGCAAACTCACATTAATCAGTAAAATTCTGTCCAATCCGACTATTAACTTTCCCGCTTTTCAGAGCACCTTAAGAAGAGTCAGGCGCAATGACTATGTTGAAATCTCTCAACGTGTAGAAGGATCCTATATCTTTAAATTCAATACTGAAGGGGAAAAGCAGCGAATCCTAGACAATGGCCATTGGTTGTTTGGACATCATCTGATTATTCTAAAACCCTGGTTGCCCAATACCCCTTTGCACTGCTATGACTTTACAACTTGTATGTTTTGGGTGCAAATTTATGGTCTTCCTCTGGAACGATGTACTGAAACTATGATTACAAAAGCTGTCCGACAACTTGGCAAGGTTCAGGAGGTGAGAATTGAAGGCAATGATAGTTCTTCAGTTAGATCAGTGCGGGTTAAAGTTGAACTTAATCTAAAAGAACCCCTACAATCTGGAAAACTTATCAGGGTGGACGGGAAACACATATGGCTTGACTTTAGATATGAACGTCTATCACATTTTTGTTATTCATGTGGTATCCTTGGCCATTATGCCATGTACTGCAATGACATCCCTTATGATGCAACAAAATTTGAAGGCATTGATCACTTGTCTTATGGTAAATGGTTGAGGGCAGAGGTCAATCAACATAGTCCATTTTGGTCTGCGTTTTATCAGCAATATCCGAATCAAGAAGATGTTGAAGAAATCGTACCAGAAACTCAACCGCAGATAGCTCCTTTACTCCTTCCAGCTCCTCAGCTTCATAATCAGCATTCAGAAACAGGGGCAAATAAAGCAAAACAATCATCAACTATGCCGCAGCCTTATCCTCCTGCTGACCTAAAACAAAAATCTCCAATGTTCAACCAGCCGCTATTACCACACAATGCAGCAGAGAATTCCTCCATATGTAAGAAAATCAAGACTCCAAGGTCAATCTCCAAATCTAGTCCACTGAAAAAAACCAAAAGATATACTCCTTATGGGACTTCTTCTAATGCAAATGTACTTCTCGATGACTCAACTCTCTTGGATACCCCTATCTTTTCCACTGAAGGGGTTGGAACATGGGCCGAGGTGGCTTGCCCAAAAAAGCCACCACATGACAAATGAGGATCATAAGTTGGAATTGTCAGGGGCTGGGCAATCCTTTGACAATTCAAGCATTAAGGGCCCTAGTGGCTAGCGAAAGGCCTAATATCGTTTTTTTTTATGGAGACGAAAAATCAAGCAATGCTGATCCAGAATCTTAAGAGAAAGCTGAAGTTCTCATGTTCTTTTGTAGTAAACCCTATTGGTTTGGCTGGAGGTTTAGTAATCTTTTGGAATGACCAGGAGGTGACTTTAACCGTTGAGCATTCTACTTGCAACTTCATCGACCCAATTTGTACCAAGAATCAAACTACTAAAACTATGAGACCTACCTGTCTTCATGCGCCTTCGATTTACCATCATCGACAGCAAGTCTGGGCAGATATCAGACAGATTCGGACTTCAAGTTCCTTTCCATGGGTGTGCATAGGCGATTATAATGACATCCTTTACCACTGGGAAAAGCAGGGGAAAAAGATTATGAAGCCATACAGATTAAATTCCTTTCGAGAGTTTGTGAATGATTGCATGTTTATGGACATTGAAAGCAAGGGTTGCTTTTACACATGGGTGAATAAAAGAGATTGTGATAAAGCCATTAAAGAAAGGCTAGACAGGGCTCTGTGCACAATTGAATGGCGGTTATCTTACCCGGCGGCAGAAGTCTTTGCTTTCCCAGTTTTAGCCTCCGATCATAGTCCTCTGCTCTTACTCACTGAACCGACCTCTTCTAAAAGGAGGAAAACTTTCTTCTTTGAAGCTTTCTGGCTTCAAGAGGAAGACTGTAAATCGATCATTAGCAATGCATGGGCTTCATCAGCAACGCGACCTCAATCCTTGACCAGCAAGCTTCAACGCACTTCATTTGCTCTTGCCAAGTGGAGTAAATCCCTTTTCAGCAACAAGTCTATCTATTACAACAGTAGATTCAAAATCACATTAATCAACCATGTTCTACCTATGACAAGGCACTTGTATCTAGCCTCCAAGACAAAATTCACAGAATATGGCAGAGAGAAGAAACATATTGGGCAATGTGTTCGAGGGTTCAATGGCTACGGGAGGGCGACAAAAATACAAAGTTTTTTCATGCAACAACAATCCAACGCAGGCAAAGAAATCGCATCAGCATGTTAAAAGACGAGCACTTTGGCTGGATTCGTGATTCTCATCAGCTTAAGTGCATTACGCATGCATATTTCAAACAACTCTATCGTTCAACTGGCTTTAGAGATTATGCGCCCATTATTGCACAATGCCCCCAGGTCATCACAGCAGATATGAACACCAGTTTAACTGCAGTTGTTACCAGGGAGGAAATTACGCAAGCTGCTTTCCAGCTTGGAGCCAACAAAGCTCCTGGTCCGGATGGTTTCAATGGATTATTCTTTCACAATCACTGGGATATTATTCAAGTGGACATCTATCTTTCAGTCAACAACTTTTTCAGTTCAGGAGTAATGCCCTTTATTGTTAATAGAACTCTCATTGCTCTCATCCCCAAGATTCCACATCCAGAAAGGTTAGAACAGTATCGCCCTATTAGTCTATGCAATTTTTTATACAAAATCATTTCTAAGGTGTTGGCCAACCGTTTAAAGCAGTTTCTCCCAGAACTCATCTCAACAGAATAGAGTGCTTATGTCACAGGTAGACAGATTCAAGATAATATTATGGTTGTGCAGGAGGTCTTGCATCATTTAAAAATCAGCAAAAGAAAAAAACATTTTCAGGCGGTTTTAAAGCTAGACATGCAGAAAGCTTACGATCGAGTTGAGTGGGATTTTTTAGAGGACTATCTAAAAAAACTGGGCTTCCATGTTCAATGGGTTTGATGGGTGATGCAATGTGTCACCACCGCCACTTTCAATGTTAAATTTAATGGTGAATCCTTGGAATACTTTCATCCTACAAGGGGTCTTAGACAGGGAGATCCACTATCTCCTTATTTATTCATTCTTGTAGCCAACCTCTTGTCTACTCTCATGCATCAAGCTGTCTAATCAGGCACTCTCAAAGGAATCAAGCTGAATAGGTACTGCCCTTCCCTTTCCCATTTATTTTTCGCGGATGATGCAATCTTTTTCTTGAATGGAACTACCCTAGAAAGCCAGAATCTAGCCAATATTTTAAATCAGTATTGTCTTGCTACGGGCCAAGCTATCAACAGAAACAAATCTGGTTTATTCTGTGGTAAGGATTGTCCTCTCATTTTACAACAAAACCTTGCTGCTGAGTTAAGAGTTCCTGTTATATCTAAGATAGGCAAGTATTTGGGTATTCCATCTGACTGGGGTGCGTCTAAGAAGGATATGTTTGCATGGGTTTTGGGTCGTGTTAGTGCCAAACTTGAAGGATGGAAAGAGCATTTTATTTCTAAAGGAGGAAAAGAGATCTTGTTAAAGATGGTAGTACAAGCTCTCCCGCAATATGCAATGTTTATCTTCAAACTTCCCGTTTATATATGTAAATCCATTGAGCAAAAAATTGCTAAGTTTTGGTGGCAAACAAGCAGCACTTCAACTAGTATTCATTGGAAAGCATGGGATATTCTAAAACAGAGGAAGGTAGAAGGCGGCCTTGGCTTTCGTGATCTATTAATCTTAAACAAAGCCCTCTTAGGGAAACAAGCATGGAGACTTTTTCAAAACCCATCATCACTATGGCTAGACTATTCAAAGGCCTATATTATCATTCTACCAATTTCTGGCATGCAACGAATAAGACCAATTCCTCTTGGGGATGGAAGAGCTTACTTTTAGGTCGAGATGCTATTATATCTAAGCTACAGTGGTCTGTTGGTGATGGACAAAATATAAATATTCGAGAGGATAAATGGCTTACCTCTGGAATCATTGGCGGACCAGCTCCTCGAGTAGAATCCAAACTGGTTGCTGGCTTCATAGTCCCTCATGATCAGGTTTGGAATATCCCTCTTCTTCAACAACACTTCGACCATCACATCGTTGAGGAGATTAGTAATATTCCATTAAGTCATGCTCCTTCAGCTGATCATCTTATCTGGACAGGGCACAAACAGTCGCATTCCGTTAAATCCGCCTACCACATCCTCGACAATCAGCTCACCCTCCAAACTTCAATCTACCATCATCCTCTTATCACCCATCGCCCGTCTCGCGATATATCCGGAATCTCAAACCCCCCGGATTAAAGTTTTTATCTGGTCATTGTGTCATAATGCTCTGCCTACTAAGGCTAATCTCTACCGAAGACACATTTTATCGGACCCTATATGTCAGCTCTGTTCTATGCACACCCCGGAAACCACTGAACACATTATGTTATTTTGCCCATGGACATAAAAAATCTGGTGTCATCACAGAATACAGCTTTATCATGCAGCCTACAACAGAAATCGAATAGAAGTGTGGCTAGAGGAAGTTTTTGAAAATCAGTTCGGTTTACCTTCCAAAGAGATCATCGCCTCCATCCTCTGGCATATATGGAAGGCGCGCAACCATTTCACTTTTCGCCAGCAACGGACAGCTCCTGATCCGCTTGTAGATGTGGCCCTCGCAGAAGAAACGCTGTACAGACACTCTTTGCAGCAATCGGCTATTCTGGAATCTCCTCTGCTCAACCCTAATCGACTTTGGACTCCACCGGATCAAGGCAGTTTCAAGGCAAATATTGATGGGGCTTTTACCCCTAATTCCAACACGGGTGCAATCGTGTGTGTCCTCAGGGATCACACCGGTATTTTGATCGATGGATTTAGCAACACTGTTCGGGCGTCTTCACCCCTGCAATGTGAAGTTCAAGCCCTAATTTTCACCCTCACTTATTTGCTAGAACAGGGAAAGCAAGAAGCGCACCTTATTGTTGAGTCTGACTGTCTAACCTTCGTGGAAACGCTCAACGATCGTCGTGCTTCACCATGGGAGATTTGAGCTTTTGTCGCAGACGTCTATGTGTTGCGTCTTTCCTTTCCTCACTTGCGGATTCGTCACTGCCGAAGAGAAGCAAGTGCAGCAGTGGATTTGGCCACTAAGGCCCACGCATGCAAATCTATCTCTCCTTCTTGGCCCAAATTTCCTCCTGCACAGTTAGTGACGTTGCCATGTATAGACGCCCTATCTATGGGATGTACATTTCGTCCTCCTTGAATGATAATCAGTATTGTTTCTGACCAAAAAAAAAAACTCAGACGATTTCCTCGAACCCGTGCCCATCTAATAAGGACAAGTTTTGATTAATCGGCTATAATTTATACAAGCACGCCATAAGATTCCTCTTTCTAGCTTACAAATGTGTGGAAAGAGACCAATATTTCTTTTCTCTTACAATGATTAGTACAAGACAAAACGTAACCGTAATTTATACAAGCACGCCATAAGATTCCTCTTTCTAGCTTACAAATGTGTGGAAAGAGACCAATATTTCTTTTCTCTTACAATGATTAGTACAAGACAAAACGTAACCGTAAGGGCCTAGTAATAACTTCTTCATTGCCATACACATTTTCTCACAGTGGTGTGCACAATAAAATAAATTTATCAATTAACTACTGTGTTTGAAAGTATCTAGCTAATGGACAGCTGGCAGATAGGAACATCCACTATAATTGTAATCGATACCAAGCCTATTTTATTTCATCATATGGACTCATGCGAAGCTTATTTTAATTGATTTGGTCATTTTTACAAGAAATGAGTTTCACTTAAATCATTTGAGTGTTTGGTGTGATCACTTTCCTTGAGTCCAAAAAAAAAAAAAAAACACTTGAAAGTTAGCAATACAAGCCACTCTATTGCCCACCAAAGATTATGCTTTTTTTTTTTTTTTTTTTTTCGTCATTAGTAAAGTACATTTTGAAGAGTTCCTTTATTGAGTGCACATATAAAGTGAGAAAATGCATTCCGAAATGTTTTAGCAAAAAGAAGTATTATATGATTCTCAAAAGAGGAGGTTATGTATCAATTGGTAATGGCTAGCCTCCTTTTATTAGTGATGGGAGAGTTACTTTTTTAATGTTTGGGAAACTATGCAAAATAGAGAAAATGAAGGTCTGGGCGGAAAATGCGGAAAATTTTGAAATTTTGTTGAGTAAGAAAAAGGTAAAATGTTGGCGTTTTCTCCCATAAGTTTCCTCGCCCTCTCGACTTAACGCAGCAAGCCAGGGAATTACCGTCACTGTATATGCAAGTCTGCTTTGGGCCTATTTGGTCTTATATGTAGTTAAAACATACTTTGGACTCAGATTAAGACATAACTCATGGGCCTATTAGGTTTCGAGCCGTGCCCGATTGACGCAACTTGTAAATTCTAAACTTATCTAAGGTCATATTTACTGGGAGACAAAGGAGTATTACCTCAAATCACTTCTATTTATGAATATGGGGATAAGATTACAATTTGGTCAACTATCTTTGAATAGTTTCAACCTAGATTTTATTCACGTCCACATTAAGAATCAAAACAGTCTGCCTTAAGTCTTCTATCAATTGCAAAATAGAACCTTGGAAATGAAAAAGAAAATGTTCATACTCAGTTTCTTAACATTGTTTCTCTTGTCCTCGTCTTTCATTTCTATAACCCTCTAGAGTTAGCACAATTAGTTGGCGCATTAGAAGATTTTCACATTAGGAATTGAAATCATTTGTTTAAATAGCACCAACTTTGTGTGAACCGCACTAAGTCACGACCATAGATGCATAGGCTAAATGGGGTAACTTAAGTGTTGATGGGATTTGCAATGTGTTATATAGGTTCTATAGGCGCCTATTAACTGGCTCTCTATGCTCATGCCCACGAATATCAGGAAATAAATATGAATGCATATAGTTGATAAGCCACTATATAGAAAAGTCCATAGTGATATTAGAATGACATAATTTTTCGGCGAGATCTTAAATCATAAGAAAAAAGCGTTCATCATAATAGATCTGAGACATAGGTCATATGTAGTAAATTACTTCTTCAGTGGGCAGTACTCGTAAAAAAAAAAGTACAAAAAAATCACTATTGAAAATCTACCAAATCTACTCTTTATATAAATTCACTACCCAAAGGCTTGCTAGCAAATCTCCTGCTTGAAATTTATCAGTGTTACGCTGCAAGAGGTGGTAGAAGAGTGTATCGGTTTGATCAGTAGCATGCTGTCTTCCTCTCATTTCCTTTTGAGGTTTGTTTTCAGTCGCACCTTCTTTTGAATAATATTTCTACTATACCATTTGGACTGTCCTAATTGTAGATTATAAAAAATTTCTTAAATTGCTGCTTTAGAGACGCGAGGATGCGCACGTCAGGTGATTATTTTCATTTTGCAGAATGGATTTTAGGTTCTTGGATTGTATTTTGATCTCCTGTTTATAAGCCAACGAGGAAGATGATGGATGCACAGCAATCACCATCTTTTCATTAGCTATGTTCGTTGCCAGAATAATTTCATCAATATATTTGAGTGTTGTAGCCAATGCACGGTCGTAGCATCAAGAGAGGACCTTTAGGCGCTATTTAATGGCAATTTGTGGCAGCAATCCTTGGCGTTCTCAGGTGATATTTATCATCTCATCCCTAGTCCAGAGTTATATTTAATGAGAAACGAAGGAGGATTACCTCATAGATTATCACTTCTGTTCGTGACATGTGGGGATAAAAATTCACTTTAAGCCAACAACCTTGTAATAGTTTCAACCTAGTCTTGAATGGTCAACTAAGTTTATGATTTTATTTGCGTCATAGTTTGCCTTAAGTTTTCCTCGATTTTGAAATAAAACCTTCAAAGTGAAAACAAAATGTTTACACCCAATTTGTTAACCTTTTCTCTCTTATCTCCATCTTCTCTTTTTAATATAATAGTAAAAGTTCATGCAGTTAGTCGAGATGTCAAGGGATTTTTAGATCAAGACTTATAGGTCACCTAGTCGTATATGCAAGCTGTTTGAAATTGTGCCCACCCACACAGAGGCAAAAGGCATAGATAGTTGTTAAGTCCATATTTAGAATAGGCCATACTGCTATTAGAATGATATTAAATTTTTGTTGACATCTAAATTAGGAGGAAAAAAAGTGTGAATTATAATAGACTTAAGACACAAGTTGGGTGTAGTAAATAAAAAAGTACAAGAAAATCACAATTGAAAACCTACAAAATCTATATATATATATATATATATATTAAATCTATTAACAAATCTCATTCTTGAAATCATATCAAGTGTTCAAAATTTTGGTTATATAATTTCTCGAGGTCATAGAATGGGATATTGGTTTGATTGGTAGCATGCTCGCTTCCTCTCATCTCAATTTGAGGTTTGTTTTCACTCACTCCTTCATTTGAATTTCATTTCTACTTCATCATTTGGACTTTCCTAAATATAATGATGATGTAACAACTGTAGATTTTAAAAATTGTTTAAAATTGTCGCTTTAGAGACATGACAGCATTCACGTCAAGTGATTATTTTCATTTTGCGGAATGGATTTGAGGTTTATGTATTGTGTTTAGACCTCCTGTTTTTAAGCCAACGAGGAAGGCGATGGCACGCTCGACAATCACCATCTCTTCATCGCCTTAAACTAAGTGCTAACGGAAGCTGACGTTGTCCTGTGCCGTCACGTAACTCCCTCCTTGAAATTACATCTCTAGCCCCAGTACTGGCCTTGACGTTGACGGTGTCTTCGACAAAGGGTGGTTCCGTAATCATCCCACTGGGAGGATAACGACCGATAACGTTCCTGACGGCTAACAAGAGGAATCTCCAACGCATCTTTGGCCCCCGACGCTTCATTTCGTTCTTCGGACTAAATCATTTATAGTCGAAGGAGAATGTTAAAAAGTGGGCAATTCGACGAAATGTACTAGTCATGTCTTCATAATTGTATTTTTCTTTGTCACATATGAAAAAAAAATATATATTTGTGACGAAAATATATATTATTGAATGTCCATAATGTTTGTTAAACATACTTAATGATCAAATATGAGATTTTTAAAGTGTTGATTTTACATATCACAATGACAAGTATTGTGCTTGAAAATTAAGATATTTCCTAGTTTGATTACTTCATTAACGGCACTTTTTAAAAAGAAATACTTTACTAATCATAGGACTTAATGATATTTCATATTTAGATTCTTATCTCAGGGTACTTATTGACAAAACCCTTGTCAAGAGTAGGATTGTTAATGAGTAAGCACTTACCAAATACTAGATAATAAAAAAATATTTTAAAATATTGATTGTTCATTGTAAGAAAAGAATCAATACATTAAGAACTAGCATGATTTTTTAGCTGATCACATGATAAGTCTAGTCTCTTGAGGGCAAGAAATAAGAAAATTATGTAGCACATTGCTTTCATCATGCTATATGCGGTAAATACTCTGTTGACTAAATATGCGTCATATAACAAAATATTTACAATTATTATTATTACATTACGGAAAATCATGTTTAAATCAATATATTCTTACCTTACCAAAAAAAAATATGAATGCAAACAACTAGCGAAAATAGAAACTCGTGAAATTGTAGGTGTGGAATTATGGCATTAAGTCATATGATGTGGTAAATGCACGTGGTAAATGACATGGTAAATGCCCATATATGCCACGTGGAGGTGGCATCACTCCACTTGGCAAGTCGAAAACTGGTAATTAATGTTAGAATTTTTTTTTTTTTAATCAATGTTAGGCGTGAATTTTTTTAAAGTGCGCCTTTGCGGTACAACCTCATTAGGAGCCCCCACGGTGATGGTAACGAGCCGCACCAAATTGAGGCAGCAGCTTGCGGAAAACTCACAGGGAAAAGAAGATGAACAGTGAAAAGAAAAGAAAAAATAAAATTAGAAAAATTAAAAATTAAACAAAATGGGGTCGTTTCATCTGAAAATGTCATTATTAGATTCTTAGATGTCACGTAAGGACAGTTGACAATGATTAGACCATCACATTAGTAATTTAAGACAAGACTTGACTAAGAGAATCTAATTACATTTCATTTATAATTTTAGGATTATAATGGATTAATCAAAAGATTTAAAATTCAATTCAATTCCATAAAATAAATTGAGGAATGAAATTACAGCTTTCCCCATATTTGCCCATAATATATATATATATATATTAAAAAGGTGCATGCTTAGTAGAAGGAAAGAGAGTCAACCAACAAGAATAGATTATGTGCATTAGCCAAAATTGTATGACACGATGACATTGTAAATAATTGGGCTTGTCAACCTCCACTCCTCATAGTTATGTTCTATATTTCAATAAATGCATCATATGAATTGGCTAGATCTTTCTATTAATTTTTGTCAATAAAAATGGACGTATACCTTTTCATTCATAAAATTTAATGAAAGGTAAAGATTCTTAAGGAAAATAGTTTTATCAACAAAAATTTTTAGCATAGTGATATTCTCGCTTTTCTACAATGGGGCTTGTACAAGCCACCAAAAACACTCAAATGTTATCTAATACGTTATTTTAATTGACTAGATTCTTTTTTCCCCAATTCGTATAATAGGTTAGCTTGTCAAAAAGTTACATTTATCATAGCTAAATTCTTTGTAGTCATACTTAATCTTTAGTTGCACCTTTCGCTTACAAGTTGATGCTGTTGACCCTAAATTAATCTTGATGATTCAAATACTCACTTTTCTATTTATGTAATTGTTACGAACTATTTGGATATGTTTTTAACAAGTTTGTGTAGGTTGGCAAGGGTTAAAAAAGACCTATCCTTGCTTGAAAACAAGTCCGAGTACCTTGCCAGCCGGACATCCAGCCAAGTTTGGCCCAATACCCGACTTTACAGTTCAAATTTGGATTTCCACCGGCCATCAATGTGCGTCCAACCATTTTTAACGGATACTTGGAGGCCTCAACAGTCAAAAAACTAGTCGTTCGAAGTGTTAGTAATGGCTAGTTGTGTATGTTTTCTTACAAACAGGGTAGCCCGTTGTCTCGGGCATATGCATACATACAAAATACTTACAAAATCTATCCAGTATTCAATTTGCAATCAATTTCTTGTGAGAGAAATTTTTCATAAAAGAGTACACCTTGTTTGTAGGGGAGTGTCGACTCCACTATAAACAAATTTTTGTATGAGATTTCAAATATCATGAATTAACATAACTCCCAAACGATCTCAGGAGTGGAGTAGGCACCAATTCGGGTCGAACTAGTATAAATTGGTTGAGCATCTCTCT
This sequence comes from Eucalyptus caleyi, assembly GCA_014182885.2. NCBI lineage: Eukaryota > Viridiplantae > Streptophyta > Magnoliopsida > Myrtales > Myrtaceae > Eucalyptus > Eucalyptus caleyi. The sequence goes on from CM024467.2 coordinate 47,947,313, forward strand.
TTCCTAATTTTTATATATTTATGCACGCCAAATATTTGATATATTGATTGCCATTCAATGTATTTTTATGTTGAAGATACACCATGTTTACGAGCATGGTAGTCGAGGAATTCAGTGTTCGCCCTTCATGATTATTCAAATGCAGGTCTCAATGATTCTAAAATTAATAGAAAAGGTGCTAGTGGCACATGTCAATATTTAGGCAACATGTTAGCTTCTTCGTCTTTTAAGAAACAAAATTGGGATAAGTGCACCAAAGTTTTAAAACTCAATGAAAACACAATTAAGTTTTAATTTTTTTCAAAAATACAATCAAACCGTAAACCTTATCCTATTAGTGCAATCAAATACTTATGTTGACACTGTTCAAATTGAGTGATGAAAAATGCTCACACAATATTTTTTTTTAATGTATTTCAAGAATGCATAATGTCGATGTCGTGCTAAGTGGACACCACATTAGAAAATATGCAAAAAATTAAAAGAAAAATCCAAAAAGGCCAAAAATAAGAAAAAGAAATGAAAAACAAACATGGAATGAACCATAGTAGCTCCGGTGTTGAGGGCAACGCAATTCGCCATTGCTAGGGGTGTGCAATAGCAACTACCTAAATTGAGAACTACCTGGACTGGACCAATCGGTTTTGGACAATTCCCACGATCAGTGGTCTGGTTTCCGATTCCTTCCCATTTCCAAGGTGGGAACTAGACCGACAAGATCGGACCAATTATTTTTATATATAATATAAAAACTCATTGCAATTGAAATTGCAATTGAGGTAGCAACCTCAAATGTGGCCAAGAGACCACCAAAAACTATTCCTTGCTATTTAAATAGAAAACCTACTTGTTAATTTCTTCTTCTACGCAATGCGAGATTAAGGCTTCAAGAGCCACTCTTATTCCTCACACTCACTCACTCTCTCTTGCTCCCCTCACTTACAATAGACAGCTTACTCCAAGCCTCCAAGAGTTCTATATCAAGCAAATACTCAAAGAGCATAAGAGAGATTGTCTATAAAACCCAAGCCAAGCATAGCTTTTAGCCATATCATAGCCTTTTTGATTAAGATTGAGCATGAAATACATGAAGTTTGATTGATGCTCACACAAGTGGAATTTGAATATTTTGCACATGGGAACATGTGCGATTAGTTCTATTGGATTGCTTGGGAACCAAATTGGATCGCTTGGGAACCAAATTGGATCAATTGGTCCAAAGAAAGCCACTCTTTAGTGGGGAAAAAAAAGTAGTTAGTTCCATTGAACTGGATCAAAATCGACCATCCCGTTCTCGGTTATAGGACCAAAGGGTCCGGTCCCCAATTCCCAAAATTGGGAACCGGTCCGACTTCAACCAATTCAACCTTGGAACCCGACCAGCCAAGAATTGATTACCCCTAGAAATTGGCTACAATGCTAGATGTCCTAGTCAACGTGTCAATGAACTGCAGGTCAACTAACTCGGCCAATTTTGAAAGAACCATACCCGCAACCCTCTTGCTCTCCATGTGTTGTGTGCATGATACGGTGACTAGGGGTGTCCAAAAACCCAACCCGATCTGCCCCGAACACCACCCAAACACAAACCAAACGCGAAACAAGTTGAGTAAATGTTCTGGGTTTTAATATTGTTCGAGTAATTGTTATGAAACAAGAAAACAAATATGTTTTGGGTCGGGTTAGGGTCGAAACATTGTTCGGCCCTGAACACATTATTGGCTCCAGGTGTTTGAAACAAACTCGTTCTCCTCTCACCCAAACCTAAACACTCCTCAGTCTTCACCCAAACACATTATTGACCCTCCCAACGCAATGATTGCGCCTTCTCCGGTCGTCGACTCCGCCGCCGCCGCTGCCGCCGCCGTCGACGACTGCACCCTCTTGTTGATTTTGTTGTCGCCCTCTTATTTGCTCCTCACTAGGATTTCACAAAGCAAGTCCCTTGCTTTGTAGCAGCAGCAGCAGGATCTTTTACCACGAAACAAGAACCAACAAGACAATAACGACGAACCCAGGAGCAAAAAACGAGGTCTTGACTACAATGGGAAAGTAAAAAGTCAAGGGGACGACCTTGCGAACCCTCTTGTGGTGGACGGCCTTGATCTCGTAAAAGCCCTCGTCCAGCTTCGACCGCTTGGCTCCCTCCTTGTCGGCCTTGGCCTCGACGTCGTTCGCATCCTCATCCTTGTCCTCATCGGCTTCCTCTCCTTCCTCGGCTTCCTTTGGCGCCTCCTTCTCCTCAAGAGGATGCCCTCCTTCTGTCGTCTCTACCCACAAACACACGCCGAGCGAGAGTCAATGCCAAGCGAAACCCACATCGCGAAAATTGAAAATATAGACAATCGGAGCTTGCCACCACCGCCGTTGGCGACGGGGTTTGTCGTGGGGTCGTCTTCAAGAAGACCTTTGCTTGACGCTGCCACGCTCTTTTTCTTACCTCCACCCTTCACCTTCGTCTTGTCTCTCCCCCCCTCTCTCTACTCTCTCCCCTGTGGATGAATGATTGATGGAATTTCAAAGTCCTGTCTTTGGGGGGGAGGAGGCTAGAATTTCTCTACTGGTCTCTGACCTGAGCTAGGAGCCTGAGTTGCTGCAATCGAGTTGAAATTGCTCCACGGAGGAGAGAGAATGAGGGGAGAGAAAGAGAGAGATGAAAAGCGTTTTTGGCTTTGCAGGGTTTACTTTCGCGTGCATCTAGCGTCTGGCAACAGGATCGGAGCATTTGATCAAGTTTTTACTGTGTTTTTTTTACTCGGAAAGAGGGAGGTGGAAAAAAAAAAGAAGACAAAAAACAAAAGAGAAAAACCTAGAAACCTGACCCAACCCGACCCTAATTTTCAATGCGGGTCTAATGTGTTTCTTGTCAATTCAGGTCAGGTCATAGTATGTGACCCTTATGATTCGGGTCTGGTCGAGTAACATCAAAACCCGACCCAACCCATTGACACCCCTAACGATGACACATCTCTGTCGTGTCTTGACTAGGACCCCAACAAGAATAAGAAGAAGAAGAAACTGATTCGAGCAGTGAAGAAATTGATTTTGGCTTTTTTCTTCAATTTTTTTTTTTAAATTGGCAAATTTTTATGAAGTGGTCGCCACATATTTTCCAACTTACATTGAATCAACTTGGACGGTCTCTAATGGAAGGATTTGATGCCGCGCACCTTTTTTCCAATCAGAGAAAAGAACACATTTAGAGATAATGCGGAGACAAAGACCAATAGTCCTCAATCGGTGTGGGTGCTCCCAACTCTTTTTCTTGCACGATGTTGGGATTTTTATTTTAGTTCGATTAACCCTATGAGAATTCTATATGAGGAATCACCACTAACTTATTAGAGTTAGCTCGAAATCAAATGAGGTATGAGAATATATTTCATTTCCCACGCAACCAAAAAATGATATGAGAGCAATCACAACAAACACGTTACAAATAGTAGCAAAGGACAAGTAAAAAATATAGTGCAGTAAAATAACCCAATATCAGTCGGGCAAAAAATATTACATGATCTTGTTATTAAATCCCATGACAACAACCCCATGAGCTTAATTCAAATTGAGTTCAATTTATTTTCTAGATGATTATCCATCTAAAACTAAATCAAAGGTGTCCAGTAAAACATTAAACCATGGGTACACTAACTAATGAAACTAAACTAACTCCAAGCTAATTCTGATACCAAATTCTAACAATTTTTCCATTTTTAATTTTCAAGACTTTTAATATTATTTTTTTATTATTTACGTTTTCTTCTCTTATTCTCGGTCCCTCCTGTGAATCAGATCTTCACTGAGATACTCCATGAATTTCAGCATTCCCTCAATCAAAGCAATTGGCAACAAACATGCCCAACGATTAAGAAATCATTAGTATACAAACACCGCATCACGGCTAATTAGAACAGCACTTAGATGGGGCTTCAAATGAATTCAGTCTACACCGGAAAAGGAATGACCAACAAAGGAATAGTGATGACAGGCCGTATCCAGCACGTTCATGGCACCACAACATGGTTATCTGTTGAAAAATTATCACCAATTCACCATAACAGTCTCCTTAGTCATCATCTTGTTCATATGATAAAAATGACATCACGACGAATCCAAATTGAGCTTCAATTAGAAAAGTCAGCAAATCCAAGCTTCATTCCAGCATCATCAAACGTGACATTGGTTCTATTTCTTTCAAAATTGACATGTATTCTTAACACTCATTTATTGCCCACTCATTTTGTGAAGAATATGCAAGTATCAGCTACATGAATAAACGTCCGGCTTGCAAAACAGAACACAAAACACACACCCTGATTATGAGTTAATATCAAATTAAAACTTCGGTTTAATCCCGGGCTTCGATTAATCGAATGAATTTCTCTATCCATAAAAATGCTAAGGTAAGAGATCATATTTACATAGCTTCATCACATGCCAGAGGGGTTTTGGTAGAAGGACCGAAGAAAAGCGAAGGTTTAGCAATGCCTACTAAAAACTTGGTTTCACAAATCGCTAGACATCAATTTCCCTAAAGCAATCAATAATTCCCCAAAGAACTGCAGCTACTACAATTTTTTTTTTTTGAAATTAAATATTCGGGACCTCTAGCTTTCCAAATACGATCACACCATAAAACAAACTCAGGATAGCAAGGGAAAACTAAAACCAGAGAGAATGGGCAAAGGAGAATTCACTTGTACTGAATTGATCTTTCCTTACCAAGATTTTTTGTTCTTTTGGTCGAATTCCTTACCAAGTTTACATGAATACACCCGTCCTCAAACCTTTCAAGCTGAGAACAATGCGGATGTGGAAAGAGCAGGAGTTTTGCCAGTTGCTGCTGTACAACCTCGACTTTGTGCTTGCAGGGCCTTGAAACAGCGCAATAACAAAGATGTGAATGGCGGACAGAAAAGAAGAAACACATGTAATGAAGACAACTAAATGCAGAGGGAAGGATAGAGAGTCCATAGTTAATGATTGTCGCCTTGTCAAGCACAGTCAGTGAGCTTCTATTTCGAGAGGCAACCTCTCACTCGATCACTGGCCACACCTCATACACAGCGATGACATGTCAGAGTGATACGGATAAGGGAAAATGAGATATGAAGAGAAATCTGAGCATATAGCAACGATTCGAACACTGAATTCTGTTCATATAGAAGACTCAACTCAAACAAGAGAAACCAAGACACAATTTCCAACATGAGAATCATAAGACCAATTCAATAAAAAATGAGCATCGTATTCCAACTAAATCAGTCACAATGAGGTCTCAATAAGCCAAGAATAAGTTGAGTTGATGTATTACAACTTTCGGCTCAATAATTTTAAAAGAAACACATCCGGATCTGTTCGAGCATTTCATCAAACATGCGATATGCATTTCGATTAAGGAGTTTGTACGCTAATAAGAATCAACGATTCACTTTTATACCATCACAACAACATCGGAGCAAGCTTAAATCCATAATAGAACCTCAATCGTGGCCGGTTTTCACACAAACAGTAACAATTTTACCTTGATGATGTGCGATTACAGCCGCGATCAGCTGTTGAACTCACAAAAAGTAGTCCCGGGCGTGTCGCCGATGATGATCGGACTTGACAAAGGAGGATTAAGCGAGTGCAAGGCCCTTCGAGATCTACGAACAACAAACAGAGCAGAACAGGGAGATGCGATCAGTGAAGATCGGGAGGAGCGGCTTCGATGGGCCCCGACTTCGGCATCTTTCTGTCAATGCTTCGTTTCATCTCTCCGACCTGGCTGAGCCTAAAGCGACCAGAGGCGGAGGCGCCTCGGTCGACGGAGATTCGAATGTTTGCGGTGGCCGAAGATTGGACTGGAGTCGACGTCGTAGATTCAATCGAGAGTATCCAGAAGAGAATTCTCGTTCTTGGAGTCTCGATGCTTCAGTGAAGAAAGGTCCGAGAGGGAGCAGGAATCTCTTTTTCGCTCGACTTGCTCTCCGGCGAAAAGGACTGGTAGACTGGTAGTGATGGTGATAGACCTGGAGCGCGGGGGGTGTAGCTTCGACTGGATTTCGGGAGAGATCGGTCGCTGGAATAGAACATCCAAGAAAGATGATCTGAACTGCAGCAGATTTTTTCAGGAGCTCGCCGGACGAATTCCTCGTGAAATTGAATTGGAATTCGAACTTCAATGATCTTGGTCTGGTGGAACTTGAGGTATGATGGTGGATAAGAGCAATTTGAGCACCTTTTCTTTTTCTTTTTCATTTGTTATTTTGTTCATTTCATTTTTATATCCCCTTCTTCTTCTTTTTCACAAAAAAAGCAATTTGCCAGCAAAAATCAGGTCTCCACACTTGATTATACCAATTTTACAAATTTTAGGAGTTAATTGTGTTTTTTGAGAATTTTAGGATTGGGTTGTACTTAAAATTTTTATGATTTTTAGTGCACAAATCTCAATGAATTTCAATGACTACATTGACGGCGGAAGGCAAATTTATTGCTATGGGTAGTTATTGTGCTCAAGTTTCATGGATAAAACATCAACCGTGTGATTATGGAATAACTGTTAAAAAAATAAATGTTCTCAGTAAGTTTGACAACAATAGCGCTACTAGCTTGTCTTAAAATTTAATTCAACAATCTCGCGCTAAGCATAACGATATCTCGTGGTTGAGTTTGTGGACACCAGTAATTAAATAGCGGGTAGTTTTATTAAGTCCTAGGGTCAAATAAAAAAGATGAATTTTGAATCATTTTAGGTTAACTTTTATTTGCTGCATATTCTTTAATAATTATTTATAAAACCACGATTTGTCTCTAAATCCACAAAGCTCACTCACGTCGAACCTTCATTCACTCAAATCGTCATCATCCACTCCATTTTACTTCGAATTTCTTTAAATCAAAGGCAAAATTCACTTCCCTTTCACTTCGGTCCTCCTCAAAATCCAATCTTTCTCCTAAATCCATTATGTTCCATCCTAAACACTCAAAACCTAACCCTCTTTTCACTTGAATCCTGTCTTTCGTCGGAGTATGCCGAATGAATAGAGAGCTATGAAGAGGCGAATCCATCAAATCGGTATCAATGACACAAAGAAAAGAAGAAGTTGAGTTGAGTCCTCCACGAGTTGGGTTCGATGAACAGCACTTCCCGAACTAAGCCTCTTTCAATAGATATCAGCAATTTGATACTAGAAGCGTGTTAAAACGCCAAAAGACAGACTCAAAGTTCTACGATGTTTCAAACAGTTGCAGTGAATTGAGTTTCTATTTTCTAAAAATTGAGGAGATTCATGCGAATGCTATCAAGTGTTATATGTGGATGGGACTCTGATTATCATTCACGAGCCTTGGATGATATTTATTTAGATAATCCTCAAGACGATCTTGAGGATTATAACAAGAGAGATGATGTATATATTAATAGAGTGTTAGTTCATGATCTTAATGTTTGATATTTGAATGACATTATATGTGTTTTCTTCATACGATTGCGATATATTATTTCTTACTCCCCATTTCTTTATTGAGTGTACATGCTAAGTGAAAAAGTGCCATATTTGACATTTCTGATAAATAGAATAATCAATGATTCTTAAAAGAGTAGGTCATGTTTTAATTGGCAAAGATTGGCCTCGGTTTATTTGGGATGATACTGTTACTCCTTCAATGTTTGGGAAAAGAAGGAAATGGAGAAAAAAGAAAGTTTGGGTGGAAAATGTTAGAAAACTTTAATTTTTTTAGAAAAATAATACGCTTGAAATTTTGAAATTTTCTCCCATAATTTTCCTCCCCCATCTCAAACGTAGCAAGACATGGAACTACTGTATATCCAATTCTGTTTTGGGCCTCTACGGTTCCATGAGTTATTTGCACTAAAATCTTAATTTGGGCTCAGAATGAAACATAACTCGTGGGCCTATTAGCTTTTGTGCCGAGCCCCATAGTCACAACTTGTAAATTTTAAACTTCGTATTTGATGAGAGACAAAGGAGGATTACGTTGACGCAGTTGGTCAAGACATTAGGGGATTTCTAAATCAGAAATTAAAGGTCACCTATTCGAATGTAACAAAAAACGTGTAAATAATTTTGCGTCAATGGCCACTCAAGCATAAGCAAAAGGCGTGGATAGTTGGTAAGTCCATATTTAAAATAGTCTAGAACTTTATTGGAATGACATTAAATTTTTGGCAAGATCTAAATCAAGAAGGAAAAAAAGCACGGATTAAAACAGAGTTGAAACATCAGTAGTGATAAAATTTTCAATGGGCTGTGCTTGTAAAGAAAAAAGGCACAAGAAAATCACAACGAAAACCTACAAAATCTTTTCGTTATATATATGAGCCTATTAGCAAATCTCCTCTTGGAGTTTTATCAGTGTTTGGAAATTTGGTTATGCAATTCCTCAAGAGGTGGTAGAAGAGTGCACTGGTTTGATCGACATCATGGTCACTTCCTCTCATATCCTTTTGAGGTTTGTTTCCTGTCGCATCTTCATTTAAATTGTATTTCTACTGCAACATTGGGACTGTCCTAAATAATAATGATGACGTAAGTATAGTCGACTTTAAAAATTTGCTTAAATTGTTGCTTTAGAGACGCGAGGGTGTGCGGTCAGGTGATTATCTTCATTTTGCGGAATGGATTTAAGGTTCTTCTATTATATTTTGATCTCGCATTTTCAAAAAAGTGTTGACAGAAGCTTTTCGTGCCAAAATATATCTCATCAATAAATTTTGGTGTTGTAACCAATGCACGGTCATAGCAACAAGAGAGGACCATGAGGCGCTATTTAATGGCAATATGTGGCAGCAGTCCTTGGCGTTCTCATGTGATATTTATCATCTCATCATTTCTGTTCACTTTTTTTTTAATGAAATTTGTATTAATAACACTCTATTGCAAATCTTGCTTTACATTGATTGTATTGAATTTTGAAGTTCTTTCTCATGTAACATGCGAACATTTGCTAGTACAGAATTAAGCTATACTTTAAGTATAAATTGTCGCGACCTTCTCAAGGGTAATATTAAATACGTCCGAGGAAATTTGCTGGATTGCTAAACAAAGAATGATTTCTCTCAATAGATAGGGCCTATGCCTAGCACGTACGCTTACAAGTCATACTAATCGTAACTTAATTTTTCTAATTAATCATTTATTCAAGATTAGGCTAAAGAATCACCACTAACCTATTAGAAGCCAGTTAGAAAGTTCGGTAAGATGTGAGAGTAGGAACCAAAGATTCATATGTCTTGGGACTTGAGTACGCTACAATAATTTAATACCCTCTCGATACCTTTCATAAAATTTTTTGCAAGTAGTATTTTCATTTTTTGTTTTCCTAAATCATCTAATATGGGAAGATGATAATGGGAAGATGATAATGCATAGTGCTCGCGCAGTAAAAAAAAAAATGAGCAATCAATAATAAATATTAACTATAATAATAAATAAAAGGTGCAGGAAAAATAAAGAACCCAATCTGTATGGGTAAAATTTTATGAAACCTTGTTATTAATGCTCATGACATACAGGACTCTTGTGACCTATAAATGGAAACTCGATATAAAATCTTCAAATTTAACCACCGCTTAAAAAAAAAAAAAAAGGAACAAATATGAAAACGTGAGGTACTATATGTCTACTAAATAAATAATTTCCGTAAAATGAAATGATATACGGAAATGAGAATCTAATCGATGCCATTCAAATGTAATGCAATCTGCTTCAATTCCCTTAAATGCAATCCTGGGTGAAATATTCGATGGAGATGCAATCCTATGAGAATATATAAAATTTGCTTCAGAACACAGCAAATTCGAAAGTCTAAGGGCCCGGCGCGCGGCTTGACGCCGATGAGGTCCCGACTTCTTCTTCTTCTCCCTCGTCCTCCTCTGTTCTCTCACTTCTGTCTGTGCGCGGAGGGGCACGGGGAGAGAGAGAGAGAGAGAGAGAGAGGAGAAAATGAGAGTTTCTCGTTGTTTACTTTCGCGAGAAAATGAGAAGAAAAAAAGAGAATGTGCGGTGTGACTGTCGACCGGCAGCGTTTGGATTGGCCATGGTGTTTTGAGAGAATCGGCGATTTTCTGGAAAGAGACGCCCCCGAGAGGATACCGGAAGAGCCGGTGGACGGTTCTGTGGTCCGAGGAGATCGGCGCGTCGAAGCGATCCAACCGTCCGTCCCCCGTCCCCGCCACCCAGAAAAATGATTGGATCACTCGGTTGTCGGTTTGTCACTGAAAGCTAAATAAAAAGGAAGTGCGAAGCAGGGCATGCCGTGGACCGGGACAGCCACCATCCTCATCATCGAGGAGGATCGATGCTGTTATTATGCTGTGTTCAAAGCACCCCACAAATCATTTTGTAAATCCCTATCCTTTCTTAGTGGCAGGCTTTCCAAAAGCCCTAGGAAACAGCACTGAAAACAAAATCAATGAGATGCCGGGATAGAAAAATAACTCCATTCCTGGTCAGCCTCCTGTCCCATCGATACCAACAAATCGGCTTTCTCTCAACGAAGTAGCAAGAAAGAAAGAATATGGTTTTAAGGAAGGTCTAATTCTAAGAAGCAACTGGGAACCTATTGCTTATGATGTGTCATCATCCATTGGCAACTCTACAACTGATGTCAATCTGGATAGCTTTAGGTTATGTAATTATTTTTTTAATCATTCAGCTCAAGAGAGCATGGCATCAAGTCGTCAAACAAATCAAATCAGTTGATTAAAGACAGTAGTCTCTGGAATCCTTTCAGTAAAAATAGTCTGATATTGGGATGTAGCACAGACCAGTATAATACAATGCCTTGTGAAGAGCACTTGAATGCCCACATCAAGGAAGACCCTCTTAGGACTCTGGAGAATTTGCAACATGGCGTAGCAGACTTTCCGAGCAAATGTGGTGGTCATGGAATTTCTTTTCCTGATCCGAAAAAGTGCACTAATGACAGATTCACGGACACAAACTTCATGTTGAAGAATTCAGAAGGGCCCAGTGCATCAATTGATAGTGATACCAATAAAGTTGACGATGTTGATGTTGGTGATGAGATTCAATGGGAACATTTGGTCATTGGTGAAAAGATTGGACTAGGTATTGCTTTGATTAAGTTTCTGGTTGGATAGATTCTATTCATGTCCTTATGCAAGTCCACATATCAGCTCAGAGAGCAAGACTCATGGATTCATATATGTTGATCCCGTTGCTGCATTTTTGGTGAAATTTGTCTAGTACTATGAGATATGCTTTATCACCATTTTACAGCCTAATATGCTCATGGCTAGCTAGCCTTGTAACAAGAAGGGCATGCTTTCTAATAGAAAGTTCCTATGGCAATCCGAATGTAAGCATAATTGCAGTAGTTATTATAGGATGTACTGCAACATTTCCTCATTGAATTGCATTAATTGTTTATTGTGTCAGAAATTACCCCATCTCATCGTCTTCAAAACAGGCTCTTATGGAGAGGTCTATCATGCTTACTGGAATGGCAAGGTCAGTTTCAAATATTTCTAAATTCTTGCAAATCAAGAACTGGCATTGCATTAGTTACTTGAAGAGTTCCTTTATTTTTGGTTGCGGCTTCCATTTGTTTGAATTTATGGAATGAGATTATATCCGTTGACTCCTTTCATATGACTGCTTTTAAGCAAGAGATCCTCCTTGAAAATGACAAGTAGTCTTTTAGTCAAAAGAAATGACGGTTACTGTTAGTACTAATTCAGTGTCCTGCTTTGTGCAAATGTTTTAGATTTTTGGACTAAGCAGCTAGTATGTAATAGTGAAATCAGACATAGTATCAAAATCTGGCATTTCAACCTGGGTTGGTAAAAAAAAGCTCCAGAATCGGTACCTTGACATACGCACATGACTTGTTGGACTGGTGCCAACCATAATAACTAAATCCTCGTTGCTCATTCATGGCCTCGTCTTGCTACTCTCTCTTTTGTACTTTGGATAAGCAAAAGGAAATTTTACTTTTGGCCCCCTTGCTATTCTGTTATTAGGTGCTGGCAAGATTCTGCTTCTATGTTTGGCTCTTCGGTGAAGAGTTGCAAGTTCTCTGGATTTAATTGAATCCTTTTTGTGAAGACCGAAGATTTTTGTAAAAATAGTCACAATGAATAGGCTGTTGCAAAGTCTTTTTGTAATTTGTTAGTTTGCGACTCAATCAAACCCCACCCATTTGGTAAAAGCACTTTAAACACTGGGTTGTTTAGGTTTGTCGTTCTTATGGTTTTATATACTCTTAAATATCAAGAAATGGAAAGAGAAGCAGCAGACAACTTTCTCAGTTTTTAACATTCTTCGAAGAATTTTATGCACTTATTATCGGTACTTTGCAATTTAGACATTACCTTTTGCAAAATACTTGGTGGTGATGTGTTTTAATATTAAAAATCTATGATGTATAAGACCTAAGATAAATTGCAATAGGCTGAATTGTCTAAATGAAAGTGAGCAGAGACTTCTAATTTTTCAAATTTACATATTAATTTTAAGTCACAAATTATGCTACCAATAGAAAGACCAAAAATTGAGTTTTCAGATAAGTCGTTGAAATTTCACTTTAAACAAAGAAGAAGAAAAAGATGCCAACATTTGTTCTAATCAAATTTTACTTGGTTGGGTTGAACCTAAATCCAAACCAAGATATTGCACATATATCGATGACCAGTGTCTCATTCTACATATAATATCTTCCAATAAAAAACAAGTGAGAGAAAAAGCATGGTGAAGTGATTGGACTAGATGTCATTGGATCATTATCAAAGACAATCTAATCATCATCTGATCGCTAAATCTCCTTTCATTATTTAAGGATATGTCATTTAGATTCGAAATTTGGGTTTACTTCGACATTGAATCAAAATTGCATCATCAAATACAAGATTGGTGTCATCTAATTTATGAACTCCTCTTAACTCCTTCTCTCTCTCTCTCTCTCTCTCTCTCTCTCTCTAAGTCTGAAATATGATAATAACCCATACGTTGTAATCTAGTATAGACCTTAATAAATGCATCCCAAATATATCTTCAAATCATGAAAGGCAGGCAAAAGAGTTAAGTGAACGATCTCTCTCTCTAAGTCTGAAATATGGTAATAACCCATACGTTGTAATCTAGTATAGACCTTAATAAATGCATCCCAATTATATCTTCAAATCATGAAAGGCAGGCAAAAGAGTTAAGTGAACGAATAGTTTTAAAAAATGCTCTATAGTACTCAGGATGATAAGACGATTGGTTGCTAAATCTCCCTATATGGATCTCTCGTGATTGGTGTGTGTGCTTATGTCAGGACGAGTGAAGCAGAGATTTGTATAATTTTTAATATTTTTAATTTGTAAAATAAGTGTGATATAATAATGAAACCCCTTCAAAAACTCATTCAGAAGCTAACCGTATTTCTTACTTCAAAATTTATTCCCATCGGTTATAAAGTGATGGGAATTCTCTTCATCAATAATAAAGTGATAGGAAATATGTGAAGTCCTAAAACTTCACATATTTACATATTGTATCGTATATTGTGCAAAGATCAATTCATTGCTAACATGATGATCATATGATTCTATCAATTTTTCCAATTGATGTTATGTTTATCATACAACATTTTTGACAAGCTCCATTTACAATAATTAAACCGTGTGTAATAAACTAAAAATGAATTGGCAGGAATACCCCCCATTGTAGAATCCAAAGATACATTGTTAGTTGTCATTGTAAATGGATCGGCTGGCCACGCAAATCAAAGTGAAAATGGGCTCTCCCTGCCCCACTAAATGAAATAATTGATACTTTATGTCAGAGTCAAGGTGTTGATAGTGGAAATTATCATCTCCTTTACTTGGTGACTTTTGCAAGGTGCTCGTAGTGGAAACCATTTTTTCTTTTGCCCCAAAGGATAAATCATTCCCTTCTCTAGATTGGCGGGAATACCCTGCCCCAAAGACTTCTAGGATATTTGGTCTTTTGCTAAAAGATGTGTGAATCAACGCTTAAGTCTTCCGCCAAAAAAATCGTTTCTCATGTTAAAGTCAAGTTGTTCATACTGGAAATTAACTTTTGCATGTTGCTATCCTTTAGAGTCAAGATGTTGAATAATTACTCTTTGAAAATAATGGATTGATTGAGAATTTTGCTAAAGCAGTGCCGTGTTTGAAATTTTGTGGAAATATCTTGGAAGAAGCTTGGATGACCTCTAATGATTGAGGCGTGTCACAGGCTGATATGTGACACGTCTTTTAGTAAGTTGATGGAAAAGACTCTTAATCACTGTGAAAGGAAAGAGTTAGGCAATTCATTAAGCGAGGTTTATATTTGGCCTTGAATTCATAATAGTAAAATTACCAACAAAAATCCTAAATCTATAATATTTTTGTTAGCTTAGTTATAAATATTTTAATTTAATCAGTTTGTCCGAAATCTTTTGACTATGTGCAAAATTAGTCATTTCGGCCAAAAATAGCTAACATGATGGTCTAGTTAGTACTGATTGTCCTACACGGCAAAGCTAATGTTGATGTAAATAACTTTTGCAATTTTTATTTTTTATTATTTTTTCTTTTTAATAGGTGGAATGAATACTAGAGTTGGGTGGGTGCATCTTGTCCATTTTTTTTTTTTTTTTCAGTTTTCTTCGATCTTAACTGCACATAAATTTGCACTTTGTTGAATCTCCACTCCGTCTACTTTGCGAGCGAGGTAAGAACCTCAGAGCGATCCGTTGCTCTTCACGCTATTTGTTTTTATTTATTTTTTTGGCACATGGTTAGATAATTTTAATAGATTTTGATCAAAATTTTAATTTGTCTTTTGATGGTCTCTTTTAATTATCTTGCAAATGCAACTTTACAAATCCTACTTGGATAAATATCATTAAATTTGCCCCAGATTATGTACATTTGACAAGAAATTGATTTCTCACTAAAAGATTAGGAGACACGTCTGTAACCATGCTCATTTCTTATTTTGTGATAAACAACATAAGTGCAGCGAGCTACTGCTTATCAAGATAACTTGAGGTTATAGACAATTTGCTATGATTTGGATGATATTACCTAGAGCTCAATGATGCTTGCTATAATCTCTTGCTCACGAAGAAGATAAGCATTTCATTTTTTATTTTTTTTTAAAGTTAAACGAGTTGGCAAAGATGCTTGGCGAAGCTTCGTGATGCTCACCGTAGAAAAATTGATTCAAGAGGATCTGACATGATCGTATCGTACTTAGTGCGCTTCTCTTTTTGTCGGCCATTACATTTGTCTACAATAATTTGCATCATTGTCCTTTCTCTATAGATCAGATAGTGCTCATGAATATGGACAATTGGCGGTGATGGTTGGCAAAGCTAGGTGATGTTGGTCCCAAAAATATGAACTAGAGGATTTGACATTACCGTAATTAGTGTGCTTTTGTATTTATCGGCGATTACTTTTGGCCAGAATGACTTGCATTATTGTCCTTTTTATGTCGATCATAAACTTTATGAAGCCAAAGATTCGAATGATATAGGTTAATGATGTCTTGATACTAAAGGCATACTTCTCTCGGACTATCATTAATCCTTATCATAACTCGAGAAAATGACACTACAAGTATCATAATTTTTGTATAATGTTTACTAGCCATAATCTTTTTTTTTTTTTATCACTTAAGTGTCATAACTTATACACAGCCCTTCCTTGAGTGACATAACTTTTTAAAAACTTTCACCACAAGTGCTATGTGACGTCAGATTTTCGGTACTTAAGTGAACATTTTTAAAAAATTTTGACACTTAAGTAATTGATCGAAAGATATGACCTCAAGTGATTTTTTTTTTTTTTATAAGTTATGAACACTTAAGTGTTTGGAAAAAAGTTATGACATTGAAGTGAGTGTCATATGAAAGTTATAGTATGTATGATATCCTTATCTCTCATAACCCATTTATGGTATTGGAGGTAGCTTTGTCAATGTCAAGCTAAGATTAAAATTCTACATATGATAATACATTAGTGCTACAAGGAAGGATTCACTAACCTCATGGCCAAAGTGAAAAAGAGGAACGATTGAAGGGAAAAAGATTACGAATCGAAAACCTACAACTGAAAGCATTGATTTGACAATTTTATAAGATACTGAGAAGCAACCACCGATGCACTTCATATTTGAATCTACAAGGTTAGGGTTAGGTGGGCGATCAGAGGGGCGAGAGATAAGTGAGAGATTGGACGTTGGGGTTGTAATCAGGGTTGAAAGATTGGTCGATGGCTTCCCCACCCTTATCTAGGCAAGGCTTGCATTCGATGTCGATGGGGATCACCAACACCACTCATGTGATAGCTATAAGTGAGATTGTGATTGTGGCCATTATTTTTCTTCAGTTTTTCTTTTGCTGAGTGCTAAGAAAGGTGGTGAGCCCGAGCAAGACGAGACTAGAGACCCTGTCTCAAGCCACATTGCCAACGGCGCTTTCTTATCATAAAGTGTCGTTCGTAGTTGCCATGCAAGCTCATTTGGACGTAAAAAAACGACGGTGGCCATTGTGCCCCTTAATTAAGAGGACGTGCTTGTTTTAGGACATTTGAAAGGTGGGAACATTTGTGTCCCTCCATTCTTGCCCCCATCACTATCCTCCTTACCAAAAAAAAAAAAAAAAAAAAACACTTGTGTCCCTCCAGGGTATATACATACTTGGATTTTTTATGACGTTAATATAATATTTTACAGCCTCTGAAGGAATCTTTCTTGTCCTAAATAAAAGAAAATGAAAATTCTCACTTTTCTTTATCAAATTTCTTTTTTATTGGGATACCAGAATTTTTAAAGTCGATTAACCCACATGACATGCAATCGCTGAATTAATGTACATAAGGAATTATCAAATACTTTTTGAAAGTGTTTTTGTGTGAACAAAAATAGGAAAGTTCATGTTCATGTTTCCGAAAAGTTCAATATATCCATAACATAATCTATAAGGGATTGAATGTGGAGAAATCCTACATTCCTTTCTTGAAACACTTTGAAATTAATGCAATAGCAATACTTGTTAGCTTGAAGAAACATTTCATCAAGAAAGAGAGTTACCAAGCATAACCAAGTAAGAATCACGATATCTTTGCAATGGAACTTGTAGGAGGGAAAATTGGATGGCAAAGCAAACTTCTAAACCAATTAATGCTATGGCCAACCTTCAGTGATCGAAGAAATATGGCCTGAAATTGGTCTTGCGCTAATAGATGTTTTCAAATAATTGGTCTTGTTGCTAAAAGACATTTTAATCAACAGTTAGGTCCTCAGCCCAAAAAAGAATCAATACTCATGTTAGAGTCAAGGTGGTCATACTAGAAATCAATTTTTAATCTATGCTATTCTTTAGAAGCCAAGTAATCATCTCCTTCACTGGCAACTTTCGGAAGCGGATGATTAGTATGCTTCGAATTATTTTCTTCAACTCAACCAAAAGGCATTGTCCTCTCATGACCTTGCTTTGTAGTAATTTTGGTGGGGTTTGGTCCCACAAACCAAGACAAGTTTTGGTTAACAAACAATAATTCACATGAACATGCCATAAGATTCCCCTTTCTCGCTTACAAATATGTGGATAGAGATTGATTTTGGCTATTTTTTCGATTTTTTCTAAAAAAAATTTGCCAAATTTTTATGACGTAGCCCCCACATATTTCTCAGTTACATTGAATCAATTCGGATGGGTCTAATGGAAGGATTTGATGTGGCACACCTCTTTTCCGTCAGGGAAAATAACACATTTAGAGGTGATGTGATGACAAAGACCAGCGGTCCTCAATTGGTTTGGGTGCTCTTAAATCCTTACCTAGCGCTATGTTGGAATTTTCATTTTGGTTTGATTAACCCTATGAAAATTCTATATGAGGCATCACTACTAGCTTTATTAGAGTTGGCTAAAAATCAAGCAGGTATGAGAATATACCCACTTCCTATACAACTAAACATCTATGTTTACCAAACATCTAAGTTTAGGGGCTTGATTTCATTCTAATTAGTGCTCTTTCGGTACCTAAATTTGATCATTTGGCAACCAAGGTATCCACACAATCTTTTCACCAAATAATGAGTCCTTAAGTTATTGTTTGCTAAGTGTCCATGCAATGATTTTGTGTTTATTATGTTCCTAACATAAATCTAACCACTTAAATAAAAATGAATAACAGCACAAAAAATGATATAAGGGCAATCATAACAAACACATTAAAAATAATAATGAAGGACAAATAAAAAATATAGTGCAGTAAAATAACCCAATATGAGTCGGGTAAAAAATATTACATGGCCTTGCCATTAAACCCCATGACAACAACCCCATGAGCTTAGTTCAAATTGAGTTCAATTTATTTTTTAAATGGTCAACCTTCTAAGACTAAACTAAATCAAAGGTGTCCACTAAAACATTAAACCAAGCGTACACTTACTAAATGAAACTAAACTAATTCTAATTTAATTCTAATACCAAAATCTAACAAATTTTACATTTCTTATTTTCAAGATTTTTAATTCGTTTCCTTCTCTTATTCTCGGTCCCTCCTGTGAATCAAATCTTCACTAAAATACTCCATGAATTTCAGCATTACCTCAATGAAAGCAATTGGCAACAAACATGCCCAATGATTAAGAAATCATCAACATACAAACACCGCATCACGGCTAATTAGAACAGCACTTAGATGGGGCTTCAAATGAATTCAGTCTACACCGAAAAAGGAATGACCAGCAAAGGAATTGTGATGACAGCCCATATCCAGCATGTTCAAGGCAAAACAACATGGTTATCTGTTGAAAAATTATCACCAATTCACCATGACAGTCTACTAGGTCATCATACTCGTTCATATGATAAAAATGACATCACGATGAATCGAAATTGAGCTTCAATTAGATAAGTCAGCAAATCCAAGTCTCATTCCAGCATGATCAAGTGTGACAATGGTTTTATTTCTTTCAAAATTGACATGTATTATTAACACTCATTCATTGCCCACTCATTTTATGAAGCATACGCAAGTATGAATAAACGTCCAGGTTGCAAAACAGAACACAAAACGCACACCCTGATTATGAATTAATATCAAATTAAAACTTTGGTTTAATCCCTTCCTTCGATTAATCGAATGAGTTTCTGTATCCATAAAAATGCTAAGGTAAGAGATCCTATTGATATAGCTTCGTCACATAACAGAGGGGTTTTGGTAGAAGGACTGAAGAAAAGCAAATGTTAAGCGAAGGTTTCACAAATCGCAAGACATCAATTCCCCTAAAGCAATCAATAATTCCCCAAAGAACTGCAGCTACTACATTTTTTTTTTGCTTTTGGGAATAAAAATATTCAGGACCTCAAGCTTTCCAAATACGATCACACCATAAAACCAACTCAGGGTAGAAAGGGAAAACTAAAACCAGAAAGAATAGGCAAAGAAGAATTCGCTTCTACAGTCGTACTGAATTGATCTTTCCTTACCAAGTTTACATGAATATACCCATACTCAAACCTTTCAAGCTGAGAACAATGCAGATGCGGAAAGAGCAGGAGTTTCACCGGTTGCTGCTGTACACCCTGGACTTCGTGCTCGCAGGGCCCCACAGAGAGAGCAATAACCAAAGATGTGAATGACGGACAGCAAAGAAGAAGCACATGGAATGAAGACAACGAAATGCAGAGAAAAGGATAGAGAGTCCATACTTATGATTGTGGCCTTTTCAAGCACAGTCAATAAACTTCTCCAAGCTTCTATTTCAAGAGACAAGCACTCGCTCGATCACTGGTCTAAAGATCGAGGTTGCCATCGTTCACCGGCCACACCACATACACAGTGATGACACGTCAGAGTAATACCGAAAATGGATTATACAAAATGAGATATAATAGAAAAATCTGATCATATAAGCAACGATTCTAACACTGAACTCCATTCGTATAGAAAACTTAACTCAGACCAGAGAAATCAAGACGCGATTTCCAACATGAGAATCTTAACACCAATTCAATAATGAATGAGCATCGTATTCCAAATAAAGCGGTCAAAATGAGGTCTCAATAAGTCAAGAATGAGTTGAGTTGATACATTACGACTTTCGGATCAATGATCTAATAGAAACACATCCGGATCTGGTTCCAGCATTTCATCAAACACGTGATATGCATTATCATCAAGGAGTTTATACAAGAATATGAATCGACGATTCACTTTTATACCATCACAACAACATCGGAGCAAGCTTAAATCCATAATAGAACCTCAATCGTGGCCGATTTTCACACAAACAGTAACAATTTTACCTTGATGATGTGCGATTGCAGCCGCGATCAGCTGTTGAACTTACAAAAAGGAGTCCTGGGCGTGTCGCCGATGATGATCGGACCTGACAAAGGAGGATTAAGTGAGTGCAAGGCACTTCGAGATCTCCGAACAACAAACAGAGCAGAACAGGGAGATGCGATCAGTGAAGCTCGGAGGCGGCTTCGATGGGCTGCGACTTCGGCATCTTTCTGTCAATACTTCGTTTCATCTCTCCGACCTGGCTGAGCTCAAAGCGACCAGAGGTGGAGGCGCCTCGGTCGACGGAGACTCGAATGTTTGCGGCGGCCGAAGATTGGACTGGAGTTGACGTCGTAGGATCAATCGAGAGTATCAAGAAGAGTATTCTCGGTCTTGGAGTCTCGATGCTTCAGTGAAGAAAGGTCGGGGA
Organism: Eucalyptus caleyi; assembly: GCA_014182885.2. Classification (NCBI taxonomy): domain Eukaryota; kingdom Viridiplantae; phylum Streptophyta; class Magnoliopsida; order Myrtales; family Myrtaceae; genus Eucalyptus; species Eucalyptus caleyi. The sequence goes on from CM024467.2 coordinate 47,968,009, forward strand.
GGGAGCAGAAATCTCTTTCTCGCTCGACTTCCTCTCCGGCGAAAAGGACTGGTAGTGGTGGTGATAGACCTGGAGCGCGGGGGGTCTAGCTTCGACTGGAATTCGGGAGCGAGAATAGAAGAGCCAAGAAAGATGATCTGAACCGCAGGAGACTTTTTCAGAAGCTCGCCGGACGAATTCCTCGGGAAATTGAATTGAAATTCGAACTTGAATGATCTTGGTCTGGCGGGTTGAGGTATAATGATGGATTAAAGCAATTTAAGCACCTTTTCTTTTTATTTTTCACTTGTTAGTTTATTCATTTGATTTTTACATCCCCTCCTCCTTCTTTTTCACAGAAAAAGCAATTTGATGGTAAAAAATAATGTTTCCACATTTGATTGTACCAATTTAACAAATTTTAAAAATTGATTATGTTTTTGAAATTTTTAGAACTTAGCTGTGCTTTCATGATAATTTTTAGAATTTCTAATACATAAATTCCAAAGAATTTTAGTTACTATTTAGACGACATAAGTTAAATTTATCGTTGAGGGTAGTTATCGTGCTCAAATTTCGTGGGTGAAACATCAATTGTGTGATTATGGAATAATTGTCAAAAAAAAAATGTTCCCACTAGGTTTGACTATAGCCTCGCTGCTAGCTTGTGCAAAAATCTAATTCAACATTCTTGCGGTTGAGTTTGCGGACACCAATAATTAAATAGCGGATAGTTTTATTAAGCCCTTGGGTAAAATAAAAATGGTGAATATTGAATGATTTTAGGTTAACTTTTGTTTGCTGCATATTCTTTATTAGTTATTTGTAAAACCACGATTTGTCTCTCTAAATCCACGAATCTCACTTACCTCCAACCTTCATTCACTCAAATCTTCATCACCCACTCCATTTTACTTCGAATTTCTTCAAATCGAAGGCAAGATTCACTTCTTTTTCACTTTGATCTTCCTCAAAATCCAACCCTTCTCCTAAATCCATTCGATTCCATCCTTAACACTCAAAACCTAACCCTCTTTTCCCCAGAATCCTCTCTTTCCTCGGAGTATTCGGATCGAATATAGAGCTAGGAAGAAGGGAATCCATCAAACCGGGATCAATGACACAGAGAAAAGAAGAGGTCGAGTCGGGTCCTCCAAAGAGTTGGGTTTGATGAACTACACTTCCCAAACCGGGCTTCTTTCGATAGATATTTGCAATTCGACACTAGAAGCTTGTTAAAAGGCCGAAAGCTAGACTTACAGTTCTGTGATCATTTAAACGGTTGCGGTGAAGTGAGTTTCTATTTTCTAAAACTTGAGGAGATTTATTCCAATGCCGTCAAGTGTTATATGGATGGGACTCTCATTATCCTTCGAGAATCCGTATTGGATGATATTTTCTCTGATAATCCTCGGGATGGTTTGAGGATATTAACACGAGGAATGAGAGTATATACTAAAAGAGTGAGGCGATTAGTTCATGATCTTAATATTCGATATTTGGATGTCAATATACGTGTTCTTCTTCGTAAGATTGTGATATATTATTTCTTTCTCCCCGTTTCTTTATTGAGTGCACATATGAAGTGACAAAAAATACCACATCTGACATTTTTTTATAAAAAGAAGATTTAATGATTCTCAAAAGAGGAGGTCATGTACTGATTGGCAAATGTTGGCGTCGGTTCATTTGTAACGGTATTGTTACTTCTTCAATGTTTGGGAAAAGAAGGACATGGAGAAAAAGAAAGTTTGGGTGGAAAATGTTAGAAAAATTTATAAATATGCTGAGAAAAAGAGAACGCGTGAAATTTTGAAATTTTCTCCCATAGAATTCGTCACCCCCAGTTTCAAACATAGCAAGACATAGAACTATGTACATCCAATTCTATTTTAGGACTTTTTGTTTCTATGAGTTATCTGTACTTAAATCTTAATTTGGGCTCAGAATTAGACATAGCTCATGGGCCTATTAGCTTTGGGGCCGAGCCCGATAGTCCCAACTTGTAAATTTTAAACTTCATATTTGATGAGGGACAAAGGAGGATTACTTGCGGTTGTCACTTTTATTCATTCATTTTAGCATTGATTTTCACCCTAGTCTTAATTGTGAAATAGAGCCTTGAAAATGAAAAAAAGAAGAAGAAGAAGATGTTAATGCTCAATTCATTAACCTTTTTCTATCTTATTTGCATCTTCTATTTTTAATAGAACTGCTAAAGTTGGCACCGTTGGTCATGACATAAGAGCATTTCCAAATTAGAATATGAAAGTCTCCTATTCGAATACAACTAAAAGCATGCAAACCAATCTGAGTCCATGGCCATCCATGCATAAGCAGAAGGCATGGATAGTTGATAAGTCCATATTTAGAATAGTTCATAGCCCCATTAAAATGATAATTAATTTTTGGCAAGATCTAAATCAAGAGGAGAAAAAGTGTGGATTAAAATAGACTTGAAACATCATAGTGTGAACTAGATAACTTTTTTAATTGGCTGTACTCATTAAAAAAAAAAGGCACAAGAAAATCACAATTGAAAATCCTACAAAATCCTTTTGTTATATACATGAGCCTAATAGCAAATCTCCTCCTTGAAATTTTATCAATGTTCAAAAATATGGTTACACAATTCCTCAAGAGGTGATAGAAGAGTGTATCGGTTTGATCGACAGCATGCTCGCTTCCTCTCATCTCCTTTTGAGTTTTGTTTCCTGTCGCACCTTCATTTGAATTGTATCTCTACTACATCATTGGGACTGTCCTAAATAATGATGATGACCTAAGTGTTGTGGACTTTAAAAATTTGCCTAAATTGTTGCTTTAGAGACGCGAGGGCACGCGGTTCAGGTGATTATCTTCATTTTGCGGAATGGATTTAAGGTTCTTGTATTATATTTTGATCTCGCATTTTCAAAGAAGTGTTGACATAAACTTTTTGTGCTAGAATAGATCTCATCAATAAATTTTAGTGTTGTAGCCATTGCACGGTCATAGCAACAAGAGTGGACCATGAGGCACTATTTAATGGCAATACGTGGCAGCAATCCTCGACGTTCTCAGGTGATATATATCATCTTATCGTTTCTGTTTATTTGCTTCCAACTTTTTTTTTTTTATGAAATTTGTATTAATAACGTTATACTGCACTCGACCAAAAAAAAAAAAAAAAACGTTATACTGCACATTTCGCTTTACATTGATTGTATTGAATTTTGGAGTTCTTCTTTGTAACACGCGGACATTTGACTAGTACTTAATTAAGTTGTACTTTTTTTTTTGGACAAGGATTAAGTTGTACTTTAAGTACAAATTATTGTGACCTTCCAGAAAGTGATATTAGATATGTCCAAGGAAATTTGATGGGTTACTAAACGAAGATTGGTTCCTCTTAATAGACAGGGCCTATGCCTAGGACGCGCCCTTACAAGTCGTACTAATTGTAACTTAATTTTTCTAATTAATCATTCATTCAAGATTAGGCTAAAGAATCACTACTAACCTATTGGGAGCCAGTTAGAAACTTGGGTAAGATGCGAGAGCCTAGGAACCAAAGCTTCACATGTCTTGGGAATTGAGTATGCTACATTAGTTTAATACCCTTTCAATACCTTTCATAAAAAAATATGCAAGTAATATTTTCATTTTTTGCTTCCTTAAATCCTCTAATATGGGAAGATGATAATGTATAGTGTTCGAGCAGTAAAAAATAAACAAGCAATCAATAATAAATATTAACCATAATAATAAATAAAAGGCGCAAGAAAAATAAAGAACCCAAGCTGTATGGGTAAAATTTTATGAAACCTTGTTATTAATGCTCATGATAGGACTCTTGTGAGCTATAAATGGAAACTCAATATAAAATCTTCAAAATTAACCACTGCTTTAAAAAAAAAAAAAAGAACAAATATGAAAACGTGAGTACTAAATGAATTATTTCTGTAAAATGAACTATGATATATGGAAATAAGAATCTAATTGATGCTATTCAAATTTAATGTAATCTGCTTCAATTCCCTTATATGCAATCCTAGGTGAAATTTTCGATGGAGATGCAATTCTAGATGAAATTAATGAAATCCTCGTTAAGTAGTCTGAGTACATAAAATTTGCTTCAGAACACAGAAATTCGAAAGTCTAAGGGCCCGGCGTGCGGCTTGACGCCGATGAGGTCCCGACTTCTTTTTCTTCTCCCTCGTCCTCCTCTGTTCTCTCACTTAGAGAGAGAGAGAGAGAGAGAATGAGAGTTTGTAGTTTGTTTACTTTCGTGAGAAAATGAGAAGAAAAAAAGAGAATGTGCAGTGTAACTGTCGACCGGCAGCGTTTGCATCGGCCATGGTGTTTTGAGAGAATCGGCGATTTTTTGGACATAGACGCCCCCGTGAGGGTACCGGAAGAGCCGGTGGAAGGTTCTGTGGTCCGAGGAAATTAGCGCGTCGAAGCGATTGAACCGTCCGTCTCCCGTTCCTGCCACCCAGAAAAATGATTGGATCACTCGGTCGTCAGTTTGTCACTGAAAGCTAAATAAAAAGGAAGTGCGAAGCAGGGTATGCCGAGGACTCTGGAGAATTTGCAACATGGCGTAGCAGACTTTCCAAGCAGATGTGGTGGTCATGGAATTTCTTTTCCTGACCCAAAAAAGTGCACTAATGACAGATTCACGGATACAAACTTCATGTTGAAGAATTCAGAAGGGCCCAGTGCATCAATTGATAGTGATACCAATAAAGTTGATGATGTTGATGTTGGTGATGAGATTCAATGGGAACATTTGGTCATTGGTGAAAGGATTAGACTAGGTATTGCTTTGATTAAGTCTCTGGTTGGATAGATTCTATTTCTGTCCTTATGCAAGTCCACATATTAGCTCAGAGAGCAAGACTCATGTATTCATATATGTTGATCCTGTTGCTGCATTTTTGGTGAAATTCGTCTAGTACTATGAGATATGCTTTATCACCATTTTACCGCCTAATATGTTCATGGCTAGCTAGCCTTGTAACAAGAAGGGCATGCTTTCTAATAGAAAGTTCCTATGGCAATTCGAATGTAAGCATAATTGCAGTAGTTATTATAAGAAGTACTGCAACGTTTCATCATTGAATTGCATTTACTGTTTATTGTGTCAGAAATTACCCCATTTCATCATCTTCCAAACAGGCTCTTATGGAGAGGTCTATCATGCTTACTGGAATGGCAAGGTCAGTTTCAAATATTTCTAAATTCTTGCAAATCAAAAACTGGCATTGCGTTAGTTTCTTGAAGAGTTCCTTTATTTTTGGTTGTGACTTCCATTTGTTTGAATTTATGGAATGAGATTATATCCATTGACTCCTTTCATATGACTGCTTTTAAGCAAGAGATCCTACTTGAAAATGACAAGTAGTCTTTTAGTCAAAAGAAATGACGGTTACTGTTAGTACTAATTCAGTGTCCTGCTTTGTGCTAATGTTTTAGATTTTTGGACTAAGCAGCTAGTATGTAATAGTGACATCAGACAGTATCAAAATCTGGCATTTCAACCTGGGTTGGTAAAAAAAAGCTCCAGAATCGGTACCTTGACATACGCACATGACTTGTTGGACTGGTGCCAACCATAATAACTAAATCCTTGTTGCTCATTCATGGCCTCGTCTTGCTACTCTATCTTTTGTACTATGGATAAGCAAAAGGAAGTTTTTCTTTTGGCCCCGTTGCTATTCTGTTATTAGGTGCTGGCAAGATTCTGCTTCTATGTTTGGCTCTTCGGTAAAGAGTTGCAAGTTCTCTGGATGTAATTGAATCCTTATTGTGAAGACTGAAGATTTTTGTACAAATAGTCACAATGAATAGGCTGTTGCAAAGTCTTTTTGTAAATTGTTAGTCTGCAACTCAATCAAACCCCATCCATTTGGTAAAAGCACTTTAAACACTGGGTTGTTTAGGTTTGTCGATCTTATGGTTTTATATACTCTTAAATATCAAGAAATGGAAAGAGAAGCAGCAGACGACTTTTTCAGTTTTTAACATTCTCTGAAGAATTTTATGCACTCATTATCGGTACTTTGCAATTTAGACATTACCTTTTGCAATACTTGGTGGTGATGTGTTCTTAATATTAAAAAACTATGATGTATAACACCTAAGATAAATTGCAATGCATGTCTGAGTCTAACATCTGGCTTGACTTGCTTGTTTAGCAGGAGGTGGTTATGAGGAATTTTTGGATCAGGATCTCTCAAGTGCTGCTTTGGATAAGTTCAGACGAGAAGTAAGCTATCCATAGGTCTTTCATTTGTGCTTTTTATCTTCCAGATTTTTTTTTTTTTTTTTTGGGAACAAAATCTTCCAGATTTATTGAGAACTCAAAACCTGTAAAGAATAAAACTTGGATGAACATTGTAAAGGAAAGAATTAGCGCGGGCGCTTAATAGAGATGAGTTTCACAATAAGACTACCTTACCACGACATGCATTCTGCATTGACAGAAATATTATAGGAGGAAAGGGGCAATATGCTTTCCTGTTGCTTTGTTGATGTTGGCATAGAATTGGTGATTTAGTCTGCTTTTTTTGGTGATTTATATAACGCCGAGACATTAAATTAATGTTCTTTACATAAGATCCAGAATGACACATAAAGTCTGATAGTTGAAAACAAAAGAGAAATATTTACGGATCACAAGTTCAGTTTAGTTTATGTGTATCTGTATGTATTTTGGAAGCTGATGAATTAGTGTGTTCAGTAATTGATTTGCATTTTCAGCATGAATAAAACTGAGGACAAAGAAATGCTTTTCCCGTTTATCCAGCAACTGTAAGATAAATGACTATGCACCATGCTTTTTGCTTCTGTCCCAAGGTTACTGATGATACGTAGACAGTGTCATCAGAATGTCGTACTTTTCATGGGTTCCATGATCTGTCCACGTCTATGGAAATAATTGTGTTCAACGATTGATATGTTTACTTAATTTGCTTATTTAGCAAGGAAAGAAATGAGGACTAATCAGAGAAATGAGTCAACAAATGCTTTCCAATATATCTAGGAAGATAACTGACCATATGTCTTGTTCTTCTGTTCCAAGGTGCAGATGATCCGTAGACTGCGTCATCCAAATGTTGTTCTTTTCATGGGTGCTGCGGCTCATCCTCCACATCTGTCTATCATTATGGAGTTTCCTCCAAGGTACAATTTTCTGTACCTTAAAAAACCTTGGTAGTATGGGAACGACATCAATTGTTAGGGGGATGCAGCTCATTTATCTACTGTTAAAGGTGTTAATATTTTGATGGTGTGCGACAATCTCATTTTGCTGTCTGATTTTTAATTTTGTTTACTTCTCCAGGGGAAGCTTGTATAATATCATACATCGTCCTGTCATATTGATGAGAAACGCAGGATAAAAATGGCCCTTGATGTGGTATGAAATAATTGGTCTCCCTTCTCTTTGGTGTTGGAGATATAGAGATTTCCTTTTCTGAAATCGATTTAAGTGCTTATGGAAATTTTACAGGCAAGGGGAATGAATTGTTTGCACACAAGCCTCCCGACAATATTTCATTGAGATTTGAAATCACCAAATCCTCTTGTTGACAAAAACTGGATTGTCAAGGTGCATAAAACTTATTAATGTTGCCTGACACTTTCGTTTTCTTTCTTTCACTTCTTTAAATAGCAAATCAAACTAATCTCTTGCGGACATATCATTCATCTATCTCCTAGGTGCTACTAACATCTTGCTTGGCCTTTTTCTCTTTTTCTTGGATACTCTTTTCCCTGACAATATGAGCACCTCAGATAAGCTCGATATTGATTGGTATTAGCTTATTCTGGGATAACATGTTAACTTTATTTCTTGTAGACTCTGACTTCTCATTCTCTCTTTTCACTGCCATACATGAACTTACATTTGTACAGAACCTTGATGTGGATGATTCTTGATTTACCAAACTTGCTGATGTGATGCAATTTCCATCAGAAATGTGCTCTGTGATCTCGATGTGAATGACAATCAAAGTCTGCAGTAAAATGTTGCTTGTGTCCTCACTAAAATTTATCATTGTGCAGGTTTGTGACTTTGGGTTGTCACGCTTGAAGCATAATACTTTCTTGTCATCCAAGTCAACTGCTAGAAAAATAAAATTTGGAAGCTTTCTTGAAAATCATTCTTGAAGAGTTTTCAAGGATGGAGAGAGAACGGTATCCAACTATATTGAAATAGATAAAGACATTTGGATGGTTTCTACAAATAGCTTTCAGTGAAGTTAAATGGACAATTAGCAACAAAAGAGGAAACAAAGAGAAAACAACTAGAAACATTATTTTTGGTCATTTCATACTTCTTCTCTAATGCAATCTTAAACAGTCGGACAAGCATGTACATAGTGATTCAATTTGTGAAATTAGAAAACAGTTTGCCATAGCATTACTAAACAATGCCTTAAGAGTCAGAGTCTTGTTTTCCATATTTATCTTATACTTGGATTTGAAAGAAACCATTCTTGATGTTTCTTGAGATTTTGAGCTTTTCCTAATGTGAAGTTTTTGGTCGTGTGAGGCTGAGTGGATGGCACCAGAAGTTCTCCATAATGAACTGTCGAATGAGAAGTGAATTGTGCATATCTGAGGTAGCTTCAATTATTTTGTCCAAACTAAGTTTCTTAAGCTTGTCTTGCTTAGATTTTGTGATAGTCAAGCCTAAATGATTTCACTTATGAGCGTTGCTGTGATCATATGTTGTAATTATACTATTAGGCCTTGTGTTTTTCATTGCTTAAGCTGGAAAGCATTCTTCCTGGCCTACTTTTTTTGTCGATATTGGGATTTGGATGGACTTGGATAATGTCCTTCTGATTGACCCTATCACTGATACCTTACACGATATTATACATAGAAAAGAGAAAAAAGTTGCACCTTAAGCAAAGTTTCTTTTCGATTGAATGTGTGTCTTTTGATGTCTGGAGAATAGGACATACAAAATTGAGAAGATGGAACTTTACTTGATCAGACTCTGCTTGGATGTGACTGTCAGGGAAAAAGAGCTTTACAAGAGCTGTATAACTGATGTTATTCGCTCTATATACGGGCGGCTTGAGATGATATGGTTAACCACAGCACTTCCTTTTCATAAGCTTAAGCTGTAGGAGCTACAAAACTTTATTCGATGTTCCGTGGATTGTGCAGATGTGACATTTTTAGTTTGGAGTCATTCTCTGGGAGCTTGCCACTTTGAGAGTACCTTGGACTGGGATGAACCCAATGCAAGTTGAAGGAGACGTAGGTTTTCAAAATCGCCGCCTCAAGATCCCCAAAGAAAGTCGATCCCTTGGTTGGAAAGATCATCTGGGAATGTTGGCAGAAGTAAGAAAAATTTGCAGCTACCAGATCAGATTGATCAGTCTCGAGTTCCCATTTCACTTCACGTAGCTTCACTTCGCCGGGGCTTACGAAGTGTTTCGGGCAGGAATTGCCGTTGCTTCAACTTTGAATCGCCGAGGAGACGGTCACCGAGTGGGCACAACCGTCGGGTCAGCGTTGCGTGGCAGTCGCGGCACACAAAAGCTATGGCGCCTTCCCCTGTTTCTGGAACAACCGACCCATCGACCTTGATGTTTGAGCACGCCAGGAGCTGGCACTGTCCAAACCAGGGGTAAATCTCTTCTTTTTTGGAGTCCTCGACGAAGTTACCGTCACCCACCTGGTAATTGTTTCGATTCGTTGCCAAGGGCTGAGTCCATGATGAACAGGGGGGGTTTGGATTTTGAGCTCTGAACACAAAGTTGTTGCAGGCTTTCCAGACCTGCCGGAGTAACGAGGAGAGGAGTTCGAACGAGACCGAAGCGTGTTTAAGATTCGCTAGCCATGCCTAAAACCTGGTTGGTCAGTCCGCGAATGTCGATTCTGATATTGATTGATGGGTTTTCCCAAATTTTGCTTTGTGCAGGGACACACGAGGAAGAGATGTTCAGTGATTTCTGGATGTTGCTCACTTATAACGCGGGTAGTTTAAGGTAGAATCTCTCTTCTGCACAAGTTTTCCTTGGTCGCCGAGTGTGTTTTGACATAGCTGCCTGAGAAAGATGGGTAGTGGTGATAATCGTCTTCCATCTCCGATCAATAACAACCACCATCAGAACTCCGTCGCTAGCTGCCGCAGCCTTGGCCGTGATGGATCAGAGCATTTGACGCTCATCACCACCACCAGTTGAACTTCTCTCTCATGCTCTTTCATTCTCTCCCATCTAATGCATTGGAGATTCTTTTTAAGCTGACGATTTCACGGTCTATAGGAGAATTCACAACAACAACAACAACAACAACCACAATGCACTCTCAGAAGCTTGGTGTGTGCGTGAGGGCTGAGGAACTGAGCGAAACAAGAACAAAACGCACAGACTGAGATGATGGTTCCTCTCTAGCAATCTTTAGCTGGGTTTCTCATGTTACATTCCTCGCCAATTGATAGGTTTTCCTGTTTACATAACACCACACCCTTCATGCTCACCACCTGTTCGACAATTTGCCTTGAAGATGACCATGATGAATCAATTGATCAATTTCAGATTGTATAGGAGTGATTCGTATGTTGTGCAAGGTACTAACTGTATATGGCGAATGGATGCTTCATCCTTTGATGGCCTAGAGTTCTCCTTCCCTTGGTGCTTCTGTTTACTCATTCTCAGTGAATTAAATACTGCTTTGGGAGCGTGGCTGAATCATACTCTAAACTGAGAGCCTTTGGATTTATTTTTGCACTTGAGGTGTTCAAAGCATAATCGTCTAGGTTTTAATGTAAAGAAATTATCTGTAACTGCAAATTGTTCATGTGTTGGAGTTGTAGCTTTTCTTTCGCATTAACAGCTACTCTGTTTTGGGCTTGGTTAAGACTCCACTTCACATGTGATGGATGCGTTGGAGTAATGTTTGTGTCATGCTTGCGATGTACGTGCCAGTACATGGTGGCTTATCTCAGTTTTCATCATTAGCTTGTACAACATTCGATTTAGGATGAGCTATTTGTCGAAATTGTACACCCACTGCATTGTGGGCTTGCTGAATATGTCTATTCTTACTGTACATGGCTCAAATTTACTGGATTCATTGTTGTTCTTGCTGTACATGTTAAAAAATATGTTGATTTCTTGGCTATGAATGCTGTGTATGTTCATAACATGCTGTAGTCATGGTTAGAAATGTTGTCTGTGAATTAAATTTGCTGGATTCATGTTGATACCTGTTATCCATATCCATTCGTTGTTCAAACGACAATCGCCAAGATTTGTCTATGTGTTATCTTAGTTGTGCGAGTTGAGGTGAGGAATCCGTGTTAATTTTCAAGAAAGATAATCATGTTGTCATGCTTTAATTTGCTGAAATTGAACATGTGCCCGCTATACAAGCATGGATGATCTTCATTTGACTTCAATTTTCAATTGAGCTGATATACACTTGCGGAAGGATGTGTTTCAAGTCCATTAGTTAGAAAGAATCATGAATTTCAGCCTTTAATGTTCTGATTTTGTTCTGGATTTTCCTGACATCACCGTTTTATTCATGATGTATACTAGTTTAAGACTCATTTGAGTGTGTTTAGATGATAAGGTGACAATGTGTACTTTTTTTTTTGGTGGTCGGAAGACAATGTGTACTTGATTTGCTAGTTATTAGGACATGTTTGGGTATTGTTGGAGTGGGTTATTTGTAAACCTTGCGAGCTTAATGAGCTGGATGCTGCAGTGAATTCTCTTAGGCATTAATTTGAATGATTTTGTTGTCATTTATCTATTGGTTTGATGGTTCTTCAGTGATTGTAAGCATGTGGATCATCTCCGATAAATACCCAAGTCTCCTGAAAATGCTAAGTTTCTCACCTTTGACATGACGTCTGGATCACTTAATTTCGAAGCAAGTAAGGATAACTGCAGCAAAGACAATACAGCACATCATACAAACTGTGGGCATTATATTTCAAGATTGATACTCATGTAGAACACCATATGCAATGCAAGAAGTTTGTTGCTGGAAAGTTAATATGCTTAATTTGTACTAGCTCCCTCATAAGGCGACACAATTTAAGATAGTTAAGAGCTGTTTCTGCAGAATGAACAATGTAATTGTGTATAAGTCCAAGGCTTAGTTTTTTTTTTTTTTTTTTTTGTCAGTCCTACTCTATTCCTACTCTACACTCACTTTTCCCGACTTCGCCCTCCGCTTGCGCGGGCGTAATCCGCAATCCTCTCGAAACTTACGCGTCCCTATCCCCATCCCCCCTAAGAATTTGACTTAGCAGCCCCTTTTAAATAAACCGATGAAAAATCCCGATTAAACTTGTTGCGGCATGCAATGCATGAGTTCCAAAAGGCCACGGCTGAAGAGGCAGACCAAAATTTTGGTTCAAAGAAAACAAATCAGATTTACTGAAGTCAAGTCTAATGAGGACTACAAGAAGAAAAGTCCAATTAGACGACCACGTTTTCTTTAGATCACGCGCAAAATTTAACATCATGTCGTTCAAATAGTGAGGTTTGAGTAGAATCCACATTGTGAAGAATGCTTCTCAGTTTTTCTGCGAACCATCCTCCGAAAGACAGGTTTTTTCTGGCCACATCATCGGTTCGCGCGAAACGACAAGAGTAAAATACCGACAAGTGAGAACATTGACTCAGGCCTCAAGAAAACGAAGCGCATCGCTATGCAAAAAAGAAAAAAAATTCTGCAGCGAAAAAAGCGCGCATGCATGATCACATGGGCAGGCGACAGGCACAAACCTCAATTTGAGAGAAGAGAGCGGGTTGACCGCGAGCTCGGAAGAAGTGGTCAACTGCGTCGTTGGGACCGCCGTGGTTGCCTCCTCCGCCTCCGCCGACTCCTACTCCTCCCATGGGGCCCTGTCGGGTCCCCCCGACCGCTTGTTGACCTCCTTTCACGTCCGAAAAGCAACCCAAACAACCCCCCATGCTCTCTTCCTCCCTCCCTTCCTCTCGAACAATTCCGATTTCACCTCCGTCGTGGATTCGATTCACACCCGCAATTCCTGTCTCTTCCTGTCTCTCTGAAAACCCCTGTTTTTCACAATTATTGCTTCTGGTGAAAATTGTGGCACCCAATCACTCTCTCTATCCCTTTGTTGACAGAAACGACAAAACGCGTGGGGTCGGTTACAACGTTCCTTATGCAAACCAGCGAAACAAACCCTCGTCGGAACCATCGCACGGCCAGCCAAGGGGACGTAAAAGCTGTTTCCTTTTTGGAGGCTACGAATCGTATCGAAACTAAATCAAGCTCGAAGTTTTGCGCGTGCCCTGGAATTATTGGTGAAGTTTGTTGCCATATATAACGGGAGTGCGATTCAACGCGTATAACGTGTTGATTTGCACGTTGGACGTTTCTATCTTTTGTTTATCCGTTTACTTGACCAGCATCGGGTGTATCACCTTTGTTAAGGAAGTTGGGCAGAGAGAGGAGAGGAGAGGAGAGGAGAGGAAGGTAGACGAGGAAATTGAGAGAGAAAATGAAGGATCGACCCAGAAAAGTATTCAAGTCGTGCTCCGTTTGAAACGTCTGAGGAAAAAGTCTCTTGGGAAAATGCTCGGACGACTTCTGAGGCTTGAACCTGTGGGTCTTTTTTTTTCTTTAATAGAAAAAAGAATAATTTCATTAACTAAGTAAAGATGTGAGACCCGGAAAATGAGCATCTTTACATAAAACAATTGAAAAGTTAATAATGAATAAGGTCAAATTTCGGATGTTGACTCTCTGAATCGCTTTGGGGAGAGAGAGAGGGTCTTTTCAAAAGTTTATAATGGATAAGGTCAAATTTCGGACGTTAACTGAGAGAGGAATAAATGGATTTCTTTTTTTGTATCCGTCTTCGATAAATGGATTTCTTTTTTTGTATCGGTCTTCGATAAATGGATTTCTTTTGATCTTTAATTTATCGCACCTGGCTAGCCTCATGATATAACCGGTTAGTAAATGCCAATGCTTATTTGAATGGCCGGAATTATCATTCGATCTCACTAAAGAAAAAGAGGGCACAAGCTTATGCATGTGCCAAAGAAAAAAAGAGACAATGCCCACGATTAAAAATTCAAAGTGATTAAAAAAAGTGAGAAAGTATATATTTTAATTACTAAAAGATTTATTAAGTTATTAGATTATTACTCAAAATTTTGATTATCACATTCAAATTATTACAATGTTATATCTACATTAAACATAGGAATAAGTGACATAGACAGATTATTACCTTTAAAAGGAGGATCTCCCTTTTCATATAATAATTTGGATATAGATTGACTCTTAATATTTAATGGATAAATTGATATATTCATGAAAATATTGGTCCCTCGGTTTCCTTCCCCTATCCATCACGTGCAATTCGACTTAATCCATCCGGGAGAGCATTATTAGACCATGAATGATTAATGACATGTTGGTCTCTCAAATGCTGGGTTTTTAAACAAATACTTAACAATAAAGGTAAAATTCGCAAAATTATTTGAGCCAAAACGTAAATGCATAAATTAGTGTCCAGGAGAGCATTCACTTCAATATTTTCACACTATGTTTCTCTAAAGACAAAAAGTAGACAATATATACTCGAGAAATTGGGTCTCTTGATAATGTGTGACTAGAAAAGTCTTTGATTATTTTCTTTGTTGGGGTTGTGCATTAGTGAATTGTTTACTCATAGGCACAATAGTTCCAATTATACTTTTGACGATTGCATAAAGATGCTTGGATCACTCAATCCTATCTTAAACTTGATGCTCTCCAATGATATATAATAATTTCACAGCTTCGTAATCCACGGCATTCTTGATAATTTGCTTGCTCTCTAGCCCTTTTCCTTAGACCTTTTGCAAGGTCGTAGTCATAGTGATATTGCTAAGGGAAATTGCCGGAGTCATGGTTTGCATATATATATTTTTTATTTTTTTTATTGTTGGTCTATCTTACTCTAACTATTGACTTAATCTCAAACTTTCGTGTTGCCTCTTTGTAGAGCGTGGGCGCCATACCTTACACCTGAAACTAAACGTCCCCACCTTCAACCCCTCTCGAGAAGGTGAGAAATCAAATTCTACATCTCCTCCTTTTCATGTGAGAGGCAACCCTCGTGGTTATGGTTTGCATATTTGAGATGTGGCAAGTGCGTTGTCTTCGAATCCATATTCAAACAATTCCTAATAGGTGGCCTCATTTAGCCATCTATAAAGGCGCACTCGTGATTCACGACTTGGCAAAAAGGCAAGCTACTTTTTTTTTTTTTTTGGGTAAGGAAAGGCAAGCCCCCAAATACAATCATGCCAGAGAAGAAGATAATGGGCTGCAATTTTCAAGTCCCAAAAGATTTTATAATTTTTCTCAGCTCATAATTACTCAATTGGGGTCGAAATTCCCAAATTTGCCCAATCAAGATATTATAATAATGATCCCTATCAACTCCTTCCAGCATATGTCCTTCTCCCCAAGAACTTCACCCCAAGGCTCATTTCGTCTCCTCAAGATTCGATCCAAAACACCAACGTATACCTAAGTCAACGCACAACTCCTTCCAGCATCTGTCCTTCTCCACAATGAATTTCCAAGAACTTCACCCCAAGGCTCATTTCGTCTCCTCAAGATTCGATCCAAAACACCAACGTATACCTAAGTCAACGCAATAGTCAAGCTAAGCACATGAATTGCTCTTAACACCTCGTCATCTCACACCCACCCCCCCAAGCCGTAACAAACAAATTCCCATTATGTCGAGTCCCCAAGATCATAAGAGGATTAGTCACTAAATTTATATGTATGGAGTTTCTCTAGCACTGGCATTTTTCATAGTGAGAAAAGTATTTTAACTCGAAAGATCCAACAAAGATTTGCAAATTGACAATAATAAATGGTTATGATTCATTATTTCATGGTCAAATTTGGATTTGATTTAGTCCGGTCCTATTTTGTAATAGTCGACAATTGGATTGATGTGTAAATTCTTGTTAAGACATTTTGAGTTGACAGATGATTTCGTGAATGATTTTGTCCCTCAACTCTTTACAAGAGCACAAGCTAACTGAAAATAATTTGTACTGGCAATTTGTTGGAAGCGATAATGACCATGCAATCTAGGACATTCTTCTTTCGCAATCACCAAAATTCTCCTCATAGCAAGAAGAGTGTTTTTTTTTTTTTTTTGGTAAAAGGCAAGAAGAGTGTTTATCCTAAAAGATCCAACAAACATTTGCAAATCGACTAGAATAAAGTGATCATGATACATCATTTCATGGTTGGATCCAGATTTGATTTAGTCCGATCCTATTTTGTAATAGTTGACGGTTTGATTTATGTGTGAATTCTTTTTGAAACATTTTGAGTTGACTCATGATTCCATGAATGAATTTGTCCCTCAACTCTTTACAAGAGCACAAGTTAATAGAAACTAATCTATGTACTAGGCAACACTAGAGGTGAGCATATTTGATTGATCGAACCTAGAATCGATTGGACCGGATTGAACTAGTTGGTTTGGTTTGATTCTTGAGGGTGTTGGTCCGGTTCTCGGTTTCATAAAAACAAAACCAGTGATTTTTGGTCTTGTTCCCGATTTCGAGGGAGAATTGGACTAGACCAACTCTTTTATTTATTTATTTATAAATATCTTCTTATTTTCTTATTTTCTTAAAAATAGTAATAAACCCTAGAATAGTAACAACTCTAGTATTTTTTTTTAAAATTTTTTTTTGGCTAAGTTGCAAGTTCCATTAGATTGGACCAACCAATCTAGTCCATCCAATCCCCTGTCCAAATAGTGGGAAGCGATCCTCCCAATTCGGTTCCCAATTCCTAGGTGGGATTGGATTGGACTGGAAATCGATCACCCCTAGTCAACACTGGTAGTTTGCTGGAAACAATAATGATCACGCAATCTAGTACATTCTTCCTTCACAATCACCAATATTCTCCTCATGAAAGAACAATCCCACAAACAAGTATACTGATGGCAATGGGGAACATAGTGGGAGGGTTCAATGTAGTCTCTTAAATACCAAAAGCAATGAGCATTTGAGACAAACCAACCTGGATGATTTCACTGCCACCAGATATCAAAGCCTGACCTTTGCCAAATTATGCTGAATCTAACTCAAAAGTCGGCCTTATAAGGCACATATTTAAAAGGGGAAAATAATAGAGTATAGGTACACAATATAGTATTTACTATGACAAAAGAACCAGATGATCGATAAGAAAAGAAACTCCATTATATTTCCAAAAATGTGTCTGCAATATAGGTCAATGACAAACTCGGAGTGCAAAGCTCCTCTTGCATCTGCATGCAAAAACCACTAATGGATGTTGCGACCTCCTGAAGCCCTACTGTGGGCACATAGGCTAATGACTAGTGCTAAGTTTGGGCATAGTTTGGGTTGTCCCAAGCCCACTAATTCGCAACTTATGATATGAGTTTTTAACTTGCAATTTATTTTTATTTAGGAGTTGCCACTAATTAATTTTGAGTGGTCGATTAGAAATATAAATAAAATATTAAGAGAAATATTTTACTCCTGCACATTCAAAGAAACTAAGATCGAGAATTTGGTCACACTAATTATCAACTAATGTCCTTTCGTTACTTAATCTTGTTTAAAGTTTGAAGTTTGATTTTTTTTTTTGACAAATTTTTCATGCATTAAAAAAACTCCAAAAAAATATTTTTAGGCCTTTCCCTAATTTGAGAAATTTTCGAATTTTTTAAAACTTTTTAATTAATTTTTATTTAAAAAATTAAAATAACAAGATAATATAAACCTGACTTGAATCGCGCATCCGGATGGCCAGAGAAGAGCCCCTTTTTGTCCCTTTTCATTCATTCTTCTTAGCTTTCTGTCTCTTGCCTTGTCCTATCTCGTGCGTGCGGTCATACAGAGCCGCGCTTTTGTACTCTCTAGTGACCAAGAGACAAAAGGGAAGACTTTTTTTATTTAATAAAGTTGGTCGCCTCTCTCCTCCTCTCCCCCCAAAAAAAAAAAAAAAAAAAAAAAAATTCCGTTTCTTTTCATTTTCATTTTATTCCTTTCTTTCACGCTTCCCTCTCCTCCGCGACCATCTTCTTTACGACCGGACCAGTAACGCGAGCAAATTCAAGTGGTAAGAGGGACTCAAAACTCAACCAAATCTCCGATACCACTGCCGGTCGTGTTCAATCATCGCACGGCCATCACTGTGATCGGGGCCGCCACCACGCTCCAATCTCGCCGGTCAAGAGTCGGTTGCTTGCGGAAACACGACGCGCTAAAGGAACGTCCAAACAAGAACGTAAGAAGCGAAGGAATAGCTGCGTGGATCTATCAAAACGCATTTCACCAACCACGAACGCCCAAAATGGACGAAGGACTGAGAACAAGCGCGCACACTTCAGTTAGGCGTTTCGTCGAACAGGTAAGTCGCATTAGCTAAAGAGGGGGAAAACGAACCAACAGAGCCTCGACTCACGCCGAAGCTAACAACAATCGGCAAGCAACAACCCAAGCGCCGCAGCATACACACGAAGGGGGCCGGAAATCATGCGCGCTGGACAAACGGCAAAATTCGCGATGCGGCAAAACAGGGCACGAAACAGGGGAGGTTCGGCCGAGGGTCCCTACCCGGCTCACGGCATCGGACGGCGGACGAGCCCGAAGATCGGGGTACGTCCGTCCGCCTCGCGCCCCCCCGAGCCGAGATCCTTGGGAAGCCGACCCCAAGTCGGCACAACCAAAAGAATCGGAACTCAACCTACCGTGGTTTTGGTTCGGGAAGTGGGTAACGTCGACGGATCTTCGGCCGGGTTTTAAGTGTATTTGTCACCGGAGAACACTCGCTCTCAGCCTCGCTCTCGGTTCTCTCTCTCAGATCTCACTCTCCGCCCTTGGTTCTCTCCTATTCTCTCGGCGTCGCTCTCTAGAACAGCCCCCGATTTCTCTCTCCTCCACCTCCACCTCACAGCTCTCAGATCTCACTTACTCTCTGAAGAGCTCCCCCGATTTCTCTTTCCATCACTCCCTCAACGCGAGGAAGGAAGGAAGGAAGTAGGAAGGAGGAAGAAGAAGAGGGCCGGGCCGCGAAGTCACCGAGCTGGGGGGGCGAGGCGAGATGGGCCCTGGGCCCTCGCGTAAAAGAGAAAAGGGGCTGGGGTTAGGCCCAGCCCCACCAAGCCAACTTTTTTTTTAATAATTAATTAGTAATAACAGTAAAATAAGGGAAAATAGAGCAAAAATAAAACTTAGTTGATGCAAATAATATTAATGCCTATGTGATGTGAAAATATTTTTGTTAAAACCAAATTGATTCCTAATATTTTATACAATTTTAATTCTAAATATTTAGTTAAAATTTATATGTCAACAATGGATCATACTAAAAGACATAGTGATGGAAGAGCTTAAGTGCAACTTCTTCTACATGGGACCAGCCAATTTCTAATCTAATCAATTTCTAGCAACTACAAAACATCATTAGAATTTAGTATTTCGAAAGAATCAGAGGTAACACATGAAGAAGAAGCACTTGGTTAACGACATGGAGGGGCACATAGTTACTGTTTGACATCTTTCAAAGACTGAATCTTGACATCCATGATTTTTAATAAATATTCAATCTATTATTTAGGAAAACATGCATGTCAAAAAAATGATGAGAAGGTGCTGTTAGAGTATCTTTTTTGGAGACGGATCATTGATTAGAGAGCTGCGACCAAATCTTGAGCTCTAAAGAAGGGTGCTACATTGCAGATGTCCATGAAACAGGAAATTTATTGGAAATCTTAATCTAGAGTGAAATGGAGCTGGCATTCGGGGAGCTAAATAGATTTACTAATGCAGAAACTAGAAAGAAAAAGAAGATTCATGTATTCAAAGGACTTGCTGCGGATAATTCTTGAGTTGCAACAATATTAGTTGGCGAGGTCGGCTGGTGACCCTTGCTAGCATTCAATCTAAAATAAAAATAAATTAAATAAACAAAGAAAAAAATTAAAAAAAATTAAAAATGTCTATGCCAATAATGGTTGTGTCTACATCGGACAACTGATATACACATAATCAATTTCTAACCAAAATTGACTAGATAGATTGAATTGGAAAAATATGAAAATATTTAGAACTAAATTGGCAAAATTGAAAGGTTTATGACTAAATTGACACATATATAATAGGTCTAAGATTTTTTGGATAATTGTCCTGTACAAAATCATTCACACTCATTAACAAGTTACCGAGTCGTTGGAGAATTCCTATCATATAATGCTACCTTGTGCTCATTAACACGAGATTACACAAGAATGCCCCATCTCGTAGACTTTAAGGATATTCATTGGATCACGTTGCCATGGAAATCAAAATGAAAAAATTTTCTGATGGTAACATAATTCGGAATCGCGGTTTTGTCCGATGCTTGCACCAATGAATTATTTGCATACCGTACAAAGACAAGCGGAACAAGGCAACAAGAAACCACAACTTTATCGATACGCAACAACTTGCAACAACTTTATCGATACCACCTCTTCTTTTGTTGCTGCATCACGGCTATGATGTAGCTAGTATAAGCACCTAGAGGAGGGTGAATAGGTGCAAAAACAATTTCTCGAGATACCACTGTAATACTAAGCAGATAATAGAAAGGATATACTCTTTTGCTTAACCAAACTGAATTACGATCAAAGTAAAGTAAAGAGTAGGGAAGAGAAGATTAACCACAAGGTTTATAGTGGTTCGGCTTATCCTAAGCCTACGTCCACTCTTCCGCACCGATGACACCTATCGGTTGGATTCCACTATGAACAAAAAGAGATGTTACGGCCACAGTTCTTCCTTGATTCCACAGTGTGGATGTTCTATCACACTTCCTCAAGGTTTCTCACAAGTATAAACTCTCTATTGAGTACAAGTTTTTCGCTCAAATGAATTGACTAAACAACAGGAAGCTTCAGACTTTGGAATTCTTCTATCGTGCACACCTCGAACAACTTAGAACGTCTTCCTTATATAATCCTTCATGCCATCATACCCGTTGGCACTTATTAAAGGAATTCCTCCAATCTACCCGTTGGACGGAATCAATTAAGAAGATTATTCGAGCTATTAAAGGAACGTGTCGATAGCCCATCAATCCTGTTCGCCCATACAATCAGGATCTCGGTTTCCATAAGTAGAACCTTCCACGAATATTTTGCCAATCATCGGATCCTTGATCATCGAAATCAATCTCGATCAATTCAAAGGGATTCCGTTATGTCATATCCAGTCAAGAGATCTTCTCCGGTCGATAAGGTCATATCCTTAATGAAACATCTAGTTCTGGATAACATTTCTTCAACGGATTAGAGACTGTCAATGAGGATAGACTTTGAGTCTTGAGTCTGGCTGTCTGGAGGTCTTCAGACTTTAAATAGCAGAGTCTGCAATCTTTCAGACTAGACTAATGGAAACGTTTTGTCAGCTTCAAAACACTTAAAGAAGATTTCTCCAACAGGCTAGTATGGCTTATTTTTGGGCGGCCAAGTGCAACCTCCCATGGAGAAATGGGACTTGGACAGAAAATCTTCAGTGGGCGATGAGATTCCTCTCAGGTAAGGATTTCTATAACGCCATTGGTCGTTTATTTTTTGGAGCTCTGTGCCATCTCATTTGGAAGTATAGAAACGACATCCTCTTTAGAGAGCATCCGGTTGTGGTTGCGGCTATCAAGAAGCATCTTATTAAAGTGGTGAAGGATAAAGCCTTAACTTTCAAAATCGTGGAAGATTGCCCGAGAAATAGGAGGTTACAAAGAAACTGGGGCCTTGACCCATCTATCTTTAGCTCTCCTATGCCGACCGCCTAGGTCGCCGTAGTCTAACCTTGCGGGTTGTTCTTCTTCGCCCTGCGTGGCCTTTTGGTTAGTTTGTCTTTTTTAGTTGGTTATCTCGGCCCTGCGTAGCTGTTTTCTTGGGCTTCCTGTCTCGGCCCTTGCTTGAGTTGACCGCTTTGCGGTGTTTTGTGTCCGGCGCCCTTTCACTCGATGAGACGTCTATGTCTTGTTGAGTGCAATTTTGTGGTGCCGGATCTTGTATATTTGTTGGTTAAAGCTCAATATATCATTACCCTTTACCAAAAAAAAAAAAAAAAACAACTTGCAATCAAGAAGTTTGATTTGAACACATGGTCCCAAATTGGTTTTTTGCCTGTAAACCTTTTCAAATAATTGGTCTTTTGCTAAAAGACCTCTTGGTCAACGCTTGGGTCTTTGGCCAAAAAAGAGATGTATCACAATACTTATGTTATGGTCTCGTAATCATCTGCTTTACTGGCAAATTTCGCTGGTGATGAGTAGTATACTTTGAAGAGGATGGATTAATTGAGAAATATAATAAAGTTGTGCCGTGTTTCAAATTTTTGTGGAAATCTTTAGGAAGAAGCTTGGGTAAGGTCAATGTCGAATTTGACTCAGAATCACTGTGGAGAGGAAAGTGCAAAGCAATAGGGAGGACCATGAAGTTTACATTTTACCTCGATTAGTAGCGTGAAATCATTTATTATTGAAGATTTTTTTTTAATTTGTGCTTGATGATTTTAATAAGTGATTTAATTATTTGGGATGTGTTGGTAATTTTTATTTTATTTTATTTTGTGATAGATGACTTTAAAATTGTGATTGATCATTCTTCTATTGATAATTTAGGGAATACGAACATGCAAACCCAATTATTTGGAGATCCATGAAAGAACCTATAAGTGTCATGAAATTATTAAGTTTAGTCATTTTGCCTATCCAAGTGGTTTTAATTTAAAGTGGTTTGTATGCAGTTGGTGGGATTCAAATTAGTGGCTTTCCATTATTGAACTGGAAAGTCTCAGACCACTCACAATTGTAGAGAAAGAACTTGGAGCAATACACTAGCATATAACACAGCTTCTAGAAATATCTTTTCATAAGACTTATGTGAAAAGTTAAGGGATAATGGAAGCACCAGTGCCTTTACTTCTTCAATTTATTCAATATTGTCCACGTACTATCTTTTTTCCTAATATGGTCTCTAATTTATATATGATTTTTATTGAGTTAGTCCTTTTGTTAAAATTGCAAAGTTGCTAAAGTATCATCCATTAATGCCACATTTAGATTGATCCGATGAACTGAATATGAGATGGAACTCTTTTGTTGAAAATAAATTTGTTAGGAAATTAAAAAAAAAAAAAATCATAAGCACTAAGTGAGAGAGAAGCTACACCTGTGATGAAAATTTAGCAATTTCGAAATATTAGCTATCATTACCAAATATAGTTAAGTATAATGGATGCTAATCCAAAATTTATGAGAGGGGAAGAAAAAAGCAGAGAAAGTGCAAGCAACAAATCAGGTAGATGTACAGGCAAGTCGGGGGAAGTAACTAGGGAGAGCTCATGATTGAGTTTGCACGTGGTAGCATTTGTCTTTGAAGTTGGAGTCTCCAAAGAGGTGGAAAAATTGGAGTTATGTGGGTGGTTCTTGTACGTATTGGAGGGAATGGTTATTCTTAGTATTTAGATTGTAAATACTGATGTTTTTGGGATTGTAAAGCTCTCTCTTTCCACAATCAAGCATATCTACAATCTATGCTTATCTTTACTTTTTAATAGACCATTTTGTTTTCCTGGAAATATGCCTTTTCAATGCAATTTACATATTTCCTGCATTTTTTTTTGGAATTTTTCTCCACACTAATCTCCATATTAATTCACACTCCGTTGAATCCCTGCTTCGTGCACTTTGGGAGTGAGGTATGTAACTGTGAAGCAATCTCGGTTGCTCTTGGCACTATTTCTTATATTTCTTTAATAAATATTGATCAAATTTTTGAGTTGTCTTTTATTAAAATAAATTGTCCCCTTTAATTTTCTCTCAAAACGTCCTTCAATATTGGAGATAACTTAGAAATCTCACTTGGATAATCATCACTATTAAATGCGTGCTAAGAAAATTTATTACTCAAAAAAAAAAATTAGGAGATGTATTTGCGATCATGCATATCTCTTGTTCCATGATGGACATGACACGTATAAAGTTGGTGATACTTATTGAGGTAACTGAGGTTATTGATGATTTGCTATGAGACAGATGATTTTCCCTCAAGCTCAACAATGCTTACTATATTCTCTTGTTTATGGAGAAGTAAGAAGTTTCTTTTCTTTTAAGTTATTAATTGTAACCGGGTACCTAGTGATCTTTATTCAGAACAAAGAGGATGATGCCTTGATCTAAAAAAGGATGACAAATGTATCAAACAAAACAATCAAGCTGAAAGTTGAACTAGAATTTTCAACATTTTATCTATCATTAATTATTATATGAGGTTGAGAGGTAAATGGAGTCCCAACAAGTTGGGTTGAGTTTAGTTAGATAATGTAGTCATGTGCAATTTCATGTGCTAAGCATAATGAAGGACGAGTCAGGATAGCACGAACATCACCCATATTTTTCTTTGCATGTAGGTGATCCATAATCTGTAACTCATTGACTAAAGGCATGGTTTGAGAAAATTTCCTACAATTAGGAATGTATAAAAAGATAGCCATTTATATCAAGTATGGTAAATTTCATTTTTACTCTTGTTTTCAAATCGAAGAAGTTTGGTTAGCACGTGTTTGCATAGGACTCTATCTCTCCTTACACATGTTTAAAATGTATATTTTTGGTGGATCCACTCGCTTAGTAAAAGGACGAAGCAATGTTTTAAGTGACAATATCCGATTACTCATTGTTATAATCTACATATAAACTTGCACTTTACTTCGAATGGTATTCTAATAAATTAAAAGTGAGGTCGTCCATTAAAAAAATTTGATGAATAGAAATATGAACCAAAGGTGAGGGCTCTTAATTAAAGATTTTCATGTACCCACCTTTCAAGAAAGAACATATGGCTTTTAGTCAACTATTCCGGTTCTGATTATAGCCAATTTTTTGAAAATGGAACCAGAGGCTGAACCGGAGAATGGGCTAGTATGTGGTTCTACTGGTTCATCTGGTCCAGCTATTTATACCGAATGGTTCGAATATAAAGAATGAAGCAAGAAAAATAAGCAACATTTGAATTGATGATTTTGAAAATGTCATGAGAAAACTCACAAGAAATATTTGCATGCTTCAAAGTATTTTAGGAGTTTTGCAATGAGTAAAAATAATTCTTTTTTTTTTTTCCAACATCACCCTATGATTTTCAAGTCGCAAACTAGGCTACCAACAAGAAGATATTAGACATGATGTCATCCAACGAAAAGAGACAGTACTTCATTTTCTTTTTCATTTTTTCTCATTGATTACGCTATTGCGACTTGGACATAGCTACTTTCTAACAATGAGCCCTAAGGCCATTGGCCATGGCGGGGTCGAGTGTCATTTGAAATTCACATGTAATTGGTGTTGCGAGGGTCAGGGTACAAGAGTGAGCATGCCATCGTGATCTGTAGGGTCATAATCGGGGTTAATTGATCTGTCAAGACATGGCTTGCAAGCAATCTCGATGGTGATCACCAGCACCGCTTATGTGATTGCTACGAGCAGGTTTGCGACTATGGACATTCATTTTCATTTTTCATTTTTCTTTTGATGCGATAAGAGAGATGGTGATGCCGAGTAAGACAAGAATAGTGACCCTGGCCAGAGAAAAAAACATGTAAATATTAAGAAAGATGTGCTCTAAGTGCATTGTGGAAATTAACTTATCGTAGCGCATTTTAATCAACACTTAAGTCTTTCACAAAAAAAGAATCAATAAGATGTTAGATTCAAGATTCCATCCTGGAAATGAACTTTTACGTGATGCTACTCCTTGGGACCTACATAATCATCTTCTTTATTGGCAACTTCTGCAAAATTCATGTTGAATATGATCAAAGGGCTCGTTAGAATGCGGAGTATTAAGCTATTTAAGAATGACAGATATCTTTTCACAGCCTTGATGAAAAGCTGGTAAAGCAAGATTTGCACCATATCTTTCTGTGAAGTTTCTCCAAATCTGCCATGGACTTCTGAGGTTTACTGTAATAAGCGAGGAGCAAATTAACATGTTTGATAGAGTTGACCTGGCAGGGCTGGCGTTCCCCACGGCGCATGCCACCATGACGCCGTTTCTCATCGCCTGGAACGTGCCAAGGGTTAGAGAGTCCTCAGTGTAAGGGAGATGTCCAGGGAGATGCTCAGTACATCAACTCCATCGCCAATGGTGTCATCTATAGCTGCTAAAATGTCCTCCTCAGAGCAAGTGGCTTCCATTTGCTTGGTCCCGTCAGGGATCGCCCAACACACCTTGTTTATGGTCAGGTGCGCAAGCAGCGCTGCCTGTGGCGGTGCCCCACGCAAGCCTGCCGAAGGCTGAGATGTCCGGAACCTTCTGGCCTCTGACCGTGGAGGCCGTGTGGGTCCCGAGCCATTACATGTCGCGAGGCGACCGGTAGTCTAAGGTAGTGTTGAGAGGAAAGGCATTTACCCTACATGTGCATGATTCCAACAAGTTTTAAAGTCGAAGCGCTCAATGACTAATGAATTCTCCCGCAGCAAGTCTCACTGGATGTCAAGTCACTAATGCCTCAAGTAACATATTAGAGGATAGGGTGACAACGAAATGGGACGAGAGCCCACACTCAACTCCTCTGGATATTCTCAGGAAAAATCCTAATAAACCCGAGTACGAGAGATAAAGCAATGAAAAGATTTGGCAAGGAACCATATCAAACAGGACATTTGAAGAGAGATTTTGGACAGCTTACACTTTCAGAAACAAATCTTTGTTTTCTAAACTGGGAACAGCGAAATATTATTTCAATAGTGGTCGTGAATGCAACAGATTCCTGAGCATGGATAGTCCGAGTAACCAGGTTTCTCGAGCCTACTTGTAAATTTTTATTAAGAAGCAATAGGATCAAACTCCGACTTTGCTTTGCGATCATCCGTGGGAAATAGAAAGGAGAAGATGCTGCGGACAAGATCTAGATGACTTGCACTTGCACTTCACTGAAACTAAGTGCATGGAAAATGACATTTTCATAACATTTTCATAATGTGATCCAACAGTAAATACCCCTGACCGCATATAGCTAGTTTCTCCTAGAAACTCATAAATATTATTTTACTGCACATTCTTATTGTATAAAAATCATGTTAAATTGTGGACATTTTACTAGTACAGAGATATGCAGTACTTTAAGTGCAAACATGTCGTGGTGATGACTATGGTACTTTGAGTTTGTGAGCTAGTTGATGGATTTTATGAACTCATTTGAAACAATTGAGAGTCAGATTACTAAGAACTCTTAAGATTGTGTACCCTAAATGATATTTTCCCTAGCTAGGAGAGAATATTATTTCCTAATTCAATTAAAAAACAATTACATAGTCCACATTGGGGCTTATGGAAAGAGCTATGGGGATGAAGCACCAAAAGCTATAAACACAACTAAACTCCAACAAAAGCAGAAGAGCAGAGTTCAAACATTATCTGATAATAGCAACTAGCGAGTGGGCATTTCTTCTTCATACCAACCTTCCGAAAAACATATGAAATTACAGTATCCTCAGTAGCTGAGTGATCCTTAGATCATCTGCTTTGGCAGGGGATGCATCTAAAATTGGTGATCCACTAAGCAATTATATCACCTTCAATCAACTAGCTCTCTCTCACTATTCTTTGAGAAATATTGGACGCTACTGGTAAGCATATTGGATTTTGGACATATCTCTTTTTTACCTGATATAAAGCCCGACCTCTGGGGGAGAGGATCAGAGTAAAATGCGGATACTATTGCGATTCGTGAATGTCAGAAAGCTGGGATGAGTGGTTTATAAAGGAATTCTGTAGAAAACTGGATCCAAGGCTTTTTTCTCTCTTTGATGGTCTGAAGAAGTTCTAGCTTGAACTCATGGCAATTTAGAGACTCTCGTATCGACATGGACGATGCTACTGTTATGGTAAACCCATGGGATATTAGAATGGCATCAAACTTGTGCAAAATGTTTTTCTCAGTTCCCACCAAAGTAAATTGGCAATAATTTACATTTAAAAAGCAGCAGATCAGATAAGTTCAGAAACAGAACAAAAAGAATGACTAAACAACACCTTATATCTGGTGTCAAAATTTTCTACATGAATAAAATAACTAAATCATGTCACATTGAGTCAATTAATTATTTATCACGAAGGTAGGCAAAGTAATATCTATGTATCTCTATTTTATGAACTCTAATATAACAACTAAACAATAGACAACTAAACTAACCCTTTTTTTTTTTTTGGTCGTGAAAAGGTTGGGAGTCTGTCAGACAGCTGCGTGACCATCTCAGGCAACTATTGCATTGCCTGGGAACGATCCTCTACAGCACCGGCAGGTCCGGAGAACCCACGAGAGCCGTTAATCACGCTCTGATCACGCAACCACGATTCATCCACCAGACTTTGGTTCCTGTACCTTAAGTTACAATAATTTGTGTGGGATATTACTTGCCAATCCATGTTATGATATTACTTCAGATAATCAACAACTGTGGACTTGTAACAATTGTCTGCCAAAAGAAGCCAAACCAAACTAACCATCCTGTCATGAACATCCATAACGTTTCAAGACCAGGAGTCAATGCCGACACCATGTCAAATTGGAGAAATATATATGAAGCTATGATATCCACCACAATGCTCATCCAAGAATCAAGGTAAATTTTTTGACAAAGCTAAAACAAAATCTGAATCCCCTAGTGCCAAACAAACAGTCACTATCATCTACATCTTTTACATCTTGCATATTCTCAAAACAATGTCAAAGATGTCAGTATCTTGATATGAGGAGTAGTGCACATTAACAAGATTGTGCTGGAGGAGGGAAAACCAGTTAAGATAAATTGTAATATCAATGCCACTATCAATCAGAGATTGAACTACTGCCCTGGTTTTTCCTTCAAACTTGTTCCTCTATCTTTTGAGTATAGCAAGCTTGCACATATCAGCTTCCCTCGCCCGGTCTGCCAAAATCCAGCCTATGGCCAAACATGCTGGTATGTCCAATTGAGACTTTAGCACAGCCTGATGTCCTCAAAATTGGTGCTCGCAACAGCGACCTGCCTACACGTGACCTTGTGAGTGAGTGAAGCCGAGATGAGGCGCTTGGAGATGAAAACATTTAGCTTGAATGGCTCCATGTAGGCTATGGTCCGCTACTTGAAGGACACATGCTTATTTGGATTCTTGAACTTCTTCCCCTTTTGGTGAGTGTATGGCTGCTTTTATCATCATCCAAATAGTCCAACTCTAAAAAACAACTTGGTGCTCAACAATGCTGCCCAATAGCCAACACTCATACAAAATCTCTAAACAATTTGATAAAGGATAGAGCACCCCCACATTCCAACCATTATGCTACACCAATACCATTATCAAGGAAATGACATAGAGAGGACATTCCAAACTAGAAAAAGAATCAAATATTCAATGAAGCACCTACCCATTGCGAATACCGCATGTCAGCACAAAGATGCCATCTCAAGAGGCATCAACACCATGATCAGCACACTATAAGTGAACATGTTGCAAAAAGCTCCATTCAACATCTTCCTACAGGAGACACTTTCCAGCAAATGAAAGCAGCCACTTAGATCGTAGTGAGCATGACACCTGAAAGAAGCAAACATTGTCTATAAGACATGTCTAACTACTGACAATCCTCAAGATTAATCGGAAAGGTGGGTAAGAATACATCCCCATATAACAAAACCTCACAATCTTCGAAGCTGCATCGACAAAGGTCATGCTAAGCATTTCGTCAAATAGCTAGAATGTATGGGTGAGTAAGTGCTCAACAGGCCTTAATTGTGGAATCTAAGTGCTCAACAGGCCCTAATTGTCGAATTGTTTGACAATTCCTTTAAAACCCTAGTCAAACATTCTTTTTAGAAAGACCGACTTCATATGAGCTAATATAGAATTCGAAGAATGCAAATTTCTTTCTTTTGGTACCAGATTCAGGCAGACACAATTAAGCAAACAGATTCACCTACCTTACTGAATTTGTTGTAGATTGTTTCAAGCTGATAAGGTTTGGATGGTAGTATTAAGGTTGCCCTCCCAACATCCTTCATCATCCTCTTCGGAGAGGAGTACTTTATTTAGGTTTGGTGTCCTCAAGGCACCCTTGCAGAATATATTCATCTTGGGGCACTTTGTGACGACAATACGCACCAATGATGGGAATCTGAAGGCACGATTCATGGGTGAGAAGCTCTCAAGCCTTGGTAAACCGTCAAGTATCAGCTCTTCCAGCTCAGGGAAAGAGATATCCTCTACTTCATTTCCATCATCTGTCACCACGTCTTCCATCGCACCGCAATTTCTTAGTGATAGCCAATGAAGATGCACCAGACTTGTCATTGCTGAGCAAGTCCCCATATGAACTAAACTAGCGCAATTCTTTACTCCTAAACTCCTCAATCTCTGGAATGAAGTCGAGGATGGAAGTACGATCGATAAACTCGAGCACTCCATAACCCACAGAAGTTCAATCTGTTTGAGAATTTCAGCCATCAAGGACCCTTGTTTCCAAACTCGCCTCAGGTTACACAACTTCTCTAGCCAAAGTCCTTTCAGATTTCCAAGTGCTCTCCCATATCCAGACGCATCTTCTGGAAATATCTCCTTGAAGGAACTACAAGACAAAGTAAGAACTTCTAGATTGGGGAATCTCTGGAGAAGGAAGTTGGAGGGAAAAGCGACATCTTCATCATGGTAGCATTGCAAACCCAGCCCTCGGAGATTGGCAAAGATGTAATGCTGCAGCTTCACAACATCCTCCCTCGCTAATCTCAATATCTCCAACCACGGAACGACCTGTAGGAATGCGTTTAATTAGGCCACCAGAAGTGACAAGGGGCATAAGTACGGCCCAGTGACTAAAATGTCGTTCCGTTTTAGGGAAAAGAGGAAAAGCAACCCAAGAGTACTATTTACGGGATGTTTGTTGTTTGAGGTTCGCCCAATTCAATCAAAATATGTTTTGTGAATTTGGATAAAAGACAGTTATTTGTCAATCATACTTCAGCTATTTCAATTGTCAACTAATTCAATCCAAACCTAAAAATACGTGAATTTCAACAAGTTCATAGCAAAATCTTAAAGCAAAAGTTATTTGTTTTACCAAATCGTGCTTCATATATAGTAACTAGATGTGTTTCAATAGTAAGATGCTGCATTAGTAGGTTGCACTTTGTTTTCTAAGCTGCAGTTCTCATATCTATTTTATTATAGATCATGAGTAGTGCATGGCTTTACTGTTCTACGACTCTCAGAAGAATGCCTTCAAAGTGAACAAATGATTGCCAATAAGACATCAGACAACTAAGAAACAAACCAAAGGTAGATAAGGCCAAATAGACGGGCATTTTCCGCATTTCGTGTAGTTCGAAACGGAAGCTAATTCTGTGTTGGTATATCACCAATATAAAACTCAAATGGAGGTTGGAAATTTCCATTAAACGGAAGCTAATTCTGTGTTGGAAATTCCTAGTAAACATTAGTAACTTCAAAAGCGTAGGTAAGCCATCGGAATGGACATTGGTAGATTATTATAGTAGTTGATGATCATGAAAGTATAAAGAGATATAAGTACTTTTCAAGATCTATAAGATAAAAAAGTTTGTAAGTGACTAAAATCAGTTGGTGTTATAATTTGACAAATGCTGGTACAATAATCATAGTGTAGTTTGTAATTTCAAATTAAAATTAGTGATTTGAAAGGAGTTGGTTTGTCACAAGAATAAATATTGGTTGATCATTAAAGTAGTTCATAATTTTGGAAATGTTGGTACTCAAAGCCTAACAAGATAAAAGGTCAGTAACTAAAATTAGTTTGTATCTTAATGTGACGGATGTTGGTACATCAATCAAATTAAGTTGGATAATTCAAATAAAGTTAGTAATGTCAAATACAATGGTGAGCCAGTATATCATTGAAGTAGTTGGTAGTTTTGAAAGTAGAAAAAAGTCCGTGCTTTTCAAAGCTTATTGATAAATTACTAACATGTGACTGGATAAGCAAGTTATTTAGGATACTTGATAATTACCAACTATGTTCCTGATGTTCAAGCATGGAATTTTATTCCGTAGCTAAGCTAGCAATATTCCAAATATTAATTTTTTTTTTTTTGAATTTTGGCGGACAGTGTAGATCAAGTTAAATTAAATGGGTAGAACCTAGCCATAAGATACAAGCGACTCATTAGAAGCATGACTATCTATGCAAGTATTTCAATAAAAATGAGCTTTATTTTTTTTCTTCAAAGTAAAAGAGGGGATCATTCCAAAGAAAATGAGCCAGAAATAATTAATTGCAAACAATCTTCGAATTTCTTAGCAATTCACAGGTGTGTTTAGGTGAGTATTAATAAGCATGAAATGTTTGGCAATTTCAATTTCCTATAGAAGATAACAAAGCACCGAAAACAACGCACATAAACCAATGAAGACAACAGAGAGAGGTAGAATTAAGGACAATACCTTTTCAATAGAAAAGAGCACAGGTTGGTTCTCTCCAATAGTTGCACCTTGGCTACTATGGAATTCACCGGCAAATGAGAATGACCTCATCTCGTTGCAATGTCTCACTCGCAATTGCTTCAAGAATGGCCATGTTGAAGTATGACTATTCTTATAGAAGTTCCTTAGTTCTGGCAATTCAAATAATCTCAAGTTTGTTAATCGTGGAAAGAAGAGATCACCTGCATTCATCCTTACTCCATCTTCCTTCACAATAATTTGCTCCACCCCACAATCCTGCACTACTAGTTCTTTCAGTTGTGTCATGCGTTTTGCCATTGAGCTTGGAAATAAAATTTTGAGACTCTCACAATTGTCGACCATTATGCATTCTAAGCATTCAAGGGTAAGACCTACTTGAGGAAGTCCACTCCACACGTGCTTCATTTTCGGGAGTTGCGTCAAAACTAATTTTTTCAATTGAAAAGTGATTGTAGAACGAGCTTCACTAAAATTGAAGTCTTGGATGTGAAATACCACTTCTAAGGATCTACAATCGGTTACAATTATCTTCTCTAGGTTTTGAAATTTTGTGAGTATAGTATAAGATGAAAATATGGATGAAAGTTTCTCACAATACTCCACTACCAATGTCTTGAGTTTGCTAAAGGCTTTTGAAGGAAGATCATCAAGCCAGATCTTCTCCGCGTTATCCATATGAGAGATCTTCATTGACTCCATATGAGGAAACACAACCTGTAATTTTTCAATTTGATTAATTACAGTCGACTCTCTATACCCCTAAAAAAGGAGAAGACTAGTTTCAAGAATAAGGAAAATCAGATGCACGTTATTTTCTTTTTGGCAGATGCCACCCCTAAAAACCATTCTCCTGCCATACTATTTTTTAATAGAAAGCATATATTCATTTAATATATATCAAGCATTATGTTTGATCAGTAGCATGACCCATAACCACTTTAGTTAGGCAAGCATAATCATTTCGCGCGTCATATGTTGCCCATAAACCTCAAATTTAGCCTATCTTAGATTTCGCTCATTACAACACACAAATGCACAATAGCCATGGAACTCTCCCATTTCTTTGAAACACTTTTAAATTATATAGCTTTTGCATTATTTAGTATTGATAACGGCAAAACAAAAACCAATTAGTACAAACCCATGCTACATGGATCTTACACTTCAAAATTTCTCCGACAAAGTATAGACTCCAAGAAAACATGACACATACCGAACAAAGAAATCCAACAATTAACACGAGATGATAGAGGGCAGGTCACTAGCTGATTTGGTTCTTTAGTAGAGTTATTGGAAGTTTTAGGATATTGATCTAGAATTATTTCTCCTAATAGTCGAACTCTCTATTTTAAGTTTCTTATAAATATAGACCAAGAAGATAATTTTCTTTAGATTTAATGTTGAATTGATTTGATTACTAAGTATGCCTATATGATGAATCTTTTTCCCTGCCTGAGTTAGCCTTTCTATTTCTTTCATCTCTCTCTAGTTTCTCCGCCTTTTCTTATTATCTGATTTTCCTCCACTTTCAACGAAACTAAACCTAACTTTATGCGTGCTTTCATTCCACATTAGTTGGTATCGGATCTAGACATGTTCTTCATCAACTGGTCATTAAGCTATATCTCTTCAAAATTAATTGGTATTAGAACTTCACTTTAAGTACGTATTATTGTTGTGCAATTATTTTAGTATGGTGCTTATTTTAGTCGCTACACTTGCATTTCTAATCCAATATGCTCATGAAGATATATGGCATTCATGCCTAGTGAAACTTCAATCACCATGCATGTTGATTTGTAGCCACTCTACATTTGGTATATTTTCTCTTTTAATAACGTTGCAATATTTATTTACTCTGATATATTGAAATTAGAAAAGAGTAGGGCTTATCAAGATTATTACGTTGATTAATATGGCCATTATCTTCATCATCATCATCATGATGTTATCTAATAATGTTGACTGTCAGGAGTAATCCCACTAGTGTCGTGATTATGGTTATCATAAATCCTTAACAATCTTGAAGAGGTTAAAACAAATTTTAGTAGTCTGAGAGAATATTTCAACAATTTTATAAAGAATTGAATAGATTCAATAAAAAACTATAAGGAAGACAAGAAAACAACCCAAAATCAATTTGCTATTGAGCAAAACAGCATGGAAAAGTGCTCTCAATGTCTTTAAGATTTAAATAAGGACACTGCTTGTGGGAATAATGAAGTGAAAGGAGTAAAATTCTACTAACTAATCTGGATGAATTTATAAAATCACCTTATGAAATTTAGTAAAATCTAGAACGAAGTTTCTTCTATTCATCATTCACAGATGTGCAGATGCGTGATGCCAAAATTTGTGCCAAAATAATTAGTATAGCGTTATACTTCCAAGGTGCCTATCCAAATCTCCCTTTAGTGGAGATTGATATATGTCATGATTCTCTAACCACCTTACCGTTTATTTGTCTTATTTATGCTTGCTTAGTTTGAACTCCTGTATTTTTTTTTTGGGGTAACGAACTCTTGTTTTAATTATCTACGATATTGACCAAGATACTAATTTCTTCAGTTTTGAGGATGAATTCATTGACTAATGAGTTTGCCTATTTGGTGTTTCTTCTTCCTCACCTCATTTGGCATCCTCTCTCTCTCTCTCTCTCTCTCTCTCTCTCTCTCTCTCTCTAGTTTTTCCCTAGTTCATTGCCATTTGATTTGCCTTCGGATTTTATGATTCTGAACCAACCTTTTGCTATGCAATTTCATTCTATATTTTCAGTTGCTAACATGTGTATCATACACCTAGTAAAAAGCTCCTCAAAGCTCGTCAAATTTTTTGTGATAGTGAATGACAGAACATAGAATTGTAGATTCCATATCAGTGCAATTGAGTTATTTACATATAATGCATGTACCAAAGAAAATATTGCTTGTGTGGAGCCACGATATGCACTTCTTAAGTCCGTGATTCCAATTTTACACCAAAGCTCCTTTGATTAGTATTTGATTAAGCAGACTAGGTTTGACTTGAAAGTGGAAAATATTATGTCAACTACTTGCAAATGACTAAAGTTGCATTGCAAGTATTAATCTTATATTTGAGATGTAGTCAAGTTCTAGACCTTTCAATGAGTTTACTTAAGTTTTAAATATTTTTGAAAAAGCGTAATCAAGTTCTTTTAGTACACAATAATGTAGATTGCTTATGCGGCATCCTCAAATTGCATTTGTTTGTATTAGTTTATGACTTAATTACACCAAAAGGTTTATGATTCGATTGCACTTCTTGATAAAGGTTTAGAGTTCATTGCACTAATTGAAAATTTTATGACTTGATTACATTTCATAAATATGTTTCAGGACCTATGGAATGATTTTTCCATCACAATATTTACAATTGACTTCAGGAGTAGTGACAAAGTGACTCCTAAAACTTATTTCAATTTGGCATGTTTAAGTACTACAACTTTTTTTTTCCTTTATTAGTTAAATCTTTAACGGTTTAGCATTTGAGTCTTTCCATTGCCCAAATTAGTTTCAGAGGACAGAAAGTATATATGGCAATTTTCATTGAATTGTCCCTTTTTTTTAATTGTAAAAATGTGGTGTGAATGTGGTGATGCCACTTTAAAAACGGCAACAAATTTTTTAAAAAGTACATATAGAAAAAACAAGGCAGGAGAGATGGAGGGTTTGTCTCAAGGCTTTTGCACTAGTGAGGGCCACAACTGTACCCTAGGTCATGGCTAGGGCGCTCAATACCCTTGCCAGGTCATCGACAATTGCCAAACTTGGCTTCTCGCCACCACATGAGTGAGCACACTTGCCTTCACCCAAATTGCCAAGGGCGGTAACAGGCCATTGCTTGCTCACGGTGAGTGCTAGCCCTCATCAATAGGAAGGGAAGCATTAGTGGTGCTCCCTATGTAGCCCTTCCCCCCCTTGACTAGTGATCTCTCGTAGGACTTTTTTTTTTTATATCCAGTTTCATATTACTGCTAATTTTTTCCCTAATTTTTACTCTCTTTTTTTTTTTTTTCAATTTTTTGATGTGGCAATGGCAAAATGGCTCCCTTTGTGCTTGAGGAAGCTTCATCACCATGTCAAAACCCATGTGGGACTAAAAATATGATAAAAATGCAAAATTTCTCTACAAAAAAGGAACGGACTTAGCAAGTCTTGAAACGCATAATTGTCATTTTAGGACTTAAGTGCCAAACCAACACAAGTTTTAGAACTTGTAGTGTCCTTAATCCTTTATCTTACATTGAACAATATTTAAATTTAAGCAAACATCTTCGGCATTGTCTAGACTCTAAATTAATTAAAAGTTGTTAATTGAAGCTTAGCCTCTCATTAATATTTGTACTTCAGCTACAATTTAGTCTAAGGCTTGAAAAGGAAAGAAAAAAATATGAAGTTTTTGAAACTTATGAAAAATTTTGATATACATTTCTATATGTTTATATTAAAGAAGTAGCTTTGATTTGAGGTCAAAGGTTTGTAAAAGAAAATGATAAGTTATCATAAGTGACCCCGCAGACCCTTACACTGTCCTAGCTCAAACCATCATCACGACAAACTAGAAATGCCATGAAAGAAGAATGAGTGCATACCTTTTCAATGAGTAAAAGTGGTTGATGTGTTGGAATGCTACCTTCCAATTTTCTACAACTAACATCTCCGAGAATCACCTTCACAGCTTTGCAATCTTCAACAGTAAAGTCTTTCAAGGAAGGCCACTCTGAAATATGCTTCCCTTCGTAGAAACTTCTAAGTTTTGGCATGTTGTGAAGATACAGAGTGACAAGTTGAGGACTTATAATTTTGTTGGTTGCTTCTTCAAGTTTCTCCTCTTCCTTGGCAACAATGTACTCTATCTCTCCACAACTACCAAGACTCAGATATTGGAGTTGTCCTAGACTTTTTGCCATAGACATTGTAAAAAGGTTTCTTAGACGTGGGCACTTCTCAGTAGTCAAAGACTCCACACAGTGAAGTAGCCTCCTCCACATGAACGAAGGAATCACATTCATTAGGTTGTGACACTGCTTCACCTTGAGGACCTTTAGATGGCGAAAGGATTCCACAAGGATTTTATCATTCCATATATCTTTCTGTTGAACTCCCTCGATGTGTAGCTCTTCTAACTTTGGAAATGAAAGCTACAAATGTACAGAGATAAATGAAAACTACGCAAAATTGCTTAGGGTCAAAGCACTAAAAACAAAGAAAAATAACACATCAGATAATTCAGGATTTAATACCTTCTCATCAAATAGGGGATATAACCCACCACTAGCACAACTCTCTGAACTAAAGCAAATCAAACTCTTAAGGTGATCAAGCTTGAGTTTGGTTAAATGACGGAATTTGAATGTCTCTACAGTTTTCCCTTTTCCTTCTTCCATTGCAATTATGCCCCGCATATTATTGCAACAAGAAACATCAAGCACTACAAGTTCATGAAGAGTTTTGGTCGTGGCACTTGAGAAGAGATATGACAAATTATGACAACGCCTCACATTCACTTCCATCAAACTAGGAAATGTCAAGGTTACTTTGCAGTCACTCTTCAAAATGTCTGTCAGCCTTGGTAGATTCAATAACTTCATTTCTTTTAATGGAGAGTGGACCAATGGATTTTGCCTTCTCTCAGAGCTGAGACTTACCGGTTCAAATAATGATTCCAAGGAGGGACACCCGACCACCTCAATTTTACTCAAGCTCTGCAACATATCCATTGAATTTGATGGAAAAACATGTGACAAATTTTCACAAAGTTCAATAGTGAAGGATGCAAGTTTGCGGAAGGACTGTCCAGGGATTTGATTGTGCCATATCCTCTTTAATTGGCACATGGATGAAAACTTCAATTCCTCCAGGCTTGGAAAAAGAACCTGTGTAAAATCATGTTATATGTAGAATTATTGAAATTCTTGGTATAGAATTTTATTATGCCAGAATTCAGGGGCAACTTTGGGAATGACCAGCAGCAAGTTACTTTTTCCACCACGATCTGTCAAACTTCTGGTACAGAATAATGATCCAATTTCTACTAAATTGCCTCACTGACTAGAACAAGAAGAATAATCAATATAAATATACTATAGATGCTTACCTTTTCATTGAAGAAGCTAGGCAAGGATGAGATAGTGTGGATACAACCAAATGCTTGTTGTAAGCTAGTATCTGTTGCCATTGATTGTTGCCTTCCTTCGAATGAAGAGAATGTCATCATTTTGGTGCACTGAGATATTGTCAATCTTGCTAGGGATGGACAATGAATACACCACATTCCATAAGAGAATGTCATGAGATTTGGCAATTCTTCAAGAGACAAGGAGGTTAATAGAGGAAACTCTAAAGCGTCGATGGTTGTAGCTTCCTCCAATTCTTCTTCTTGCACATCAATAATTTCCTCCATCAATTTACAATTCACTATTTCTATTTCTTTTATTTGCCCGAGTGCTTTAGCCATGGAAGAAGAAAAAAGAAACCTCAAGTTATCACAGTTTTGCACCTTCAGTGCCTTTAAATTTTGAAAACACAACATTTTTCGTGGATTTTTGTTCCATATCTGTCCCAAACTTGGTAAGTCACTTAAGATTAATTCCCTCAATTGCGACAAAATCTCAACTTCCCCATTGGCTGTCAGTCCTTCAAGGTCAAATACTTCTCGTATTAACTGACATCTTTCAATGGTTATAGCTTCCAAACTCTGTAGCTTTGTTATCTGCAAGGGGTGAGTAACCCTACATTAACTCATAACAATGCTTTTATCTAGAAATACAATTTGCAATGAAATAATAATAAAGTAAATGAACTCATACAATAGCTTTAGAGATAATGGAAGAAAAAGCGGAGTAGTGATTTTTGAATTTGCCTTATTCTTCTTCAGAATTTATCAACTTTACACTTACGTATCATTTAGCTTTTATTTATTTGGACTTTATTGAATATACAATAATAAGAGTGAATTTATAGTCCCTGAATGATCGGGGTTACTAAATTTATCCACAGATTATGCGCTTTCTACCTAAATTTTCCAAATTCATGGCATAGGCTCAATTGATTAAAAAATCCTAGACTATGATTTTATATAATACCTCAAACGAATTATTTTATACTGAATATTCATGAACTAAATTAACAAATAGAGAAAAAATATACTTTAATTGATTTACAGGTGTAATTTGAGCCTGGCATTTTTTCCAAAGTACTAAAAAGAAACATCTCTTATCGAAAGATTGAAAAGTAAAAAGTTATTGTAAATTACGAGAGAAATACTATATTAAACTGAATATGTTGTTGCTCCCATGCACAGCACTATAGGATCCATTATTTTCTAACATAGGGTCCGTTCGTTTCACAGAAAATGACTTACAAGAAAACGTTTTCCGGATTTTCCGATGTTCGTTTCACGAAAATAAACTACTCAAGGAAAATGT
Organism: Eucalyptus caleyi; assembly: GCA_014182885.2. Taxonomy (NCBI): domain Eukaryota; kingdom Viridiplantae; phylum Streptophyta; class Magnoliopsida; order Myrtales; family Myrtaceae; genus Eucalyptus; species Eucalyptus caleyi. The sequence continues at coordinate 48,007,959 of CM024467.2, forward strand.
TTTCTATCATTGGAAAAAACAACCCTTAAAGATGAGAAAAATGTTTTCCACTTTTCCATAACTTCTTCCACCTTACTTCTTTTCACCAATACATTATTGTTTTATTTTTATACTTTCTTTTTCTTTTTTTCTTTTTTTTTTCCTTTTTCTTTCTTTCATTTTCATTTTTCTTCCTTAGCCTTGGCTGATCGCCAGCCACGATGGTGGCCAGTGACCGGTTGCGACCGCGAGCCAACTCGAGCTCTGCCCCAGGCTGGCGAGGCTCCGCCTAGCTCGATCTAGGGAAGTCGAGCTCGCTTAGAGCCCGGTAAGCTCGGGCCTCGCCGGCCTGGGGCGGAGCTTTGGCCTCTCCAGATCTGGCGAGTTGGGCGGGGCTCGAGTCTCGCCCGAGCTCGCCAGGGGTTCGCCAGGGTCTAGCGAGTCGTGAGCTCACCGAATCTGGCGACGAAGCTCAAGCTCCAGATCTAAGCGAGCCCGAGCTCCGCCGCCAGATCCGGCGAGCTTGTAGCTCACTAGAGCTCGGCGAACCTTCGGCGAGCTCGAGTGAGATTGCCGAGCCTCGAGCTCACAGGATCTGGCGATCGGGTCTTGGTCGGCTGCCGGCAACCGCCATCGTCGGGGTGCGGCGGCGGAGGAAGGAGGAAGGAAAAGAAAAGGAAAAAAAAAAAAAAAAGAAAGAAAAATATAAAATATAAAATTAGTTTTTAAAAAAAATATAAATAATTAAAATTCATTTAAAAATATAAAAATATAAAACTAATTTTTTGGTCAATTTAAAATATTAAAATTCAATTTTTTTTATAATTTTTCCCAAATAATCAAATTAGCTAACGAATGGTGGAAAATATTTTCCACTCAAAGTTCGAGTTTCACCAACACCGGAAAATATAGTCATTTTCCTGAAAAATGACTTTTGGGAAAATATTTTTCAAAAATGGTCCATTTTCTTCGAAACGAATGGACCCATAGAATGTGAAAATACATGCCAAGGTGGTTGGAAGTAAAAAAAAAAGAAAAAGAAAAAAAGCGTTCATCACTGTAAGATCCATGCTCGGCCATGAGACCATGGACTGACCACAACCGCACCATATGGGCATAAAAGTCAATTTCATTAAAGGATGTAATTTATCTATACCTAAGATGCGCTTCCTCAATATAGAGCAAAATCATTTGGCAAAATTTATTTATGTAGCCAAGAAAATGAATTACTTAATTCAACAAATGATTTTAGTCGAGCATCATGCTTTTGAGGTGTGGCTCACATGAAAATTATCATTTGAAAAATAATTTAAAAAAGCGTTTCCATTTTTTTTTACTGATAGAACACTTGACGGAATTGTTAAATTGAAGCAATAGTCCTCATATGAATGCTAGACATGTTTCTAATTAATACTTTCAAAAACTATATTATTAGGAAAACAATAAATTTAAACGTGTGCAGGACACAAAAATTCTACTAGTAATATTAGAAAAGTGGTAAGAATAAAGATTTGTGGTAGATTTGATCACCACTAAAAGTCCATAGATTACATGAATTAGAACAAAAAAGTTAATTAGTTAATGTTACTCAAATGAAATATTGAATGCCAGAAGCAAAAGCGAAAATTCAAAATGAAAGTAAAAATGACTCAACATAGATCATTGAAGGACCTACAGGAATTTGGGGCGACGAGGGCCTAGACTGGGCCGAACCCTTGGGTTGGGCCTAATTTATTGTGCAGGCCCATCCGTAACAAAAAAATACATGCATAAAGATCAAAACATGGCACGAGCATTATTACTAGATAGGATAATGACACAAATATTCCATAAAATTTGACCCACTATGCAATGTGGTCTCTGAAATTTAGCTCAATATATAATGTGATCACTCAAATTTATTCATTTGATAATGAAACTTTGGGTCGAATCACAATTCCAAGATGGTCCATTCACCTACCACAACTCTTCACAATCATTTGGGGAAAAAAATTAATCCTCTCAAGTTCTTAACTACTCTAACGCTAATGCACTTACGTTTAAAATTACAAAATTTTAACTAATTGATTTTGACCGTTATTTGACGCATAGTCACTGTAGTTACTTTTTTTTTTTTTTGTCAGAAATATTTAGATTCACCTATTGAAATTTCTTTAGTTCTTTCTTTCACTTTAATCAAGCAGATATAATAGGATTCTACATAAGTCCATTCACTATTAAATAAAGGTCATGTATACTTCCTTCAACTTATGAATATATCCATAAATATCTGTGTATACTTATTCAATATTACCATTGAGCAATGATGAACTTCTACATGATTGAAAAAACCTAATCATCGTACCGTGCTCTTTAACTTCGTTGATAACATAACACAAATTAAGCGAGATGTAATTTCAACTAACGTATAAATGTTTTATGATTTTACATATTACATAGCAATTCCATTTTAAACAATTAAATTGTTGTTTGTCTTAATTATTCTAGAGGACAAACTCTCAAAAACAAATTAAATACCTGTTGCCCGTCAAAGAAATCAACCGAATGGTCTGCAGTTTTATAGAAATTCGTCATCTCTGGCAAGTTTTGTAATGTCAGCCTACGCAAATTGCATGACTTCACTTGGGGAACATCATCTATTTCATCTCCCTCTCCATCAGCCTTGGCATCTGCGACAATTTGCTGCATCAAGTGGCATCTGCTTATTTTAATCTCTTCGAGCTGCAATAATATTCTCGTCATGGACAAAGGAAACAAATGTTTGATTACACCACAGTTGTCCACTTTCACAATCTTTAATTTGCCAAAGGATTCTAGGGCAAGACGGCCGCGACAAATCTTTTCCAAGTTGTTCAGATTCTCGAGAAACAGAGATTCCAATCTCGTAAATGCAGTGCACTGCACATTCTCTGTAAAGTGAACAACATACTGAAATGAGGGGCTATTTTGTACGTGAAGATGCTTCAATGCCTCAAATCCTTCTACGCACAAATCGTGAATGCTAACCATGCCATCTTGCAATCCATCCAAGTGGAGATCTTGCGTTTTCTGTAAACACTTTGACACCCACTCTTCAAGAAGAAGATTGCCTGAATGCAGCTCGAGCTTTAAAATTTTAGATTCTGTGTTTTTACCCGACGAATCCCAAACGCCCCCGATTTGGATTTTATGCTTGTTTAGTTTCTGAAATGGCAGATCTCTTGGGAGATAGGCAGAATGAGGGATGGCGATGTATAAAGTGCTCAACTTTTTCATGTTCTTCAACTCAGCCAGGCTGGCGTTGTTTTGCGTTACTTCATCCTTAGCCTCCCATTGATCAAAACTGTATTCCATATACAGCTCTTCTAAATTAACCAATCTTCCAAGCACTCCAGGTTCGATAATTTTGAGCTTAGTGCACCCAGTCAAATTCAAAAATCTCAATTCAATTAGTTCACCTATTTCTTTGGGCAGACGAGTAATTGCCGATCTATAGAAACTTAGGAACTGCAATTCTTTCAGCTTTCCAAGAATAGTCACATCCTCCAGATGGCAGTAATCTAGACATAGCGACTTGAGGTCTTGAAGGTACTCAATAGACGAAGGTAGAGAGGTGAAAGATAAGCTAGTAAAGTCCAAGACTTGTAGCTTCAGCGTACATTCAAAAAATGACTCGGAAATTTTGAGAGACGGGTTACGTTCGGATAACAGAAGCATCCTCAAGTTTGGACAGTCCAATCTTTCGGGAAGCTCATCAATGCCTACAAAAGGGAAGGACATGGCAGTGCATTTTCTGAGCTCATCCTTTGACCATTCTTTAAACCCATAATCCTCCCTCCCAACCAAGGCATTCCATTGAGTGGAAGCAATAGAGATAGCCACGTCAACAAATATGTCATGCATTTTGAACTTTTCCATGTTATCACTATCTAGTAACAAAGAAGAGTCCTGTAGGCTATGTAGATCCATAATCAACCTATCTCTAGTGTTTTCAATGGTCTTGAAATTTTTATATAAACCCAAACCCATGCAATATGCAAGGGTACACCTCATGAGAATTTTTCCCGAGTCTAGAGCAGAAACCAAGAACAATGAACTGATCCTTTCATCTTTTAAGTCATTGTAATTTAGTTCCACTATTGATTTTGCATCCGACAATTCTATATTGGTCCAAGCATTCCTCCATTCAGCCAAATCTCCATGCTTCAACCTTTTTGCCACAGATAGAATCAAAAGAGGCAAGCCACCACAATTCTTGATCACTCCATCCACCAACAGTTTAAAATCAAGATCATTGACCTTGTCCTCCACTATCCTTTCAAAAAGTCTTCGTGCTTCTCCATGATTTAACTCATTGAGTCGGAATTCTCGGTCAGTGCCCATGTCAATGCGCAAAACATCTCGGTGTCTAGACGATAGTAATAACTTGGAGCCTCTTACTTTATTATCATCGTCGCAAGGGATTCCAACATCCTTTAACTCTAGCTTCTTCCACAAATTATCCAAAATGATGAGAATGTTTTTTTCCCGATCACACTCTAACCTTTCACGCAAACGATCTGCTCTCCCTCGAGCAGTTTCCACATTCATTAGCTTCAGGCCAAGTGCGTCAGCAATTTCTCCTTGGATTATTTTTAGGTCTGGATTGTGTGATACATTCGCCATGACAACCACATCAAACGGTTTTTCTTTCTTGACTCGCCTTTCAACGTCCTCCAGAAGCTTGGACTTGCCAACCCCACCTAGCCCATACACCCCAATCACACAGAGCTTGTCATCAGCTATAGCCTTCATTACTTCCTCCATGATTTTAGCCCTTGACTCCAAGACATCTTCTTCCTTGTCAACAGATCTTGGAGGGGAAGTGGGAGTAGTGACAATTCCTATTGGAGTACTCTCATAGTAGACCTTCCAGAAGTTATTATTTGCAGTTTCATCACAAAGTCCCTGAATGACTTGAGTCATCTTCTTCACCTTCTTGCCAATGGGATGGCGCACCATGGGGTTGGGAAGCCACCCATGGAAGCAAGCATTTTTTTGCACTTTCACCTTGTTTTAACAACTTTTGTGCTTCATCAGTCTTATTCTCCACTCTATCTAACCACTTCTTAATATCATCGTGTATAGGTTTTCCATCATACATGGCTTCATCGACGGAGCTCTGCACCCTTTTCCTCGCATTCTCCAGCTTCTCGACTCCATTTTCGAGATCATGGACGGAGCTCTTATAGCACAACACATATTCAAATTGGCGTCCAATGGGAGCAAACAAATACTCACCTAGTTTCGACATAAGATTCAATGCAACAGGGGTGGCAAATTCCGCCATAATTTGTTCTTTGTTGTCTGGAAATTCCTTTTCTTTGCTTAAACAAATCTGTGCAAAGGAAACTGAACAGAACAGAACTAATCACTTGCGATGCATGAAAAGAAAGGAAGAGCAAAGTGATAAAAAAAATTTGAACAGCGAAACAGAACCAAAGACGCGAGAGAGAGAGAGAGCATGCAAAAAAAAAAAAAGGTACAGTAACTGCACTTGGCGTTGCAACCACCGCCCATCGCAGAAGGGTGGCTGGCCATTGTTGATCTTAGGTGATGGCTGGTGTCGCCCATTCGGCCAGCCCCAAGAAAGGGTCGGCAACCTTGCAAGGCAGTACTAAGGCACACCCCAACTTGGGTTACGCCGGCCCTCGCTCTGGCCTAGCAAGGGTTGCCATCCCTCGCTTGGGCCAACACTTTCCCTAATTTGGCCAAGCCATGTTGGCCCCAACCAAGGCGTCACCCAAATTCGAACGAGCCTCGCTCGGGCTGGCGAGGGCCAGCCCCCCTCCATTGCCCAGGGCCAGTGAAGGTCACCAACCACCCTTTAACGATAGGCAATGGTGGCAACGCCCAGCTAATAGCCATGATCTCGTAATTTTTCTTTTTTTCCATATTTTAAAAATGATTTAGCTTTTTAGTTTTTACTATTATTTAAATAAGATTTAAAGAAAAAAATGCCATGTAGGAAAATAAAATTAATTTAAAAATGCAACATTATCGTTTCTTGTTAGACAAATTGACGATATTAACGGAAAGACTTGATTGCATAAAATTGATAAGTTTTAGAACTTGATTGCACTTTTTGAAAGTTTTAAAATTCAATTATACTTTTGCGACAAATTTTAAGATTTATAATGCACATATCCCTTCTTTATTTTATGTTTCTTGACAACGGGGACTACTCTTCAAGGGCTCCAACGAATTTTGTAGTCTCCATCACAATTCCACGCAGAGAAAGTCGAAGCGTGTTCCAATTTAAATCTAAAGCATGAGAAGAAACATGACATGCATATTATTATCGATCCTTTTGAGTATTGACGGTTTGAATTACTTAGAACTTTTTCTCAATATTTTAAAGCTTAAAACATTTCTTTCATTTTCAGGATTTTGCAAGAAAACAAGTAGTCCTTTTTAAAAATTTAGTGAAGAAATAACATTTGAGAGCTGGTACATTATCGGATGTTTGTTCCATCCACCATCTGGATTTGAATAGAAACATCGTGGGTGCTCCTGACCCTCACCACCTCTCTGAGTGGGCCCACTTTCCAAATATTGGGTGCTCCAGGATCTCGCCACGTGTCCGGGTGAGCTCATTTTTCAGATTTCCCTCCCATCTGCTCTCCTTCCCGTCTAATTTCGAAACCCCATTAACGGCGTGCAACGATTTTTTAATGTTTCAATGCAGTTGAGAGACCATTTGCGGGTCTCAAGAGCCACCGAAGATGAAGAAGTCGGAGACCTTCGCCACCCGTTCCCCCCGCCCCACCAACCGACAGCCGAGCCCGGTGACGTGCTGTTCTCCAGATCCAGAGCTGGACAAGCGGCTCGCGAGCGACACCGACGCTCGTCCATGGCCATCGTCGACGTCCTTCGGCAAGATCTGGTCGGAGGAGGTGTTGAAGCTGCCGGAGGAGTCGCACGAGGTGGTGGTGGCGGAGTGGGAGGTGGAGGAGGAGGCGAGGAGGGTACGGACCATGGAGAGGCAGAGGGGGAGAGCTGGAGGGGGAGGAGCTGGCCCTTGTAGAAGAGCTCGTCGGCGACGCAGAGGGTGGAGGGGTAGTGGGGGAAGAGAGAGAAGGTGAACTCGAAGTCGGAGGAGGAGGAGGACGAGAAGGAGTGGGAAGGCGACGTGGGGGAGGGTGGGGGAGTGGATGATATAGCGTTTTGTTTCTTCTCTTCCCCATCCCATAGCTAAAGCTTGATGAAGACGATGAGTTGGGTTGGATTAAGCGTTCCAGAGAGAGGAGGAGTGGCTGACGTGGAGGTCCAGGACCACTTAATATTTTCATTGTGCAGGATTACAATCAATTCTTAGGGCACGGCACATCCCCGGTTCCCTATAAATTAAAAGAGAATCTTTCTAAACTAACGATCTTAAATTGAACGATAACGTTGCACCGAATAAAAAGTTTAGATATTGTGACTTTGTATTAAACAAAAATAAATTAAAAAATAAAGCGAGACATTTCTGTCACCTCCTCTTGAATTTGATACACATCTTTTTATTATCAATTGGCCAAAATATCAATTTATGATCAGAAATAAGGTCAATCACCAGTTCATCCTACTCTTTTTCTCTCTCATCTTTTTCTCTTCACCTTTTATGTATTATTAATTGACTAAAATATGCTTCTATGTGTGAAGATCAATTAATGTTTAGATAATCATAACTTTCATTTTTGGCTATCATCTCTTCAAATTATGATGAATCAAATTTTGTAATACTTTTAAGTTGGTAAGTTTGGTCCATAAATAGTACTTTGATTAGATTGTTAATCCTAGCCCAAACGGAGTTGGTCGTTTCTGATTAGTCAATGCCTCAAATGGCGATGACTTTAAATTCTTTTTTTCCTTCTTTCTTTCTTCAATGTCAATGGGTCGAGAGAGATGACACTTCATCTTTTTCAAGTTGATCATGCTATGTGAGACTTGGACATAGCACGTTATCAACAAAGGGAGTTGGTGTTCAATGGCCAAGATGGGGTTGGAGTGTCATTTGAAGTTTTCATGTAACTGAGAGGCCAAATCGAGCAAATAAATTTTGAATTTACATCAGGAAAAAAAAATTAGTTCACTCTCTAAATATCTAAAAATAGTATGTAGTCTTTCTTGACAAACAATCATGGCCACTATCAAATCAGTGAATTTAAATTTACGTGGTCACATGATGCGATGTTTTTATTTTCAAAAAAGTAATAGAATGATAATCGATGATTTTAAGCTTAAAGCAACATGATTTTTTTTTTTTGTGACCGTGGGAACCTCAAGGCGCGCCGCTTGCGGTGAAAGAAACCCCGAGAGGGAGTAGAGTCACTATTACCCTTTTCCCTACTACCCTTCTCTCCGGGTAAGTCGTGGGTTTCTTTCCAACAAGGTAAACAATGCAGGGATTCGACCACTGGACCTCTCATGAAAGGAACTATCGCCCAACCACTACAACGCCACCACGGGTCGTAAAAAAAAAGTACAGAAGCAAAAGCAAATGTCACATAAGTCGTAGAGAGCACCGAGAGCATCGTGGTGGCGTGCATGGCCACCACAACCCGACACACGCCCTCTCCCCCCACCCCCGCGGTTGTCTGCTTCTAGTGTTTGTTTTTTCTTTTCTCTTCGACAGAATTCTTTTATTTTGAGATTAATATTATTAAATTTACTTTTTTTTTACATAATAATGAAAAGTGCCACTTCAACTTCCATAAAAGCGGCGTTTGCCACGTCAGTTGGCCCGTAGATTCATTTGGATGGTAAAAATAACAGTAGGCCATCTCTATCCCTTGATTAAGAGGAAGTGGTTTTTTAAAATTGGGATCATTTTTCCCCCTTTGATGTTATACAAAATTTACAGATTCAGAATTTTCATCTAAGGAACCTTTTTCATTCGAAAAACCGAAAATAAAACTTTTAATTTTTTCTTGTGAAATATTCCTTTTTAATTTTAAAAAACATGGAGTACCTTACTTTTAAAGTTGACGAATCAATATGAATGCATGTAAATTACCGAATTGAAGTACGTTTGAACTTATCAAATACTTTGTGACAGCATTTTTGTAGGAAGAGAAATAGGAAAATTCGTATTTATGGTTCCTAAAAGTTGACAAATCTGTTGCGATCAAATGTGGAAAAAACCATAATTTTGCAAAACATTTCGAAAATATATGCAGCACCAGCCCTTGATGGATTGGAAATAACTTTCATCAAGAAAGGAGCCATGAGGCATAACCAAGCAAAAACATAAGCGTAAGGGCCCAAGTAATCATATCATCATCGCCATATACTTTTCCTCACACCACTGTCCACACTAAAATTGTTTCATTAATTAGTTACTCTATGTTTGAAAATATCTAGTGATGGCTCGTACTTTGGTCGTCACCTTCCTTAAATCACCCCCCAAAAAAAAAAAAGGAAAAAAACAAGGCTTGAGAGTTAGCAATACAAAACAATCTATAGCCCACTGAAGACTCTTTTTTTTTTTTCTTTGGCATTAGTAAATACATGTTAAAGCGTTGCTCTATTAAGTGCACGTGTGAGGCGAAAAAAAAATTTCACGTCAAACATTTGGGATAAAAACAGTATTTAATGATTCTCAAAAGAATAGGTGATGTATCGATTGGCAATGGTTATGTGAGCGAGAATATCTAGTATACATGCGGGATGAGGGAAAAAAAATCCCACACCAAATATGTGAAGTGAAAAAGGTCGGAGTAATTGAAAATATGTCATTAATCAATAAATTGTCAAAAAGAGGTATGTGTTTATTAGGAGGACATAGAGTCAACCAAAAGAGTCGATTACGTGCACTAGCCAAAATTAAATAGCATGATGGCATCCTTAATAGTTAGGGTTATCAATCTCGACTCCTCATAATTAAGTTATATATTTCAAAAAATGCAGCATCTTACTGTCTAATTTAAGATCTCATTATTGGTTATTTTAAGAAAAAAGGATATGCGCCTTTTGTTTCCATAATAATTAGCGAAAGCTATAGGTTCTAAAAACCTGATTTTATCAACAGAATTTTGTATAATGGTCATATCCTCGGTCTTCTTCTTTTTATTTTTTCAAGCATCATTACTCATTAGTGAAGATGAAGCTCACACAAAGCCACCACAAAACCCTCGATCGTTTCCTGATGTCTTATTTTAGCATACTAGATTATTTTTACCCCATTTATGGAATAGAATAGACTGTCAAAAAGTTACATTTATCGTAATTTTCAACATTTGTTCCATCATCACTCATTACATGAGGTAGATAAAGCTGCAACAAGTTGAGCCCTATTTGGTTAGACAATTTAGTCATGTGCAAATTCACGTAACATAATAAAATACAATCATCAAGTCAGGATAACATAAAAGATGATACACTTGATTCGTTCATCGAGGAAGTTTAGTTAGCTCTCTCTCTCTCTCTCTCTCTCTCTCTCTCTCTCTCTCTCTAACGTTTATTTCTTGTGAAGCCTCTTGCTTATTAAAAGGACGATTAAAGAAATTTTATGTTATAGATACATGAACCAAAGTTGAAGGCCCTTGATTAAATATTATCATCTACCTTTCAAGGAAAAAACAAATCATTTTTAGTCAATCGTTTCGGAATCTGATTATAGGTAATGTTTTTGTTTATTAATATAAATATCATAAGCTAAAGTTTTACTTAAATGAAATCATCATAATATTAAGAAAGACTAAAATGATACAAATAAAGTAATAAAAAGATCATATATATTTTTAGTAATTTAAGAGAAGGATTGAAAAGAAAAAATATCCTAAAATCGGGAAAGTAGTGTAATTATGAAAACTTATAATTAGTACTAAAAGACTTATTTGACTTTGTTGGAAAGTTGAGAGACTAGATTGAGCAAGTTAAAAATTTAGGGGATTATATTAAACCTTTAGGAATAATTCAAGGATTACATTGAGCCAATTTATAAATCCAATGATAACATTACAAGTTGGATCAAAGATTATGGACTACTGTTATTTCCCCTTTTGAAAATATTATGTGTTAATTCACATGTAATAATTTTATGCTTTAAAGGATTTTAGGCGTTCTGCAATTAGTAAATATCAATTTTTTTTCCCTATCAATTGTAATAGGCTGGATCATCTAAATACCTGTGAGTAGAGACTTGCTTTTTTTCCAAGTTCACCCTATCACATCCAAATCACAAATTACACTAGCAACAAGAAGATGGTTATACATACAACTACCATTTTACAGATATTAAGCTAAGAGAGACAAATATTGCTGCCTCTGCAATGAGTTTATGTCGCAATTATCTGACCCATTTTTTTTCTTCTTCCTTTTCCTCCTGTTTTGCTTTTATGCTTTTTAGGGTTCAATCAATCGAACTAGATTAGAAAACAAAGGGTGAAAATGAAACAAGCGCTAATAGCACACAAAAAGTAGATGTATAATAACACACATACCAGTCCACTGACTTGTCTGCAAAGATGGATGAAGAGGCAGTCCAAGAACAATCCTGATAACATCAGAATATAAGTGGACAAATTAGCAAAACGCAAAAACAAGTGGACAGTGTTGGGGAAGAAAACAGCAGGGAACTGAAAATTCGTTGACGAGAAAGTGTAACCGAGGAACATGTTTCGATACCTTTAGCTTCGACTTAGAACGACTAGAGGATCAAGGATCGAGGACTATTTGCTGAGTTCTTGCAATGGGCATGCAGTTGGTTGGCCATTTATAAAATGGGCACTCGTGACTACTTTTTGACCTGAGCGAAGTTCATTGTTCATTAACAAAAAATTAATCAATTATTTACAACTTGCAATTAAATAATTGATCAGTTGAGAAATGCAAAATATCAAAGGGATCTGATGAGGACATGATTCATCACTGTGGCTTTGTTCCAACTTGCCCAGATAAATAATCACAAATGACCATTGGAGAAAGAGAAAACGAGGGCAATGACCTCAACGTCTTTGTTTCTTCTTGTCGATGGCGTGGAAAAACACGCATTTCTTGTTCTTTTACTTTTGTTTTCATGGACCATGATCCTAGACAAAGGAAGTTGCTAAGAATGAGCGCCGGGGCCCAGTGACCATGGTGGTTGAGTGGGAGGGTCATTCGAAATTCTCACATAAGTGGTAGGCCAAATCCAAGAAAAAAAAATCATATTTTTATATAAATACGGTCATTATCATCTTTTCCGTCCAAAGGTACTTACGTGGCAAAATGGCGCTTCCTTTGTAAGCTGATGTGGCATTTTTTTGTTATTAAAAAGTAAAAGACAAACAAATTAGTTATCTTAAACTCAAAAGAAAATAATTCTTATCAAACAGGTGAAAAACCAATGTAACGGAATCTTGAAGCATAAGCAAATGTCGCATTTTCCTCCTCTTTCTTCCATTCAATTTGCAGAGTGATTACAAGCACAAACAAAATCACAGTGAAAAAGAGGAAAGATTGAAGAGAAAAATAAAATTATGAATCGGATGTTATACTTAGGACAGACAGCCTTGATCAAACAATTTTAGAAGATACAAAGGAGCAACTGTCAATACACTTCGGATTTGAATTTACAAGATTAGGTTAGGGTAGGCGACATAAGGGGCTCGATTGCGAGCTTGACGTCGTTATCGTCGGGATCATAATTGGGATTGAGTGATCAGTCGATGGCTTCCCCATCCCCGTTGATGCAAGGCTTCGCCAATATCATTACCAAATTATGTATATCGGGAGTTCGGGACTTATTACTTTTTGAAAGCGCTTTTGTCAGAAGAGATATAGGAAATTCGTTCTCATAGTCCTAAAAGTTCAACAAATCCTGAGCGTAATCTACTACGGATATAATGTTGGAAATAACCTTTAATTCTCGAAACACTTTGAAAAAATATTATGCGGCAATAGTGCTAGTTAGATTAACGGAACGATTTGGAAGGAGTTAAACTTCGCGATTGAAAAAAAATATATGGTCTCAAATTGCTCTTTTGCTATAAATCTTCTCAAATGTCTTTAGGTAAAAGATGTTTTGATATAATCAACACTTAGGTCTTTGGCCAAAAAACAACCATACTTATGTTAGTTTCAAGATGTTCATAGTAGAAATTATCTTTTAAATGATGTTATTCTTTAAGATCCATGTAATCATCTCCTTTATTGGCAAAATTATGTTCAAGGTCCTCTGAGTTATTTTCTTTCACTAAACCAAAAGGCATTCATTATTCTTTAATGACCAGTTGGGAAAATTATGGAGAGGTGTGGTCCCATAAAGTAAGACATTTTCCTCGAACCCTTCATATCTAATAAAGACTACTTTGATTAGTGAGCAATAATTTACATGAGCACGAAATAAGATTCCCCTTTTCTCGCTCACAAATGTATGGAATAGACTAATAAATATTTTCTCCTACAATGATTAGTACAAGACAAAACATAACCGTAAGGGCCAACGTAATAATTTCTTCATTTGCCATACACATTTTCTCAATCTAGTGTGCAAAATGAAATAAATTTATTAATTTTATACTCTAATTGAAAGCATCTACCTAATAGACGGCTCATAGATAGGAACTTCCGCTATGTTGTAATTGATAACAAGCCTATTTTATTTGACAATATGGGCTCATGTGAATTAAGTCATTTTTACAAGAAATGAATTTCACTCATATCATTTGAGTGGTTGGTGTTATCACTTCCCTTATATGCAAAAAATAAAATTAAAAACGCTTCAAGGTCAGCAATACAAACCAGCCTATGGCCCACCAAAGATTTTGCTTTTCTCTTTTTCAGCATTAGCAAGTACAATTTGAAGAGTTCCTTTATTGAGTGCAAGTATGAGTATATATATATATATATATATATATATAGTCCGACATTATGAATAAAAAAATAATTATATCATTATCAAAATGGGAGGTCATATATCAATTGGCAATGGTTAACCTCTGTTTACTAGTGATGGTAGAGTTACCTTTTCAATGTTTCAGAAACAAAGAAAAGTGGAGAAACCACCACCTTAGTGGTTACGATGGTTTGGGCTCTTTCCCCCTCATGAAGGGGAGGAGTTCGAATCCCCTCATAGTCGCTTGGGGTCTTAAGTGGGACGCCGGGGGTGGTGGATCCTCCCGCTTACATGTCTCCCCAGGTTTACTCGTCGGCTGCCGGCTGTATAGGGTTCCTGAGTCACCCAAAAAAATAAAATAAAAGAAAAGTGGAGAAAATTAAAGGTTTGGGTGGAGATGCATAGAACTTTAAAATTTTGATGAGAAAGTCAAATGTGAACTGTTGACATTTTCTCTCACGAGTTTCCTCATCCCCTTAACTCAACTATTGTTAGTGTACACACAATTCTGTTTTGGGCCTCTTTGGTCTTATAAGTTATCTATATTTAAAACATAGTTTGGGGGAAAATTACTAAAAAAATTATAAATTTATTGTATGATTTATCAATGTAGTCCTTCCAGTAAATTTTGATTGGAAATCACTAATATGGACGTTGATTGTCACTGACATAGATAATTTTTGCAAATTTTTTAATTTTTCTGAAATGTTTATTCTTTTATTTTCTTTTATATTTCTCTTCTTTTTACTTTTCATTTCTTTCTTCCTCCTTTTTTCTACTCCGGGCTGGCCTAATCGCTGGCTGACTTTATGTACATCGCGACTTATTAAATATTTTTTTAAAGTGTTTATGTAGGAAGAGAAATAGAAAAATTCATGTTTATGGTTCTTAAAAGTTGAACAAGTCGGCAGTGTAATCTATTGGGGGTCAATATGTGGAAATTTTTTTTTTATCTCTCGACCCTCTTTGAAAGCGTATGCAATCTCAGTACTCCTTGGGCTAGAGAAACGATTCTCCAAGAAAGGAGTTATGAAGCACAGGCAAGTCGAAAAATAGCAGTATCTTTGCAAATGGTACTCGTAGGAGGGTAAATTTGGACAGCATAAGGAAACTTTCGAACCAATTAAGGTTATGGTCAACCTTCACAGAAAAAAAAGAAAAATGGCCTCAAAATTGGTCTTTTGCTAATAGACGTTCTCAAAGAATCAATACTTATGTTAGAGTCCAGGCATTCTTTGAGAGCCATGTTAATATCGGACGAAGAGAAACAAAAGAAGTCAACAATTATGGTGTGGTGTGGTCCCTTCAACGAAGACGTTTTCCTCGAACCCTTCTCATATAATAAGGAGGAAGTTAGGATTGGTGAACAATAATTTATGAGCAAGCCTTGAGATTCTCCTTTTTCACTTACAATGCGTGGAAAAAGACTAATACTTCTTTTTTCTAAGCTATGAGTCGTACAAGACAAAAACATAATTGTAAGGGCTTATGTAATGGTTTCCTCGTCCCCATTCACATTTTCTTTATGTTCACAATAGAATAAATTTATTTATTGAAAACATCCTGCTAATGGACGCCTTGCTGATGCGATCTTCCACTGTTATTGAAACAACGAGTCTATTTTATTTTACGGTGTGGACTCATGCGAATTTTTTGTTAGTTAATTTGGCCCTTTTCACAAGTAATAAAATTTCACTTCAATCATTTGAATGCTTGGTATTCGGTTGCAAGGGTTAAAGAATACCGGTTTCTATCTGATAACGGGTCCGCTACTCGGCCGAGTAATAGTCAAATACCTGACTTTGCAATTCAATTTTAAGTTTCGCCTGCTCAATCTAGCAGGTGTACAACCATTTTTTAGAGGCACCCAAAATTCTCAATGGGAAAAAAAATTAGCTGTTTGAAGTGTTAGCTAGTTGAGTTTGTTTTCCATATAAATAGGGTAACCCTTGTTTTCCATATAAATAGGGTAACCCCTTGTCATGGGCATCCGTGTACATAAAAAATACAGAAACTCTCTCGTATTCACTTTGCAAATCAACTTTTTGTGATAAAAATTGTTAGAGAAATTCTTTATAGAAGAGTACACCGTGTGTAGAGGAGTAGTGGCTTCATTAAGCCAACCTTCGGGAAGTAAATTGGTCTTAGGAATGGAGTTAGAGTTAGTTTGGACTGAACCACTATTAATTGGTTGAACATCTTTCTTCCCTCCACTTTTTATATTTACGCACGCCAAATGTTTGATATATTGACTGCCATTTAAAGATATTTTCAGATATTTTGAAGATACATCATATTTAGAAGCGTAGTATCCAAGGAATTCATCTTTTGCTCGTCATGTTTATTTAGATACGAATTTTAATGATTGTAACATCAATAGAAAAGTTAAAAGTGGCTAAAGGACAAGCACCTGGTTTTTATAATGAGCACTGCTAGGGGGTGCAATCGCACCACGTATACTCGGAAACTAGACCAACCCACCCGGAAAATAGGGCGAGAACCGGTTCTCGTTGAAACCAGTCTAGGAACCGGTTCCCAAAATTCTGAACCAATTTGAACCAATCCAGGAAACGGTTCTGAGTGATTACCCACCTGGGAACCGGTTCTAAAACCCTATTTTTTCCCCTTGATTTCTATTCTTATTTCTGTAGTTGCATGGCCTTTTTTCCTCTTATTTCTCTCAGATGCACACAGCGCTCCTCCTTCGTCGTTCCTCTTCCTCGCTCGCTTCCCTCCCTTGCCAGTTCACCATCGCACTATTCATCGCTGGCTCACCTTCACACCATCCATCGCCAGCTCCCTCTCGCAACGTTCGACGAACGGCATCCGTTGCCGCCAAATTCCTGTGATATGATTTTACTATTGCAGAACCAATGTGACAAGACTCGCTTCGGCAAGTACTATGTCCCCCTTGAGGACTCTGAGAAGCACAGGCTCGAGTATGAGGTAGCCCCCCTTTTGCTTGATTTTTTGCTTGTTCCTTATTTCTCGGGGCCAAACTAGCATTTTGCTTGGTTGTAACCTATGTCTTCTCTTGTGTGCGTGGTTTGATGGATTTTCAAGTTCATCAGTTGGTGGTCAATAGAGATCCTAAGTTCACCAATTTTATTGAGATTAGGAATTTTCGATCTTTTTTATCTCAAATTTGTTAGGCTCTTTTGTGCAAATGCGTCGTTAGCGCGCATTATACGGATTGCTCTCATTGATTATTTTGTTAATTGGTGAATCCTCGCTCAGCCACTCCAATATTTGGTGTCGACCTCAATCTCCCCCTAAAATATTCTTGTGTATTAATGTATAATTCAAAACCGTATAGTATATTAGGTGGTTGCAAAATAGGTTTAGGTGGAAATAGCTTTGACCCTAGAACCGGATTGGAAAAATGGGGTGGTTTGAGTACAGGTCTAGTGCAAACAAGGTGGAATACATGGTCCAAAAAAGGGGAATCAATTATAACAGTATTGGGTATAGGACAAACTCGCATGCTCATTTCTCATCAATAACTTGCAATTAAGAATTTTTTTTTAATTAAGGAATTGATTAGTCGAGAAATGTGTGATACCAGAGGAAAATGATGAGGAGAGAATTCATCGTTGTAGTTCTCTCCAGCTTGCCCAAATATATGATTGCAAATGGCCTTCGGACGAAGACAATTAAAACAAGGCAACAACTATGGTGTGGCGTGATCCCTTCAACTAAGACGTTTTCCTCGAATCCTTTGACCTAATATGAACAAGTTTTGATTAATAAGCAATAACTCACATAAGCACGCCATAATATGCATTTTTTTTTTTTTTTGCTTACAAATATGTGGAAAGAGACTAATATTTCTTCTTTTAGGCAACGATTAGTACAAGACAAAACATAAACGTAAGGGCCTATGTAATAATTCCTTCATGGCCATACACATTTTCTCATTAATGTGCACAATAAAATAAATTTATAAATTAGTTACTCTATGATTGAAGATATATAGCTAATGCCTATTTTGTTTGATCATGTGGACTCATGTGAAGTTTATGTTAGTTAATTTGGCCGTTTTCACGATATATGAATTTCACTTTAATCATTTTGAGTGCTTGCTGAGTGATTCCTTCCCTTAATTCCAAGAATGATGAACAAAACACTTGAACGTCGGCAATACAAACCAATCTATTGGTAATGAAATCTAAATAAAGCGGTGATGATTTTCCCTTTTCTTTTTTTGACATTTTTTTTCTCAAATTCTTTTTTTGACATTAATAATTACATTTTGCAGCGATCATTTATAGGTACACCTATCAGATGAAGAAAAGAAATGCCACATCTGACATTTGGGATGAGAAGTGTACGATGATTCTTAAGAGAGGATGTCATGCATCAAATGGCAATGGTTGGCCCTAGCTTAATAGATTCACCATGTGAGAGAGAATGTCTACTGCAAACGTGAGGTAGGAAATAAGGAAAATCTCACACTAGATATTTTCGTTTGAAAAAGGATCAAAGCAATTGATAATACCTTATTAGCCCATAAGTTTTCACAAAGATGTGCATGTTTATTAGGAGGACAGAGAGTCAACCAAAAAGAGTGTGTGCTGGCTTGAATTGGATGTCATGAAAACATCCTAAGTATTCGGAGATTATCAGCCTCCACTCTTCATAATTATGTTCTATATTCAACAAATGCATCAATTTGATTGGCTATGTTAAGACAAATGGACATGTACCTTATTAATTCATAAGATTTAATAGAAGCTAAAGGTTCTAAAAACCTAATTTTACCAAGAAGATTTTGTAGTACAGTCATATCCTTAATCTTTTGTCCTTTTATCTTAGTATAATTACTCAGGAAAAATTACCAAAAAAATCCTAAACCTATTACAATTTTTCCAAATCAATCATAAACTTTTTTTTTGCCAATTCAGTCATAAACATTTTGTAATCGTGCTAATTCAGTCAATCTGACTAATTTTGGCTAGTCGGCGCCGGCCATCTAACCATCATTGATGTAGCAATTTTTTATTGTATTTTATTTTTTCAAATTTTTTATTAATTTTTATTAATTTATTTATTTATTATTATTATTTTTCCTTTTTTTCCTACTTTTCTTCTTATCTTCCCCCACGATGGCAAGCAAAGCTTGCCAGACACTAGGTGAAGCCTATGGGTGGGGGCGAGGCCCGTTTTGCTCGTGACGAGGCCATGGCGATGCTGGCCTCATCTAGACTTGGGCAAAGCCGCCTTGCCCAAGACCCCCAGGGCTTGCCTAGTGGCCAACATGATTGTAGAGAAGATAAGAAGAAAAGTAGGAAGAAAAGGGAAAAAAAAAAAAAAATAATAAAAAAGGAAAAAACATTATTAAAAATTTCCACGTTAGTGTCGCTCGGCCGTTGGCAGCCACATTAGCACCGGCCAGTTAAAATTGACTGAATTGACTAAATTGGTACAATTGCAAAAGATTTAAGACTAAATTGGGAAAAAAAAAAAGGTTTTGACTAGTTTAGAAAATTGCAATAAGTCTAGGACTTTTCGGTATTTTTCCCTAGTTACTCGTTAATGAAGATGGAGCTCACACAGGACACCACAAAACCCTCCGCTGCTGCTATCATAACATTCTAGCTTCTTCCAATTCATAATAGAACAGATAGTAAAAAAGTCACATTTACCATCTGTAAAATTTTAGCCATAACTAATCTTAAGTTGCAACCTTCATTTACAAGTTATTGCTATTGCCCCGAAATTATATGTTTGTAATGGTTATATGTTTTCTACAAGTTTATGCAGGCTGGCACGGGTTAAAGGAGACCTAACCTCGTATGAAAATAGGTCTGGATACCCGGCCATTACTCGACCAACCGAATATCTGGGCAGGTTTGGCTGGATACTTATGTTCCATAGAGAGGCCAATGATGGCTTGAGCAGCCGGGGTCAAAAAGAGGATCGAGAACATCACAGCAGTGGTTGCAGCAACACCACACTTACCTCGACGATGGTATTGAAAATGTATGCGGCCCCATTACTTAGTTTGATTGGATTTGATTGGATGTTTCGTCAAGAATGAAGTTATGAAGCATTAACAAGTCAAAAAATCACAATATATTTGCAATCCGGAACTTGAAGGAGGGCAAATTGGTTAGGAAAAGTACCAAAAAAAATGTTAAACCTATTACGTTGGTACCAATACAATTCTAAACATTTTAATTTGATCAAATTAGTCTTAAGCCTTCTTACAATGGTACCAATTCAGCTCATCAGGCCAATTTAGACCGGAAATTGCTTATATAGATGCCGATCATTCTACATGGCACGGTTGATGCTAACGTAGACATTTTCAATAATATTTTAATATTTTTTGGAAATTTTTTTTAAAAATCTTTTTTCTTTTTTTCCTATCCCCTTCTTTGCTTTTCTTTTTGCTGGTGGTCATCATGACCACTAGTCATAGCCATGGCCGATGAAGGCTGTCCTCGCCTGGATCACCCTCACTAGCCGTAAGTGATGGTCAGCCTTGCCAAGCCACCCCTGGGCGACGGCAAGCGTCAGTTGTTTAGGTATGGCCAAGTGAGGAACCTCACCATATCAGGCAACTGACCATCGCCGAGGGAGGGGGGGGCAAGGCTTAGTAGGGCTCGTTGAGCCTTGGCCTCGCTTAGGAGAGCTTTGGCAAGGCCAACCCCCGCTCAGGAGGTGCGGTGAGGCCACCCTAGCTTGGACAATGGTCGGCCCCACAAGACTTGGCGAGGGGGCCTTGCCTAGTCATGCCTTGATGGCCAGTGCTCGCCCTCACCTTGGAGTGGCTCGGTAAGGCCGACCATTGCTTGCAGCTGGTGAGGGCAACCCAAGCAAGGCCAGCCCTTGCCAACCATGGTTGTGGTCGGTGGTCAATGATGGCCATTGGCAAAAAGAAAATGTAAAGAAGAGGCAGAGGGAAGAAAAAGAAAAAACAAAAATTATTTTGAAAATTCAAAAAAATATTAAAATATTATAAAAATATCTACGTTAGTATCAACCATACTATGTATGATGACCAGTGTCCATCTCAATTATTTCCAGCCTAAATTGATTGATTGACTGAATTAGTACAAATGTGAAAAAGTTTAGGATTAAATTGATTTAATTAAAAGATTTAGGATTGAATTTGTACCAATACAATAGATTTTTAAAAAAAATTGTACTTTTTACCAAATTGGTCTATGGTCAACCTTTAGCAAAAGAAAGAAATATGGTTGCAAATTGGATTTTTGCTGATAGACGTTCTCAAATAATTGATCTTTTGTTGGTAGACGTTTTAAATTAATCAACATGTAGGTCTTTGTCCAAAAAACAAACGATACATCCGTTAGTTTCAAGATGTTCGTAGTAGAAATTCATTGTTAAATGATGTAATTCCTTAAGATTCACGTAATAATCTCCTTTGCGGGTAAAATTATGGTCAAGGTCTACTGAGCTTTTTTCTTCAACTCAACCTACAGGCATTATACTTAATTGACTAGACTTCGCACAAATTATGGAGAAGTGTGGTCCCGTAAACTCAGACGATTTCCTCGAACCCGTGCCCATCTAATAAGGACAAGTTTTGATTAATCGGCTATAATTTACACAAGCACACCATAAGATTCCTCTTTCTAGCTTACAAATGTGTGGAAAGAGACCAATATTTCTTTTCTCTTACAATGATCAGTACAAGACAAAATGTAACCGTAATTTATACAAGCACGCCATAAGATTCCTCTTTCTAGCTTACAAATGTGTGGAAAGAGACCAATATTTCTTTTCTCTTACAATGATTAGTACAAGACAAAACGTAACCGTAAGGGCCTAGTAATAATTTCTTCATTGCCTTTGCTCAAAAAAATGAAATAATAATAATAATTTCTTCATTGCCATACACGTTTTCTCACAGTGGTGTGCACAATAAAATAAATTTATCAATTAACTACTGTGTTTGAAAGCATCTAGCTAATGGACAGCTGGCAGATAGGAACATCCACTATAATTGTAATCGATACCAAGCCTATTTTATTTCATCATATGGGCTCATGCGAAGCTTATTTTAATTGATTTGGTCATTTTCACAAGAAATGAGTTTCACTTAAATCATTAGAGTGCTTGGTGTGATCTCTTTCCTTGAGTCCCAAAAAAAAAAAAAAAAAAAAAACGCTTGAAAGTTAGCAATACAAGCCACTCTATTGCCCACCAAAGATTATGCTTTTCTTTTTTTTCGTCATTAGTAAAGTACATTTTGAAGAGTTCCTTTATTGAGTGCACATATAAAGTGAGAAAAATGCATTCCGAAATGTTTTAGCAAAAAGAAGTATTATATGATTCTCAAAAGAGGAGGTTATGTATCAATTGGTAATGGCTAGCCTCCTTTTATTAGTGATGGAAGAGTTACTTTTTTAATGTTTGGGAAACTATGTAAAATAGAGAAAATGAAGGTCTGGGCGGAAAATGCGGAAAATTTTGAAATTTTGTTGAGAAAGAAAAAGGTAAAATGTCGGCGTTTTCTCCCTCAAGTTTCCTCGCCCTCTCGACTTAATGCAGCAAGCCAGGGAATTACTGTCACTGTAAATGCAAGTCTGCTTTGGGCCTATTTGGTCTTATATGTAGTTAAAACATACTTTGGACTCAAACTAAGACATAACTCATGGGCCTATTAGGTTTCGAGCCATGCCCGATTGACGCAACTTGTAAATTCTAAACTTATCTAAGGTCATATTTAATGGGAGACAAAGGAGTATTACCTCAAATCACTTCTATTTGTGAATATGGGGATAAGATTACAATTTAGTCAACTATCTTTGAATAGTTTCAACCTAGTCTTGAATGATAGACGAAGTCCATGATTTTATTCACGTCCACATTAAGAATCAAAATAGTCTGCCTTAAGTCTTCTATCAATTGCAAAATAGAACCTTGGAAAATGAAAAAGAAAATGTTCATACTCAGTTTCTTAACATTGTTTCTCTTTTCCTCGTCTTTCATTTCTATAACCCTCTAGAATTAGCACAATTAGTTGGCGCATTAGAAGATTTTCGGATTAGGAATTGAAATCATTTGTTTAAATAGCACCAACTTTGTGCGAACCGCACTAAGTCACGACCATACATGCATAGGCTAAATGGGGTAAACTTAAGTGTTGATGGGATTTCAATGTGTTATATAGGTTCTATAGGCGCCTATTAACTGGCTCTCTATGCTCATGCCCACGAATTATCAGGAAATAAATATGAATGCATATAGTTGATAAGCCACTATTTAGAAAAGTCCATAGTGATATTAGAATGACATAATTTTTCGGCGAGATCTTAAATCATAAGAAAAAAGCGTTCATCATAATAGATCTGAGACATAAGTCATATGTAGTAAATTACTTCTTCAGTGGGCAGTACTCGTAAAAAAAAGTACAAAAAAATCACAATTGAAAATCTACCAAATCTGCTCTTTATATAAATTCACTACCCAAAGGCTTGCTAGCAAATCTCCTGCTTGAAATTTATCAGTGTTACGCTGCAAGAGGTGGTAGAAGAGTGTATCGGTTTGATCAGTAGCATGCTGTCTTCCTCTCATTTCCTTTTGAGGTTTGTTTTCAGTCGCACCTTCTTTTGAATAATATTTCTACTATACCATTTGGACTGTCCTAATTGTAGATTATAAAAAATTTCTTAAATTGCTGCTTTAGAGACGCGAGGATGCGCAAGTCAGGTGATTATTTTCATTTTGCAGAATGGATTTTACGTTCTTGGATTGTGTTTTGATCTCCTGTTTATAAGCCAACGAGGAAGATGATGTATGCACAGCAATCACCATCTTTTCATTAGCTATGTTCGTTGCCAGAATAATTTCATCAATATATTTGAGTGTTGTAGCCAATGCACGGTCGTAGCATCAAGAGAGGACCTTTAGGCGCTATTCAATGACAATCTGTGGCAGCAATCCTTGGCGTTCTCAGGTGATATTTATCATCTCATCCCTAGTCCAGAGTTATATTTAATGAGAAACAAAGGAGGATTACCTCATATATTATCACTTCTGTTGGTGACATGTGGGGATAAAAATTCACTTTAAGCCAACAATCTTGTAATAGTTTCAACCTAGTCTTGAATGGTTGACTAAGTTTATGATTTTATTTGCGTCATAGTCTGCCTTAAGTTTTCTCTCGATTTTGAAATAGAACCTTCAAAGTGAAAACAAAATGTTTGCACCCAATTTGTTAACCTTTTCTCTCTTATCTCCATCTTCTCTTTTTAATATAATAGTCAAAGTTCATGCAGTTAGTCGGGACGTCAAGGGATTTTTAGATCAAGACTTATAGGTCACCTAGTCGTATATGCAAGCTGTTTGAAATTGTGCCCACCCACACATAATTGATAAGCCCATATTTAGAATAGTCCATACTGCTATTAGAATGATATTAAATTTTTGGTGAGATCTAAATTAGGAGGAAAAAAAAAAGTGTGAATTATAATAGACTTAAGACACAAGTTGGGTGTAGTAAATAAAAAAGTACAAGAAAATCACAATTGAAAACCTACAATATATATATATATATATATATATATATATATATATATATATATATATTAAATCTATTAACAAATCTCCTTCTTGAAATCATATCAATATATATTAAATCTATTAACAAATCTCCTTCTTGAAATCATATCAAGTGTTCAAAAATTTGGTTATATAATTTCTCGAGGTCATAGAATGGGATATTGGTTTGATTGGTAGCATGCTCGCTTCTTCTCATCTCATTTTGAGGTTTGTTTTCACTCACTCTTTTCATTTGAATTTCATTTCTACTTCATCATTTGGACTTTCCTAAATATAACGATGATGTAACGACTGTAGATTTTAAAAATTGTTTAAAATTGTCGCTTTAGAGACATGACAGCATGCACGTCAAGTGATTATTTTCATTTTGCGGAATGGATTTAAGGTTTATGTATTGTGTTTAGACCTCCTGTTTTTAAGCCAACGAGGAAGGCGATGGCATGCTCGACAATCACCATCTCTTCATCGCCTTAAACTAGGTGCTAACGGAAGCTGACGTTGTCCTGTGCCGTCACGTAACTCCCTCCTTGAAATTACATCTCTAGCCCTACTACTGGCCTTGACGGTGTCTTTGACAAAGGGTGGTTCCGTAATCATCCCACTGGGAGTTTAACGACCGATAACGTTCCTGACGGCTAACAAGAGGAATCTCCAACGCATCTTTGGCCCCCGACGCTTCATTTCGTTCTTCGGACTAAATCATTTAATAGTCGAAGGAGAATGTTAAAAAGTGGGCAATTTGACGAAATGTACTAGTCATGTCTTCATAATTGTATTTTCTTTGTCACATATGAAAAAATATATATTTGTGACAAAAATATATTATTGAATGTCCATAATGTTTGTTAAACATACTTAATGATCAAATATTAGATTTTTAAAGTGTTGATTTTACATATCACGATGATAAGTATTGTGCTTGAAAATTAAGATATTTCCTAGTTTGATTACTTAATTAACGGCACTTTGTAAAAATAAATACTTTACTAATCATAGGACTTAATGATATTTCATATTTAGATTCTTATTTCAGGGCACTTATTAACAAAACCCTTGTCAAGAGTAGGATCGTTAATGAGTAAGCAGTTACCAAATACTAGATAATAAAAAAAATTATTTTAAAATATTGATTGTTCAATGTAAGAAAAGAATCAATACATTAAGAACTAGCATGATTTTGTAGCTGATCACATGATAAGTCTAGTCTCTTGAGGGCAAGAAATAAGAAAATTATGTAGCGCATTGCTTTCATCATGCTATATGCAGTAAATACTCTGTAGACTAATTATGCGTCATATAAAAATATTTACAATTATTATTATTACATTACGGAAAATCATGAATGCAAACAACTAGCGAAAATAGAAACTTGTGACATTGTAGGTGTGGAATTATGGAATTAAGTCATATGATGTGGTAAATGCACGTGGTAAATGACATGGTAAATGTGCATATATGCCACGTGGAGGTGGCATCACTCCACTTGGCAAGTCGAAAACTGGTAATTAATGTTAGAATCTGTTTTTTTTTTTTTAATCAATGTTAGGCGTGAATTTTTTTTTTTTTCAAGTGCGCCTTTGCGGTACAACCTCATTATGAGCCCCGCGGTGATGGTAACGAGCCACACCAAATTGAGGCGGCAGCTTGCGGAAAACTCACAGGAAAAAGAAGATGAACAGTGAAAATAAAAGAAAAAAATCTAAAAAAAAAAAAAAAAACAAAATGGGGTCGTTTCATTTGAAAATGTCATTATTAGATTCCTAGATGTCACGTAAGGATGGTTGACAATGATTAGACCGTCACATCAGTAATTTAAAACAAGACTTGACTAAGAGAATCTGATTACATTTCATTTATAAATTTAGGATTATAATGGATTAATCAAAAGATTTAAAATTCAATTCAATTCCATAAAATAAATTGAGGAATGAAATTACAGCTTTCCCCATATTTGCCCATAATTTTTATTTATTTAAAAAAGGTGCATGCTTAGTAGGAGGAAAGAGAGTCTACCAACAAGAATAGATTATGTGCATTAGCCAAAATTGTATGACACGATGACATTGTAAATAATTGGGTTTGTCAACCTCCACTCCTCATATATGTTCTATATTTCAATAAATGCATCATATGAATTGGCTAGATCTTTCTATTAATTTTTGTCAAGAAAATGGACATATACCTTTTTCATTCATAAAATTTAATGAAAGGTAAAGATTCTTAAGGAAAATAGTGTTATCAACAAAATTTTTAGCATAGTGATGTTCTCACTTTTCTACAATGAGGCTTGTACAAGCCACCAAAACCCTCAACTGTTATCTAATATGTTATTTTAATTGACTAGATTTTTTTTTCCCAATTCGTATAATAGGTTAGCTTGTCAAAAAGTTACATTTATTATAGCTAAATTCTTCGTAGTCATACTTAATCTTTAGTTGCACCTTTCAATTACAAGTCGATGCTGTTGACCCTAAATTAATCTTGATGATTCAAATACTCACTTTTCTATTTATGTAATTGTTACAAACTATTTGGATATGTTTTTAACAAGTTTGTGTAGGTTGGCAAGGGTTAAAAAAGACCTATCCTTGCTTGAAAACAAGTCCGAGTACCTAGCCAGCCGGACATCCAGCCAAGTTTGGCCCAATACCCGACTTTGCAGTTCAAATTTGGATTTCCACCGGCCCATCAATGTGTGTCCAACCATTTTTAATGGATACTTGGAGTTCTCAACGGTAAAAAAAACTAATCGTTCGAAGTGTTAGTAATGGCTAGTTGTGTCTGTTTAGTATTTCCTTATAAATAGGGTAACCCATTGTCTCGGGCATATGCATACATACAAAATACTTACAAAATCTATCCAATATTCACTTTGCAATCAACTTCTAGAGAGAGAAATTTTTCGTAAAAGAGTACACCTTGTTTGTAGGGGAGTGTTGACTCCACTATAAACAAATTTTTGTATGAGATTTCCAATATAATTAATTAACAAAACTCCCAAACGATCTCAGGAGTGGAGTAGGCACCGATTTGTGTCGAACTAGTATAAATTGGTTGAGCATCTCTCTTCCCTACTTTTTATATATTTGTGCATTGCCATTCAATGTATTTTTATGTTGAAGATACACCATGTTTACGAGCATGGTATTCGAGGAATTCAGCGTTCGCCCTTCATGATTATTCAAATGCAGGTCTCAATGATTCTAAATTTAATAGAAAAGGTGCTAGTGGCACATGTCAATATTTAGGCAACATGCTAGTTTCTTCGTCTTTTAAGAAACAAAATTGGGATGAGTGCACCAAAGTTTTAAAACTCAACAAAAATACAATTAATTTTTGAATTTTTCAAAAATACAATCAAACCCTAAACCTTATCCTATTAGTGCAATCAAATACTTCGGCTGATGCTGTCCAAATGGAGTGATGAAAAATGCTCACACAACATTTTTTTTTATGTATTTCAAGAATGCATAATGTCGATGTCGTGCTAAGTGGACACCACATTAGAAAATATGCAAAAAATTAAAAGAAAAATCCAAAAAGGCCAAAAATAAGAAAAACAAAAGAAAAACAAACATGGAACGAACCATAGCAACTCCGGTGTTGAGGGCGACACAATTTGCCATTGGCAGGGGTGTGTAACAACAATTGTCCGAATTGAGAACTACCCGAATTGGACTGATCAATTTTGGGTGATTCCCACGGTCAATGGTCTAGTTTGCGATTCCTTCCCAATTCTAAGGTGGGAACTAGACGACTGGATCGTATCAGTTATATAATTTTTATATATAAAATATAAAAACTCATTACAACTGAAATTGCAATTGAGGTAGTAAGCTCAAATATGGCGAATAGACCACCAAAAACTCTTCTTATTCCTCGCTATTTAAAAAGAAAACCCACTTGTCAATTTCTTCTTCTACATGATGTGAGACTAAGGCTTCAAGAGCCACATTCTCATTCCTCACACTCACTCACTCTCTCTTGCTCCCCTCACTTGCAATAGACAGGGTACTCCAAGCCTCCAAGAGTTGCATATCGAGCAAATACTCCAAGAGTGTAATAGAGATTGTCTATAAAACCCAAGCTAAGCATAACTTTTAGCCATATCATTCACGGCCTTTTTTTTTATTAAGATTGAGTGTGAAATACATGAAATTTGATTAATGCTCACACAAGTGGAAGTTGAATTTTTTGCACATGGGAACATGTTTGATTAATTTTATTGGATTGCTTGGGAACCAAATTGGATCAATTGGTCTAGAGAAAAGCCACTTTTTAGTGAAAAAAGAAAGAAAAAGTAGTTGATTCCATTGGATTGAATCAGAATCAACTGTCCGGTTCTCGGTTGTAGGACCAAACTGTCTAGTCTCCAACCGATTCAACCTTGGAACCAGACTGGCCAAGAATTGATTACCCCTAGCAAGTGGCTGCGATGCTAGATGTCCTAGTCAACGTGTCAACGAACTACAGGCCCACTAACTCGGCAAATTTTGTAAGAACCATAGAAGAAAATATAGTGCAGTAAAATAACCCAATATCAGTCACGCAAAAAATATTACATGGTCTTGTTATTTAATCCCATGACAACAACCCCATGAGCTTAATTCAAATTGAGTTCGATTTATTTTCTAAATGATTAACCATCTAAGACTAAATCAAAGGTGTCCAACAAAACATTAAACCATAGGTACACTAACTAATTGAAACTAAACTAATTCCAAGATAATTCTGATACCAAATTCTAACAATTTTTCCATTTTTTATTTTCAAGACTTTTAATATTATTATTTTTTTATTATTTTCGTTTCCTTCTCTTCTTCTCGGTCCCTCCTGTGAATCAAATCTTCACTGAGATACTCCAAGAATTTCAGCATTACCTCAATCAAAGCAATTAACAACAAACATGCCCAGCGATTAAGAAATCATTAACATACAAACACCGCATCACGGCAAATTAGAACAGCACTTAGATGGGGCTTCACATGAATTCAGTCTTCACCGAAAAAGGAATGACCAGCAAAGGAATAGTGATGACAGCCCATATCCAGCACGTTCAAGGCATAACAACATGGTTATCTTTTGAAAAATTATCACCAATTCACCATAACAGTCGCCTAAGTCATCATACTTGTTCATATGATAAAAATGACATCATGACCAATCAAAATTGAGCTTCAATTAGATAATTCAAGAAATCCAAGTATCATTCTAGCATGATCAAACGTGACAATGGCTCTATTTCTTTCAAAATTGACATGTATTCTTAACACGCATCCATTGCCCACTCATTTTATGAAGCATGTGCAAGTATCAGCTACATGAATAAACGTCCGGGTTGCAAAACAGAACACGAAACGCATACCTTGATTATGAGTTAATATCAAATTAAAACTTCGGTTTAATCCCTGGCTTCGATCAATCGAATGGGTTTCTCTATCCAAAAAAAAATGCTGAGGTAAGAAATCATATTAATATAGATTCATCACATACCAGAGGGGTTTTGGTAGAAGGACTGAAGAAAAGCAAATGTTAAGCAAAGCCTCCTAGAAACTTGGTTTCACAAATCGCTAGACATCAATTTCCCTAAAGCAATCAATAATTCCTCAAAGAACTGCCGCTACTGCAATTTTTTTTTTCTTTTGGGGGGGAATTAAAATATTCAGGACCTCAAGCTTTCCAAATATGATCACACCATAAGGATAGCTAGGGAAAACTAAAACCAGAGAGAATAGGCAAAGGAGAATTCACTTGTACCGAATTGATCTTTCCTTACCAAGTTTACCTGGATATACCCGTCCTCAAACCTTTCAAGCTGAGAACAATGCGGATATGGAAAGAGCAGGAGTTTCGCCAGTTGCTGCTGTACAACCTCAACTTCGTGCTCACAGGGCCTTGAAACAGCTCAATAACAAATATGTGAATGGCAGACAGAAAAGGAGAATGAAAACAACGAAATGCAGAGAGTCCATAGTTAATGATTGTGGCCTTGTCAAGCACAGTCAGTGAGCTTCTATTTCGAGAGGGAAGCTCTCACTCGATCACCGGCCACACCTCATACACAGCGATGACACATCAGAGTGATATGGACAGGGGAAAATGAGAAATAATAGAGAAATCTGAGCATACAAGCAACTTCCAACACTGAACTCCGTTCGTATAGAAGACTCAACTCAAACCAGAGAAATCAAGACACAGTTTCCAACATGAGAATCATAACACCAATTCAATAAAAAATGAGCATCGTATTCTAACCAAATCAGTCACAGTGAGGTCTCAATAAGCCAAGAATGAGTTGAGTTGATGTATTACAACTTTCGGCTCAATGATCTAATAGAAACACATACGGATCTGGTTCCAGCATTTCATCAAACATGTGATATGCATTTCCATCAAGGAGTTTATACAAGAATATGAATCGACGATTCACTTTTATAACATCACAACAACATCGGAGCAAGCTTAAATCCTTAATAGAACCTCAACGTGGCCGATTTTCACACAAACAGTAACAATTTTACCTTGATGATGTGCGATTGCAGCCGCGATCAGCTATTTAACTTACGAAAAGGAGTCCCGGGCGTGTCGCCGATGATGATCGGACCTGACAAAGGAGGATTAAGTGAGTGCAAAGCACTTCGAGATCTCCGAACGACAAACAGAGCAGAATAGGGAGATGCGATCAGTGAAGCTCGGAAGCGGCTTCGATGGGCCGCGACTTCGGCATCTTTCTGTCAATACTTCGTTTCATCTCTCCGACCTGGCTGAGCTCAAAGCGACCAGAGGTGGTGGCGCCTCGGTCGACGGAGACTCGAATGTTTGCGGCAGCCGAAGATTGGACTGGAGTCGACGTCGTAGGTTCAATCGAGAGTATCCAGAAGAGTATTCTCGTTCTTGAAGTCTCGATGCTTCAGTGAAGAAAGTTCCGAGAGGGAGCAGAAATCTCTTTTTCGCTCGACTTGCTCTCCGGCGAAAAGTACTGGTGGACTGGTAGTGATGGTGATAGACCTGGAGCGCGGGGGGTGTAGCTTCGACTGGATTTCGGGAGCGATCGGTCGCTGGAATAGAAGAGCCAAGAAAGATGATCTGAACCGCAGCAGATTTTTTCAGAAGCTCGCCGGACGAATTCCTCGTAAAATTGAATTGAAATTTGAACTTGAATGATCTTGGTCTGGTGGAGCTTGAGGCATGATGGTGGATAAGAGCAATTTGGGCACCTTTTCTTTTTCTTTTTCATTTGTTATTTTGTTCATTTCATTTTTATATCCCCCTCTTCTTCTTCTTCTTTTTCACAAAAAAAAGCAATTTGTCAGCAAAAATCAGGTCTCCTGATTATACCAATTTTACAAATTTTAGGAGTTAATTGTGTTTTTTGAGAATTTCAGAATTCGGTTGTACTTAAAAATTTTATGATTTTTAGTGCACAAATCTCAATGAATTTCAATGACTACATTGACTACGGAAGGCAAATTTATTGCTAGGGGTAGTTATTGTGCTCAAGTTTCATGATAACTGTTAAAAAAAAAAATAAATGTTCCCAATAGGTTTGACAACAATAGCGCTACTAGATTGTCTTAAAATCTAACAATCTCGCGCTAAGCATAACCATATCTCGTGGTTGAGTTTGTGGACACCAGTAATTAAATAGCAGGTAGTTTTATTAAGTCCTTAGGTCAAATAAAAAAGATGAATTTTGAATGATTTTAGGTTAACTTTTATTTGCTGCACATTCTTTAATAATTATTTGTAAAACCACGATTTGTCTCTCTAAATCCACGAATCTCTCTCACGTCGAAACTTCATTCACTCAAATCTTCATCATCCACTCCATTTTACTTCAAATTTCTTCAAATCAAAGGCAAAATTCACTTCCCTTTCAATTCGATCTTCCTCAAAATCCAAACTTTCTCCTAAATCCATTATGTTCCATCCTAAACACTCAAAACCTAACCCTTTTATCACTTGAATCCTGTCTTTCCTCGGAGTATTCCGATCGAATACAGAGCTAGGAAGGGGGGAATCCATCGAATTGGGATCAATGACACAAAAAAAAAAGAAGAGGTTGAGTCGAGTCCTCCACGACTTGGGTTCAATGAATAGCACTTCCTGAACCAAGCCTCTTTCAATAGATATCAACAATTTGATACTGGAAGCATGTGAAAAGGCCGAAAGATAGACTTACAGTTCTATGATGTTCCAAATGGTTGCAGTGGATTTAGTTTTTATTTTCTAAAAATTGAGGAGATTCATGCGAATGCTATCAAGTGTTATATGTGGATGGGACTCTGATTATCATTCAAGGGTCTTGGATGATATTTTCTCAGATAATCCTCAAGACAATCTTGAGGATATTAACAAGAGAGATGACGTATATATTAATAGTGTTAGTTCATGATCTTAATGTTTGATATTCGAATGACATTATACGTGTTCTTCTTCATACGATTGCGATGTATTATTTCTCTCTCCCCATTTCTTTATTGAGTGCACATATTAAGTGAAAAAGTGCCATATTTGACATTTCTGATAAATAGAATAATCAATGATTCTTGAAAGAGGAGGTCATGTTTTAATTGGCAAAGATTGGCCTTGGTTTATTTGGGATGGTATTGTTACTCCTTCAATGTTTGGGAAAAGAATGAAATGGAGAAAAAGAAAGTTTGGGTGGAAAATGTTAGAAAACTTTAAAAAAATTTTGAGAAAAATAATACGTGTGAAATTTTAAAATTTTCTCCCATAATTTTCCTCCCCCATCTCAAACATTGTAGGACATGGAACTACCGTACATCCAATTCTGTTTTGGGCCTCTACGGTTCCATGAGTTATTTGTACTAAAATCTTAATTTGGGCTCAGAATGAAACATAACTCGTGGGCCTATTAGCTTTTGTTGGAATGACATTAAATTTTTTTGCAAGATCTAAATCAAGAAGGGAAAAAAGCATGGATTACAATAGAGTTGAAACATCAGTAGTGTCTACTAGATAACTTTTTCAATGGGCTGTACTCGTTAAAAAAAAAGCCGCAAGAAAATCACGACGAAAACCTACAAAATCTTTTCATTATATATATGAGCCTATTAGCAAATCTCCTCTTGAAATTTTATCAGTGTTTGGAAATTTGGTTATGCAATTCCTCAAGAGGTGGTAGAAGAGTGCACCGGTTTGATCAACATCATGCTCACTTCCTCTCATCTCCTTTTGAGGTTTGTTTCTTGTCGCATCTTCATTTAAATTGTATTTCTACTGCAACATTGGGACTGTCCTAAATAATGATGATGACGTAAGTATTGTCGACTTTAAAAATTTGCTTAAATTGTTGATTTAGAGACGTGAGGGCATGCGGGTCAGGCGATTATCTTCATTTTGCGGAATGGATTTAAGGTTCTTGTATTATATTTTGATATCGTATTTTTAAAGAAGTGTTGACAGAAAGCTTTTCGTGCCAAAATATATCTCATCAATAGATTTTGGTGTTGTAGCCAATGCACGGTCGTAGCAACAAGAGAGGACCATGAGGCGCTATTTAATGGCAATATGTGGCAGCAATCCTCGGCGTTCTCAGGTGATATTTATCATCTCATCATTTCTATTAATTTGCTCCTAACTTTTTATTTTTTTTTTAATGAAATTTGTATTAATAACACTATACTGCAAATCCGCTTTACATTGATTGTATTGAATTTTGAAGTTATTTCTCATGTAACAAACGAACATTTATTAGTATAGAAGTAAGTTGTTCTTTAAGTATAAATTGTGTGACCTTCCCGAGACTGATATTAAATACGTTCGAGGAAATTTGCTGGATTGCTAAACAAAGAATGATTTCTCTCGGTTGATGGGGCCTATGCCTAGCACGTACCCTTACAAGTCATACTAATCATAACTTAATTTTTCTAATTAATCATTTATTCAAGATCAGGCTAAAGAATCACTACTATCCTATTAGAAGCCAGTTAGAAAGTTGGGTAAAATGCGAGAGCGTAGGAACCAAAGATTCACGTGTCTTGGGACTTGAGTACGCTACATTGATTTAATACCCTTTCGATACCTTTCATAAAAACTTTTGCAAGTAGTATTTTCATTTTTTGTTTTCCTAAATCCTCTAATATGGAAGATGATAATGCATAGTGCTCTCGAGCAGTAAAAAATAAACAAGCAATCAATAATAAATATTAACCATAATAATAAATAAAAGCTGCAGGAAAAATAAAGAATCCAAACCGTACGGGTAAAATTTTATGAAAGCTTGTTATTAATGCTCATGACAGAACTCATGTGAGCAATAAATGGAAACTCAATATAAAATCTTCAAAATTAACCACCGCTAAAAAAAAAAAAAAAAAAAGAACACATATGAAAACGTGAGGTACTATATGAATGAATTATTTCTGTAAAATGAACTATGATATATGGAAATAAGAATCTAATTGATGCTATTCAAATGTAATGCAATCTGCTTCAATTCCCTTAAATGCGATCCTAGGTGAAATTTTCGATGGAGAAGCAATCCTAGATAAAATTAATGAAATTCTTAGAAGTAGTCTGAGGATATATAAAATTTGCTTCAGAACGGCAAATTCGAAATTCTAAGGGCCGGCGCGCGGCTTGACGCGGATGAGGTCCCGACTTCTCCTCCTCCTCCCTCGTCCTCCTCTATTCTCTCACTTCCGTCTGTGCGCGGAGAGGCACGGGGAGAGAGAAAAATGAGAAAATGAGAGTTTCTCGTTGTTTACTTCCGCGAGAAAATGAGAAATAAAAAAAGAGAATGTGCGGTGTAACTGTCGACCGGCAGCGTTTGGATTGGCCATGGTGTTTTGAGAGAATCGGCGATTTTTTGGACAGAGACGCCCCCGTGAGGGTACCGGAAGAGCCGGTGGACGGTTCTGTGGTCCGAGGAGATCGGCGCGTCCAAGTGATCGAACCGTCCGTCCCCCGTCCCCGCCACCCAGAAAAATGATCGGATCGCTTGGTCGTCGGTTTGTCACTGAAAGCTAAATAAAAAGGAAGTGCGAAGCAGGGTATGCCGAGGACAGGAACAACCACCACCATCATCATCGAGGAGGATCAATGCTGTTCTTATGCTGTGTTCAAAGCCCCCCACAAATCATTTTGTAAATCCCTATCCTTTCTTAGTGGCAGGCTTTCCAAAAGCCCTAGGTAACAGCACAGAAAACAAAATCAATAAGATGCCGGGATAGAAAAATAACTCCATTCCTGGTCAGCCTCCTGTCCCATCGATGCTAACCAACCACTCCTGGACCGGGCCTGAGCGAAACTGCAGGCCTTCAGTGACATATCTCTGGCCCACTGCAGTTGAACAACAAACCGGCCCGCTGATTGGCTTGCAAAGGCCTGCCGGTGTAATATCCTTCCCCCCAACTGGTTGTTTCACCCCCCGCCTGTTTTTCTAGACTTATTATGCACCGATGCTCTAGATGTAATTGTCTCAAACAATGGCTAAGTAATCAATAGTATGTCATCTTTCTCGATCAAAAAAAAAAAAAAAGAAATTCGACTTTCTCTCAACAAAGTAGCAAGAAAGAAAGAACATGGTTTTAAGGAAGGTCTATTTCCAAGAAGCAATTGGGAACCTATTGCTTATGATGTGTCATCATCCATTGGCAGCTCTACAACTGATGTCAATCTGGACGGTTTTTAAGTTATGTAATCATTTTAATCATTCAGCTCAAGAGAGTAGTGGCATCAAGTCATCAAACAAATCAATCAGTTGATCAAAAAAAGTAGTCACTGGAATCCTTTAAGTCAGAAGAGTCCAACGTCGGGATGTAACACAAGCCAGTATAATACGATGCCTTGCAAAGAGCACTTGAATGCCCAAGTCAGGGAAGACCCTTTTAGGACTCTAGAGAATTGGCAACATGGTGTACTAGACTTTCCGAGTGGATGTGGTGGTCATGAAATTTCTTTTCCTGATTCGAAAAAGTGCACTAATGACAGATTCATGGACACAAACTTCATGTTGAAGAATTCAGAAGGCCCCTGTTCATCAATTGATAGTGATACAAATAAAGTTGATAAATGTTGATGCTGGTGATGAGATTCAAAGCTCATTGGTGAAAGGATTGGACTAGGTATTGCTTTGATTAGGTCACTGGTTGAATAGATTCATGTCCTTATGTAGGTCCACATATTAGCTCAGGGAGCAAGACTCATGAATACATATATGTTGATCCTGTTGCTGCATTTTTTGTGACATTTGTCTAGTACTATGAGATTTGCTTTATCACAACTTTACCGCCTAATATGATGATGGCTAGCTAGCCACGTAAAAAGAAGTGCGTGTCTTCTGATAGAAAGTTATCTATGGCAATCCGAATGTAAGCACAATTGCAGTAGTTATTATAGGATGCAGTCAACGTTGTCTCATTGAATTGCATTTACTGTTTATTATGTCAGAAATTTTACCCCATTTTATCGTCTTTTAAATAGGCTCTTGTGGAGAGGTCTATCATGCTTGCTGGAATGGCAAGGTCAGTTTCAAATATTTCTAAATTCTTGCAAATCGAGAATTGTCATTGCATTAGTTACTTGAAGAGTTCCTTTATTTTCGGTTGTGAATTCCATTTGTCTGAACTTATGGAATGTGATTATATCTGTTGATCCTTTTATATGATTGCTTTTAAGCAAAAGATCTTGCTTGAATATGACGTCTTTCAGTCAAAAGAAATGACAGTCAGTACTACTTCAGTGTCCTTTCGGGCTAACGTTTTGGATTTTTAGACTAAGCAGCTAGTGTGTAATAGTGACATCAGATAGTATCAAAATTTGGCATTTCAACCTGGGTTGGTATCTGGCAAAAAAAAAAAAAAAAAAAACTGGGTTGGTAAAAAGAAGCTCCAGAATTGGTACCTTGACATACGCACATGACTTGTTGGACCGATGCCAACCATAATAACCAATCCCTCGCTGCTCATTCATGGCCTCGTCTTGCTACTTTCTCTTTTCTAATTTGGATAAGCAAAAGGAAGTTTTACTTTTGGCCCCCTTGCTACTCTGTTATTAGGTGCTGTTGAGATTCTGCTTCCATGTTTAGCTCTTCGGTAAAGAGTTGCAAGTTCTCTAGATGTAATCGAATCCTTATTGTGAAGACTGAAGATTTTTGTACAAATAGTCGCAATGAATATGCTGTTGCAAAGTCTTTTGTATATTGTTAGTCCGTGACTCAATCGAACCCCATTCATTTGGTAGAAGCACTTTAAACACTGGGTTGTTTAGGTTTATCGTTTTTATGGTTTTATATACTCTTAAGTATCAAGAAATGGAAAGAGAAGCAGCAGATGACTCTTTTTCTCTTTTTAACATTTTCCAAAGAATTTTATGCACTTATTATCAGTACTTTGCAATTTAGACATTACCTCTTGCAAAATACTTGGTGATGTGCTTTTAGTATTTAAAAATCTATAATGTATCATGAGACCTAAGAGAAATTGCAATGTATCTTTGAGTCTACATCTGGCTCGACTTGCAAGTTCACCAGGAGGTGGCTGTGAAGAAACTTTAGGATCAGGATCTCTCGGGTGCTCCTTTGGATATGTTCAGACGAGAAGTGAGCTATCAATAGTTGTTTCATTTGTGAATTTTATCTTCCAGTTCCTTTTTTTTTTTGCGAACATAATCTTCCAGATTTATTGAGAACTCAAAACTTGTACAGAATAAAACTTGGATGAACATTGTAAAGAAAGAATAGTGCGGCCAGATAATAGACATGAGTTTCACAGTAAGACTACCTTATCACACCACGCATTCTGCATTGTCAGAAATATTACAGGAGAAAAGGGGCAAAATGCTTTCCTGTTGCTTTGTTGATGTTGGCATTGAGTTGATGATTTGGTCTACTTTTTTTGGTGATCCATATAACGCCAAGACATTAAATTAATGTGCTTTACATAAGATCCGAATGACATGTAAAGTCTGATAGTTGAAAACTAAAGAGAAAGATATACGGATCACAAGTTCAGTTCAGTTTAGTTTATGCGTATCTGTATGTATTTTGGAAGCTGATGAATAAGTATGTTCAGTAATTGATTTGCTTTTTGAGCCAGAATAAAACTGAGGCCAAAGAAATGCTTTCCCCATTTATCCAGCAACTATAAGATCAATGAATATGCACCGTGCTTTTTGCTTCTGTGCCAAGGTTGCTAAAAATGCGTAGACAGTGTCATCAGAGTGTCATACTTTTCATGGGTTCCATGATCTGTCCACGTCTATGGAAATAGTTGTGCTCAACGATTAATTTGTTTGCTTAATTTGCTTATTTAGCAAGGAAAGAAACGAGGACTAATCAGACCAATGAGTCAACAAATGGTTTCCAATTTATCTAGGAAGATAACTGACCATGTGTCTTTTTCTTCTGTTCCAAGGTGCAGATGATCCGTAGACTGCATCATCCAAATGTTGTTGTTTTCATGGGTGTTGTGGCCCGTCCTCCACATCTGTCTATCATTATGGAGTTTCTTCCAAGGTACAATTTTTTGTACCTTAGAAAACCTTGGTAGTATGGGAACGGCATTGATTGTTTTTTGGGGGGATGCAGCTCATTTACCTACTGTTTAAGGGTGTTAGTATTTTGATGGTGTGCGACAATCTCATTTTGCTGTCTGATTTTTACTTCTGTTTACTTCTCCCGGGGAAGCTTGTATAGTATTATACATCGTCTTCACTGTCATATTGATGAGAAACACAAGAAAAAAATGGCACTTGATGTGGTATGAAATAATTGGTCTCCCTTCTCTTTGGAGTTGGAGATATAGAGATTTCCTTTTCTGAAATTGATATAAGTGCTTATTCAAATTTTACAGGCAAGGGGAATAAATTGCTTGCAAACAAGCGTCCCAGCAATATTTCATCGAGATTTGAAATCACCAAATCTTCTTGTTGACAAAAACTGGATTGTCAAAGTTCGTAAAACTTATTAATGTTGCCTAACACTTTTATTTTCATTCTTTCACTTCTTGAAATAGCAAATCAAGCTATTCTCTTGCACGCATATATTGATCTCCTAGGTGCGACTAACGTCTTGCTTGGCCTTTTTCTCTTTTTCTTGGACACTCTTTTCCCTGACATTGTGAGCGCCTTAGATATGCTCGATATTGGCTGGTATTAGCTTATTCTGGGATAACATGTGAACTTTATTTCTTGTTAGACTCTGACTTCTCATTCTCTCTTTTCACTGCCATGCATGAACTTACATTTGTATAGAACCCTGATGTGGATGATTCTTCATTACCAAACTTGCTGATGTGATGCAATTTCCATTAGAAATGTGCTCTGTGATTTTGATGTGAATGATGCAGTAAAATGTGCATTGCATCCTCACTAAAATTTATCACTGTGCAGGTCTGTGATTTAGGGTTGTCACACTTGAAGCATAATACTTTCTTGTCATCCAAGTCAACTACTGGAATGGTAAATTTGGAAGCTTTCTTGAAAATCATTCTTGAAGAGTTTTCAAGGATGGAGAGAGAAAGATATCCAACTATATTGAAATAGGGAAAGACATTTGGATGGTTTCTGCTGATATTTTTCAGTGAAGTTAAATGGACAATTAGCAACAAAAGAGGAAAAAAGAGAAAACAACTGGAAACGTTAGTTTTTGGTCATTTGGGAGCTAGAATTATATTCTAATGCAATCTTAAATAGTTGGCCAAGCAAGTACATAGTGTTTCAATTTGTGAAATCAGAAAACAGTTTGCCATAGCATTACCAAACAATGCCCTAAGAGTTTGAGTGACATGTTTTCCATATTTATTTTATACTTGGATTTGAAAGAAACCATTCTTGATGTTTCTAGATTTTGAGTTGTTCCTAATGTGAAGTTCTTGGTCGTGTCAGGCTGAGTGGATGGCACCAGAAGTTCTCTATAATGAATCATTGAATGAAAAGTGAGTTGTGCATATCTGATGTAGCTTCAGTTATTTTGTCTTAATTGATTAGCATTGCTGTGATCATAAGTTGCAATTATACTATCAGGCCTTGTGTTTTTCATTGCTTAAGCTGGAAAGCATTCTTCCGGGCCTACCCTTTTTGTCGATATTGGGATTTGGATGGACTTGAATAATGTCCTTCTGATTGATCCTATCACTCGCTAAGCTGTACATTATGCGATTATACAAATATATTGTGATCGAAAAGTTGTACCTCAAGCAAACTTTCTTTTCGACTGAACGTGTACATTGTGATGTCTAAAGAATAGGAGATACAAAATTGAGAAGATGGAACTTCATTCGATCAGAGACTTTGCTTGGATGTGACTGGCAGGGAAATACAGCTTTATAAGAGCTGTATAACTGATGTTATTCGCTCTATATATGTGCTGCTTACGATGATATAGTTAATCACAGCACTTCCTTTTCATAAGCTTAAGCTGTAGGAGCGACAAAAC
Organism: Eucalyptus caleyi; assembly: GCA_014182885.2. Lineage (NCBI taxonomy): Eukaryota > Viridiplantae > Streptophyta > Magnoliopsida > Myrtales > Myrtaceae > Eucalyptus > Eucalyptus caleyi. The sequence goes on from CM024467.2 coordinate 48,048,698, forward strand.
TATATTCGATGTTTCGTGGGTTGTGCAGACGCGACACTTTTAGTTTTGGAGTCGTTTTCTGGGAGCTTGCCACGTTGGGAGTACCCTGGACTGGGATGAACCCAATGCAGATTGTAGGTGCCGTAGGTTTTCAAAATCGCCGCCTCAAGATCCCCAAAGAAGTCGATCCCTTGGTAGGAATGATCATTTGGGAATGTTGGCAGTCGTAAGAAAAATTTGCAGCTACCAAATAGATTAATCAGTCTCGAGTTCCCACTTCAGTTCACGTAGCTTCACTTCGCCGGGGCTTACAAAGTGTTTCAGGGCTTTCGAAATTGCCGATGCTTTGGCTTTGAATCACAGAGGAGATGGTCACCGAGCGGGCACGACCGTCGGATCAGTGTTTCGTGGCAGTCACAGCACACGAAAGCTATGGCACCTTCCCCTGTTTCTGGGACGAACTACCGTTGATTTTTTAGCACGCCAGGAGCTGGCGCTGTCCAAACCAGGGGTAAAATCGCTTCTTCTTTTGAGTCCTCGAGGAAGTTACTATTAGACGCAAATTGCCTAATCCAAAGATCTCCATAACTAGAACAAGAATATGCATAATTGAGTAGAAAGATTAACGCACCTGTTTTAGGATCTATTGTTCTTGAAGCGGAAGCAGAAACACAATGTTCCACTTGCAAGTCCTTCTCCTCTATGCCCCTTAGGTGAGGATACATGTGAGAATTAGGGTTAGAGGAGAGACTTGAGTACTATTTATAGAGTTTCCAGCCAGTCCCTCTCATTATGGGCCAGGCTCAACTCGGCCTACACTAGCCAGCTCATATTAGACTAATTTTAAGAAACCTTCTATCTCACCTTAAACCAATCATGTTTTACGGTAACCGTAAAAACAGTAAATTACAATATCAATTAATTTAGTCAACATTAGGAAAATTCTTATAGTTACTGCCACCCACCTGGCAATGTTTCGATTCATGGCCAGGGGCTGAGTCCACGATGAACTGGGGTTTTGGATTTTGAGCTCTGAACACTAAATTGTTGCGGGCTTTCCAGATCTGCCAAAGTAACGAAGAGAGGAGTTCGAACGAGACTGAGGCGTGTTTAAGATTTGCTGACCCTGCCTCAAACCTGGTCAGTCCGTGAATGTCGATTCTGATATTGATTGGTGGGTTTTCCTAAATTTTGCTTTGTCGAGGGACACGGGAGGAAGAGATGCTCAGTGGTTTCTTGGATGTCGCCTACATAGTGCGCAGGTAGTCTCAGGTAGAATCTCTCTTTTGCACGAACTTTCCTTGGTCGCGAGTGCGTTTTGACATAGCTGTCAGGGAAAGATTGGTGGTGGTGATAATCGTCTTCCATCTCCGATCAGTAACAGCTGCCGTCAGATCTCTATCGCTGACCACTGCATTCTCGGCCGTGATGGAGCAAAGCGTCGACGCTCATCACTGCCACCATGGATCTTCTCTCATGCTCTTTCTCTCTCTCTCATCTAACACGTTGGAGATTCCTTTTAAGCTGATGACTCCCGCTCCGCGGGAGAATTCACAACAACAAGAACAACCACAATGCACTCTCTGAAGCTTGGTGCGTGCGCAAGAGCTGAGGAGCCGAGCGAAGCAAGAACACAATGTACAGACCGAGAAAATCACATGATTGTTCTGTATTGCCCTCAGTTGTTGTCTATTATTTCGTCTCAAATTCGTCCATTCTTCTCTAGCAATTTTTAGCTGCGTTTCTCATGTTTTATTCCTCGCCAATTGATAGGAATTCCTGTTTGTATAACACCTCACCCTTCATTCATACTAATTGCTGCTTTGTGTTGTGCTTGGTTGAGACTCCACTACAAAGGCGACGGATGCGCTGGAGTATCGTTTATGTCATGCTTGTGTACATCGTGCTTTATTTAGGTTGTCACCGTTAGCTTACACAATATTCATTTAAGGATGTGCCATTTGTTGAATTTGTAAACCTACCGAATTGTAGGCTTGCTGAATATGTCTATTCTTACTGTAGTGGCTCATATCTATTAAATTCATTGTTGTTTTCATTGTGCATGTTCAAAAATATGTTAATTTCTTGGCTATGAGTGTTGAACAAAAATATGTTGATTTCTTGGCTATGAATGTTGCGTATGTTCATGACGTGCTTTAGTCATGGTTATAAATGCTGTGTGTGACTTAAATTTGCTTGATTCATGGTCATGCCTGCTGTCCATATCCATTCATTTTTCAAACAACAATCACCAAGACTTGTTTATGTGTTATTTTAGTCATATGAGTTGAGATACGGAATCCATGTTAATCTTTGAGGGAGATAATCGTATTGTCATGCTTTAATTTGCTGAAATTAAACATGTGCCTGCTATACAAGCGTTGATGTTGTCCATTTGACTTCAAAACGTTCTCTTCTTAATCACGTGAGCCCATAGACACTCGCGGGAAGATTGTTTCAAGTCTATTTCTCACTAAAAAATTGTGAATTTTGGCCTTTAGTGTTCTGATTTTGTTCTGGATTTTGCTGAATTCGCTGTTTTAATCACAAGGTGTGCTAGTTTAGTACTCATTTCAGTGTGGTCTTGATTAGCCATGATAAGGTGACAATGTACACATGATGCAGATACTTGTTACTCTGTTATGCCCACGCTTATTGAAACAAGGAGAACAACTGGCACCAACTGATCCAAAGAGAAGGACTCGATTGTGAGATAACAACGAACACAGTGAAGAAAATAAACTGAGAATCAAACGAGCTAACGCAAGGACATGCATTGCAAACGCTATGTCTGCAGTTCGCCAACCAAACCCAATGATGAACGAAACAGCAGTGAACAACTAATTAGGATCGACATGCTGGGGTTCAGACATGCGTACATACCCAACCAATCAGTTTCTTGATTAGAGAAGATAACTTCCGGCTACAACTGAGTTGAGCGCGGTCGGAGTAAACTGTGGAATTTAGGTTCTCACATGGAAGACTCCAGGGATGACGGAGGACAGTGGAAGTGCTGCTCGTTCCTGCCTGAGTCTCCTCTGCTTCTGATGCGCAAGACTGAGAGAATGCATGTGAAAGCGAGAACGTGAGTGATCTTCGTGCACCTCCACCGATTCTCCCACTCCCTTCCATCTTTGTTCTTATATTCCTCATCCCACGACCTTCTCACGTTCCTCTCGTCCTTTTTTCACCGTTTCCTTTCCTATCTTTTACCATTTCCTCTTTCGCTCCTTCTTTACGGTGCTAGATTGGCGTCCTCCTTGTAAAACTGCCAAAACTGTTGCTTGGGTCGCGGCACCATTTGAGTTCTCGGGAAGAACGAATGGGCAGAGGAAGATCTGCAGACGAGGAATTTTGGTGTAAAAAACTGAGTTAGGAGATCCCTCATTTGTCTGGTGATGATGCAGGATTAAAAAAAAAAAAAAAAAACACAGAGAGAGAGAGAGAGAGAGAGAGAGAGAGAGAGAGAGAGCCTCGTTCCTTTTGCTGTCTGCCCGAGATCCCCAGCTCTCCCCTTCTAATTTCAGTCCAACTCCTATCCATTCTTTCCCCTTTTAATTGCATGAAATTTGATCATTCCCTTGTCAATTTCAGCATCCCCATCATCTCAAAAAATGCCTTGATTACTGCTTTGCTTAAAATGGTCCGAGGTGGCAAGAAATGGAGTCATATTTATTTGGCATGATTAAATGACATTTCAGTCAAAGAAATAGAGGGAACATAAAGTGCCTGAAGTTGGAGAGAGAGAGAGAGTAGAGAAGGGGACCGAACTCGTGGGCTCAACTTTAAATTAGGGAATGGGCCTAGACTTGGCATGAATGTAGGGCCGTCTATCGGGTTGATTTGAAAGGAGTTCACAATCGGCCTCGTGCTTCACTTGATGCAAATGCATTAGTCTAAACCTATATGTTCTAAATGTCTAAATGAAATAAAGCATATGAAAAGCATGATCATATGATGCCGATATTTTTGGTACTTTTTGTGGCACCCCGAACCCTTCGTAGGTCGCCACAAGCACCAACGTTACACCTTATTACCTTTCTTCTTAGAAGAGGCGTCGTAATTAGTAGACACATTTTTTTTTTTAAAACGGTCCCAGCGTGACTCATTAGCGGAAGCTAAATAAAACATCACCATCTCTCCCTCCAACAACCATGATACAAATACACACCACTAATTATCATGATTAAAAGACGAGCCACGACACTTATTTACATATATTTTCAAGATGGGCTTTCTTTGGGTCGGTACATCAAAAGGAAAAGCTAGGACTCAGCCACGTCCGGCCTAAAACCCCAAAAAGAACCCTCGACCTGCTACAACTAACGTGCACAATCCCCATCACAAGTGTCGGCTAACTATCCCAAAAATCCAGCTCCTACTCGTCACGCACGGGCCCTCACACCCAACCCGGTGCATCAGGCGGTGGCGGCGGCAACATCCCATGCATCACACCGTCGCGACGAATGTGGACGGATATGAACTCCTGGATAACCGGGCCCCCAGCCAGGCCTACATCGTACATGACTAAACAGCGCACTCGAATATACGTCAATTCAGGAACAGAGGGACAGCCAAACTCCTCGCACTCGACCTCTACATCGGATGGCAGGCCGTAAAACACACCCCGCGTGACGGCAGGGAGCGTCATGCTGCTAATCTGAAATGTTGGTCCCCAAAGGAGTGAGTACAACCACTCAGCAGGTAAAGGAATCCAATAACCACTCAATGCATCATACATACAATCACAACATTATACATGCCATTCATGCATCCATGTGTACTTACCTTGATGCCATGCATATACCATCATGCATCATCATCACAATCATATCATATACATGTCATCATGCCATGGGTGATCATCATCATATCATATCATATCATCATACCATAGGTGATTATCATCATATCATAGCATGTCATCATGCCATAGGTGATCATCATCATATCATATCATGTCATCATGCCATAGGTGATCATCATCATATCACATCATACATCATCATCATCATCATCATCATGCATAACATCATATCATCATGACATCACCATATCATACACATGTCATCGTCATCATATCATGCATGGTTCAATTTCCACTTTTAACTTTCAATTCGATCACCACATCACCCTTCCTCGAATCATCAATTTCATCCTATACAGTACACTCGCACCCCATCTTGGCATCGCGAGAAAAACCTCCGGCATTCAACCATTCAAGGCCACCGGGCATCCGACACCCCCACATCCCGGGCATCTCGCATCCCAACTGGCATCACGAGGCATCCCCTCAGGCAAAGACCTCCGAGGCTTCCGGCACCCAACCATTCCGAGCATCCTGAAACTCCCAGGGCCATCCGGCAATGTATCTCTATACATTCCGGGCATCCGGCACCCCCCCATCCCGGACATCCCGATACTCCCAGGGCATTATCATCCGCCACAACAATCTCCTCATTTAACATTATTCATGTTCACCAACTTCGGTCTCAATTTAGCATGGCATATGATGTAATGGCAACCAAAAATTTATGTTCAGCATTGAATTCACACGTGCATCTCCATTCATTGTCATGCATACATCAAGACCTTATCATACATGCAACATGGTACAATTATTCATAAAATAAAATTTATGGAACTTGTGCCAATTAAAATAATCCATTTATCATGCCCTTTTTGCATTTATTTAAATTCCAGCTTGTGCCACTTTCAAAAATATTAAATTTAAATATCCGTATGATTTTTAAAAAATCATAAAATTAAGGCAAGTGATAGACAAGATAATAGGATAATGATTTCATGTGAAATACATGGCCAAATATAATTTCACACAAATCCATAATTCACACAAAACAGCATGTAATTTTCGGATGAAATCAGAATGCACAGTTTCCGAAATAATTTGATTAAAATATCCATACGACCTCCAAAAATTACGAAATATTACCAAGTTATAGCCAAGATACTAAAGTACATTTTTCATGAAGACTTCCAAGCCAAATTCTTTTTAGATTAATTTATACAGTCACACGAAGCTTCTGGATCTAACACCGAATCGTCCAGTGCATGCTTCTCCGAAATACTGAGTCTTCACCAACCTATTCTTCTTCGTTTCCTCTGAAATTTAGATATGTTTTACATAAATATGTTCTCTACAAGTTTCATGAAGAGATCTAAGTCAAATATCCAGATTATAGTCGTCATTTAGGTCCATGAAGTCTCGGGTGTCCTGTACCACGTCTCCAGAATTTCCGTCTTCAAGATTAAGTCGATATACCAGGTTATACTTGTTAATTTTGCTTCAAATTTGATTATGTTGTATTTTATGATGTCCCCTACAACTTTCATGAAGAAATCGAAGAGATATTCTTAGTACAAATCAACTTGCAACCACAAATCCATCAAAAGGTCAGTGAAATCGTTCCAGATCTGAGGTCTCCGTAGGATGAGAGTTTAACCCCTTAAATATCCATAATTTTCCACAAAATTTTAGTATGTTGTAGTTTAAGATGTTAGCTACAACTTTCATGAAGATATCAAAGCCAAAATCGAACTCAAAACATGCATACAAGCTCTCACAAAGTTCTGACTCAAACTGTTCATGCGAAAACAGCATGCATCTCAAGTATCAAACACCTTAGCTTCACTCCCATGCCTCCAAACATCCTAAATTTCAACCAAACATGCAAAACATTGATGCAAGAGTAGAAAGTGAACTCCCAACTTGCCTCTAGACTGAATGAACGACGGCACACGGCGGCGAATCGGGCGGCACACGGCGGCGAACGGTGGCGACTCCTTCTTCTCCCCCTCGGCCGCACCCTCTCCCTCTCTCTCGCACGGTTCTCTCTCTCTCTCTCTCTCTCCCTCTCTCTCTTGGCCGAATCATCCGGCCACCTCTCTCTCTCTCTTTTTGTTTCCCCAAACCCCCATCATTTGCAATCATCACATGCCTCTCCAATGGCCAATGCATGGCATCTCCCCTTTGCTACTTGTCACAACACATGCATGGGCTTGGGCTTTGGGAGCAATTGGGCCAGCAAATGGGCTGGCCATTTCTCCCTCCCCCTCACTCGGTCGACGCCACTCCATGGGCCTCAATGGGCCGGCGACAGCAGCCCCTTTCGCGGGCCTAATTGGGCCGACTAGCTTGGCCCATCAAGGCTTAGGCCAATGGGCCTAAGGCCCAACCTAAATAAAATTAAATTTTCCCCTTTTTATAATTTCTTCTATAAATTTTAAATTTTAAATTCCACATGGCCAAAGTCTTGTGACATTTTATTTATAGGAATTTAATCCATAAAGTGCATGGCCAAGCATAGATTATTATCATTAATCTATCAAATTTAAAATCTCATAAACACAAGCACAAATCACCTAATCTTAAAAGAGACTAATGGCTAAAGCATAAACCATAGGTAATTTCATTACCTAATTAGAGGCTTTAACACACCTTATAACTTGACTTTGAATTTTGGGATGCCACACTTTTCCCATCTATATATTGTGAACTCAAGTTGAACGGTAGATAACTAAATCCATTTCCTTTGCTATCTTTTACTATTTCCTCTTTTGGTCCTTCTTTACAATGCTGATTGGCGTTCTCCTTTCAAAATTGCCGAATTGCTGGCTTTTGTCACGGCAGTATTTGTGCTCGCATGAAGAATGAATAGGTGGAGGAAGATCTGCAGACGAGGAATTTTGGTGTAAAACTAAGTGAGGAGATCCTCATTTGTCTGGTGATGCTCCCGGATTTAAGAAAACGTCTGGGCCTTCTGCCCAGGATCTCCAGCTCCCTCCTTCTAATTTCAGTCAAGCCCTTATTCATTCTTTCCGAATTAGGTGCAATCGGGTCTCTTTGTCGAAAATCGTCAATTGTATCCATTGAAAAGTTTAACACATGTAAGTAGAGATATAACATTTGTATAATTAAAGCTTGAAACACATGGTAAAGAGTTTTAATTTGTGAATACTATCTTTTTCACGTATAAACTGTAATTGTAAATCCATACAAAAAGATATTGTGAATCTCATTTAAACGCCGTTTGCAGTTTATAAACAAACAATTTTGCAAGTAACTTGCCTAACTACTATATGAGGAATAATGAGATAATTACTAAATCAATCCTAAATCTATTGTACAAATGCCTAATTTAATCTTAAACTTTCCAATTTTATCAAAGACAATCCAAACCTTTGTCCGAAATTTCAATATAATTCTTTAGGCCAATTGCAGCTAAAAATTACTAATGTGGCATTTAGTCATTGATGGCCCCTCTAACATGTGTACAACTTCATCAAAATGACGTCCTATGTGGACTGCTCAGTCAGTAATTTCCAACAACAATTGGCCTAAAAGCTTTCAAATTCACACAGAGTACTAAATTAACAAAATTGAAAATTTTAGAACTAAAGTAACATATTATACAATAGATTTAAGATATACTTGGTAATTTTCCCGAGGAATTTGTTTGAAAGGCTATCAAATCAGCCAATTATCGGGTTCAATTCGAAAAGATGTCGAATATCACAAGTAACACTAGTATACACTAACGATCTTGATAAGTCTTTCCATGTTGTAGCAAGAGAGGACTCATGGCAATACAAAATTGGTTTAACTTAAAAGAGTTGCGCTTGTGATTTTCTGTTTCCTAATTGAGCTTCTTGCTTCTCCGTTAACTTGAAAATGATCAATCGGAACTTTATGCTAGAAGGAGTATAACACTTAGTTTGCTTCTGACACCATGTAATTTCAAGAGACTCATTCGAGAAGAACTAATTCCTTGCAAATCTCTTTAGTGTCTAAATTCGTTAATGATATTTGGACACGATGTGTTCAGGTAAATTTAGGGAATGGTGAAGAACTTAAAGTAGAACCAAATTAATTCACCTGTCAATCTAGAAAAAAATAGATGCGATTCAAATGGGCCTCCTCTTATTTTTATATGGCTAAACGTGTAGCCCAATCGCCCTAGAACTTGTGGTCTTGGCCACATTGTTCAACCTGCCTAGAAACTAGCAAGAATTGTGGCTCCTTTCAGACGGCAAGACAATGAAAAGGACTTTTCTTTGTTTGGCCAAAAAGGATGCGATTCAGTGACCACGTGTGCGGCTTAGATGGTGAGAGAATTTGCTTCTCTTGTTTTAGTCTCGAGTTCAAGTTTTGTTGAGAGCATCCTAAGAATAAAATCCTGAATGCACCAAAATGATATGGGCGCCTTTAAGATAGTGTGGGAAGGAGAACCAATTAAAATGTGCGAAAGCTTACTCAAACACTACCTAATTGTTTAAAAAATGAATTAAATCCTTGTAGCTTTTGGATTTACAATTTGAGGTCGCAACCTTGTATAAAAAAATGTGATAGACTTGGGAAGACGAACAATTGGGGTTTTGGGATGGTGAGGGTAATGGCAGCGGTGGCGTTCTGTTGGTGGTGATCGATTGTTTCGGGGGTGGAGGCTATGTCTAGTAGGTGAGATAGTAGTTGCGCTAGAGATGGCGAAATTCGGTGGTGGTTGTCGCGACCTAACCCCTTCTATATGGAGAGGGAAATTAGGCTTAGGAGTATTGCCAACTTTGGACCAACGGCCTTCCATTGACTCGGGCTCTCCCAACTCATATCTCACGCGACATTGAGCGTTTTAATTTTAATCAATTAATCTTATATGAATTTCAACTAAGGAGCTACCACTAGCCCTTACTGATGTAGCTAGTATAAGCACCCTCGCACCTAGAGGGGGTGAATAGGTGTAAAAATAATTTCTCAAGATATCACAGCAATACTAAGCAGACGATAGAAAGGAAGTACTCTTTTACTTAACCAAAATGAATTACGATCAAAGTAAAGTAAAGAGTAGGGAAAAGAAGATTAAACACAAGGTTTATAGTGGTTCGGCTTATCCCAAGCCTACGTCCACTCTTCCGCACTGACAACCTCTCGGCTGGATTCCACTATGAACAAAAGAGATGTTACAGCACAGCTTTTCCTTGATTCCACAGTGTAGATGTTCTACCACACTTCCTCAAGGTTTCTCACAAATATAAACTCTCTTTTGCGTACAAGATTTCGCTCAAATGAATTGACTAAACAACAAAGAGATTCAGACTTTGGAATTCTTCTATCGCGCACTTCTTGAATAACTTAGAACGTCTTCCTTATATACTCCTTTACGCCATCATACCCGTTGGCACTTTCTAAAGGAATTCCTCCAATCTACCCGTTGGACGGAATCAATTAGGAAGATCATTCGAGCTATTAAAGGAACATGTCGATAGCCCATCAATCATGTTCGCCCATACAATCAGGATCTCGGTTTCCATAAGTAGAACCTTCCGTGGATATTTCGCCAATCATCGGATCCTTAATCTTTGAATCAATCTCGATCAATTAAAAAGGATTCCGTTATGTCATATCCAGCCAAGAGATCTTCCCAGTCAATAAGGTCATATCCTTAATAAAACATCCAGTTCTGGATAGCCTTTCTTCAACGGATTAGAAACTGTCAATGAGGATAGACTTTGAATCTTGAGTCTGGCTGTCCGGAGGTCTTCAGACTTTAGACAACAGAGTCTGCAAACCTTCAGACTAGACTGATGGAAACGTTTTGTCAGCTTTAAAACATTTCAAGAGAATTTCTCCAACAATCTCCCCCTTTTTGATGGCGACAAAACTTTCCTGCAGATTTGGATCACTTTGACCCGCAAAAGATTTCTCAAACAAATATACATATCTTATAAAGATAAATGGCTACAAGAATAACACTAGAATCTGCAACCACAGAAAATAGGTTAATCTTGAATATGATAAAGCCATCCATAAGATATCAATATCAGTCAATAGCAGTCAAATCCAAATTCAAATCCAAACACAAGAAATAAAGTCAAACATCAAAACAATCCAAATCAAACAATCCCAAACGATTAAAAATTCAAAGTTTGATTCAAATCTTGCACTTCTCCCCCTTTTTGTCAGCATTAAAAAGGTTGAGATGAAAATGGAATAAAGTCAAGATTGCTTGGGAACGCGGACAAGCTGGAAATCTCCCATGGACTGAACGATCCCTTCTAGCCTTTTCAAGTCTTCCTTCAGTTGTGCAACCTCCTCACCCTTAGCATTAGCTTGAATCTGAACAGGGAGGGCTTGGATATGATCTTTCAAGGAACCTGAAGAAACTTGACCTGCATTCTGCAAGTTTTGAATCTCGCATCCCAGAGCATAGATTTGACCGCGCATTTCCAAGAGAATATCTATAATTCTGCGAAAATCTGTTGAGCTGTCGGTCTGCGTACTGGCTTCAGCACGATCTGCAGACGATGGCATATCAGAATAATCATGCAGATTTGGCGATGAAGCATCATGTTCTTCTTCAGGAAAATGAGAGGCATGAATATCTTCTGGATCGGCTGGAGAGCGGCTGACTCCCTCACTGGTAGCAACTGACATCCCTCTTTTCTCATTATCTCCCCCTGTTTCTATGCCTTCAGGTGGAGAAGAGTGTTTTTCAGGCTCTCCTTCCTCTTGATTCATTCTCTCTTCTTCTTCTTCAAGTCGTTCCTCCTCTGCTCCTTTTTCACCAACTTCTCTTTTTTCTTCTTTTTCTTCTTCTTCTCTCTCTTCTTCTTCTTTTTCTTGTTCTTCTCTTTCCTCTCCTTCTGTCTCATGTTGTTCCATTGACTCTGGAACAGTACGACTTAGCTTCTTTAAAGCTATGGCAGAAATGGTAAGGTCTTCATCATCTTCATCTTCCACGATGAGAGCTCTTCTTTTCTTAGATGAAGCAACCATGGGTTCCTTCCCTTTTCTTTTCGATACAGAAGAGGTTTGACGAGACTTTACAAGAGTCTTCTCCTTAAATTTCTCCAACGCCTTGCTTAGCTCCTTCAGACGCATCTTGGTCACCATTTTCAGTCCTACCACCATATGATCACACGGTCGAGCACAAAGAATTTGTGGAGGCTGAATGTTCAGATGTCTGAATAACTTCGTCATAAGACTTGGATAAGGAAGTTGACCTCTGTCCTTTACCACTGCTCTATACATGTGGAACATAACAGTGTGAGGAAGAGAAAACTTTTTCCTAGTGAGGATGGCATACATCAGCTTTGCCTCTGAACTTGAAACATCAATCTTGGAAGTTGATTTCGGTCTGAGGCAATTGATCACAATCTTGTGAAGTAGAATATTGAACGCACTCATCCTTAGGTAGGAAATCTTTTCCTCTGTTCTCCTGTCCTTAACAAGTTCCAATGTAGCACGAGCAATAGAAACTTTGATCGGTTGATATCTTCCTCTCTCAACCCCTAACACATCTGCCAGCATATCCATATCCACTACAAAGTCTTGATCTTTGACGCTGAAAGAGAATCTATTCGCATCCAGGAAACTAAGATTCGAATAGAAATAAGCAAGTTAATTCGGCGTAAGCTTCGTGGTGTCGTAATGTAACCGCTCAAGTTGAAGAGAACTAAACTTTTCTCTCAAGTTGACATTTACAGCATCAAGGAAATCAAAATCCACACTCCTAGGGTTTATCACCCCGCGCTTCAGCAATTTTGAGTATAGATCCTTCTATTCCTTCGATCTAAACAACTCTCCCCTTTTTCCTCGATTTTCCGCCGCAATACCCATCCTCGGTTGAAATTGACTGTACAATTTGTCATCATCATTCCCATATTTCGGATTAAATCCCCAATCACGAGGATCACTTGGGATATTTGCAAGGGATTCTTCTGCCACCCATTTACGAGCAATTCCCAAACTTTCCATTTTCCTCAAAAAGATATATTCATTCCCATATCATTTATCTTTAAGAAAATCATCGACGTAGTTCAATGGAGTACCAGTCCCTTTTAGAGCACGATAAAGCTTATAAATAAAAGAGGGTATTTGAACTCTTACTGGATCTGCGTCTTCAATGATTTCTTCCTTTTGTTGATGACCAACATTTTGAGGACTAGATGGTGGAGAATGACGCTACTAAGAATGTTGTGGGCTCTGTTGCTGATTTGGAGACACTTCTTCCTCGGTGAGATCGAAGTGAGTAGGCCCCTCACTCATTCTTCGTGGTCCCCTGCTTGCGATCCTCGAAGACTTTCTTGAAGACGACATCTTTCTCACTCTTTGAAAGATTCCTTGCTTGACTTTCCCAAGAAAGATTACAACTTTTTCGAAGATTAGCAAGAGAAGAAAATAGGAATGGAAGATCGGTGCTTTTTAGGGTTTTTGGAGAGTAAAGCGAAGAAGAAGCAACAATGCATAATCGGTTAAAAAGGGGCATACGGAACATCATAAAGGAAGGTGAAAAGATACATTTTCAAAATAACTGCCTTTTTTCCGAGAAAATAGTCATTTTAAAAATAACTTCTTTTTCAAAAGGAAACGTTGCAATAATCACGTCAATTAAAGATAGCAATAATCAAACATAGTTGATAATCGTACATTTTCAAGATGCGATTCGAGAGAGAGAATAACTTACAGTCAAGGTCTTGTTTGCCTGAGTCTGAGAGTCTCTAGACTTTAACTTCTTCAAACCTTAAAATGTTGAGTCTGGAACAAATAATTTCAAATTGATTTTTCTCCAAAGGCTTTGTGAATATATCCGCCAGTTGGTTCTTTAAATCAACATACTGAATCGAAACTTCTCCATTTTGAACATGATCTCTAATGAAGTGATGTCGAATCTCTATATGTTTTGCTCTTGAGTGAAGAATTGGATTTTTGGTAAGATTGATTGCACTGGTGTTGTCGCAGTTAATCTCCATGCATGAATCTTCAATTCCAAAGTCTCTTAGCTGTTGTTTTATCCACAGAATTTGTGAACAACAACTTCCAAGAGCTACATACTCTGCTTCTGCTGTAGAGAGAGCTACTGTACTCTGCTTCCTTGAAAACCAAGACACCGTCCTACCTCCAAGTAGTTGACAGGTACCCGAGGTGCTCTTTCTATCAACTCTACAACCTGTTAAGTCTGCATCTGAGTATCCAAGAAGAGTAAAATCTCCATTTTTAGGATACCATAGGCCGATACTTGAAGTTGAAGCAATATATTTGATAATACGCTTTGCAGCATTTAAATGAGATTCTTTAGGGTCTGCTTGAAATCTGGCACAAATGCAAACACTAAACAAAATGTCAGGTCTAGAAGCAGTAAGATAAAGAAGTGAGCCAATGATACTCCTGTATAGCTTCTGGTCGACTTTCTTTCCTTCTTCATCTTTGTCTATCTTCAAGGAACTTGACATTGGAATGTCAACCTTTTTGCAATTGTCCAGTCCAAACTTTTTGACAAGATCAATAGCATATTTTTCTTGATGAATAAAAGTTCATTCCTTCAGTTGTTTCACTTGAAGCCCGAGAAAGAAGGTTAACTCACCCATCATGCTCATTTCAAATTCATCCTGCATAGTCTTAGAGAATTTCTTGCACAGACTTTCATTAGGAGATCCGAAAATAATATCATCCACATATATTTGAACTACCACAAAACTTTTGCTTTCTCTTTTAATAAACAGAGTAGTGTCTACTTTACCTTTCATAAAACCGTTTTGAATTAAAAACTTACTCAGCCTGTCGTACCAAGCTTGAGGTGCTTGTTTTAAGCCATATAAAGCCTTTTTGAGTCTGAATACTGAGTCTGATTTCCTTGGGTCTTCAAACCCAGGTGGTTGTTCCACATAGACTTCCTCATGGATGAATCCATTTAGGAAAGCACTTTTGACGTCCATTTGGAATAACTTGAAATTTTTATGACAAGCAAATGCAAGTAATAAACGAATTGCTTCTAACCTTGCTATTGGTACGTAAGTCTCGTCATAGTCTATCCCTTCTTCTTGCGTGTATCCCTTGGCCACGAGTCTTGCTTTGTTTCTTACGACCTTGCCTTTCTCGTCCATCTTGTTTCTGAAAACCCATTCAGCTCCAATAACAGATTTACCTTTTGGTTTATGAGTCAATTCCCAAACATCATTGATATTAAATTGTCTAAGCTCTTCTTGCATGGCTTCAATCCAGCTTTCATCAGATAAAGCTTCATCTATACTTTTGGGTTCTATTTCAGAAATAAGAGTCATAGCACTAGACTCTTCGCGCCTTTTGGATCTTGTGCGAATTCCTTCATTAATGTCGCCAATGATAAGATCTTTGGGATGACTGGACTTATGCTTCCAGTTGCTATTTAATTTGTCAGATTGATGATCACTTCCTTCACTTGAATCTTCAACAGTCACTTGCTGCTGATCCTTCAAAGTCTGAGCTGCTTCTTGAGATTTAGACTTTGTAGAGTCTGGAGCAAGTTCAGGTTCTTCAAGATGAGTCTGAATAGATTCATTTTGTATAGAATCCTGGAATTTGACATTCATTGATTCTTCCACAATTTGAGTCTTCTTGTTGTAGACTCTGTAGGCTTTGCTTGTGGTTTAATATCCAAGGAAGATGCCTTCATCTGACTTTTCTTCAAACTTGCCAACTCGATCATTTGCATTTTTCAGTATAAAACATTTGCATCCAAACACATGAAAATATGAAACAATAGGCTTCTTTTCTTTGAATTGTTCATAGGGGGTTTTTTCTAGAATGGGCCTTAGAAAAACTCTATTGATAATATAACAAGCTGTAGAAACTGCTTCAGCCCAAAATCGTAAAGAGATGTTGCTTTCAATCAAAAGAGTTCTAGCCATTTCTTGAAGCGATCTATTCTTTCTTTCCACAACTCCATTTTGCTCTGGAGTATATGGAGAGGAGAACAAATGCTGAAAACCAGATTCATTACAAAATTTTGTAAAGTCTTGATTTTCGAATTCACCTCCATGATATGTTCTTATATTTGAAATAACATATCCTTTTTCGTTTTGAACCTTTTTAGAAAAATTTTCAAAGTAAGAGAAAGTTTCAGACTACTTGCCAGAAATATACCCAAGTAAATCGTGAGTAATCATCCACGATTACTATGCAATATTTCTTACCTCCAATGCTCTGTGTTCTGGTTGGTCCAAAAAGATCCATATGCAGAAGCTACAGTACACAGTTAGTTGAAACTTGATTTATTGGTTTAAAGGAATTTCTTACCTGTTTTCTCAATATGCATGGTGTACATAGATCAGACTTTTGGTATGATAAATTGGGTAGACCACGAACAAGTTTCTTTGCTGAAATTTTGGCTATCTGCTTCATATTGATGTGTCCAAGCTTTCTGTGCCATAAGCTTGCTTCGTCGTGGATTGAAATTAGACATTGGGATTCATCTGGTTTCACATCTAAGAGGTAGATATTTCCATGTCTTCGACCCATAAATGACTGAGTAGAGTCTTTACTGGTTCCTGAACATATACCCTCTTGAAAGTAGATTTTGAAACCGGTATCACATAGCTAACTGACACTGAGCAGATTGTAGTTGAGTCCTTCAACTAAAGAAACATTGCTTATTGTGAGGTTTCCAATCTTCACAGTTCCAAATCCCACAATTTTTCCTTTGTTGTTTCCTCCAAATGAGACTTTTTCACCATTCACTCGAACAAGCTTTATGAAGCAATTTGAGTCTCCTGTCATATGTCTTGAGCATCCACTATCCAGATGCCATTTTACCTTTTTCTTGATAGTGACCTGCATTTAAAGAAGAAACTCAAGCTTTCTTTGGTACCCATATTTTCTTGGGTCCGTTGGTGTTAGTATTATATGTTGTATTTGCCCATACTTTCTTAACAGGTTTCCAAACCACGGGACATTCTTTTTCAAAATGATCTGCACTATTGCACTTTGAACATCTGAGAGCATTGCGACCTACATTGGTTTTACAAAAGTCCTTTTAAAATGATTTTTGTAAACATCTCTTGTGGGTCTTTGTTTGATTATTTCCTTCACTTTATGAAAATCAATTAAAGGAATAGTTTCAGAAGTCATTCCCAAACCAGATTTATTAAATAAGGTCTTTGAATAGAAAGTATTTTTTTCTAGTTTCTCGAGATCCTATTGAAAATCTTTTGGAAATATTTGAGATATCATTTTTCAAGAATGCATTTTCTTTTGAAAGATTATCTTTACTTTTTGTAAGAGAAGAAACATTCATATCTAAACATTTCACATTTTCTTTCAAAACATTTTCTTGTTGTTTTAAAACAGAGTTTTCCTCTTTGAGTTCGGAAATCTTTTTAAGAGAAGTCTTAAGACTAAAACACAACTCATCAATGTATTTAGAAACTTTAATAGGGATTTTGAAGTTACTCACCTCAAATTCACTGTTTGAATCTGAGTCTGTCTCGGAGTTTGAATCTGAATCCGATTGTGCCATCAGACATATGTTGGCATAATCATCATCACTTTCTTCACATTCTGTATCACTCCAGATTTCTGCTTTAAGAGCCTTTCGATACTTTTCAGCTTTTCCTTTCTTCTTCCTTAGAAGAGGACAGTTGGGTCTGATGTGTCCCTTTTTCTTACATTCAAAGCAGACTACATCTTTATTTGATTCATCATCTTCAACAGACTTGGTCTGTTGCTTTTGATAACTTTTTTTCTTTGGATTGAATCTTCTTCATTTTCTGTTCAGTTTTCTGAATCTTCTTATCATGAGAGCAAGCTCCTCATCGTCCATATCATCTTTAGAATCTGCAGCATCAGAATCATCATTGGATTTTAATGCAATGGATTTCTTACCTTTAGGGTCTTCGTCTTCATTGATTCGTTCCACTTCATAAGACTGAAGAGTTCCAACCAACTCATCAACAGATAGTGGCATGATTCTTTGGGTCTCTCTGATTGAGGTCTTTATGTGATTCCAATCCTTGGAGAGTCCACGTAGTAGCTTGTTTACCTTCATGGGATCTGAAATTAGTTGACCTTGATTTTCAAGACCATTCACGATATCTATAAAACGACTAAACATGTCAGTTATAGATTTTCCCGATTTCATTCTGAAGGCTTCGTATTGACCGAGGAGAATGTTGATTCTGGTCTCTTTCACTCGATCGGTTCCTTCATAGGTAATATGTAATCTATCCCAGACTTCTTTTGCTGTATCACAAGAAGATATTATGTTATATTCAGTAGGTGATAAAGCACAATATAAAGAATAAATTACTTTTGCATCAAGAGCTTGTCTCTTGATTATTTCTTCCTGAGTCATTTGACTAGACTCCACAGCATCTTTTCCTCTTTCTGAAATAAGTGCAGCTTTAGGAATGATTCCTCTTTCTACAACATCCCATTCTAGAGGATCCTTTGATCTTAGAAACGCCTTTATTTTGTTTTTTCATATGTTGTAATCCTTTCCATCAAAGTAAGGCGGTCTGGTATTGCTTTGCCCTTCTACCAGCCCTGGAGCCAACATACTAGCCATGGATCTTTAACTCTGAAGTAAAATACTTCAAACAAAGTGAGTACACAGGCTCTGATACCAATTGATGTAGCTAGTATAAGCACCTAGAGGAGGGTGAATAGGTATAAAAACAATTTCTCAAGATACCACAGCAATACTAAGCAGACGATAGAAAGGAAGTACTCTTTTGCTTAACCAAAATGAATTACGATCAAAGTAAAGTAAAGAGTAGGGAAAAGAAGATTAAACACAAGGTTTATAGTGGTTCGGCTTATCCCAAGCCTATGTCCACTCTTCCGCACTGACAGCCTATCGGCTAGATTCCACTATGAACAAAAGAAATGTTACAGCACGGCTTTTCCTTGATTCCACAGTGTAGATGTTCTACCACACTTCCTCAAGGTTTCTCACAAATATAAACTCTCTTTTGCGTACAAGATTTCGCTCAAATGAATTGACTAAACAACAAAGAGATTCAGACTTTGGAATTCTTCTATCGCGCACTACTTGAATAACTTAGAACGTCTTCCTTATATACTCCTTTACGCCATCATACCCGTTGGCACTTTCCAAAGGAATTCCTCCAATCTACCCGTAGGACAGAATCAATTAGGAAGATCATTCGACTATTAAAGGAACATGTCGATAGCCCATCAATCCTGTTCGCCCATACAATCAGGATCTCGGTTTCCATAAGTAGAACCTTCCGCGAATATTTCGCCAATCATCGGATCCTTAATCTTTGAATCAATCTCGATCAATTAAAAAGGATTCCGTTATGTCATATCCAGCCAAGAGATCTTCTCCAGTCGATAAGGTCATATCCTTAATAAAACATCCAGTTCTAGATAGCCTTTCTTCAACGGATTAGAAACTGTCAATGAGGATAGACTTTGAATCTTGAGTCTGGCTGTCCGGAGGTCTTCAGACTTTAGACAACAAAGTCTACAAATCTTCAGACTAGACTGATGGAAATGCTTTGTCAGCTTCAAAACATTTCAAGAGAATTTCTCCAACACTTACTAGTTAGCTAGAAACCGAGTAAGGTAAAGGAGAATATCTTACTATTTGTTCCACTAAAAACTCTATGTTGGAGAAAACTTCATTATTTGTTTTAAAGCTGACAAAACGTTTTCATCAGTTTAGTCTAAAGACTTGCAGACTCTTTCATCAAAGTCTGAAGACTGCCAGACCGCCAGACTCATGATTTAAAGTCTGCCCTCATTGACAGTTTTTAGACCGACGAAGAAGACTTATCCAGAATTGAGTATTTCTTTAAGGATTTGATTCGAGCGGCTAAAGAAGATCTCATGACTGGAGATAGCATCTCAGAATCTATTATTCGTTTTAAAATTAATTCGGGTAATTTGGGTTCGTTGAATGACGAAGTATACTTGGAAGGTTCTACTTATGGAAACCTAGATCCTGATTGTATGGGCGAGCAAGATTGGTGGGCTATCGTCATATTCCTTAAGTAACTCGAGATCTCCCTAATTGATTATGTCCAACGGGTAGATTCGAAGAACTCCTTTGGAATGTGTCAACGGTTATGAAGGCATAGAGGAGTATATAAGGAAGACGCTCTGGTTATTCGAGTGTTTGCGCGGTAGATAAATTCCAAAGTCTGAAGCTCATTGTTCTTTGCTAATTCAATTGTTGAGCGTAAATTTGTACTCAAAAGAGAGTTTATACATTTGTAAGGCCTTGAGGAAGTGTAGCTGAGTCTCTACATTGTGAAATCAAGGAAGTGATACTGTAACGACTCTTTTGATTCATAGTGAAATCCAGTCGGTGGGCTGTCAGTGCGGGAGAGTGGACGTAGGCTTGGATTAAGCCAAACCACTATAAACCTTGTGTTCTTATTCTCTTCCTTGAACTATTTTACTTTGTTCGTAACTCTATTTAATTGTTAGAATTTGATTTTCGCCGCAAAGTCCATTGTCAACCAAACTCAGGTTAAAAGTAAAAGTTTTACCCTATATTTTGCAAAATCTGTTTTCGCACCTATTCACCCCCTCTAGGTGCATATACTAGCCTTTTCAATTGGTATCAAAGCCTGTGTACTCATTTAAATTGAAGTGTTTTTACTTCAGAATTAACGATCTATGGCTAGTATGTTGGCTCTAGGTTTGGTTGAATGGCAAAGCAACACCAGACCGCCTTATTTTGATGGAAATGAATATAGTATATGGAAAAACAAGATGAAGGCATTCCTAAGATCAAAAGATCCTTTAGAATGGAATGTGGTAGACAAAGAAATCATTCCTAAAGTTACAATAGTCTTAGAAAGGGGAAAAGAAGCTATTGAGGCTAGCAAAATGACTCAAGAAGAGATAACCAAGAGACAAACTCTTGATGCAAAACCAATTTATTCATTATATTGTGCATTATCTCCTATTGAATATAACAGAATATCTTCTTGTGAAACAGCTAAAGAAGTCTAGGATAGGTTGCACATCACCTATGAAGGAACCGATCGAGTGAAAAAAACCAGAATCAATATTCTGCTCGGTCAATATGAAGCCTTCAAGATGAAACTAGGAGAATCTATCACTGGCATGTTTAGTCGTTTTACAGAAATCATGAATGGTCTTGAGTATCAAGGTCAACCAATCTCAGGATCCATAAAGGTTAACAAACTGTTGCGTGGACTTTTTAAAGATTGGAATCACATAAAGACCTCAATAAGAGAAACACAAAGGATCATGCCACTCTCCGTTGACGAATTGGTTGGTACTCTTTAGTCTTATAAAGTGGAGCAAATCAATGAAGATGAAGATCTCAAAGGTAAAAATCAATTACTTTAAAATGTAATGATGATTCTGATGTTACCGATTCTGAAGACGATATAGACGATGAAGAGCTTGCTCTCATGATAAGAATGTTCAGAAAACTGAACAAAAAGGGAAGAAGATTCAATTGGAATAAACAAAGTTCTCAAAAGTTTCAAAATAAATCAGTGGAGGACGATGAATCCAATAAAGATGTGATTTGTTTTGAATGCAAGAAAAAGGGACACATCAGACTCAGCTGTCCCTTGCTAAAGAAAAAGAAAAGAAAAGCTGAGAAATACAAAAAGGCACTCAAAGCAGAGACTTGGGGTGATACCGAATGCAAAGAGGGTGATGATGATTATGCTAATATTTGTCTAATGGCACAATCAGAATCAGATTCAAACTCCGATACGGATACAAACTCAGACTTAGACAATGAAATCAAGGTAAGTAATTTAAAAATTCCTACTAAAGTCTCTAAATATATTGATGAACTATATCTTAGTCTCAAAACCTCTCTTAAGAGGATTTTCGAGCTAAAAAGGAAAAATTCTGCACCTTTGAAGCAGCAAGAGATTGTTTGGAAAGAAAAGGTTGAAAATTTAAATAAAAGTTTTATTACTTTGAAAAAAATGCAGACTCTCTTTCAAAAGAAAATACACTTTTGAAAAATGATATTTCAAGTATTTCAAAAAGGTTTTCTATAGGATAAGAAATTGGAAAAGATTTTTCAACACAAAAACCTTACTTTAACAAATCAGCTTGGAATGATTTTTAAAACCATTCCTCTAATTGATTTTCCAAAAGTAAAGGAAAGAATCAAATAAAGATCTACAAAATTTTTTATAGAAATCATTTTCAAAAAATCTTTGTAAAACCTGTTGGTCGATAGTGCTCTTAAATGTTCTAAGTGCAACAGCTCAAAATACTTTGAAAAATAATGTCCTATAGTTTGGAAACCTATTAAGAAAGATTTGGCAAATACCGTGTATTGCACTAACTCCATTGGACCCAAGAAAGTGTGGGTACCAAAGAAAGCTTGAGTTTCTTTTTTAAATGCAGGTCACTATCAAGAAAAGGGTCAAATGATATTTGGATAGTGGATGCTCAAGACATATGATAGGGGATTCAAGTTGTTTCATAAAGCTTATGCAAGTTAATGGTGAAAAAGTTTCTTTTGGAGGAAACAACAAAAGAAAAATTGTCGGATATGGAACAGTAAAGATTGGAAGTCTCACAATCAACGTCTCCTTATTAGAAGGACTCAATTACAACTTGCTGAGTATCAGCCAACTGTATGACACAGGTTTCAAAATCAATTTTCAAGAAGGAATATGTTTGGGAACCAGTAAAGACTTCTCTCAGACCTTCACGAGGCAAAGACATGGGAACATCTATCTTTTGGACATCAAACCAGAAAAATCTCAATGTCTTATTTCAATTCAAGAGGAAGCTATTCTCTGGCATAGAAAACTTGGCTATATCAACATGAAACAAATAGTCAAGATCTCTGCAAAGAAGCTTGTTCGTGGACTACCTAACTTGACATACCAAAACTCTGATCTATGCACACCATGCATGTTGGGAAAACAGGTTAGAAGTTCTTTCAAACGAATAAATCAAGTTTCCACTAATCGTGTTGTACAGCTCCTACATATGGATCTCTTTAGACCAACTAGGACTCAGAGCATTGGTGAAAAGAAATATTGCCTAGTAATAGTGGATGATTATTCACGATTTACTTAGGTATACTTTCTGGCAAGTAAGTCTGAAACTTTTTCTTACTTTTTAAAGTTTGCTAAGAAAGTACAGAATAAGAAAGGATATGTTATTTCAAATATACGGACATACCATGGAGGTGAGTTTGAAAATCAAAACTTTGCTAAATTCTGTGATGAATCTGGTTTTTAGCATATGTTCTTCTCTCCATACACTCTAGAACAGAATGGAGTTATGGAAAGGAAGAATAGATCGTTACAAGAAATGACTAGGACACTTTTAATTGAAAGCAACATTTCTTCTCATTTTTAGGTTGAAGCAGTTTTTACAGTATGTTATATTATTAACAGAGTCTTCTTAAGACCTATTCTGGAGAAAACTCCCTATGAATTGTTCAAAGGAAAAAAGCCAATTGTTTTCAATTTTCATAAGTTTAGTTGCAAATGTTTTATATTGAAAAATACAAATTTGAAGAAAAATCAGACGAATGCATCTTCTTTGGATATTCAACCACCAGTAAAACTTACAGAGTATATAACAAAAAGACTCAAACTGTGAAAGAATCGATGAATGTCAAATTTCAAGACATTATACAAAATCAATCGATCCAAACTCAATCTGAAGAATCTAAACCTGCTCCAGACTCTACAAAGTCCAAATCCCCAGAAGCAGCTCAGACTTCAAAAGGTCAACAACAAATGAACGTTGAAGAATCAAATG
Organism: Eucalyptus caleyi; assembly: GCA_014182885.2. NCBI lineage: Eukaryota > Viridiplantae > Streptophyta > Magnoliopsida > Myrtales > Myrtaceae > Eucalyptus > Eucalyptus caleyi. Next base: position 48,072,204 of record CM024467.2, read on the forward strand.
AAGAAAAAGATCAACAGTTTGTCAAACCAACCAACAACTGGAAGAACAAGTCCAGTCATCCCAAAGAACTTATTATTAGTGACATTGATGAAGGGATTCGTACAAGATCCAAAAGGTATGAAGAGTCTAGTGATGTGGCTCTTATTTCTGAAATAGAACCCAAAAGCATAGAAGAAGCTTTAACTGATAAAAGCTTGATTGAAGCTATGCAAAAAGAACTCAAGCAGTTTAGTAGTAATGATGTCTGAGAATTGACTCATAAACCAAAAGGTAAATCTATTATTGGAGTTAAATGGGTTTTCAGGAACAAGATGGCCGAGAAAGGAAAAGTTATAAGGAACAAAGCAAGACTCGTAGCCAAAGGATATACGCAAGAAAAATGGATAGACTATGATGAGACTTACGCACCAATAGCAAGGTTATAAGTAATTAGATTATTACTTGCTTTTGCTTGTTATAAGAATTTTAGGTTATTCCAAATGAACGTCAAAAGTGCATTCCTAAATGGGTTTATCCAAGAGGAAATCTATGTGGAACAACCTCCCGGTTTTGAAGACCTAAGGAAACCAGACTCTGTATTTAGACTGAAAAATGCACTATGATTTAAAGCAAGCACCTCAAGCTTGATACAACAGGTTAAGTAAGTTTTTAATCCAAAATGGCTTTGTTAAAGGTAAAGTGGACACTACTTTGTTTATTAAAAGAGAGAGTAAAAACTTTTTGCTTGTTCAAATCTATGTTGATGATATTATTTTTGGATCACCTAACGAAAATCTATGCAAGAAATTCTCTAAATCTATGCAGGATGAATTCAAGATGAGCATGATGGGTGAACTATCATTCTTTCTCGGACTACAAGTAAAACAATTAAAGGAAGGGACTTTCATTCACCAAGAAAAATATGCTAAAGAATTTGTTAAAAAGTTCAGTTTAGAGAATTACAAAAAGACTGATATACCAATGTCAAGTTCTTCAAAGCTGGACAAAGATGAAGGAGGAAAGAAAGTTGACCAGAAGCTATACAGGAGTATCATTGGTTCATTTTCTTTCATCTTACTGCCTCTAGACCTGACATTTTGTTTAATGTTTGTATTTGTGTCAAATTTCATTAGAAATGACGTTGCAACAACCTCTAATTTGGGTCCGGTATCCTAAAGAAGGAGACACTTGTCAATTGCTTGTTGATAAAAGAGCAAGCACGTGTCAATTGCTTGGTAACAGGACAGTATATTGGTTTTCAAGAAAGCAAAGTACTGTAGCTCTCTAACAACAGAAGCAGAGAATGTGGCTCTTACAACAAATCTTATGGATAAAACAACAGCTAAGAGACTTTGAAATCGAAGATTCATGCACTGAGATCAAATGTGACAACACCAGCGTGATTAACCTCACCAAGAATCCAATTCTTCATTCAAGAGCAAAGCATATAGAGATTCAACACAATTTTATTAGAGATCATATTCAAAATGGAGAAGTATTGATTCAATTCTTTGACTCAAAGAATTAGCCGGTGGACATTTTTACAAAGCCACTGGAGAAAAATCAATTTGAGTCTATTCGATCCAAACTTAATATCTTAAAGTCTGAAGAAACTCAGACTCGGGGATAAAAGTCTATATATGCTCAGACTCAGAAGATCAAGAATCACGACTGTAGGTTATTTCAGTTTTAAAAATTTTATATTTTGGATAAAAACTCGAAAAGGTATGATTGTTTATTAATATGCAATTGAATGATGTTATCTTTCCAAGTTTTTGTAATTATAGCAATCATTCCTTTTCGAAAAAGAAGTTATCTTTTTGAAATGACAGTTATCTATTTTCAAAATGGCAGTTATTTTTTAGAAAATGCGTTTTCTATTTTTCTTTTTACGACGATCTGTATACCCCATTTCGATTGCCTTATATATTGATCATCTTCTTCACGAACCCTAAAAGCAAAAAACTTCACTTTCTTACTTTTACTCTCTAGTTTAATCCTCAAAGTTTTCATCTTTCTCTTGAATTGAGTTTGAAATCTCTCAAAGACTATGACAATGGCTTCTCAAAGAAAGTCCTCAAGGATTGCCAGTAGGGGACCACAGCATATGCGTGAGGATCCTACGCACTTTGATCTGATCGAGAAAGAAAAATCGCCAAGGCAACAGCAAAGTCCACAACATTCTCAACCGTGCCATTCTCCTCAAGCTAGACCACATAATGTTCAGCAACAACAAGCGGATGAAGAAATTATTGAGGATGCCGAACCTATAATAACTCTAAAGCTTGCTTTTACCTTCAAACTCTACTCCGTCTTAAAGGATGGAGGTTCTCCACTGAACTTTATTGATGAATTTTTCAAAGAAAAGGGTTATCGAAGTGAAACCCATTTCTTACAAACGATGGAACATTTAGGAATTGCTCCTGTGGGCTCAGCAGAAAGAGCTTTTGCAAATATCCCAAGTGATCCACGTGTTGGAGGACTTAATCAACCTAATGGAAATGATGATGAAAAGATGTTCACTCATTTTAAGCCTAGAATGAGTGTTGCTGCGAATATTCGAGGAAAAAAACAGATTTGTTTCGTTTTGAGGAACATAAGCGACTTTACCCTAAGTTGCTGAAGCGAGGGGTGATGAACCGAAGGAGCGTGGATTTTGATTTTCTCGATTCTCTGAACGTGAAGTTGCGAGAGAAATTTACTTTACTTCAACTTAAACGATTTTGCTCTGAGACAACAGTGGCTTATCCAGAAATTACTGCGTATTCCTATTCTAATCTAAGCTTTTTGGATGTGAATATATTTTCTTTCAGTGTTAGAGACCAAGATTATATGGTTGATATGGACACTCTAGCTGATGTGATTGGAGTAGAGTGAGGGGTATTTCAATCAATTAGTGTGTCCATTGGTCGTGCGATTGTGGAGCTTGTTTGGGATGGAATGGTAGAAGGTCGGATTTCGTATTTGAGGATGAATGCCTCAAATGTCTTGCTTCACAAAATTGTGATTAACTATCTTAGACCCAAGTCTACATCAAAGACTGACGTCTCTAATGCAGAAGTGAAGTTGATGTATGCTATCAATGCTGGTAAAAAGTTCTTTCTGCCACACACTATCATGTTTCACATGTATAGATCAATGGTGAAAGACAAGAGCCAACTTTCTTATTCAGCACTTGTTACTCAGCTATTCAAACATTTTAATATTCAGCCTCCCAAAATTTTATGTGTTTGAACTTGTGATCAAATGGTGGTAGGACTGAAGATGGTTTCAAAAATGCGTCTGAAGGAGCTAAACAAGGCTTTAGAGCGCTTTAAGGAGAAGACCCCTGTCAAGACTCATCAAGACTCTGTGGCTGTAAAACGAAAAGGCTAGGAGCTCATGACAACTCCATCCAAGAAAATGAGAGCACTCATCTTGCAGGATGAAGAAGATGAGGAAGATATCACAATTTCTGCTCTTGCCTTAAGGAACTTACAGCATTTTGTTCCAGAGACAAAGGATAGAGAGGATCAAGACAGAGAAGAAACAGAGCAGAGGAGTGAAGAGAGGGAAACGATTAGGAAAGAAGCAAAGGAAGAAAGAATTGCAGAAGAAGAAGAAAGAGGAGAACAAGGTTATCATGTCACTGAAGAAGAGACAGAGCATAAAAAGTACTTCTCTCCACCTTAAGGCACTAAAACAAGAGGAGCTGTTGAGAAAAGAGGTACTTCTTCACTTGTTTTTACCAGTGATAATGTTAATCGTTCTCCTGCCGATCCAGAAGATGTATATGCCTCTCAATTTCCTGAAGAAGGTCATGAGGTTTCATCTCCAAGTCTGGGTGCTCATGCTGAAATGCCATCATCTGCCAATACTCCACAAACCGATCATGCTAAAGCAAGCACTCAAACTGATAACTTAGCAGACTTTCGAAGATTGCTTGATGTTCTTATGGAGATGCGAGGCCAGATTTATGCCTTGGAATGTGAATTTCAGAATATCTTAGAATGTTCAGGCCCAAATCTTCAAGTTCTTTTAGCGCAAGCGAAGGAGGAAAGCTAGTACGAGCACCTAGAAGGGGGTGAATAGGTGCAAAACAAATTTTGAGAAGTGTGAAAATTATGATTAACAAAGATTATGAAAAAGAAAAGACTCTTTAAACAATTAAATAAAGTTACGAGCTAAAGTAAAAGAGCTTAAGGAAGAGAATAAGAACACGAGGTTTATAATGATTCGGCTTAATCCAAGCCTACGTCCACTCTTCCGCACAGACAGCCCACCGGCTGGATTTCACTATGAATCAAAAGAGTTGTTACAATAAGCTATTCTTTGATTCCTCAGTGTAGAGACTCTGCTACACTTCCTCAAGGTCTCACAAAGATATTAACTTTCTTTTGAGTACAAGATTTCACTCAACAAATGAATTAACTAAGAACAAGGAGCTTCAGACTTTGGAATTCTTCTATCGCGCACACACTCGAACAACTGAAACGTCTTCCTTATATACTCCTTCATGCCATCACACTCGTTGGCACTTACCAAAGAATTCTTCCAATCTACCGTTAGAGAGAATCAATTAGGAAGATTTCGAGTTATTTAAGGAAATCGATAGCCCACCAATCTTACTCGCCCATACAATCGGGATCTAGGTTTTCATAAGTAAAATTCCAAGTATACTTTTGCCAATCAACGGATCCAAAATACCCTAAATCAATCTCAAGATAAATAATGGATTCCGAGATGCTATATCCAGCCAAGAGGTCTTTTAGAGATAGAATCAAATCTTAAAGAAATATTTTCTGAATAAGTCTTCTTCGACGGTCTAGAAACGTCAATGAGGATAAACTTTGAGTCTTGAGTCTGGCAGTCCGGAGGTCTTTAGACTTTGATGGAAGAGTTTGCAAGTCTTCAGACTAGACTGATGGAAACGTTTTGTTAACTTCAAAACACTCAAGGAAGTTTTCTCCAATAATCTCCTCCTTTTTTATGGTGACAAAATTTTCCTGCAGATTTGGATAACTTTGACCTGCAAAACAATACTTCAAGCAAACATGGATATTTCACAAAAGATAATTGGCATAGCAAACATAACATTAAAATCTGCATCCACATAAAATAGGTTAGTCCTGTAAATAAGCAACTATATTTGCCATGAAAAATCAGTAGTGCTTAAGATAAACAAATGTTTAAACAGTCAAATCCAAACAGCCAAACACAAAAGAAAAGTTACCCAAACAAAAGTAAAGTTAGTCAAGTCATGTTCAAGAGTTTAAATCTCAAATCTGCACACATCTCTCCCCCTTTTTGTCAGCATTAAAAGGTAAAGATGAAAAGAGAATGGAATTATGATTGTTTTTGGAAACACAAACAAGCTGAAAATCTCCCATCGACTTGACAATCCCTCCAGCTTTTTCAAGTCCTCCTTCGGTTGAACAACATCTTCACCCTTGACATTTACTTGAACTTGAAGAGCAAAGGCATGAATTTGATCATGCAAAGAAACCGAAGAGGCTTGACGGCATTTTGCAAGTTCCGAACTTCGCATCCCAGGGCATAAATTTGGCATTGCATCTCCATAAGAATATCAAGCAGTCTTTGAAAGTCTGCTGAGTTATTAGTCTAAGTGCTTGCCTCTGCATGATCAGTTTGAGGTGTATTGGCAAATGATGGCATTTAAGCATGAGCACCCAGATTTGGCGATGAAACCTCATGACCTTCCTTAGGGAATTGAGAGGCATACACATCTTCTAGATCTGCAGGTGAACGACTAACATCTTCACTAGTAAAAGCGATTGAAGATGTACCTCTTTCCTCAGCATCTCCCCCTGTTTCAATGCCTTCAGGCGGTGAGAAGTACTCTTCATGCTCTGCTTCTTCTTGTTCTTCTCTGACCTATTCTTGCTCTTCCTCAATCCTTTCCTCCTCTGCTTCTTTCTCCAATTCTTCTCTCTCTCCAGTCCTCTGTTTGATCTCATCCTTGTCTTGTTCCTGTCTCTCCTTAGTCTCTAGAACATAACGACTTAAGTTCTTCAATGCAAGCGCAGAAATGGTAATATTATCCTCATTCTCTTCATCTTCCAAGATGAGTACTCTTCTTTTCTTCGATGGAGCAGCCATGGGCTCCTTCCCTTTCCGCTTTGCAACCGAAGAGATTGTATGAGTCTTGACAGGGGTTTTAACCTTGAATTTTTCCAATGCCTTGTTAAGTTCCTTCAGACGCATTTTAGAGACCATCTTCAGTCCCACCACCATTTGATTGCATGTTCGAACACAGAAAATACGGGAAGGCTGAATGTTCAAATGTCTGAATAACTTGGTGACAAGTGCTAAGTAAGGAAGTTGACCTTTGTCCTTCATCATCGATCTATACATATGGAACATAATAGTGTGAGGAAGAGAGAACTTCTTGCCAGCGTTAATAGCATACATCAGCTTTGCCTCCGAGTTTGAAACATTGGTCTTCGAAGTTGATTTTGGTTTGAGGCAGTTGATTACTATCTTGTGAAGCAAGATATTTGAGGCATTCATCCTCAAATATGAAATCTTTCATTTCGTCGTTCTATCCCAAACAAGCTCTATCGTCGCACGACCAATAGACACACTGATTGGTTGATATTTCCCTCTTTCAACCCCAATCACATCAGCCAATGTGTCCATGTCAACTACATAGTTCCCGGTCTCAAACACTGAAAGAGAATCTATTTGCATCCAAGAAACTTATATTAGAATAGAAGTACACAGTAAGTTCGGATGAGCCTCGTAGATCTTAGAACAAAATCTTTCCAATTGAAGAAGATTGAATTTCTCTCGCAGCTTAACATTCAAAGAATCAAGAAAATCAAAGTCCACACTTCTTGGGTTAATCACCCCCGCTTTAGCAATTTTGAGTAAAGTCGCTTGTGTTCCTTCAACAAAACAAATATGTCCTCTTGCTTTGAATTTTGCCGCAACACCCATTCTAGGTTTAAATGAATGTACATCTTGTCATCATCATTCCCATCAGGTTGACTAAGACCTCCAACACGTGGATCGCTTGGGATGTTTGCAAATGCTTTTCGCCGCTAACCCCGTAGGGCAATTCCCAATTGTTCCATTGTGCGTAAAAAATAGGTTTCATTTCGATACCCTTTGTCTTTCAAAAATTCATCAATGTAGTTCAAAGGAGTACCACCCCTCTTCAAAGCACGGTAAAGCTTATACATAAAAGCGGGCTTTTGAGTTCTTACGGATTCTGCATCTTCGATGATTTCCTCCTCTTCCTGATGTTCAATATTCTGAGGTCTAGAAGGAGAAGATGGACGCTACTGAGAATGTTGTGGGCTCTGCCACTATTGAGGAGATTCTTCCTCCTCGGTGAGATCAAAATGCGTAGGTCCCTCACGCATTTGCTGTGGTCCCCTGTTCGCAATCCTCGAAGACTTTCTTTGGGACGACATTTTTCACAGTCTTTGAGAGAGTCCAAGCTTGTTTCGCAAGAAAGATGAAATCTTTTTGAGGATTAAACAAGAGAGAAAAAGACAAGGTGGAAGATTTGTGCTTCCTTAGGGTTTTGTGAGTAAAATGAAAGAAAACCAACATTATATAAAGACAATCGAAGAGAGGCATACGGAACGTCGTAAAAAGAAAATAAAAATGCCTTTTAAAAAATAACTTCCTTTTAAAATTAGATAACTGTCATTTTAAAAATGACTTCTTTTCGAAAAGGAAAGATTGCAATAATCACAAAATTGGAAAATAAGCATCAATCAATTACGGATAGATGATCGTACCTTTTCGAGATTTTTATCCAAGAGATAAATTTTTAAAATAAAAAATAACTTATAGTCTTGATCTTGATCTCCGAGTCTAAGTGTCTTTAGACTTTCATTCCTAAGTTTGAACTTCCTTGAGACTTTAAGATGTTGAGTCTTGATCGAATAACTTCAAATTAATTTTTCTCCAAAGGCTTTGTAAAAATATCCGCTAGTTGATTCTTTGATTCTTTGAAACTTCTCCATTTTGAACATAATGGTCTCTAATGAAATGATGTCGAATCTCTATATGTTTTGCTCTTGAATGAAGAATTGAATTCTTGGTGAGATTAATCGCACTGGTGTTGTCGCATTTGATCTCAGTGCATGAGTCTTGGATTCCAAAGTCTCTTAGCTATTGTTTTATTCACAGAATTTATGAATAACAACTTCCAAGAGCCACATATTCTGCTTCTGCTGTTGAAAGGGCTACAGTACTTTGCTTTCTTGAAAACTAAGATATTGTCATGTTACTAAGTAATTGACAAGTCCCGGAGGTGCTTTTTCTATCAACTCTACATCCTGCTAAGTCTGCATCTGAATATCTAAGGAGAGTCAAGTCTTCTTCTTTAGGATACTAGAGACCTAAATTAGAGGTTGTTGCAACGTATTTGATGATACGTTTAGCAGCACTTAAATGAGATTCTTTGGGATCTGATTGAAATCTGGCACAAATACAAACACTAAACAAAATGTCAGGTCTAAAAGCAGTAAGATAAATAAGTGAACCAATGATACTCATGTATAGCTTCTGGTCAACTTTCTTTCCTCCTTCATCTTTGTCCAGCTTTGAGGAACTTGACATTGGTATATCAGTCTTTTTGCAATTTTCCAATCCAAACTTTTTGACAAGTTCTTTAGCATATTTTTCTTGGTGAATGAAAGTTCTTTCCTTCAATTGTTTCACTTGAAGTCCGAAAAAGAAGGTTAGTTCACCCATTATGCTCATTTCAAATTCATCCTGCATAGACTTAGAGAATTTCTTACACAGATTTTCATTGGGAGATCCAAAAATAATATTATCAACATAAATTTGAGCAAGTAAGAAGTTTTCGCTTTCTCTTTTGATGAAAAATGTAGTGTCTACTCTTTACCAAAAAAAAAAACAATGTAGTATCTACTTTACCTTTGACAAAGCCATTTTGAATTAAAAACTTACTTAGTCTGTCGTACCAAGCTTGAGGTGCTTGCTTTAAACCATAGAGAGCCTTTTTCAGTCTAAATACAGAGTCTGGTTTCCTTGGGTCTTCAAAACCGGGTGGTTGTTCCATATAGACTTCCTCTTGGATAAATTCATTTAGGAAAACACTTTTGATGTCCATTTGGAATAACCTGAAATTCTTATAACAAGCGAAAGCAAGTAATAATCTAATTGATTTTAACATTGCTACTGGTGCGTAAGTCTCATCATAGTCTATCCCTTCTTCTTGTGTATATCCCTTGGCCACGAGTCTTGCTTTGTTTCTTACGACTTTTCCTTTCTCATTCATCTTGTTCCTGAAAACCCATTTAGCTCCAATGATGGATTTACCTTTTGGTTTAGGAGTTAATTCCCAGACATCGTTGATACTAAATTGCCTGAGTTCTTCTTGCATAGCTTCAATCTAGCTTTCATCAGTTAAAGTTTCTTCTATGTTCTTGGGTTATATTTTAGAAATAAGAGCCACAGCACTAGACTCTTCACTCCTTTTGGATCTTGTATGAATTCCTTCATCAATGTCACCAATAATAAGTTCTTTGGGATGACTAGACTTATGCTTCCAGTTGTTGGTTGATCTGTCGAATGTTGAACATTTCTTCATTTGATTCTTAGCGATGATCATTTGTTGCTGGTCTTCCGAAGTCTAAGCTTCTTGGAAGATTTAAACTTTGTAGAGTCTGGAGCAGATTCAGATTCTTTAGGGTGAGTCTGAATCGATTGCTTTTGTATAAGGTCTTGAAATTTGATATTCATTGATCCCTCCACAGATTGAGTCTTTTTGTTGTATACTCTGTAAGCTTTGCTGGTGGTTCAATATCCAAGGAAGATGCTTTCGTTTGATTTTTTTTCAAACTTGCCAATTTGATCATTTGCATTTTTCAATATAAAATATTTGCATCCAAACACATAAAAATAGGAAACAATTGGCTTCTTTCCTTTGAATAACTCATAGGGAAGTTTTCTCCAGAATAGGCCTTAAGAAAGACTTTATTTATAATATAACATGTTGTAGATACTACTTTAGCCCAAAAAGGAGAAGAAATGTTACTTTCAATTAAAAGAGTTCTAGCCATTTCCTAAAGCGATCTATTCTTTCTTTCCACGACTCAATTTTACTCTAGAGTATATGGTGAAGAGAACACATGCTGAAAATCAAATTCATCACAGAATTTTGTAAAGTCTTGATTTTCAAATTCGCCTCCATGGTCTATCTGTATACTTGAAATAACATATCATTTCTCATTTTGAACCTTTTTAGCAAACTTTATAAAATAAGAAAAGGTTTCAGACTTACTTGTTAGGAAATATACCCAAGTGAATTGTGAATAATCATCCACAATTACTAGCAATATTTCTTACCTCAATGCTCTAGATTCCGATTGGTCCAAAAGATCCATATGTAGGAGTTGCAGTACACGATTAGTGGATACTTGATTTATTGGTTTGAAAGTTTTTTAACCTGTTTTCCCAACACACATGGTGTGTATAATTCAGATTTTTGGTATGTCGGTTGGGTAGTTCACAAACAAGCTTCTTTCTTTGAGACTTTGGCTATTTGCTTCATGTTGATGTGCCCAAGTTTTCTATGCCATAAGTTTGCTTCCTTTGAATTGAAATTAGACATTGGGTTTTCTGGTTTGATATCAAAGAGTAGATATTCCCATGTCTTCGCCCCGTGAAAATCGGGAGGAGTCTTTACCGGTTCCTAAACATATTGCTTCTTGAAAGTTGATTTTGAAACCGTGTCGCACAGCTGACCGATACTCAACAAGTTGTAGTTGAGTCATTCCACTAAGGAAACATTACTGATCGTGAGGCTTCCAATCCTTACGGTTCCGTATCCCACAATTCTTCCTTTGTTATTTCCTCCAAAAGAAACTTTTCCACCATTAACTTGCACAAGCTTTATAAAGCAGTTTAAGTCTCCTGTCATATGTCTCGAGCATCCACTACCTAAGTACCATTTAACATTTTTCTTGATAGTAACCTGCATTTAAAAAAGAAACTCATGCTTTCTTTGATACACATATTTTCTTGGGTCCAGAGGAGTTAGTGTGATATACAATCTTTGCCCAAACTTTCTTCACAGATTTCCAGACCATAGGAAATTCTTTCTCAAAGTGTTCTGAGCTGTTACACTTAGAACATTTAAGAGCACTGCGGTCTACAGGTTTCACAAAAACTTTTTGGAAATGTCTTTTGTAAAAATCTTTTATAGGTCTTTGTTTAATTCTTTCATTTACCTTAGGAAAGTCAATTAGATGAATGGTTTTCATAGTCATTCCCAAATCATATTTATTGAAATAAGGTCTTTGTGCAGAAAGAATTTTTTCCAGTTTCTTAGATCCTATAGAAAATCTTTTAGAAATGCTTGAGATATCATTTTTCAGGAATGCATTTTCTTTTGAAAAGATTATTTACATTTTCTTTTAAAGTAATAACACTTTTGTCTAAACTTTCAATTTTTCTTTCCAAACAATTTCCTATTTATCTAAAGGCTTTTACCCCAACATTTTCTTTCCAAACAATCTCTTGTACCTGGGTCTGTGGTGGTGTTGCTTGCACCCAGGGTTTACTCCGCCGCGAAGCGGCGCATAGAGGTTCCCTGGGTTACAAAAAAAAAAAAACAATTTCCTATTGCTTTAGTGCATAATTTTCCCTTTTGAGTTCGGAAATCCTTTTGAGAGAAGTTTTGAGACTAAGACATAATTCATCAATATATTTAAAAATTTTGGTAGGAATTTTTAAATTACTTACCTTGATTTCACTGTCTGAGTCTGAGTCTGTCTCAGAGTCTAAATCTGAGTCTGATTGTGCCATGAGACAAATATTGGCATAATCATCATCACTTTCCTCACATTTGGTATCACTCCAAGTTTCTGCTTTAAGTGTCTTTCAATATTTCTCAGCTTTTCATTTCTTTCTCTTCAGAAGGGGACAATTTGGTCTGATGTGTCCATTTTTCTTGCATTCAAAGCAGACTACATCTTATTGGATTCATCATCCTCAACTGATTTATTTTGTTGCTTTTAAGAGCTTTGTTTTTTCCAATTGAATCTTCTTCCCATTTTTATTCAGTTTTCTGAACCTTCTTATCATGAGAGCAAGTTCTTCAACATCCATATCGTCTTGAGTCGTGACATCATAATCATTATTAGATTTTAATGCAATGGATTTTTTACCTTTAGGATCTTCATTTTCATTCATTTGCTCCACTTTATAAGACTGAAGAGTGCCAACCAATTCGTCAACAGAGAGTGGCATGATCCTTTGTGTCTCCCTTATTGAGGTATTTATATGATTCCAATCTTTGGAGAGATCACGCAGTAATTTGTTAACCTTCATAGGTCCAAAGATTGGTTGACCTTGATACTCAAGACCATTCACAATTTCTGTAAAACGATTAAACATGTCAGTGATAGATTCTCATAATTTCATCTTGAATGCTTCATATTGACCAAGCAGAATATTGACTCTGGTTTCTTTCACTCAATCGGTTCCTTCATAAGTGATGTGCAATCTATCCCAGACTTCTTTAGCTGTTTCACAAGAAGATATTCTGTTATATTCAGTGGGAGATAATACACAATATAAGGAATAAATTGCTTTTGTATCAAGAGCTTGTCTCTTGGTTATCTCTTCTTGAGTCCTCTTGCTGAACTTAACAGCTTCTTTTCCCCTTTCTGAGACTGTTGTGGTTTTAAGAATGATTCCTTTGTCTACCACATCCCATTCGAGGCGGTCTGGTATTACTCTGCCCTTCAACCAAACCTGGAGCCAACATACTAGCCATGGATCGTTAACCTTGAAGTAAAAACACTTCAATTTAAATGAGTACCTAGGCTCTATACCAATTGTAAATGCTAGTACAAGCACCTAGAGGGGGTAAATAGATGCGAAAATAAACTTTTGAGAAGTATAATGAAAAGCTTAACTTTTAACTTGGAAATTAACAATGGATTTTAAAAGAAAAATTCTTTCTTTTCAAATAAAGTTACGATCAAAGTAAAGAGTTAGGGAAGAGAATTTGAACACAGAGATTATAGTGGTTTGGCTTAATCCAAGCCTACGTCAACTCTTCTGCACTGACAGCCCACCGGCTGGATTTCACTATGAATCAAAAGAGTTGTTACAGTAAGCTCTTCCTTGATTCCACAGTGTAGAGACTCTGCTACACTTCCTTAAGGTCTCACAAAGATATTAACTCTCTTTTGAGTACAAGATTTCGCTCAACAAATGAATTGACTAAGAACAAGGAGCTTCAGACTTTAGAATTCTTCTATCGCGCACACACTAGAACAACTGAAACGTCTTCCTTATATACTCCTTCATGCCATCACACCCGTTGGCACTTACCAAAGGAATTCTTCCAATCTACCCGTTAGACAGAATCAATTAAGAATATTTCGAGTTATTTAAGAAATATGACGATAGCCCACCAATCCTGCTCGCCCATATAATCAGGATCTAGGTTTCCATAAGTAGAACCTTCCAAGTATACTTTGCCAATCAACGGATCTAAAATCCCTGAATCAATCTCAATTTGAATAATGGATTCCGACATGCTGTATCTAGCTAGGAGGTCTTCTCCAGTCGATAAAATCAAATCCTTAACGAAATATTCAATTTTGGATAAACCTTCTTCGACGGTCTAGAAACTGTCAATGAGAATAGACTTTGAGTCTTGAGTCTGGCAGTCCGGAGGTCTTCAGACTTTGATGGAAGAGTCTGCAAGTCTTCAGACTAGACTGATGGAAACGTTTTGTCAACTTCAAAACACTCAAGGAAGTTTTCTCCAACATCTTCAATTTCTTTGCACAATCAAGTTCAGGCCCTTAATCTTCAAGTTCAAGCAACTGCCAAGGGTGAAGAAGTAGCGCAACTGAAGGAGGATCTAAGAAAGCTGGAGGAGACTATCAATTCGATGGGAGATTTCTAGCTTGTTCGCATTCCAAAACAATCTTAATTTTATCCAAATTTTTTTCGTCTCTACCTTTTCAATGCTGACAAAAATGGGGAGAAATTGGTGCAGATTTGATTTGACTTTTGGATTTGTCTTTACTTTAACTCTTGTTTGGTTGTGACTGGTTTGGACTGTGTTTTTTTGGTTTGGACTGTTTGATTGTTTAATGCTTGCAGTATCTTAAGCATTGTTGATATTCATGGCAAAGATAGTTGTTTTTACAGGACTAACTCATTTCCTGTGGATGCAGATTCGATATTATCTTTATCCTAATCCATTTATCTTTTATGAGATATCTTTGTTTGCTTGAGTATTGTCTTGCAGGTCATAAATATCCAAAACTGTAGGAAAGTTTTATCATCATTAAAAAGGGGGAGATTGTTGGAGAAAACTTCCTTATTTGTTTTGAAACTGACAAAACGTTTCCATCAGTCTAGTCTGAAGACTTGCAGACTCTTTCATCAAAGTCTGAAGACCGCCAGACTACCAGACTCAAGATTTAAAGTCTGCCATCATTGACAGTTTCTAGACCGACGAAGAAGACTTATCCAGAATTGAGTATTTCTTTAAGGATTTGATTCGAATGGCTAAAGAAGTTCTCACGGCTGGAGATAGCATCTCAAGATCTATTATTCGTTTTGAAATTATTTCGAGTAATTTGGATCCATTGATTGGCGAAGCATACTTGGAAGGTTCTACTTATAGAAACCTAGATACTGATTGTGTAGGCGAGCAGGATTGGTGGGCTATCATCACATTCCTTAAGTAACTCAAGATCTCCCTAATTGATTCTATCCAATGGGTAGATTGAAAGAACTCCTTTGGGAGGTGCCAATGGTTATGAAGGCATGGAGGAGTATATAAGGAAGACGCTCTAGTTATTCGAGTGTGTGCGCGATAAATAAATTCCAAAGTCTAAAATTCCTTGTTCTTTGTTGATTCAATTGTTGAGTATAAATTTGTACTCAAAAGAGATTTAGATATTTGTGAGGCCTTAAGGAAGTGTAGCAGAGTCTCTACACTGTGGAATCAAGGACGTGAGACTGTAACGACTCTTTTGATTCATAGTGAAATCCAGCCGGTGGACTGTTAGTGCGGGAGAGTGGACGTAGGCTTGGATTAAGCCGAACCACTATAAACCTTGTGTTCTTATTATATTCCCTGAACTCTTTTACTTTGGTCGTAACTCTACGTAATTGTTAGAATCTGATTTTCACTGCAAAGTCCATTGTCAACCAGACTCAGGTTAAAAGTAAAAGTTTTACCCTATATTTTGCAAAATCTGTTTTCGCACCTATTCACCCCCCTCTAGGACTTAAATATATTAATAATTTTAACAATTTTCCGATTTTTCTGAATTTTTATATTTTTTATATTTTAAATATTTTTAAATTTTTAATGACTTTTCTGGATTTTTGGAATTTTTTAATTTTTTAATGCTTTTTCCCAAAATTTTTGAATTATTATTTATTATTTTTTGAATTTTATTATTTTAATTTTTAATAAATTTTCATAAGTTTTAAATATGTTCGAATTTTATGAGTTTTTAATGATTTTATATTATTATTATTATTATTATTATTATTATTATTATTATTATTATTATTCGGGGAACGGGTTCGGACCGGGTTTACCTAATTCGACTCGCTGACCCAACCTATCTACCCGGATCCGACCTGTGTTGGATTAAAACCGATCTTTTTTTAACGTTTTCTCTTCCTTTTTAAAAAAAAAAAAAAAAAAAAATCTTTTTTCTTCTTTATTTTATTTTATTTTATTCTTCATCTCCTTTTGCAGGTCTTCTACAAACGACGTCTTCATCCTGTGCAGGTCTTCTTCCCGAAGACGCTATCATCGCCGAAACCACACTGATCTTCGATCAAGACTCAGCACTCTGAAAACACAATGATAAAGACATACGTATCTCAGCATGTAATCAGCGCACACTCGACGCTTGCTCTTCACTGTTTCTTATCGCCGGACCTCCACCGTTAATTGCCGGAATAACACCACCGGCGACCGCCGTAGGAATGCATAAAGATGCCAAAAAAAAAAAAAGAAAACAAAAGGGAACGTTCGGATGTGGTCGTAGTAAGAATGAAACATGACTGATATCGAATCCAGAGGCGGCTAGCAAATCAATCGATAATAATCAACCTACATCGACATATTCTCAGATTTGAACAAGATCACAGATAATTTTCTGCTTGTGCCCCTGAGGCATTTCATCAAACATGTTATGTGCATTTCAACCGCGATACCTATACGAAGTTCTAGAACAATCGGCTCATTCTCGGCCATTACAAACGATGAAAACCTGTTTCGGATCATCACAGCTGCATCAACACACTTTCAAATTGCAAGCATCAACTAGAGTTCATTCTGGGTTTGAGAAAGTAGAGGACATTACCTGCGTTCACGAAGAAGTTGCAGCAACCCAAAATCGATGAAGATGGCGTTCGGCTGCAATGGACGTCGTTTAATGAGAAGGCTCAACTTCTCCAGAAAATTTTCATCGAGAGAACCTTTCTCATCCTCTCTTTTCTCGTTCTTCTCTGGCTTCTCCTTTCTTTCCAGCGAAGCTTTCCTCAAACCTCCAATGGTCGACGTCCCTTCTTCTCTCTCTCTCTCTCTCTCTCTCTCTCTCTCACCTTCTGTTTCCCTCTCGAGCTAAACCCTCAGCCAGCCTATCCTTCCCTCTCTGTTGTGCGACGTCTCCATCTCCTCTCCCATTAGAAAGACTCCAGGATCTGCAGACATTTCCTCGTCAAGCGCCGAATTCAGAGCCTCTCTCACATTCATCAAGTTGTGGGCTTAAAGAACTAAAGAAAAATGGGCCAAAAGAGGGGTTGGAATCAAAAGGCCGAAAATTGTCAAGTGGGCTGGACCACACCAGCCCACTTGATTTTATTTTTATATCCTTTTTCTTTACTTTTACATTATATTAATAACACTTTTGCTATCTTTTTTTTTTTTTGTCTTTATCTTTTTTGTATTTTTATATTTTTGCAAAAATGGACACTTGGTGGACAAAAATTCAAGCATCAAAAATGACCTTGGTGTTCAAATGGTGGTGTCTTTTGATGCAGTGATGTCGAGTTGAGTGGCAGTCGATCTTATGGCAATGATGATTGAGTTTGGCACCACTAAAGAGTGGGGCAGT
Source organism: Eucalyptus caleyi (assembly GCA_014182885.2). Taxonomy (NCBI): domain Eukaryota; kingdom Viridiplantae; phylum Streptophyta; class Magnoliopsida; order Myrtales; family Myrtaceae; genus Eucalyptus; species Eucalyptus caleyi. The sequence goes on from CM024467.2 coordinate 48,089,282, forward strand.
CAAAGTTGCTCAGTGTTGATGTGCGATTTTCTATTATAAAAGGGATAAGAGTTGTAACATGAAACCTATGTGATTGCCACATGGATGCCAATTGTAAAATTAATGGTAAAGCTGATTGTATAAGTCGATGTCCATATTTGCTAACATCATTAGTATTAGATTTTTAATGAAAGGATAAATGTTTGCTTGAATTTATAAATTTTAAAGGTCGCATTTCATAAATATATATATATATATATATATCTAACTTAAGGTGTTGGTATGCTTACATTAGCTAAGGGAAATGTGAAAGATGAAGAAAAGAGATATGTCTTTTGAGCTGTACTTGGATGATTGGAACTGCACATTATTTCCTCCTTGAAATTACATCTCTAGCCCCAGTTCTAGCCTATGATGGAGTCTTCATAATTGTATTTTCATTATCACATAATAAAAAATAAAATATATCTTCAAAAAAATTGATGAATGTCCAAAATATTTGTTAAACATACTTAATTCTTTAAAATTTTGATTTTTCTCTTTTTCAATTTTAGGTTATTATGAGGGCACATGTTAAGGAAAGCCTCATTAAAAATATTAGCAGTACCAAGTACTATTTAATTACTAACTAACATTATTTTAACATATTGATGAATAGAGAGGAATCGATACATCAAAAGTTTGCATAGCTTTTTAATTGGTCACTTAATAAGTCTTTTAAGGGGCAATAAAAAAGAGAAATAAGCAGCACATTGCCTTCACCATGTTATATGCAATGCGTACTCTGTAGACTAAGGACGTGCATGGTTGTGTTCTTTTTTTCTGTTTATGAACAAATATTCTGTTTTTTTTTTTTTTGTTCCCGGGAAATAAAAAAGAACAGAAACATGTTTGTTGGCGTTTTTCTAAATCTGTTTTTTTGTTCCGAGAACACATTTAAACAAAAAAAAAAAAAATTGTTTCTTGTTTTGGAACAATTTTTAAGAACAAATTTTCTCTCTCTTATCTTTTTCTTCTCTTTTTTTTTTCTTCTTCTCTTCTTCTTTTTCTTTGGGTGGGTCGTCGGCCTCAGCCATGGCCAACAATCGCCATCGAGGGTTGGCGACGCCGTCAAGAGCTAGCGACCTCACCAAAGCGTCACCGACCCCTGGCGAGGCTCAGCCTCGCCTTGGCTGGGCGAGCTCTAGCTGGCCCAGATCCTGCGAGGCCGAGCTTGCCTAGCCACCGGCGAGGCTCGGCGTCGCCCAGCGAGGCCGAGCTTGCCTAGCCATCAGCGTGGCTTGGCCTCACTAGGCCACCGCCAGCGACCGCCGGCCAAAAAAAAAAAAAAAAAGAAAAAAAGGAAAAATAATTTAAAAATTTAAAAAAAAAAAAGGAACATAAATTTACCAAACGTGTTTCTGTTTTTTTTTTTTAATTTCCGGAAGAAGTTTACTAAATGCTTTTTTTTGGTCAAAAATTGTTCCCCTAACGTAAATAGTTTTTTCTATTTCTGTTCCCTAGAACAATTTTTAAACAAAACACAAACAAACGCACCCTAAATATGCTTGACAAGTACTTTGTCAAAATTTTTTAAAGAAATATTTACAATGATTATTATTATTATTATTATTATTATTATTATTATTATTATTATTATTATTATTATTATTATTTTATTGTAGAAAAAAATTACGATTGCCAACATTTAGCGAAAATGGTGGAATTGTGAAGACCTCATTAGAGCGAAATGCAGGTGTAAAATCGTGGCACTAAGTCGCATGATGTGGTAAACGCACATGCTAAATGACATGATAAATGCCCATATATGCCGATGATGATATAGAAACTGGAGTTTGTTTGATCAATGTTAGCCTGGAATTCTTTTGAGTGTGCCTTTGTGGTACAGACTCATTATTAGTCACATGGCGATGAAAATGTGCCCCACCAAATATTTCGAGAACTTCCTCGGACGCCACCTCTAGAGTGTACGCAGCTACTCCGAGATTCGGACATGGTAAGAAAAAGATTTCACATCAACATTAATATTGCAGATTTTATATAACAGGATCGATAAACAGGGCTTCACACATGCGCACATACTCCATCAGTCAGTTTCGTGGTTAGAGAAGATAATTTCGGGCTACAATCGAGCTGAGCGCGATCAAAGTAAACTGAGGAATTTAGGTTTTCACATAGACGACTCTGGGGATAACGGAAGACGGTAGAAGCGCTGCTCCTTCCGGACTGAGTCTTCTCTAGAGAGAACGGATATGAAAGCATGAGGGCATGCTAGCATAATAGTCTTTGGATTAGTGTGAGAATAATAATTTGTTGTAAGTCATAAATTTTTGAAAAAGTAAACTCTACAAGGATTTATAATTACTTATTTGATTTTTTGTAGTCCTAAACAGAATGTTATTCTCACATTAGATTAAAGACCGTCGCTCAATCATTTTTCAAGTGTGAATGTGAGTGATTATGCATTGGTTCAAAGTTGGTGGTGTTCTCTCGATCTTTTAGGATGAGAGTAAACGCCTCACCGTTTCTCTCCCTCCCTCCCATCTTTGTTCTTATATTCCTCATCCCACGACGTTCCCCCATTTTTCTCTTTCTTTTTCACGTTCTGCTGAGCCACCGAATCCATTTCCTTTGCTATCTTTTACTTTTTCCTGTTTCAATTCTTCTTTACGATACTGATGCAAATGCATTTTATCTGAACCTAAATGCTCCTATTGTAAAATGTAAAATTATGCGATGTAAATATTTTTGTTTAGCGGTCAAATTATATTGTTATCAACAAATTTCAATCCCAAATTTTCTTAGGAAAATGAATGACTAATCTGCGAATCAAAATTAGGTTGTCAACACAAATACGTTCCGGAGTTGGATATGGTACCCTAATTTTGTGAGCTATTTGACAAAATTGAAGGAACTCATTTGAAACAATTAAAGAGACGGGTTACGAGAAAGGGGATCCAACGCCTTTTTCTCTCTATTTGACGGTCTGACGATGTTTTACCTTGGAGTCATTGCACTTGAGAGAGACTCGCGTCAGCATGAGAGATACTACTGTTGAGGTAAAAATGCATAGGTTATAGTGGACAAAATTTGTAAATGTTTTTCTCAGTTTCCACCAAAGTAAATCGGCTATTTTTAAAATTCAAAGAGCATCAGATCAGGTAAATTCATCTTTCAGTGAGCCTTACTCTTCTTGTCCAAGATAGTCAGACTCAAAGAACAATAACTATGACTAATTGATTATTAATTATCGGGTCAAAGAGGCGGGCAAAGTAATATCCATGTAAATCCACATGTTGTGATCTCAAGTTGAACTGTAGACAACTGAAATAACTCAAGTAATGATATCCATGTGATGATAGTACTTTTGACTGTCAAGAGCTGTGGACCTAATTTTGTCAAAAATTGCCCGCTAAAAGAAGATGGATGAACTAATTATCGTGGCATGGACATCCATAATGTTTCAAAAGCTGGAGTCAATATCGACGCCATGTAAAATAGGAGAAAGATAAATGAAGCAATGATAACCATCACAATGCTCATTCAAGAATCCAAAAGGTAAATGTTTCGACAAAGTCTTCTATCAAACAAACAGTCACTATTATCCATATTTAACCAGCAAATGAACCAACACTAAATGCTGCGTATTCTCCAAACAATGTCAAAGATACCAGTACATTCTTATTAGGAGTTGTACACATAAACAAGATCATGCTCAAGAAGGGGAAAATCAGTCGAGATAAACTTTAATATCGATGCCACTGTCAATCGGAGACTGAACCGCTGATCAGATTTTTCCTTCAAACTTGTTCCTCTCTCTTGGAGTATAGGAAGCAGTGCACACATCAGCTTCCCTGATGTCCGCAGAATTGGTACCCACGACAGTGATCTGCTTGCACGTGACCTGCTTGAACTGTTTCTGTAGGCTATGGTGCACTGTTTGAAGGACATGTGCTTATTTGGATACTTTCATTTCTTACCCTTTTGATCAGTGTATGGCCACAGTTGTCATCATCGGAATAGTCCAACCCCAAAGAAACTTCTTGGTGCTAAATGAGGTTGCCTAAAAGCCAACGCTCATACAAAATATCATACAATTTGATAAAGGATAAAGCGCACCTCCACATTCAATTGATTATTTCCTCAACCATTATGCTGCGCCGGCGCCATCATCAAGGAAATGAAACACCTGCCTACTGTGAATACCACATGTCGGCACAAAGAAGCCATGTATCAACACCACGAAATGGAAAACTAGAAGTGCACAGGTTGCGAAAAGCTTGCTTCAACATCTTATGACAAAAGACACTTTTTTAGGAAATAAAAGTAGACACTTTGATCGTAGCAAGCATGACACCTGAAAGAGACAAACACTGTCAATAAGACATGTCTAAATACTGAAACTCCTCAAGATTAATCAGACAAGTTGGCAAGCACACATAACAAAACCCTAGTCTTCGAAGCTACATTGACAGAGGTGATGCTAAGCAATTCATCAAACAGCTAGAATGCATTGGTGGATAAGTGCCCCAAAGGTCCTCCAATTCGAATTATATTACGATCCCGTTAAAAGCGGTCAAAACATTTTTAAAGAAATACCGACTTCATATTATAGAACTCAAAGAAGAATGCAAGTTTCTTCCTTTTGACACGGTGTTTGAGCAGACATGATTAGGCATGTAGATTTACCAGACTTACTGAATTCAACATGGATTGTTTGAGGTCGATATGGATTGGATTGTGGTATTAAGGTCCCCCTCCCAACATCCGTTATCATCCTCCTCGGAGAGGTATACTTGATCTAATCTTGGTGTACTCAAGGCACTGTAGCAGAATATATTCATCTTGGGGCACTCCTTCACAATAATCCTCTTTAATGATGGGAACCTAAAGGCGCAATTCACAAGGGAGAAGCTCTCAAGGCTTGGTAAACCATCAAGTATCAGCTCTTCCAGCTCAGGGAAAGAGATTTCTACTACTCCATTTCCATCATTTGATACCACGTCTTCCATTTTACCACAATCCCTTAGGATTAGACAAGTAAGATGGACCAGACTTGGCACTGCTGAGCAAGTCCCCATATGAACTAAACCAACACAACCCTTTACTTCTAATCTTGTCAATCTTTGGAACGCAGTCGCAGATGGAAGTATGATTAATAAACTCAAGCACTCTGAAATGAGAAGAGTTTTAATCTGTTTAAGGATTTCAGCCATCAAGGAGCCATCTTTCCAAACTCGCTGAAGTTTACACAGCTTATTCAGCTCTAGTCGCTTCAGATTTCTGAGTGCCTTGAGAGGTGTGTCCATGTCAGTTAATTCTCCATAGGGAGTTGCTCCCCCATGTCCACATGCATCTTCTGAAAATATCTCCTCGAAGGAACTACAGGATAGAGAAAGCTCTTCTAGATCAGGGAATCTGTGGAGAAGGAAGTCGGATGGGAAAGCGACATTCTCATCATGGTAGCATGCCAAATCCAGCTCTCCGATATTGCCAAAGATGTAATGCCGCTGCATCATCGTCATAACGTCCTCCCTCGTCAATGTCAATCCCTCCAAGTTTGGGATGACCTGTGGGAATTCCTTTTAATTAGGCTGCCGGAAGTAAATATGGGGCAGAGCCACGGCACAATGACTGAAATGTCCTTTCATTTTAGGAAAAAGAGGAAAAAGAACCCGAGAGCCCGTACAAGGGATTTTCGTTTGTTGGTGGTGGTTTGCCCAATTCAATCAAAATAAGTTTCGTGAATTTGGATAAATAAAATTATTTGTCAATCATACTCCAGCTATTTTAATTGTCAACTAATTCAACTTATTAGAAGCATGACTATTTATGCGAGTTAATTCAATAAATGCCTTTTTCAAAGTCAATTAATTCAACAAATGTCTTTTTTTCAAAGTCAAAGCTGGGATCACTAGATTATGTACCAAATAATATGAGCTGGAAATAATTAATAGCAGTCAATCTTCGAATTTCTAAGCAATTCACGGGTGTGTTATGGTGAGTATTAATAAGCATGAAATATTTAACAATTTTAATTTCTTGTAGAAAATAACAAAACATCAACAGCTATACACATAAACCAATGAAGAAAACCACAAAGAGCTAGAATTAAGGACGGTACCTCTTCAAAAGGAAAGAGTGTGGGTTGGTTCTCACTAGTAGTTGTACCTAATGAGAATTGCCTCATCTTGCCGTTGTGTCTTGCTTGCAATCTCTTCAAGAGTGGCCACGTTGAAGTATGACTATTCCTATAGAATCTCCTAAGTTTTGGCAGCTCAAGTAATCTCAAGTCGGTTAATTGTGGGAAGAAGAGATCTCCTGCACTCGTCCCTGCTCCATCTTCTACCGCTATAATTTCCTCCACCCCACAATCCTGTACTAAAAGTTCTTTGAGTTGTGTCATACTTTTTGCTATTGAAACTGAAAATAAGCTTCTGAGACTCTCACAGTTTGTGGTCTTCAAGCACCATAAGCGTTCGAATGTAAAAGCACAAGGAGGTCCACTCCACACATACTTCATTTTTTGAAGTCGTTTCAATTTTAATTTTCTCAATTGAAAAGTGCTTGTGGAATGAGATCCACTCATATTTGACTCTTGTATTTGAAATACTACTTCTAAAGAACCACAATCGATCACTTTTAACTTCTTTAGGTTTCGAAATCTCATGAGGATAGAATCCGATGAGAAAATGGATGAAAGTTTCTCACAATACTCCACAATTAGCTTCTTGAGTTTGGTAAAGGCATTTGAAGCAAGCTCATCAGGCCATATCTTCTCCATGTTATCCATATGTGAGATCTTCATTGACTCCATACTAGGAAACTCAACCTGTTATTATTCATTTTAATTTGTTAAAACCAACTCTTTGTCAAAGAAAATACTTTAATTTCTAGGATAAGGAAAATCATAGTAGAAACATTATTAGTAGAACAGTAAGAAAATAAAACTAGATGCACGTTATTTTCTTTTAAGCAAATACCACCCCTTAGCATCCATTCTCATAAAGGGATCTTGTCATATTATTTTAGGGTAGAAAGCATGCATTTTTCTTAATATATATCAAACATTATGTTTGAGCAGTACCATAACCCTTAGCCTCCAATCTGGCCTGTCTTAGATTTCACTCATTACGGCACACATACACAATAACCAATATACTTTCCAATTTCCATGAACCATTTAAAAGTATAGCTTGTGCATTGTAAGGTATTAGCAGGGAAAAAAAAAACAATTAGCACAAACCAAAGCTCCATGGATCTTGCACTTCAAAATTTTCTCCGACAAATTATAGTCTCTAGAAAACACGGCGGATACCGAAGAAAAAATCCAACAATTAAATCAAAAGACGGTAAAGTACGGTAGGATGGGATACTTCAACGACTAGCTGGTTTGTTTCTTTATTTAGTTTAGTTATTCGATATCTCTCTTAGCTTCTCCCTCATTTCTAATTTTCTGATTTTCCTCCAGTTGTCACAAATCTAAACTTGACTTTCTACATGCTTCCGTTTGACATAAGTTGTTACCGGATCTAGATCTCTTCATCATCAATTCGTATCTGAGCTAGATCTCTTCAACATCAATTGGTATTAATATTTTGCTTTGACAGCATCTTATCATTGCGCAATAATTCTAGACCGAAGGGAAATGCTATGGTACTTATTTTAGTTGCTACACTTGCATTTATGATCCGATATGCTCATGAATAGCATTCATGCCCATTGAAAGTTCAGCTCCCGTGCTTGTTGATTTGGATCCACTCTATGTTTGATATAACATTCTCTTTGAATATTGTTTCAATATTTATTAAATCTGGTATATTGAAATTCGATAATAGTAAGGGGTTATTAAGGTTATTACGTTAATTGGTATGACGATTACTATTATTATGATTCTTATGTTATTTTAATAGTTTTGAGAAGATTATTACGATGATTGCCGTAATTATGATCATCATGAATCCTAAATAATCTTGAAGTGATTAAACTTATTTTTAAGGATATGAGAGAAGATTTCAACAGTTTTGGTAAGATTTTAGTAGATTCAATCAAAAAATGTAAGGAAGACATGAAAACGGTCCAAAATCAATTCTCTGATGTGCAGAAGGGCTTGGATAAGTACTGTCAATATCTTGAAGAGTCAAATAAGGACTTTTGCTGATGACAGTAGTGAAGTGAGTGGGATAAAATTGAACTAACTAATTTTGGATGAATTTATTGAAACACTTTCTATAATTTAATAAATTTAGGAGTGTAATTTCTCTTATTGATTATCCATAGCCCTCGCCAGGGGCACTGCGAGGGTCGACTGCCCTTGGCAGCCTAGTGTGGGTTGTGGGCTCTCGATGGCGGGAACTGTTGCCTCCCGTTTAGGCCCTCCCCTCATTGACATGCGATGAGTTGAAGGATTATTTAATCCAGTTTTCATATTCACTGTCTAACTACTGCTGGATTTTCTTCAATTTTTTAGGCCTTTTTCTATTCTTTTTTGTAAATTTTTCTGTTGTGGCTATAGGGAAACAAGCCCTTTTGTGCTTGAGGCTTGAGGGAGCTCCATCACTGCATTAATTGCCACGCAGGACTATAAATATTATTAAAAAATGCAGATTTTCCATTTACAAAAAACAGAAGAGTTAACAAGTCCCAAAAAGTGCATAAAGAGTGCAAATATTACAACTTAAATGCATGTAGAAAAAGTTTTAGAACTTAAGTACCGAACTGATACAAATTTTAAGACTTGTGATGTCATTATCCCTTGATCTTACATTGAATAAGATTCAAATTGGAGCTGACCTCTTAAGCGTCGTCTAGACTCTTGATTAGTTAAGAGATGTTAATTGGAGCTTAGTCTCTAAGTATTATTCGTATTTCAGTTACAATATTAATGAAACATTACATTAGTCTAAAATTTGAGAATTATTTTAACGAAGTAGCTTTAAGATGTTTGTTATTAATTTAAAGTAAAAAATTTATGAAAGAAAATGATAAGTTAGTATAAGTCACCCCACATACCCTTACATTGTCTAGCTCAATGCATCAGGGGCAAGAAAAAAAATAAAACCATTAAAGAAGAATGTGCGCAAACCTTTTTAACCAGCAAAAGTGGTTGCTGCATTGGAACACTGCCTTCTAGTCTTCTATAATTGGCATCTCCTAGAATTACCTCCACAACTTTACAATCTTCAATGGTAAACTCTTTCAAGGAGGGCCACTCTGAAATATGCTTTCCATGGCAGAAACTTCTGAGTTTTATCATTTTGTGAAGATATAGAGTGACAAGTTTAGGAATTACAATTATTTCAGCTGCTTCTTCAGGTTTCTCCTCTTCTCTAGCAACAATATACTCCATCTCTCCACAACCACCTAGAACAAGATACTGGAGTTGTACCAGACTTTTTACCATAGACATTGTAAAAAGGTTTCTTAGACGTGGGCACTCTTCAACTGTCAAGGACTCCATACATTGAAGCAGCCCTTTCCACATGAATGAAGGAATGACATTCAATAGGTTAGGACATTGCTTCACCTTAAGGACCTTTAGTTGGCAAATGGACCCATCGAATGTCTCATTATCCCAAATCCCTCTTGATTGAACTCCTGTTAGGCGCAGCTCTTCTAATTTGAAAAATACAACCTACAGAAGCATCACCTGGCTAAAGTTACAATGACTAGCATCGAAGCAAAGTTGCTTAATTATCCAAAGCATCACAAAGAAGAAAGCAAATCACATGAGCAGTGATACAGTTGAGATAAAGGAAAGAGGAAAACCTTCTCATCAAATAAAGAATGTGGACTTTCATCAAAATTGGCGGATCCCTCATTCATCCTCTCCATTCTTGGCACTGGCGGCCTTAGTATGAATGCCTTGAGTTCAGTGCACACCAAAATTGAGAGATTTCTGAGGGAGGGAAACTCAAATGCACAACTTCCTGAGCTAAAACTAATTAAGCTCTTAAGGAAACAAAGCTTCAATGTATGTAAATGAGAGAACTTCAACGCCTTCAACTTCCGCTCTTCACTTTCTTCCACGGCAACTACTTCCTGCATATTATTGCAACCATAAACATCTAGCTTCTCAAGTTTATCAAGAGTCCTGGATGTGTCATTTGTGAAGAGATATCTCAAACTGTGGCAACAACGTAGGCTAACATTAGTCAGACTGGGAAAACTACATGTTGCTTCAGTGCTGCAAGTCACAAACGCATTTAGCCTCGGTAGGTCCCACAAGGTCACTTCTTTTAAGTCTAAGAAGCCTAGACGTTTTTGCCTTTTCTTAGTATCGACGGCAACATCTTCCATTAGTGCTTCCAAAGAGGTACACTTGACTACCTCAATCATTTCCAGGCTCCGGAACCTCTCTACTAAAGTTGATGGAAAAATATGAGACAAATTTTCACAGTCTCGGATTGTGATGGATGCTAGTTTGCTGAATGATTCTTCAGAAAGTTCATTGTGCCATATCTTCATCAACCCACACGACACGAGGGTCAACTCCTTCAAGCTCGGAAAAAGAATCTGTATGTAACGACCATATGTTAGTTTCTCAACCATGAACTCCTAAAAATCCTGATCTAGATGAATTCGGTTACCCATGATAATATGATCGATAATGCACTCTCAAGAATGAAGTTGGTTACCCAAGATTATACCATTGTCATAGAAAAACAATAGATGGATGGAGTAGAGAGGTTTTAAAGGACATTCTGAAAAACAGAGTTTTCAATTGCTTCATCGGCAATAAGACTAGAGTTACCGAACAATTGCTACGATAAACATAAAACAGAAAATTCCAGAGATATTTACGCACGTTTTGATCGAAGAGTATAGGCAAGGACAAGCTAGAGTTGACACCACCAAATGCTTGTAAACTTGTATTTGCTATCATTGATCGTTGCTTTCCTTCGAATGAAGAGAATGTCATCATTTTGGGGCATCCATATATCCTTAGTCTTCTTAAGGTTGGACAGTGAATACAATACGTCCCATGAGAGAATTTCTTGAGATTTGGCAATTCCCCAAGAGATAAGGAGGTTAACAAAGGGAACTCTAAAGTGTCGGTGCATGCAGCTTTCTCATATTCTTCTTCTTGCACATCCATAATTTCCTCCAACAATTTACATCTCGCTATATTTATTTCTTTTATTTGTCGGAGTGCTTTAGCCATGGAAAATGAAAAAAGAAACCTTAAGTTCTCACAGTCTTGCACATTCAATTCCATTAAGTTTCGGAAACACAATGCTATTCTTGGATTCTTGTTCCATATGTGTTCCAACCTTGGTAAGTCACTCAAGGTTAATGTGGTCAATCGCCTTAGAATCTTGACATCCCCACTGGTTGTCAGTCCTTCAAGGTCAAATACTTTTCGTATAAACTGACATCTTCTAACGGTGATGGCTTCCAAATTCTGTAGCTTTGTTACCAAATTTGATGGGAAGATGCTCAAGAGTAACCCGCAATCCTTTACTTGCAAAAATTTTAGGTTGCTCACATCTAAAGGAAATTGAGAGTTCCATATCTCTTTCAATTTGGGAAGTTTAAACAAAGTCAAGTACTCCAACGAGGGCGATGAAACCTTAAAAAGTAATGAGAATCACGTTAGGAAGGCATATGCATTGATTTTTCCTTAGCTACAAGGAGTGGATAATCTCACAATGCTTGTAACTAAAAGTTATGAACATGCGTTGCTTGTGAAAAATGAATAAAGGAAATAATTTCACATAATAGATTTGAAGATGATGGAAAAAAAAAAGGCCGAGTAGTGATTTTTGAATTTTTCCTTTTGCTTCTTTAAATTTTATTAACTTTTACACTTGACTTATCCTTTACCTTATTGTGTATTGGGGTTATATTATATATATGACAATAGGAGGAAGTTATAATCCATGAGTTATTGAGGTTATTGAATTTACGCTCACATTTTGTGCTTTCTAAATTTTACAAATTAATGGCATAGACTCAATTAATTTTTTTTAGTCATTAATTATGGTCTTGTATAATATCTCAACGACAGTGTAAAAAAACCATCTCAATTAACAACATATGACGTAGAACAACATTAGACGTAACAGTGAACATTATTTAAAGGGCTTGTAATTGACAAACCGATAAAAACTATACTTTTAATTTATTAGAAGATGTAATTTAAGTCTGGCATTTTCATCAAAGTATTGCAAACATGAAAAAATGCCTTATCAAAAGATTGAAAGTAAAAAATAATTATAAATTCATGAAGCAGTCAGAAAAATTTGTTCTCCCCGGCCATAACATGGGTTAAAATTCTAGTACATCTGAAATGCGGAATGGATGACTTATCGAACCAAAGTCAAAAAGGGATTCATTAATTTAAGATCCATGGTTGGCCATAAGACCGATGAGCTGGTCGTAACAGCACCATATGGGCATCAAAGTCAATTTCAGCAATGGATTTAATTTTACCTATATAAGAACTTAAGATAACCCTTCTCGTAATAAAAAATTTAATTTTTGTGGAAAGTTAGTCATGAAGCCAAGAAAAGAATTACTTAATTTAATAAATGATTTTAGTCGAGCATCATGCTTTTGCGGTTTGGGGCACATGATAAACATAATTTTCAAAAGATAATTTAGAAAGGGTTTCCATATTTATATTCTATACTAAAAGAATAATTACGGAAAACTGTTAAATGCAAGCAATAGTGAACAACTAGATGTATTTCTAATAAATACATTCAAGCAACATTTTATTACCAAAAAAATAATAATAAACATGTGCGGAGTCATAAATTCTACTTGTAATATTAACAAAGTGATTAGAAGGAATATTTATGGTAGATTTGAGCACCACAAAAGGTCCATATTACAACTGGGGGTAAAGAAAACAATTTGGCCTATTGAATATATTTGATATTTCATTTCGTAATCTCGTAATAGTCCATCAATTGACACATAAGATGATAAAAAAAATTATATAATGGAAGTTTGTTTAGAGCCACATTTCCACAAAAAATAAATTGTGGAAAATTCTAAAGTCAACACTTTCATGTGTTTATAAATCAAATATCTAGATAATCAAATTCGAATAAACTCAATACGTTTTAACACAAAACAGTAAACGATGCAAATGTTACTGAGCAATTGTTGTCGTTTGGTTGATAAATGTATATCACTTTGTTAAAATGACACAAAATTTTTCTCTACATTATATCTCCAGAGTAAATATTTCAATAAGTCAATTTTTTTGAAGGCCGCAAAATAAGTGGGACTTCAATTGATATCTTTGAAAGGTATAAAGGAAAATAGAAAAGGCTACGAAAGTTGGAAACTTTATTTACGTTATTTTATCTATCTTTCCTCGTATTTCATTATGGAAAATTACCAAAAAAGTCCTAAACCTATTATAATTATGTCAATTCAATTTTAACTTTTTTTTTTTTTACTAATTGAGTTCTAAACATTTTGCAATTGTGCTAGTTCAGTCATTCCGGCCTATGCTAATGTGCTCGCCGGCCGCACCGGCGATAATTTTTTAATAATATTTTATTTTTTGAGTCATTTTATTAATTTATTTTATTTTTTTCTTTTTCCTTCCTCTCTCTCTCTCTCTCTCTCTCTCTCTCTCTCTCTCTCGCCCTCCTCCCTCCTCCTTCCTTTGGCTTTGGCGACTGACCAAAGAGGAGGGCTGGCTGGTTGCCAGACTAGGGCTACCAAGCGAGCTCGTGCAGCCACAAGCGGGGCAAGCCCCCGACAAATCTGGCAAGAGCTCCCCTCGCCATTGGTGGGCAAGGATGAGCTCACCTTACCAAACCTAGCGACGGCGAGGCGAGGCGAGTTTGTGCATTGTTGAGCCCTTGCTAGATCTAGCAAAGGGGCCTTGGATCTGGCAAGGGCGCACCTAGTGACGGACGAACTTGCCTCGCCAAATTCGGCGAAGGGGCCTCACCATCGTTGGGTATGGTGAGGCGAGCTTGTCCTCACCCAATCCAGCGAGCGAGGCTCGCCCTATAGGTGACTGGGTGAGCTCACCCTCACCCAACGATGGAGAGACGAGCTTGCCCAACCACCTCAATCGAGCGACCAGCCAGCCCTCCCCTCTAGCTGGTTACCAGAGCCAAAGGTAGGAGGGGGGAGGTGGAGGGAGGAGAAAAATAGGAAAAAAATATTAAAATAATTATTAAATAGTTCAAAAATAAAATATTATTCGGAGTCGACTAGCGGCCATGTCAACACCGGCCAGCCAATTTTGGCCGAAAGAATTGAACTAGCACAATTGTAAAATGTTTATGACTCAATTTGGCCAAAAAAAATAAGTTTATGACTGAATTAACACAATTGTAATAGATTTATGACTTTTTTGGTAATTTTCCCCATTATCGAGAGTATCACGAATTGAGTAATGAACTAACTCTTCCTTAAACAAGTATTTTTCTATGATTAACATATTTAGTTGAAGGCAATATCCATGTTTGTAACTCATGCATTAGAACACTAGTCGAAGAAGGCTTCCTCCAATTAAGATGGTTTGGATGTATAGGAACATGACTCTTTTATAAAGCATGAAATTTACCTGTTGCCCATCCAAGAATACAACTGAATGGTCCTTGGTTTTACAGAAGCTTGTCATCTCTGGCAAGTCTTGCAACGTCAGCCTATGCAATTTGCATAACTTCACATTGGCATCATCATCTAACTCATCTATGTAATCATTTGTCTCGACATCTGCGACGATTTGCTGCATCAAGTCGCATTTGGTTATTTGAATCTGTTCTAGCTGCAAAAACATTTTCATCATGGACGAAGGAAACAAATATTTGATTTCACCGCAGAATTGCACTTTCACAATCTTTAGTTTGCTAAAGGATTTTGAGGTAAGACAATTGCGACAAATCCTCTCCAAGTTGTTCAAATTCTCGAGAACCAACGATTCCAAACTCGTAAATGCAGGGCGCTGTGTGGAGCCAACAACGTAGTGAAATGAGAGGTTATTCTTTATGTGTAGATGCTTCAATTCTTGAAAGCCTTTTGTGCACAAGTCGTGAATATTATCTCTGCCATCTTGCAATCCAGCCAAGTGGAGAGCTTGAGTTCTCCTCAAACATTCCTGCATCCACACCTCATGGAGAAAATTGTCGGAATCCAGCTTGAGCTTTAAATTTCTGGATTCTTTGTAACCACCCCACCAATCAATGTCCCCAATTTGGATTACATGCTTACTCAGTTTCCCAAATGGTAGGTCTCTTGAGAGATTGACTGGATGAGGAATGGCAATGTATAAAGTACTCAACTTTTTCATGTTCTTGAACTCAGCCAGGCTAGCATTGCTTCGCGGGTTTTTATCCTCGGCCTCCCACTGATCAAAACTGTTTTCCATATACAATTCTTCTAAATTAACCAAGCTTTCAAGCACGCCAGGTTCGATAACTTTGAGCCATCTACAACATCTCAAGTCCAAAAATCTCAATTTTGTTAGTTCACCCATTTCTTTGGGCAGCCGAACAATTCTAGAATTGAAGAAACCTAGGAACTGTAATCCTTTCAGCTTTCCAAGAGTAGTCACATCCTCCAAATGGCATGAATCAAGAAATAGTGACATGAGGTTTTCAAGGCACTCCATCGACGAAGGTAGGGAGGTAAGAGATAAGCCAGTCAAGTCCAAGACTTGGAGCTTCTCCATAGATTCGAAAAATGACTCGGGCATTTTGAGGGATCGGCTGTGTTCTAATAACAGAAGAATCCTCATGTTTGGGCAATCCAATTTTTTAGGAAGTTCATCAATGCCAACATAATTGAAGGCCATTGCAGTGCATTTTCTGAGAGCATAATCTGACCATTCTTTAAACCCATAATCCTTTCTCCCGACCAAGGCGTTCCATTCCGTGTCAATAAATTTTTCATCCATAGAGATGCCCACGTCAATAAATAGGTCATGCATGCTCAAGTAATTCAAGTCATCACTACCTAGCAACAAAGAAGAGTCCTGCAGGCAACGTAGATCCATAATCAACCTATCTCTAGCGTCTTCAATGGTCTTGTTGAATTTTTTATATAAACCCAAACCCATGCAGTAGACAAGGGTATCCCTTATGGAAGGTCTCCCAGAGTCTAGAGCACAAACCAAGAACAATGACTTGATCCTCTCATCTTCTAAGCCATTGAAATTTAGTTCCACTATTGATTTTACACTTGACCCTTCTATATTGGTCGAAGCATTCCTCCATGCGGGCAAATCTCCACGCTTCAACCTTTTTGCTAATGAAACAATCAAAAGTGGCAAGCCTCCGCAATTCCTGACCACTCTATCCACAAAGCTCTTAAGTTGAGGGTCATTAACTTTGTCCCCCACCGTCCTTTCAAAAAGTATTCGTGCTTCTCCATGATTTAACACAGTGAGCTGAAATTCTTGGTCGGAGCCCATCTCGACATACAAAACATTTCGATATCTCGACGTTAGCAATAGCTTGCAACCTCTTACTTTATTATCATATTCGCAAGGGATTCCAACTTCCTTCAAGTCCAGCTTTGTCCACAAATTATCTAAAATTATGAGAATCCTTTTCTTGGAATATTCCTCTAACCTCTTGCACAAACGATCTGCTCTCCCAAGAGCAGTTTCCACATTCACTAGATTTAGGCCTAGTGCATAAGCGATTTCTCCTTGGATTCTTTTTAGATCTGGATTGCATGATACGTTTGTTGTGGCAACCACGTCAAATAGCTGCTCTTCCTTAACTCGCCTTTCTACATCCTCCATAAGCTTGGACTTGCCAACCCCACCTGGTCCATACACCCCAATCACACTGAACTTGTCATCAGTTATAGCCTTAATTACATCCTCTATGATTGAAGCCCTCGACTCCAGGACATCTTCCTTCCCGTGAGCAGATCTAGCAGCAGAAGTGGCAGTAGTTACGATTCCTATGGGAGTATTCTCGTAATAGACCTTATGGAAGTTACTATTCGTGCTTTCCTTATGGAGTCCCTGAATGACTTGAGTCATCTTCTTCACCTTCTTGCCAATTGGATGGCGCACCACAGGGTTGGGAAGCCACCCACGGAAGCAAGCATTTTTTGCACTTTGGTTACAGTTTAACAGGTTATCTGCTTTCTCAGTCTCCTTCTTCACACTCGTCAACCAATTCTCAATATACTCGTGTATAGGTTTTCCATCATACATGGCTTCATCGACGGACCTCTGCACCCGTTCCCTCGCAGTCTTCAGCTCCTTGACTCCATTTTCGAGATCTTTGATGTAGCTCTTGTAGTGTAGCACGTACCCAAATTGGCGTCCAATGGGAGCAAAGAGGCGCTCAAGGAGTTTCGACACTAGATTTGATGCAACAGAGGTAGCAAATGTCTCAACCATAATTTCTTCTTTAATTTCCACAATTTCCCCCCCCCTTTCTTTTGTTCCTCTTACTGAAAAGACTGAAAAGAGAACAGGACTAACCAGTTAGAATTGTGAAACAAAACCACAGAGAGAGAGAGAGAGAGAGAGAGAGAGAGAGAGAGAAGCGTGGAGTGGAAGGAAGCAAGAGCGATGTAAATAAACATACTGAGGAATATCAGCCAGAGCAACTTAGAACGAAGAATTACATGGGAAAAAACTAGGTTGCTGGTCTACCATGTGCAGCAGAAGGCTAAATTGTTTTCTATTTTTCCTCGTCCCTGTTTTCTTTCATACTGGTTCAAAAATTGTCGATTCTTTTCAATTTGACATTCATAATCATTCAGAACTTTTTCCCAAGATATCAAATCTTAAAAGTTTTCTTTTCATTTTCATCATTTCGCAAGAAAGCGGAAAGTAGAGGTTACAAACTTAAAGATGCGGTGTACTTCTTAGATAGCTTGTAAATTGTTTTGATGTTTGTATCATCCACTATTTGTTTTGATAGCTGGTATTTCTTAGAACATAGTAGATGCCGTGTCACCTATAAATTAAAAGAGATTTTTTTTTTTTAATGACTGCATCTAAATTTGAGAAATTTTAAATCAAAGGACTGCATTGCACCAGTTAAAAATTTTTCTACTGTTACTTTATTTTACATAAAAGAAATTGGTAGAGTTATTTTACCCTCTCTTTGGCTTGGTATACACCTCTTATTATCAATTGACCAAAATATTCTTCTATGTTCGAGAATAAGGTCAATCACCAATTCACCCTACTTTTCTTTCTTTCTCATCTCCTCTTCACCTTCTACGTGTATTGTTAATAGACTACATATCCTTTTGTGTTTGAAAATCAATTAATTATTAATTAATTATATTTTTGTAATTTCTGATTGATTAAATTTTGTAAAATTATTAAGTTTGTAATATTGGTCCATAAAATACTTCTTTGCTTAGATAGTTAATTCTTTAATGTAGTTTTTCTATTCATTTTATTTGTAACAGATGGCCCAAGGCCATTTTTATATTAAGCACTATTGGCTCTACTTTTTGACTTGAGAAAAGTTTTCATTGTCCTAACTCTTTCCCTCTCTCTCCCGAAAGCACGCACGCAACATAAATACGCGTATTCATTGTTCACCAATAAATAAATAAACTTGCAATTGAGAAATTGATTAGTTCAGAATGGTATAACACAAAGTGGAAATGATGAGGACAGAAATCATCACTGCGGTTCTGTCCAACTTGCCCAGACCAATAATTGCAAGTGACCATTGGACAAAGCCAAACGAGGCAAGGCAACGTAAAATCACCACTTTATCAACACACAACTTGCTATTAAGAAATTAATTAGTTGAGATCTAGTGTGTAATATTAGAGGGAAACAAAATGATGAAGAGGAACTGATATCACCAGGTATTTTCATTCCCCCAAACACAATTTCAACCCAAAGCCCGGACGGACTGGGTCGTTTCCAACTTCTGACGGAAACGTCCTTAAAGTCCTTCGTTCTTTCTTTCTTCATTCTCGTGGCGTGGAAGGAGACACGACACTTCTTTTTAATTTTCATTTTTTTTTGTTTTTGCCATTTATCATGCTATGTGGACTTAGACAGAGCATGTTGTTAACAAATACAGTCGGGATAGAATGGCCACGATGGGTTAAAGTGTCTTTAGAAGTTCTCACATAACGGGTGAGCCAACTCCAGAAAAAAATATGTATTTATGTCAAAGAGATTAAATAATTTCACTTTCTATATATGTCCAAAAAGCGCGTATTCTTTATTAACAAACAAATATGGCCACTATTATCTTTTCTAACTAGCGTAGTGGTAAACGGCGCTCACGTGTTAAGCTAAATTGAAATTTTATTATTATAAAAAAATTAAAAAGTAAACAGATGATTTTAAAGTAAAAATAAGATAATTTTTTTTTTTGGTAAGGGAAAAAAAGATCATTTTTATTAAAGAGAAAATGAAAAAAAAAAAGAGTAACAGAATCCCAAAGCGAAAGCAAATGTCTCATTTTGCTTCCCTTTCTTCCTTTCAATATGCAGAGAGATACAAACACAAAAAATAAAATACAGCGAAATAGAGGAACGATTGAAGGGGAAAAAAGTTAACGAATCGGACGTTATACCTACCACAGAGAGTATTGACCAGACAGTTTTAAAAGATGTAGGGGAGTTCTCTTCGATGCACTTTGAAATTAAGTGTACAAGGTGAGGGTTAGGATGGGCGATTTGAGGGGCGCAAGGCTCAAGCACGAGCCCGCCGTTCTCGTCATCAGGGTCGTATTCGGGGTCGAGAGATCAGTTGAGGCAAGGCTTGCAAGCGGTTTCGACGGTGATCACCAGCATCACCCATTAGATCTCTGTGAGCGGGTTTGTGATCGCGGCCATTCGATTTCTTTCATGTTTTTTCTTTTGCCGAGTTACAAGAGAGATGGTGAGGCCGAGCAAGACAAGACCAGACAGCTCGTCCCAAGCTACATTGCCAACAGTGCCTTCTCCATGGTTGACTTTGCGGACCACGTTCGCTGGAGATACTGGTTATGGCATTGGCCACCGTAGTCGAAAGAGCACCGAGAGCAACGTCGTGGCGGTTGCGGCTCCACTCACCTGGACAGTGCCGTGGCCGCCACAACCGAACACATGCCCTTTCTGCTTCTGGCTTTTTGCTTTTTTTGTTTTTTTTTCGTTTTTTTTCTAACAAAAATCATTTTATTTTGAGTTCAGAATTACTAATTGTACTTTGTTTACTTTTTTAATTGAGAAAACGACGCGTCAGCTTATATGTGAGCCGCGTTTGTCGCGTTAGTTGCCTCGTAGGTTCATTTGGACGTAAAAAGATAAAAGAGTGATCCCCTCCGTCCATCGATTAAGAGTAAGAGATTTTACTGGAGACGACATTTGAAAAGTGGGATCATTTTTGCCCCTTCTGATGTTATACAAAATCTTTACGAATTTGGAATTTTCATCAAAGAAACCTGCTTGTCCTGAATAAAAGAAAATGAAATTTTTATTTTTCCTTATCTTATAATTTTTTTTATAAAAATCATTTTTAAAGCTTTTCTTTTTTGGTCAAAGGACTTTCAAAGTTGACTAGTACACGACTGAAGTTAATCACTGCATTGATGTACATTGGATCTTATCAAACACCTTATGAAAGCGATTTTGGAGGAAGAGAAATGGCAAAATTGGTGTCCCTGGTTCCTAAAAATTGAACAGAATTGCATTGTAATTTATGGGGGGTCGAATGTGGAAAACGCCCTAAATTTTTGGAACATTTCGAAAGTATATGCAATACTAGTTTTTGTTAGATTGGAGAAATGTTTCATCAAGAAAGCAATTATTAAGCATAACCATGTCAAAAATGTTGCATTGTCTTTGCAATTGGAACTCGTAGGAGGGCAAATTGGACACCGTAAGGAAACTTTCGAACCAATTAATGCAATGGTCAACCTTCGGTGATTTAAAAAAATAGGGTCCCAAATTGGTCTTTTGGCAAAAGACATTTTAATCAACACTTAGGTCTTTGCCCAGAAAAAAAAAATGCGATACTTATGTAAGAGTTGTTGTGTTCAAAGTGGAAATTATTTGTATAAATGATGTCATTCTTCGAGTGCCACGTAATCATCTTCTTTACTGGCAACTTATGCTTTGAATCATTATCTTCGACTCGACCGAAAGGCATCATTCACTAATAACCATGCTTTTTGAAAATTACGGTGTTATTGTGGTCCCATAAACTAAGACGTTATCCTCAAACCCTTCCCATCTAATAAGGACAACTTTTGATTCAGGATCAGTAATTTACATTAACTCTCCGTAGGATTTCCCTTTCTCGCTTACAAATGTGCGAAAAGAGACTAACATTCCATTATTAGTTACTTCATCGCCATACACATTTTATGGCACTTATTTATTATTTACTCTATGTAAGAAAATATATAGCTGGTGAGATAGTTCGTAATTATGAACGGGTATATATATATA
This sequence comes from Eucalyptus caleyi, assembly GCA_014182885.2. Taxonomy (NCBI): domain Eukaryota; kingdom Viridiplantae; phylum Streptophyta; class Magnoliopsida; order Myrtales; family Myrtaceae; genus Eucalyptus; species Eucalyptus caleyi. The sequence continues at coordinate 48,110,618 of CM024467.2, forward strand.
TACACACACTTCCAAATCGTTTGTCCATTTGTGGATACTCTCACTTAGTATAAAGGATGAAGCAGGTTTAGAGCAACGATGTCTATATCCCCATTTGTATAACTTGCTTCACTTTGGGATCATCAGATGAAGCTTTAATAAATTAAGAGCGAGCTCGTCTAGTCAAGAAATTTTTATGTATAGATACAAGAACCAGAACCAAAGTTGAGGCCCCTTGATTAAAGTTTATCGCCCACCCACCTTCTAAGGAAAAACGGGTGACTATAAAGTCAACCATTCTAGTTTCTGGGCAAAGGTAATGTTTATAAACCGTACTCGAGGGAGGGCCAGCATGTGACTGCACTGTGCCCAACCGGACCAATCGTTTATACCAACGGGTTTGGATAAAGAGAATGTATTAAAGAAAAAAAGAAGAAGCAATATATGTGATGATAATCATGAAAAAGTGATGTGTGAATTTCACATACAATGTTTTGTATGCTACAGGATGTGAGGCGTCTTGCGACAAGTAAAACTCCAATATCAATTAATAATAAACTAGAGAAGGAAGGCCGACTTTTTTGGGGGAGCAACGTAGAGATTAAATTCACTGTAATGGGTTTTGTGTTTAAGAAAAAAATTACCTTGAAGCAAATCAAGTCGTATTTGAGTCACAAGAGACAATACAATTGGAGGAATATCTTCACGCCTCAACCTATAGACATCGAAGCAAATATCTCAAACTATTCTAGTGTCCCTGATCAAAGGTAATATTTTGAAAATCATTCTGGAGCAAGGGCCAGTATGCGATTGCACCGGGTCCAACAAGACCAACAGTTTATAAAGAGAATACATTAAGAAAAAAAGCAATTTATGTGATGATGATTTTGAAAAAGTGATGTGTGAATTTCACATGTAATGTTTTATATGCTTTAAAGAATACAAGGTGTCGTGCGATGAGTAAAATGAAAAACACTAGAGAATGAAGGTTGGGCCTTTTTTATGGAGGAGCAACATAGAGATGAAACTAATATAACGAGTTTTGTGTTTTAGAAAAGTCACCTGAGAGTGGATCAAGCCGTCTTCGAGTTCCGAAAGGTAGTACAATCAGAAAATTACCTTTGCGCCTCACGCTGTAGTCATCAAAGCAAAAATCTCAAAACAAGAACGAGCTTCTCGATAATTTCTGGTGATCAGGTTGACGTTTCTTACCAATGCGTTTCTCCTCTTCAATCACGAGGCCCAAGCCCTCGACACTTGAACAAAGCTCAACTTTTTCTCCTTCCTCAAACGATGAACCGGATGCGCTTTGGTGCAATACGAAATGTTGTGATGTTTGCGTGCGTTTCTTTAGCGAAGAAAACTTCTTTTAACCCTCACCTTTTTGTCCAAGACCACCAAAACAATCCCTTCCTGGTAATTGGCAAGAATACCCTCTAGACTTTAAGGAAATTTCTTCGCTGCCTTTCTAATTGGACCGCGTGGCCACGCAAATCGAAGTGAGAAGGAAATTCAGGAATGATGTGGACATCACTCATCTCGAGGTTCAGGACGCCTTGTCCAAATCAATAATTGGAAGTGACCGTCGGACAATGACAAAAAAAAAAAACACGGCAACAATAATGATGTGGCGTGGGCCCCGTAAAGCGAGACGTTTTCCTCGAACCCTTTGTCATGTTGCGATTGATTGACAATCCAATTCACATGAGCCCGCCAAAAGATTCCTCTCTCTCTCTATCACAAGCGTGTGGAAAGAGGTTAATGTTGTTTTCCAAAAGATAAGATTCGTACAAGACAAAAAAACAATAGAAAGTGGAGATGAGCATGATTATACAGTAGGGAATCCGATTGAATGGAATTGGCTCGATTTCAAATTTCGAAAGATACTTTTCAAATTTTAAAAATTAAACAATAGATTTTGACAAATAGGTCATGAAATTTAAAATAAGTTTTTATATTTTTTTATTCTATATTTTTACGTGATCTCACAATATTTCATTCAAGGCCTAACGATAAGTGTGTAATTTAGGCCACTAGTATAAAATTTTATTTTCGACAATATCTATGATTGAACCTTTTATTTTATTATTGCTTTATATTTTTTGTGTGTCTAAGTTATGAGTTGTGATCAATAAATTATGATAGTAAATGGTAATTATTAGATACGATGATTCATCGTATGTGAAACCTGTGATAGGGTAAATTTTAAATTTTATGATATGTAAAGTAAGTTTTAAGTTTCAAAAATTATGAAACCATTTCTAGTGAATAGGGTCCAGCACTAGAACTGCTCACTCCTAATTATTGAAGGGGCTTAAGTAAAAATATCTTCATACGCCATATACAGTTTAGGGAAAATTTCAAATAAAAATCTATAATGATAATTTTTTTTTAAAATAGGGTTCAAAGTGAAAACTATCTTTAATAAAAATCTAAAGCAACTTAATCTGAAATAAGGATTTGATGGGCAATTTTATCCGAAGGCTTTTTTTTTTTTTTTTTCTCTTTTCCTTTTGTTTTTCTCCATTCATCTTCTTCTTTCTCATTTGCTTAGCTGACTCTTGAGTTCATCTTTTTCTTAAAAAGAAAAAGTTGATCATTGGTTAGGCTTCCACCGAGCGCCAATAATTTTTCTAGAAAAGAAAGAAAAAGAGAAAAGGTCTAATGTCATCAAAAATCCCAAATTAGTGCACTTATATCACATTAATCCCAAATTAATTTTTATGTCATAAGAAGTCTCAAATTTATACATTCATAATGTATTTACTATAAACTAATTTTTGTATCATAAAATTTTTTAAATTAGTATATATGTGCCATATTTATCGCAAAAATCTCAAATTCACCACAATTTGGAGTAAATTGTGCCACGAGTATTATAGATTGAGATAAATGTGGCACAATATATTAATTTGAAATCTTTTATGACACAAAAATTAGTTTATGATAATATATATATATATATATATGTATATTGGCTTCCTCCAATCTCCCCCACCTCCTCTTCTTCTATATCTCCACCACCATTCACATCCTCAAGAACCTGCTGTCACATCTCAGGACCTCCACAAGACACTACTTCTTATCGCTCATAGATTCATTGCTGTCACTCTGTTTATGGTCAAATATACTGCTGAGATATCATATTCCTCACATGGAAAGACAAAACGCAAATGGAAACCCAAGTAATTCGAATGGGCTAGTAAATATTTCCCGTACAAGCATGATTGCAAGGGTCATTGCAAGTCATGATTCCTCAACTACCGTTTAACAATCGAATTTTAGCGGAAGTATAAGGTCGTCCAATGCATTCATTTTGTTTTTCCTAAACTCCAAGGACATAACAATTTGGAGATCACAAGACAACTTAGGCCAATTAACCCCAGAAAAATTGCCGTTCTACCACACTTGAACATCAAAGGTAAGAAAGGACGAGCATTTATCTTTATATAGTCATACTTCAGGATAAACCAAAAATCTAGTCGATCCATAAACATAGTAAAATGTGAAAAAGAATTGCAGTCAGAGACGTTGTGAATGTATAACTGGAAAGGCCATGATGCATAACACATTGCTCCACCCACAATACTTGGAGGAGGAAAAAGAACCAAAGATGGAAAAACAAAACAATTTTAGTGAAAATCCATAAAGGAATATCAAAAGATATGGTAATTTAATATTTATGTATCTCATTCTTTTTGGTGAAGCAATATTAAGACACATGCTTTTGTTTCATTACTTTTTCGAAATCGTAGGCAGCATTTTTCGTTGACTTTTTATAGATTTCTATAATTTTTGTAATTTGTAAAATCCGTGCTAATAAGATTATTTATTGTGAGAATATTAAAGATATAACACTGAAACCCTTTCAAAAAACGTATTCAAAAGCTTACTGTATTTCTGACTTCAAAATTTATTTTCACCGGTTATAAAGTGACAGATATTCTCTTCATCAGCAATAAAGTGTTAGGAAATAGGTGAATTCATCTATTTTGCAAAGATCCATTCATCACCTATATGAAAATCATATCATAGTATCAATTTTTCCAATTAATGATATGTTTATTACATGAAATTTTGACAAGCTCCGTATCTAATAATTAAACCATATGTATAACTGAAAATGAATTGGCAAGAATACCTCCCACTAGAATCCAAAGACACTTTGTTAGTTGTCTTTGTAATTGGAACGGATGGGTACGCAAATCAAAGTGAAAATGTGCTCTTCCTGCCCCACTAAATGAAATAATCGATACTTTAAGATAGAGTCGAGGTGTTGACAGTGGAAATTTACTTGGCAACTTTTAAAAGGTGTTCGTAGTGGAAACCACCTTTTCTCTTGCCCCAAAGGGTAAATCAATCCCTTTCTCTAGATTGGCAAGTATACCCTCCCCCAAAGACTTCAAGGATAATTGGTCATTTGTTAAAAGACGTGTTAATCAACACTTAAGTCTTTGACCAAAAAAGAATAGATTCTCATGTTAAAGTCAAGTTGTTTACACTGGAAATTAACTCTTGCATCATGCTATCCTTTAGAGTCAAGATGTTGAATAGTTATGCTTTGAAAATGATGGATTGATTGAGAATTTTTGCTAAAGTAGTGCCATGTTTGAAATTCTATGGAAATATCTCGAAAGAAGCTTAGATGACCTCTGACGCTTGGCGCGTGTGCCACAAGTTGGTCCGTGACACATGTGCCTTTTAATAAGTTGATGGAAAAGATCAATGTTAGATTCGACTCTTAGTCACTGTGAGAGGAAAGAGCTAGGCAATTCATAGGGGTGTGAGGTTTAATCATTGTATCCTAAACAAAAAACCTAAACATATAATACTTATGTCAATTCAATCATAAAATTTTTAATTTAATCATTGTATCCTAAACCTTTTTACCATTTGCAAATTTAGTCTTTTGGCAAATTTTAATCGAGAAATCGTTGACAGGATAATCTAGTTAGTGCTACATGGCACGGTCAACGTTGGTGTAGATAATTTTTATAATTTTTATTATTAATATGTGGAAAGAATAATGGAGTTGTGTGGGTGCTTCTTGTCCAATCTTCTTATTTTTCTTAGCACTTCGCTTCACATAAATTGGTACTCTGTTAAATCTCCACTGCGTGTACTTTGTGAGCGAGGTAAGGAACCTTGGAGCGACACGTGGCTCTTCACGCAATTTCTTTTTATTGAAGTTTTTGGCACATGGTTAGGTGAATTTAGTAGATTTTGATCAAAATTTTAATTTGTCTTTTGTTTAAACGGATTGTCCCTTTTAAATTTCTCTCACATGTCAACGTTACAAATCCTACTTGTGTCATTAAATTTGTCCCTGATCTTGTACATGTGACAGAGAAAATTAATTTGTCACTAAAAAATTAGGAGAAGCGTCTACGTCCATGCTCATCCCTTGTGGTACTACTTATTGAGATAACTTGAGGTTATAGATGATTTGCTAAGATCCGGATAATATTGCCTAGAGCTTAACGATACTTACTATAACCTCTTGTTCATAGAGAAGATAAGCGTTTTTATTCTTTTAGTTAGACAAGTTTCTAATTGTAACCATATATGTAGTGATCTATATTAGAATATTGAGGATGATGCCTTGATTTAGAAAAATGATGACAAAATATGTTGAACAGAATAATCAAGCTGAAATTTGGGCTATAATTTCCCGCTTTTGTTTTAATATCAGTTATGACATGAGATTGTAAGATAGATGGAGTCTTGATGAGTTGGGCCTTTTCTAGTTAAATAATTTAATAATAAATACAAGCATTAAGTTAGGATAACATGGACATCATCCATATTGATGTTTACATGCGTGTTATGTTCATAATTTGTAGTCCATTGACCAAAGATATGGTTTGAGAAAGTTTCATTCGATTAAGGATGTGAAAATTATAGCCCATTGCACAAAATACGACAAATTTTATTTTCTCTTTTGGTATTAAATTGGGGAAGTGTTTTTAGCATATGTTTGCATCTCTCTCTCTCTCTCTCTCTCTCTCTCTCTCTCTCTCTTCATATGTTTGAATCATTAATTTTTTCTGTGGATCCTCTCGCTCGGGAAAATGAGGAAGCGGATTTCGAGCAACGATAACCAATTTCCCTTTTGCATAATCTATATATACACTTGCACTTCTCTTCGAATAAACCGGATGAAATTTTAATAAATTAAGAGCATCTATCCATAAAAAAATGGATAAATATATGAATCAAAGGTGACGACTTTAATTAAAGATTTTCACATACCCATCTTTCAAGAAAAAAAACTGATGACTTTTAGTCCACCATTCCGGTCTTTAATTATAGGCAATATTTTGAAATGGCACCGGCGGTTAAATAGTAGTGAGGGCCATTGTGCAATTCCACTGGTTCAACCATTCAGACCTTTATAACGACCATTTGAATATAAAGAATGAAGTAAGAAAAATAAACAACATATATAATGATAATTTTGAAAATCTTATGTATGAATTAAATGTTGATGTTTCGCAATGAGTAAAAAAAAAAAAATTAATCAATTGTAATAGGATGAATTGTTTAAATGAAAGTGAGTAGTGTTGGATATTTCAATAATATTTTCAAATATTTACAGCAATAGTTTTGATAGAAGTTATGACCTCATTAAAGATCATCATTATTTTTAACAGTCACATAATGGTTTTCTAACGGTCATATAACGGCTTTTCAGTCACTTTGTTATGTTTAATTTATTTCTCAAATAAATTCTCCGTTCTTTACAACGGCTCTATAACAGTTTCTTAACGGCTCTTTTTGTCTGGAATATAAAAATAAAATCTCATAAGACAATCTTGATATGTACACTAAATGAAAGAGAGAATATCATTTTCTTTAAAAAAATCTTTCATTTCCTTTTCTTTTGCTGGGTTATATGTAACGTTGTTTCTACTCCTTCTAATATTCAGTGCGGAATATAAAAAAAAAAAAAAAAGTCTGTTGTATCTTGGGAGGATATCCATTAGAAGCCTATCACACCGAGTTTCGCATTCTAAGGGGCGGAATTATCCTTAAGAATAGTGCTTGTACTTACATGCCTTGGACAAATTTGTTTATTTTCATCAACTTTTTCCAACAAGTAGAGACTTTCTAATTTTTCAAATTTACATATTATTTTTAAGTCTCAAATTATGCTACCAATAAGTAGACCCAAAATTGGGTTTTCAAATAAGTTGTTGAAATTTTAATTTAAACGAAGAAGAAGAAGAAGAAGAAGAAGATACCAACATTTGTTCTAATTGAGTCTTACTTGGTTGGGTTGAACCTGAATCCAAACCAAGATATTGCACATATGTCGGTAATCAGTGTCTTACTCTACATATAATAGTCCAATCAAAAACAAGTGAGAGAAAAGCATGTTGAAGTCATTGGACCAAACGTCGTTGGATCATTATCAAAGACGATATAATTATCGTTTGATCGCTAAAACTCTTTCCGTAATTTAAGGAGATCTTATTTAGATTCAAAATTTGGGTTACCTAGACTTTGAATCGAAACTGCTCTTAACTCCTTGTCATGCTCTCTCTCTCTAATGCTAGTAGAAATCTCATTCCAAAATGAGAGAAGTCTGACCTTAAGAAATGAATCCCAATTATATCTTCAAAATTCCAAATCATGAAAAGCGGGCCAAAGAGCTCAGTGAATGAATAGTTTTATAAAAGATTCTAGAGTACTCAGAATGATAAGACGATCGGTTGCGAAATCTCTTTATCTGGATTTCCCCCTAGCATTCCATTCCAAACGCTCTGTTTCATAATGGAAGGGTGATCTCCCGTGATTGGCGGGGTGTGCTTATCACAAGACAAGCGAAGCAAAGAGGCGGTGCGGCTCTCCTCTTCAAGCACAAGCCCTTCTTGCCCTTAAACAAGGCTTTACTTTTTCTCTTGACCCATAGGATGAACCAGATGCGCCCGGGAAATACGAAATCTCGCGGTGGATTGCGTTTCTTTATATGAGGCAAATTTACTACTTCAATCCTCACCCTTGCCCAAACACCTCCAAAAAAATTCCTTCCTCTAAATTGGCAAGAGGAATACCCGTCCTGTGCAGTTCAGGATATTTTGCTGGTTCTCTCTGTAATTGGATCATGGGCCACGCAAATCAAAGTGAAAGGGATATTTAATAATGAGGACAGAATTTATCGACGTGGTTTTGTCCAACTTGCCCAAATAAATAATTGCAAGTGAACATAGGACAAAGAAAAACAAAACAAGACGATAAAATTTTTTACCCCAAAAAAAAAAAAAAAAACAAGACGATAAAATATCATGGCTTGATCAACACACAACTTTAATTTGCTTTTACTGGGATTAAATCACCACTTTAAACACTTTACATAACTTTATTTTGCTTTCACGGTGGTTAAATCACCACTTTCTTAACACATAACTTTGATACCGGTCTCACCTCCCCACCCCAATCGACTGCCCAGCCACTAGGCCGTGTTCCTCGCGTAAAACAAAAATTCTTGGACAATTCTCTTTGATAAACTTTGTGTGGAAAATTTAGGAATTCTGGAACCATCAATGCCGTACTATTTTTGATACATTCAATATCGTTCCTATGCTACTTTTTGACCAATGTAATCCTTAAATTATATACCTTTTAACTATTATAATTGCAAATTGAAATGCTATTGTCTTTGCCATTGGTGCCCCTCGAAAGATGAACGGATGAATTAGAGATGAGACAGAATTTTTTTGCTGATCGAGATAAAATTATTAGAAAACTAAAAAAAAAAAATCTCAAACACAGAGAGAGAGAGAGAGAGAGAGAGAGAGAGTGGAGGAAGCCATCGTAATCTTAGTTATTATCATTAAATGTGGCAAGCTATATATAGACTTTTTTTCTATTTCATTTATTTTTGATCAAGCAAGTCCTATTATAATTGCAAACTGAAATGCTATTGTCTTAGCCATTGGTGCCACTTGAAAGATGAACGAATGAACTAGAGATGAGACAGAATTTTTTTTCGTTGACTTGGATAAAATTATTAGAAAACTAAAAAAAAAATCACAAAGAGAGAGAGAGAGAGATAGAGAAAGTGGAGGAAGCCACCGAAATTTCAGTTATTATCACTAAATGTAGCAATTTGTGGGAGCATAAGGTTTACATGTTGCCTTGATTCATGTTAGCATGAAGTCATTTATAATAGAAAAATTACAAAAAAATAAATTATCAACTTATTATACTTGTGTCAATTCAATCATAAATTTTTCAATTTTGCCAATTTATTCTAAACATTTTAACCATTTACTAGTTAATTTATTCCAACCAATTTTGACAGGGATTCAGTAATAGGGATAACTTTACAATTTTCATTTTTTAAATTTTTATTATTATTTATTTTTTAATAGGTGGAATGAAAAAAAGGAGTTGTGCGGGTGCTTCTTGTACAATCTTTTATTTTTCTCCGCACTTAGCTTCACATAAATTCGCGCTCTGTCGAATCTCCACTTTGAGTACTTTGGAGCGAGGCAAGGAACCTCGGAGCCATCCATTGCTCTTCACGCAATTTCTTTTTATTTATTTCTTTTTGGCACATGGTTAGATGATTTAATAGATTTTGATCAAAATTTTAATTTGTCTTTCGATTTTCTGTTTTAATATTCTATCAAATGTCAACTTTACAAATCCTACTTGGATAAATATTATTAAATTTATCCCTGATTTTTTACATGTGATAAGAAAATTGATTTCTCACTAAAGAATTAGGGGATATTTTTGCGACCATGCTCATCCCTTATTTCATGATAGACAACATTAGTAAAGCGAAGTACTACTTATCATGATAACTTGAGGTTATAGACGGTTTGCTATGATTTGGATGATATTACCTAGAGCTCAACAATGCTTATTATGATCTCTTGTTCACAAAGAAGATAAGCAATTTATTTTTTTAGTTAAATAATTTTTTTATTTTAATTGCATATGTAATGATCTATATTAGAATATTGAGAATAATGCCTCGATTTTCAAAAGGATGACAAAATATGTTGTATAGAATAATCAAGCCGAAGGTTTGGCTATAATTTCCAACATTTGTTTTATCATTAGTTATCTAATGTGATTGTGAGATAGCTGTTGTCTTAACAAGTTGGGCCCTTTCTAGTTAGATAATATAGTAATAAATACAAGGATTAAGTTAGGATAGCATGGACATCATCCACAGTTATCTCTGCATGTGTGTGATGCATCCACCAACTAAAGGCGTGGCCCGAGAAAGTTTCCTTCAATTAAAGAAGGGTAAGATAATAGCTCTTTATATAAGATATGGTAACTTTTTTTTTTTTACTTTTTGTTATCAAATCAAGGTTTCTTTTAGCATGTGTTTGCATAGGACTCTCTCTTCACCCCTCCCTCCCCCTCCCTCCATATGTTTGAACGTTAATTTTTTTGTGGATCCTCACTTGGGAAAAGGAGGAAGTGGGTCTAGAGCAATGCTATCCAAATTCCCATTGGTATAATCTATGCATACACTCGCTCTTTGTCGATGATATCCAATATCCATTGGTATAATCTATCTATACACTTGTGCTTCTCTTCGAATAAAATAGATTGAATTTTAATAAGTTAAGAGCGCAGTCATCCATTAAAAATGAATAGATATACGAATCAAAGGTGAGGACATTAATTAAAGATTTCCACATACTCATCTTTCAAGAAAAACTGAAGACTTTTAGTCCACCATTCCGGTCTCCAATTATAGGCGATGTTTTGAAAATAGTACTAGAGGTTGAATCGGAGTGAGGGCTAGTGTGCAATTCCACTAGTTCAACCGGTCTGACCTTTATAACAACCCTTTTGAACATAAAGAATGAAGTAAGAAAAATGATATGTAAAAATCAATTTTTTTTCCTATCAATTGTAATAGGCTGAATTGTGGGCAGAGACTTGCTAGTTTCTCAAGTGTGCCTAATATTTTTAGGTCGCAAATTATGCTACCAAGAGAGAGGGTGAACGTGAAACGGGAGCTGATTGTACGTATAATGACACAAGCACAGATGGATTCGGTCGTTTCTGACTTGGTGAAGGGGATGAACACATTGTCGTTCTTCATTCTTGATGGCGTGGAAAGAGATGGCAGCTTGTTTTCTATTTCATTTATTTTCATCGACGGTGGGGCCTAGTGGCCATGGTGGGCTGCATTGTATTTTGAAGTTTTGACACGATAGGTGGGCCAAATCTCATTAAACTCGCCACTAGGCGGGCTGCATTGTATTTTGAAGTTTTGACACGATAGGTGGGGCAAATCTCATTGAACTCACGTATTTTTATCAAAGGCATAAAAATAACCTCACTTTTCAGATATCCCGTGAAAGGCAAGAACTAGACAAAAATGACCAGATCTTCTTTTTCATCGAGTTTACATGGCCAACAACGCTTTGTTGATGAGCTTACATGGCCTTTTTATTATTGAAAAAATTAAAAAGAAATAAAATTAATGATTTTAAATTCAAAAGAAAATGATTTTTATCAAAGGAAAAAGAAAACAAACAAATGTCACATTTTCCTTCTTTTTCTTCCTTTCAATTTGTAGAGAGAGCATCTTGCATATGCCAGTGTGGTTGCTTTATTAAGGCGTATAAAAGAATGTAATCCCTCCGCCTTTTCCATATAAGACCAACTTCTACGATGAGATGAGTAAGACAAGAATCTACCATTCTTGCGAGACCATTGGATTCATAGCAATACAGGCTTACAAATATGGACAACTGGCATGGACGGTTGGCAAGGCTTTGTGATGTTGATCCCAAAAAATGATCCGAGTGGATTTGACATTATCGTAATTAGTGTGCTTTTATTTTTGTCGGCCGTTACATTTGGCTATAGTGATTTGCATTATTGTCATTTTTCTATCAATCAAAAAGTGCTCATGAATATGGACAATTGACAACGATGGTTGGCAAAGCTTGGCGATGTTGATTCCCAAAAACTGAACCAAGAGGATTTGACATTACTACGTGTGTTTTTATTTTTGTCGGCCATTACATTTGGCCATAGTAATTTGCATTATTGTCCTTTTTCCATAAATCAAAAAGTGCCCATGGATATGGACAATTGGTAGCGATGGTTGGCAAAGCTTGGTGATGTTGATCCCTAATAAATGATTCAAGAGGATTTGACATTATCGTAATTAGTGTGCTTTTATTTTTGTCGGCCATTACATGTGGCTGCAGTGATTTGCATTATTGTCCTTTTTATGTTGACCAAAAAATTTCCGAAGCCTGAGACTCTCATGATATATGTTAATGATGTTTGGAGACTACAGGCATACTTGTCTCGAATTGTTACTAGTCCTTATCGTATCCCCTATATGATATCAACGCCAACCTTATCAATGTCCTACTAAGATTATAATTCTACATATGATAGTACATCAGTGCTACAGGAAAGGAAACAACAACCTCATGGCCGAAGTGAAAAAGAGGAACGATCGAGGGTTAATTAGATTATGAATCGGAAACCTACAGCATAGAGCATCGATTTGATGGTTTCAGAAGATACAGAGGAGATGCACTTCATATTTGAATCCACAAGGTTAGGGTTAGGGTGGCCGGTCAGAGAGGCGAGAGAATGGTGAGCAATTGGTCGTTGGGGTTGTAATTAGGGTCAATCGATGGCTTCTCTGCCCTTCCTCTAGATAGGCATCAAAGATATTTTCTTAGTTCTCTTTTGTAATTGGACAACGTGGCCTTGCAAATCAAAGTGGCGGAAATTCAGAAATGATGTGGACGGAACTCTCCGCTGTGGTTCTGTCCAACTTGTCTGGATCAATAATTGCATATGACCAAGACTTTCCCTCTTGTATGAAATATTAGGGGCTCAAACACAAAGAAATAATAAAAAAACAAAAAACAAGCAAACTAAAATATTTATTCAGATTCATCCTTAAATTAGATCCATATCCGATAAATGATTGACCTGTCACTTTTCTGTTACAATCTTTAATTATAAGAAAAAAATTATACCTAATAATTATTTATGAGTCTAAATCTAAATTATCAATAAATTATGAATTCAAGTTATAAAAACCCTCTAGCGACTTGAGAAAATTGTCCCCGTGTGGCTCTTGAATCCTACCCGCTCATTGAAGAGTGGAGCTCTCATGCTTTCTTGTCAATAGGGAATATGAACTACGCTTCTACGAGAAGAGATTAATCTTTTTTTCTTGTAAGTCATGATTCATCTATAATAAAATAAAATCATTCATTAATTACTTTATAGTCCGAGATTTCTACGAATATTGTAGTAGATAACAAACCTATTTTTTTGGACTTCGTGGAGTCATGGGAAGCTTCTGTTAGTCAATCTGGCCTGTTTCACAAGTTTTCAATCATTTGTGCACTATAGTTTGATCACTTTCCTGAAATCCCAAAAAAAAAAAAAAAGAAGAAGCTTGAAAGTCCGCAATACAAATCAATCTTCCGCCCAGTGTGTGTGTGATCACTTCCCTTAAATCCAAAATATATATATTCTTTATGGCTTTGGTTGCAATGTGCATCAGTGGGTGTGATTCGCACGAACTACCAAGTCGATGATCAATTTTTTCATTCTTCCCGTCTTGCCAGCTTGTAACGAGTTAAAATGAGTATTTTTCAATTCAAAATGGATTTGAGCGATCTGAGCTCTATAGGTCACACAAATCGCTAGCTAAAATGATCTCGTCCATAGTGAACTGAGTTCAAATTAGATTGTGTAGAATTCTACAAGTAAAGTATGACGGCCATGACTATAGGCAAATGCTTTTAAGCCTAGATGTTCGATGGTCTCCTGACCACTTGCTACAGAATCTTAAAAAATTTCTCACGGTACAAAATTAGTAACACCTGTAAAAAAATTACTGACTCGTCGGAAAATTACCATCACATAGTAATGATAGTACTACCCCATACTCTTTAACATGAGATTATACAAAAATACCCCAACCTGGAGACAAAAGCACAGACATGAATAATTGCCCAACTTGCCTAGATAAATAATTGCATATCGTACAAAGATAAACCGAAAAATGCGACAAAAATCGAGAAATTTGATTGAAAGACATACGGTCCCAAATTGATCCTTTGCTAATGGATGTTCTCACGTAATTGGTCTTTTGGTGGGAAATATATTTTAAATTTATTGCATTGATATCATTTCAGTATAAATCTTTTAATTGAACCGGTTTAATTTTATATATTTTTATATTGATACCATTTGAGGTCATCCAATTAATTTAAGTCGGAAATTACAGACATAGACACGGCCATCCATGTAGTATAACTCTTCAATAAAGGATGAAACAAGTTTAGAGCATAAATATCCAAAACCCCAACTACACCTTGAAAAAGTCAATGAAATTTTTGTAAATTAAGAGCGAGCTCATACAGAAAATGCACAAATACATGAATCAAAGTTGAGGGCCCGTTGTAAAGATTTTTGCGTGCCTGCCTTTCAAGAAAAGAACAAGTGAAATTTTTTTTTTTTTTTGAATAGAAGAACATGTGAATTAGAAATTGACTAAATTGACCACTTCAATCTCCGGTTGAAGGTAATGTTTTGAGAACCAACTAAGTTGGTATGTGATTCCACCATATTCAACCATTTGTGCCGATCTAGTTTTGAATAAAAAGAATGTACTAAGAAAAAGAAGCAACATGATGATGATTTTAAAAAAGTCACATGTGAAGAATTCGTAAGCTTTGAAGGACGTGAGGTGCTGTGTAGTGGGTAAAATTGAAATGTGTCCTTTTTTATATGTGGAGGAGCAACGCAAAGATGAAATTATCATAATAGGATCATGTTTGAGAAGAAAATCAAATTGTGTGCGAGTTTCGAAAAGCAGTACAATAGGATAGAACTCATCGGGCGGTCCTGTCCACCTTGTCCCAGATGAAATAAATTGCAAGTGACCCTTGGGCAAAGAAAAAACAGAACGAAGGTGGGAGGCAGGTAATGGGTTGTTGCGCTTGAGAACGAGTTACCGCGGAGCGGATCAAAGCTGTGTCTGAATTCCGAAGGGCGGTACGTTCGGATGAACCGTATGTGCTTGTCATATACGAAATGTTAAATAAGGTAAATTTACTTCTTTAACCCTCCCCTTTTCCAATCCCTTCCTGTTTATCGGTAAGAGTACCCCCAGGCGCGTCGTGGACTCTAGGGATATATTGTCTTAGTTCGGTTTGTAAATGGGCCACGTGGCCACACAGGTCGAGGAAGTGAAAAGGATATGTTGAAATGGGGAGGACGGAACTCATCACGTGGTTATGTCCACCTTGTCCAGATAAATAATTGCAACGTGCTGCAACAAAAACAAACAAAACACGGCAACAATTATGGTATGGTCGTGGGTCCCATAAAGGGCGATGCTTTCCTCAACGGATGAGATCCCCATAAGATTCCCTTTTCTAACGAATGCGTGGAAAGAGACTAACCTTTTTTTTGTCTTAAGCCACGATTCAAGGAAAAATATTATCTAAAGGACTTAAAGTAATAATTTCTTCATCGCCACGTGCATCTTCTCATACTACTGCGCACACCAGAATATATATATATTTCTTAATTACTTTATGTTTGAAAATATCTAAACTAATGAACCTCCATCGCCACTATAAGTAATAATAAGCAAATTCTATTTGACCGTATGGACTCACGGTAAACTCTAAATAATAACAAACAAATTCTATTTGACCGTATGACTCATGATAAAGCTTGCGTTAGTTAATTTGGGCCTTTTCGTGCGAAATGAATTTCACTTAAATAGTTTGATTATTAAAGATTGGGTCTTGTGTGCTAACCAAAATTGGATGACATCATAACATCCTAAACAATCGGAGGGCCATCAACATCCACACCTCATGATGTTTTTAATTTCTGCTAGTGCTACCGTATTAATTAACTAATTCAAAATCTCACTAGCTGTCGTGTCAAGAAAAATGAGCATAGACCTTTTTAATTCATAAAATTTGATGAAAGTTAAAGGATCTAGACAACATACAGCTTGAGCTAGCTTCTCCTTGAAGCTCCTCGTCCAAGACATAAAGTGAATAGAAACCCAAGCCATCTGAATAGACTTGTAAGTATTTCCCAAATAAGCATGATTGCAAGGGTAATTGCAGGACATTCTGCTTAATTGCCATTTTCATGTTCCAGCCCCTACGCAAACGTAAGATCGTACAATGCATTCACTTTGTTTTCCTAGAATTCCATGGACATAACAATATGTAGACTCCAAGACATCTAAAGCCAATCCATCCCAGGAAAAGCATCATCCTATTACAAAAAGAAGCACACCTCAAATGTCAAAATTTAGCACAAGTAAAAATAGGTTTACGTGGTTGCCAGGAATCTAATGTGGCTCATCAGAAATCCAACATGCTCATTGTTGGCACTTTGGTACTTAAGTGTATCTTTTTTGAAGTTTTTGCACTTATATGTCCACCCGTGCTAAATTTTGACACTTCAGATATCCGCACCTTTTCTACTATGCTTGAACCTCAAAGGAAAGAAAAGAGGAGCATCTTAAATTGATCCATAACCAGATGCTGAACAGTCGAACTGATATGCTAAAGAAATGTTTTCCATCTGTGTGGGATCCAACCTATCTAATATAACTTCTGTCCTCCCAAGTTCCTCAATCTGATTTCTTCTTTACAATTACACAACTGTAATTGGATCACTCTTCAAAAATCCATTAATCAACATTTAAAAACCTTTAAGCAAGCTCAAATTTAGAGGGAATGCAACCAAGCATAAATCTCTTTGAATCAGTCATTCATTGGAATTATGAACTACTTAATTATATTAGTTTAGGTTTCTCATGTCCTCGCTTGAAACTTGATTAGAAGTTTACATGCTAGTTTTGACATGAGTTGAAGTGCTATGGCAGAAATTTTGGCAGATGAGAGTTGCTGCATGTGAAGGATACAGGTCAAAAAGAAAATAGCATAACGTACGCGTGCAAAGACTCTCCTAAAAGTGTTTTCTGTGGCACAAACGAGCCTTCCCGTCATAAAGTAATTCAGCAACACTCCGGCATTGAAGGCGCAAATAACAAAGATTAACCATTAATGCATATACCATATGTTTTCATGTCTTAATTTCATTAGCATAAGAAGAAATAAAATCAAGTTTTAATACAAGTTGCTGAAAGTTTACTCCAAAAATGTAAGAAGAATAGTCCGAGGAGAATGGTTATGCAAATTTAGAAAGTCACCGATTGAAGAAGAATGTTACTAGTTGCCAGCTAATCAATCACGAAACCATAGAAAAAATGCTGTAAAGTTATATTCGGTGCAGGTGCCGATGGTTTTTCCTTTATTTTCGGTTGTCCACTGCAATTGTGTCTCCTCTCTACGTACTCGTGCGCTCACGTCACAAACGGGTAAAAGCACCAAATCTTTAACATCCATAGATATCGACTAGTAAGAATTCACATGATTTTGACAAGAATACACGTCAACATCCTTGAATAATCAGCAACCTGCATTAGGGTTCCTCGAGTTCAATGGGGTTATCGGGCATGCAGCAAGCCGTGTCCTTTGTGGTGCGATTAGCATTCTTGTAGTGAGAATTGGGGCCTTTGTTGCTTGAGAGGGAGATTCACATTTCGATCTACTCTCTACTGCATGTCAAGAGATGCGATAACCCACCATCATTTAAAACTTGAAGAAAGACCTAATCTGACAATCCATCAGTAGTTTACTTCTACCTTCTTATGCATCTCCCTTTTGATTCCATTGTCCTTTTAATCCCTCGTTACTCCTCGTTTGTTTTGGTTTTTCATTATGATCACTTGATATTTCCAGTTATCAACAGAAATGATCAGAATACTATGTGATGTTCTTGTCTCTTATTTTTCGTGAGTGTATTTTTCTTTTCTTTTATTATTATTTTTTCACAATAAATGTGTTGTACATGTGCTATGTGGAGTTGACAATTGGCGACTTCTTGTCGTCTAATTATAGTTTATCTAATTAACCATTCACAAAAGAGATTCGAAGAAAAATTTCTAGAAAAATTTCTTATTGTAAGCATTGTGGCCTTTTTCCTTCTACCTTTTTCTATATTGTTAACTTTTTTGAGAACTCATCATAATCCTCAAATTAAAGTAAACTAACAAAATATTTGCTAAAATAACAATAAAAATAAGATCATTAGATAAAGCTCACAAGAGAGCAAGAGCGCACATGCTGGTATGCGGCAAGTAATAACCACTTTCACATGTACATAGATACATTGTCAATGATCCAATCTTAACCTTATGGTAAACACTGAATGAATCCGTGTACATTATTTTCTCTTGCGTCTCTTTAACGAGGCAATTGACTTGTTCAACGCTCACCTGTTGTCTGACCAAGGCCAGCAAAACAGGCCCTTCCTCCGAAAATGGAAGGTATTTTCTTTGGTCTGTCTGGTAACTGGACAAAAAGGCCACGCAAATCGAAGCGGAGGAAATTCAGAAATGACGAGGATGGAACTCATCGCTGTGGATCTGTCCAACTTGTCCCGATCAACAATTGCAAATGCAAATGACCAAGACTTTTTCTGTGCCTCTGAATCACATCCTGACACGAATGGGACTAATGTTTCTTTTTCTCAGCTATGAATCTTACACAATAAAATAAGATCATTTATTAATTACTCTATGATCCAAGTTTTCCAGCTATATTGTAAAGGATTAGAAGCCTACTTTATCGGACCAAATAGACTCAGGGGGTGTTTGGTTCAGCTTTCCCAAGGGGCTTTGAGCCCCCAAAGCCCATTGGGAAAAATTTAAGGGTGTTTGGTTCGGCTTTTAAATGCAACTTGGCAAAATATTTGCATTTGAAATGCTGAAAGCTGAATGCCGGGGGGGACCAGCTTTGAGCATTGGGCATTCCGGATATGCGAATTTACTGTTCATCGCGTTACTGTTCATCGTCTCCTCCGCCGTTCGCCTTCTTCTTCGCCGTTCGTCTTCTTCTTTGCCAAAGGCGGCGCTCAGCCGCGATCTGGCCGCCGAGAAGCCTCGCCTGAGGTCGCACAACCTCAGGCGAGGTGGCCTGAGGTCGGGCGACCTCAGGCGGCGTCGCCTGGCACGCGCGAGACCAGGCGACCAGGCGAGGCCAGATCTGGCCGTCGAACGGCCAGATCTGGCGGTCTTGAGGCCGGATCTGGTCTTGAGGCCGGATCTGGCCGCCGGAAGGCCAGATCTGGCCGCCGGACGGCCAGATCTGGCATCCGCGACCTCCGGCGGCCAGATCTGGCGGTCCGGCGACGGCCAGATCTGTCCGGCGACGGCCAGATCTGGCCGTCCGGCGGTGGCCGGCGGTTGGCCGGCAGTGGCCGGTCGTCGGAATTTGATTTCAGACTTTAAAAAAAATAAAAAATAACCAAAGCTAATTCCAAATGTAAATTTTGCCAAACGGTGTTTATCTAAGTTGCGTTTTAATCTTAAAATTTACCAAACGCCTAACATTTAGAAAGTCTCTTTTTCTCAAAGATATTTGCATTCCTGATGGCGTTCCCCAAAAGCCGAACCAAACGAGCCCTCACTTCTGTTAATTAATTTATTCCCTTTCACGATAATTCAATTTCATTTAAATCATTTGAGTGTTCAATGTGTTCACTTCCCTTAAATTGAACAAAAAAAAGGAGCTTCAAAGTCTGCAATACAAAACAATCTACAACTTGCTATGTGATCACTTCACTTATTATATCTCAAATATATATATCTTTACGGTTTTACTTACCATGCGCAAAAGTTGGTGTGGTACTTACCAAGTGGATGATAATATTTTTTATTCTCCCCCTATCTTACCAGCTTTTAATGAGTTACAATGAGGATTTTTCCAGAAATTATTGTTCAAACTCTGTTCAAAATGGATTTGAGAGATAGATGTGCAGGTCACTCAAATTGCTTGCTAAAATGATCCCGTCCATAGTGAACTATGTTTAGATTAGAATGGGTTGAATTCTGCGAGTAGATTATGACGGCCATGACATAGGCAAATGCTTTTAAAGCTAGATGATCGATGGTCTCCTCACTATCCGATACAGGATCTTCTTAAAAAATTTCCATCAATACAAAATTAGCAGCACTCATTAAAAAATTACTGACTGCTCGGAAAGTTACCGTCACATAGTACTACCCTGTGCTCTTTAACATGAGATTGTACAAGAATACCCCACCTTGTAGACAAAACCACGGTCATGAATAGTTGCCCCAACTTGCCCAGATAAATGATTCCGTATCGTACAAACACAAACCAAACAAGGCGACAAAAATCAAGAAATTTGATTGAAAGACGTATGGTCTCAAATTGGTCTTTTATTAATAGACGTTCTAATGTAATTGGTTTTTTTTTTTTTTTTGGAAAAAATAATAAAAAGAGGTTTTAAAGTTTTTGCATTGATGTCAATTCGATCACTCTAAATTAGAGTTAAAAATTGCTAACTTAAACGTTAATCGTCTTACGTGATGTAACCCTTGAATAAAAGATGAAACAAGTGCAAGGCAAAGATATCCAAATCCCCATAATAAAGTTAACGAAATTTTTGTAAATTAAGAGCACGCTTGTATGATAAAAAAGATTTTGTTGCATGTATACATGAATCAAAGTTGAGGGCCCCTTATAATTTTTTTTTTTTTTTTTGATGACCGAGGATTTGCCTGAGACTCCCTTATGGGGTCACATCGCCCAACTGTGCCCAGTGGCACCATCAGATGTTGTCGTAAGCCACTATTTGCCGTTAATACCTTAAGGGAGGTCTCAGGACCCTCACTTAAGATGCTAGTAACGAGAAGATTCGAATTCCTGATCTTGCGGTGGGAAGAGGGAGAACTTACCAACTGTGCTGCCTGCCAGTGGGTCTCCTTATAAAGATTTTCGAGTGCCCTCCTTTCAAGAAAAAAATGGGTGAATTATAAATTGACCACTCCGGTCTTTAGTTGAAGGTAATTTTTTGAGAATTTTACCAAGCCGGTAGTGATTCCACTAGGTCCAATTGTCTGTACTAATCAGGGTTGGAATAAAAAGAATGTGCTAAGATGATGATGATTTTGAAAAAAGTCACATGTGAAGTATTTCGAATGCTTTAATGGATGTTTGGTGATGCACAATGAGAAAAATTGAATGTATTATTTTCTCTTTTATAGAGGAGTAACAGAAAGATGAGAATATCGTAATAGATTTATGTTTGGAAAGAAGATGAAGTGTTCAAGTCTCAAAAAGCGGTACAAATCAGATGGAACTTGTCACGTGGTCCTGTCCACCTTGTCCCAGATGAAATAATTGAAAGGGACCCTCGAACAAAGACAACAAAACGAAGGTGGAAGGCATGCCACGGCTCTTGCGTTTGAGAATGAGTCATCTTGGAGCATATCAAAGTTGTGTCCGAATTCCGAGGGGCGGTAACGTTTGGATGAACCATGAGTGCTTGTTAAATACGAAATCTTAAACGAGGCAAATTTACTTCTTTAAGCCTCCCTTTTTCCAATTCCTTCCTGTTAATCGGCAGGATATATTTTCTTAGTTCGGTTTGTAAATGTGCCATGTGGCCGCACAGATCAAAGTTAAAGGGATATTTCTAAATGGCGAGGACGGAACTCATCACGTGGTTCGGTTCGCGTTGTCCAGATAAATAATTGCAACTGCTGGAACAGAAACAGACAAAACACGGCAACAGTTATGGTGCAGGTGTTGGTCCCATAAACCGTGACGTTTTCCTCAGCAAATGAGCTCCCCCTAAGACTCCCTTTCTTATGACCAAAAAAAAAGAAAAAAAGAAGACGCACTTTTCTCCCAACAAATGCGTGAAAAGAGACTAACGTTTTTTTATAAGCCACGATTCATACCAGGAAAAACATTATCTAAAAAGCCTAAGTAATAATTTCTTCATCGCCATGTGCATCTTCTCATACTCGGACGCACAACAGAATATATATATATATATATATATATATATTTCTTAATTACTTTATGTTTGAAAATATCTAAACTTATGAATCTCCAGCATCGCTCTAGTTGATAGCAGGCCAATTCTATTTGACCATATGAGCTCGTGTGAAGTTTTTGTTAGTGACTTTGGGCCTTTTCAAGTGAAATGAATTTCAATTAAATTGTTTGATTATGAAAGATTGGGTTATGCGCACTAGCCAGAATAGGATGACGTCATGACATCCTAAACAATCGGGGGTAATCAACTTCCACTCTTTATGAACATGTTTTTAATTTCAACAAGTGTTGTCATATTAATTGGCTAATTCAAAATTTGACTAGCTGCCATGTCAAGAAAAATGGACATAGATTTTTGTAATTCATAAGATTTAATGGAAGTTAAAGGTTCTAGACTGCACAAGGCTAGCTTGTCCTTGAAACTCTTGGTCCAAGCCATAAAGCGAATAGAAACCCAAGTCATCTGAATGGACCTGTAAAAAATTCTCAAATAAGAATGACTACGAGGGTAATTGCAGGCCATTTTGCTTAATTACCATTTCACGTTCGGACTCCTACGCAAAGGTATGATCGTCCAATGCATTCACTCTGTTTTTCCAGAATCCCATAAACATAGCAATAGGTAGACTACAGGACAACTGAAGCCAATCCATCCCGTGTAAAGTGCCGTCCTAGTACACTTAAACATCAAAAGGAAAGAAAAGAGGAGCGTCTTCAGTTGAAAGTTTAGGTTTGGTCATTTATTTGTCATAGCTAAATTCTCCAAACAGTTGAAAGTGTTATGACATGCCTTAATTTTAGTGATAGCTATTTTTTCAGACTATGCAGTTTTAATCCCAAGGGTTATCATATTTGTCTACAAAATTATGCGCAATCATGTCTTTTATTTTTATTTTTTTGTAATTTAAATTTTCTTAATGGTGGGTAACTATATCTATTCATTTGCTAATAATTCTTTTCATCGTTTTCTAATATTCATTTATTTGCAAAATACATGCAATTAATTTTTGTGATGAAATTTTCTAGTAGCAAAGGATTCTTCTTTATTTGTCCTTCAATATCATTTATCAAATGTGGGCTATCATGTCATATTTGGTTTTCAATATTGTGAAAATCTATTTAACAAAAATACAAGAGTCCTCAATTTAGGGTTAAAAAGGATATTTTATCACAATAGGCATCTCTGATTGTTAAACTCATCATAATCCTCAATTTAAAGAAAACCAACAAAATATTTGCTAAAATAACAGTAAAAATTAGATCATTAGATAAGGCTCGCACGAGAGTGAGAGCGCATGTGCTGGTCCGCGGCAAGTAATATCCACTTTGATACGTAGATACATAGATTGCGAATGATCAAATCTTTACCCTATGGTAACACTGCATGAATCCGTGCATATGATTTTCTCTTTCCCCAAGGAGGAACCGGTGCTGGATCTGCTGATTGCGTCTCTTTAATGAGGCAATTGACTCGTTCAACGCTCACCTTTTGACCGAGACCAGCAAAGCAGGCCCTTCCAGCGGACGTCAAAGATATTTTCTTAGTTCTCTTTGGTAATTGGACGTGGCAACGCAAATCGAAGGGGAAAAAATTCAGAAATGATGAGGACGAAACTCATTCACTGTGGTTATGTCCAACTCATCTGGATCAATAATTGCAAACGACCAAGACTTTTTTCTCTCTTGTGAAAGAGACTATTGTTTCTTTTTTTTTAATGAATTAATACTTTAAAAAATCTCAAATTAATATAATTATCACAATTACTTTAAATGAACATTTTAATCACCAAAAATTCTAAAATGATATACTTATAATAAATTTACTTTTTATTAATTTATATTAAATTACTGAGTTAAATGACACTTAATTGTAGGCTAATGTATTAATTTGATATTTTACTATTTGTTTATCTTAGCTGTACCATTTTTGTGATTTTTTGTATGTTATTAATTTAATTTAACATAGGATATAATTGCTGCGAATATACCAATTTTGGATTTTTTTGTGGTCATTTATCAAACATAAATATGAGATAAAGTAATAATAGAAATTTACACTTAAAAACGAACACGGGAGGTGGGGAACAAAAGCGAGCAGTGAAGTGAGTGAATAGAGGCAAGCGACAAGGCAAGTGAAGCAAGCAAGGACAGGTGAGCCGTGAGTAGTGAGCAAGGAGAGTAGGCAAGCGAGGCAAGCGAGACCGAGGTGAGTGAAGAGGGTTTATTATTGTTTTGTCAAATTAGGATTGAGTTTTTTTCTAATTTCTAATTTACGCGACAAATTGAACCGTGATGAAAATAGAGGAGGAGATGCTAAAATTTAGAGTAGACAAAAATATATAATATATAATATATAATTTAGGTTAACCTTAAATCGATGCTCACCCCTAACCTATGATTCGTACACAGTAAAATAAAATCATTCGATAATTACTTTATGGTCCAAAATTTCTACTTGTATTATAATAGATAACAAACCTATTTTATGGGACCTTATAGAGTCATGGGAAGCTTCTTTTAATTGATTTGACAAGTTTCACAAGAAATTAAATTCACTCAAATCATTTGTGTGCTCACCGAAATCACTTTCTTTAAATCCGAAAAAAAAATTGAAAGTCTGCAGTACAAACCAATTTTTGGCCCATTGTGTGATCCCTTCCCTTAAATCTAAAAAAAAAAAGCCTTTATGGTTTTGGTTGCAATGCGCATCAGTCGGTGTGGCATCGTATGAACTACCAAGTCCATGATCAATTTTTTCATTTTTCTACCTATCTTGCCAGCTTTTAATGAGTTAAAATGAGGAATTTTTTTTGATGAAATTATTGTTTAAATTCGGTTCAGAAAAAGAATTTGAGTGATACGAGTTGTGCACATCACATCACATCAATTGCCAGCTAAAATGGTCTCGTCCGTAGTGCACCCAGTTTAGACTAGACTGAGTTGGATTTTGCTGGTAAAGTATGACGGTCATGAGTAAAAACAAATGCTTTTAGGGCTAGATGTTCGTTGGTCTCCTGGCCCTTTGCCACTCGATTTTCTTATTTTGTCAGTTAAAAAATTACCATCAAGCCTGTGCTCATTAAACGAGATTGTACAACAATACCCCACCTTGTAGACTTTAAGGACATTAACTGATTCACGTGGCGACACAAATCAAAATGAAGACCTTTTGTGTCCATCCATATTTTTGTGCACATTAAATGAGAATCTCTCACGGTTCACATTTTGTTTCCAACTTGACGAGGACAGAATTCATGACTCTGGTTTTGTCCAGCTTGCTCATATATATAATTGCGTATCGTACAAAGACAAACAAAACAAGGCGACAAAAACTGAGAAACTTGATTGCAAGGCATGCGGTCTCAAATTGGTCTTTCGCTAATGGACGTTCTCCAGTAAATTGGTCATTTGCTAAGAGACCGTTCAATGAACACTCGGGTCTTTGGCCAAAAAAAGTCGACGCTTATGTTGGATTCAACGTGTTCATGCTAGAAATTCATCTTAAATTGATACTATTCTTTGACAGCCACGTAATCATCTTCTTTACCAGCAGCTTTTGTAAAATGTTGAATAATATGCTTCAAATTATTTTTTTGGCTCAATCAAAAGAATGTGATTGCATAGATAGCAAATTCAACAATAACAACATCGAAAAGTAATATAAATTTGAGAATATATGTACGCTGTATTTAAGGTATAAATAATTTGAACTGGAGATCATTGGGCATGATATCATCACATTGATTGGACGATCAACTTAGTATGATTAACCGGGAAATGGCACTTGACGTCTAACGGATCACATGGTCAACTCCGCAACTTGGGGTGCACGCAGGTGCCATTAACAGTATAGAAATCATAGATATCAACCAAACTGCGGATAAAAATTACTGTCTTTTGCATAATAAATGATGTGTTCTTACTGAACGATTTTTAAATTTTGTTGGTGCCAAAATTGGTGTTGCCCTTTCGGTGAAAGATATTTGTCTAGGGAATCTTTTCACAATGAACAAATTTTTACCGTGCTTAATTAAATCCCTTGCTAGATTTTACATACATCTCGTTTACTTTAGCAGAACTCAACAAACAAGCGCTTTGCATTCAACTATTAGACGAGTGCTATATAATATACGCTGGTAAACATCGACACACGGGTGCATGTGAACAATTGCTAAAGAACTCTTTGGCAAGAAAGATCATTATCCCATGTCAAAACCGTTGTTTTAATTATGTATTTTTTGTTGTTGTTTTATGATATCCCCCAAGTCAATTTCCCAAGGGCTTTGCTTTTGGTTCCGTGTTCTAAAATGTGATAGAAGTGTCTTGTAGTTTATGGTTGGTGGTTCACAATTTAAGAACTTGAGGATAGGATAGCAATTTAAACATGTAAATTTTGGAAATTGGAAAATTAGTGTACAAGGTTCTTAAAAGTCGAACAAATCCGCATTGTAATCTATCCAGCGTCAAATGAGGAAATTTTTTTAATTTTTCGAAACATTTTGAAAGTATATGTAATAACAGTGCACTCACAAGAGAAGAATGGACAATAATTTACCCTCTGTATAAATAAGGAATCTTTTAGAAAGCTCTCTTAAATAAAACTCGTGCGTAAAAACTAAGGGAAAATGTGATCATTAGCTATTGTCCTCTTCAATTTATTCAATATCCCTTATTTATTCCAACTTTTTATAAGCTCAGCAACTCCCTCGTCTAAATTTTTGCAAGGATACCCAACCACCCCCCGGGGTCCCTTCTAGGCTTCAAGGATATTTTAATAACTGGACCACGTGGCCGGTCAAATCAAAGTGGAGGTTATGTACAAATTGTGAGGACAGAACTCATCACTTGATTCTTGTCCAACTTGTCCAGACAAACAATTGCGAGTGACCCTCAGACCAAGGCAAACGAAACGAGGCAGCAACTTGTCCCGAAAACCAAGATGTTTTCCTCAAACATCGTCAACTAATTGCAATTGATGATAATTATTATTTTTTTATTTTAAAACATAGATTTGAAACAGAAAATTATTTGATAATACAATTTTATTTTTCTATTTTTAAAATAAATTTTGTAACAGAAATAAGTTTGGAACAAAAATAAAAAATAATTTTTTTTACTTTTTTGTTTTTTAAATAAAATAAAAAATAAAAACTCTTCTTCTTACTCAGTCTCACCGCTAGCCGGCCACTCGCCTGACATCGGTTGGCAGGCCACTCACTCAAATGAATTTTTATATAAATAATAAAAATTTTATATCGTTATCAAATTCATAATTTTCACTTGAAAACTTTTATTTCTAACCAAAACAACCGATTTCTGTACGGAATAATTACTATTCATGATTCAAGCAATTCCGCCCTTTAAGAAAAAGCCCTTTTGCACTTGAGCCAAAGTTTTGCTTTTCTCTTGTCCCGAAGGACGATGTAATTGTACACTCGTACAGACGAAATCTTGTGGTGGTTGTGTCTCTTTTGTTTTTTTTTTGGGCAAAGTGGTTGTGTCTTTTTAATGAGGCGATTTACTCTTTCAACGGTCACATCAAACAAGTCCTTCCTCTTCGTAATTGGACTGATGTGACTACACAAATTAAAGTGGAGAGTATTCAAGGATGGAACTCATCGCTGTGGTTCTGTCCCAACTTGTCCAGGATCAATAATTGCGATTCACCAAGACTTTTTCCTCTCTTACAAATTGTGTGGAAAGAGAGTAACGTTTCTTTTCCTAAGCTACGAGTCGTACACAGTAGAATAAAATCTTTTATTAATTACTCTATGGTCGAAAATTTTCTAGCGATATTGTGAGGCCAAAAAAACAAAATTCAAGTCCACTTATTCTATAAAGTGGATGACTGATTTATCCTGAGTATTTACTCTGTCTATTGCGAATAAGATTCAAGTCCGGCGACTTTTAAACTCTGAATTTTTTAAAATTCTAACTCATCAATTCAATCCTTATTTAATTTGGTCCTTTGAGTATGCATTTTTTTCCTAAATTGTTCTATTTATAAGATTTTTCAAAACACTTTAAATTCTTCCAATGAGAGAGTACTTTTCATGGCACTAAACAAAGCTTGCACGAGATTAATAAGTTATTGAGCTCCTTTTGCTCCATAGTCAATGTACCTATTCTAGTGATGGACAATGTATACTTTTAATTGGTCGATTGCTTCACTTTATCATCTAACACCAACACAATGGCAAATTTTTCTGCTAAACATGCTCAATATGCCTCTTTGGAGTGGTAGATATCACAAGCATCATTGTGATATTGTTATTGGCAATGATATTTCCCTAGCCATCCTTGAAAGTGAATCAGAAAGTTGGGAAGTCCATATCTTTATTATGGAGGCATGTCAATGATCTAAGCTACTACGCTCTTTTAAATATTAATTATCTAATGAAGTACTCAATTTCCTTTACTCCTCCCTAGGAAGAGAAATGGGATCTTGGACCATTTAACCATAAAATTGAGATATCTTCTTGGGACAAATCGATCGAATTAAATTTGAGACTCAAAGATACAATGAATGATCAAAATTTGTTTTAGTGAAAAGCCAAAAATAAATAGCAAAAGATATGAAATGATTAAAAGATTGACACACTTTTATGTATCTTAAGTTGTCGCAAACCTCTTGATGGCTGGAAAAAGATAGGTTTAGAAGTAATGTCAAGTTGAGGACCAATGATCATCAGTTGGTGTGGGTTCCCCCAATTCTTTCTCTTATGTAACGTTGGAAAATTCATTTTAATTCGATTAACCTATGAAAAAACAAATTTTGATCATTCATTGTATCTTTGAGTCTTGAATTTAATTTGACCGATTTGTCCCAAGAAGATATCTCACTTTTATGTATCTTAAGTTGTCGCAAGCCTCTCGTTGGCCGGGAAAAGATAGGTTTAGAAGTAATGTCAAGTTGAGGACCAATGATCATTAGTGGTGTGGGTTTCGCCAATTCTTTCTCTTGTGTAACGTTGGAAAATTCATTTTAATTCGGTTAACCTATGAAAATCCTATACGAGGGAGTGGCCACTAGCCTATTCAAGTTGACTAGAAATAAAGTGAATATGCAAAAATAACTCACTTTCTATAGAGTCAGGGACTTAATTAACTAGTGCATTTTTGATACCTAGACTTTGTTATTTGTCAACTAAAGTGTTCGCAAAATTTTTTTACCAAATTATCAAGCCTAAGTTTTTCGCCCGCCAAGTGTCCATGCAATATTTTTGTGTTTATTAAGATTCTAAAATGTAATCTAACCTTACATCTAAAACAAGCAAATCACAAAAAAAAAAAAAAAAAAAAAAACAATATAAAAGAATTACAATCGATTCATTAAAAATAGTAATGATAGATCGAGTAAAAAGTAAAATAGTAAAGTAATTCGATATAGGTTGGGCAAAGGATATAATATTGCTCGATTATTTAGCTCAAGGACAATAACCCTCATGAGCATAATTCGAATCAAATTCAAATTTTCTAAGAAACTAATTTTCCTAAATCTAAACTAGAACTTATAAAAGACCGTGGAATTTCCTAAACCATATATGTACTAATTAAATGAACTAAAATAAATATAATATTGAAATTGAATAACCTAATCAAGACCTATTTTTCTAATAATTTACAATTTTTTTGACTTTCTGAAGGAAGTCGGAGCGGGGCCCAGGGCTCTGTCCGAATGTGGGCCGACATTGAAATTCGCGGGTCCAGTCCACAGACACAGATATCAATCTCATCCCACAACTATTTAAACTAAGTCAAGCCCAAACCTATCTAAACTATGTCAAGCCCAGACCCTATAAGACCCAACTGAAACCCACTGCACTAAAACCACTCTAAACCATTTTCCATCAAAACCAATATCGACTTCGGGTCCATTTTCAATTATCGCCTCACCTTTTTTTTTAATCCGTCATTTTCCATCGTCTTCCCCATATGCCCAATCCGACGTTCTTAGAATTCTGATTATTTTGATGTCAATCATCAAGCCCTTACATAACCGAAAGAAAAACTTCGCTTTTGATCACAACCGCCATCATTTGTTAAGCATCCGCCACACTAGCACAAGTTTAACAAGTATATAAAGGCATAACATTACAATGACATGAGTAATCACTGGATATCTGTACATATGTCATCTCCTCTTGGACATCTCTTGCCTGTAATCGCCATCAATCGCTATAGGAACATAGAACATAGGACAGAGAAGCATAATGATTCAGAAATATATTTGGCCATTGTGAAAACATTAGAGCTCATGCTTAAATGACTTGAAAATCAATTAATATCGCTTAATCTATGCCAACATACTTTTGGGTTCAAAAAACGATGAAAACAAATCGCATTGAAACATCATAGACATTGCACCAAATATATTACAGTCAATTGATTAAGGAGAAGATCTTTGCGATTTCAAATTCATATTGGCGATCATAATTAAATGAAACTAACATGTGAATTTCAGAATCAAATATATGGACTCTAATATGGCCAAGCCTAATCAAAGTTGAACAAGATTTACATTCACTTCACCGTCCCCCAGATCATAGCATGGTGGAGAGTCGGAGAATTCCTTGTCAATGAAGTCAAGCTAAGTCGCAATAGGCAGTGCAATCAACTTTGGGAGCTCTTTGTGATCGTCGTTGGCTATATTGAAGACCAGTGGAAGAGCTTCAAGCCAAGTCTTGGCCACTTCAATCTTCACAGCAGCAAAACAGAGTTAAATAGGGGTTTCGCAAAAGCGGCAGTTGGGCGATGGCATTGTTGCCTTGGGTGTGGTGACGAGCCAAAGATGAAAACGAAGGCTCTAGAAATTGATTTCTTGAGGAAAATTTTGGGTGAAATCTCTCTCAAATGGGCTCTCCTGAATGTTTCAAACTCAATCTGTGCGAAGCATGTCTCTCTACTGTGTGAGCAACGATGGGCAACAAGGTTGTGGCAGTCGAAGGCAATGACTAGCGGCAAAGGAGAAAGAAGCAATTTATGGAAAGGTTAGAGAAGATAATATAGGTGAAAATGGAAATAGACTTTGACGCATGTGGATCATTTTTATAAAGATATTATTGTCTATCATAGCATGAGAAGAACAGAAAGTAATACACTCTCAATATATGAGTTCTCTTGATAAAACTCGTGCGAAAAGTTTAGGTATAATAGAGCCGTCAATGCAGGTATCTTTAAAATTGTTCAGTATCATTCCCGTTCTCTCTCTTTCTTTTTCTTTTCTTTACAAGGAGCATCTCAATGATTCATCAGGATTGTCGAAACCTCCGATGAGGCTCTTCTCCTCAGGCACTTAAAATAAGATTTACCTTTTCTCTAGCCCCAAAGGGTGGGTTGAACCAGATGTGCTTATACACGAAATCCTTTAACGCGGCAATTTACCTCGTTAACTCTCTCACCTCTTGTCCAACACCAGCAAGACTATCCCTTCAAAACCCCTCTCTGGACTTCAAGGATGTTCTTTTTAGTTCTCTTTATGATTGTACCACGTGGCCCCCTCCCTTTCCCACTTATTATTTTGCTGACGATGCAATCTTTTTCCTCAATGGTAGCATTCGTGAGAGTCAAAACCTGCCTAATATATTAAATCAGTACTGTCTAGCCACGGGCCAAGCTTTGAATCGCAACAAATCAAGAATTATTTTTAGTCGGCATTGCCCTATGAGTCTGTAGGAAAATATGTCTCTTGAACTTAGAATTCCTGTATTACAACGGGCTGGTAACTATCTGGGTATCCCATCAAACTGGGGTCGCTCCAAGAAGGACATGTTTTCGTGGATCCTAGCACGTGTTCACTCAAAACTGGAAGGATGGAAGGAAAAGCTCATATCAAAGGGAGGTACGGAAACTCTTATCAAGTCTGTCAATCAAGCGATTTCGCAATATGCTATGTCGGTTTTTAGATTGCCCTTATCGTTGTGTAAAACTATAGAGAAGAATATTGCAAGGTTTTGGTGGATAACTGATATGCATAGGGCAGGCATTCATTGGAAGAACTGGGATACACTTAAAAGCAGTAAGGATCAAGGTGGGCTAGGCTTTCGGGAACTCATTGAATTTAATAAAGCCATGCTCGGTAAGCAAGCATGGCGTTTACTCCAACAACCTCAGGCTTTATGGGTTCAACTTTTAAAAGGGCTATATTTTCACAACACAGAATTTAAATCAGCAACCAAAGGTAGTCGTCCATCATGGGTTTGGCAGAGTATTCTTACAAGTCGAGATGCTATCCTACCATACACTAGATGGTCAGTAGGCAATGGGAGGCAAATCTGTATCCGTGAGGATCCATGGTTAAAAAGTGGAACCTTGTTTGGTCCTGCCAACAGAGAGGACCTCAAGTTAGTGGCTAACCTAATAGATGCTACTCACAATACCTGGAATGTACCTCTGCTACTTCGCATTCTCGATGAGCCAACTGTTCAAGAAATTTTGACCATACCAGTTAGACCTCTCTATGTAGAAGATAAATTGGTCTGGCCAGCTACAAAGGATGGCATACACACAGTCAAGAGCAACTATCGCATTTTAACAGACAAATCCAGCCATAACAACAACCAGACAACATCAACCTCTCATCAGATACCTACTACTCTCTAGCGCAAAATCTAGTCTTTGAGAACTGCCCCCAAAGTCAGAAATTTTCTCTGGTCACTTTGTCAAAATGCAGTAGCATCCCGAGAAAACCTATTCTGCCGACGCATTACTTCAAATCCTTACTGTCAACTATGCAATCAGCAACATCCAGAAACCGTAAAACATCTAATACTAATGTGCCCCTAGACTCGCCCTATTTGGACTCATCTAGCAATCAACATTGACATTCAGCATCAGCACACCCATCGATTTGATGTTTGGCTTGCTGCAAAATCGGTATCAACAGCAAACTCACCTTCTTTAGAGCTTCTTGCTAATGTTTGCTGGCACATCTGGAAAATGCAGAATAGCTACCTCTTTCGCAATCAACGGCTCAATTCCTCCATGGCAGTTGAAACAGCTTTGACGGAGACGAGGCTTCACCAGACCACCTCTACCTCACCTTCCTCTGTGCGGCAAACTGCGCTCAACCTGAACCCTGACTAGCTCTGGCCACCGCCTGATCTGGGTACATTAAAATGTAACATTGATGCTTCATATCAACCAGAGAGCACAGAAGGGGCAATGGCTGCGGTTTTTCGAGATCATCAAGGAAGACTTACCGAGATCTACACCAAACGTTTTCCCGTTGCTTTAGCATTATTAGCAGAGTTCCAAGCCCTCTCCTTCGTGATCTAGCACTTGATAACACAAGGCTTATAGCACGCTAGGGTTGTGATGGAATCGGACTGTAGATCAGTGGTGGATGCCATCACAGGAAGGAGATCGGCGCCATGGGAGCTTCGTCCCCTGCTTGCGGAGGCTGCTGAACTGCTGCCGCTGATCCTTAATCTCACGATTTGGTGGTGTCCCCGGGAAGTAAATGGAGTTGCAGACTAGGCTGCAAAGGCCCAGCGAGATGTAACTTTGGCCCATAATTGGAATATATTCCCTCCTCTTATTTTGATGAATCTGATGTATGTCGACGCCCTTCTGGCCGATTGTAAAATGACATTTCTATGAATATATGCTTTCCTTTGACCAAAAAAAAAAAAAATTCATCACTATAATTATGTCCAAGTTGTTCGGGTAAATTGCGTTCGACCATTAGACAAAGCCGAAACAAAATGAAGGCAACTGTCATGGTAAGGTGTATGGGTTGCGTTAAATGAGACGTTTGATCAAAAACCTTCCCATCCGATGAGGACAAGTTTTGATCAATCAGCAAGGATTCCAATGAGCTCGTTGTAAAGGTGAAAAGATGTTTGGCAAGTAAAAGGTAGATTATGCATTTGTACATAATTGGTGAGATTTGAACTAGTGATTTCCAATTCTTGAACTGGAAAATCTCTAACCACTCATTATCATTGAAGAAGAACCTGAGGCAATGCACCCCTAGTGTATAGCAAAGCCTGTACAAAAATTGTTTCATAAAACTTGTATGAAAATTTTAAGAATAATGGAACTACTAGTACCTTTACTTTTTTTTTTTTTTTTTTGGTAAATTTGTTACAATATTATTTATGTGCTCTCTCTCTCTCTCTCTCTCTCTCTCGGTTAATATGGTCTCTAATTTTTATATATGTGTATATATATATTTTCTAATCAAGTTAGTCATTTCATTAAAATTACAAAGATGCCGATGTATCATTTATTAAAGCCATTTTTAGGCTTATCGGATTAACTAAAGATGAGATGCAACTCTTTCATTAACTAAGATGAAGTTATTAGAAAAATAGATGAAAATGACAAATACTAAGTGAGAGAATTTAACAATATTGAAATAGGCACATTAGATGCTAATCCAATATTAATGAGAAGGGAACAAAAAAACGGAGAAAGTGGAAATAACAAGTAAGGCAGATGTATAGGTAAGTTGGACGAAGTAACAAGGAAGAGCTCATGATTGAGTTTGCATGTGGTAGCATTCGTCTTTGAAGTTGGAAGTTGCAAAAGAGGTGGAATAGTTAGAGTTATGTGCGTGGTTCTCGTATGTATAGGAGGGAACGGTTATTATTAGTATTTGGTTTATAAATACCAAAGTTTTTAGATTGTAAAGCCCTCTCTTTTCACCATCAAGCAAATCTATAATCTATGTTTATATTTACTTTTGACTACACCATTTTATTTTCCTCGAAATATACCCTTTTAAGGTAATTTACATTTTTCTTGTAATTTTTTTTCTCAGTGCTTAGCTCCAAATGAATTTGCACCCCATTGAGTCCCCTCTTTGTGCACTTTGGGAGTGAGGTATGTAACCATGAAGCAACCTTGGTTACCCTTTGTTGACACTTATATTTTACTATCAGTTTAATCAGTCATTAATTGCATAGAAAATTGGAGATTGATTTTTAATCTCTAGCAAAAGCAATTTTCATTAAATTGCACAACATATAGAAATTAGGAGCATTTGCATTAATAGTAATAGAAAATTTTTTTATTAAAAAAAAGAGAGGAAAAAAATTAATTAAAAAGAATATCGTTATTATTTAAAAAAGAAAAGAAGAATTTGGGCTGGAATGGCCATCTTATCTTTTTTATTTTTATTTTTTATTTCTACTGGCTGGCTCGGCCTCTTCGCTTTTCCTTCTTCCCCGGCCCAGTCTCCTTCCCTCTTCCTTCTTTCCGCTCTTCCCTCGCGTTGGCCGAACAAGAGGACGCAAGAGGACAGAGAAGGATGACGAACGGAATAGGACAGAGGCAGAGCGTTGACCGGGAGTTGGTAGTCGGGGCCAAGCCGGCAGTGGCAGCCGGCGTTGCAGGACGCCATGGCGCTGAACGGCTTAAAAGGGAGAGAGGAGAGCGAGCGAAGGCGAGGTTGGCTCATTTGAGAGGGGACGGAGGGGAGAGCTTGAGAGATCCGAGAGAGAGGGAGGCCGAGAGTGAAATCGGAGAGCGGCGCTCACCCTCGCCCCCATCGATCCAACTACACATCCCCGTCGACCTCCAAACGGCGCCCCCAAGACCACCGCTCCCCGGTGTACATGTTTCCGGCGAGTCCCTTTTCTTGGTTCGGAGACCCCACACTCGAGTATCTAGGCTCAGATGTTAGGGTTTCATGAATCATGTATAGGTAAAATTAACAAAAATAACGCAGCGGAAACAAGAATATTTTTATACATGATTCTCCGAAGGCATTGTTCGTGCATTTTAATAAAAAATCTGAATATAAAAAGGGAGTTAAACGGATTACCTCTTGAAGCGCGCTTTAAACGAGTCGGTTCGGATTTTCTACAGTTCAAGTCCCACAATCGTCAGACCTCTAGTTCAGACACACCAACAATGAACTTTGAATGGAAGAGAGAACTTTTGGATATTCACCACTTTGATCGTGCTAGCAATCACGTGGAAACAATCCATTATATTCTTGATATATAATAGTCACGGCCCGAACGAGAAAATCGTTTTTCTTCCTCGTGTCTCGAAGACACAAGAACACACGCACACTTTAACTCAATTTTCAGCAACTAGCAGAACTTCATGGTTTTTTCTTCATGGTGAAGAAACGATCCGGAACAAGAAGACAAACACACGAAGTCTCTTTTACGAATGGGGCCTTTTCTTCTTCAAGAATCAGCAATGGTTGCTAAACCGTTGTTGAACGTGCACAATCATGCACGAAGCAAACTTGCAAACATGCATGATGGTTTGCTGACCATCATGCACGGTTGCTTCATGCATGTGCACGATTATTTGTGCCACATGGTCAGCAAGAATTGCTGGCCATTTCAACTTTAATTAATTAATTAATTAATTAAATGAATAAATAAATAAATTAATCAATCCCCTTAAAAATAAAATTAAAACCATAATCTTTATATGTACAATTGAGGTACATTAACATATATCCACTTTGGGCATGCGTGTGCATCATATGCAAATAGGCTCGTGACTATAATACAAATTAAATTAAATCTCATTTAATTTAATTTCAAATCGACACAATTCGATTGCACTAATTGCAAACACATTTGCAACATTATTTCTCTCTTGTTCCACGTTATCCAAATTATTTATAGTGTGTGACATCCTTAGATTCATCACTAAGCTGTTAGTAAGACTTGTACTAACACATTAGTACTCCCACAAGAATTAATTATCCCGATTAATCTTTGGGTCTTATAAGTCATGATTGACATCTAGCAATATGTCATAGCTACCCAGATAGTGTGAATATTTTAAGAACATAATGAACCTATCAGCGTTGGCTACAGTGTAATTCAATTCCTCCATCTTACTATATCCTGATCAAACAAAGACCATGGAATATTTGTCAAGTCATTAATTCGATCATATGCATAGATCTAATTGATATGCATTTTATTCGAGACATAAACAATTTATTCTCGGTTACAACCCCGGCCAAAAATTTCAATACAGTGTCACGATTAGATCGCATAGGACATCATTATGCAAGGAGAGACAGATTCCATATTGCGCACATGTGTAACTTTGTATATGAACAAACTATGACCATTAAGTATAAAGATGGATCAACGACCCAGCATTATGTGCACCCTTGAACCATAGTTGTTCAATACACAAGTTAACACTGTGCCTTAGGTCTAAGGATTATTTACACAAGATTAAAGCATGAACAATTAGACATTGACCTCGCAAAAAGCTTCCATGTCGCTAATCGTTCCATATGCGTCACGTTTAGTGAACTTGTCTAATACAAACACCTGTGTTTAAACTCAGGCATCATAATACCCAATGACATGTGACTCATCATTCCCTTAAGTATCCAATACTTAATGGTGAAGTTAATAACTCACCGGTCTCAACAGGATTATTAATATCCACTCGATAATTCATCGACCGAGAACGATTTAAAAATTCAGTCTAACTATAAACTCGTTACATATATTCTTGATGTCTCAAGAATAGGTCTAGTTGTAACTAATCTTATGGAATCATTCATAAATATAAAATAATTGGACAAATGAATGAATACGTCATTGCCATTAATTAAATAATAATAATAATGAAAGTACAACTTAAATCCCTAATATGTAACTATTACATAGTAGTTTTAGGGCATACATCCAACAATCTCTCACTTGCACTAGAGCCAACTTGTTTGGTACCTCAAACCCATTTTGTTAATATGTCTTTTAAAAGAAAACTGAGGTAAGGCCTTAGTGAAGGGATTTGCCACATTTTCTGCTGAGGCAATTTTCTGCAATGCGATATCACCTCTCCCAACAATTTCTCTGATGAGATGGAAGCGTCTCTCAATATGCTTGGACTTTTGGTGAGACCTTGGTTCCTTAGCTTGAGCTATCGCCCCATTGTTGTCACAAAACAATGTAATGGGTTACTCAATTAAAGGAACGACCCCAAGCTCAGAAATAAATTTCTTCATCCAAGTAGCTTCCTTTGCTGCTTTAGAAGCAGCTACATACTTTGCCTCAGTGGTGGAATTGACAGTTATGCTTTGTTTGGAACTTTTCCAGCTAACTGCACCCCCATTGAATGTAAAGACATACCCAGACGTAGACTTATAATTATTAGGATCCGATTAAAAATTGGAATTAGTATAAGCTACAACTTTAAATTCTCCTTCTCCATATATTAAGAATAAATCCTTAGTCCTTCGCAAGTACTTAGGAATATTCTTGATTGCTATCTAGTGCTCTTCTTCTGGATTAGACTAATATCTGCTAGTAATATTTGCAGCATGTGTAATATCAGGTCTAATACATAGCATAGCATACATTATGCTTCCAATAGCGGATGCATATGGTATTTTTGCCATCCGCTCTCTTTCTTCAGGAGTGTTGGGACACATCTCCTTAGAAAGATGGATACCTTGCCTAGAAGGCAATAATCTTCTCTTGGAACATTGCATGTTAAACCGTGTTAACACTTTGTCTATGTACATAAACTGTGAGAGGCCAATCAATCGTTTTGATCTATCTCTATAGATCTTGATACCTAAAATGTAGGTTGCCTTTCCTAAATCTTTCATGGAGAATTTCTGTGACAAGAATAGTTATATCAATGATATCATTGGTACATCATTTCCAATCAAAAGTATATCATCAACATACAAAACCAGAAATGCAATTGCATTCCCACTGACTTCTTATAAACACAAGGTTCATCCAGATTTTTTATGAAGCCAAACGATTTGACTACCTCATCAAAACGGATGTTCCAACTTTTGGAGGCTTGTTTGAGTCCATAAATGGATCTCTTAAGTTTACACAACTTCCGTTTTTTACTATTGGATTCAAAATGCTGTGGTTGTTCCATATAGATGTCCTCTTCAAGAAAACCATTTAGAAAATCCGTTTTGACATCCATCTGGAATATCTCATAATCAAGGTGTGCAGCTATAGACAACA
Organism: Eucalyptus caleyi; assembly: GCA_014182885.2. NCBI lineage: Eukaryota > Viridiplantae > Streptophyta > Magnoliopsida > Myrtales > Myrtaceae > Eucalyptus > Eucalyptus caleyi. The sequence continues at coordinate 48,149,469 of CM024467.2, forward strand.
TAATCCGAATGGATTTTAGCATGACCACAGGTGAGAAAGTTTCGTCATAATCAATTCATTCTTTTTGACGATGTCATTTCGCCATCAGCCGTGCTTTGTAAGTTCCAATTTGACCTTCAGCATTCATCTTCCTCTTGAAGATCCATTTACAGCCAATTGGTATAATACCATCAGGCAGGTCAGTTAAGGTCTAAACTTCATTGGAATACATTGAATCCATTTCGGATTTCATGGCTTCTAGCCATTTACCAGAATTGATGTCTGATATCGTCTCCTCATAGGTTTTAGGATCACCATATTGATCACTATCATTCACAATGAATAATGGTTCAATATGATCAACCGAGTGTCTATAACGAGCAGGTGGGCGAGACGTTCTCGCACTTCTCTTAAGAGGTTGTGTATCTGAAGCTCCCATTGAATCAGAGATTGGTATCTGAACTCAGTTATTTGGTACTTCATTATTTTCTTCTTGTAAGACTATTTTCCGCCTAGCACCACATTCTTGGACAAACTGATTCTCTAGAAAAGAAGCGTGCTTGCTCACCAAAATTCTTTGGTCTGAATGAAAATAAAAATAATATCCAAGAGTTTCCTTTAGATATCCAATGAAGCAACCTTGTTTAGATCTTGCCTCCAATTTTTCCATTTTCAGCTTTTTCACGAAAGTTGGATAACCCCAAATCTTAATATGATTAAGACTAGGTTTCCTACTATACCATATCTCATAGGGCGTAGTTGGAACAGATTTGGACGGCACTCTGTTCAGTATATAAACAGCTGTCTTAAAGGCATATCCCTAAAGGAATATTGGCAAATCGGTGTAACTCATCATAGATCGTACCATATCTAATAAAGTATGATTTCTTCGTTTTGATACACCATTATCTTCTGGAGTTCCAGGATGTGTCCATTGTGATAAAATGCCATTTTCTTTAAGAAAGTTCAGGAATTCGGTACTAAGGTATTCACCTCCTCGATCTGATCGAAGAGCCTTAATACATTTTCTTGTTTGTTTCTCAACTTTAGCCTTGAATTCTTTGAACTTTTCAAAGGATTCAGATTTATACTTCATGAGGTATAAATAACAATACCGTGACTGATCATCGGTGAAGGTAATGAAGTAATTATAACCACCTCTAGCAGTTTTATTAATTGGTCCACATACATCTGTATGTATTAATTCTAATATGTCAGCAGCTCCTGCACTTTGTCCTACAAAAGGCGCTTTGGTCATTTTTCCTAGAAGACATGCTTCACAAGTCGATTATGACTCAAAATTTGATGGATCAATGTACCCATCATTACTCAACTTGTTAATTCTATCTTTTCCAATATGACCTAATCGGAGATGCCAAACATACTTTTTATTTGGACTGTTTATAGGGCGTTTATTAGTTATGGCATTTATATAAATTCTATTTTGCTTATTGACATTGGTAATCGCATTATCAGACATTATAATTGTATAAAATTATTGGTTAATAAGCTAGAACCAACACATGTTCTATTATGATAAATAAAACATACATCATTAGCGAAAGAAAATTCATAATTCTCTTTACCTAAACAAGGTATAGAGATGATGTTCCTAACATTATTCTTATAATGCAAACAGTTCTTTAAAATCAATACATGTCCAGAAGGCAAACATAAGCGAAAAGTCCCTATAGCTAATGCAACAACTCTTGCTCCATTGGCAAATGTTAGGACAACTCATTTCGCCCTAGCATCCTGCTTATTTTCAGATTCTGCAAAGACATACGAATATGTGAAGTTGCAGCAGAATCTAGAACCCATGAGCTAGATTCAGTACTAACTATAAGATTAGTTTCAATAAGCATAGACACCATACCTTCATAAGGTTGGTTCTTGGGCTTGACCTTCAAGCTCGCGAGGTACCTCCTACAGTTCCTCCTCCAGTGCCCTTTGACACCACAGTAATGACATTTCCCTTTATCAATCTTGGCTTTTGGTTGTACAACAAGTTTGGTAGGCCTCTTCCATTTATTCTTCTTTAAAACAGTCTTATCCCTTGAAGAAGAAGCCTTAGCCATAGCCACTACATTTGGCCTCGTGTTATACATTTCCTTCTCATAAACTACTAGCATGCTATGTAACTTAGCAAAAGTTTTCTCCATCTTATGCATGTGGAAGTTTTGGACAAAACCAGAGAAGGAATCGGGTAAAGATTGGAGGATCAAATCCACAGCTAACTTATTGTCTATAACGAGATTCAGCCTAGCCAATTCTTCAATGTGCCAGATCATTTTCAAAGCATGATCATTAACTGATGATCCTTCAGCCATCCTCATACGGTATAATGCCTTAGATATCTCATATCTAGAGGTTCGACCATTCTTATCAAAGTATTCCTTTAAATGCAAAATGATCGACCTAGCATCTTCCATAGATTCATATTTCTTTTGTAATTCATTATTCATCGAAGCAAGCATATATGACCTAACTTTTAAGTCATCATCATGCCACTTATCATAAGTGACATGTTCCTCTTGGGTCCCACCCTCAGGAAAAGAGGCTAGCATATTTTCATCAAGCACATACCCAGTTTTTTTTCTGAATTGAGAATAATTCTCAAATTCCTCACCTAGTCAGTGAAATTGGGTCCAGTCAAACAATTCTTGTCAAGTGTAAAAGCGAGTGGGTTTGTGGTCACTATTTTCAGAGTAATAATATATCTGTTGTAGAAAATAGTAATAATATATCTGTTGCAGAAAATAAATTGTTAGCCGTTGTATCTTTCAAAGTAACTATTTCATTTTGGCCTTTAAGTGAAATAGATCCTCCCATTAAATTTATATTCGAATTCCATACTCCTTAAGATGGGAAGCGGTAATCTTTGTTGGGTAAAGATTACTAGTGGGGATTGGAGTCCCACTAGTCCAAAGTTCACCTCACCTAGCAGTTATTGGTGTTCTATGAACTTAGTGAGTGAACCAACTTGTTCAATGCATCATATGCGAGTCCCAATCATAACTTCGGCCTCTCGACCATGAAAGCCTCACCTAATAGTTATTGGCATCATGATCATTGTTAAGTCTAGCCCATCGTCTCATGCAAGTATTGAAAAAACACAAATGATTCCCTCACTTGATAGTTATTAGAAATCATTTGGCTCAAACCCCACAGCATTATATGCATAATGGAGTGATCCAATATTATAAATGGTAATTAACCCCTATGTGTCCATAGCTGGTCAGTTAACCACTATAATATTGGATCAAACTACGACGATGGAAGGCCACGAGTCCGAAACCTATTTTGACTTAATATTATTAATAAGGAGATTTTGGTCGTTATTTATGGTCTCACTTTGCACATTAACCGGTTTAGCATGCACGATAACATAAATACGATAAATAAATAGATATCACATAAATATCTATCCTATGTGGTGATCATGGAATTATGGTTCAATGGGTCTCGAGCCAAAGAGACCCATTTAACCATTTTAATGTTTTAATAATGTGGACATGCTCTTCACTTTTTCTTCAATCTTTGGCCCGAGAGCTCACCGGCTTAATGGCTCCTCCAATGGCTCTTCTTCTCTTGTAGTATTTACATCAATAATTGAAATACTAAACTATACTAAAATTACATTTCGTAAAATTAAAATAAAATAAAAGGAAGGACGCAACCTCCATTTAATAATTACAACCCCAAAAATGAATACCGTAATCATCATACATTCATCCATACCACAATCACATATTAGGGATTTTTCCATGATCACCACCCTTTCTTGTGAGCCATAAATTCAAAATTTAAAGCTCTGGAAGGTAAAGATAAAATTCTGCATTTAATCAAATTTAAAGCCGAACAACGCAAATCATGTCAAAAAATCAAAATCGCAAAACAAATTTCATGAGCATGATTCCGAACAGAAGTTGCGTTGTCAACTTTAAATTTACAATCATGAAACATTCGCAGAATATGAATACAAAGTATAACAAGTTACGGATTTTTGATTCAAAATTGATTTAGTTCTAATTTTTGCTTAGTTGAATAAATTTATTACATAAACTAATCAACTTCTATAGGCCACATAAGAGCAAGAAAACCAATTCTCTTAACAAAATAAATTGGCCATTCGAATGCAAAAAAATATATTTGAACTATAAATCAATTAAACGCACGAAAACGCCTAAGGTTGGCTCGATACCACTATTGGAGTTTCATGAATCATGTATAGGTAAAATTAACAAAAAGAACGTAGCGGAAACAAAAATATATTTTATACATGATTCTCCGAATGCGTTGTTCGTGCGTTTTAATCAAAAATCTGAATATAAAAAGGGAGTTAAACGAATTACTTATCAAAGCGCGCTTTAAACGAGTTGGTTCGAATGTTCTACAGTTCGAGTTCCACAAGCGTCAGACTTCTAGTTCAGACACACCAACAACGAACGTCGAACAGAAGAGAGAACTTTCGAATATTCACCACTTCGATCGTGCTAGCAATCACGTGGAAACAATCCGTTGTATTCTTGATGTATAATAGTCACGGCCCGAACGAGAGAATTGTTTTTCTTCCTCGTGTCTCGAAGACACAAGAACACACGCACATTTTAACTCAATTTTCAGCAACTAGCAGAATTTCATGGTTTTCTTTTTTTTTCATGGTGAAGAAACGATCCGAAACAAGAAGACAAACACACAAAGTCTCTTTTACGAATGGGGCATTTTCTTCTCCACGAATCAGCAACGGTTGCTAAACCGTTGTTGATCGTGCACAATCATGCACGAAGCAAACGTGCAAACGTGCATGTGCACGATTATTCGTGCCAAATGGTCCGCAAGAATTGCCGACCATTTCAACTTTAATTAATTAATTAAATAAATTAATCAATCCCCTTAAAAATAAAATTAAAACCATAATCTTTATATGTACAATTGAGGTACATTAACATATATCCACTTCGGGCATGCGTGTGCATCATATGCAAATAGACTGGTGACTATAATACAAGTTAAATTAAATCTCATTTAATTTAATTTCAAATCGACACAATTCGATTGCAATAATTGCAAACACATTTGCAACATTATTTCTCTTTTGTTCCACGTTATCCATATTGTTTATGGTATGTGACATCCTTAGGTTTATCATTAAGCTGGTAGTAAGACTTGTACTAACACATTAGTACTCTCACAAGAATTAATTGTCCCGATTAATATTTGGGTTTTACAAGCCATGATTGACATCTAGCAATATGTTATGGCTACCTAGATAGTGTGAATATTTTAAAAACATAATGAACCTTTCAGCTTCGGCTACTGTGTAATTCAATCCCTCCGTCTTACTATATCTCGATCAAACAAAGACCATGAAATATTTGTGAAGTCATTAATTCGATCATATGCACAAATCTAATTGACATGCATTTTATTCGACACATAAACAATTTATTCTCGGTTACAACCCTAGCCGAGTATTTCAATGCAGTGTCACAATTAGATCGCATAGGACATCATTATCATACCTTGCATATAACAAGGAGACAGATTCCATATTGCGTATATGTGTAACTTCGTATATGAACAAACTATAACCATTAGGTATAAAGACGGATCAACGACTTGGCATTATATGCACCCGTGAACCATAGTTGTTCAATACACAAGTTAACACTGTGCCTCAAGTCTAAGGATTATTTACACAAGACCAAAGCATGAACAATTAGACACTGACCTCGCTAAAAGCTTCCATGTCGCTCATCGTTCCATACGCATCACGTTCAGTGAACTTGTTTAATACAAACACCTGTGTTCTAACTCAAGCATCATAATACCCAATGACATGTGACTCATCATTCCCTTAAGTATCCAATACTTAATGGCGAAGTTAAGAACACACCGATCTCAACAGGATTATTAATATCCACTCAATAATCCATCGATCGGGAACGATTTAAAGATTCAGTCTAATTATAAACCCGTCACATATATTCTTGACGTCTCAAGAATAAGTCTAGTTGCAATTGATTTTATGGAATCATTCATAAATATAAAATAATTGGACAAATGAATGAATACGTCATTGCCATTAATTAAATAATAATAATGAAAGTACAACTTAAATCCATAATATGTAACTATTACATAGTAGCTTTAGGGCATACATCCAACATCAGAGGCGTCGAAGCGGTTGGCCATGGCCATATTTGTGTCGAGCGCACCCTTTAACCGCTGTCTCCAAGCTGAGTAGGGAGCCCCTCGCGATTGTACGCCGGTGCCATGAACCTTTTGCTGCCTTGCCCGGTTTTGGCCAACCCGTGAAACCGAGGCTTGACATTTTCTAGTTTATCTGCGGATTTGCTTTCAACCAGCCGTTATACGTTGTTCTCGAACTTTGTTTATCGGTTCTCTCAAGTTCGGACGTGAGTTCGAGTTCTAAAGATGGTCGGTATCTTGTTCTCGATCCGTGGTCACTACATGTTTGATAATACGTCCAAGTCAGCCCGTGCACATGCGTTGTCAATTTCCATTCGTTCTTAAGTGCGTATAGGCAGATTTCACATCATCACAAACTCCTTGTCGCTCGTTGAGCAGTAGTTTCACGTTGAACCAGGTGGAAGAATGAGAGTTTCTTTGCGTTTTTATTACTCTATGTTTTGCACGTGAGGAATCGGTTGAAGTCTAGGGCCGAAACCTCAATCTCTTGGGTCATTCACGTTGGCTTGCTTTCCCGATCTCTGCTCTATTCAGTCTTTTGTCTTGCGATTGCGAATGTGGCATGTGCATCGGAAGATAACGGTGATTGGTATTGACCCAAAGAGGGTAATGTGGTTGATGATGTCTCATGGGCGGATATTCGTCCAGTGGCAAGCGATGGCGATGGCATTAACATGGCCGGCAGTGGTAGCATACGTAGGCTATCAAGGGTGATGTTTAAGACATTCTCGATTTGAAGTCTCAGAGCGTTGATGGTTGAGCCGCGCTTGTTTTGGAGTTGACGTCTAGCTTTAGGAATGAACTTGCAGGAGGAGGAAAACGTCAGTGATATGTTGGGGATTCGATGTTTGAGTAATCTTGGGCCTCAGTGGTTTTAGTAGTTCGGGCTGGCTTTAGTCTTAGAGGTTCTTGGGCTGTTCGTTTAGCAAGATGGGCTTAGTGTTTTTAATTCCAACGAAATGGGCTTCGTGATTTTTTATTTGAATGGGCTTGTTTTGAATAGGCCCATTTATGTCCATGGCCCAGAACCGAGAGACTACCTCAACCCACATTTGGACCGGACCCTGGGGCCCCGCCCGAGTTCATTCTTTCTTATTAAAAAATTAATTAAAAATCATTTTTTTAAGAAAAAGCTTAAAAAAAGTTTTTTTAATAGTTTTCTTTCAAAATTTGATGATAAAAAATTGTGCTCAAAATTCATCAAGCTTTTAGGGCTTTACCATAAGATTTGAGTATTAGAGACAAATGTTAAGTCATCATTTGTGCATTTTCATTTCAACTATCATGTGGTTGCACACTTTTGATATATTAATTTGGGAAAATTCTAAATAAGGGCTCGAAATGAATCTTATTTTAAATAATAGTCTAAAGTAGTTAAATCGTCTCAAATAAGAGCATGAGTAACCAAATCATCTCAAATAAGGGCTTTTGGCTTAGCGTTGACTATTCGACTATTGGAGAAATGGTATTTTGGTAAAAAAATCATAACTATATATTTTTAATTTTTAATTTTTTTTTTCTTTTTCCTTTTCTTTTCTTTTATTTTGTCTGTTTCCTTCTTTTTCCTCTTCTCTCCCCTAGCCATCGCCATTTATGGTCGGGTGAGGTTGCCTGACATTGGGTTAGGGCGAGGGTCACCCTTGTCGAATTTGGGGAAGGTTGCTCTCACCGACGTTGGGGTAGCCCCGGCGAGGCGACCTTTGCCCGACTTCGGCGAGGGTTGCCCTCACTCGACGTCGGTGAGGGTGACCTTCCCCTTGACTAGATTTGGTGAGGAACACCTTCGCCCGACATTGGCAGGGGCTACCCTTGCCAACTCGAGTGAGGGTAAGGGTCACCTTCGCCTAGGCTAGCAAGGTCATATGAGGGCAAGGGCTGCCCTCGCCAAATTTGGCAATGGAAGCTACCCTCCACCGAGTCTAGCGACCTCCGCCATGGCCAACGAAGGGAAAAGGGAAAAAGAAAAAAGAAGAAGAAAGAAATACAAAAAAGAAGAAGTTAAAAGACGAGAATGCCTTTTGATCTGAGAGGTTAAGCCTTTTTAAAAATTAATATAACCACTTCAAGTCCTTATTTAAAACAAGTTTCACTTCGAGCTCTTGTTTGAGACGATTTGATTACTTCAAACCTTTATTTGAAACAAAGTTCATTTCAGACTCTTATTTGAGAAAACGAAAACAGTTTAGGCCTTTATGTGGAATTTTCCCTATTAATTTTGGTTTCTTTTGGCCTAGTTAGAAATGGTATTAATTCTTATTTCTTAGTGTTAGACCTTCAATTTGCCTTGCAATTTATTTAATACTTTCCTTGGTTACTAATTGTTATTTTTATGATTGCGCCCTTACATAATCGCCTCACGTGTTACTGGATAAGCTTAAAATTAATCTAGACTACTTGACAAACATCCTAATGAAATGAACAAAATTAGGTACCAAAATGGCATTAATTGATTAATTAGTGTAATCAAGTTTTGACCTTAGATTCTTTGGTTGCGTAGAAGTGAGGTATACTCTCATGTCTCATTTGATTTTTAGCCGATCTCAATAGGCTAGGTGACTCTTCATTTAAAAATTATTATAGCTCCAATTTAAATTTAGAATTGAATACCCTAACGTTACGCAAGTTATGGGTTTGGGAGAGCTCACATCTAAACAAGTAGCATAGGCCCGTCTTTTATGCACTACCCCTAAACCTAAGTCTTTTCTCGTCTAGATGGAAAAGGTAGGTCGCGACACTTTGGCTATATTTTTTGCTTTAATAAACATTGATCAAAATGTTGGATGTCTTTTGTAAATAAATTGTCCCCTTTAATTTTCTCTCAAATGTCCATTGATATTGGGAGATAACTTTACAAATCTCACTTGGATAGATATTATTAATTTTGTACCTGATTTTGAACGTGTGCGAAGAAAATTTATTAATTAAAAAAATAGGAGATGTGTATGTGACCATTCACATCTCTTGTTCCGTGACAAAACAAGTATAGACTTGGTGCTACTTATTGAGATGATTGAGGTTATCGACGATTTGCTATGATTCGGATGAGTTTCCCTAGGGCTTGACAATGCTTACTATTCTCTTGTTCATGAAGAAGTAATTAGTTTATTTTCTTTCAAGTTTTAAATAGTAACCAAATACTTGGTGCTCTTTATTCAAAATAGTGAGGATGATGCCTTGATCTAGAAAAGGATGACAAAATGTATCAAACAAAATAATCAGGTTGCAAGTTGAGCTATACCTTTCAAGTTCTGATCTATCATAAGTTATTACAAGAGATTGAGAGGTAAATAGAGCCACAAGTTGGGCTGGAATTGGTTAGATAATGTGGTCATGTGCAATTTCATGTGCTAAGCATAACAAAATACATTATTTGCATGCCGATGATCCATAATTTATAATCTATTGATCGCGATCTCCAGCAAACCGGGTCGGCGAAGGGGAAGACGGGTCGAAGTCGGGCGGATCCGGATTGGCGTCCGGGTAGGGTTTCGGCCAGCTTGGGCCATTCGCGCGTGGGCCGGGCCTTGTTTAGAAAATAGATCTATTTGGGCCAGGCTTGTAAAAAAAAAAAAAAAAAAGAGGGGTTTGGGCTTTTTAATTAAAAAAGGGACAAAAACCCGGGTCGAACCCAGCCCGCGGATCCGACCCGGGTCGGCTTTTTTTTTTTTTTTTTTTTTTTAAGTTTTATTTTAAATAATATTTTAATAAATAATTAATAAATAATTTATTTTCAAAAAAAAATATTAAAAATGTTTTAATTTCCAGAAAATCGAAAAATAATAAAAAATGATAAAAATATTTTATTTTCCGAAAAATCAAAAAATCAAAAATATTTCATATTTTCCAAAAAATGTCAAAAATCCCAAAAAAAGCCAAAAATTCATGAAAAAGCCAAAAAAGTAAAAAAAAAGTGATTTATATTTTCAAAAAAGATAAAAACTCCAAAAAAATGCTTTTTATGTCCAAAAATTAGAAAATGACTAAAAATGTTTTTCCTCCCAAAATGCATGGAAAATCCCTTGAGCATCCAAAAGCCTCAGGGTTTAAATAAGATTAGGTACCGAAAGGGCATTAGTGATTAACTAGTGTAATCAAGTCCCCGATCCTAATTTCTCTGGTTGCACAGGAGTGAGTATTTCTCCCGATACTTCACTTGGGTTTCTAATCAACCCGCCCCAAATCGATTAGTGGCGACTTCATTTTAAAAATTGATTTACAGGTTAAAAACTTGAACCATTAAGTCGTGAATTGGTGGACTTGGGAGAGTCCGGGCTTAATAAATTCAGCCGAGCCATCAGCCTCCTTAGGCGCTCGTACGCGATTGCGGGCGCCGAAAAAAAGAGGTCGCGACAATACTGTTCTATACTGAACTTCAACTCTTCAATAGCAGAAGTACACAACTTGAGCATGAGCATTATTCTTCCTTTGTTTGACTTTTGTGATGTACAAGAAATTACAGCACAAATGGCACTTCTTGAAGAACTTCTCAATGAGGTGTATGAGTGCATGGTTTTATGTCTCTAGACTACATGTAAGTCAGGAATTATCTAGGAAGCTCCTCCAAAAGAGCTTGAACTGCTTATATGCTTCCATCTGCCAAGAACATTATAATTTTGTGTAAGTTACTATCGAGAGAAAAACAGAAGATTTATCAGCAACAGTTAAGACTGTTTTGATAAATTTGTGCTTGATTGCAAAACCTTTCCTATTATCACCTTTAAAAAAAAAACAAAACAAAGCAGCAGCCAAATTGAATTTTCAATCTAATACTGGCTTCTCTGATCCAGATTTAATCAGTTGAAACAAAATACTTTATATCAAATGGCTTTAAATACCAAGATACAATACAGCCAGGATGGGTAAACAAATGAATAAGCTTATTGAAACCAAGGAACCTACAAAGTCAAGAAAGAAACCGAGTCCGACTCTAATATCCTCCAACCATACCATGACAACATTATCATAAATGCCAGGTTTTTAACCTCTTTTGGTTTGATCTACCGAACGGTATTGCCCCTATTCAAATGCTACTCAAATGATAACGAATTCACATTAATAAGGAAGGAAACCTATGGTTTTAGTCAGGTATTAATGGGAACATGAACATCTATCTCATTTAATGAAAACTAATGGATTCATCAACAAAAAAGATCATGAGAAAATTAACCTATGATGAACTTCTCGCATTGGAACAAACTGTACAATGTCGCTCGTGGCCACCTGACTAGTAGAGCTTTCCATCTAATTTCATGGTCACCATCAAGTTTATGATGGGAATAAAAATTGTAGACTATTAAGCTCTCTATATCCTCTCTACGAGAGATATTCCAATATAGTTCTTAAAAGCAATCGCGAGGAAGTTTTACTTAAACCATGGAAAACAAACCTACCTCCATTTATGTAAAATCTGCACCTCCAACTCTAACTATCAAAATTGAGAGTGGAAGATCTGATGCCCTCACTAATGCATCCATGGTTCCCTATTGATCCGTGAGAACTCCATCCTAAACAAGGAGGTAAACTTCTATCAGCTGTGCAGAAAAACATATAAAAGCTAAGAAAGATCGAATGTTTGTTTCTATTTTACTGTTATTATGAGCAAAACGTAGTATTTGCTATTGTCATAAGAAAGTGATTGGCCAGCTATTTAAGCAGCCCTATTGATCACTTGCTCCATTGATCACTAGACCAAATAAAGTGGGACCTGCCAAGGCATCATTATGCAAAGCACCAGTATAAGCAGCCATGATGCCTTCGACTCCTTCAACCTATGAACAAAGAGTTCTAAACCGTGAATTATGGAATTGGATATAATGTCTTAGAGATTCTTCTATAACAGTCCCTGCTCCAAAAGTAAATACACCATGGGCGTATGGTAACCTTAGGGTTAGTTGGTGATTCGGATTTTGGGCTATATTACGAGATAAGTCTCCAGACTTGCTGTAGTCTTTAGAACTTAAAATGAGTTATAAAATGAATATATCATCCATTTTGCTGGCTCTAGTTTCCACCAAAGTAAATTGGCACGAATTAAAATTCAGAAAGTAGCGGTCCGATGAATTCATTTTTTTGATGAATCTTACTCTTCTTGTCCAAGATAGTCAAACTTAGAAAATAGATAGAAAAGAATGACCAAACAAATGAAGAGTCGACAACTAAACTAACTTAAAGTTCAGATAATTTCAGTAGAACACTTCTTGCTAATCCACGTTTCGGGTTGTCAACAACTGTGGACCTAATCGTGGAAACATTTGTCCACTAAAAGAAGATGGATGGAACCAACCATCTTGGCTGGGACATCCATAATGTTTGAAAAATTGGAGTCAATACCAACACCAAGTAAACTTAAAGAAATATATATGAAACTATGATAGTCATCACAATGCTCATTCAAGAATCTAGAAGGCAAATGTTTCAATTAAGCCAAAACAAAATCTGATTCCGCTACTGTCAAACAAACAGTGATATTATCTATATGTAACCAGCAAAAGATCCAACACTAAATCCTGCATATTCTCAAAACAATGTCAAAGATGTTGCTATACTCTCATTAGAAGTTATGCACATACACAAGATCACGCCCAAGGAGGAAAAATCGGTCAAGATAAACATCAATGCCACCGTCAATCAAAAACTGGACTAGTGCTACGATTTTTCCTTCAAACTTGTCCCTCTCTCTTGGAGCACAGGAAGCAGTGCACACATAAGGTTTCCTAGCCCAGTCCGCGAAAATCCAGCCAACGGCCAAAAAGGCCAGTATGTTTGAATGAGAACTGTGATGGAAATCTCAAGGACACTGTTGTGAGCTACCCTTTCCATCTGGATGGGGAAAAGACATAGTTTTAGGGGTATTGCCTAAAAGTGCACCTAAAGCACTCGATTAGGCACGAGCTTTCGGAAGCCCTATCCCGCACGACGTTGGGATATTCGATATTAAATCCAATTAACACTATGAATTAGGCACGAGCTTTCTGAAGCCCTATCCCGCACAACGTTGGGATATTCGATATTAAATCCAATTAACACTATGAGGGTTTTCAAAGAAGAGTCACCACTAACCTATTTGGGTTGGCTAAAAATCAAGTGAAGCATAGAAGTATATCTCACTTCTTATTAGTTGAATGTAATAATGCAGAAAAGAGAAATGGGGGAATTTTTATAGGCTTTATGAAATGGTTATCTAAGGTAATAAGATAAACATAATATCAAATATAATTAATCAAGGAGTAAGACAATATATGGATAATCCTAAGAGATATGTGGAATTAACTAAATATAATAATATTGCTAACCCTATGCATCCACAATATTTACACCGAATTAGTTAACTATTGTTCTTTTGAGACTTAATCTTGTTTGATGATCGACCAAAATATTTAGGCAGCCTTCTTAATGTTCCATTCCTAACTAGGTTAAAAAGAAAACAACAATCAAAGTATTAGAAGTACGCAATCAAGTAATAATCGAAATGAAAATGCACAAATAACAATTGTATATTAAATCCTTAAGACCTATTTAATTTTTTTATCAAAGATTTTTGCACATTTTAAAAGAAAACTGCTCAAATTCTAAATTCTAAGCTTTTTCCTAATTTTCAGAAGAAAAAAATAGAAATTTTTTAATTTTTAAATGCTTTTTTAATCTAAAAAGGAACCCGGGTCGGGTCCTAGCGCCCGGTTCGGGCAAGGATAGGCCGGGGCTTCGCCCCCGGTTGGGCTACCGTCATGACCGGGGTCAACCACCCCAAGCCCAACCGGCTGTTCTCTTATTTCACCTAGCCCAAGCCCCCTAAGCCCCAAGCCCACCTCCCAATTTCCAGCCCAAGTTCACTAAGTGTCAAAATCAGCCCGTATTTGCCTATATTCGACTTAAGCCCAAATTCCACTTATCCCAGACAAGCCCACATCTCCAAGGCCGAGTCCAACCCAAACTTAAAATATGCCCGAGCCCATAAAACTTATCTAGGCCCAAAATTCATTAAACTTGAACAAGCCCACTCTTCCTAAAGCAACACCAAGACTTCAGACCAGAACACTTCCTTTCACAGTCGGCCGAACATACTCATTCACCGGACCTCCGCCGTTGGTCAACCACACTCAAACATCGTTACCAGTCACCACTGCAACATCTCTCACTCGCAAACGCCATGGCACCATCGGCCATCACCTTGAGCCACCAACGTGCGGCGGCTACCACTTCACGGATGCAAGAAAAGTCCACAAACATGGCAAATGGCCAACAAACACCCGGAAAGAAACCAAAATCAGGGAAAATCAACACAAGCTCGGCTCAGGCATTTTAACGAACAGGTGAGGCGCGCAACAGGAACAAGGGATTCCCGGCTCAAACGGGGCTGAAACCTGCGCCGGACTCTGGACAACGACTCAAGACATGCACAGTGACCAAAAGAGGAACCAGCGGGGCCGGGGTTCGCGTGAGCCAGACGGCTGCGAACCCCGGCCCGGCGTCCACAAAACAGGGGGGAAACAGAGCACAAGTGAAGGGGGAGGAACAAGGCGGCGGCCCGCGGCGTTCCCTACCCAGCTCGGCGGCGGCGAATGGGCCGAACTCGATATATCGGACTTCGTCTAGCCGCCTTGCACGTCCCGAGCCGGAATCCTCAAGAAATCTAACCCCAAATTGAAGAGAAAAAACAAGCCGAGAACTTCCGTGACTTCGGTGCAGGGAAAAGGACGCGTCGGCGGTCGTCGGCCCAATCGAGGTGCGGTGGCCACCGGCTCTCTCTCTCTCTCTTTCTCTCCCCCATCTGTCCTCCCTCTCTCGGCCACCTTCTTTCTTTTTTAAGAAAAAGAAAAAAAGAAAAGGAATACCAGCCAGTGAGTGGGTCCTCCACGGCCTCTCTCCTGGGGACCGAGTTAGGTCCATTTCCAGCAAAGGGCCGCCTCTGGAATCATGGCTAGGACGCCCTCCTCTACCGCTGTAGCTCTACCATCTCTCTCCCTGCGCCGTTATGGGCAGAACGCGTGCGAGAGGGGAGGAGGAAGAAAATGGTGCACGGGCCAGGCTCGGGGAAAAAGGGAAAATGGGCCGACCCGCATGGGGAAAAGAAGAGCGCTTTCCCTTCTTTTTTAGGTTTTTAAAAAATTAACTAGATTCTATTAGTATTAATGCAAATGCTCCTGATATCTATACGCTATGTAATTTAATAAAAGAAATTTTTGCTAGGGCCCGAGGGCAGTCCTCAATTTTTTTTTCATGCAATAAATATATAGTAAAAATTTAGACATCTACTTATTTGGATCATGGGACTTCTTCACCTTTGATAAATGTGTGGCCGGTTATTATCATCATCCAAATATTCTTCAACTCCAAAGAAACCTCATGGTGATAAATAAGGCAATTCAGACAAATGAAACAAGTGTCAAGCTTACGAATTGACACAATCTCAGTAGATGAAAGATTTGGGAGACTGTGCATATGATACCTTATTAAAAACGATAACGGAAAATTGAGTCTTACCTACTAAACGGCGTCTACCAAAAGCTAACCCTCATGAAAAAAAAAAAAAAAAAAATCCATATGCGGTTTGATGAAGGATAGAGCAACCCCACATTTGATTGATTATTTTCTCAACCATTATACTGCACTAGTACCATTATCAAGGAAATTAAGCACCCACCATGCATTAGAACACTATTAGTGTATTAGTTGCAAAAGGCTTGCTTCAACATCTTACTGTCGAGACACATTTGATCAATTAAAAGCAGCCACTTCGATCGTAGCAAGCATGATAACTGAAAGAAACAAACAATTGTTTGTAAGACATGGCTAACTACCAACACTCCTTAAGATTAACCAAAGAAGCAGGCAAACACGCTATTGATACCTAAATTTTGGCGATCCTTTTAGTCATTTATCGCATTAAAAAATTATGGGTTAATTTTATCCCCGAAAAAATATTGATTGCATAACATATAGATTTAGGTGCATTTATTTTTAATTTGTATTTTTACATTTATTGGACCGGTGACGAATGGGTTCGAATTGGTGGTTTTGAGCTTTAGATTGACAGGTTGGACTAAGCTCACGAAGGGAGCAAATTGGTCTAAGCTCATTTTCTTTTATGATAAAAAATTATCTTGTGAGAAATAGAGATTTGAAATTTTCCAAGATATAATTGGGATTTTTCAATATCATCGGATAGGGTAAGTGTGACAAAAAATATTGCGAGCTCATCTTTGCAAGATTTGGAATTTGAAAAAAATTCTATCACAATCTTGAATAAAATCGGTGAAGGAATATTGCATTCAAAAAAATCCTCATGGATGTTGATCTAAAACCCTAGTGCACTCACCTATAAATAGGTTGCTACATTACAGAGTGAGGAAGGAGGCCACACATTGAATATATGGCCGCCCAAAGGGACTTTTCTTGGTTTTCTAGGTCAAAAATTGAAGACAAAGGAGAAAAATTTCTGTCTTCGTTTTCAAGGTTTTTGGGGGCTCTTCATTCATTCTTTCGGGAAAACCAAAAACAATACAAAAAGAAGGGAAAAACTGCCGAGGAGAAAAGTCAAGGTCAACATAAATAGAGCTACAATAGAGAGAAGAAAGCGAGAGAGAAGGGAAAGGAGGTCTCTCTCTCTCAGTCATGTTCATCACTCGAAAGCTGTGTTTCACCGTCAACTCCTTCGCTGCTGCCTTGGCGTTTCCAAGTGTCCCACTTGCGTCCATCCATCACTGGTGATAGCTTCGACAGCAGCATCAACGAGTGCTCCCGCAGTCTTCAATCGATCCAGGACAATTCCCTAACCACGTTGTGGAGTGCGGGAAGAAGCCAACGCCCACACAAAAAGAAAGATGGCACCCAAGACGAGGGCGTCATTAAGAAGAAAAACGAAATTTGGACTTCAAACGGCTACTCGCAACGTGATATGGTGATGATCGGCGAGGCTCGGGTCTTTGTGACTCACGGATGGACAGGATGGTTTGGCATCGGTGCCTCACTGGAAAATCTACAGAAAAGAAATCTTCGGCAATTGTGTTCTTCGTGGACATCTCTTTCTTCGGATGGGTTCTTCTCTTTTGCTACCGAGCACTACGATCAACCGAGGGCTGTTTTTCTTCGTATTGTATTCATTTTCCCCAATTCCTATAATAGATTAAAGTGTTAAAAAGTAAGGAAAATGTCACAAATAGTCCCTATATTTTCACTCAATGTCCACTTTCGTCCCTGAACTTTCGATCGGCTTAATTTAGTTCCTGAACTATTTATAAAATATCCGATCTAGTCCCTGAACTTTCGAACGGCTCAATTTGATTCCTGAACTATTAATAAAATGTCCGATCTAGTGCCTAAACTTTCGATCGGCTCAAGTTAGTCCCTGAACTATGATGAAATGTCCGATCTAGTCCTGTTTTTCTTTTTTTTTTTTTTTTCCTTTTTTTTTTGCTTTCCCTCTGCCGGAGCCGGTGGAGGGCCGGCGTCCGGCGAGGGCCCCTCGCCGGCGTCC
The DNA here is from genome assembly GCA_014182885.2 of Eucalyptus caleyi. NCBI lineage: Eukaryota > Viridiplantae > Streptophyta > Magnoliopsida > Myrtales > Myrtaceae > Eucalyptus > Eucalyptus caleyi. The sequence goes on from CM024467.2 coordinate 48,167,137, forward strand.
CTCGCAAGCGCACGAGGGGCTCCCTTGCCGGTGTCCCTCGCAAGCGCGCGAGGGGCTCCCTCGCCAGATCTGCGAGGGAGAGCCCCTCGCCGACGTCGGGTGAGGGGCTCCCTCGCAAGATCGGTGAGGGAGCCCCTCGCCCTCGCTCGACGCTGACGAGGGACGCTAGCGAGGGGCCCTCGCCAAATCGGTGAGGGGCTCCCTCATCGGACGCCAGCCCTTCGCCGGCTCCGGCAGAGGGAAAGCGAAAAAAAAAAGGAAAAAAAGGAAAAAAAAAGGAAAAAAAAAAAAAGAAAACAGTAACGAAGGACTGAATCAGACATTTCATCATAATTCAGGGATCAACTTGAGCCGATCAAAAGTTCAAGGACTAGATCGGACATTTTATTAATAGTTCAGGGATCAAATTGAGCCATTCAAAAGTTTAGGGACTAGATCGGACATTTATCAATAGTTCAGGGACCAAATTGAGCCGATCGAAAGTTCATGGACGAAATTGGACATTGAGTGAAAATATAGAGACTATTTGTGACATTTTCCCTAAAAAAGTAACATCTATCAAATTTAATTTTTTGATAGCAATACATAATCTTTAGTTGCACCTTTTATTTACAATTTGTACTTGTTGACCTTAAATAAATTTTGATGATTCCAAAACACACTTTTGCGTATTTGTAATTGTTACAAGTTATTTGAATATGTTTTCTACAGTTATGGGTAGGCTAGCAAGAGTTAAAAAAGGCTTGGCCTGGTTTTAAAAAAGGTCTGGCTAGATACTTGTTTACACTGAGTTCAAATTTGAATATTTTCTACCTAATCTAGTGCGTGTTTGGCCATTTCTTTTGGAAACCTGAATCTTCAATGGTCGAAAAAGTAGCTATTTATAGTGTTAGTAAGCGCTATTTGAGTTTGTTTTCCTATAAATAGGGTAAACAATTGTCTGGGGCATGTGTACATGAAAATTACTTGCAAAATCTCTTTTGTATTCACTCTGTAAATCAATTTTTTGTGAGACTAAACTTTTGGAAGCAATTGTTTAGAAAAACTGCACCTTGTTCATAAGGGAGTGTTGGCTCTTATATAAACCGACCATACCAACCATTGTGCTAGGCCTCAAGTATAGCGGTTTGGGCAACACTCCCAGAAGGTCCTGGGAGTGGATTATGAGCAATATGGGCCAAAAGAGAATAAATACATTGAACATCTCTCTTCCCCACCGTCTTTTTATATCCACGCATGCCAAGTGTTATATATTGATAGCCATTAAACATATTTTTAGATATTTTAAAGATAGATCATCATTAAGAGAGTGGCATTCGAGAAATTCATCTTTTTCTCTTCATGCTTATCTGGATGCAGAAATTTGTGATTGTAAAATCAATTGAAAAGGTACTAGTGACCAAAGGGCAAATAGTTGATTGGCTATTTTTAATAATGAGCACTACTGACTCTAACTTTTGTCTTAAGCAGACAAGCTCACGTTAGGAAGTCGAAACTAATCCTAAATGAAATAATAAGCCTCACTTATGAAATTAGCAACTATCCACAATTTCACAAGCTATGCACTCTTATACAAAACAAGAAACACAATTAGCAACCAACTGTCTATATGTTGGTCTCGAGAGATATTAATTGTCGTTGATACCTACATGACTATGAGAAATGATATATTAATGAACAAGTAAGGTAATTACTTCCTAAGATTCAACATTTGGATGTCAATGTATGTATCTTCATATGATTGTGATGCATTGCTTGCTCCCTATTTCTTCAAATAGATGCACGTGAGGACCGATTTAAGTTGATGTTCAAGATTAAAGATGAGTTTGAGGTATCTCTGAGTGACTTAATGCTTGATACGACGATTATGCACTGTTTCAAAAGGAATGGAGTTATGGACACCTAGAGGCGACAAGGAACTTAAATAAGAGAAAACGGATGAGATGGCCAACCCTAATCCGAAGGGTGGGGACACTATTAATGCGTTCTTAGAGTCGTTGAAGTTGATGAAAATGAGTATGAGGACAAGATTAGTCATCAGTTAAGACACTTTCTAACCGAGTTAAGTCCCCTTCAGGGAGTAATTCATATGGTGAGAAATGAACTGCTACAAGTTTTTCACCAACTTCAGCAAGACATTTGTCTCCCATTTTGCCTAATTTTTTCTTCAGCTCACTTATTTCCTGAATAGCCTCCATTTCCTCCTACTCTGTTTTAAACTCATATTGAGATTGATTTGTAATTTATGTTGAAGTTGTTTTATGTTGAACTTGCTATATGTTTGTGTTGTACTTAATAATTGTCAACCTTGTGTTGAATTGATGTTTCGTGAATATCTTTGTTACACAAATGGGTTTTTTGTGTTTGATGATACATTCCACCTTAAAACCCTTTTTGATGTTATGATAAAGGGGGGGAGGGGAATAGAATAATGTTTTATTATATGTAATGTAATCACTTGATTTATTTCTCCTATATTACGTTAAGGGGGATTTAATTTGAGGTTCTAAAAGTGATTTTGTCATCATAAGAAATGGGAGATTGTCAACCTTAACTTAATTTTGATGATTCTAAGACTCACTTTTGTACATTTGTAATCGCTATGAATTTTTTTTTTTAATGTGTTTTTTGTAAGTTTGTGCAAGGTGGAAACCGACTCCTATCTAAAAACATATCTAGGTACCCGGCTAAGTAATTGCAAGATAATAGGCTAGGATTGGCCAAATACCCAGCTTTACAATATACATTGTAATTTTGCTCACCCAACCTAATTAGTGCTGGGCCATCTTTTGAATGGACATCCAAAATGTTAGTAACGCCTTGGGATCTGCCATCCTTGACGGGGATTAGTCAGGAGAGTTTGCTTTCCTTTGAATAAGGTAGCTCATCATCTTGGGACGTGTACGTGAAAATACTTTCAAAGTTATTCTTGTATTCACTTTGCAAATCAACTTCTTGCGAGAAAAATTCTTTGTACAAGGATTCACCTTATTCGTAGAGGAATGCTAGCTCTATTAAGATGCATTTAGTAATCATTCTATTCTTGAGAACAATTTCTACTTAGAAATGTTTTTTTTTTTTAAATTCCATTCCTTGGACGAATTTTTCATTATTTGAATGCATTTAATAACTGTCTAAAATTTCTATTCTCCAAATAGAAATGCATTTGGTACGATCCTCAAAATACTTTTATAACTTAGAATTTCTTTTAATTTTTTGAATAATTTATTGCATTTTCTTTTTTTTTTTTTTTTTTTTTTTTTTTGTTTCTTTTCTTCTTCCTTGAGTTGATCATCAAAGTGTCGCCGGCCCTTGGCAAGACCGAGCCTTATCAGTTTGAGCCTCGCCATGGCTAGGCAAGGGCGAGGTCAAGCTCACCCAGATCTGGCGAGGCCAATCTTGTCTAGCCACTGATGAGACTCAACCTCGCGGTGGGTGGGCGAGATCGAGCCTCGCCAGTGGTTGGGTGAGCTTAGCCTCACCAAATTTGGGTGAGGTCAACCTCGCTCAGCTAAGGTGAGTTGAGTCTCATCAGGGGTTGGCGACGCTTCGGTGAGTTTGCTAGCCCTTGTCTAGTTAGAGATCGGCTCAAGTAATAAGAGGAAAAGAAAAAAAGAAAATGTGCTTGATTATGGAATTATTCTCAAGAACGAAGAATCATTTTTTTTTTTTTACTTTTTGATTCTATTCCAAATCTATTCTTGAGAACAAAAAAGTTACCTAACAAATTTCTATTCCTTTTTTTTTTTTTGTTATATAGAACAAAAAGAATAGAATCGGACACTATTTGACCAGTTACCAAATAGGTCCTCATAAATCAACTTTTCTATGAAACTTCAAATATAGTAGAATCAGAACAATTCCTGAACGGTCTTGAGGAGTGGACTAGCCACTAATTTCAGCTGAACTACTTTAAATCGGACAAGCGTCCCTCTTTCGTGCTCTTTTTATATTAATGCATGCTAAGTGTGTCATATATTGTCAATATGAAATCTACACTTACATATTCATTAAATTTTTGCATAAGTTGAATTTAAGAGACGACAACCACAGTATAATTTTTTTGGATTGTGCTACTTTAATGTGGTAATTATTATATTTGCAAAAGACATACTGGATTATGACTAGCATAGGTAATTAAAATAAATAACATGGCCACACCGATTCACGGTAGACCTAATATACTTTCAACGGGAAAAGTGCCAAAAAAGTTTTAAATCTTTTGTCTTTGTGCCGATTTAGTCATAAAATTTTTTTTTTTATGCTGATTTGTCCTAAACATTTTTACGTTATGACAATTCAATCATTTCCGGCCAATTTTCCCATATGACTTCATCACTTTTCATATTCACCATAGATTTAGTGATGGCAGAGTTACTCCTTTTAACATTTGGGAAGTTAAGGGAAATGGAGAAAATGAATGTTTGGCTAGGAAATGCAGAAAAATTTAAAATTTCTTCGAGAAAGTAAAGGGTGAAATTTCAAAATTTCCTCCTATAATTTTTCCTCACCCCCTCATCGCAAACGTAGCAAAGACATGGAACTTCTGGGAATACAATTCTGTTTTGGGCATCCTTGGTCCTACGAGTTGTCTGTGGCATCAATTAGACTAAGACACAACTAGTGGGCTAATTAGGTTTTGGGCTGAGCCCAATACACAACTTGTAAATTTCAATCTTCGCCAGTCATATTTAATGGCAGACAAAGAAGGATTACCTCATATCATCACTTCTGTTCGTGACACGTGGGGATAAAAATTCAATTTAAGTCAACAACCTTGTAATAGTTTCAACCTAGTCTTGAATGGTAGATCAAGTCTATGATTTTATTCACGTCATAGTCTGCCTTAAGTTTTCTCTCCATTTGAAATAGAACCTTCAAAGTGAAAAGAAGATGTTTATACCCAATTCATTAACCTTTTTCTCTCTTATCTCCATCTTCTTCTTTTTTTAAATAATTGTAAAAGTTGGCACAGTTGGTCAGGATATCAAGAAAATTTTAAATCAAGACTTAGAGGTCACCTATTTGAATACCGCCAATAATGTGCAAGTTGTTTGAAGTTGCGCCACCCACATATAGGCAAAAGGCGTGGATAGTTGATAAGTCCAATTTGAGAACAGTCCATAGTGCTATTACAATGAGATTAAATTTTTGGCTAGATCTAAATTAGGAGGAAAAAAAAAGCGTGGATTATGATGGACTTAAGACAAAGGTCGAATGCTGTATACAACCTTTCTGAGGTTTGAAGCGTGGATCTGTTTGATCAGTAGCATGCTCTCTTCCTCTCATCTCTTTCTAAGGTTTGTTTCCACTCGTCCCGTCTTTTGAATTTGATTCCTATTTCACCTATTTGGACTGTCCTAAAAATAATGATGATATAGATATTGTATATTTTAAAATTTGCTCAATTCTTGCTTTAGAGACACAAGGACATGCGCGGATCAGGCGACTATCTTCATTTTGCGGAATGCATCGAGGTTTTTGTGTCCAATTGCGATCTCGTATTTTTAAGCCAACGAGGAAGATGATGTGTTCGCTTGGCAATCATTGTCTCTTCATTGCCTTGAACGAGTGGACCCCGTGACGGGCGAAAACAGCAGGGAACGAAGGACATTGTCGACCGAAGCCCAAACGTAATCGGTCGTTTTTGACTTGTCGATGGTGACAACCGCAATGGCTTTTTCTTCATTTTCGCTTTTTTTTTTTTTTTTTCTCATTCCCATGATGCTATTGCAACTTGGACATATCAAGATGCCAACAAAGAGCACTAGGGCCCCGTCGTGGGTTGAAGCATCATTTGAAGTTCTGGCCAAATCCAGATAAAAAAGAATCATGTATTTATAAGAAAGGAATAACAAAGACCCGTATTCTTTTTGACGTATAAAAATGACCACTATTATCTTTTTCGATGAGCGTACAAGCCTAATTATGCTTATATGCTAAGCTGATGTGGCATTGTTTTTATCGTTGAAAAAGTAAAACATAAAAAAACTTAATGATTTTAAACTCATAAAGAAAATGTTTTTTAATCAAAGATGAAAGAAAAAAAGTAACGGAATCTTAATGCAAAGGCAGACGTCACATTTGCCTTTCGTTTATTCCTTTCGATTTACATTGAAAAACATCGCATAAGGTGTGGATCTTAAGCTCATGAATTTGAATAGTTGGTGGCGATGATTGGCCGAGGTTGGCAATTTTGATCCCTCAAAATCGATTCTAAGGGATTTGATAATGTTGTAATTAGCGTGCTTTTATTTTTTTCGTCGGCCATTGTTCTGGTCATAGTGATTTGCATTATTGCCCTTTTATTGTGGATCAAAAAGGTTCTGGAGGCCAGAGAACTTTATGGACTAGTGATGTCCTGAGACCAAGAGTGACTCCTAACTCTGAATGTTAATAGTCCAGCTGTAACCCCCTCATGGTTTCAAAGCCAACTTCATCAATGTCAGACTGAGATTATAGTTTGATATCTGATAATACAGTAGTGCTAAGAGAAAAGGAAATACCAACCTCTTACCCCAATTTTTAATACCCGAAAAAATAGTCACAGTGAAAATGAGAAATTATGAGTCGGACTTTAATACTACAATAGAGAGCCTTGATCAAACGGTTTTAGAAGATACATAGAAGATACAGTCGATGCACTTAGAATTTAAATTTATAAGGTTAGGATTAGAAGGGCAATTCGAGGGGCGTGAGCATGAGGTTGGCCTCGTTGTCGGGATCATAATCAATGTTTGAGAGATCGGTCAACTTCCTCGCCCCATAAAGGCAAGGTCTGCAAGCGATTGTCACTGTGATTGAGAGCACCGTTCATGTGATCGCTATGAGCGGGCGGCCATTACCTTTCTTTTATGAATCTCCTTTTGCCGATAAATAAGAGAAATGGTGAGGCTGAGCAAGACAAGACCAGAGACCCGGTGCCCAGCCCTGCTGCGAATGGTGCTTTCTCCATGGTCGCCTTTTTTTTTTTCTATGTTCCGCAGAGGAACCGATGCTGGCGTTGCCCATTGGATTCGAAAAGAGCACCAAAGGCAACGCGGTAATAGTTGTGGCCACGCTTACCTCGACGGTGGTGGGGCCACCACTACCGAAGGCACCCGCTTCCTCTCTTTGCTTCTAAGTTTTCTTTTTCATTTTCTTCTTCTCTTTGATAAAGCAATTTTATTTTGAGTTTAAAATTGTTAATTTTATTTTTATACTTTTCTAATAATAAGAAACGACACATCAATTTAACATGAAGCGCCTTTTACCTTGTCAGCTACCACGTAGGTTCATTAAGACATAAAAAATAAAGGTGGCTATTTTGTTCCTTGTTTAAGAGTAAGTGCTTATTTATTTAGTTATCTATTCATTTGTAGGACATTTGAAAAGTGGTCAGACTTGAGCATGTCTTTAAAAAGCTCAAGGAGAAAATAGGTGGGAGAATTACCTATGGGTGAGAAATCCCATGCTACCTCCATATTTCCTTTCTATCGGAAAGACAAAGATTGAGAGAGAATTTGAGAGCCTCACAGTAGAGAAAGTAGACTCAACGCCGGGGTGTGCTTATATGCCCTAAGTATCACTGGGTAGATTGGTATAGTAACTATCAACTCAACGTCGGGGTGTGCTTATATGCCCCAAGTATCACTGGGTAGACTAGTATAGTAACTATCTACGCCTGAGAGAAGTGAGGGTAGGTGAAAGGCCCATAGCTATTGCACGGAACCGCAAGCTAGCACTATTCCCTCAGTTAGGGATGTTTTTGTCCCTCCAATATGTATATGTACTTGCTTTTTTTTAAAAAAATATATTATTTATGATGTTACTGCAATATGTCACAGACTATGACATTTTTGTCTCGGGGAATTTTTGTTGTCCTAAATAAAACTGATTTTTCTTCATCAAAATTGTTTTTTTATACCAAAAACATGGGGAACTCGAACATTTAAGGTGAATTAATCCACATGAATACATGTAAGTCACCTGAATTATGTACATTGGGACTTATCAAATACACATTGAAAGCGTTTTCGTAGGAAGAGAAAAATGAAAATTTGTATTTATGGTTCCTAAAATTCCAACAAATCCGCAACGTATTCTATTGGGAGTTGATTGTGGAAAAAACCTTAATTTCTCAGCACATTAAAAAGCATAGGCAATACCGGTTTTCATTAGATTGGAGAAACGTTTCTTCAAGAAAGGAATAGTGGAGCATAACCAAGTCAAAAAATCACGATATCTTCATAATTGGAACTAGTAGGAGGGCAATCTAGATAGCATAAGGAAACTTTCGGACCAATTAATGCTGTAGTCAAATTCCTTTTGCTAATGTGCGTCCCAAATAAATGGTCTTGCTAAAAAAAACGTTTTAATTAAGACTTAGGTAGTTGGTTAAAAAAGAGTCGATGCTTGTGATAGAGTCAAGATGTTCATAGTGGAAATTAATATCTACATGATGCTATTCTTTAAGAGCCACGTACGTAATCATCCATTTTATTGACAACTTCTGCAAAATGTCAGAATGGCATGCTTCGAATTTTTTTATTTCAACTCAACTAGAAGGCATTATTCTCTAATGACCACGTTTTCTGAAAATTATGGTATGGTATGGCCTAGTAAACCAAGACTTTTTCCTCAAAACCTTCCCATCTAATAAGGACAAGTTTTTGGTAAAAAAAAAGGACAAGTTTTGATTAGTGATTAATAATCTACATAAGGACGCCATAAGATTCCTTCTTTTTGCTTACAAATGCGTAGAAAGAGACTACTATTTCCTTCCTCAAGTTACAATTCATACGACACAAAACATAATCGTAAGGGCCTAAAAATAATTTCATCACCATCTACATTTTCTCACACTAGTCTACACAAGAGAATAAGTTTATCAATTAATTAGTCTATGTATGAAAATATATAGCCAGTGGATGGCTCGCAGTTTGGAACTTCCACCATTATTGTAGCTGATAGCAAGCCTATCATATTTGACTGTGTAGACTCATGTGATATTCTTGTTAGTTATTTTGGCCCTTCCCACAAGAAAGAGGAGGTGATGTATCAATTGGAAAGGTTGGCCTCGGTTTATTAGTGATGGTAGAGTTCCTTATTCAATGTTTGGATAGCGAAGGAAATGGAGAAAGCGACAGTTTGGGTGGATAATGCAGAAGAATTTAAAATTTTGTTGGGAAGGAAAATTGTGAAATTCTGAAATTTTCTTCCATAATTTACCTTACCCCCTCATCTCAAACATAGCCAGACTCGGAACAACAGCAAATACAGTCCCATTTTTGGGCCTCTTTGGTCCTGCAAGTTATCTGTAATTTAAACTTAATTTGGATCAAGACTAAGACATAATTCGTGGGCCAATCAGGTTTTGGGCTAAGCCCAATAGATACAACTCGTAAATTTTAATCTTCTCCAAGGTCATATTTGCATGGAGAAAAATGGTTTATAATTGATAAGCCAATATCTAGAAAAGTTCATAATGATATTAGAATGATATTAGAATTTCAGCGAGATCTACGTCATGAGGAGAAAAAAAAGGCATTGACTATAAGAGACATGAAACTCCATAAAAGCCCATAGTGATATTATAATAACTTTAAATTTTTAGTGAGATCTAAATCATGAGAAAGAAAAGCATTGACTATAATAGAGTTGAAATATAGGTCATGTGTGTGTGTTGTGAATGGCTTTTGCAATGAGCTGTACTTGTAAAATGGTACAAGAAAATCACAATTGAAAAACTACATAATCTTTGTCGCAACCTACCCCTAAGTAGGGAGAGGAGTTAGGTTTAGAGATATTGTCAAATTCAGGTCAGCGGCTTTCAATTGATTTGGGTTTCCCTCCTATGACATTTAGACATTTGATTCCTATTTAATTAATTATAGACAAATTTCTATATAAAGAGTTGCTAATGAGATATAGAAAAATATCTCATTTCACGTGCAACTAGAGATCTTGGAACAAGGACTTGATTACATTAATCCTAAGACTAATGCCCTTTTGATACTTAACTCGATTGCATGCTAACTAATGCCATAGCAACTTATCGAAGATTTTTTAGACTTCATCCTAACCATTCTAAAAGAAATAACACTCAAGATATTGAGATGTGCAATCAAGTATAATTGAAGTAAAAAACACACAAGTAATCTAATATCATTTCTTAAAAAAATGGCAATCTAAGAGTCCCTATTTTAAAACCCTAAAAACTTGTTCAATTTCCAATTTTAATTTTTTAGGATTTTCCAAAATTTAATAGAAAACTATTTGAAAAGATAATTTTTTAAAGCTTTTTCCAAGAATTTCTGAATTTTCTAGATTTTTTAAAGATTTTTCAAAACTTTTTCTGGATTTTCTAGAATTTTTTTGATGAATTTTCTGATTTTCTAAATTTTTTATGAAAATTTTTAATATTTTCGAATTTTCTGAATCTTTTGATCTTTTTGGAATTTTTTAAAGAATTTTTTAATGATTTTTATGATTTCTGAACCTTTTTAAACATTTATTATTATTATATTCTAGAAAGGGAATTCGGACCACGGTAACCCGGTCCGATCCACCAGCCCGATCCGTCTATCCAGATCCGACGCACCTCAAAATAAACCCGAATTTTGTAAAGCTTTTTTTCATTCTTTTTATTTTATTGATTTTTTAATTCTTTTTTTTTCTTTTCATTTTATTTTTGTTTCTTCTTCCCCTTTTGCAGGTCTTCTTCCCAAAGCTCTACTTCTTCAATGATATCTTCTTCACCTGCAACTTCTCCTTCGCCAAACCATCACCAATGCTTGCAGCCGTTGAACTCGAATCGAGCCGGCGTCGGTGATGTAGGACCGGCCTATCGCCGGCGATGGCCGAGACAAACTCGATTTCGAATGGCCATCGATACCTGGCCAAAACAGCAACAACAACTCTCAAACGGCATAAGGAATACGCGCGCACACAATAGAGAGAAGGATACAGAGAACTGTCGGTGTGGCCTTTAACCGTGGGCAACGCCGGTAAGGAAACGGTATCTCCAACGCAAGCACTCATCCATGGCCGACACTGAAAGTTGAAGCATACGCAATAACATCGAGAAAAATCACAGAAAAAAACACAGAGGAAACAGTTCAGTAATTGTGGAAGCATTCGAGTGCCAATCTGAGTTTCTAACATCGATTACACAATCCTAAGTTTACTGTCTCGTTCTGGCAAATCATCAAACAGATAGAAGGCATTTTCAAATACCAATTCCAGATTCGATTGAAATGCATTTCTCGATCTACACGTAGTAAATAAAACTTCCATTCGGCATTATTTATTGCAAATCGACCTGAGTTTCATACAAGTCACTCACGATTTCATGAATGAATATTGTATCTCAGCTTCAACAAAAACAGGGCAAAGTAGAGCGTTCGGAGCGAGGAGCTTACCTGCTTCGGAAATGGAGTCACTATCTTCTCTCTCGTCTTCTCTCTCATTTTTTTTTCTCCTTTTTTTTTTTCCAGCGAAGCTCTCTTTAGCTGAGCTCCTTCGTGGCCGACGATCCCCCCCTCAACAAGAGCGCAGACTTTCCTCTCCATTTTTGCACTCATGTACATTGATTCAGCATGGAATGGACTGCTCTCACCCACAAAAATGACTGTCTTGCAGTGCAAATTCTTCAAGTTGTCTGTCAGATCATGCCTTCTGTTCATGGCCTCAAGAAAGCGCACGACATTCAGACTTTATCTTTCATCCAGCAACTTTCGACAAGTTTGAACGACGTCAGATTTTGAACCGAGCATGCTGCAGCGACTTTTCCTTACTGAAGTACCGCTGGAGAAGAAACTCCTTCGAGAGGTTCAGCAACACGTTGTTATAAAGCCATTCAGTCCATGAAGGTGCCTTGCAAATTGGGGAAACAAAGGTCAGACCAAGAACCCTCTCTTTATACTTGTGCGCAAAAGAGAGTCCGGATGTAAGCACTGGCCGTTACACCTAACCACAGAACTTCCTTCAGCCCAAAGAAGTCGAGCACTTCAACGACCTGGTCTGCAAGGTCATCGACACTTAGAAACACGACGTATAATTAAGAGCGACGTCGGGAGGCGTCATCAGAGCGGGCTTCTCCCGATCGCCGCAGACGAACACGGAAACCGAATCTTCGCTCGTCTTCACCACACGCTCCTTCCCTTCGAAAGGTACGGCGTCGACGTCGACGTGGACACTGAGTCGCTCAACTCGGCCATGGCTCGGCTCTCTCGAAGCCTCAGGAAAATGCAGCGGAGCTCGAATCAAAGATATCGACCAGAACGGAGCTTGAAAATCTGAAACTCTCTCTCTCTCTCCAGTGGTTGCTTTCTCTCGGCCGTTTTTCCTTCTCTCGCTCGAACGGAATCTTTTTCCGTTAAGCCCGACTCCCCATACGCCGGCTAGCAACCTTCTAGAACAGTGGATTCGCTCGGCTCACCTGCCTGTGAGTCTCACGGACATTCTCGTTGGACCGTTCCTCCCTTCGCCGCTCGTCTCGTTCTTGCTCACAGGCGCGCGTGTGCGCCGGGGAGGAGAAAGGCAAAAGGGCCGGGCTTTGGAAACAACAAAATGGGCTGAGAAAAGGAGAAATCCGAAGAAAAGGATTGGGCTGGATTAAAAATAAGAAAGATAAGAGGGAAATTGGGCTAATTCAGGGATTAAGACTGAGTGGGCCAGGAATCTTACTAAAGGAACCGGGCTAGGCATAAATGGCCTACCCGAATTTCATTGTTATTATTATATTATCATTCATTTTTCATTTTCTTTTTTTATATATGTTTTAATTTTCTTGTTTATTAATTTTTTGTTGTTGATATTTTTAACTTTTTATTGTTAAAAGAAAAATTCGAATGTCAATAATCTTTTCTTTATTTATTTTTCAATTGGCAACTCTCTTGCTTGATATCTTATTAGTGTTGAAAAATTTGGTTGTACATTTATAATTTGATTGGTACCAAATCTGCTCCTTTTGAATTTTCTTTCTACTTCACCAATTGGATGACTATAGTAGATTTTAAAAATTGCTTTAATTGTTGGTTTAGAGACACTGGAACATGCATCTTTGGTGATTAATCTTCATTTTTCAGATTAAATGAAGGTTTTCCTATTGAATTCAGGTCTCCTATCTTTAAGCCAACGAGGAAGATGATGGTAAGCTCAGCAATCGCTCTCTTTATTAAGGGCAATGTGTGGCAGCAATTCAAGCGAGCTCAGGTGATTTATCATCGCAACATTCGTGTTCATTTGCTTACATTTTTTTTTTCAATTTATATTTGAAATATTTGTAACTAACATTTTACCGGAATAGAAAAGTAACCAGAAAATAGATTTGGAATGGAAACAAGAAACATAAAAAAGTAACTCATTGTTCTCGGGAACAATTTCTAAAAATAAGTACATTTTTTCTTTTATATTTTTCTTTTGTGCTTCTTCCTTGTTGCGGCCATCGCCAATCGCCTACCAACCATTGGCTACCTCCTGCCACTCGTGGCCATTGTTGGTAGCTGACCACTGGCGACAGTTATCACCACTTGTAGCCCACTAACCATCGCCCACAGCCCACCAACCGACGATTGCCACTGTCCGTCAGCAGCTTGCCGTCGCCAATAGCCACACGACTGCTGCATGACCGCCGCCTGCCGCCACATGATCGCTGATTGTTGCCGCAGGACCGCCGCCCACAACCCACCGACCATCGCACCCTCCCGCGGCCGGAGGGCTATAGACGGCAATCCAGTGACAACAGTTGGCGGTGACAATCAGTGGTCGTGCGGCGGCGGACGGCGGTTCGTGACTAAGAAAAAAAAAATAAATACAAAAATTATAAATTTCTACAAAACACATTTCTATTCTTTTTCTATTCCAAGAATAGTAATTTTATATAATTACCAAACACCTTATTTTACTCAGAAATTGTCTTCGGAGTAGAAATAGAAAAAAAAAATTCTGAAAAAAGAAAAATAGTTCTCCAGAATAGAAACGTTGCCATGCACACCCTTAGTTTCCCAAATGGTAGGTCTCTCGAGAGATTGGCTAAACGAGGAATGGTAATGTATAAAATGCTCAACTTATTCATGTTCTTGAACTCAGCCAGGCTAGCGTTGTTTTGCAGGGTTTTATCCACGGCCTCCCACTGATCAAAACTCTCTTCCATAGACAATTCTTCTAAATTAACCAAGCTTTCAATAACTTCAAGCATGGAACACAATCTCAGGTCCAAAAATCTCAATTCTGTTAGTTCACCAATTTCTTTGGGCAACCGAGCAATTCTAGAATTGAAGAAACTTAGGAACCGCAATCCTTTCAGCTTTTCAAGAGCAGTCACATTCGCCAGATGGCATCCATCAAGACATAGTTGTGAGGTTCTTAAGTAACTCCATCGAGGAAGGGAGGGAGATAAAAGATAAGCCAGTCAAGTCCAAGACTTGGAGATTCTCCATAGATTCGAAAAATGAGTCAGGCATTTTGAGAAAGTTTTCTTCTAATGACAGAAGCATCCTCATGTTCGGGTAGTCCAATTTTTTTTAGGAAATTCATTAATGTCAACATAGTAAAAAAAAAAGAAAAATATTATAAGGCCATTGCGGTTCATTTTTTGAGATCATACTGTGACCATTCTTTAAACATAAAATCCTTTCTCCCGACCAAGGCGTTCTATTATGTGTCAATAAATTTGTCATGCATAGAGATGGCCACGTCAACAATTATGTCATGCATGCTCAATTGGGCTTGGCCATCATTGCCTAGCAACAAAGAAGAGTCAAGGAGGCGACGTCAATCCATAATCAACCTCTTCCTAGTGTCTTCGATGGTCTTGCTGAATTTTTTTATATAAACCCAAGCCCAGGTAGTAGATAAGGGCATCCCTCCATTCAAGCAAATCTCCACACTTCAACCTTTTAGCCACTGAGAGAATCATAAGAGGCAAGCCTCCACAATTCTTGACCACTCTATCCACGAGGATCTTAAATTCAGGGTCGATAACTCTGTCTCCCACTATCCTTTAAAAAAGTATACGTGCTTTTCCATGCTTTAACTCACCGAGTTGGAATTATGGATTAGTGCCACCGTCCGCCGGCAGCCTGTTGTTGCCAATTGCCACACGACGGCCGCCTACCACTGCATGACCGCCAACTGTTGCTGCCGACGACCGCCACAAGACCGCCGCACACAGCCCATTAGCCACCGTCCCCAACCGCAGTCAATAAGCTACAAGCGGCAATCCTACAGCGACAATCGGTGGTAATAGTCGACGGTCGTGCGCCGGTCGTGCGACGGTCGTGCGGCGGTCGTGCGATGGACGTGCGGCGTTCGTGCGCTGGTCGTAAAACGGCGGTGGTTGACGATCCGTGAATAAGAAGAAAGAACAAACAAATATAAAAATTTATAAATTTTTAGTAAACACATTTCTATTCTTTTTCTATTCAAAGAATAGAAATTTTCTATAATTACCAAATACCTTATTTTACTCAGAAATTGTTCTTGGAGTAGAAATAGAAAAAAAAAACAATTTCAAAAAAAAAAAGTTCCCTGGAATAAAAACGTTGCCATGCGCACCTTTCGCAAATGGTAGGTTTCTTGAGAGATTGGCTGAACGAGGAATGGTAATGTATAAAATGCTCAACTTATTCATGTTCTTGAACTCAGCCCAGGCTAGCGTTGTTTTGCGGGGTTTTATCCTCGGCCTCCCACTCGATCAAAACTCTCTTCCATAGACAATTCTTCTAAATTAACCAAGCTTTCAATAACTTCAAGCATGGAACACAATCTCAGGTCCAAAAATCTCAATTCTGTTAGTTCACCAATTTCTTTGGGCAACCGAGCAATTCTAGAATTGAAGAAACTTAGGAACTGCAATCCTTTCAGCTTTTCAAGAGCAGTCACATTCTCCAGATGGCATCCATCAAGACATAGTTGTGAGGTTCTTAAGTAACTCCATCGACGAAGGGAGGGAGGTAAAATATAAGCCAGTCAAGTCTAAGACTTGGAGCTTCTCCATAGATTCGAAAAATGAGTCGAGCATTTTGAGAAAGTTTTCTTCTAATGACAGAAGCATCCTCATGTTTGGGTAGTCCAATTTTTTAGGAAATTCATTAATGTCAACATCGTAAGAAAAAAAAAAACACAGTATAAGGCCATTGCGGTTCATTTTCTGAGATCATACTGTAACCATTCTTTAAACATAAAATCCTTTCTCCTGACCAAGGCGTTCTATTCCGTGTTAATAAATTTGTCACGCATAGAGATGGCCACGTCAAAAATTATGTCATGCATGCTCAACTGGGCCAGGCTATCATTGCCTAGCAACAAGGAAGAGTCAAGGAGGCGATGTCAATCCATAATCAACCTCTTCCTAGTGTCTTTGATGGTCTTGCTGAATTTTTTATATAAACCCAAGCCCATGCAGTAGATAAGGGCATCCCTCCATTCAAGCAAATCTCCACACTTCAACCTTTTAGCCATTGAGAGAATCATAAGAGGAAAGCCTCCACAATTCTCGACCACTCTATCCACGAGGATCTTAAATTCAGGGTCGATAACTCTGTCTCCCACTATCCTTTAAAAAAGTATACGTGCTTTCCCATGCTTTAACTCACCGAGTTGGAATTATGGATCAGTGCCACCGTCCGTCGGCAGCCTGTTGTTGCCAATTGCCACATGACCGCCGCCTACCGTTGCACGATCGCCGACCGTTGCTACCGACGGTCGCCACAAGACCACCACACACAGCTCATTAGCTGCCGCCCCCAGCCGCAGTCAGTGGGCTACAAGCGGCAATCCTATAGCGGCGATCGGTGGTAACAGTCGACGGTCAAGCGCCGGTCGTGCGGCGGTCGTGCGACGGTCGTACGGCGGTCGTGCGACGGACGTACGGCGTTTGTGCGCATGTTGTACGGCGGCGGCCGGCGGTCGACGGTCCGTGAGTAAGAAGAAAGAACAAACAAATATAAAAATTTATAAATTTTTACTAAACACATTTCTATTCTTTTTCTATTCCAAGAATAGAAATTTTCTATAATTACCAAATACCTTATTTTTCTTGAGAAATTGTTCTTGGAGTAGGAATAGAATAAAAAAAATCAATTTCAAAAAGAAAAAATAGTTCCCTGGAATAAAAACGTTGCCATGCACACCCTTAGTTTCACAAATGGTGGGTTTCTTGAGAGATTGGCTGAACAAGGAATGACAATGTATAAAGTGGTCAACTTATTCATGTACTTGAACTCAGCCAGGTTAGCGTTGTTTCGTGGGGTTTTATCCTCGGCCTCCCACTGATCAAAACTCTCTTCCATGGACAATTCTTCTAAATTAACCAAGCTTTCAATAACTTCAAGCATGAAACACAATCTCAAGTCCAAAAATCTCAATTCTGTTAGCTCACCAATTTCTTTGGGCAGCCGAGCAATTCTGGAATTGAAGAAACTTAGGAATTGCAATCCATTCAGCTTTCCAAGAGCAGTCACATTCTCCATATGGCATCCATCAAGATGAGGTTTTTAAGTAACTTCATCGACAAAATGAGGGAGGTAAAAGATAGGCCAGTCAAGTCCAAGATTTGGAGCTTCTCCATAGATTCGAAAAATGAGTAGAGCATTTTGAGAAAGTTTTCTTCTAAAGACTGAAGAATCCTTATGTTCGGACAGTCCAATTTTTCAGGAAATTCATCAATGTCAACATAGTAGAAGGCCATTGCGGTGCATTTTCTGAGATCATATTGTGACCATTCTTTAAACCCAAAATCCTTTCTCCCGACCAAGGTGTTCCATTCTGTGTCAATAAATTTGTCATGCATAGAGATTGCCACATCAATAATTAGGTCATGCATGCTCAACTGGGCCCGGCCATCATTGCCTAGCAACAAAGAAGAGTCAAGGAGGCAACGTCAATCCATAATCAACCTCTTTCTAGTGTCTTCGATGGTCTTGCTGAATTTTTTATATAAACCCAAGCCCATGCAGTAGATAAGGGCAACCCATATGCCTAGTCCCCGAGAGACTAGAGCATGAACCGAGAACAGCACTTTGATCCTCTCATCTTTTAGGTCATTGTAACTAAGGTCCACTATTGATTTTACATCGGACCCTTCTTTATAGGTCGAAGCATCCCTCAATTCAGACAAATCTCCACACTTCAACCTTTTAGCCACTGAGAGAATCATAAGAGGCAAGCCTCCACAATTCTCGACCACTCTATCCACGAGGATCTTAAATTCAGGGTCGAGAACTCTGTCTCCCACTATCCTTTAAAAAAGTATACGTGCTTTTCCATGCTTTAACTCACCGAGTTGGAATTACGGATCAGTGCCACTATCCGCTGGCAGCCTGTTGTTGCCAATTGCCACACGACCGCCGCCAACCGTTACACGACCGCTGACCGTTGCTACCGACGGTCGCCACAAGACCGCCACACACAACCCATTAGTTGCCGCCCCCAACCGCAATCAACAGGTTGCAAGTGGCAATCTTATAGCGGCGATCGGTGGTGATAGTTGACGGTCGTGCGCCGGTCGTGCGACGGTCGTGCGGTGGTCGTGCGACGGACGTGCGGCGTTCGTGCGCCGGTCGTACGGCGGCGGTCGGCGGTCAACGTTCCGTGAGTAAGAAGAAAGAACAAACAAATATAAAAATTTATAAATTTTTACTAAACACATTTATATTCTTTTTCTATTCCAAGAATAGAAATTTTCTATTCCAAGAATAGAAATTTTCTATAACTACCAAATACCTTATTTTACCGAGAAATTGTTCTTGGAGTAGAAATAGAATAAAAAACAATTTCAAAAAAAAAAAAAATAGTTCCCTAGAATAAAAACGTTGCCATGCGCACCCTTAGTTTCACAAATGGTAGGTTTCTTGAGAGATTGGCTGAACAAGGAATGCCAATGTATAAAGTGGTCAACTTATTCATGTACTTGAACTCAGCCAGGTTAGCGTTGTTTCGCGGGGTTTTATCCTCGGCCTCCCACTGATCAAAACTCTCTTCCATAGACAATTCTTCTAAATTAACCAAGCTTTTAATAACTTCAAGCATGGAACACAATCTCAGGTCCAAAAATCTCAATTCTGTTAGTTCACCAATTTCTTTGGGCAGCCGAGCAATTCTGGAATTGAAGAAACTTAGGAATTGCAATCCATTCAGCTTTCCAAGAGCAGTCAAATTCTCCATAAGGCATCCATCAAGATGAGGTTTTTAAGTAACTTCATCGACAAAATGAGGGATGTAAAAGATAGGCCAGTCAAGTCCAAGATTTGGAGCTTCTCCATAGATTCGAGAAAGTTTTCTTCTAAAGACTGAAGAATCCTCATGTTCGGACAGTCCAATTTTTCAGGAAATTCATCAATGTCAACATTGTAGAAGGCCATTGCGGTGCATTTTCTGAGATCATATTGTGACCATTCTTTAAACCCAAAATCCTTTCTCCCGACAAAGGCGTTCCATTCTGTGTCAATAAATTTGTCATGCATAGAGATTGCCACATCAATAATTAGGTCATGCATGCTCAACTAGGCCCGGCCATCACTGCCTAGCAACAAAGAAGAGTCAAGGAGGCGACGTCAATCCATAATCAACCTCTTTCTAGTGTCTTCGATGGTCTTGCTGAATTTTTTTATATAAACCCAAGCCCATGCAGTAGATAAGGGCAACCCATATGCCAAGTCCCCGAGAGACTAGAGCATGAACCGAGAACAGCGCTTTGATCCTCTCATCTTTTAGGTCATTGTAACTAAGGTCCACTATTGATTTTACATTGGACCCTTCTTTATAGGTTGAAGCATCCGTCCATTCAGGCAAATCTCCACACTTCAACCTTTTAGCCACTGAGAGAATCATAAGAGGCAAGCCTCCACAATTCTCGACCACTCTATCCATGAAGATCTTAAATTCAGGGTCGATAACACTGTCTCCCACTATCCTTTAAAAAAATATACGTGCTTTTCCATGGTTTAACTCACCGAGTTAGAATTATGGATCAGTGTCACCGTCCGCCGGTAGCCTGTTGTTGCCTATTGCCATACGACCACCGCCTACCGTTGCACGACCGTCGACCGTTGCTACCGACGGTCGCCACAAGATCGCCACACATAGCCCATTAACCGCTGCCCCCAACCGCAGTCAGTGGGCTGCAAGCGGCAATCCTGCAGTGGCGATCGGTGGTGACAGTCGACGGTCGTGTGCCGGTCGTACGACGGTCGTGTGGTGGTCGTGCAACGGACGTGCGGCGTTCGTGCGCCGGTCCTACGGCGGCAGTCTGTGGTCGACGTTCCGTGAGTAAGAAGAAAGAACAAACAAATATAAAAATTTATAAATTTTTACCAAACACATTAATATTCTTTTTCTATTCCAAGAATAGAAATTTTCTATAACTACCAAATACCTTATTTTACTGAGACATTGTTCTTGGAGTAGAAGTAGAATAAAAAAAACAATTTCAAAAAGAAAAAATAGTTCCCTGGAATAAAAACGTTGCCATGCGCACCCTTAGTTTCACAAATGGTAGGTTTCTTGAGAGATTGGCTGAACAAGGAATGACAATGTATAAAGTGGTCAACTTATTCATGTACTTGAACTCAGCTAGGTTAGCGTTATTTCGCATGGTTTTATCCTCGGCTTCCCACTGATCAAAACTCTCTTCCATAGACAATTCTTCTAAATTAACCAAGCTTTCAATAACTTCAAGCATGGAACACAATCTCAGGTCCAAAAATCTCAATTTTGTTAGTTCACCAATTTCTTTGGGCAGCCGAGCAATTCTAGAATTGAAGAAACTTAGGAATTACAATCCATTCAGCTTTCCAAGAGCAGTCACATTCTCCATATGGCATCCATCAAGATGGGGTTTTTAAGTAACTTCATCGACAAAATGAGGGAGGTAAAAGATAGGCCAGTCAAGTCCAAGATTTGGAGCTTCTCCATAGATTTGAGAAAGTTTTCTTCTAAAGACTGAAGAATCCTCATGTTCGGACAGTCCAATTTTTCAGGAAATTCATCAATGTCAACATTGTAGAAGGCCATTGCGGTGCATTTTCTGAGATCATATTGTGACCATTCTTTAAACCCAAAATCCTTTCTCCCGACAAAGGCGTTCCATTCTATGTCAATAAATTTGTCATGCATAGAGATTGCCACATCAATAATTAGGTCATGCATGCTCAACTAGGCCCGGCCATCACTGCCTAGCAACAAAGAAGAGTCAAGGAGGCGACGTCAATCCATAATCAACCTCTTTCTAGTGTCTTCGATGGTCTTGCTGAATTTTTTTATATAAACCCAAGCCCATGCAGTAGATACGGGCAACCCATATGCCGAGTCCCCGAGAGACTAGAGCATGAACCGAGAACAGCGCTTTGATCCTCTCATCTTTTAGGTCATTGTAACTAAGGTCCACTATTGATTTTACATTGGACCCTTCTTTATAGGTTGAAGCATCCCTCCATTCAGGCAAATCTCCACACTTCAACCTTTTAGCCACTGAGAGAATCATAAGATGCAAGCCTCCACAATTCTCGACCACTCTATCCACGAAGATCTTAAATTCAGGGTCGATAACACTGTCTCCCACTATCCTTTAAAAAAATATACGTGCTTTTCCATGGTTTAACTCACCGAGTTAGAATTATGGATCAGTGCCACCGTCCGCCGGTAGCCTGTTGTTGCCAATTGCCACACGACCGCCGCCTACCGTTGGACGACCGTCGACCGTTGCTACCGATGGTCGCCACAAGACCGCCACACACAGCCCATTAGCCGCCGCCCCCAACCGCAGTCAGTGGGCTGCAAGCGGCAATCCTGCAGCGGCGATCGGTGGTGACAGTCGATGGTCGTGGGCCGGTCGTGCCACGGTCGTGCGGCGGTCGTGCCACGGACGTGCGGCATTCGTGCGTCGATCGTACGGCGGCGGTCGGCGATCGCGTTCCGTGAGTAAGAAGAAAGAACAAAAAAATATAAAAATTTATAAATTTTTACTAAACACATTTCTATTCTTTTTCTATTCCAAGAATAGAAATTTTCTATAACTACCAAATACCTTATTTTACCGAGAAATTCTTCTTGGAGTAGAAATAGAATAAAAAAAACAATTTCAAAAAAAAAAAAAAAAATAGTTCCTTGGAATAAAAATGTTGCCATGCGAACCCTTAGTTTCACAAATGGTAGGTTTCTTGAGAGATTGGCTGAATAAGGAATGACAATGTATAAAGTGGTCAACTTATTCATGTACTTGAACTCAGCCCAGGTTAGCGTTGTTTCGCGGGGTTTTATCCTCGGCCTCCCACCGATCAAAACTCTCTTCCATAGACAATTCTTCTAAATTAACCAAGCTTTCAATAACTTCAAGCATGGAACACAATCTCAGGTCCAAAAATCTCAATTTTGTTAAGTCACCAATTTCTTTAGGCAGCCGAGCAATTCTAGAATTGAAGAAACTTAGGAATTACAATCCATTCAGCTTTCCAAGAGCAGTCACATTCTCCGGATGGCATCCATCAAGATGGGGTTTTAAGTAACTTCATCGACAAAATGAGGTAGGTAAAAGATAGGCTAGTCAAGTCCAAGATTTGGAGCTTCTCCATAGATTCGAAAAATGAGTAGAGCATTTTGAGAAAGTTTTCTTCTAAAGACTGAAGAATCCTCATGTTCGGACAGTCCAATTTTTTAGGAAATTCATCAATGTCAACTTAGTAGAAGGCCATTGCGGTGCATTCTCTGAGATCGTATTGTGACTATTCTTTAAACCCAAAATGCTTTCTCCCGACCAAGGCGTTCCATTCTGTGTCAATAAATTTGTCATGCATAGAGATTGCCACATCAATAATTAGGTCATGCATGCTCAACTAGGCCCGGCCATCACTGCCTAGCAACAAAGAAGAGTCAAGGAGGCGACGTCAATCCATAATCAACCTCTTTCTAGTGTCTTCGATGGTCTTGCTGAATTTTTTTATATAAACCCAAGCCCATGCAGTAGATAAGGGCAACCCATATGCCGAGTCCCTGAGAGACTAGAGCATGAACCGAGAACAGCGCTTTGATCCTCTCATCTTTTAGGTCATTGTAACTAAGGTCCACTATTGATTTTACATTGGACCCTTCTTTATAGGTTGAAGCATCCGTCCATTCAGGCAAATCTCCACACTTCAACCTTTTAGCCACTGAGAGAATCATAAGAGGCAAGCCTCCACAATTCTCGACCACTCTATCCACGAAGATCTTAAATTTAGGGTCGATAACACTGTCTCCCACTATCCTTTAAAAAAATATACGTGCTTTTCCATGGTTTAACTCACCGAGTTAGAATTATGGATCAGTGCCACCGTCCGCCGGTAGCCTGTTGTTGCCAATTGCCACACGACCGCCGCCTACCGTTGGACGACCGTCGACCGTTGCTACCGATGGTCGCCACAAGACCGCCACACACAGCCCATTAGCCGCCGCCCCCAACCGCAGTCAGTGGGCTGCAAGCGGCAATCCTGCAGCGGCGATCGGTGGTGACGGTCGATGGTCGTGGGCGGTCGTGCCACGGTCGTGCGGCGGTCGTGCCACGGACGTGCGGCATTCGTGCGTCGATCGTACGGCGGCAGTCGGCGATCGACGTTCCGTGAGTAAGAAGAAAGAACAAAAAAATATAAAAATTTATAAATTTTTACTAAACACATTTCTATTCTTTTTCTATTCCAAGAATAGAAATTTTCTATAACTACCAAATACCTTATTTTACCGAGAAATTCTTCTTGGAGTAGAAATAGAATAAAAAAAACAATTTTAAAAAAAAAAAAAAGTTCCCTGGAATAAATATGTTGCCATGCGAACCCTTAGTTTCACAAATGGTAGGTTTCTTGAGAGATTGGCTGAATAAGGAATGACAATGTATAAAGTGGTCAACTTATTCATGTACTTGAACTCAGCCAGGTTAGCGTTGTTTCGCAGGGTTTTATCCTCGGCCTCCCACTGATCAAAACTCTCTTCCATAGACAATTCTTCTAAATTAACCAAGCTTTCAATAACTTCAAGCATGGAACACAATCTCAGGTCCAAAAATCTCAATTTTGTTAAGTCACCAATTTCTTTAGGCAGCCGAGCAATTCTAGAATTGAAGAAACTTAGGAATTACAATCCATTCAGCTTTCCAAGAGCAGTCACATTCTCCAGATGGCATCCATCAAGATGGGGTTTTTAAGTAACTTCATCGACAAAATGAGGTAGGTAAAAGATAGGCTAGTCAAGTCCAAGATTTGGAGCTTCTCCATAGATTCGAAAAATGAGTAGAGCATTTTGAGAAAGTTTTCTTCTAAAGACTGAAGAATCCTCATGTTCGGACAGTCCAATTTTTTAGGAAATTCATCAATGTCAACTTAGTAGAAGGCCATTGCGGTGCATTCTCTGAGATCGTATTGTGACTATTCTTTAAACCCAAAATGCTTTCTCCCGACCAAGGCGTTCCATTCTGTGTCAATAAATTTGTCATGCATAGAGATTGCCACATCAATAATTGGGTCATGCATGCTCAATTGGGCCCGGCCACCACTTCCTAGCAACAAAGAAGAGTCGAGGAGGCGATGTTAATCCATAATCGACCTCTTTCTAGTGTCTTCGATCGTCTTGCTGAATTTTTTATATAAACCCAAGCCTATGCGGTAGATAAGGGCAACCCATATGCCAAGTCCCTGAGAGACTAGAGCATGAACCGAGAACAGCGCTTTGATCCTCTCATCTTTTAGGTCATTGTAACTAAGGTCCACTATTGATTTTACATCGAACCCTTCTTTATAGGTCGAAGCATCCCTCCATTCAGGCAAATCTCCACACTTCAACCTTTTAGCCACTGAGAGAATCATAAGAGGCAAGCCTCCACAATTCTCGACCACTCTATCCACGAAGATCTTAAATTCAGGGTCGATAACTCTATCTCCCATTGTTCTTTAAAAAAGTATATGTGCTTTTCCATGCTTTAACTCACCGATTTGGAATTATGGATTAGTGCCACTGTCCGCCAGCAGCCTGTTGTTGCCAATTGCCACATGACCGCTACCTACCGTTGCACGACCGCCGACCGTTGCTACCGACGGTCGCCACAAGACCGCCACACACAGCCCATTAGCCACCGCCCCCAACTGCAGTCAGTGGGCTGCAAGCGGCAATCCTGTAGCGGCGATCGGTGGTGACAGTCGACGGTCGTGCGGCGGTCGTGCGTCGGTCGTGCGGCGGTCGTGCGACGGACGTGCGGCGTTCATGCGTCGGTCGTACGGCGGCGGTCGGCGGTGACGGTCCGTGAGTAAGAAGAAAGAACAGACAAATATAAAATTTATAAATTTTTACTAAACATATTTCTATTATTTTTCTTTTCCAAGAATAGAAATTTTTTATAATTACCAAATTCCTTATTTTACTCAGAAATTAATCTTGGAGTAGAAATAGAAAATAGAAAGCTATTTCTGAAAAAAAAAATAGTTTTCTAGAATAGAAATGTTGCCATGCGCTCCCTTAGTTTTGCATATGGTAGGTTTCTTAAGAGATTGGCTGAACGAGGAATGACAATGTATAAAGTGGTCAACTTATTCATGTACTTGAACTCAGCCAGGCTAGCGTTGTTTCGTGGGGTGTTATCCTCGACCTCCCACTGATAAAAACTCTCTTCCATAGACAATTCTTTTAAATTAACCAAGCTTTCAATAACTTCAAGCGTGGAACACAATCTCAGGTCCAAAAATCTCAATTCTGTTAGTTCACCAATTTCTTTGGGCAGCCGAGCAATTCTAGAATTGAAGAAACTTAGGAATTGCAATCCTTTCAGCTTTCCAAGAGCAGTCACATTCTCCAGATGGCATCCATCAAGACATAGATGTGAGGTTTTTAAGTAACTTCATGGACAAAAGGAGGGAGGTAAAAGATAAGCCAGTCAAGTCTGAGACTTGGAGCTTCTCCATAGATTCGAAAAATGAGTCAAGCATTTTGAGAAAGTTTTCTTCTAATGACTGAAGAATCTTCATGTTCAAACAGTCCAATATTTCTAGAAATTCATCAATGTCAACATAGTATAAGGCCTTTGCGGTGCATTTCTGAGATCATACTGTGACCATTCTTTAAACCCAAAATCCTTTCTCCCGACCAAGGCATTCCATTTCGTGTCAATAAATTTGTCATGTATAGAGATGGCCATGTCAATAATTAGGTCATGCATGCTCAACTGGGCCCGGCCATCACTACCTAGCAACAAAGAAGAGTCAAGGAGGCGACGCTAATCCATAATCAACCTCTTTCTAGTGTCTTCAATGGTCTTGCTGAATTTTTTATATAAACCCAAGCCCATGCAGTAGATAAGGGCATCCCTTATGCCAAGTCCCCGAGAAACTAGAGCATGAACCAAGAACAGCGTTTTGATCCTCTCATCTTTTAGGTCATTATAACTAAGGTCCACTATAGATTTTACATCGGACCCTTCTTTATAGGTCGAAGCATCCATCCATTCAGAAAAATCTCCACACTTCTACCTTTTAGCCACTGAGAGAATCATAAGATGCAAGCCTCCACAATTCTCAACCACTATATCCACGAGGATCTTAAATTCAGGGTCGATAACTATGTCCCCCTTTTTCCTTTAAAAAAGTAACGTGCTTCTCCATGCTTTAACTCATCGAGTTTGAATTATGGATCAGTGCCATCGTCCGCTGGCAGCCTGTTGTTGCCAATTGCCACACGACTGCCGCCTACTGCTGCATGACCGCCGACCATCGTTGCCCACGGCCACTGCAAAACCGCCGCACACAGCCCATTAGCCGTCGCCTCCAACCGCAATAATTGGGCTGCAAGTGGCAATCCTACGGCTGCGATCGTTGGTGACAGTCGATGGTCGTGCGCCGGTCGTTTGACAGTTGTGCGACGTTCGTGTGGCGGTCATACGGTGGTGGTCGGGGGTTGATGGTTCGTGAGTAAGAAGAAAGAACAAACAAATATAAAAATTTATAAATTTTAACTAAACGCATTTCTATTCTTTCTCTATTCCAAGGATAGAAATTTTGTATAATTATCAAATACCTTATTTTACTCAAAAATTATTCTTGGAGTAGAAATAGAAAAAAAAACTATTTCTTAAAAAAAAAAATAGTTCTCTAGAATAGAAATGTTGCCATGCGCACCCTTAGTTTTGCAAATGGTAGGTTTCCTAAGAGATTGGCTGAATGAGGAATGACAATGTATAAAGTGGTCAACTTATTCATGTACTTGAACTCAGCCAGGATAGCGTTGTTTCATGGGGTTTTATCCTCGACCTCCCACTGATCAAAACTCTCTTCCATAGACAATTCTTCTAAATTAACCAAGCTTTCAATAACTTCAAGCATATAACACAATCTTAGGTCCAAAAATCTCAATTCTGTTAGTTCACCAATTTTTTTGGGCAGCCGAGCAATTCTAGAATTGAAGAAACTTAGGAATTGCAATCCTTTCAGCTTTCCAAGAGCAGTCACATTCTCCAGATGGCATCCATCAAGACATAGATGTGAGGTTTTTAAGTAACTTCATGGACAAAAGGAGGGAGGTAAAAGATAAGCCAATCATGTCCAAGACTTGGAGCTTCTCCATAGATTTGAAAAATGAGTAGAGCATTTTGAGAAAGATTTCTTCTAATGACTGAAGAATCCTCATGTTCGGACAGCCCATTAGCCGCCCCCCTCCCCAACCGCAGTTAGTGGGCTGCAAGCGACAATCTTGCACTTCTATCGGTGGTGACAGTCGATGGTTATGCACCGGTCGTGTGACGGTCGTGCGACGGTAGTGCGACGGTCATGCGGCGTTCGTGTGGCGGTTGTACGGCAGCGGTTGGCGGTCGACGGTCCATGAGTAAGAAGAAAGAACAAACAAATTTAAAAATTTAAAAATTTTTACTAAACGCAATTCTATTCTTTTTCTATTCCAAGAATAGAAATTTTGTATAATTACCAAATACCTTATTTTACTCAAAAATTGTTCTTGGATTAGAAATAGAAAAAAAAAACTATTTATGAAAAAAAAAATAGTTCCCTGTAATAGAAATGTTGCCATGTGCACCCTTAGTTTCGCAAATGATAGGTTTCTTAAGAGATTGGCTGAACGAGGAATGACAATGTATAATGTTGTCAACTTATTCATGTACTTGAACTCAGCTAGGCCAGTATTGTTTCGCGGGGTTTTATCCTCAACCTCCCACTGATCAAAACTCTCTTCCATAGACAATTCTTCTAAATTAACCAAGCTTTCAATAACTTCAAGCATGGAACACAATCTCAGGTCAAAAAATCTCAATTCTGTTAGTTAACCAAATTCTTTGGGCAGCCGAGCAATTCTAGAATTGAAGAAACTTAGGCTTTACAATCCATTCAGCTTTCCAGGAGCAGTCACATTCTCCAGATGGTATCCATCAAGACATAGTTGTGAGGTTTTTAAGTAACTTCATCGACAAAAGGAGGGAGGTAAAAGATAAGCTAGTCAAGTCCGAGACTTGGAGCTTCTCCATAGATTCGAAAAATGAGTAGAGCATATTGAGAAAGTTTTCTTCTAATGACTGAAGAATCCTCATGTTCGAACAGTCTAATTTTTCAGGAAATTCATCAATGTCGACATAGTAGAAGACCATTGCGGTGCATTTTCTAAGATCATACTGTGACCATTCTTTAAACCCAAAATCCTTTCTCCCGACCAAGGCGTTCCATTCCGTGTCAATAAATTTTTCATGCATAGAGATGGCCATGCCAATAATTAGGTCATGCATGCTCAACCGGGGTCAGCCATCACGCCTTAGCAACAAAGAAGAGTCAAGGAGGCGACATCAATCCATAATCAACCTCTTTCTAGTGTCTTCGATGGTCTTGCTGATTTTTTTTTTTTTTTATAAACCCAAGCTCATGCAGTAGATAAGGGCATCCCTTATGCCAAGTCCTCGAGAGACTAGACATGAACCAAGAACAACGCTTTGATCCTCTCATCTTTGAGGTCATTGTAACTAAGGTCCACTATTGATTTTACATTGGACCCTTCTTTATAGGTCGAAGCATCCCTCCATTCAGGCAAATCTCCACACTTCAACCTTTTAGCCACTGAGAGAATCAAAAGAGGCAAGCCTCCACAATTCTCGACCACTCTATCCATGAGGATCTTAAAGTCAGGGTCGATAACTTTGTCCCCCACTGTCCTTTAAAAAAGTATACGTGCTTCTCCATGCTTTAACTCACTGAGTTGGAATTATGGATCAGAGCCACCGTCTGCCAGCAACGTGTTGCTGCCAATCGCCACACGACCACTGCCTACCGCTGCACGACCACCAACCGTTGCTGCCAACGGCCACCACAAGACCGTCGCACACAGCCTATTAGCTGCCACCCCCAACATCAGTCATTGGGCTGCAAGTGGCAATCCTGCGGCGGCAATCGGTGGTGACAGTCGACGGTCATGCGCTGGTCATGCGATAGTCGTGCGGCGTTCGTGCGGTGGTCGTACGGCAGTGGTCGACGGTTGACAGTCTGTGAGTAAGAAGAAAGAACAAACAAATATAAAAATTTATAAATTTTTACTAAATGCATTTCTATTCTTTTTCTATTCCAAGAATATAAATTATGTATAATTACAAAATACCTTATTTTACTCAGAAATATTTCTTGGAGTAGAAATAAAACAAAAAAAAACTATTTTTGAAAAAAATATTTCCGTGGAAAGAAACGTTGCCATGCGTACCCTTAGTTTCAAAAATGGTAGGTTTCTTGAGACATTAGCTGAACGAGGAATGACAACGTATAAAGTGGTCAACTTATTCATGTACTTGAACTCAGCCAGGCTAGTGTTCTTTCGCGGGGTTTTATCCTCGGCCTCCCACTGATCAAGACTCTCTTCTATAGACAATTCTTCTAAATTAACCAAGCTTTCAATAACTTCAAGCGTGGAACACAATCTCAGGTCCAAAAATCTCAATTCTGTTAGTTCACTAATTTCTTTGGGCAACCGAGCAATTCTAGAATTGAAGAAACTTAGGAACTGCAATCCTTTCAGCTTTTCAAGAGCAGTCACATTCTCTAGATGGCATCCATCAAGACATAGTTGTGAGGTTTTTAAGTAACTTCATCGACAAAAGGAGGGAGGTAAAAGATAAGCCAATCAAGTCCAAGACTTGGAGTTTCTCCATAAATTCGAAAAATGAGTCGAGCATTTTGAGAAAGTTTTCTTCTAATGACTGAAGAATCCTCATGTTCGGACAGTCCAATTTTCTAGGAAATTCATCAATGTCAACATAGTAGAAGGCCATTGTGGTGCATTTTATGAGATCATACTGTGACCATTCTTTAAACCCAAAATCCTTTTTCCCAACCGAGGCGTTCCATTCCGTGTCAATAAATTTGTCATGCATAGAGATGACCACATCAATAATTAGGTCATGCATGCTCAACTGAGTTCAACCATCACTGCCTAGCAACAAAGAAGATTCAAGGAGGCGACGTCCATCCATAATCAACCTCTTTCTAGTGTCTTCGATGGTCTTGCTGAATTTTTTACATAAACCCAAGCCCATGCAGCAGATAAGGGCATCCCTTATGCTATGTCCCCGAGAGACTAGAGCATGAACCAAGAACAACACTTTGATCCTCTCATCTTTTAGGTTATTGTAACTAAGGTCCACTATTGATTTTAGATCGGACCGTTCTTTATAGGTCGAAGCATCCCTCCATTCAGGCAAATCTCCACACTTCAACCTTTTAGCCACTGAGAGAATCAAAAGAGGCAAGCCTCCATAATTCTCGACTACTCTATCCACGAGGATCTTAAATTCAGGGTTGTTAACTCTGTCCCCCCACTATCCTTTAAAAAATTATTTGTGCTTCTCCATGCTTTAACTCATTGAGTTGGAATTTTGGACCAGAGCCATTGTCCGCCGATAGCTTGCCGTCGCCAATCGCCACACGACCGCCGCACGAATGCTGCTTGCCGCCACACGTATGCTGCACAATCGCCGCTTGCCGCTACATAACTGCCAACCATCGCTGCCAACTGCCACACACAGCCTACCAGCCGTCTCCCCCTCCCGCGGTCGATGGTCGGCGGGCAGCAATCTTGCAGCGGCGA
The DNA here is from genome assembly GCA_014182885.2 of Eucalyptus caleyi. Classification (NCBI taxonomy): domain Eukaryota; kingdom Viridiplantae; phylum Streptophyta; class Magnoliopsida; order Myrtales; family Myrtaceae; genus Eucalyptus; species Eucalyptus caleyi. Next base: position 48,198,196 of record CM024467.2, read on the forward strand.
TCGGCGGTGACGATCGACGGTCATGGGGCGGTCGTGCGGCGGTCGTGCGGCAACGGGCGGCGGTCAAAGGTCCATGAGTAAGAAGAAAAAAGAAATAAATATAAAAATTTATAAATTTTTACCAAACGTATTTCTATTCTTTTTCTATTCCAAGAATATAAATTTTGTATAGTTACTACACACCTTATTTTACTTAGAAATTATTATTTTTTTGTTAAAAATTTACTCATAAATTGTTTTCGGAGTAGAAATAAAAAAAAAACTATTTCTGAAAAAAAACAGTTTCTCGGAATAGAAACGTTGCCGTGCACACCCTTAGTTTCTCAAATGGTAGGTCTCTTGAGAGATTGGCTGAACGAGGAATGGCAATGTATAAAGTGCTCAACTTATTCATGTTCTTGAACTTAGCCAGGCTAGCATTGTTTCGTGAGGTTTTATCCTCGGCCTCTCACTGATCAAAATTCTCTTCCATAGATAATTCTTCTAAACCAAGCTTTTAATAACTTCAAGCATGAAACACAACCTCAGGTCCAAAAATCTCAATTCTGTTAGTTCACCCATTTCTTTGGGCAGCCGAGCAATTCTAGAATTGAAGAAACTTAGGAACTGCAATCCTTTCAGCTTTCCAAGAGTAGTCACATTCTTCAGATGGCATCGATCAAGACATAGTGATGTGAGGATTTTAAGTAACTCCATCGGCGAGGGGAGGCAGGTAAACGATAAGCCAGTCAAGTCCAATACTTGGAGCTTCTTCATAGATTCGAAAAATGAGTCGAGCATTTTGAGAAAGTTTTCTTCTAATAACAGAAGAATCCTCATGTTCGGGCAGTTCAATTTTTCAAGAAATTCATCAATGTTAACATAGTAGAAGGCCATTGCGGTGCATTTTCTGAAATCATACTGTGACCATTTTTTAAACCCAAAATCCTTTCTCTCGACCAAGGCGTTCCATTCCATGTCAGTAAATTTTTCATGCATAAAGATGGCCACGTCAATAATTAGGTCATGCATGCTCAACTGGGCTCGGCCATGATTGCCTAGCAACAAAGAAGAGTCAAGGAGACGACGTCAATCCATAATCAACCTATCTCTAGTGTCTTCGATGGTCTTGCTGAATTTTTTTATATAAACCTAGCCCATGGAGTAGATAAGGGCATCACTTATGCCAAGTCCCCGAGAGACTAGAGCATGAACCAAGAATAGCGCTTTGATCCTCTCATCTTTTAGGTCATTGTAACTAAGTTCCACTATTGATTTTACATTGGACCCTTACTTATTGGTCGAAGCATCCCTCCATTCAGGCAAATCTCCACGCTTCAACCTTTTAGCCACTGAGGGAATCAAAAGAGGTAAGCCTCCACAATTCTCGACAACTCTATCCACGAGGATCTTAAATTTAGGGTCATTAATTCTGTCCCTCATTATCCTTTCAAAAAGTATATATTCTTCTCCATGCTTTAACTCATTGAGTTGGAATTCTAGATCAGAGCCACCATCCGCTGGTAGCCTGTCGTCGCCAACCACCACACAACCGCGCGCACGACCGTTGCCTGTTGCCGCACAACCACTGACCGTCACTGCCAACAGCCACTGTTCCCTCCTGCGATCGGTGGGCTGTGGGCAACAATCTTGCAGTGGCGGTCGGCGGTGATGGTCGACGGTCGTGCAGCAGCAGGCGGCGGCGGGCGGCAATCCGTGAGTAAGAAGAAAAAATAAATAAATATAAAAATTTATAAATTTTTACCAAACGCATTTCTATTCTTTTTTTATTCCAAGAATATAAATTTTGTATAATTACCAAATACCTTATTTTACTCAGAAATTGTTCCCGGAGTAGAAATAAAAAAAAAAACTATTTCTGAAAGGAAATAGTTCACCGAAATAGAAACCTTGTCATGCGCACACTTAGTTTCCCAAATGGTAGGTCTCTTGAGAGATTGGCTGAACGAGGAATGGCAATGTATAAAGTGCTCAACTTATCCATGTTCTTGAACTCGGCTAGGCTAGCGTTGTTTCGTGGGGTTTTATCCTCGGCCTCCTATTGATCAAAATTCTCTTCCATAGACAATTGTTCTAAATTAACCAAGCTTTTAATAACTTCAAGCATGGAACACAATATCAGGTCCAAAAATCTCAATTTTGTTAGTTCACTCATTTCTTTGGGCAGCCGAGCAATTCTAGAATTGAAGAAACTTAGGAACCGCAATCCTTTCAGTTTTCCAAGAGCAGTCACATTCTCCAGATGGCATCCATCAAGACATAGTGATGTGAGGCTTTTAAGTGACTCCATCGACGAAGGGAGGGAGATAAAAGATAAGCCAGTCAAGTCCAATACTTGGAGCTTCTCCATAGATTTGAAAAAAGGGTCGAGCATTTTGAGAAAGTTTTCTTCTAATAACAGAATAATCCTCATGTTCTGGCAGTCCAATTTTTCAGGAAATTCATCAATGTCAATATAGTCGAAGACCATTACGGTGCATTTTTTGAGATCATACTGTGACCATTCTTTAAACCCACAATCCTTTCTCCCGACCAAGGCGTTCCATTCCATGTCAATAAATTTGTCATGCATAGAGATGGCCACATCAATAATTAGGTCATGCATGCTCAACTGGGCTTGGCCATCACTACTTAGCAACAAAGAAGAGTTAAGGAGGTGACGTCAATCCATAATCAACCTATCTCTAGTGTCTTTGATAGTCTTGCTGAATTTTTTATATAAACCCAAGCCCATGTAGTAGGTAAGGGCATCCCTTATGCCAAGTCCCCGAGAGACTAGAGGATGAACCAACAATAGCGCTTTGATCCTCTCATCTTTTAGGTCATTGTAACTAAGGTCCACTATTGATTTTACATCGGACCCTTCTTTATAGGTGAAAGCATCCCTCCATTTAGGCAAATCTCCACGCTTCAACCTTTTAGCCACTGAGAGAATCAAAAGAGGCAAGCCTCCACAATTCTCGACCACTCTATCTATGAGGATCTTAAATTTAGGGTCATTAACTCTGTCCCCCACTGTCCTTTAAAAAAGTATACGTGCTTCTCCATGCTTTAACTCATTGAGTTGGAATTCTCGATCATAGCCACCGTCTGTCGGTAGCCTACCGTCGCCAATCGCCACACGATTGCCAATGATCGCCACCGTAGGACTGCCGCCCACAGCCCAACGGCTGCCGCCCCCTCCTGCGGCCGGTGGGTTGCAGGCGTCAATCCTACAGTGATGATGACAGTCGGCGGTCGTGTGGCAGTCATGCGAGGTTTGTGCGGCGGTCATGTGGTGGCGGGCGGCAGTCGGCGGTCCGTGACTAAGAAGAAAAAACAAATAAATACGAAAATTTGTAAATTCTTACCAAACGCATTTCTATTCTTTTCTATTCCAAGAATAAATTTTTTTTATTATTACCAAACACCTTATTTTACTCAGAAATTGTTCTCGTAGTATAAAAAAAAAAACTATTTCTGAAAATAAATAGTTCCCCGGAATAGAAACGTTGCCATTCACACCTTTAAGAGCCGTGATGACCCATGACGTTTCTTGCCGTAGAGAGGGAACAACTGAGAAAACATCGGGTGCATCTCTTATGCTATGAAGCACGGACACGTTGCCGAGCCTTCCGAGTCGTGTCCGACACGTGTCGACGTGTCCGACACGCTCGGACACGCTCGGACACATTCGGACACGCGGTCAACGCGTGTCGAGAAATCCGACACGTGGTCAACTTTTCTCGACACGCTTCGACACGCGTGTCCGAGAGAGATTGTTGAAAAAGACGATGGTGGGTAGAGAGGTGAGGTCGAGGAAGAGGCCGAGGAAGCGGAGGTGAGGCCGCGACGGCGAGAGGAAGAGCATAACTTGAGCGATGGAGGGCCGGCGGCGAGGGCCTCGCCGCGAGGCTGTAGCCTGCAGCTACTGCGAAGGAGGAAGGGCGGAGACGACAGCGATGAGGCGATCGAAAGAGTTGAGAAGATCGTGAGGAAGAAACTGAGGTGGCGGGGAGAAGAGAAGGTGGTGGTGTGGGGGGGAGAGAGAGCATGGGAAGAATGGGGATGGAGGGGATTGTGATGGGGGCACAGCCTTGCAGGGGAGCAGGTGGTGGCGTGGGGGAAAGGGTGGGGGAGGGGGAGGGGGAGGGGGAGAGGAGGGGAGGGGAAGAAACCGAGGGGGATGGGGGTGATTGATGGGGGCGCAGGTGATGGGGGACGCAGGGAGCAGGTAGTGGCGTAGGGAGAGAGAGAGAGAGAGAGAGAGAGAGAGAGAAGGGGAAGAGACTAAGGGGGCTGGGGGTGATTGATGGGGGCGCAGGGAGCAAGTGCGCGTAGGGGGAAGGGGAGGGGGAGAGAGAGAGTGGGGGCAAATCGCAGAAATCGAAGGGGAGGATTTTGGGGGTGGTGGCGTGGGAAAAGAGGGGGAGAGAGAAACGAGGAGAGAGGATTTGAGGGGGAATAATTTTTGATAAAATAAAAAATATATTTTTAAATATGCACATGTATGAATATGTTTTTTAAATTTTTTTATGAATAAATAGTGTAAATTTATTATAAATTCTTATTTATTTATTTGTGAATTTGAATTAAATTAATTAAAAATAAAAATATTTATTTAATATATAACGTGTCGGAACGTGTCGGAATTCTCTACTTTTTAAGAAATGACGTATCGCGTGTCGTGTCGCGTATCGCGTGTCGCGTGTCCGTGCTACATAGCTCTTATGCCACCTCATTTTTTTGGTAATAATCCGTGGAGGCAGCTTCCGTCAACTTGTTCTTGGCTGATTTCTTTCTTGAATTTTGCAGAGAAGACACGAAGAGCTATCACAAGAGCAAGAGGTTTTTACATTCTTGCCTACATTCACGTTAGCATGAAAGCATTAGTAATTAAAATTTCTTAATTCATGATTTAAAGATATCAATTTGCATGTGCAGGTGACCATAACCCAAAATACTTTATTATGTATCTTATGAGATTTACGCATGTGACTTCCAATTCTTAAATTGGAAATTCTTTGATATCTTGACCGTTTGCACCACTCATGGGAACTGTAAATTTCATATTCTCGTTAGTAACATCTCAAATATATTGACAAATCACAAATTTGACTCTCATGCACCGTTGAGAGAGGGGGGCTAGTGATGTGTTGGTTCCTAAGGTTTAAATTTTGCCTCGATCCACATGGAAATCACCCCCCCCCCCCAAAATTCTACTAACTTGTCTGTGGAATTATGGATTTTTGACACTTTTTGATAGATTATTTCCGTTAAAATAGATCTCCCTTTCCATTTTGTGAGATAGATACAGATTATTACACTTTTTGTTCTTACTGATGTGGGCTTTGTAAATTAAGTTGCGAAGACTCGACGGATTGGCTCTCTTCCACAAAATTGCCTTTCTATTCCTCCATAAGCCAATTGTTCTCTCCATTGTTTAGATTCCCCTGGCTTGGGACACTTTCGACCATGTTCGCAATTTCAATAAAATTTTCTTTGACCCCACGAAAAAAGATCTTTGCCTTTTCTCTTGCCCCACGAAGGATGATACACATGAATCAATTCTTTCTTTATTTTCTTGGGTCTGTCCAACTTGTCCAGATCAATAATTGCGAGCAACAATCAGACACAGAAGACAAAATAAAACAAAGGCAACGACTATGGATGGTGTGGGTCCTGGAAATTGAGATGTTATCTTCAGTCCCTTCCCATCTAAAAGGTCAGGTTTTGATTGATAAGCAACTCTTCACATGAGCTCGCCATAAGATTCCCTTTCTCTCTTACATAATGCGTGGAAAAGCGACTAGCGTTTCTTCTTCTAGGCTATGGTTCCTACAAAGACAAAGCATAATCAAAAGGGCTTACACAATAATTTCCTTGCCATCATGTCCGTTTAACATAACAAAATTTATCTATTAATTACTCCGTATTTGAAAATAATTATGATAATAGATGGCTTGTGGTTAGGAATTTCCACCGTCTTTGCAAAGGCTGGCTTGCAATTGAAAATATCTATGCTAATAGGTGGAGGTTTGGTAATTGATTTGTAATAGCTAAATTCTTCAACGGTTGAAAGTGTTAGGGCATGGCTTGATTTTAGTGATAACGATTATGCATATAATACCAAGAGCTATCATATTTGTATACGAAATTATGTGCAATCATGTCATCTAATGCTTTTTTTATTCTAAGTTAAATTTTTCTTAATGGTGGATTACTCTATCTACTCTTTTGCTAATAATTATTTTCATCATTTTCTTACATTCATTTATTTGTAATACACATATTATTAATTTTTTGTGATGAAATTTTCTGGTAGCAATGGATTTTCTTTTATTGATTCGCTAATATCATCTACCAAATATGGGCTATCATGTCATAAATTGGATCTAAATATTGCGAAAAATCTTTTAACGAAAACCTCATAGTCCTCGATTTAAGGTCAAATGAATATCATAGCATAATATGTATCCCTATATTGTTAAACATTTTTGAAAACTCACAACAATCGTTAATTTAAATAAACTAATAAAAATATGTTAAAATTACCATAAAAATTAGATCAGATGAAGAAGCAAATGTGCTACCACGTGGGTCACTCTCACACGAGTAATATCCACTTCTATGTGTATAAAGATAGATTACCAATGATCAAATTTTTAAGTCTAGAGTAGCACTGAATAAATCTATGTATATGTACTCATCTGACTGATGAAGAGTGCAAGATCAATATTTACTTGTCTCGACCTACCCCTCGATATAAAAGGAAATAGGTTTAGGAGTATTGCCTAAAAGACGTCCCTATGGCCCATGATTAGACGTAGGCTCTTCTAAGTTCACACCTCTCGTGATGTTTAGTGTTCATAAAATTTTTCAAATGAGTCGCTACTAGTTTATTAGGATTGGCTATAAATCAAATGAGGTATGGGAGTATACCTCATTTCCTACGTAATCAAATAATCTAAGATTGGAGACTTGATTACACTAATTAAATAATTAATGCAATTTCGATATCTAATCTTGTTCATTTCAAAAATATTTTCCATGAGGCAGTCTATGTTGATTTTAGACCTATTCACTAATACATAAAGTGATCATGCGAATGCCCAATCATTAACATGACAATTAGCAACTAAAGTGGCATAGAATAAATTGAATCGGAAGAGCAAGAATCTAGCAATATCAAATAAGGAGCTTGTCATCTTAGACTAAGCTAAAGGGAAATCATAATCAACATATGGAAAATGTGTAATTAAGGGTATTTGTTTTAATGACAATCGGAACCCTATTATAAAGTCATAAGGGCTTGTTTAATTTTTTAACACAATTTTCTTATCAATGATTTTCCCATAACTTTAAGAGAAGGCTACCTTGAAAGAGTATTTTAAAGCTTTTTCTGACTTTAGGAAAAATATTTTTTTTTTTTTTTTTTCGGACTTTTTGATTAACTTTTATAAAATTAATTTTTTTATTCAATTAATAAGTAGTCTAAAAATAGGGACCTAGCCAGAACATGGATGAACTTGGACTCACAGTTCAAACTAGAGGGGACGATTGATCTTATCCTCAAGCTCACTCCATTTCTACCCTTTCCAAGGCTAATTGGGAAAAAAACTCCCAAGTGAGCCTCCACCAAAGCTACACCAAGCTCATTCCTTTGTAACTAAGTGCACTAAGCCCATATTACTAAAAAGAACTCAGCCCAAGCACTTCCAAAAATGAAGCCAACCCGAATTCATTAAAACCACTCAAGCCCAAAATTACTCAATCATTGAATAAACCCACACATCCACAACTGAGACTCTCCCCAAACCATAACGTGAAGAAATTATTCTCATCGTCAACGACGTGACCACATCCCTGCATCTTCACAGCAAGCGACTTTCAGCCACCAAAGCAATCACTTGTCTCCATCGCTAATCACTGGAGGCTCCCGTTTGCAGCCACACCTCGAACAACAAGGACAACCGCAGGGCTATACCAAGGCACGAAGCAAAGCAACCCAAAAAAATTCGGTAGAAATGAAACATGACCGAAAATGTACTTGCTAATCACAAGAGAGGCTACAATGCATCACACATGTTCACGGGTTCCTTTCAACAATTCAAAAGTCCAGATTCAACCGAATAGATTTGGTTCAGATATTTCATCGTAGTTTGAAACACACTGGCTAAATGAGGGAAAAACCAACCAACTTGTGTTGGGACTCACAATAATCAACAAGTAGTGGCCCAAAGTAGCGATGCACGGACGAATGGGGCTGATGCTTGCGAGAACCGAACAACGAAGAAGTCCAGTCCAGTGAGCCCAAAAAGGGGCAAAGCAAGGCACAAACAGCCAGCACCACCCATGCGATCGTTATGAGTGGCTTTGTGATTGAGGCCTATGAGTTTTCAGGCCAAGCCCAATCTTGCGAGGTTTATTAGTAGTAGATGAGTCTAAAATGGGTGACTCGCAAAGCAACTAAATCATCTTCAATCAACTAAGCTCACTTCCTTGATACGTCACTCATCCTCCAGGGGAGAGGATCTAGTAAATTTTGGATGGTAGATATTGGAAAGCTGGGGCAAGATTTATAAAGGAAATATAAAGAAAACTGGATCCAGTGCCTTTTTCTCCCTCTTTGATGGTTCGACTGTTTTTTGACTTGAACCGAATGCAATGGAGGGAGACGCACACATTGGCATGGCCGATACTACTATTATGCTAAAATCACATAGGGACATTAGACGGCATAATATTTGTGCAAAATGTTTTTCTTGGTGTCCACCAAAGTAAATTGGCAAGAACTAAATTATAAAAGCATTAGATCAGATGAATTCATTTTTCTATGAGCCTTTACTCTTCTTCTTCGAGATTGTTGAACTCAGAAAATAGGAAAAAAGAAAAAGAAAAAGAAAAAGAAAGAATGGCTGCCCTTCTTATCCAAGATAGTCAAAACTCAGAAAATAGAACAAAAAGAGTGGCTAAACAACATTGTATATTTAGTGTTAAAAATTTTTCTGCGAGAATACAATGACCAACTTATATGATATCGAGTTAATTGATTATATCAAGTTTAAAACTGAATTGATTGTCGTACAATGGCTTTAAGATTTTTTGGATAATTTTTTCCTTGACCATATGTGTTGGAAGAGGCTCGTGAGGTATCATGTAGGTGAAACATGTCTGAATTCCCACTATCCATGGATTAGACAGTGTTGTTCAGTACATTCTCATATATTAAGGTGTTAAGTCTGAACCAATGTGATGAAAAATAAATGTGGATTAATCGAAAGAAACGTGAAATTATTTAATTGTTAGGGCAAATGTTGAGAACAGAAACCAAATATCGGGTCAAAAAATGAATGACGGCTCCTTATCCAGGCCATGGATTGGCCTGCATAGTGGTACGAACCGTGCAAAAAAATGGACTACACGATGCAGAACTCCCTTACTATGTTATGCCAATGCTATTTGAAACATAGACAACAATCGGCACCGACTGATTTTAAGAAAATTATTCAATTATGAGATTCTAGCTAACACGCTGAAAAGAAAATAAACTGAAAATTAAATGAGCAAATGCAAGGACATGCATCGGCAACCAAACCCAACGAAGAAACAACGGTGAACAACTAATTAGGATCAACAAATGGGGGCTCAGGCATGCGCACCTATTCTTCCAATCAGTTCCGTGATTAAACAAGATAACTTTGGGCTACAACCGAGCTGAACGCGATCAGAGTAAGCTGAGGAATTAAATTCTCACACGGACGACTCCGGGGACAGCAGAGGACGGTGGAAGCTCTGCTCCTTCTAGCCCGAGTATCCTCCGCTTCTGATGTGCAAGATTGAGAGAATTGACATGAAAGCGTGAATGTGAACCTCTACCGATTCTTCCAGCCCCTTCCCCACGAACTTCCCTCATTCTTCTCGTCCTTTTTACCACGATCTGCTGAGCCACCAAGTCCATGTCCTTTCCCATCCTTTACCTTTTCCTCTTTCGGTCCTTCTTCACGATGCTAGATTGGCGTCTCCCCCCTTTCTTCCTCCTCTTGCTCACGCCAACAAGGATGCCGCAGAGCAGAGGAGCAGCGCAGAGCAGGGACAGAGGAGCAGGCGGACGGCGACGAAGGTGACGGGCGATGTCACGCCGGTTCGACCGAGAGGGGCCAGTCGGGGCGCCAAGGACCGGCGGCCGAAGCGCCTTCGCCGACCGGCCTTCTCGGGGCGATCGGGAGAGTGAAAAAGGGGACCTTGGGAGGGAAACATCGAGTGAGAGAGGGTGAGCTGTGAGGGACAGCCGAGTGAGAAACTGGGAGTGAGCGAGCGTCCTCCGGCGACGAATAAGGCCGGTGACTCACCGCCGTAACACCCCCCCCGGCCCGGCCTCTTCTTTTTTGTTTCTTTTTCCTCGATTGTTCCGATTTGGGGGTCATTTTCTGGAGCATCCCCACTCGGAGACGCCCAAGGTGAACGGACGTAGCCCGATCTATTGAGCTTGTCCACTGTCCAACGTCGCCGAGCCCGGTAGGGACCCTCGGCCATCCGCCTGTTTGCACCCTGTATCGAGCTCGCCAGACCGGACTGTTTTATCCGTCTCATGCGAGTTCCCAACCCCGTTCGTGTGTGTGTTGCAATTGTTGGGCGTTGCTTGTTGATTGCTATGAGTCCCGAGCGATCTCGAGTCTCTCAATTGGTTCGATTTCTCTCTTTTTAGCCAGTGTACTCCGTGTGTTTGATGAAACGCCCGAGTGAGATTCGTGAGGATGCTCTTAGTTTTCTGTCCGTCGTGGATGCTCGTGGCTTGCTTAAAGAGTTTGATAGAGCCCCACTAGTACCCTTCGCTTTGTATGTTATTGTTTCGACGCTTTTTTGTGTGCGCGTCGTGTTTCTTGGTGACCGGTTCTTGGCCGGCGGAGTTGCAGGGCGGTGGTGTCTGTGGCGACGAATGACAGCGGCGTGGTGGCTGGACGTGGCTTGGGCTGTGCCTGAACCATTTTGGTCAAAGCTTGAGCCCTTTTAGTGGTTTGCATCGGCCAATGTTCTCGGTCCTTCGGGAAAAAAAGTGAAGCACGTGATGAACGCTTCAGATAAGTCGCGAAGGTGAGAGGAGAGATTGGCAAGAGAGGGGGAAGATAACAAACGTGGGGTGAGCTTTGATTGCTGAAGCCCTCGTGCAGTTGTCTTGCATGTTGGGCGGCGTTCTGGGTTTGTCATGGGATAGGGGAGAAGACGTCGAAAGGCTTGGGGGAAAGAGAGAAGGAAACAAAAATAGGGAAAATGGGCTTTATTTCACTAAAAATAGCCCGAGAGGCATGAGTGTGTTTTGGGTGAATTTCGGCTTCGTTTTTACTACAAGGCTAGTGAGGTTTGGGCCTAATTTGGCTTGTTTGGGTTTGTGCTCTTGGTTGAGTGGGCTTGGATTTTGTCCTGTAGTGGCCGAATTGGGTATAAGTTCATGGAGCCCATTCTTTTCTTCGCCTTTAGGTATTGGGCCCAAACTCCGAAGACCAGTGGCAGCCCAGCCCATATTCGGACTGGGCTCGAAGGCCCATCCCAGGTCCCAATTTTGGAATAAAAATTATTAACAAAATATATATTTTAAAGTATAAAAATAAAAAAATTTGAAAAATAATGTTTTCTCAAAAATGCGGACAAAACTTTAAAAATGGTTTTTGAGTGGTTTTCTCTTAAAATATGTGAAAATCCATTTTTTTTTTTTAAAGATCGTGTTTAAATTCTTGGAAGCAAATGTTAAATTACTATTTGTACATTTCCTTTATTCCAATGACACCCTTTATGATGCATGGGTTGCTATTTCCTCAACTTGATTAGGAATTGAATCTTAGGACTCGTAATTGGCATAAATGATTTACTCAATGTTTAAATAAGATTAGGTATCGAATGGGTATTAATTGATTAACTGGTGTAATCAAATCCCTGATCCTAATTTCGTGTGTTGCCCAGGAGTAAGATAATTCTACCAACAATTTAATTTGGTTTATAATTGACTCATCACAAATTGATTAATAGTGACTCCTAAATGAAACGATTTGTAAGTTAAAAACTCGAATCATAAATAGTGAATTGATGGGCTTAAGAGATCTAAGCTAAGCCTAGCCTTACCAAGCCATTAGCCTTTGCGTCTGCAGGAGGGTTCGAAGAGGTCGCGATAGTGAGGAGATCCACATTTGTTTAGTGATGATGCAAGATTAAAAAAAGAAAAAGAAAAAGTGAGGGCCTTGTTCCTTTTGCTTTCTGCTCGAGATCTCCAGCACTCCTCTTCTAGTTTCAATCAAACTCTTATTCATTCTTTCCCCTTTCAATTGCACGAAATTTAATCCTTTCCTAGTCAATTTCAGCATGCCCATCATCTCAAATGCCGTGATCGCGGCTTTGCTTAAAATGGTCTAAGGTGACAAGAAATGGGGTCATATTTATTTGGCATGATCGAATGACATTAGAGGGAACAAAAAGTACATGAATAGAGAGATAGAGAGAGAGAGAGAGAGAGAGAGAGAGAGAAGGGGACCGAACTTGTGGGCTCAACTTTAAATGAGGGAATGGGCCTAGACTTTGCGTGAATGTAGGGCTATCTATTGGGTTGATCCGAAAGGAGTTCACAATCAGCCTCATGTTTCACTTGATGCAAATGCATTAGTCTAAACCTACATGTTTTAAATGCTTAAATGCAATAAAGAATATGAAATGCATGATTATACTCCTCCCATGGGCCTATGTTGTGTGCCCCCTACCGCTTGCTGACCTCCTCTCACACCCCAAAAGCAACCCCCCATTCTTGCTCTCTCTCTCTCTCTCTCTCTCCCCCTCCCTCTTGCACTCTTTGCCTTTAGCGCATTGGGTCGGTTGTCACGCCTCAATTAAAACTACCATGGTCTTATCTGTGCGTCGAGCGATCCGTGTGCACAGCTGCGGGCCGTAAATTTGTTTTCCTTTTGGAGGGCTACGAATAGTGTTGGAATTGAATCGAGCTCGAAGCTTTGCGTGTGTTCTAGGAATCATGGTGAAGGTCGTTGCTATATAAGGAGATAATAGTCCGATTCAATAGGTGATCAGGTGTTAATTCACCCCATTCGACATTTCATAATATGATGACCATGACTAGTATGTGGATTTACTCTGCTGAGGAATCAGGGGATTAAGAGGAGAGGAAGGCAGCCGAGGGAAGGAGATAGAAAATGAGGGATTGGCTGGGAAATTTATTAAAGTCATGCTGTGCTTGAAATTTTGTAGAAACTTCTGGGGAAAATGCTTGGATGGCCTTTTGAGTCTCTGACGCTTGATGCATGGGAGTTAACTCTATCGCTACAAGATCGATCGGAAATCATTGTCTGTCTGTCTTTATTTGAACGTCTATTTATTGAACTTTTAAAGCTTGTGCTAGTTTTTTCCATAAAATCGAATGGTAATTTCGGCTATTCAAATGAATATTGGCATTTGCTAACTGGTTATACTGCAAGGCAATTCAGGGATATAGTTAACCTGATACTATGGGAAGATGTTTAATCTGATACTGCGGTTATGTTCCATCTTTTTATTGGTGGATCCGGATTTGATACGAATAGTGTTCTGGTCGTATTTTGCTTGTTGCTTTTAATCTAGGGTTTAATTGACTTGTGAAATTCTGTTGAAGTACGAAATTATTAGCCGACTAATCATTTTCTGAATAATTTTGTCCCTGAACTCTTTAAAGAGCACAAACTAACCAAAAAATAATCTGTGTACTAGGCAACACTGGTGATTTGCTGAAAATTGTAAGGACTATTAAATCTAGGACATTCTTCCTCACCAATTACCAAAAATCTCCTCGTAAAAGCACAATCACACAGATGGTGATGGGGATTTCAATAGGAGGGTTCGATGTGGTCTCTTTAATTCCGAAAGCATAACCATTCGAAACAAACTACCTCGAAAGATCTCGCTGCCACATGATAATAAGGCCTGAGCTTCACCAAGTTTCTTCAAAGCACACTTTGTATCTAACTCAATTGGAGTGCAATGCACATATTGATTTATGATATGTTTGCAATACTAAGATATTTACTTGATGCCGCATATCTCTCAAGATTATGCACATATCTCCTTTGATATAGCATATTCTTGATTGATTATATTCGATATTATGTTTATCTTGTTACTTTAGATAACCATCCCATACATCTTATAAATAGGCTAATGTAATCTTCATTATATTACATCATAGTATAGATAAATTCTATATTCCTATTTCTCATATATTATTTTATTTGTTCAACTTGATCCATTGTTTCATGGTCAAATCTGGATTTGATCCAGTCTGGTCCTATTTTGTTTTTGCAACAAGCATTGTAATGGTCGGTGATTTGATTGATGTGTGAATTTTTGTTAAACATTATGAGTTGACAAAATATTTCTATGAATGATTTTGTCCCTCTAACTCTTTACAAAAGCACAAGCTAACAAAAAGTAACTTGTGTACAAGGCAACAGTAGTAGTTTGCTAGAAACGATAATGATTACGCAATTCAAGACCATTCTTCCTTTGCAACCATTAAAGTTCTCCTCATAAAAGAGCAATCACACAACAGGCATACTGATGGCAATGGAGAACACAGTGGTAGGGTTCAATGCAGTCTCTTGAGTACTGAAAGCAATAAGCATTCGAGACAAACTAAGCCGGACGATTTTGCTGCCAAATGATATCAAGGCTTGACCTTTGCCAAGTTCCACCAAAGCACACTCTAGCTCAAAAAGTTGGTCGTACAGCAAACATATCTAGAAGGGGAAAATAATAGAGTATAGGTACCCGATTTAGTACGATCCTAACAAAAGGACCAAATGACCGAAAAGAAAAGAAGTTCTACTGTGTTTGCAAAATGTGCCTGCAATACAAGTCGATGACAAACTCAGGGTGCAGAGCTCCTCCCGCATCTACATGCAAAAACCACTAAGGGGATTGTGCTAAAAGAGAATGCTAGTCTCATGGTGATGGATGAGAGAATTGAGAACCTAGCCTTAAGGAAATCACTGTCGTATGCGCTCCCCAAAGTGCATTGGGTAAATGGAACATATAGTTTTTTTTTTATGTATTTTTGTAGAGATTCTATTTTATCTTTGATATTTGTTTTTATGAGATCTTCTTCTATTCTTTTGAATTCTAAGTCTTCTTTAAAAACTCAAGTCGGTTTTCTTTATCTTTAGTAAGATAATTTATTTCTGAAATTGAGTGTTCTCCTAAGATATTTAGGCTTCTCTTTTGTGGTTTTGTTATAAAATTGAAAGTGAATTTTCTATTTAAAGCCCGAGTTTCAATTCCTTCATTTGTTATTGTAAAAGGTTGAATCAATTGTTTGAAAGGTGTTTTTAGAATTACTTTTTGATGATTCTATCCTATTCAATTGTTTTTCTATGGTTACTAAATGTTAATTTGTATAGTTATTTTGTTCAATAACTACCCTTGAAATAAATATGCTAACAAAAGAAGAATAATACATCTCATATTGGATAGGAAGTCTTGGTTTCTATCTCTAATATGTGATTGGTCTCCTATGAAGTGTTGTGAAATAGAGTAAATGAATGTATTCATCGCATCTTGGATGAGATGTCCTTGTTCATTATCCATGCGTTGTCCAAAGTCATCTATTTTATAGACAGTTAAAATTTATATATTTTGTTCATCTGTTAAATAATTATCCCACCATCCTTTTAGTTGTCCTGCGAAACCCACTACTAAAAGATGAGCAATAACATGATTAGAAACATCTTGCTATGTTTTGTAGGCATTAGCTAATATTACCATATTGTTTAAAATATTCATTATATTACTTTCAGCAACACCATATATATTCCATTCATAAATGGCGTCTGGAGAGTATTTATTTTGTATGTTTTGCAATGATTCTTCTAAAGTAATGTCTAGTGAGGTAGCTCTACTATGATATAATTTTTGGAGTTGTTCTATGGCTTTGGCAAACTCTAGGCTAAGATTTTTTTGGGAATTCAATTGTCTTAAAAATAGGATTTTTGAATGTTTCTACTTATGATATGATTTGTTGGGTAGGATTTTGAATCGTTGACTCTATCCTATTCAATTGTTTTGCCTTATATTCTTGACTAAAAAAAATGAAGTTTTAAAAGACATGTGATTTTAGTATTATTAAAGCTTATGGTAATTTATATTTGATATTCAACTTATCTCCTAAGGGTTATTTTAATGATTCTAATGTTTTGTCGAAGTATCTTGTTGGAACAAGACATTCTTTAACATAATTGAGATTTGCTCTTATATCAAAGAGTGTTGTTGTTTCAATGATGAATTCATTATTGTTTTTTATTGTTACATTAATTATCCAGGGCGTTAGACTAATCTAAGATCTTTTTTTGGGAATTCAATTTCTTAAAAAGATTTTATTTCCATCAATTATTGTTTTGCCTTATAGTCTTGACTAAAAAAAAAGGAAGTTTTAAAAGACATGTGATTTTATTATTATTAAAAGTTTATATTCAACTTATCTCCTAAGGGTTATTTTAATGATTCTAATGAGTATCTTGTTATCATTTTGATCTTTTAGATGAATTCATTATTGTTTTTTATTGTTACATTTTATCCCTTTGAAGAGATCATTAATCTTTTAGTTTTGTTTTTCCCTTTTCATTTATTCATTGGTCTAAGCCTTTTGGCTTAGGTGGTGTATTGGAGGTTTCGGCAATGGTTTTGTCTTTGTCTTTGTCTTTTTTGAATTTTGGTGACATGATTGTATTCCCTGTAAAAAATATCTTGTGAGAAAATTGGTAATGAATTCGAAGAACCATTTATAAATTCAATATCAAAATCGAACACTAAAAGTATGACTTGTCATTTCGCAAAAATTTGTTTTGAAGCAATATTTAAAATGTCATTTTGTACAATATCTTTGGCCGATTTGAAATCAATTCTCAAGAGAAATTTTTGGTTTAATAAATCTCCTTGGAATTTTGATATGAATAGAACAATAGCAAGTATTTCTTTCTTTTTTTTATTGAGTAGTTTTGCTGTGTTGAGTTTCAATATTTTGAGACAGACTGGACAACCTATTCTTTACTATTTTTGACCAGTTAAAGAATACTATCATATTCTATTTATGAGGTATCTGTTTCAACTATTTTAAAAATGGATGGATCAATTAGACGTAAGCATGGTATTTCTTTAACATAGGTCTTTATCTGTTTGACAATATTTGTGTGGATTGAAGTCTGTAGTGGAGGATCCTTTTGTAGCCTTTGGTGTAAAGGTTTACAAAGTATATTAATATTGGGGAAGAAATTTAGAATATAATTGAGACTCCCCAAGAATATTTGTAATTAAGTTTTGTCTTTGATCTCATCCGGGAACTTATCAATAAATGAGATTGACCTTTCTATTGGAATTATGGTACATAAGTGGATATGATGACCTAAAAATCTAATTGTTAATTTAATCCGTGAGACAACGGATTATTTTTTCGGTTATTTTAATTCTTATAAAATAATTACTTGTTTGGAAAGATTGAAAAATAAAAATCAAAATCAAAAGTACATAAAAATCTAAATATTGCATTAAAGCATTTAGGTTAGTAAATTAGAATTGCATCTATAGGATTATAATTTTTAGATTTTACTTTTAGATGGGTGGTTTTTGTTAGGGCTAATTTTAAATAATGTTGGCATGTCTTGATTTTTTATATAGCTTTTAAGATAAGATATAGTTTAAATTAAATTGATTCTTAAAATAAATTAGAATATCATTCACTTTAGTTTAGTCTAATTAATTAATAGGTTAATTTGGTCTAGAAGAGTGATATTTTAGTTGGAGATTCTACTAAAACATTTTGCATGAAGTTAAGACAGAAATAGTTTAAGCTTTTTAGAGCCACCTTTTGTAATACTTGATTTCTATAGTGGATTTGTGTTTCTCCTCTATATTTGCCGCAAGGGTTTCTGCATTTGCCATAATAATCCTCTGCAAAATCATTCGTGCTTTTAAAAAGTGACCAACTCATGGAGAATTGCTATCACATAGTGTTACCCTGTGCTTTTGGACACGAGATGGTACAAGAATGCCCCCACCTAGTAGACTTTGAGGATATTAATTGGATCATGTGGCCACACAAATCAAAGTGAAAAAAATTTGTGTCCAACTTGATGAGGACGGAATTCATGACTTCGATTTTGTCTAAGGCTTGCGTGGATTAATAATTACAGATCATACAAAGACAAACCAAACAAGGTATCCAAAAACCGCAACTTTGTCGACACACCATAACATGCAATCAAAAAGTTTGATTGAAAGAGATATGGTTACTAATTAATTTTTTGCCTGTACACCTTCCCAAATAACGGGTCTTTTGCTAAGGGACCTTTTGGCTAAAAAAGAATTGTATTATGAAACTTATGTGGGAGTCAAAGTGTTCATAGCGGCAATTGATTTTTAGATGATAGTACTCTTTAAGAGCCTCGTAATCTTCCGCTTTACTAGTAACTTTCACGAGATGTTAAGTAATATGCTTCAAAGATAATGGATTAATTAAAAAATTTATTAAAGTTTTGCCGTGTTTGAAATTTTTGTCTAAATCTCTAGGAAAAAGCATCGGTAAGGTCAATGTCCGATTTGACTCCCCGTCACTGTGGATAGGGAAGAGCTAAGCAATAGGTAGGACCGTGAGTTTACATTTTACCTCCGTAATTAGCATGAAATCATTCGTAACTGAAGATTTCTGTTTCATGCTTGATGATTTCAATAATTGAGTTTTAAATCGTGCTTGTGATGTGTTGATAATAAGCCAGATGTAACTAGGAAGAGCTCATGATTGAGTTGCATGTTGTAGCATTTCGTCTTTGAAGTTGAAGTAGCAAAAGAGGTGGAATAATTGGAGTTATGCAGGTGGTTCTTTTACATAGAGGAGGGACTTGTTATTCTTAGTTTTTTTTTTTTTTTTTTTTTAATACTAGTGTTTTGGGATTGTAAAGATCTCTCTTTCCACAATCAAGCAAACCTATAATCTATGTTTATATTTGCTTTTTACTACATTTTATTTTCCTCGAATTTCACCATTTCAATGCAATTTACATTTTTCTAGCAAATCTTTTTTTTAATCTTTCTCCACACTTAGCTCCACGTTAATGCGCAACCCCTTTGTGGCCTTTAGAAGCGAGGTATGTAACCGTGCAGCGATCTCGGTTGCTCTTGGTGCTTTTTTTTTTTTTGGCTTTAATAAATATTGATCAAAATTTTCGATATCTTTTGTTAAAATAAATTGTCCCCTTTAATTTTCTCTCAAATGTCCATTAATATTGCAAGATAAATTTACAAATCTCACTTGGATAAATATCATTAATTTTGTACCTGATTTTGAACGTTTGCTAAGAAACTTTATTAATTGAAAAATAAAAATTAGGAGATGTGCGTGCGCCCAGTCACAGCCTGTGTCCCATGATGGACCCAACAAGTATAGACTTGGTGCTACTTATCGAGATAATTGAGGTTATTGATGATTTGCTACTCCAAATGAGTTTCCCTAGAGCTCAGCTATGCTTACTATATTCTCTTGCTCATTAAAAAGTAAGAAGGTTATTTTCTTTCAAGTTTTTAACTGTAATAAGATACTCAGCGATCTTTATTTAGAATATAGAGGATGATGCCTTGATCTAGGAAAGGATGACAAAATGTATTAAACAAAATAATGAAGCCGAAAGTTGAATTATAATTTCTAACATCTGATCTATCATTAATTATTAAATGAGGTTGAGAGGTAAATGGAGCCACTGTAAGTTGGGCTGAATTTGGTTAGATAATATAGTCATGTGCAATTTCATGTGTTAAGCATAATAAAATACAAGTATTAAGTTAAGATAACATGGACCACTCACATTTTTATTTGCATGTAGATGATCCATAATTTGTATTCCACAGATGAAAGGCATGTTTCGATAAAGTTTCCTATAATTAAGGATGTACGGAAATACAACTGTTCACATAAAGTATGGTAAATTTCATTTTCACTCTTTTGCTATCAAATTGAAGGAGTTCGGTTAGTGCGTGTTTGCATAGGACTCTATCTCTCCTTCCACATGTTTGAAATGTATATTCTTGTCAGATCCTCTCAATTAGTAGAAGGACAAAGCAGGTTCAAACTAACGATGTCCAATTCCCCGTTGTTATAATCACCATATACTCCCACTTTTTTAAGAATGATGTTTTAATGAAGGGATAAGTATACTAGAAGTCCTACAATTTGTTATGAAATTGTTATTAAATCCTAAAATTTTCAAAAAATGCAATTAAGTTCTAAAATTTATTACAATGTGCAATCAAGTTCTAAAACTTGTCATAAAAGTACAATTGAGACCTAAATATATATATATATATATATATATTGGTCAGTCTACTCTATTCCTATTCTACACTCGCTCTTAGACTTTTGCCCTGCCTCATGCAGGGCATGGGAGTTGAAACTCACTCCTGAAACTTACGCGTCCCCACCCATCCCCCCCTGAGAAGGTGGGGATTTGAAACCCTCACCTCCCTCTTCCATGTTGGAAGGGTGGCCACTGGGGCTAATCCTAGTGGTTAGACCTAAAATATTTTAAAGAGTGCTATCAATAAAAGGACTTAATTTGACTAACTTGACAAGTTTAAGAACTTGATTATATTTTTAAAAATTTTTATGATGCGATTACACTTTCATGACAAATTAGAGGATTTAATTGCACTTTTTTATGACTAAATTACACTTTGTTAATAAGTTTTAGAATTTTCAATGTACTTATCCCTTTAATAAATTACGAGTGAGGTCATCCATTAAAGAAAATCATTGAATAGATATACGAAGCAAAGGCGAGTGCTCCTAATTAAAGATTTTCACATACCCACCTTTCAAGAAAGAATGGAAGACTTTTAGTCAATTATTTCAGGCCTAATTATAGGCAATGTTTTGAAAATGATACCGAAGATTGAACCGGAGTATGGGCTGATATCCGATTCCTCTAGTTCACCGATCCAACCATTTGTACCAATCTGTTTGAATATAATGAATGAAGTAAGAAAAATAAGCAATATTTGCAATGATGATTTCGAAAATGTTATGAGAGAAATCATGTAGTATTTTCATGCTTTATAGTATTTTACGAGTTCTACAATGAGTAAAAATCAATTTTTTCCTATCACATGCTAATTTTCTGAGATCACCCTAATATTTTCAAGTCACCAACTAGGTTACTGACAAGAAGATATAAGACATGATGTCATGCAATGGAAAGAGATGACACTTTGTTTTATATTTCAATTTTTTTCCATTGACCAGTCTATTGTGACTTCGACATAGCCGGATGCTAACAATGAGTGCTGGACCAGTGGCCATGGTGGATTGGGAAGTCATTTGAAATTCACACATAGCTGGTGCTGCTGGGGTTGATTACAAGGACGTGAGCGAGAGCTTACGATTGTCATCAGTTCGGCCATAATCAGGGTTGAGAGATCCGTCAAGATAAGGCTTGCAAACGATCTCAATGATAATCACCACCACTGCTCATGCGATTGCTATGAGCGGGTTTTTGATTATTGCAACTCCTTTTCATTTATGATTTTTCTTTTGTTGAGGTATAAGAGAGGTAGTGAGGCTAAGCAAGACAACCTGTCCTGAAAAAAAAAAAAAAAAAAAACATGTGAATATTGAGAAAGATGAGCTCTAAAGTTACGTTTGGTCATCCAGGATTTCTAATTAAGATAAAACTGGATATGATAAAATATGAAATCTTGCAGATTTTTTTATATCTTATTTACTGTTTAATGATTGCAATAATAAAATTGGATATTTTCACATCATATTATATATTTTGTTTGATTTATAAACATATACAGTAAAAATCTCTCGTAACACTCTTGTCTTCCTTATTTTTTTTTTAATTTTTTTTATTTTCTCCACTTTTTAATTAATTCCTTTTTTTATTTCTTTCTTCCCCTTCCATCATTCTCTAATAAAATTTTATTAAATAGAAATTGTACTAATATACCTAAACTACTAAAACACCTAAAATATGTAATAAATATATATTTATATATTGAATGTATATTATAAGATAGAATTAAATTCGAATATATAAATAAAAATAAGATTAAATTGAAAAAATAAATTTTTATTTTTTTATTTTGAATTTCTTATATTATAATTCAATTATTATTTATATTGAAATATAATTTTAATTTTTAATTTAAAATTTAGTTATTTGAAAAAAAAAATTCTTATTATATCCAATCCTATCCACCTTTATCCTAGCTCCACCATGGGATAATTTTATTCAGTGTATATTCCATTTATATCTGACATTATCCTATCTTGAGCGTGCACCAAACGCAAGATAGGATAAATTTTATCTTCAAACACAACCTAAGTATATTGTCGAAATTATCTAAACACAACCAAAAAAGATTGGTAAGTATATTTTGTCAAAATTATCTATCTAACATGTTATTATCAACACTTAGGTCTTTGGCCAAAACATATCAATAGTATGTTAGATTCAAGACATTCATCATGCAAATTTACATGATGCTACTCTTTAGGACGTACGTAATCATCTCCCTTATTGGGAACTTTTGCAAGATGAATGTCGAAAATGATCAAAGGGCTTATCAGAATGAAGAGAATTAAATTATTTAAGAATGACAAGCACCTTTTCATAGCCTAGATGAGAAGATGGTAAAGTAAAATTTTCCCTGTTGCTTTCTCTGTGAAGTTTCCCCAAGTCTGCTATGGACTTACTGAAGATTACTGGAATAAACGAGAAGCAAATTAACATACAAAAGAGCCCATGTGCTACAAAATGCATGAGAAAAGTTATTTACCCTCCAAGTGCATGGTTCCCACTAGTATTTAAGTCGAAGCACTCAATGACTAATGGATTCTCCGGCAACAAGTTTTACAGTATGTCAATTCACTAGTGCCTCCAGGAACATATTAGACAATTTGATGACAACTTCAAGAGAATAGAAGAGAACCCCTAGACTCAGCTACTCTGGATATTCTCAGGAAAGGATCTTAAGAAAAGGTAACGCCAGATTACTTGATAGAAAGCAATGAAAAGATATGGCAAGGAACTGATGAGAAATTTTGGACAGCTTACACTTTTAGAAAACACATCTTTGTTTTTGAAACTGGGTACAGTGAAATATTATTTCAATAGCAATCCTGGAAGAAACAGATTCCTCAACATGGATAGTCAGTGAGTAACCAGGTTTCTCAAGCCTACTTGTACATTTTTATTAAGAAGCAGTAGGGTCAAACTCTGACTTGTCTTTGTGATTATCTGCAGAAAACAGAAAGGAAAAGATGCTTTGACACGATCTTGATGGATTACCCTTGTACTTCACTGAACCCAAGTGCATGGAAAATGCCACGTTCATAATGCGATCCAGGAGTAAATAACATTTTACTGTGCAATCTTGTATTGATTATGTCATGGAAATGAATATGGTGCTTTAAGTTTGTGAACTATTTGATGTATTTTATGGACTCATTTGAAACAATTGAGTAGTCAGATTACTAAGAACTCTTGTGATTGTGGACTCAAATGATATTTTTTCACAGCTAGTAGAGAATATTACTTCCTAATCCAATAAAAAAAAAAAACAATTGAATAGTCCATATTGGCGCATAGGGAAAGAGCTATGATGATGAAGCGCCAAAGAAGTTATGAGTACAACTAAAACTACAACAAGACGAAAATAGCAGAATTCAAACATTATCTGATAATAGCAATTAGCAAGTGAACCTTTCTTCTTCATACCAGCCCTTCAATGAACAAATGAAAGTGCAATAGGCTAAGTAGCTGAGTGATGGTTAGACCATATGCTTTTGTAGTATAAGCATCTAAAGTAGGTGATTGACAAAGCAACTAGATCACCTTCAATCACCTAGCTCATTTTCTAGACATGTCACCACTATTTTTACAGGAGATACTGGACTACCCGTGAGCACATTGAATTTTGGACTCTCTCTTCATGATATGTCGCTCAACATTCAAAAAGCAACAGATCAGATCAATTCACCTTTTAGTTGGGTCTACCCTTCTTGTCCAAGATGGTCAAACTTAGAAACAGAAGAAAAAGAATGACTAACAACACTTTATATTTAGCGTCATATTTTCCACAAGAATACAATGACCAAATCCTATGATATTGCATTAATTGATTTCTTATCATCAAGTCATGAAGGCAGGCAAAGTAATACCTATGTATCTCTATATCATGAACTCAAGTAAAACAATTGAACAAGAGACAACTAACATAAGTTATGATAATTGAGTAGGATATTACCTGCCAATCCATGCTATGATAGTACTTCAGACTCTCAAGAGCTTTGAACCTAACCTTGCAATAAGTCTTTGCTAAAAGAAAACTGGACGAAACTAATCATCGTGGCATGGACATCTAAGGTTTCAAAAGCGGAGTCAACATAGACACCATGTAAAATGAGAGAAAAACGTACAAAGCTATGACTGCCATCACTATGCTCATCCAAGAATCCAGAAGGTAAATGTTTTAACAAAGCCAAAACAGTCGAATTCTACTCTTGTCAAACAAACAGTCATTATTATCTATATTTAACCAGCAAATGAACCAACACTACATCTTGTGTATCTCAAAACAATGTCAAAGATGTCTGTACATTCCTATAACGAGCTGTGCACATAAGCAAGATCATGCTCAAGCAGGGAAAATCACTCAAGATAAATCGATGCCAATGTCAATCAGAGACTGAACTACCGTTTGGATTTTTCCTTCAAACTTGTCCCTTGCTGTTGCAGTATGGGAAGCAGTGCACTCATCAGCTTCTCTCCCCCAGTCTGCCAAAGCCCGGCCTGTGGCCAAACATGCTGGTGTGTTCGATTGAGACTTGAGCATGGCTCTAATGTCTTATTAGTACCCGCAACAGCGACCTGCTTGCACGTGACCCTATAAGTGAGCGAGTGAAGCTGAGACGAAGCGCTAGGAGATGAAAACATCTAGTGTGAATGGCTCCATGTAGGCTCTGGTGCGCTTCTTGAAGGACGTGCTTAATTGGATTCTTGGATTTCTTCCCCTTCTGGTCAGTGTATGGCCACTATTGTCATCATCCAAATGGGCCAACTCCAAAGAAACTCTTGATGCTAAATGAGCCTGCCTAAAAGCGAACACTCATACAAAATCTCTATACAATTCAATGGAAGATTGAGTACCCCCACATTCAATTGATTATTTGCTCAACCATTCTGCTACATTTGTACCATTATCAAGGAAATGAGCGGACATCCCAAACTAGAAAAGGAATGAGATATTCAATGAAGCACCTGCCCACTGTGAACACCACTTGTCAGCACATGGACGCCATATCAAGAGGCAACAACACCTTGTGCTGGAACATTATTAGTGCACAGGCTGCAGAATACTTGCTTCAACGTCTAACTACAAAGACAGTTTCTAGCAAATAAAAGCGGCCACTTTGATCGTAGCATAGCGAGCATGACACCTAAAAGAGACAAACATTGTCAGTAAGACGTGTCTAAATACTGACATTCCTCAAGGGTAACTGAATAAGTGGGCCAACACACAACCCCATATAACAAAACCCCAGTCTTTGCAACTACATTGACAGAGGTTATGCTAAGCAATTCATCAAATAGCTACAATGCATTGGTGGATAAGTGCCCAAAAGACCCGACAACTACAATTATGTTATGATCCCATTAAAAACAGTCAAACATTTTTAAAGAAAGAGCGACTTCATATCAGCTAATATAGAACTCGAAGAATAACACCAGTTTCTTCCATTTGACACTGGGTTCAGGGAGACATGATTAGGCACCTAGATTTTACCTGACTCAGTGAATTCAGCGTGGATTGTTTCATGTCGATAAGAATTGGATTGTGGTATTAAGATCCCCCTCCCAACGTCCTTCATAATCCTTGTCGAAGAGGCATACTTTATGTAATATTGGTGTACTCAAGGCACCATTGCAGAATATATTCATCTTTGGGCACTGCTTCACAATAATATGCCACAATGATGGGAACATGAAGGTGCAATTAGTGGGGGAGAAGCTCTCAAGGCTTGGTAAACCATCAAGTGTCAACAACTGCAGCTTGGGGAAAGTGATCTCCTCTACTCCATTTCCATCATCTGTTACCACTTCTTCCATCGCATCGCAATTTCTTAGCGTTAGCCAAATAAGGTGCACCAGACTTGTCATTGCTAAGCAAGTCCCCATATGAACTAAACTAGCACAATCCCCTACTTCTAATCCCACCAATCTCTGGAACATAGTCGGGGATGGAAGTACAATTGATAAACTTGAGCACTCCGAAACAAGCAGAGTTTCAATATGTTTAAGGATTTCAGCCATAAGGAGCCATCTTTCCAGACTCGCTGGAGTTTACACAGCTTATTCAGCTCAAGTCGCCACAGATTTTTGAGTGCCTCGAGAGGTGTTTCCATGTCAGTTGACTCTCCGTAGAAAGTTGCTCCCCCATGTCCACACGCATCTTCTGGAAATATCTCCTCCAAGGAACAACAAGACAGAGAAAGCACTTCTAGATCGGGGAATCTGTGGAGGAGGAAGTCAGAGGGGAAAGCGACATTCTCATCATAGTAGCATGCCAAATCCAGCTCTGTGAGATCGCAAAAGACGTAATGATGCTGCTGCGTCATCGTTATAACATCCTCGCTCATCAATGTCAATCCCTTCAAGTTTGGTATGACCTGTGGGAATATCTTTTAATTAGGCTACCGGAAGTAAATACGGGGCATAGCCACGGCGTAATAGCTAAAGTATCCTTTTATTTTAGGAAAAAAGATGAAAAAGAACCCAAGAGCCAATAGAAGGGATGTTTGTTAAGGGTTTGCCCAATTCAATCAAAATAAGTTTCGCTAATTTAAATAAAGATAGTTATTTCTCAATCATACTCCAGCTATTTCAATAGTCAACTAATTAAATCCAAAAGTTAAAAAACATGAATTTCAACAAATTCGTAAAAAAAAAGTTTTTTTAAAAAAAAACTTATTTATTTTTGCAAATGATGTCACATTTATAGTAAGTAGATGTGTTTCAATAGTAAGAAATTGTATTAATATGTTGCACTCTATTTTCTAAGCTACTGTTATAATATCTATTTTATTATAGATCATGAGTAGAGCGTGGCTTAACCTTTTTTCCCCCTCCAAGAAGAATGCATTAAAACTAAACAAATTATCGGCAATAAAACATTTTATAAGCTAAGAAACAAACCAAAAATACGCGACCCCCAAATGCAAGGACAGTTTGAGCGTTCCATGCAGTTTGAAATGGAACTTAATTATGGGTTGTTATATCACTATTATAATACTCAAATTAAGGTTGATTATTTCGATTAAATGTTATTAACTTCAAAAGTGTTGGCAAGCCATCAGAATAAATGTTGGTAGATTATTAAAGTAGTTGGTGATCATGAAAGTATAAAGACATATAAGTACTTTTCAAGATCTATAATATTTGAAAAGGTTTCAATTTAACGTTTGTAATTTAAACTAAAATCAAAAGTCATTGTTTTGTAGGTATCTTGATTTGAAATATGTTGTAATTTTACATCAATCAATTTAACATTTGTAATTTAAACTTAAAGTAAGTTATTCAAAAGTCATTGTTTTGTCACAAGAATATTATTGGTTGATTATTAAAGTAATTCGTAATTTTGGAAAGTTGGTACTTTTCAAAATCTTATAAGATAAAAAGTTGGCAAGTAATTAAAATCACTTTTTATATTACGGATGTTGGTACACCAATCAAATTAAGTTCGGTAAATTCAAATAAAGTTAGTAATTTCAAATACATTAGTGATCCACAAGAATAATGTTGCTAGATTATTAAAGTAGTTGGTAATTTACATAATAGAAAAAAGTTTGTGCTGTTCAAGGCCTACTAATAAATTACTAACACGTGACTAGATAAGCAAGTTATTTGCGGCACTTGACAGTTACCAATCACTTTCACAATGTTTAAGCATGGAACTTTGCTCCATAGCTAAGCTAACAATATGCCACATGAACATAATATATATATATATATATTGTTTTAAATTTTAGGGGATTTTGATGTCGATAAAATTAAATTAAGTAGGTATAACCCAGCCATAAGGCACAAGTCGCTATTAGAAGCACAATTATCTATGCAAGTTAATTCAATAATTTGTTTTTTCAAAGTAAAAGCTGGGATGATTTCAAAGAATATGAGCCAGAAATAATTAACCGCAAACGATCTTTAAATTTTGAAGAAATTCGTAGGTTTGGCTCGGTAAGTATTTGTAAGCATGAAATTTTCGACAATTCAAATTTCCAACAGAGAATAATAGAACTAACGAAGGCAATTGTAGAGAGCTAGAACTTAGGACTGTACCTTTTCAAAAGAAAAGAGTGCAGGTTGATTCTCACTGGTACTTGTACCTCGACAGCTTTGGTATTCACAAGTAAATGAGAATGACCTCATCTTGCCACAATGTCTTACTCGCAATTTCTTCAAGAGTGGCTGTGTTGAAGTATGACTATTCCCGTAGAAGCTCCTTAAATCTAGCAACTCAAGTAATTTGAGATCGGTTAATCGCGGAAAGAAGAGATCCCTTGCATTCATCTCTACTCCATCTTCCTCCACAATAATTTCTTGCACCCCACACTCCCGCACTAAAATTTCTTCGAGTTGTGTCATACTTTTTGCCACCGAGTTTGGGAATAAACTTTTGAGCATCTCACACTCAACAATCTTCATGCATCGTAAGCATCCAAAGGTAAGACCTCCTTGAGGATGTCCACTCCACACGTGCTTCATTTTTGGGAGCCGCATTAGAACTAGTTCTCTCAATTGAAAAGTGCTTGTAGGATGAGCTTTGTTAAAATTGAACTCTTGGACATGAAATACCACTTCTAGGGACCCACAATCGGTTACACTTATCTTCTCTAGGTTTTGAAATCTTGTGAGCATAGTATAAGATAAAAATATGGATGAAAGTTTCTCACAATACTTCACTACTAGTGTCTTGAGTTTGTTAAAGGCATTTGAAGCAAGATCATCAAGCCATATCTTCTCCAAGTTATTCATGTGCGAGATCTCCATCGACTCTATGTTAGGAAACTTAACCTGTTATTTTTCAATTAAATTATTAGAGCCCATTCTCTATTCCCATAAAAAGGGGGGAACTATAATTTCAAGAACAAGGAAAATCACTAAACAAGCATAATCGATAGGATAGAACAAAAAAAGAAAGACTAGATGCACGATTTTTTAGTAGATGCCACCCCCTAAAATCCATTCTCCTGTCATATTATTTTTTTAGTAGAAAGCATATATTCATCTAATAGATATCAAGCATTATGTTTGAAATGTAGCATAATCCATAACCACATAAGTTAGACAAGCATAATCATGTCACACGTCGGATGTTTCCCGCAAATATCAAATTTAGCCTATCTTTAGATTCCTCAAATGTCCTCTCCCATTTCTTTGAACCATTTAAAAAATATAGGTTGTGCATTGTAGGGTGTCAATGCCCACAAAATAATAATCAATTAGCACAAATCAATGCTTCATGAATCTTGCACTTCAAAATTTTCTTCAACAAAGTATAGACTTCAAGAAAACACGACATACCAACAAAAAAAAAATGACATAAACTAAAGAAAGAAATCCAACAATTAAATCAAAAGATGGTAGGGTGCAGGTATGTACTGTTCAATTTTGATGTTGGACAAGATGCTTCACCACTAGCTGATTTGTTTCTTTATTTATTTTAGTTATTTGATATTATCAAAGATTAAGGAAATTTATCTTGATTATTTCTCTTAATAGGTGCCTACAAAATAAATAGATTGATTTGATTACTAAGTTTGCCTATATGACGTGACTTTTTGCCAGCTTGGATTGGCCCTTCTATCTCTTTCATCTCTTTCTAGTTTATCTTTTTTTCCCCTTATTATCTTATTTTCCTCCATTTTCTACAAATCTAAACCTAACATTCTTCATGCTTTCATTTAGCACTAGTTGGTAATGGATTTAGACATGTTCTTCATCAATTGGTATCTGAGCTGGATCTCTTCAACATTTAATTGGTATCAAAACATTGCTTCGTGCATGTGGTATTGTCATGCGATGATACTAGACCAAAGGCCAACACTTTGGTTTTCATTTTCGTTCCTACGGTTGCAATTTTGATCTAATATGCTCATGAAGATATATGGCATTGATGTCTATTGAAACTTCAGCCGCCATTTTTACTGGTTTGGAGCCACTCTATGCTTGGTCTAATTATCTCTATGAAAAATTTTGCAATATTTATTAAATCTATTATTCTGAAATTTGAAAAGAGTAGGGGTTATTGCTATTATTACTTCATGTGATTATGATTGCAAGGATTACAATGTTATTCTAATAGTGTTGATTGTCAAGAGTAATACGATTATTACCATCCTTATGATTATTATAAATCATTAATAATCCTGAAGAGATTAAAAATTTGTTTAATGATATGAGAGAAAATTTCAACAATTTTGATGAGAATTGGATAGATTCAATCAACAATTGTAAGGGAGACATGAAAACGGGCCAAAATCATTTGCCAATGAGCTAAATGACATGGAAAAATATTCTCAACGTCTTGAAGAATTGAATAAGGATCTCTGCTTTTGAGAATAGTGAAGTGAGTAGTAAAATTCTACAGATAATCTGGATGAATTTATTGAAGCACATTTTGATATTTAATAAATTCATAAACGTAATTTCTCCTATTGATGATTCACAGAAGAGAAAATTTTGTGATGCTAAAATTTGTTCTATAATACTTCGTATAGCCTTATACTCCCTAGGTGCATATCCAAATCAGGCATTCTGCATGTCGCGAAGATTTTTGTAGGGCAAAAGTTGTGGTATTATCTCTTACTCACAAGAAGAGCCACCGGAGAAAGGATTTGACTTCATTTTGGTGGGAAAGATTGATGTATGACATGATTCTCCAACCACTTTGCTGATTTGTATCTTCAATTAGTTTATTAAATTTGATACTATTAATAATTTAAGATACTTATCTTGATTTATTTCTCTTATTTTAGATATGCTTACTTAGTTTGAACTCTTGTTTACTTGTAAATATTGACCTAGATACTTCAATTTTGAGGATGAATTCATTTAATGAGTTTCCCTACGTCGCATTTCTTCTCCTTCATTTGCATTGGCATCTCTCTCTCTCTCTCTCTCTCTCTCTCTCTCTCTCTCTCTCTGTACCCCCTATTTTGGCTACCTGCCTATTTTGGCTACCTGATTTCCCTTCAATTTCTGTGATGTGTAGCTCTTCTAACTTTGGAAATGCAAGCCACCAAAAAATATGCAATATGGTTTAAGGACAAAGCACTAAAAACAAAGTAAAATAACATATAAGATAAATTGGGAGATGATACCTTCTCATCAAATAGAGGTTGTAACCCATCACTAGCACAACTCACTGAGCAGAAACTGATCAAATTCTCAAGGTCACCAAGCTTGAGTGTGCTTAACTTATGGAACTTCAAAGTCTCTAAGGTTTTCCATTTTCCTTCTTCCATCGCAATTATGCCCCGTAGGTTGTTGCAACAAGAAACATCAAGCACCGCAAGTTTATCGAGAATTTCAGCCATGGCACTTGAGAAGAGATATGGCAAACTGTGACAACCCCTCACGTTCACTTCCATCAGACTAGGAAATGCCAAGGTGACTTTGCAATCACTCTCCAAAATGTGTCTCAGCCTTGATAGATTCAACAACGTCAATTCTCTTAATGCAGGGAGGACCAATGGCTTTTGCCTTTTCTCAGCTTTGAGATTTATGGGTTCAAATAATGCTTCCAAGGAGGGACACCCAACGGCCTTAATTTTATTCAGGCTCTGCAACATATCCATTGAATTTGACGAAAAAACATGTGACAAATTTTCACAAAGTTCAATAGTGAGGGATGCAAGTTTGTAGAAGGATTGTCCGTGGAGTTGATTGTGCCATATCCTCTTTAATTGGCACATGGAAGAAAGCCTCAATTCCTCCAAGCTTGGAAAAAGAACTTGTGTAAAAACATTGTATATGTAAAATGGCTGAAATTTTTGGTATATAATTTTATTATGCCAAAACTCGGGGGCAAGGGCAAACTTTGGGAATGACCAGCAACGAGTTTGTTTTTCCACTATGAAGTGCCAATCTTTTGGTACAGAATAATGATCAAATTTCTACTAATTTGCTTCATTGACTAGAATAGAAGAATGATCAATAGAAAAATACTATAGATGCTTACCTTTTTCATTGAAGAAGCCAGGCAAGGACAAGCCAGAGTTGATATGACCAAATGCTTGTTGTAAACCTGTATCATTTGTCATCAACTGTTGCCTTCCTTCGAATGAAGAAAATGTTATCATTTTGATGCATTCGGAAATTGTCAGTCTTGTTAAGGATGGAAAGTGAATACAATACTTTCCATAAGAGAATGTCTTGAGATTTGGCAATTCCACAAGAGACAAGGAGGTTAACGAAGGAAACTCAAAAGTGTCAGTGGTTGTAGCTTCCACTAATTCTTCTTCTTGTGCATACATAACTTCTTCCATTAGTACACAATTCGCTATTTCGATTTCTTTTATTTGCACGAGTGCTTTAGCCATGGAAGAAGAAAAAAGAAACCTCAAGTTCTCACAATTTTGCACCTTCAGTGCCTTTAAGTTTAGAAAGCACAATGCTCTATTTGGATCCTTGGTCCATATGTGTTCCAAATTTGGTAAGCCGCTCAAGGTCAATCTATTCAATCGACATAGAATCTCAATGTCCCCCATAATTGTCAATTCCTCAAGGTTGAATACTTCTTGTATTAATTGACATTTTTCAACGGTTATAGCCTCCAAATTTTGTAGCTTTATTAGCTGCAAGGGATGAATAACACCACACTCAAAACAATGCTATTAACTAGAAACTGTGAATACGGGTTGCATGTGAAATAATAACAAAAGAAATAATCTCTCATGACAGATCTAAGGATAATGGAAGATGAAGCGGGGTAGTGATTTTGAATTTTCCCTTATTCTTCTTTAAAATTATCTACTTTACACTTACTGATCATTTACCTAATATGTATTTGGACTTTATTATACATACATTAACAAGAATGAATTATTGAGGTTATTGAATTTACCCTCACATTTTATGCAATCTGCCTAAATTTTAGAAATTCATGGCATAGGCTCAATTGATTTTTTGATCATTGATTGTAGTCCGATACAATATCTCAAATGACAGTGCAAAAAACAATCTTAATTATTTTCTATGGAATTGTTATAAAATAAATAAATTGATTAAATAAATACTTTTAATTATAAACTGATTTCCAAAAAAAAAAAAAAAATATTTTTTAAAATTGATTAGCACTTGTGACAAATTTACCCCAAACTATTTTTTTGACCATGAAAAACCCAAAACTGGTAAACTTGTGACAAATTTACCCCGCCCGACTATAAAAAAACCCTAGATTGGTACATTTTTTTCCAAACTATTTCCAAAAAAACCCTAAAATGTTAAAAAAAAAAAAAATTGGATTAATACAAAAAAATCATAAAAATTGTAAACTGTGATAAATGGAGAGTAAAAGTCATTTAAAAAATTTATTATAAATTTTTATGAGAGTCAAAAAAAGTTTACTAAAGTAGTCCTAAGATTTTACTGTACCCATGCATAGCACTAAAAGATCCATTATTTTCTGGTATTGATGTAAAGCGGAATAGATGCCACATCGACCAAATGTTAGAAAAAGGGTTCATCTCCATAAGATCCATTGGTGGCTGTAATATCCATGAATTGGTCATAACAGCGCCATATGGTCATCAAAGTCAATTTCATCAAAGCATTTAGTTTTAAAATATGAGGACCCAAGATACGCTTCCTCGTCATAAAAAAGTTGCTTACTTTATGTAAAATGTAGAAAGTTTTAGTCATGTGGCCAAGAAAAAGAATTGATTAATTTGATAATAATTTTAACCGAGAATAACGCTTTTGTGGTTTGGGTCATGTGATAAACATTATTATAAAAAATAATTAGAAAAGGGTTTCCAGGGTTTCCAATTTTTTATTTTATACTAACAGAATAGATATAAAATTTGATGATTCCAAACAATAGTGCACAAATGAATGCTAGATGTGTTTCTAGTTAATACTTTCAAGGCGACATTCTATTACAGGAAAAATAAATTTAAACATGTGCCACACACATAAGTTCTACTAGGAAATATTGGAAAAGCTGCCAGAATGAAGATTTGTGGTAAATTTGTTCACTAAAAAAGGTCCACAGCTCACATAAATTAGAAAAAAAAAAATTAATTGTTCCACTAACATCTCAATAAAGTACCAAGAGTAACAAACGCAAATTAGCCTTATTATATTTGACTTTTCATTCCGTCGTCACATAATAGTTCCATCAACTAACATAAAAGAGTAAAGAAAATTTTTATATGATGGAACATTGTAGAACCACATTTCCACTAAGGTCCGTTCACCTACCCAAACTTTTTACAATTATGGGAACAACTTAATCGTCTCAATTGCCTTAGCATTGATGTACTTAAGATGAAAATTGCAAAATAATTTAATGTAATCAATTGATCTGGATGTCTCTTCCCACATAATCACTAAGTTCAATTCACAGGGATTTTTTTTAGTTCTGGTTTTTCCCCTTTAATCACGTGGATGTAATAGAATCTTACAATTTTCCATAATTACTAAATGAAGGTCATACAAATTATATACGTCGTATATACCTTCTTTATGTTCCAATTATATCCATAATGTATGTATGTGTATATACTTTACCATAAAGCAGTGATAAACTTTTAGACTATTTAAAAAATTGATACATCACATGGTGCTTCTTTAACTATGTTGATAACATAACTCATATAAAATGGGATGTAATTAACTAATATGAATGTTTTTATGCATTCACATATCACATAGCAATTACATTTTGAAAAATTAAATCATTATTTTGTCTTAATTGAAAGAATCTGTATATATTTCCAATTTCTCTATGTGCTTTTAGGCTCCTCTAAAATACCCATGGATAAAATTTCATTTACTATAAAATGCAAAACGTGTCACACCGGCCACATATCAAATTGAGATGACTCTGAAGTCAATAGTTCGATGTGTTTATAAATCAAATGTTTAAGTAATCACAGTCGAATAAAATCAATAGTTTTTAGCACAAAATACTAATCGATTCAACTGTTGGTAAATAAATTTTTCGTATAGTTGATAAATGCATATTACTTTATCAAATTACACAAAAGTCCTTACATTATATCTCCAAAGTAAATATTTCAACAAGTCAATACTTTTTTAAGTCGGCCCACCGCGTGGGAACTAAATTAATTGAAGGCAATGTTCATATTTGTAACTCATGGATCTCAAGACTAGGTAGAGAAAGTATTCTCCAATTAGAATGGCATGGATGGTGGATAATATGACCATTTTAGAAAATATGAAATTTACCTGTTGTTTGTCGAAGAGTACGACCGAATGGTCCATAGTTTTACAAAAGCTTGTCATCTCTGGCAAGTTTCGTAATGTTAACCTACGCAAATTGCATGACTTCACTTTGGGATCAACATCTATTTCATCTCCGTCTTCGTCTGCCTCGGCATTTGCGACAATTTGCTTTATCAAGTGACATTTACTTATTTCAATCTCTTCTAGCTGCAAGAAGTTTCTTATCACGGAGGAAGGAAACAAATATTTGATTCCACCACAGCTATTCATTTTCAAAATCTTTAATATGCTGAAGGATTCTAAGGCAAGGCGACCGCAACAAATCTTCTCCAAGTTGTTTAGATTCTCGAGAAACAACGATTCCAATCTCGTAAATGCAGTGCACTGGATGTCCTCTGTGGAGTGAACAACGTACTGAAGTGAGGGGCTATTTTGTATGTGAAGATGCTTCAATTCCTGAAAACCTCCGAAGCACAAATTGTGCATGCTGTGATTATCTTGCAATCCCGCCAAGTTGAGATATTGTGTTCTTTGCAAACATCTCCGCACCCACACTTCACGAAGAAGATTGCCCGAATCTAGCTTGAGTTTTAAAGTTCTGGATTCTTCGTATTCATCTGACCAATCCCAAATGTTCCCAATTAGGATTTTATGCTTATTTAGTTTCCCAAATGGTAAGTCTCTTGAGAGATTGGCTAAACGAGGAATGGCGATGTATAAAGTGCTCAACTTATTCATGCTCTTGAACTCAGCCAGGCTAGCATTGCTTCGCGGGGTTTCATCCTCGGCTTCCCACTGATCAAAACTATATTGCATATACAATTCTTCTAAATTAACCAAGCTTTCGAGCATGCCAGGTTCAATAACTCTAAGCTCGGTGCAGCTTCGCAAGTCCAAAAATCTCAATTCAGTTAGTTCACCCATTTCTTTGGGCAGCCGAGTAATTGTAGAGTTTAAAAAATTGAGGAACTGCAATCCTTTTAGCTTTCCAAGAGTAGTCACATCCTCCAAACAACATGAATCAAGACATAGTGACGTGAGGTTTTTAAGTAACTCCATCGACGAAGGTAGGGAGGTAAAAGATAAGCCAGTCAAGTCCAAGACTTGGAGCTCCTCCATAGATTCGAAAAATGACTCGGGCATTTTGAGAAATCGGTTGTGTTCTAATAACAGAAGAATCCTCATGTTTGGGCAGTCCAATTTTTTAGGAAGTTCATCAATGCCAACATAATTGAAGGCCATTGCGGTGCATTTTCTGAGATCATTCTTCGACCACTCTTTAAACCCAAAATCCTTTCTCCCGACCAAGGTGTTCCATTCCATGTCAATAAATTTGTTGTGCATATAGACAGCCACGTCAATAAATAAGTCATGCATGCTCAACTGTTCCAGGTCATCACTACCTAGCAACAAAGAAGAGTCAAGCAAGTGATGTAGATCCATAATCAACCTATTTCTAGCGTTTTCGATGGTCTGGCTGAATTTTTCATATAAACCCAAACCCATGCAGTAGACAAGGGTATGACTTATGTCCGGTCTCCCAGAGTCTAGAGCACAAACCAAGAACAATGATTTGATCCTCTCATCTTGTAGGTCATTGTAATTTTGTTCCACTATTGATTTTACAGTTGTCCCTTCTGCATTGGTCAAAGCATTCCTCCATTCAGGCATATCTCCACGCTTCAACCTTTTTGCCACCGAGACAATCAAAAGAGGCAAGCCTCCACAGTTCTTGACCACTCCATCCACCAAGCTCTCAAATTTAGGGTTGTTAATTGTGTTCCCCACTATCCTTTCAAAAAGGATTCGTGCTTCTCCATGCTTTAACACATTGAGATAAAATTCTCGGTTAGAGCTCATCTCAATGTACAAAACATCTCGATATCTAGACGTTAGCAATAGTTTGCAGCCTCTTGCTTTATTATCATATCCGCAAGGGATTCCGACTTCCTTCAACTCTAACTTCGTCCACAAATTATCTAAAATTATGAGAACCTTTTTCTCATAATATTTCTGTAGCATCTTGCATAAACAATGTGCTCTCCCACGAACAGTTTCCTCATTCACTAGCTTTAGACCCAGTGCATTAGCAAGTTCTCCTTGGATTCTTTTTACATCTAAATCGCGTGATACATTTGCCATGGCAACCACGTCGAATAGCTGCTCTTCCTTAACTTGCCTTTCTACGTCCTCCATAAGCTTCGTCTTGCCAACCCCACACGGTCCATACACTCCAATCACACAGACCTTGTCATCAGTTATAGCCTTAATTACAACCTCTATGATTGAAGCCCTCGGCTCCGGGACATCTTCCTTCCTGTCAACAGATCTTGCAGCGAAAGTGGTAGTGGTGACGGTTCCTATGGGAGTATTCTCATAATAGACCTTCTGGAAGATACTATTTTTGCTTTCCTTATGGATTCCTTGGATGACTTGAGTCATCTTTTTCACCTTCCTACCAATAGGATGGCGCACCATGGGGTTGGGAAGCCACCCACGGAAGCAAGCATCTTTTGCACTTTCATTACGTTTTAACAGGTCATCTGCCTTCTCGGTCTCGTCCTTCACACTCTTCAACCAATTCTCAACATCCACGTCTATATGTTTTCCGTCATACATGGCTTCATCAACGGAGCTTTGCACCCTTTGCCTCGCAGTCTCTAGTTCTTTGACTCCATTTTTGAGTTCTTTGACATAGCTCTTGTAGCACAACACGTACTCAAATTGGTGTCCAATGGGAGCAAAGAGGCACTCGCCGAGTTTCGACAAAATATTCGACGCAACAGGGTAAACAATTGCCTCGGCCATAATCTCTTCTTTAATTTTTCAAATTTATTTTTTCCCCCTTCTTTTTTTCCTCTTCTTGCTGCCTCCTTTTATTGGTCGCTTAAACAAATGGGTGCGGAGAAAACTGAGGTGAGAACAGAACTAATCGGTTAGAATTGTGAAACAAAACCAGAGAAGGAGAGAGAGACTGGAGTGTACGGAAGCAGGAGCGATGTAAATAAAAAGAGACTGAGGAATGTCAGCAACATAGAACGCAGAGTTATTTAGAAAAACACTTGGTCGCTCAATGATGGCTCACCGCGCCCGATGCACCCAAGTAACATGTTACTGGTTTACATGGAGAAC
Organism: Eucalyptus caleyi; assembly: GCA_014182885.2. Lineage (NCBI taxonomy): Eukaryota > Viridiplantae > Streptophyta > Magnoliopsida > Myrtales > Myrtaceae > Eucalyptus > Eucalyptus caleyi. The sequence continues at coordinate 48,236,850 of CM024467.2, forward strand.
TTGCGAATGATCTCACGTGGAGGAGGCAACACGTTGCTGCTCCACCATGTGCACTAGAAGCCTAATTTTTTTTTTTTTTTTTGTTCCTATTGTCCATGTTATCTTTCATACTAGCTCAACAGTTATCGTTTCTTTTGAAAATTGACAGGCATAATCATTTTGAACTTTTTCTCAGTATTTCAAAGCTTAAACGTCTCTTTTCATTTTCATGATTTCACAAGAAAGCAATAAGTAGAGGTTACAAATTAAAAGATGCCGGGTACTTGTTAGAGAGCTAGTAATTGTTTTGATGTTTCTACCATCCACCACTTGTTTTGATAGCCGGTGCTTCTTAGAGCTTAGCAGATGTCGTGTTGACCATAGATTAAAAGATAATTTCTTTAAAATGGTCACATCCAAATATGAGAAACTCTAAATTAAAGTATAATGTTGCTCAAAGTAAAAATTTTGATGCTTTCTTTATTTTAAATAAAATAAATAGGGTGGGGCAATTTTTATCCCCTCTTTGGCTTGGGACAAATATTTTATTTGATCAAAATAACCTTCTATGTTTGGAAACAAGCTGAATCACCATTTCACCCTACTTTTTTTCTCTCTAATCTCCTCTTCACCTTCTATGTTTATTTAAAATTGACTCTATATCCTTCCATGTTTGAAAATCAATTCCTCATCAATTAACCATGCTTGTCATAATTTCTGATGGATTAAATTTTGTAAAATTATTAAGTTTGTAATTTTGGTCCATAAAATATTTCTTTCCTTAGATAGTTAATTCTACAATGTAGCTTTTTCTATTCAACTTAATCATAGCAGGACGATGCTTTTCAACTTGAACAAAGTTCACATTGTCCTTACTCTCTCTGTCGCACATATGCGCACAACACAAATACACAAATTCATCGTTCATCAATAAAAAAAACTTGCAATTGAGAAATTGATTAGTTGATAATTGTATAATACAAGGGGCAAATGATGAGGACAGAAATCATCACAGCGGTTCTGTCCAACTAGCCCAGATGAATAATTGCAAATGACCATTAGACAAACACGAAAAAACAAGACAACATAAAATCACAAATTTATTGACACACAACTTGGTATTAAGAAATTAATTAGTTGAGAACTAGTGTGTAATATCAGAGGGAAACAAAATGATGAAGGGCAACAGACATCATCAGGTATCTTGATCCCCCTAACGCATCGCGCGCCATCCGCTCGACGAGATGCGTAAGCTAGATCTAAAAGTTCGTGTTGAGAAAGTCCGTTCCCCAAGCTCCGATTGATTGTCTAATCGCCGTCTGGGTGTCACACGGAGGGTCGAGACAGGGGAGATGGCCTTGGGGAGGCCTTGGGTCGAGCGGCTTCCATTGGCCATGCCTGGCCGAGCCAAATCTGCGCCGAAGTAGGGGAGGCCGAGCTGGTACTTGGCCGGCGACGGTGGTCGGCCGAGAAGTGGCCCTCGGGCTAGGTTGGCCGTGACGTTGCTGAACTGGGTGTGTGGCCAGCCCGAGGCGAGCGGCTGCACTCGCCGCGGCCGCCCCTGTCGGGGCGAGGTCGACAGAGCACCGCGAGAGGCAGGGGCAGGAGAGCAAGTTGGGTCTGCTTGGGTACCGTCTCGGTTCATTTTGTTTTCTGGACTAGGCTCGCATTTCAGACCCAGACGGGCCCCTGGTAGGCGACCCCGGTCGGTTCCCACCAAGGGTTCCAACTCGGGTCCTTTTTGTATATTATTATATTATTTTAATATTTTAAAAATATTTTATTAAAAATCAGAAGAACTTTATTTTTTCCTAAGAATTTAGCAAAAGGCTTTAAAAATAGCTTTTGAGTATTTTTCTCTTGAAAGTGCATGAAAAATCCAATAAATAAAAATAAAACATTGATGTTTAAACGAGATTAGATATCGAAATGACATTAGTTGATTAATTAGGGCAAACAAGTCCTTAGAAAAATGTTGAATAAAAATCTAAAATACAATCATTTTTTCAAATAAGGATTTGAAGAGGGTATTATTTCAAATAATGGCCCAAAGTGCTCTCATTTTCTTATATAAGGATACGGAATAAATCTTATTTTAAATAAGAGTTTGAGTGCTCATATCAATCTCAAAGAATTGCTTAAATTCATCCCTCTGTAAAGGGCAATTTCATCTTTTAAAATTTTAAATTTTTCCTTTATCTTTCTCTACTTGGAGGGTGACGCCCATTCTTTCTGGACATAGTCATCCAAGGAAACTATGTATTCTTCCAAGGCGGATTTCTTATGCTTTAGTTGAGTAGGTTCTTTTCATAAAAAAACAACAACAAAAAAACTTAAAAGAAGGAAAATACATTGCTTCCTCCCACCTATGGCCACCGCCCTATTGTTGGTGGGGTAGCAGTGAAGGCTAGCAAGTTGCCAATGCCAAGGTGAGGGCTATACACCCTCGCCGACCAAATGGCTTGATGACATCCTAAATAAGAGGGTTATCGACATATGCTCCTCATAATTATATTCTACATTTAAGTAAATGCATCAAATTAATGGGCTAATTTGAAGTTTTATTATCAATCAAGTTAAGAAAAATAGACAAATACCTTTTTTATTCATATAATTTAACCGAAGCAAAAGGCTCTTAAACCTGATTTAAAATACTTAAATTTTTGTAAATAGCCATAACCTCACAATTCTATAATTTTTTTTCTTTGTATCATTACTCATTAGTGAAGATGAAGTGCAAACAGCCCATCACAAAAACTCTCAATCGTTACCTGATATGTTATTTTAACATACTCGATTACTTTTTCTCCAATTCATCAATAGATTAAACTGTCAAAATGTTACATTTATCAAATTCAATTTTTTGGCAGTCAAACATAATTTTAAGCTGCACCTTTTATTTATAAGTTGCCACTATTGATCCTAAATCAATTTTGATGAGTCCAAAACTCTTTTTTGTATGTTTATAATCGTCACAATGGAAATGTTTTCTGCAAGTTTGTGCAAGTTGGAAAGGGTTAAAAATAGTGGGCTTGTCTAAAAGCATATCTAGGTACCCGGCTAAGTAATGACGGGATAGCTGGCCAGAGTTGGCCCAATACACGGCTCAACAATTTAAATTTGAATTTCGTTCGCCCAATCTCAGCTGATTTTTACCTCCAATGGAAATTAGACGTGAGAGTTTGTATTCCAAAAAATAAGGCAGCCATTGTCTTGGGCATGTGTGTACATGAAAATACTTGCAAAATCTCTCTTGTATTCACTATGCAAATTAACATCTTGCGAGAGAAATTGTTTGTAAATGAGTTCACCTTGCTTGCAGAGGAGCGTTGGCTCCATTATAAACCAACCTTTATACAAGACTTCAAAAATAGTGGGATGGCCATAAATACCAAATGGTCTTGAGAAGCGAAGTAGGTGCCGATTCGGGTCAAACCACTATAAATCGGTTAACCATCAGTCTTCCCTAACTTCTTTAAATTTATTCATGCCAAGCATTTCATCTATTGTTTGTGTAAAAATCTTTTCGGTGGTTAACTCGGTCAAGCACCTTAATGTTTTAAGAGAATTATGAAAATCTTTACCATTGGAAAATCATGTGTACGAAAAATTGGCTTGAAACTCTTGCATGGATGAAAATGGTCTATATATTGATTTACCATGCAGGATTTTTTTAGTCAAAATGCTTTTATGACCTGAAATTAAGTGAATAATGTCAATTTAACCTTAGAAAAAATGGAGGATCATGATGAACATTTATTTAAAATGAGTAATCTAACATCATTGTCGATGGCTCAACCTGATGCTCGAGGGCAAGTCTCGCTTGACTCATAAGAGCAACATATTTTTTATGGTGAGGTAAGTTTCGAAAAAGAAATAAACCGTGCTAACTATTTAGCATTTGAAAAAACACCATCGTTAACTAGGTTTGTCGTTGAAAAATCGCCAAAAAAAAAAAAAGAAATTGGTTAAAGAAATACTTAAGTCGTAGTTAGTTACACCCAATTGAAAAGTGTTTCTTGAAAAGAAGAAATTTTAATAGAATGGTGGTCCCTCGTTCTAGCTAAGCTGAATATGCAATTCGCCCAAGCTAGGCCGAATTGTAAAAAGTTCGGAGAACTTGGCCACGATAATAGGAGTAACTGAGAGGAGCCCGTGATGAGTTGCATTCGCCCTTGGAGCTGGAAGTTACGAAAGAGGAGGAATGACGAATGGAGTTGTGTGGGCGATTGTTGTCCATATAGGGAACGCTTATTACTAATATTAGGTTTATAAATACCAGTGTTTTAGGATTGTAAAGCTCTCTCTTTTGACAATCAAACATATCTATAATCTATGTTTAACTACATCAATTTACCTATCGCACAATATATTTTTGCCATACAATTATATTTTTTTTATAATTGTTTATTTTTTTTCAATATTCAGTTTCACATAAATTTGGACCCGGTCGGATCCTCACTTCATGCACTTTGTGTGCGAGGCATAGAACCATGGAGTGAGGGCCGGTATGCTATTTCACCAGGGTCAACCAATCCAACAATTTATACCAACCAGTTTTAATAAAAAGAAAATGGTAAGAAGAATGAGTAATATGTGTAATGAAAATTATGAAAAAGTCACATGCGAATTTCGTTCCTAACATTTTTATGCTTTAAATGATATTAGATGATCTGCAACGAGTAATAATCAAATGTTTGTGTTTGAGAATAAATTACCTTGAAACAAATCAAGTTGTGTTCGAGTCCCGAAAGATGGTGCAATCAAAGGATTATCTTCACGCTTAGCTTCGAGCTATCAAACCAAATATGTCAGAACATAAAAGGAGCCTCTCGGTGATTTTTGGTGATTGGGGATGGTGTTCTTACCGATGTGTTTCTCCTCTTAAAGCACAAGCCCTTGGCACTTCAACAAGCTTTTGCCTTTTCTCTTGCCCCAAAGAATGATCCACGTGTGCTTAGAATCCACGCTATCTTTAAAGAGGCAATTTACTTCTTTAGCCCTCCACTATGTCCAAAACCACCAAAACAATCCTTTGAAACAGCCAAAACTATCCTTCCCTCTACTGTGTCCAAAACTACCAAAACAATCCTTTCCTCTAAATTGGCAAGAATACCACCCCTATGGTAGACTCCAGAGATATTTTGGTAGTTGTCTTTGGAATAGGATCGATGGCCACACAAATCAAGGTGAAGATGGGCAATGTGTTGGCTTCCCTCCACAATAGTGAAAAGAATCGATACTTGCATTAGTGTCAAGGTGTCGATTGTGAAAATAAACTTTTGACATGTTGCTCTTTGAGAGTTATGTAACGTTAAAAAAGATGATAGATGTGGAGAGGGGAATAGAATTTGAGACTTGCAGATGACTTTCTTAAAGATTTTATTATCCTCGCGGCCCCACTATGGTGAGAGAAGATTAGAGCATCCAGAAAAATCTATTAATAAAGTTTACGCATAATGTTTAGAGAAAATGAAATCTCTAGTATCTATACTTTTTTAATTTGTTTGATGCCATCCATGTATTTTTTTTTTTACCAAAAAAATCACAAGCACTTAGTGTGTGAGAGATAGAAGAATGGCTGAAGCTACAGCAGCAATGAAAATTTAACAACATAGAAGACTTATTTTTCATCACCAAACGTAGCTAAGGTACATTAAATGCTAATACAATATTGATGTATTTCATCTTTCTTGGGGAAGAAATATTAAAATTTTCCGTTGTTTCTCGTTTCTTCTCTCGTCCAGCCCAAGCCCTCTTGCACTTAAACCAGATCTCGTGATGGATTCCGTTTCTTTGATGAGTCAATTTGCTTCTTTAAACCTCCCAACACCAGCTAAGCCATCCCTTCCTCTGAATCGAGGCCGCACAAAATCAAAGTCAAGGACATTTAGAAATGATGAGGACAGAATTCATCACTCTAGTTTTGTCCAACTTGCGCACATCCATGATTGCAAGTGACCATCTGCCAAAGATAAACGGAACACTGACAAAACAGAACTTCTTTAAAATCTCTCTTCATAAAATTTGTGCCAAAAATTTAGAGATAACGAAAACATCAGTGATGCAATTTTTCAATGAGTTCAGTGTTGTCTATGTGCTTTTTTTTTTTTTTTTTTATTAATGTGTTTCCTAAGATGCTTTTCTACTCAAGTCAGTTCTTCCGTTAAAATTGCAAATAGAAATGTAATTACGGCTGCCATCGGTGCCACGTCAACACTAAATGTGGCTAGGTATATTAGACGCTAATGTAATACGTAGGCATCTCATTTTTCTGGTTGAAGAAATAATTAAAGATGCATATTTTTGTTTTACAAATATTTAAAATTCATAGGCTAACTTTTTTGTTGACTTTTTATTGGTTGTTATCATTTTTTTAGTATTCTTTAATTGGTAAAACATGCGCTAATTAAAACCATACCTTCTTCGTGGCCGGGATTCAATTTTATTCTGGGGTGCGATTGCCCGCTTATTCTGGTGTTTTTATTGGTGCTGGAGGGGCCTCCTCCATTGTGGCTAAACGGGAAATTGGACCCGCTTAGCAAAGTCTTACTTGTCGAATATTTATTGTAAGGATTTCTAAGATATAACACCAAAACCCAATCAAAAAGTCATTCAGAAGCTTGATTATCATCACAAAATGTGGCCAGCCGCTAATCTCATACTTATCAGAAGAGAACGAAAAAGCCGAGAAAGTGGAAACAACAGATAAGCACATGTGCAGGGAAGTTTGGGGAAGTTAGAAGGAGGAGCTCATGAGGAGTTTCCCCTGCTAGCATTCGTCTTTTATTTTTCTCCGCAGTTAGCTTCGCATAAGTTCGCACTCTGTTGAACCTCCGCTTCGTGCACTTTGTGAGGCGAGGTATGGAACCTTGGAGCGATTGGTAGCAATTTGAGTTTTTGGTACATAGGGTTTGAAGGATTTAATAGATTCTGATCAAATTTTTATCTGCCTTTTGTCAAAATAGATTGTCCCTTTTGATTTTCTCTCAAATGTCCATCAACTTCGGAAGATAAATTTACAAATCCTACTTGGATAAATATCAATTTTTTTTGTCCCTGATTTTGTACTTGTGATAAGGAAATTACTTTCTCAGTAAAAAGTTAGGAGATGCATCTGCGACCATGGGCATCCCTTGTTTTGTGATTGACACCATAAATGTAGTACAGGTGCTACTTATCGAGAAAACTTGATACTATGGATGATTTGCTATGATCCAAATGACACTTCCTTGAGCTCAATGGTGCTTACTAAAATCTCTTGTTCAAGAAGAAGATATGCATTTTAATTTTAATTTTTTTAGTTCAACAAGTTTGTAACGGTCACTGAGAATTTTTAAATAACAAGTATATCATCCACACTTATCTTTGTATGTGGGTAATGTCTATAATTTGTAACCAAAATTATGGTTTGAGAAAGTTGCTTTTAATTAAGGATGGAGAAAAATATAGTCCTTTACATAAAATATGATAAATTTTATTTGATAAAATATGTTATCAAATCAAGGAAGTTTGGTGAGCATGTGTTGGTGACCATGTTTAAAAGGACGAAAATGAATTCTAGGAAAAGGACGAATCAGGTTTAAAGCAACCATATCCATTTTCACATGGATATATTCTCCATATTCACTTGCACTTTCTTCGAAGAAAATAGATGGAATTTTATTAAAGTAAGAATAAGGTTGTCCATTAAAGAAATTTATAGATAGATGTATAAACCAAAGTTGACGGCCCTTAATTAAAAGATTTCCACATGCCCATCTTTCAAAAAAAAAAAAAAAAACTGATGATTTTTAGTCCACCATTTAAAGGTAATGCTTTGAAAACAATATTAGAGGTTCAACAAGAGCGAGGGTCAGTAAACAATTCCATCAGTTCAACTAGTCCAACCATTGAAAATCACTGTTTGAATAAAGAATGAAGAAAGAAAAATAAGCACTATATGTGATGATAATTTTGAAAATTTTATGTGTGAATTCACATGTAGATGTTCTCCAATGAGTAGAAATCTTTTTTTTTTCCTATCAATTGTCATAGGCTGAATTGTCTTAATAAAAGTGCGCAAAGACTTGCTAATTTTCCAAGTTTACCAAATATTTTTAAGTCGCATATTAGGGTACCAACAAGAAGATAGTTAAACATGATGTCATACAATTACCATTTAACAGACATATAAAAGCTTAGAGAGACCAATATTGGTGCCACTGAAATGAGTTTATGTTGCAGTTATTATACCCATTTTTTGTTTTTTGTTTTTTTTTTTTTTTTTTACTATACCCATTTTTTGTTTATTCTTCCTAATTTTCTTTTTCGTGTATATTTTTAATAAAGAGGGTGGCTGAACGTGATTCAAATGCCAATAGCACATAAGATGTAGATAGATATCATTTGAAGTTCAAGCCAAATCAATAAAAAATCATGTATCTATATGAAAGGAATAAAAATAATTTCACTTTAACCAATAAAATGAACTCTTCATTGATTACGCGGCAAACAACGCTTATATGATAAGCTGATGTGGCCTCATTTTATCATTGAAAAAGTAAAACAGAAAAAACTTGATGACTTTAAACGCAAAATAAAAATTTTTTTATCAAAGAGAAAAGAAAAAAAAAAAAAAAAAAAGAACAAAGTAACATAATCTTGAAGCAAAAGCAATTGTCACATTTTCCTCCCCTTTATTCCTTTCAATTTACTAAGAAAGCATTGCGCAGATGCCAATGTGATCGCATCATCAAGCATGTAAAAGACTGCAATGCCCTCCACCTTTTCTTTTTAAAGCTAATTCTGTGGTTGGCTAAGGTTGGTGATGCTGATCCCTCAAAAATGATTCTAGAAAATTTGATAGTGTTGTTCAAAGGGTGCTTTTATTTTTGTTGGCCATTACTTTTGGCCACAGTGATTTGCATTATTTTCCTTTCATTATGGACCAAACACAGACTCACACTTATATGCACAATAGAATTTACTGTATTTTTTCATAATATCTAACTAATGGATTGCTCGTATTTAGGAACTTCCTCCATAACGTAATTGATAACAACCATATCTTATTTGATCATGTGGACTCATGTGAATTTTTCATTAGTTATTTGGCCCTTAAATTGTAGTGCTTCGTGTGAGCACTTCCCTAACAAGTGCTCAAGAGTCAACAATACAAACTGATCTTTGGCCCATTGAAAACTTTGCTCTTTTTTTGGCATTACTAAATACATATTGAAGTGTTCCTTTGTTGAGTGCATATATGAGGTAAATAAAAGGAGATATGCACATGTTGCGACCTCTTCAAACACTCCAATAGGCGCAGAGGTTAATGGGTGGCTAAGTCCAAGCTTAGTCTAGACTCTCCTAAGCCCGCTAATTTGCGATTTATAGTTCGAGTTTTTAACTTGCAAGTCATTTCATTTATGAATCACCTAATCAATTTATGGTAGGTCAATTAAAAATCCAAATAAAATATTGAAAAAAAAAAATTTTACTCATGTACAACTAGAGAAATCAAGATTAAGGACTTGATTACACCAATTAATTAATTAATGCATTTTCAATACCTAATTTTGTTTAAACCTTTGGATTTGATTTTTTTTTTCATACGTTTTTTTTGGAGAAAATTACTCAAGAGTTATTTTTAATGCCTTTCCTCTCCTCAGAATCTTTTGATTTTTTTTTAATTTTTAAAATATATTTTGATATATAGATAATAAAATATTACATTAAGGGAGGTCGAAGGCAGCCCGGGCCCACCGGCTTGGGTAGCGAGACCCCCAGCCGGACTGGGCCTGATTTGCGGGCCCACTCCAGCTGAAGAGAAATGGATCCCCCCAGCCCCTAAAAAGCAAATAAACTAATCCGTAATTCATCTCAGCCCAAAGACCAAACCCTAAAGATCCGATTGGATCCTGTTCCTGACCCGGATCCGACCCGACACCCCCTGGCGTTCTCCGCGCTCCTCGCGGCACCCTCTGCTCTCCGCGGTTTGGCCGGCTGAGACAGCGGCGCCGCTCGCCTTGGCCGTGCTGCACGCCCACTCGGTCGTCGCCTTGGTTGGCCCAAGTTGCGGGCTTGGTCTTTGCCCGAGTTGCCGCTCCTCAACCGGCTTTCTCGCCGCCGGCATCCTAGGCCGGACACACAATAACAGCGACGGGGGGCAACGGAACAAATGAACGGCCAACACTCAGGGAATCCGGCATCGCAGGAAGGCCACCAGGGAGCATGACAAGCATGGACGACTCAGCTCCGCCCAAAATAGGGAAATAAAATCCAGATCTCATTGTGGCATTTTGTCGAACGGTTAAGTGCGCTACCGAAGCGAGAGATCCCTGGCCCTAACGGGGTCGGAACCTGCAACGGCGCTCTCGTTGACGAACCAGAATACGCATGATGGCGTAAAGAGGGACGGTCAGTGGCCGGAGCTCGCGTGAGCCAGGTGGCCATGAGCTCCGATTCCCATCTAATAAGGAATAGTTTTGATTAGTGAGCAATATTTACGTGAACGCACCATAAGATTTCCCTCTTCTCGCTTACAAATGTGTGGAAAGAGACTTATATTTCCTTTCGTAAGCTTCGACTCGTGCAAGACAAAACATAATTGTAAGGGCCTAAGAAATATTTTCTTCATCACCATTTACATTTGCTCACACTAGCCTGCACAAGAGAATAAGTTTATTAATTAATTACACTATGTTTGTGTGTGTATATATATAGTTAATGGATGGTTCGTGGCTAGGAACTGTTGTAATTGGTAGCATGCCTATTCTACTTGACCATATAGACTCATGCGAAGCCTGTTAGCTATTTTGGTTCCACGACAAATGAATTTCACTAGATCATTAGATGCCTGGTTTGATCTCTTCCCTTAAATCCAAAATAAAAGAAGAAACATTTGCAAGTCGGCAATACAAATCAATGTATGGCCCACTGAAAATTTTCTTTTTTTTTTAAAATCGGCATTAGTATATACATTTTTTTTTTTTTTATTGAGTGCACATGTGAAGTAAAAAAGAAAAAGCCACTTCTGACATTTCGATTAAAAAAAGATATTCTCAAAAAAAGAGGTCATGAATTGATTAACAAAGGTTAGCGTTGCTTTATTAGTGATGTTATAGTTACTTCTTTAATGTTTGGGAAAGGAAGGAAATGGAGAAACCGAAAGTTTGGGCGGAAAATGCATAAAATTTTATAAATATGTTCAGAAAAAGAGAGCGCGTGAAATTTTGGAATTCTCTCCCATGATATTCCTCACCCCCTTGTCTCAAACAAAGCAAGACACTGAACTAGTAAATCCAATTCAACCTTAGGCCTCTTTGGTTTTGTGAGTTTTTGTACTAAAATCTTAATTTGGGCTCAGAATTAGGCATAACTTGTGGGCCTATGAGCTTTTGGGCCGAGCCTGATAGTCACGACTTGTAAATTTTAAACTTCACATTTGATGAGAGAGAAAGGAGAATTACTTGTGGTTGTTACTTCTATTCATTCAATCAATCAACGATTTTAACCACTGGGATTTGCCCCAGTGGCCACCCTTTCAACATGGAAGGGAGAGGTGAGGGGTTCAAATCCCCACATTCTCAGGGGGGATGGGGTGGGGATGCATAAGTTTCAAAAGTGAGTTTCGACTCCCATGCCCTGCAAGAGGCAGGACAAAAGTCTAAGAGTGAGTGTATAATAGGAATAGAGTAGGAGACAAAAAAAAAAAAATCAACGATTTTCAACCTAATCTTAATTATGAAATAGATCCTTGAAAATGAAAAGAAAAAAAAAGTTTATACTCAATTCATTAACCTTTTGGCCTTGTTTGGTTTGGTTTTAGGGAATGTCTTTGGGAAAATATAAATATCTTTAGATTAAGAGAATTTTCTCAAAATGCAAATAGCGTTTGATGAATTATAATTCTAAAGTGTATTGAGAAACAACTTTGGCCAAAATGTTGTTTGGTAAAAATTGCATTTGTAAAGGACTTTTACCAAATTAAAAAAAAAAAAAAAAAAGAAGATTTTAAAATTTTTTTTTTGAAGTCTAGCCACATTGGCCAAATCGATCGAATCAGCCCTCGGATGCCCTCGCCTGAGGTCGTGTGACCTTAGGCAGCGGTCGCCTAGGGTGGCTTGATCTAGGCGATCGTCGAGTGACCTCAAGCGTTGGCCAAACCAGGCAGCCAATGCCTAAGGTCGCGTGATGGCCGAACTCAAGCCGCTAATGCCTGGGGTCATGCAACTTCAAACGGCCGTCACCTAGGGTGGTGCGACCCAAGCGTTGCCTAAGGTTCAGTGATGGTTGCCAGGGTTGAGCAACCCTTAGGCGAGGGTTGTTGGCACGCACGACCCCTTGGCCGGTGGTCGTCGGCCTCCAATCATCCTTTCCGTGTAGCAGTCTTTGGAGAAGATGAACAATAACCAAGGTTAAGACTTACATTTTGAAAATGCAACTTCCCAAAATACCTTGAGATCTACTTTGAATTAAAGGCCTTTAGAGTCCTCTAGAGATGCAATTGTATTTTCCCAAAGTTGAGCAAAAGCACAAACCAAATACGTTGGCATTTGGTTAAGGGACTTTAAAGTTCCAAAGCCCATTCCAAATGCCGAACCAAACCGAGGCCTTTCTCCCTTATCCGCATCTTCTATTTTTAATATAACCGTTAAAGTTGGTATAGTTGGTCAGGACATTAGGAGAAGGTCACCAATTCAATACAACCAAACACGTGCAAATTGTTTTGTGTCCATGGCCACTCATGCATAAGCAAAAGGCGTGGATAGTTGATAAGTCCATATTTAAAATAGTCCATGCCTCTATTAGAATGATGTTAAATTTTTGGTAAGATCTAAATAAAGAGGGGATCGGTACTATCCTAAATATAATGATGACGTAAGTATTATAGACTTTAAAAACTTGCCTAAATTGTACCTTTCGAAAAGCGAGGGCATGGAGGTCAGGTGATTATCTTCATTTTGCGGAATGGATCTAAGTTTTTTGTATTATATTTTGATCTCGTATTTTTTTAAAAAAGTGTTGACAGAAGCTTTTCGTGCCGGAATAGATCTCATCAGTAAATTTTAGTATTGTGGCCAATGCACGGTCGTAGCATCAAGAGAGGACCTTTTTGCGCTATATAGAGACAATATGTGGCAGCAGTCCTCGGTGCTCTCAGGTGATATACATCATCTCATCCTTCGTGTTCATTTGCTTCCAATTTTTTTTATATGAAATATTTAATAATAACATTATACTGCAAATTTCACCATGCATTGATCGTATTAAATTTTGGAATTCTTTCTCGCATAACGCAGGCATTTGACTAATATAGAAATATGCATTGTTTTAAGTGCGAATTGCCGTGACCTTCCTTAGGTTGATATTAGATACGTTAGAGGAAATTTGATGGATTGTTAAACGGAGAATGGTTCCTCTTAATAGATGGGGCCTACACTTAACACATGCCCTTTTAAGTCCTACCAATCATCACTTAGTTTTTTTCAATTAATCATTTGTTCAAGATCAAGCTAAAGAGTCATTACCAACCTATGATGAGCCAGCTAGAAACTAAGGTGAGATGTAAGAGCGTACAAACCAAGGACTCACGTGTCTTGGAATTTGAGTACATTAAATTAATCTAATGCTACTTCGATATCTTTTATAAAAAAAAAAAAAAAGTCGGTATCTTTTATATATATATAAAAAAAAAAAAGTCTGCGTGCGGTCTCTTCAATTTTTGTTTTCCTAAATCCTTTTATATGGGAAAGATGATAATGCATGGTGCTTGAGCGGTAAAAGATAAACAAGCAAGCCACAATAAATATTAACCATACTAATAAATAAAAGGTGCAGAGAAATAAATAACCTGAGCTGTATAGGGTAAAAAATTATAAAGCTATGTTATTAAAGCTCCGGACAGGACTCTTGTGAGCTGTAAATAGAAACTCAATATAAACTCTCCAAAATAAACCGTTGCTTCAAAAAAAAAAAATGAAAACATGAGGTATTATATGAATACTAAATGAATTATTTCCATAAAATGAACTATGATATATGGATATAAGAATCTAATTGATGCTATTCAAGTGTAAATGCTATTCAAATGTAATGCTATCTGCTTCAATACCCTTAAAGGCAATCCTAGGTGAAATCTTCGATGGAGATGCAATCCTAGATGAAATTAATGAAATTCTCATTAAGAAGTAGTCTGAGAATACATAAAATTTGCTTCAGAACACAGCAAATTCGAAAGGCTAAGGGCCCGGCGTGCGGCTTGACGCCGATGAGCTCCCGACTTCTTCTTCTCCCTCGTCCTTCTCTGTTCTCTCACTTCTGTCCGTGCGCAGAGAGGCAGAAAGAGGGAGATATGAGAAAATGAGAGTTTCTCGTTGTTTTCTTTCCCGAGAAAATGAGAAGAAAAATAGAGAATGTGCGGTGCAACTGTTGACCGGCAGCGTTTGGATTGGCCGTGGTGTTTTGAGATAATCGGCGATTTTTTGGACAGAGACGCCCCCGAGAGGGCACTGGCAGAGCCGGCGGACAGTTCTGTGGTAAGAGGAGATCGGCGCGTCGAAGTTATCGAACCATCCATCCCCCCCGTCCCTGCCACCCGAAAAAATGATTGGATTACTCGGTCGCCGGTTTGTCGCTGAAAGCTAATTAAAAAGGAAGTGCGAAGCGGGGTACGCCGAGGAGCAGGACAACCACCAGCCATCATCATCATCGAGGAGGATCAATGCTGTTATTATGCTGTGTTCAAAGCACCCCACAAATCTTTTTGTAGATCCCTATCCTGTCTTAATGGTAGGCTTTCCAAAAGCCCTAGGTAACAGCACAGAAAACAAAATCAATGAGATGCCGAGACAGAAAGATAACTCCATTCCTGGTCAGCCTCCTGTCCCATCGATGCTAACAAATCGACTTTCTCTCAACGAAGTAGCAAGAAAAAAAAAAATATATGTTTTAAGGAAGGTCTACTTCCAAGAAGCAATTGGGAACCTAATGCTTATGATGTGTCATCATCCATTGGCAGCTCTACAATTGATGTCAATCTGGACAGTGTTTAAGTTATGTAATTATTTTAATCATTCAGCTCAAGAGAGCAGTGGCATCAAGTCGTCAAACAAATCAAGTCAGTTGATCAAAAAAATAGTCATTGGAATCCTTTCAGTGAGAATAGTTCGACATCGGTATGTAACACAGGCCAGTATAATACGATGCCTTGCATAGAGCACTTGAATGCCCAAGTCAAGGAAGACCCTTTTAGGACTCTAGAGAATTGGCAACATGGCGTACTAGACTTTCCGAGTGGATGTGGTGGTCATGAAATTTCTTTTCCTGATCCAAAAAAGTTCACTAATGACAGATTCATGGACACAAACTTCATGTTGAAGAATTCAGAAGGCCCCTGTTCATCAATTGATAGTGATACAAATAAAGTTGATAAATGTTGATGCTGGTGATGAGATTCAATGGGAACATTGGCTCATTGGTGAAAGGATTGGACTAGGTATTGCTTTGATTAGGTCACTGGTTGAATAGATTCATGTCCTTATGCAGGTCCACATATTATTTCAGAGAGCAAGACTCATGAATACATATATATTGATCTTGTTGCTGCATTTTTTGTGACATTTGTCTAGTACTATGAGATATGCTTTATCACTACTTTACCACCTAATATGCTGATGGCTAGCTAGCCACGTAAAAAGAAGTGCATGTCTTTTGATAGAAAGTTATCTATGGCAATCCAAATGTAAGCATAATTGCAGTAGTTATTATAGGATGCAGTGCAATGTTGTCTCATTGAATTGTATTTACTGTTTATTATGTCAGAAATTTTACCTCATTTCATCGTCTTCCAAATAGGCTCTTGTGGAGAGGTCTATCATGCTTGCTGGAATGGCAAGGTCTAGAATGGCAAGGTCAGTTTCAAATATTTCTAAATTCTTGCAAATCAAGAAATTGTCATTGCATTAGTTACTTGAAGAGTTCCTTTGTTTTCGGTGGTGAATTCCATTTGTCTGAATTTATGGAATGCTTTTAAGTGATTGCTTTTAAGCAAAAGATCCTGCTTGAATATGACTTCTTTCAGTCAAAAGAAATGACAGTTAGTATTACTTCAGTGTCCTGCTTTTGGGCTAACGTTTTAGATTTTAGACTAAGCAGCTAGTGTGTAAAAGTGACATCAGATAGTATCAAAATTTGGCATTACAACTGGGGTTGGTAAAAAAAAAAAAAAAACTGGGTTGGTAAACAAAACTCCAGAATTGGTACCTTGACATACGCACATGACTTGTTGGACCGATGCCGGCCATAATAACTAATCCCTCGCTGCCCATTCTTGGCCTCGTCTTGCTACTTTCTCTTTTGTAATTTGGATAAGCAAAAGGAAGTTTTACTTTTGGCTCCCTTGCTACTCTGTTATTAGGTGCTGTTGAGATTCTACTTCCATGTTTAGCTCTTCGGTAAAGAGTTGCAAGTTCTCTAGATGTAATCGAATCCTTATTGTGAAGACTGAAGATTTTTGTACAAATAGTCACAATGAATAGGCTGTTGCAAAGCCTTTTTGTATATTGTTAGTCTATGACTCAATCGAACCCAATTCATTTGGTAGAAGCACTTTAAACACAGGGTTGTTTAGGTTTATCATTTAAAATTCTATAATGTTTTTTTCATTGTACAACGAACAATATTAAAAATAATAATAGGATTACTTTTTGATTTTTTCTTTTATTGATGAAAACTATTGATAAAAATAATTAGATATAATAGCTTCGACTTTGTCAACAGATAGTGAAAGAACGAAATCTGGATAAATACCAATAGCTATTATTGGTAGAAGAATAGAGATGGAAACAAATAACTCTCGCGGCCCAAAATCAAAAAAATAAGAGTTTGGAACATTAAATAACTTGTATCCATAGAACATTTGGCGTAACATAGATAATAAATAAATAGGAGTTAATATCATTCCAATTGCCATTACAAAAGTAATTAGTATTTTTGGCATTAAAAGATATTGGTGGCTGGTAATTATTCCAAAAAAGACTATCAATTCTGCAAGAAAACCACTCATACCTGGTAATGCAATAGTCATGGTTATAACTGTTTTCTGTGACTTAAATTTGCTGGATTCATTTTCATATGTCCATATCCATTCGTTGTTCAAACAACAATCACCAAGACTTGTGTATGTGTTATCCTAGTCATATGAGTTGACGTGAGGAATCCATGTTAATTTTCGAGGGAGATAATTATGTCGTCATGCTTTAATTGCTGAAATTAAATGTGTATCCACTGTACAAGCATCTTGAATTCAATTTGTACTCATCTTGATCGCGTGAGCGCATGTACACTTGCTAGAAGATATGTTTCAAGTTCATTACTAAAAAAATCAAGAATCTCGACCTTTACTGTTCTGATTTTGTTTTGGATTTTGCTGACTTCATTGTGTTAATTACGAATTGTGCTATTTTAAGACTCATTTGAGTGTGGTTTTGATAACCCATGATAATGTGACAATGGATACTTGAATTGCTAGTTATTGGTACATGTTTGGGTATTATTGGAGTGGGTAAAATGAGCTGGACCTTGCAGTGAATCCTCTTGGGCATGAATTTGAATGATATTATTGCCATTTGTTGATTGGTTTGATGGTCCTTGGGTGCATGTAAGTATGTGGTTCATCTCCAGTCACCTTGATACATTAGAATGATGGATTGACTCAGGCCTTAATACATTAGAATGTCGCGTTCAGCTCAATCGAAGTTAGTGACACCGGAAAGTGATGAAAATAAATATAAAATGATGCTGGAAACTGAAGCGAAAATAACCAGAGTAAACATGCAAGATAACATGAATATAGGGGATAATTGTCTAAAAAAATCCAAACCAAAGTAAATTTTTCAATTTTGCCAAATAGTTTTAAACGTTAAACCTTATGATAATTTGCCAAAATTAAAATGTTTATGATTGAATTAACTGCATGACAATAGTTTTAGGACTTTTTAGGCAGCTTTTTCCATGACTATGCATGCCGGTAGAGGCCTGGGAGGTATTATGCAGGTGAAAAATATCGGAGTTCCTACTATCCATGGATCGGACAGTGGTGTTCAGCACGTTCACACAGACTAGGACATTAGCTTCGAACCAATGCGATGAAAAACCAACGGCGATGCGTGCAACTATTTCAATTGTAAAGGCGAATTATGGGAACAGAAACCAATTTTGAGGTAAAAAAATGAATAACTACTCCTTCTCCGGCCATGGATTGGCCTGAATAGGGGTACTAAACTGTGAAAAAATATGGACTACACGATGCAGATTTTTCCTATATTGTTATGCCCACATTTATTGAAACATGGAGAACAATCGGCACGAACCGATACCTAGAAAAAGACTCAATTATGAGATTACAACGAACCCAGCATAAAGAAAATAAACCGAAAATTGAGCAAACGCAAGGACATGCATCGCATAGCGAAGGAATATAGGTTCTCACATGACTGACTCCGGGGACAACGGAGGAAGTTGGAAGCGCTGCTTCTTCTGGCCCGAGTCTCTTCGGCTTCTGATGCGCGAGAGTGAGAGAATGGATATGAAATCGTGAATGTGAGTGGTTGTGCACCTCCACCGAGTCTCCCACTCCCTTCCATCTTTGTTCTTATTTTCCTCATCCCACGACCTTCCCACATTCTTCTTGTCCTTTTTTTCAAGTTCTGCTGAGCCACCAAATCCGTTTCCTTTCCTATATTTTTCCATTTCCTCCATCGCTCCTTTACAATGCCGCTCCTTTACAATGCTAGATTGGTGTCCTCCTTGTAAAACTGCCAAAACTATTGCTTGTGTTACGGCACCATTTGAGTTCCCAGGAAGAACGAACGGGTGGACGGGTGGACGAAAGATCTGCAGACGAGGAATTTTGGTGTAAAACACTAAGTGAGGAGATAATCATTTGTCTAGTGATGATGCAGGATTAAAAAAAAAAAAAAAACGTGAGGGCCTCGTTCCTTGTGCTTTCTGCCCGAGATCTCCAGCTTTCCCCTTCTAATTTCAGTCCAGCTCTTATTCATTCTTTTCCCCCTTTAAAGTGCACAAAATTTAATCCTTTCCTTGTCAATTTCAGCAGTCAATTTCAGCATCCCCATCATCTCAGATGCCTTCGTTACTGCTTGGTTTAAAATGGTTTAAAAGTATTTTCTCCCTTTTATAAAAAAAAAAAATTATTTTTTCCTCTTTTTATATTTTATTTTTTTCTTCATCTCCTTTTGCAGGTCTTCTTCAAGCGACGTCTTCATCCCGTGCAGGTCTTCTTCCCGAAGACGCTATCATCGCCGAAACCACACTGATCTTCGATCAAGACTAAGCACTCTGAAAACACAGGGATAAAGACATACGTATCTCAGCATCTAATCAACGCACACTCGACGCTTGCTCTTCACCGTTTCTTATCGCCGGACCTCCACCGTTAATTGTCGGAATAACACCACCGGCGACCACCGTAGGAATGCATAAAGATGCAAAAAAAAAAAAAAAAAGATAACGTTCGGATGTGACGTAGTAAGAATGAAACATGACTGATATCGACTCTAGAGGCTAGCAAATCAATCGATAGTAATCAACCTACATCCACATATTCTCAGATTTGAACACGATCACAGATCATTTTCTGCTTGTGCCCTGAGACATTTAATCAAACAGGTTATGTGCATTTCATCCGCGATGCCCATATCCAGTTCCAGAACAAACGGCTCATTCTCGGCCATTACAAACGATGAAAACCTATTTCGGATCAATACACGTTCGAATTGCAAACATCAACTAGAGTTTGTTCTCGGTTTGAGCAAGTAGAGGACATTACCTGCGTTCACGAAGAAGTTGCAGCAACCAAAAATCGATGAAGATGGCGTTCGGCTGCAATGGAAGTCGACTGATGAGAAGGCTCAACTTCTCCAGAAAATTTTCATCGAGAGAACCTTTCTCATCCTCTCTTTTCTCGTTCTTCTCTGGCTTCTCCTTTCTTTCCAGCGAAGCTTTCCTGAAACCTCCAATGGCCGACGTCCCTTCTTTCTCTCTCTCTCTCTCTCTCTCTCTCTCTCTCTCTCTCCTCTTTCCTTCTGTTTTCCTCTCCAGCTAAACCCTCAGCCACCCTATCCTCCCCTCTCTGTTGTGCGTCGTCTCCATCTCCTCTCCCATTAGAAAGACTCTAGGATCTCCAGACATTTCCTCGTCAAGCACCGAATTCATAGCCTCTCTCACAGTCATCATCTCTTTCGCCGCAGTAGCGTAGCCCTGAAACCGGGGTCATCGCCGTGGCGCGCAACTCTTCCGCAGCCTCTCTTTTTTAACAGCACAGCATCCGAGCCTCCGGCGGCGGCTTTTCGTCTCAGAATCGACAACATCTCGCGTTCTCGATACTCGAAACCTCGAGCTCGCTCTCGCCGCCAGATAACTACTATCAGCAACGTCGCCACGCGCCGATCAAGAGAAGGGAGATTCTACGCGGCTAGGAGAACTCGGAACTTTGAGAGCGCCGCCGTAGCCGAGTAGGCGGCGACGAGAGAGCGTTCGAGAAGAAGAAGGAAGGGAAGAAGCTCTTGAAGTCGAGGCGGAGATGGTGATCAGGTGGAGGCCTCGACGTGGAGGGTGATGAGAGCAGACACCTGCACCGTTCTCTGTCTCTCTCTGTTATCCCTCGCCGGCTCACGGTTCTAGAAGGTTTCTCTTGGATCCGCTTCCGTCACACGCTCATTACTCATCCCTCGCTCACCGGGCCTTCTTCGGTGACCGTCACTGTTCTTTTTTATTTTTTCAAATGCTCACAGGCGTGTTGTGCGCGAGAGATGGGAGACAGGGGCGAAGGGGCTGGGCTCCTTTCATGTCTTCTTGGGCTCAAGTTGTCTTAAAGAACAGAGAAAAATGGGCCGAAAGAGAGGGTTGGGAATTAAAAGGTCCAAAATTGCCAAGTGGGATTTTATTTTTATATCCTTTTTTATGTCTTTATATTTTTTAATCAAAATTTTGCTATCTCATTTTTTTTATTTTTTTATTTTTGCAAAAACTGGATACTTGGATTGTCGGTAAAAATTCGGGTGTCAACAGTGATCTTGGTCGGTGGTGCCTTTTGATGCAGTGATGTCTCTAGTTAAGTGGTGGTTGATCTTATGGCAACGACGGTTGAGTTTGGTAGTGGCAACCAAAGTTGCTTAGTGTTGATATGTGATTTTCTATTATAAAAGGGATAGGAGTTGTAACATGAAATCTACGTGATTGCCATGTGGATGGCAATTGTAAAATTAATTGTAAAGCTGATTGTATAAGTCGATGTCCATATTTGCTAACATCATTTGTAGTAGAATTTTTAACAAAAGGATAAATGTTCGCTTGAATTTAAATTTTAAGGGTTGCATTTCATAAATAAATAAATAAATAATCTAACTTAAGTTGTTGTTACGCTTACACTAGCCAAGGGAAATGTGCGAGATGGAGAAAAGAGATGTGTTTTGAGCCATGCCCGGATGATTGGAACTGCAAATTGTTCCCTCCTTAAAATTACATCTCTAGCGTTCTGACCTATGACAGAGTCTTCATAATTGTATTTTTATCACATAATAAAAAATAATATATATCTTCAAAAAAAAATTAATTGACAAATGTTCAAAATATTTGTTAAACATACCTAATTCATTGAAAATTTGATTTTTTTTTTTCTAATTTAGGTTATTATGAGGGCAGTTGTGAAGGAAAGCCCCATTAAGAATATGATCAATTTAATGAGTAAACACTACCAAGTACTATTTAATTACAAACTTATTTTATTTTAACAAATGGATATATAAGGGCCCGTTTGTTTGTGTTCTTTTTTGTTCCCCAAAATACAATTTATGTTCTTTTGTTCCAAGGAACAAAAAAAGAACAAACACTTTGTTTACGCTTTTGTTCAAAATCTATTTTTTTTTTTTCCTAGGAATAGAAACAAGAAATAAGAAAAACTTATTTCTTGTTCAGAAACACTTTTGAAGAAACAAAAGAACAAAAACACAAAACTTATTTTTTTCTCCTTTTTCTTCTTCTTTTTCTTTTTATTTTTCTTTGGTCGGTTGCCAACCTAGGCCATGGCCAGTGACCTCGACGGAGCGTTGCCGACCCCCAATGAGGCTTGGTCTCGCCTTGGCTGGGCAAGCTTGAGCTTGCCTAGATCTGGTGAGGCCGAGCTCGCCCAGCTACTGGCGAGGCTCGGCCTCTCTAGGCCACCTCTAGGATGGCATCACCTAGTAGTGGCCCGACAAGGCTCGGCCTCCCCAATCGGCGCGAGGTCGGGCCTAGCCTCCGGCGAGCTTGCCAGACGTCGCCCAGCCGGTCACCGGCCACGGCGATAGCCAACGACCAGCCAAAGAGAAAAGAAAAAGAAAAAGGAAAAAAGGAAAATAAATGAAAATAAAAATATTAAAAAAAAAAAAAAAACAAAAAAATTATACAAGTTTACCAAACGTATTTTTGTTCTTTTTCTATTATAGGAACAGAAATTTTGTGCAATTACCAAATGCATTCTTCTATTCAAAAATTGTTTCCGGAATAGAAATAGCTAGAACAATTTTTGAGCAAAAACGTTATCAAACGCACCATAAATCATCTCATTGTTTGTGTTCATTTGCTTTCAATTTTTTCTAAAATTTTTATGGAATATTTGTTAATAACATTACACTGCAAATCTTGCCATAACATTACACATGCTAAGAATAATAAAATATAAGTCACCCATATTTTTTTTTTTTTTTAAATATAAGTCATGATAACATGGACGTCACCCATATTTCTATTTGCACTTAAATGATCTATAATTTGTAATTCTAACTAAAGGCATGGTTAGATAAAGTTTCCTCCAATCAAGATGTACGAAAATACAACCCTTTTTAAATATAATATGGTAAATTTAATTTTTACTATTTTGTTATCAAATCGAGGAAGTTCAGTTAGTATGTGTTTTCATAAGACTCTCTATCTCTCCATCCACATGTTTGAAATGTATATTTTTTGTGGATCCTCTCACTTAGAAGAAGGACGAAGCGGGCTTAAAATAACGATGTCTAATTCCCCGTTGTTGTAATATACATATATACTTGTACTTCGAATGGTATTTTATAAATTAAGAGCGAGGTTGTCCATTAAAGAAATTCGATGAATAGATATATGAACCAAAGGTGAGGGCTCTTAATTAAAGATTTTCATATACCCACCGTTCAAGAAGAACGAATGATTTTAGTCAACTATTCTAGGTCTGATTGTAGGCAATATTTTGAAAATGTTATCAAAGGTTGAACCGGAGTAAGGACCGGCATTCAATTCTTCTAGTTCGATTGACCCAACTGTTTATACCGATCGGTTAGAATAAAGAATGAAGTAAGACAAATAAGCAATATTTGAAATGATGATTTTGAACATGTTATGAGAGAACTCACATGTAATATTTGCTAGGGGTGAGCAAAAGAACCAGGATTTGCCCGGACCGCTAGGAACCGGACCACGGAACTGCCCGGAACTAGTGGTTCTTAAGGGAACCGGTGGGTACAGGTCCGGTTCTCGATTCCATGGGCGGATCCGTCCACTCGCTCACCAGACCGGACCAATTAATTTTTAATATTAAAAAATTGAAATTACTAATTAACAAACCCAGCATCAAAAGGATCAACAAAGTTTTGAGATCCACCATCTCTGTCACATTGCTGGTTGGGGTTGGTGTGTTATCATGAAACTTCCCACCGCCGGTAGCGTGTGTTCGTCTACTTTGCTGTAAAGATTCATTTACTTCTTTTTTAGAGGATTCATCAGCATTCGAATCTCGATTCTTGCCTTTAATTTTAAAGAGTAGCAATGTATCCATCATTTCGGATAGCTCGGTGTCAATGTCATCAACATACACTATTGTCTACTTGTTACTCCTCTCATCTTCAAATTCTAAATCCTCCCTCTGGTGGTTCTTCTTTCCCCTAATTCCACTGAGAGGCAAAAGGTCACTTTCATCCTCCTCCAAGTTAACCACATTCAATGATTTCTTTTCCTTAGACCATGAGTTTACTATAACCTTTCTAGTATATTACTTGATATGAAGAGTTCTCATTGTGGGATTTAGAAAGTGATATTATTATTATTATTGTGAGACCGGTTCCATGGATTCACCTGAGAACCGGACCGGACCTGCGGTATGGTTCCCAGGTGGATCCATGCAACAAACGAGTGGATCCCAGTTCTATTTTTGGAACCGGTCCTTAGCGGGCGGTTCTCGGTTCTAGGTCGGGAACCGCCCGCCCTGACCATGCACACCCCTAACATTTGCCCACTTTAAAGTATTTTAAGAGTCCTACAATGAGTTTTTTCCTATCACTTGCAGGAGGCTAAATTGTCTAAATGGTGCGAGTAGAGACATGCTAATTTTCCAAGATCACCCTATTATTTTCAAGCCGCAGATTAGGCTACCAACAAGAAGATAGCTAAGCATAATGCCATGCAATGGAAAGAGACGGCACTTCATTTCTTTTTTTTCCCATTGACTGTGCTGTTGCGACTTGGACATAGCCGGTTGCGAACAACGATGGCTGGGGCCAGTGGTCCTGGTGGGTTGGGGCATCATCTGAAACTTACACATAACTGGTGTTGCAGGGTCGATTAAAGGGGCAACAACGAGAGATCCGTCAAGACATGGCTTGCAAGCAATCTTGATGGTGATTACCAGCACTGTTCATGTGATTGCTTTTGCCAAGTGATAAGAGACACTGGACATCCGGTCCTGATAAAAAAAAAAAAAAACATGTGAATATTGCGAAAGATGTGCTCTAACTGCATTGTCAATTTTCTTTTGGTCTTTGGCCAAAAGAAAATCCATACTTATGTTAGATTCATTAAGGTTCATTGTGGAAATGGAATTTTAAAGAATGCAATTATTTAGGACTTACATAATCATCTCCTTTACTGGCAATTTTTGCAAGATGAAAGCTGAATACTATCAAAGGCACTCGCTAGAACGAAGACTATTAAACTATTTAAGAATGACACACCTCTTCATAGCCTTAATGAGAAGCTGGTAAAGTAAAATTTTCACCATTTCTGGTGAAAATTGCGGCACCCACCCAGTCTCTCTATCCCTTTATTTTAGTTGACAGAAACGCCAAAGCGCGTGGGGTTGGTTGTGACGTCTCGATCGAGGGTACGACGTTCCTTATCCAAACCAGTGAAACAAACCCGCATCGGAACGATCGCGTGGCCAGCGAAGGGACGTAAAAGCTGTTTCCTTTTTGAAGGCTACGAACCGTATCGAAGTTGAATCAAGTTCGAAGCTTTGCGCGTGCCCTGGAATTCTTGGTGAAGTTTGTTGCCATATATAACAGGAGTGCGATTTGACGTGTATTAGGTGTTGATTAGCACGTTGGACATTTCCATCTTTAGTTTATCAGTTTACGATGACCATGACCAGCATCGGGTGCATCACCTTTGTTAAGGAAGTTGGGCAGAGAGAGGAAAGGAAAGGAAGGTAGACGAGGGAATTGATAGAGAAGATGTGGGATTGACCCAGAAACGTACTCAAGTCGTGCTGCCTTTGAATCGTCGGAGGAAGTCTCTGGGAAAAAGCTTGGACGACTTCCGAGGGTTGACGCATGGTGGCTCTTTTGATAAGTTGATGGATAAGGTCAAATTTCGGATCTTGACTCTCTGAATCGCTATGGAGGGAGGGAGAGAGAGAGAAGGTAGCAAAATCCTTCCGACATCACCGTTTCTTGGTCTTTCTTTCGAATGTTTAATAATTGAACATGTGCGAGAACGTGCGAGAACGTGGGATTAGTCAACGATTGAACATGAAATTTCGTGTGTGTTGAGGTCACGCTCCCGGTTGAAGCTCTCTCCCTTTTTGTATCCGCCTTTGATAAATGGATGGAGTGCTATTAGCATGATAGTTAATACAATTTGTGAGTTTGCTTTTGAATTCCTCGATGAGATTTTGAAGTGTATTTTCTTTTGATCTTTAATTTATCGCACTCTGGATAGCCTCATGGTATAGCTGGTTAGTAAATGCCAATGCTTATTTGAATGACCGGAATTATCATTCGATCTCACGGAAGAAAAAGAGGGCACAAGCACACTTCTTTTGATCTTTAATTTATCGCACTCTGGATAGCCTCATGGTATAGCTGGTTATTAAATACCAATGCTTATTTGAATGGCCGGAATTATCATTCGATCTCAGGGAAGAAAAAAGAGGGCACAAGCTTATGCTTGTGCCCAAAAAAAAAAAAAAAAAAAAGAGAGAATGCCCACAATTAAAAATTCAAAGTGATTAAAAAAGTGAGAAAGTATATATTTTAATGACTAAAAGATTTATTGATAATTTGCTTGCTCACGAAGAAAAAGAGTGCACAAAGATGCTTGGATCACTCAATCCTATCTTAAACTTGATGCTCTCCAATGATATATAATAATTTCATGGCTTCGTAATCCACGACATTCTTGATAATTTGCTTGCTCTCTAGCACTAATGGACCTAAGCATATTCCTTTTCCTTAGACCTTTTGCAAGGTCGTAGTCATAGTGATATTGCTAAGGGAAATCGCCGGAGTCATGGTTTGTATATATATATTATTTTTTTATTGTTGGTTTATCTTACTCTAGCTCTTGACTTAATCTCAGACTTTCATGCTACCTATTTGTAGAGCGTGGGCGCCATACCTTACACATGAAACTAAACGTCCTCACCTCCAACCCCTCTTGAGAAGGTGAGAAATCAAACTCTACATCTCCTCCTTTTCATGTGGGAGGCAACCCTCGTGGTTATGGTTTGCATATTTGAGATGTGGCAAGTGCGTTGTCTTCAAATTCATATTCAAACAATTCCTAATAGATGGCCTCATTTAGCCATCAATAAAGGCGCACTCGTGATTCTCGACTTGGCAAAAGGCAAGCTACTTTCGTTCCCCCCAAATCCAATCATGCCAAAAGCAAATACCTTTTCGCCAATGGATTGTCTCTTTTCAATTTTTAACTTTATTATACATCCTCTTTACTTTAAAGGTTTCATTACAGGAATTTATTAATAAATATTTCAAGATACCTACTACGAAGAAACCAAATGAAGAACTAAATTTTCAAAACATTAAATTTGCTAATCGAATATATAATCAGCCATTTCTAAAATTAATTATATTTAAAATAACCCCCCTTTTTTTTTTTTTATATATGACACTTTTCCCAAAAGAAGAAGAAGATAATGGGCTTCAATTTTCAAGTCCCAAAGATTTTATAATTTTTTCCCAACTCATAATTACTCAATTGGGGTCAAAATGTAAGAGTTTTCCTAATGTAGACTACATTAATTGATATTGTAATTTACTATTTTTATGGTTACCGTAAAATAGGGTTGGTCTAAGGTGAGATAAAAGGTTTCTTAATTAGTCTAATATGGGACTGGCTAGTGTGGGCCGAGTTGAGCCTGGCCCGTAATGAGGGGGTCTGGCTGGAAACTCTATAAATAGTACTCAAGTCTCTCCTCTAACCCTAATTCTCACATGTATTCTCACCTAAGGAGCGTCTACCTAACGCTAAATGTGAGGGGGCCACCTCATTGAGCCAGTGATACGAGGGACCACCTCATTGAGCCAATGATACGGAAGACAATAGAGGAGATTGTGCGTGGAGCATTGTGTTTCTGCTTCCGCTTTAAGAACGATGGATCCTAAAACATGTGTGTTAATATTTCTACTCAATTATACATGCTCTTGTTCTAGTTATGAAGATCTTGGGGTTGCACAATTTGCGTCTTCCCAAATTCACCCAATCAAGATATTATAATTTTTAAACTTTTTTGGCTAAGTGGCAAGTTCCATTAGACTAGACCAATCGGTCCGGTCCATCGGGTCCCTTGTCCAAATAGTGGGAAGCGATCCTCTCGATTCGGTTTTCAATTCCTAGGTGGTACTGGACTGGACTGTGAATCGATCACCCCTAGGCAACATTGGCAGTTTGCTGGAAATGATAATGATCACACAATCTCGGACATTCTTCTTTCACAATCACCAATATTCTCCTCATGAAAGAACAATCCCACAAACAAGTATACTGATGGCAATGAGAAACATAGTGGGAGGGTTCAATGTAGTCTCTTAAATACCAAAATCAATGAGCATTTGAGACAAATCAACCTGGATGATTTCGTTGCCACCTAATATCAAAGCCTGACCTTCACCAAATTTTGCTGAATCTAACTCAAAAGTCAGCCTTATAACGCACATATCTAAAAAGGGAAAATAACAAAGTATAAGTAGACAATTTAGTACTATTATGACAAAAGAACCATATGATCAATAAGAAAAGAAATTCCATTATATTTCCAAAAATTCGTTTGCAATATAGGTCGATGACAAACTCGAGGTGCAAAGCTCCTCTTGCATTTGTGTGCAAAAACCACCAATGGATGTTGCGACCTCCCAAAGGGCAGAGGCTAATGACTAGCGCTAAGTTTGGGCATA
Organism: Eucalyptus caleyi; assembly: GCA_014182885.2. NCBI lineage: Eukaryota > Viridiplantae > Streptophyta > Magnoliopsida > Myrtales > Myrtaceae > Eucalyptus > Eucalyptus caleyi. Next base: position 48,265,310 of record CM024467.2, read on the forward strand.
ATTTGGGCTATGCCAAACCCACTAATTCGCGACTTATGATATGAGTTTTTAACTTGCAAGTCATTTTTATTTAGGAGTCGTCACTAATTAATTTGGGGTGGTCGATTAGAAATCTAAATAAAATATTAAGAGAAATATTTTATTCCTGCACATTCAAAGAAACTATGATCAAGAATTTGATCACGCTAATTATCAACTAATACCCTTTTTCGATACTTAATCTTGTTTAAAGTTTCAAGTTTATTTTTTTTTTGACAAATTTTTCATGCATTAAAAAAACTCAAAAAAACATTTTTAGGCCTTTCCCTAATTTGAGAATTTTTTTCGAATTTTTTAAAACTTTTTAATTTATTTTTTATTAAAAATTATAATAACAAGATAATATAAACCTGACGTGAATCGCGCATCCAAATGGCCAGAGAAGAGCCCCCTTTTTGTCCCTTTTCATTTGTTCTTCTTAGCTTTCTGTGTCTTGTCTTGTCCTATGTTGTGCGTGTGGTCGGTCGTATAGAGCCGCGCTTTTGTGCTCTAGTGACCAAGAGACAAAAGGGAGACTTTTTTATTTAAGGGATATGTTCAGTAGAAGTCCTAAAACTTACAAAAAGTGCAATTAAGTTAAAACTTGTCAGTTGGTTCAATTGAGTCCTAAAGTTAACACCGTCAAGAAAGTCAACGGAAATTCTTGACGACGTGGCGGACATCATATTTTAAATTAATTTTTTATTTTATATATGGCTTTTTAAATTATTTTTATTCAAAATCTTTAAAAATTAGATAAAAAACAAAAAGAAAAAGCTAAATTTATTTAAAAAATAAAACTATTAAAAAAAAAAAAAGGCTAGGTGGAGCTTCCGCACGCCCATCGCCAGGAGGGCGGCGACGGCTGGGCTAGATGGGGGTGACGGTCGCCGCCCAGGCGGGTGGCTGGTCTTCGCCCAAGGCGGGATGACGCCCAGATCTGGGCATGCCGTGAGCGAGGTCTTGCCAGCCCTCGCGGGGGGCCGGTGACCATCGCCCGCCCTGGGCAAGGCCTCGCCGGCCCTCGCCTGGGGTTGGCGATGCTCGCTCAAATCTGGGCGCCGAGCAACCGAACCTCATGGTCCTCCTACTCCTCGGCCTCGCCATTCTCGTCGTCGTCGGTGGTGGGGGCGGCGTCGTCCTCGTCGGCAGAGCTGGTGGAGCGGGCGACGGCCTCGAGCTCCTCCTTGTCCTCCTCGTTGGTCGGCTCATCGAGCTGCGGTTGCTCCTCCCCCTCGGACTCGTCCGACAGGGCCTCGTTGGATGACGCCTGCTCACCCAGATCTGGGCGAGCATCGCCGACCCAGGCCGATGGTCGTCGGCCCCCCACGAGGCCTCGCCGGCCCTCGCAGGGGGTGGCGTGCCCAGATCTTGGTGTCCTCGTCCGACCTGGCGGGGGTGGCCGGCCCTCACCTGGGGTTGACGAGACCTCGCTCGAGTGAGGGCCGGCCACCCCACCCAGGATCGGTGACCATCGCCGTCCCCTCCGGCGATGGGTGGTGGCGAAAGCTCCACGGCAGCCTTTTTTTTAATAGTTTTTTTAAAATAAATTTAGCTTTTCCTTTTTAATTTTTTATCTTATTTTTAAAGATTATGAATAAAAAATAATTTTAAAAAGCCATATATATAATAAAAAATTCATTTAAAATATTACGTCAGCGCCACATCGTAATTTCGTTAACTTTTTTTGACAATGTTAACTTTGGATTTAATTGAACCAACTTGACAAGTTTTAGGACTTGATTGCACTTTTTGTAAGTTTTATGACTCAATTGCACTTTCTTGACAAGTTTTAGGACTTCTGCTGAACATATCCCTTTATTTAATAAAGTTGTCACCCCTCCTCTGTCCTCCGTTTCTTTTCATTTTCATTTTATTCCTTTCTTTCACGCTTCCCTCTCCTCCGCGACCATCTTCTTTACGACCGGACCCATAACGCGAGCAAATTCAAGTGGTAAGAGGGACTCAAAACTCAACCAAAGCTCCGGTACCACTGCCGGTCGTGTTCAATCATCACACGGCCATCGCTGTGACTGGGGCCGCCACCACCCTTCAATCTCGCTGGTCAAGAGTCGGTTGCTTGCGGAAACACGACGCGCAAAAGGAACATCCAAACAAGAACATAAGAAGCGAAGGAACAGCTGCTTGGATCTACCAAAACGCATTTCACCAACCACGAACGCCCAAAATGGACGAAGGACGCGCGCACTTCAGTTAGGCGTTTCGTCGAACAGGTAAGTCGCATTAACTAAAGAGGGGGAAAACGAACCAACAGAGCCCCGACTCACGCCGAAGCTAACAACAATCGAAAAGCAACAACCTAAGAGTCGCAGCATACACACGAACGGGGCCGGAAATCATGCACGGTGGACAAACGGCGAAACTCGCGACGGGGCAAAACAGGGCACGAAACAAGGGAGGTTTGGCCGAGGGTCCCTACCCGGCTCAAGGCGTCGGACGGCGAACAAGCCCGAAGATCGGGGTACGTCCGTTCGCCTCGCGCGCCCCCGAGCCGAGATCCATGGGAAGCCGACCCCAAGTCGGCACAACCAAAAGAATCGGAACTCAACCTACCGTGGTTTTGGTTCGGGAAGTGGGTAACGTCAACGGATCTTCGGCCGGGTTTCAAGTGTATTTTGTCACCGGAGAACACTCGCTCTCATCCTCGCTCTCGGTTCTCTCTCTCAGATCTCACTCTCCGCCCATGGTTCTCTCCTATTCTCTCGGCCTCGCTCTCTAGAAAACCCCCCGATTTCTCTATCCTCCACCTCCACCTCACAGCTCTCAGATCTCACTTACTCTCTGAAGAGCTCCCCCGATTTCTCTCTCCTTCACCCCCTCAATACGATGAAGGAAGGAAGGAGAAGAAGAGGGCCACGCCGCGAAGTCACCGAGCTGGCGGGCGAGATGGGCCCTGGGTGCGCGCGGAAAAGAGAAAAGGGGCTGGGATTAGGCACAGCGCCCCCCAAAACCAACTTTTTTATTAATTAGTAATAATAATTTAAAAAAAATTCTATTTATTCAAAATGCAGTAAAATAAGGGAAATAAAGAAAAATAAAACTTAGTTGATGCAAATAATATTAATGTCTATGTGATGTGAAAAATCTTTTTTGTTAGAGTCAAATTGGTCTCTAATTTTCTATGCTTTGATATTAAATATTTAGTCAAAATTTAGGTGTTAACAATGGAATCATACTAAAAGAGAATGTTAACCTCATAGTGATGGAAGAGCTTGAGTGCAACTTCTTCTACATGGGACCAACCAATTTCTAATCTAATTGATTTCCAGCAATTACTAAACATCATCGGAATTCAGTATTTCAAAATAATCAAAGGTAACACACGAAAAAGAAGCACTTATTTAACGATATGGAGGGGCACATAGTTACCGTTTGACATCTTTCGAAGACTGAATGTTGATATCCATGATTTTTAATAAATATTCAATCTGTTATTTAGGAAAACATGCACATCAGAAAATGATGAGAAGGCTGCTGTTAGAGCATCTTTTTTGGAGACCAATCATTGATTAGAGAGTTGCGACCAAATCTTGAGCACTATAGAAGGGTGCTATATTGCCGATGTCCACGAAACAGGAAATTTATTGAAATAGCGAAATGGAGCTGGCATTTGGGGAACTAAATGGATTTACTAATGCAGAAACTAGAAAGAAAAAGAAGATTCATGTATTCGAAGGACTTGCCGCGGATAATTCTTGAGTTGCAACAATATTAGCTGGCGAGGTTAGCTGGTGACCCTTGCTAGTCCTCAGTCTAAAAAGAAAAATTAAATAAAAGAAGATTTTTAAAAAAAAAAAAACAATAAGATATTTTGAAATGTCACGTCAATATTTATGTCACATCGGACGGTTGACATTCACATCAACGATTTTCAACCAAAATTATTTAGATAAATAGAATTGGAAAAATATGAAAATGTTTATAACTAAATTAATGAAAATTGAAAGGTTTACACACTAAATTGGCATATATATAATAGATTTAAGTTTTTTTTTTGATAATTGTCCTATACAAAATCATTCACACTTGTTAACAAGTTACCGAGTCGTTGGAGAATTCCTATCTTATAATGCTACCTTGTGCTCATTAACACGAGATTATACAAGAATGCCCCACCTCGTAGACTTTAAGGATATTCATTGGATCGCGTTGCCATGGAAATCAAAATGAAAAAATTTTCTGATGGTGACAGAATTTGGAATCGCGGTTTTGTCCGATGCTTGCACCAATGAATTATTTGCATATCGTACAAGACAAGCGGAACAAGGCAACAAGAAACCACAACTTTATCGATACGCAACAACTTGCAATCAAGAAGTTTGATTTGAACACATGGTCGCAAATTGGTTTTTTGCCCGTAAACCTTTTCAAATAATTGGTCTTTTGCTAAAAGACCTCTTGGTCAACGCTTGGGTCTTTGGCCAAAAAAGAAATGTATCACAATACTTATGTTATGGTCCCGTAATCATCTGCTTTACTGGCAAATTTCGCTGGTGATGAGTAGTATGCTTCGAAGATGATGGATTAATTGAGAAATATAATAAAGTTGTGCCGTGTTTGAAATTTTTGTGGAAATCTCTAGGAAGAAGCTTGGGTAAGGTCAATGTCGAATTTGACTCAGAATCACTGTGGAGAGGAAAGTGCAAAGCAATAGGGAGGACCATGAAGTTTACATTTTACCTCGATTAGTAGCGTGAAATCATTTATTATTGAAGATTTTTTAATTTGTGCTTGATGATTTTAATAAGTGATTTAATTATTTGGACGTGTTGGTAATTTTTATTTTATTTTATTTTGTGATAGATGCCTTTAAAATTGTGATTGATCATTTTTCTATCGATAATTTAGGGAATACGAACATGCAAACCCAATTATTTGGAGGTCCATGAAAGAATCTATAAGTGTCACGAACTTATTAAGTTTAGTCATTTTGCCTATCCAAGTGGTTTTAATTTAAAGTGGTTTTGAATGCAGTTGGTGGGATTCGAATTAGTGGCTTCCAATTATTGAACTGGAAAGTCTCAGACCACTCACAGTTGTAGAGAAAGAACTTAAAGCAATACACTAGCATATAACACAGCCTCTAGAAAAATCTTTTCATAAAACTTATGTGAAAAGTTAAGGGATAATGGAAGCGCTAGTGCCTTTACTTCTTCAATTTATTCAATATTGTCCACGTACTATCTTTTTTTCCTAATATGGTCTCTAATTTATATATGATTTTTATCAAGTTATTACTTTAGTTAAAATTGCAAAGTTGATGAAGTATCATCCATTAATGCCACATTTAGATTGATATGATGAATTGAAGATGAGATGGAACTCTTTTGTTGAAGATAAATTTATTAGGAAATTAAAAAAAAATCATAAGCACTAAGTGAGAGAGAAGCTACATCTGTGATGAAAATTTAACAATTTCGAAATGTCACGACCAATTTTTCGGGGTTAAACCACCTAGAGTTTGGCTAATGGATTGTTAAGCCCTAAACTTAACTCGGGCTTTCCCAAGCCCATACCAATTCGCGACTTAGGTTCAAGTTTATAACATGCAAATGATTTTTCAATTAGGAGTCGCCACTAATCTATTTTTAGTGGGTCGATTAGAAACTCAAGTAAAGTAACAGAAGATTTACTTTACTCCTACGAACCAGAGATTTATGAGTTCGGGGACTTGATTACGCTAGATTTCTCTAACGCCCTTTCGGTATCTTTCTTTTTGGAAAAATGTTTGGCAAGCAGTTTGGATTGATTTTAAATTTATTTCCCTAACATGTGAGGTGATCATACGGGTGCACAATCCACTAATTTAACACCCAGATAAGCAATAAATAAATTGCAAAAACTTACCTCAAATCAACGAGAGCATCTGCAATGTTAAATTAAAATCCACATCAACAACCCTAGATATGGTTTCTAATTAACACACAATTTCTTTTATTTGTTTTCACTTAATTAATGAAAATCATGCAATATGCAATGCAATATTAACTAAATGACCTAATTCTAATGACATGCAATTTCTAATTGAACTGACCTAGCAACAACTACCACATGACATGCATTTCAATGAATCTAATCCTAATGATGTGCATGTGACATTTTATTTTCTTTCTTTTCTTTCTTTTTCCTAAAAGAATGCAATTTATCCTTGAAAATAAAACTAATTCAACCTATGGCATTTTGTATTTTTATGAAATTCGAAACTAGGTGAAATGTGAAAATTACCTAATTAGATTAAGATCCTAATTAGTTTATATTAGGAATTAGGTTGAGCCAAATCCTAATTTGAACTAAAATATTATCTTAACCTAAATAATCCTAAAATGCAATCTATTTGATAAAATACCTACACTTATAATAAATTTTAAAAAATTATCTAAAATTAAACTAAGTGCAATTTAACCCTAATATGCAATGACGTGTAAGATATGTCCTAATTCTACATGATATATGCATGATGATTTTTTTTTTTTGCTGTTTTTATTGATTTTCGAAATTAATAATTGCCAATTAATTAAACATGCAACCTAAATTAAAATCTAGCAACCTAAATTGATTTTTTTTTTTTTGATTTCTTAAAATAAAATTCCTATTCTAAACATGTAAACCCTAAGACATGCAATATTCTAACTCAAACATATCTCGAGATAAACAAGGCAATTAAGACGAGACAATTCATTCAAAATCATCAAAATATCACACATCGTTCAAATCAAGGGATAATATTTCGCTAGTAAAATCGATAAATTGATCTTAAGCCTTAAAGATCAAAATATCAATTTTATTCCCACTCGATTAATTATTTCATCTAAAACCTTATAGATGAAATAAAAAAACTGTGATTTGCGGTTGCGAATCAAGTGATATATTGAGATTTTCAATTATGCATAAATAGGTATTTCACCCAAAGAAAACAACTTATAAAGAAATAATAATAAAAAAATTAGGGAAAAACCTAAACTTGCCTAATAAAGTAAAGCAAAAATACCTAATAAATATTTTTCTTTTTCCTTTAAAAAAGAAAGAAAAAGGAAATCTTGGCCGTTGGTTTTGGGGCTCTGACGAGGGAGGCAGGGGCGGCACGTTGGCGGCGCGGGCGTCACAGATCGGCACGGGGTGGCGTCGGATCTCGCTATAGGGCGTGGCGTCCGGTGAGAGAATCGGATCGAGCCGTGGGCTCCCGGGGATCGTCGCTCGGGCAACGCGAATCGCGCTCAGGTCGGGGGCGGTAGCAGCGTCGCGGCGGTGAAGTGCGGCGGTCAGGGACGTCGGGTCGCAGGGCTTCGGCTCCGCGAAGCTGCGACGAGGAGCTCCGGCGTTTGGATCTCGGCTCGGCAGCGGCGGCGACTTAACAGGCGGAGGCGAGCAAGGGCACCGGGATCGTTGCGACTTCAGCAGGCGTTGGGCAGAGGCATCATGGGCGTATCTCGAGTGGCGGAGACTGGCTAACGGGTTTGACAAAGGCGAGATCTGCGCTGAGCAGTCACGATCGGGTGGCAGAGCAGGGCAGGAGAGGCTCCGGCGTCGGGATCGTCGCAGCTTCAGCAGCCGCGTCTGGAGACGGTGGCAGGGCATCGCGGGTCGCTGGTGTAGGGTCTCGTGGAGTGAGAGCAGTGGCAGCGTCTCGGCGTCAAGGCAGCAACGGCGGCAATCGGCGCAGCGAAGGCCGGAAGGTGGAACGGCGAGGGGAGAATCGAAGAAGATGATGAACAGGAGCCTTTTTTTTTTTTTTTTTCTCCCTCTCTCTCTCTTCTCTGCCGCACGTCCTTTCCTCTCTGCTTTTTTCTACTTTTCCCTTTGACTTTTCTTTTCTTCTTTTCAACGAAGCTTCACCCCTCAAAAACCCTAGAAACGAAGGAAGAACATTTTCTCTCTTGCTTTCAATTTTTAACCTAGAAACCGAGAGGAAAGCCGGCCGTATGTTTTATGTGTGCCCCCCTCAACCCTAGGTATTTTTTACGTATTTATAGGGCACGGATTAGGGTTTTAAAATTTTCCAAATTCATCTCCACGAAGATTTTTTTTCGAAACGCAATATTTGTTTTTTTCCAAACGGAATATTTACTTTTTCAATTGAAATCTTACAAAGATAAATCCATAAAATCTCTCCGAGGATATGGGCTTGAGCCGATTTGCTTTCTTCGTGGGCTTAGCCCGACTCATCAAGTTAAAGTTCTTAACCATCAATTTGAACCCATTTGTCACCGGCCCAATATAAATGCAATTTAAAATAAATGCACCTAAAACTATATGCTATGCAATTAATTAATTAACTAATTTTTTTTGGGGTTAAAATTAATCCCTAATTTTTTAATGCGATTAATAATTAAAAGGGTCACCAAAATTTAGGTGTCAACACGAAATATTAGCTATCATTACCAAATATAGTTACGTATAATGGATGCTAATCCAAAATTTATGAGATGGGAAGAAAAAAGCAGAGAAAGCGCAAGCAACAAATCAGGCAGATGTATAGGCAAGTCGGGGGAAGTAACTAGGGAGAGCTCATGATTGAGTTTGCACATGGTAGCATTCGTCTTTGAAGTTGGAGTCTCCAAAGAGGTGGAAAATTTGGAGTTATGTGGGTGGTTCTTGTACGTATTGGAGGGAATGGTTAGTCTTAGCATTTGGATTGTAAATACCAATGTTTTTGGGATTGTAAAGCTCTCTCTTTCCACAATCAAGAAAACCTACAATCTATGTTTATCTTTACTTTTTGATGGACCATTTTGTTTTCCTGGAAATTTGCCTTTTCAATGCAATTTACGTATTTCTTGTATTTTTTTTTTGAATTTTTCTCCACACTAATCTCCATATTAATTCACACTCCGTTGAATCCCTACTTCGTGCACTTTGGCAGTGAGGTATGTAACTGTGAAGCAATCTCGGTTGCTCTTGGCAAATATTTCTTTAATAAATATCGATCAAAATTTTGAGTTGTCTTTTATTAAAATAAATTGTCCCCTTTAATTTTCTCTCAAAATGTCCTTCAATATTGGAGATAACTTAGAAATCTCACTTGGATAATCATCAATATTAAATGTGTGCTAAGAAAATTTAGGAGATGTATTTGCGATCATGCACATCTCTTGTTCCATGATGGACACGACATGTATAGAGTTAGTGATACATATTGAGATAATTGAGGTTATCAATGATTTGCTATGATAGGGATGATTTTTCCTAAAGCTCGACAATGCTTACCTAGTGATCTTTATGGAGAAGAAGTTTCTTTTCTTTTAAGTTATTAATTGTAACCGGGTACCTAGTGATCTTTATTCAGAATAAAGAGGATGATGCCTTGATCTAAAAAAGGATGACAAATGTATCAAATAAACCAATCAAGCTGAAAGTTGAACTAGAATTTTCAACATTTTATCTATCATCAATTATTACATGAGGTTGAGAGGTAAATGGAGTCCCAACAAGTTGGATTGAATTTAGTTAGATAATGTAGTCATGTACAATTTCATGTGCTAAGCATAATGAAGTATGAGTCAGGATAGCACGAACATCACCCATATTTTTATTTGCATGTAGGTGATCCATCATTTGTAACTCACTGACTAAAGGCATGGTTTGAGAAAATTTCCTACAATTAGGAATGTATAATAAGATAGCCATTTATATCAAGTATGGTAAATTTCATTTTTACTCTTGTTTTCAAATCGAAGAAGTTTGGTTAGCACGTGTTTGCATAGGACTCTATCTCTCCTTACACATGTTTGAAATGGATATTTTTGGTGGATCCATTCACTTGGTAAAAGGACGAAGCAATGTTTTAAGTACCAATATCCAATTCCTCATTGTTATAATCTACATATATATAGGGGTGTGCATGGTCCGGGCGGGCGGTTCCCGACCTAGAACCGAGAACCACCCGCTAAGGACCGATTTCCAAAAATTAGAACCGGGATCCACCTGTTCGTTGCATGAATCCACCCGGGAACCGGACCGCCAGTCCGGTTCAGTTCCCGAGTGGATCCATGGAACCGATATTGGCGGCGGTGTCGACGCTAGGGGAGGAATTGAAGATAGAGACTGAGCGAGGGGACGGACAACAGAGGCAGAGGAGCAGCGGCTGACAGCTGTGGCGGGTGGCGACCGGCGCGAGGGGGCGAGCAGCGACGGAGGAGGAGCAACGGCGGCGAAGGAGCAGCAACGACAGAGGAGCAGCGACAACGGCGTCGACGCTCGGGGAGGAATCGAAGACAAAGAGACTGAGTGAGGGGGTGAACAGCAGAGGCAGAGGAGCAGCGGCTGTGGCGGATCGTGACCGGCGCGAGGGGCGAACAGCGGCGGAGGAGGAGCAGCGGTGGCGGAGGAGCAGTGGCAGCGGAGGAGCAGTGGCAGCGACATTGACGCTCGAGGAGGAATCGAAGACAAAGAGATTGAGCGAGGGGGCGGACAATAGAGGCAGAGGAGCAGTGGTTGTGGCGAGTGGTGACCGGCATAAGGGGCCGAACAACGGCGAAAGAGGAGCAGCGGCAGCGGCGTCGACGCTCAGGGAGGAATCGAAGAGGAAGAGAATGAGCGAGGGGGTGGACAATAGCGAGGGGGCAGACAGTAGAGGTGGAGGAGCAGCGGCTGTGGCAGGTGGCGACCGGCTCGAGGGGGTGGACGGTGGCGGAGGAGGAGCAATGGCGGCGGCGGCGGCGTCGACACAAGGGGAGGAATCGAAGACGAAGAGAAGAGATTGAGGAAGAGACAGAAAGAGAGAGAGAATCGAAGATAATGAAACCGCAGAGGAAGAGAGTCAAAGACAGACGCGAACTTAGGGTTTCTTTCTCTTTTTATTTTTTAATATTAAAAAGTGCCGGTCCGGTCAGGGTGGGCGAGCGGGTGGATCCGCCCACGGAACCGGGAACCGGACCAGTTCCCACCGGTTCCCAAAAATTGGAACCGGGAACTGGACCGGTTCCCTCGAGAACCGCCGGTTTCGGGCGGTTCCAGTCTGGTTCCTGACGGTCCAAGCGGTTCCCAGGTATTTTGCACACCCCTACATATATACTTGCACTTTACTTCGAATGGTATTCTAACAAATTAAAAGTGAGGTCGTCCATTAAAGAAATTCGATGAATAGAAATATGAACCAAAGGTGAGGGCTCTTAATTAAAGATTTTCATGTACCCACCTTTCAAGAAAGAACATATGGCTTTTAGTCAATTATTCCGATTCTGATTTTAGCCAATTTTTTGAAAATGGAACCAGATGCTGAACCGGAGAATGGGCTAGTATGTGGTTCTGCTAGTTCATCCGATCCAGCTATTTATACCGAATGGTTCGAATATAAAGAATGAAGTAAGAAAAATAAGCAACATATAAGAAAAATAAGCAACATTTGAAATGATGATTTTGAAAATGTCATGAGAAAACTCACAAGTAATATTTGCATGCTTCAAAGTATTTTAGGAGCTCTGCAATGAGTAAAAATAAAATTTTCCAACATCACCCTATGATTTTCAAGTCGCAAACTAGGCTATCAACAAGAAGATATTAGACATGATGTCATCCAATGAAAAGAGACAGTACTTCATTTTCTTTTTCATTTTTTTCATTGATTGTGCTATTGCGACTTGGACATAGCTACTTTCTAACAATGAGCCCTGAGGCCAGTGGCCATGGTGGGGTCGAGTGTCATTTGAAATTCACATGTTGCGAGGGTCAGGGTACGAGAGTGAGCATGCCATCATGATCTGTAGGGTCATAATCGGGGTTAATTGATCTGTCAAGACATGGCTTGCAAGCAATCTCGATGGTGATCACCAGCACCGCTTATGTGATTGCTATGAGCAGGTTTGCGACTATGTACATTCATTTTCATTTTTCATTTTTCTTTTGCTGCGATAAGAGAGATGGTGATGCCGAGTAAGACAAGAACAGTGACCCTGTCCACAAAAAAAAAAAAAAAAACATGTAACTATTAAGAAAGATATGCTCCAAGTGCATTGTGGAAATTAACTTATCTTAGTGCGTTTTAATCAACACTTAGGTCTTTCACCAAAAAAGAATCAATAAGATGTTAGATTCAAGATTCCATCCTGGAAATGAACTTTTACATGATGCTACTCCTTAGGACCTACATAATCATCTTCTTTACCGGCAACTTCTGCAAAATTCACGTTGAATATGATCAAAGGGCTCATTAGAATGCGGAGTTTTAAGCTATTTAAGAATGACAAACACCTTTGAGATAGCTAGTATAAGCACCTAGAGGGGGGTGAATAGGTGCACAAACACTTTATCGAGATACGGAAGCAATTCTATGCAACCGACAGAAAGGAGTTCACAAAATGATTTACGATCAAAGTAAAGAGAGTAAGGGAGAGAAGATTGAACACAGGTTTTATAGTGGTTCGGCTTAATCCAAGCCTACGTCCACTCTTCCACACTGACAACCCACCGGCTGGATTTCACTATGAACAAAAGAGAAGTTACAGCTCAGCTTTTCCTTGATTCCACAGTGTAGATGTTCTATCACACCTCCTCAAGGTTTCTCACAAATATAGACTCTCTTTTGTATATAAGTATTCGCTCAAATGAATTGTCTAAACAACAAAGAGCTTCAGACTTTGAAATTCTTCTATCGCGCACACCTCAACAACTTAGAACGTCTTTCTTATATACTCCTTTATGCCATCACACCCGTTGGCACTTACTAAAGGAATTCCTCCAATCTACCTGTTGGACAGAATCAATTAGGAAGATCATTCGGCTATTAAAGGAACGTGTCGATAGCCCATCAATCATGTTCGCCCATACAATCAGGATCTCGGTTTCTATAAGTAGAACCTTCCAAGAATATTTAGGCAATCATCAATTCCTTAATCTTCGAGTCAATCTCGATCAATCAAAGAATTCCGTTGTGTCTCTTCCAGCCACGAGATCTTCTCCAATTGATAAGGTTAAGCCCTTAACAAAACATCCAGTTCTGGGTAACCTTTCTTCAATGGATTAGAGACTGTCAATGAGGATAGACTTTGGGTCTTGAGTTTGGCTGTTCGGAGGTCTTCAGACTTTAGATGGCAGAGTCTGGAAACCTTCAGACTAGACTGATGGAAACGTTTTGTTAGCTTCAAAATACTTCGAGAGGATTTCTCCAACAATCTCCCCCTTTTTTATGGTGACAAAACTTTCCTGCAGATTTGGACAACTTTGACCTGCAAAACATTTCTCAAACACATATGCTTATCTTATAGAGATAAATGGCTAAATGAATAACACTAGAATCTGTAACCACAGAAAATAGGTTAGTCTAATAAGCGATAGAGCCATCCATAAGATACCAATGATAGTTAATAAACGCAGTCAAGTCCAAGTCTAGTTCGATTCTCATCCAGACACAAAAACAAAGTCAAACAGATCAAAACAATCCATACAACCAGTCCAATAAAACACACGACCACACGATTAAAAGTCAAATTGTTCAAATCTTGCATCTCTCCCCCTTTTTGTCAGCATTAAAAAGGTTGAGATGAAAATGGAATGAAGTCAAGATTGCTTGGGAACGCGGACAAGCTGGAAATCTCCCATAGACTGAACGATGCCTTCCAGCCTTTTCAAGTCTTTATTCAGTTGTGCAATCTCCTCATCCTTGGCATTGGCCTGATTCTGAACAATGAGGGCTTGGATTTTATCATTCAATGAACATGAAGAAACTTGACCCGCAGCTTGCAAGTTTTGAACCTCGCATCCCAAGGCATAAATTTGACCTCGCATCTCCAAGAGAATATCCATGATTCTGCGAAAATCTGCTGCATTATCAGTCTGAGTACTTGCTTTAGCTCGATCTGATGGAGTAAATGCAGACGATGGTAGATCATCATAATCTCGCAGGTTTGGCGATGAAATTTCATGACCTTCTTCTGGAAATTGAGAGGCATAAACGTCCTCTGGGTCTGCAGGAGAGCGACTGACTCCTTCACTTGCGTCAAGATATGAGGACTTCCCTCTTTTCTCTTGATCTCCCCCCCCCCCCCCGTTTCCATGCCTACAGGTGGAGAAGAGTGTTCGTCTGGTTCTCCTTCTTCTCCTTTTTCTTCTTCTTCTTCTATCTCAACTCTTTCCTTCTCAGCTTCTCTTTCTTCCTCTTCTTTCTCCTCTGCTTCCTTCATCTCTGTTTCTTTCGCCATTTGTTCCGATTCTTTCCCTGGAACAGGACGACTTAAGTTCTTCAAAGCCATTGCAGTGATGGTGAGATTTTCATCATCAGCTTCATCTTCAACAATAAGAGCTCTTCTTTTCGGTTTTGAAGCAACCAAGGGCTCTTTTCCTTTCTGCTTTGATGAAGAAGAGGGTTGATGAGCTTTGAGTGGAGTCTTCTCCTTGAATTTCTCCAATGCCTTGTTCAATTCCTTCAGACGCATCTTGGTCACCATTTTCAGTCCTACCACCATATGATCGCACGTTCGAACACAAAAGATTTGCGGAGGCTGAATATTCAGATGTCTGAATAACTTTATCACAAGACTTGGGTAAGGAAGTTGGCCTCTGTCCTTCATCATGGCTCTATACATGTGGAACATAACAGTGTGAGGAAGAGAAAACCTTTTCCCAGTGAGAATGGCATACATCAGCTTTGCCTCTGAACTTGAAACATCAGTTTTGGAAGTTGATTTTGATCGAAGGCAATTGATCACAATCTTGTGCAGCAAGACTTTGAATGCATTCATCCTTAGGTAGGAAATCTTTTCCTCTATTCTCCTATTCTTGACAAGTTCCAATGTAGCACCAGCAATAGAAACTTTAATTGGTTGATATCTTCCCCTCTCGACTCCCAACACATCTGCCAGCATATCCATATCCACAACATAGTCTTGATCTTTGACACTGAAGGAAAATCTATTCGCATTTAAAAAGCTAAGATTTGAATAGAAATATGCGGTTAGTTCAGCGTAGGCCTCTGTAGTGTCGGAGCAAAACCTTTCAAGTTGAAGATATCCGAACTTTTCCCTCAAGTTCACATTTATAGCATCCAAAAAATCGAAATTTACACTCCGAGGGTTTATTACCCCACGCTTCAACAATTTCGAGTACAAATCCCTTTGTTCCTTCGATTTGAACAAATCTCCTCTTTTTCCTCGACTTTCAGCCACAATACCCATTCTCGGTTGAAATTGACTGTTCAGTTTGTCATCATCATTTCCATCTACAGGATTCGGTCCCCAATCACGAGGATCACTAGGGATATTTGCAAGAGTTTCCTCAGCCAACCCTTTATGAGCGATACCCAAACTTTCCATTCTTCGCAGAAAGATGTACTCATTTCCATACCCGTTCTCTTTAAAATCATCGACATATTTCAAGGGAGTACGCGTAGCTTTTAAGGCACGTTACAACTTATAAATAGAAGCGGGCTTTTGAACTCTTACAGGGTCTGCATCCTCGATGATTTCGTCTTCTTGTTGATGATCAACGCCTTGAGGGCTAGATGGAGAAGAGTGACGCTGCTGAGAATGTTGTGGGCTCGATTGCTGTTCTGGAGCCACATCTTCTTCAGTGAGATCGAAATGCGTAGACCCCTCACTCATTCGCCGTGGTCCCCTGCTTGCAATTCTCGAAGACTTTCTTGAAGACGACATCTTTCTTAGTTTTTGGAAGATTCCTTGCTTGACTTTCCCAAGAAAGATAACTTTTTCGAAGATTAAACAAGGGAAGAAAATGGGAATGGAGGATCGATGCTTTCTAGGGTTTTTGAGAGTAAAGTGAAGAGCGATCAACAGTACACGATCGGTGTAAAAGGAAGGATAAACGAAGCGTCACAAAGGAAAATAAAAAATGCCTTTTCAACATAACTGTCTTTTTCCATGAAAGTAGTCATTTCAAAAAAATAACTTCCTTTTTGAAATGAAACGATGCAGTGATTTCGTCGATTAAATATAGCAACAATTCAAACACAGTCTGACGATCGTACCTTTTCAAGATAAGATTCGAGAGAGAGAGAAAGAGAGACTTACAGTTTGACGGTCGTACCAAGACTAATTTGAAGTCTTGTATAATTAAGTCTGAACGTCTCTAGACTTTGATTTCCTCATACCTCAAAATGTTGAGTCTGGAACGGATAGACTCAAATTGATTTTTCTCTAAAGGCTTTGTGAATATATCCGCCAGTTGATTCTTTGAGTCAACAAATTGAATTGAAACATCTCCATTTTGAACATGGTCCCTTATAAAGTGATGTCGAATCTCTATGTGCTTTACTCTTGAGTGGAGAATTGGATTTTTGGTGAGATTTATAGCGCTGGTGTTGTCGCAATTAATCTTCGTGCATGAGTCTTCAATTCCAAAGTCTCTTAGCTATTGTTTTATCCACAGAATTTGTGAACAACAACTTCCGAGAGCTATATACTCTGCTTCTGCTATAGAGAGAGCTACTATACTTTGCTTTCTTGAAAACCAAGACACTGTCCTGCCTCCAAGTAGTTGACAAGTACCCGAGGTGCTCTTTCTATCGACTCTGCATCCAGCAAGGTCTGCGTCTGAATATTCCAGAAGAGTAAAATCTCTCCTTTTTGGATACCAGAGACCAAAGCTTAATGTTGATGAAATATACTTGATAATACGCTTCGCAGCATTCAAATGTGATTCTTTTGGGTCTGATTGAAATCTGGCACAAATGCAAACACTAAACAGAATGTCAGGTCTAGAAGTAGTAAGATAAAGAAGGTATCCGATGATACTCCTGTACAGCTTTTGATCGTCTTTCTTTCCTTCTTCATCTTTGTCTATCTTCAAGGAACTTGACATTGGTATGTCAGCCTTTTTGCAATTGTCCAGTCCAAATTTTTTAACAAGATCATCTGCATATTTTTCTTGATGAATGAAAGTTCCTTCCTCCAGTTGTTTCACTTGGAGCCCGAGAAAGAAGGTTAACTCACCCATCATGCTCATTTCAAATTCATCCTGCATAGTCTTAGAGAATTTCTTGCACAAACTTTCATTAGAAGATCCAAAAATAATATCATCCACATATATTTGAACAAGTAAAAAGCTTTTGCTTTCTCTTTTAATAAAAAGGGTAGTGTCTACTTTACCTTTAACAAATCCATTTCGAATTAAAAACTTACTTAATCTGTCGTACCAAGCTCGAGGTGCTTGCTTTAAGCCATACAATGCCTTTTTGAGTCTAAATACTGAGTCTGGTTTCTTTGGGTCTTCAAACCCTGGTGAATGTTCCACATAGACTTCCTCACGGATGAAACCGTTTAGGAAAGCACTTTTGACGTCCATTTGAAATAACCTGAAATTTTTATGACAAACAAATGCAAGTAATAAACGAATTGCTTCTAACCTTGCTACTGATGCATAAGTCTCGTCATAGTCGATCCCTTCTTCTTGAGTGTATCCCTTGGCCACGAGTCTAGCCTTGTTTCTTATAACTTTTCCTTTCTCATCCATCTTGTTCCTGAAAACCCATTTAGCTCCAACAATTGATTTACCTTTTGGTTTAGGAGTCAGCTCCCAGACATCATTAACTCTGAACTGTTTGAGTTCTTCTTGCATAGCTTCAATCCAGCTTTCATTGGATAAAGCTTCTTCTATGCTCCTGGGTTCTATTTCAGAAATAAGAGCCACAGCACTAGACTCTTCTCGCATTTTGGATTTTGTGCGGATTCTTTCATTGATGTCGCCAATAATAAGATCTTTGGGATGACTGGACTTATGTTTCCAGTTGCTGGTTAATTTATCAGATTGATGATCACTTCCTTCACTAAAATCTTCAACAGTCACTTGTTGCTGATCCTTCAAAGTCTGAGCTTCTTCTTGAAAACTAGACTTTGTAGAGTCTGGAGCAGATTCATTCTCTTCAAAATGAGTCTGAATAGATTCATTTTGTATAGAATCTTGGAATTTTACATTCATCGATTCTTCCACAGTTTGAGACTTTTTGTTGTAAATTCTGTACGCTTTGCTTGTGGTTGAATATCCAAGGAAGATGCCTTCATCTGACTTTTCTTCAAACTTACCAACTCGATCATTTGCATTTTTCAATATGAAACATTTGCATCCAAATACATGAAAATATGAAACAATGGACTTCTTTTCTTTGAATAATTCATAGGGGGTTTTTTCTAGAATGGGCCTTAGAAAAACTCTATTGATAATATAACATGATGTTGAAACTGCTTCAGCCCAAAACCGTAAAGAAATATTGCTTTCAATTAAGAGAGTTCTAGCCATTTCTTGAAAAGATATATTCTTCCTTTCCACAACTCCATTTTGTTCTGGAGTATATGATATTGCTAGTATGAGTACCTAGAGGGGGGGTGAATAGGTATATAAAAAATTTCTCGAAGCTTGCACGATATTTAAACAGTTAAAGATTCAATCGCAAGAATTAAATATCAATCGAGAGCGAGTAAGGGAAAGAGAGAATTGAACACTCGGTTTATAGTGGTTCGGCTTGATTCAAGCCTACGTCCACTCTTCGCACCAGCCGATTGGCTGGATTCCACTATAATCAAAGAGCTGTTACAGGTGTTGATCTTCCTTGAATTCTAGGTGTAGATGATCTACCACACTCTCTCAAGGTGTCACCAAGTACAACCACTCTCGTATACAATTTCGCTCGAACAGTCTCAAGTAACAATCAAGGATCTTCAGACTCTGGAATTTTTCTATCACTCACACACTTAAAATAACTAGAACGACTTCTTTTTAAACTCCTTCATGCCATCATAGCCGTTGGCACTTACCAAAGGAATTCCTCCAATCTACCCGTTGGACGGAATCAATCAAGAAGATCATCCGAGCTATTTAAGGAATCTGATGATAGCCCATCAATCCTGTTCGCCCATACAATCAGGATCTCGGTTTCCATGAATAGAACATTCCAAGATTATTTCGTCGACCAACGGATCTTCAATCAATCTTAGATAAGAATTAAAGAATCCGAAATGATTATCCAACCAAAGAATCTATTCCGGAGAATAGGATCGAATCCTCAACCATAAACCTCGGCTTTGGATTTCCTTTCGTCCTTTGGATTAGAAAGAAGATCGGTGAGAGAACAGACTTAAGTCTTGAGTCCCGAGTCTTAAGTCTTGGGTCTTGAGTCTTGAGTCTTGGGTCTTGAGTCTTGAGTCTCGAGAGAACAAAGTCTTCAGACTTTAAACTGACGGTCTCCGAACATCCAGACTTTAGACTTTAGACTGAAAGAAACGTTTTGTCAGCTTCAAAATATTCTGGAAAGATTTCTCCAACAATCTCCCCCTTTTTGATGGTGACAAAACTTTCTTGAGGATTTGAACAACTTTGACCTGCAAAACATTTCTCAAGCAATATGGCTAACTCATAAAGATTAATAAAACAACCAGACTCTGCATCCACAGAAAATTGGTTAGACTTTCATGAGAAACACCATATAACAACACTTGAATAAATGCAACCAGTCAAGCATCATAATCCACAGTCAATTCAGTCAAATTCACACCCAAGTTCAAGTTCTCAAGTCATTCTCAAAAATAAACTAAACATAACCACAAAAGTCAAAGTTTTAAATGGTTCAAATTTTGGTTCTCCCCCTTTTTGTCAGCATTGAAAAGGGTGAGAAAGGAGTCATGTCTGCTTGGGAATGCGCACGATCTGGAAATCCCCAATAGACTGGACTACTCCTTCGAGCTTCTTTGAGTCTTCTCTCGGATGAGCTACCTCTTCTCCCTTGGCATTTGCTTGAAGTTGCGAGCTAGGTCTTTGAATTTATCCTCTAGAGAGACTGAAGATGCTTGTCCAGCGCTCTTCAAAGCTTGGATTTCACGAGTCCAGAACATATATCGCTACGCATTTCAGAAGAATATTCATAATTCTCCGAAAATCTGCAGAATCATCCGTCTGTGTACTGGCATGAACTTTCTCTGATGCAGACGATGGCGCTTCAGTATAGTCTCGCAGATTTGGAATCGTCGTATTACCTTCTTCAGGCAATTGAGAGACCTGAACTTCTTCTGGGTCTTCTGGAGATTGTCTTAGATCTTCACTGACAGCAGCATGAGGTGTAGACCTCTCTTGCTCACCAACTCCCTGTCTCTAGGACATCGAAAGGGGAAGAGTGATGATCATGCTCTTCATTTCCCTTCTCTCCAGAATTGTCAGCAGACTTTTCTTTTTCTCCTTCTTCTTCTTCTTCTTCAACTTCTTTCTCCTTTTCTCTCTGTCTTTCCTCTTCTCTGTTCTGTTCTCCTTCTTCTCTGTTCTGCTGAAGATCTGTTTGATGAGACACAGAACGTCTTGTTCTTGTCAGCGCTTGGATAGTGGGATCTTCATCATCTTCATCTTCATCTTCATCTTCATCTTCATCTTCATCCTCAAGGATGAGAGTTCTTTTCTTCTTCTTCAATGGAGCACCAATGGCCTCCTTTCCTTTCCTTTTTGAAGCAGACTGGACTGGAGATTTCACTTTGAATTTCTCCATTGCCTTGGAGAGTTCTTGCAGACGCATCTTCATTAACATTTTCAACCCTACCACCATCTTATCACACGGTCGAACACAGAGAGTATGTGGTAGTTCAATGTTCAGATGTCTGAAGATCTTGGTCACCAGACCAGGATAAGGCAATTGTCCTTTGTCCTTTGACACTGCTCTGTACATATGGAAGAGAATAGTGTGCGGGAGAGAAAACTTCCGTCCTGAGTTGATCGCATACATCAACTTTGCTTCAGAAAGAGACACAGAGGTCTTTGATGTAGACTTCGGTCTAAGACAGTTGATCACAATCTTATGAAGCACAATGTTGATGGCTTTCATCCTGGAATAGGTAATTTTCTTCTCTACGTCTCTATCTTTGACAAGATCCAGAGTAGTACGAGCAGGTGAGACTTTGATTGGAAGATAGCGCCCCCTTTCAACTCCGACTATGTCCGCCAACATATTCACGTCTACCACGTAGACTTGATCTCGAACTTGAATGAAATTCTATTCGCATCCAAAAGCTAAGATTTGAATAGAAATAAGCGGTCAGTTGATCATACCCGTCCGTAGAGTCAGAGCAAAAAGTCTCAAGTTGAAGCAAATTCAACTTTTCTCTTAAGTTCACGTTGATGGTGTCCAGGAAGTCAAAATCAACACTTCTAGGGTTTATCACCCCTCTTTTCAACAGCCTGAAATACGCTTTTTCCTAATCCTTGGATTTAAACAAATCCATCCGATTTCCTTTCACATTCGCTGCCACACCCATTCTAGGTTTAAATTCAAGGAACATTTTGTCATCATCGTTCCCGTCAATCGATTTTGTCCTGGCATACGAGGATCACTGGGAATGTTCTCAAGAGCCTCCATTGCCCTTCCTTTAGGAGCAATTCCCAATTCCTCCATTTTCCGCAGAAAAGATACTCATTCCCATAATTTTTGTCCTTAAGGAAGTCATCTATATACTTTAATGAAGTGCCGGTGACTTTCAACGCACGATAAAGCTTATAGATAACGAGGGTTTTGGACTCTTCTTGGGTGGCATCCTCGATTATCTCTTCTTCCAGATTTGCACCTTGTGGGGCAGGAGATGCTGAATGACGTGGAGGAGAGCGAATCGGACTTTGTCGCTGACTTGGTAAGTCTTCATCCTCAGTAAGATCGAAGTGTGTCGGTCCCTTCTCCATTCTCTATGGTCCCCTGTTTGCGATTCTTGATGATTTCCTCGAAGACGACATCTTCCTTTGTCTATAGGAGGATTCCTTCACTTGCTTTTCCCAAGAAAAATGACCACTTTCTCGACAATGAACAAAGAGTAGAAACAGTATCGAGAGGAGAGTGCTTTTTAGGGTTTTGAAAATTTGGGGGTAGAATAACTGTATATATATACATTCCTCGGATTTGAAAAGAGAAGTTTAAACGGCACAAGGAAAGTGTACGAACACTTCTTTTCAAAATCAATAATCTGCTAAAATTAACTTCCTTTAAAAAGACAAGTTTTCAAATTTCACACGAATTATATCTCGAATAAAAGAACGTACCTTTTCGAGATAAGATAAACAAGAATTCGTACCTTTTAGATAGAATAGCAACTTACGGTCTTTTAGCCATGAATGATTGAGTCTCAGGATTTAGAGTCTTAGAGTTGGTGAGTCTCTAGACTTTAACTTCTTCAAGCTTCAAAATGTTGAGTCTTGAGCGGATAAAATCGAATTGATTTTTCTCCAAAGGCTTTGTAAATATATCTGCTAGTTGGCTCTTTGAATCAACAAATTGAATAGAGATTTCTCCATTTTGAATATGATCTCTAATAAAGTGATGACGAATCTCAATATGCTTTGCTCTTGAATGAAGGATTGGATTTTTGGTGAGATTGATCGCGCTGGTGTTGTCACATCTGATTTCTGTGCATGAGTCTTCAATGCCAAAGTCTTGTAGCTGTTGTTTTATCCATAGAATCTGCGAACATGCAGACTTCCAAGAGCTACATACTCGCTTCGTCGTTGAGAGAGCTACAAGTGCTTTGCTTCCTTGAAAACCAAGACACATCCTGTTTCCAAGCAGTTGACAAGTTCCGAAGTGCTCTTTCTATCGACTCGCAACCGGCCAGATCCGCATCCGAGTATCCTAGAAGATTAAAGTCTCCCCTCTTTAGATACCAAAGACCGATGCTTGCAGATGAAGCAACGTATTTGATAATACGTTTCACGGCAATGAGATGTGATTCTCTAGGATCCGATTGAAACCTAGGCGATACAAACACTAAACAAAATATCAGGTCTAGAAGCGGTAAGATAAAGAAGTGAACCGATCATGCTCTGCATGCTTTTGATCTACTTTCTTCCCTTCTTCATCCTTGTCTATCTTCGAGAACATGACATTGGTATGTCGGTCTTTTTGCACTTTTCCAATCCAAATCTTTTGACAAGATCATTAGCATATTTTTCTTGGAAGATAAAAGTTCCTTCCTTCAATTGCTTAATTTGAAGGCCAAGAAAGAATGTTAATTCTCCCATCATACTCATTTCAAATTCATCCTGCATAGACTTAGAAAATTTCTTGCAAAGACTTTCATTAGAGGATCCAAAAATAATGTCATCAACATATATTTGAACGAGTAAGAAACTTTTGTTTTCCTTTTTGATGAACAGAGTAGTATCCGCTTTACCTTTGACAAATCCATTCCGTAATAAGAACTTACTTAGTCTGTCGTACCAAGCTCGAGGTGCTTGCTTTAGACCATACAGAGCCTTTTTAGTCTAAAGACGAGTCGCTGGGCTTCTTGGGTCTTCAAATCCAAGCGGTTGTTCCACATAAACTTCCTCTTGGATAAATCCATTCGGAAAGCACTTTTGACGTCCATTTGGAATAACCTGAAATTTTTGTAACAAGCAAACGCAAGTAATAGACGAATAGCTTCTAACCTTGCAACTGGTGCGTAAGTCTCGTCATAGTCTATTCCTTCTTCTTGCGTGTATCCCTTGGCCACGAGTCTTGCTTTATTGTGTACGACTTTTCCTTCTTCGTTCATCTTGTTCCGAATACCCATTTGGCTCCAAATGATTTTACCTTTCGGTTTAGATGTCAATTCCCAGACATCATTAATATTGAACCATCGAGCTCCTCTTGCATAGCTTCGATCCAGCTTTCATCGGATAAAGCTTCTTCTATGCTTTTTGGTTCAATTTCAGAGATGAGAGCAACAGCACTAGACTCTTCACGCCTTTTTGATGCGGGTGCGGATTCCTTCATTGATTTCGCCAATAATGAGATCTTTGGGATGACTGGATTTGTGTTTCCAGTTACTGGTTGATTTGCTTGGTTGATGATCTCTTTCTTTATTTGAATCTTCAGAGGCTTCTTGATGTTGGACTTCCAGAGTCTAAGATGCTTCTTGAGTTGAAGACTTTGGAAGGTCTAGAGTGAGTTCAGATTCTTCATATTGAGTCTGGCTGGATTCATCTTGCGCTGAGTCTTGGAATTTGACATTCATTGATTCTTCCACAGACTGGCTTTTCTTGTTATAGACTCTGTAGGCTTTGCTTGATGTAGAATATCCAAGGAAGATGCCTTCATCTGATCTCCAATGCTCTGGGTTCTTGTTGGTCCGAAGAGATCCATATGAAGCAACTGTAATACATGATTAGTAGAGACATGGTTTATTTGCTTAAATGAATTTCTTACCTGCTTTCCCAGAATGCATGGAGTGCATAAGTCAGACTTTTGGTATGGCAATTTAGGTAGACCTCGAACAAGCTGCTTTGAAGAGATTTTGGCTAATTGCTTCTTGTTGATATGGCCAAGTTTTCGTGCCATAGAACTGCTTCATCTTGAATTGAGATTAAGCATTGTTCTTCATTTGGCTTTACATCAAGGAGGTAGATATTTCCATGCCTTTGACCCATGAAAGACTCGAGTCGAATCTTTACTAATTCCGAACATGTGCCTTCTTGAAAGGAGATCTTGTAACCGATTATCACACAACCGGCTAATCTCGAGAAGATTGTAGTTGAGTCCTTCCACTAGAGAGACATTGCTTATTGTGAGATTTCCAATTTTACAGTCCCGAATCCCACAATTCTTCCTTTGCTATTTCCTCCGAAAGAAACTTTTCCACCATTTACTTGAATAAGCTTAATGAAACAATTTGAGTCTCCTGTCATGTGTCTTGAGCATCCGCTGTCAAGATACCACTTTATCTTCTTTTTGACAGAGACCTGCATTCAAAAGAGAGTCTCAAGCTTTCTTTGGTACCCAAACTTTCTTGGGTCCTTTGGTGTTAGTAGGATGAGCATTATTAGGCCATACTCTCTTAATGAGCTTCCAAACCATAGGACACTCTTTTTCAAAATGATCCCGATTACACTTAGAACACCTTAAAGCATTTCGACCTACGACTTTACAAAAACTCTTTTGAAATGATTTTTATAAGCCTCCCTTGACGGTCTTTTCTTAATTCTTTCTTTTACTTTCGGAAAATCAATCAAGGGAATTGTTTCCGCTGTCATACCTAGACCAGACTTATTAAAGTAAGGTCTTTGGATTGAAAGAACTTTTTCAAGTTTTTCAGATCCTATTGAAAATTTCTTTGAAATATTTGATAAATCAGTTTTTAAGAAAGCATTTTCTTTTGAAAGATTGTCTTCACTCTCTTTAAGAGTAGAAACATTCAAGTCTAAATTTTTACCTTTTCTTCCAAAATGTTTTCCTTTTGTTTTAAAATTGAGTTTTCTTTTTTAAGTTCGGAAATCTTTTTAAGAGAAGTCTTAAGACTGAAACATAACTCATCAATATATTTAGAGACTTTGACAGGGATTTTATAATCACTTACCTCAAATTCACTTTGTCATCGAGTCGATCCAGTCGATCCAGTCGGAGTCGGTGTGCCATCGACACGGGTTGGCATATTCCTCATCACTCTCTTCACACTCAGATCGCTCCGGGTCTCGGCTTTGAGAGCTTTTCGAGACTTCTCAATTTTTCCTCTTTTCTTTTTTGAAGAGGACAGTTAGGTCTCGATATGTCCCTTCTTTTTACATTCGGCGAGACTACATCTTTGTTTGGTTCCACATCATCAACGAGACTTGGTCTGCTGTCTCGAAAACTTTGTTTCCTTGGGATGAACCTTCGCCTTTTCTATTCAGTTTTCTGAATCTTCTTATCATGAGAGCGAGCTCCTCATCATCCATATCATCTTCAGAATCTGCATCATCAGAATCGTCATTTGATTTTAGTGCAATAGATTTCTTACCTCTTGGATCTTCGTCTTCATTAATTCGTTCCACTTCGTAAGATCGAAGAGTTCCAATCAGCTCGTCTACGATAATGGCATGATTCTTTGCGTCTCTCTTATTGAAGTCTTTATATGATTCCAATCTTTAGAGAGTCCACGCGAAGCTTGTTCACTTTCATGGGATCAGAAATTTTTTGACCTTGGTTCTCAAGACCATTGACAATATCTCGTAAAAACGACTAAACATGTCGGTTATAGATTCTCCTGGTTTCATTTTGAAAGCTTCATATTGACCAAGGAGAATGTTAATTCTGGTCTCCTTCACTGTTCTGTCCCTTCATAGGTGATGTGTAGTCTATCCCATACTTCTTTTGCTGTAACACAAGAAGATATTCTATTATATTCAGTTGGAGATAAAGCACAATATAAAGAGTAAATTGCTTTTGCATCGAGTGCTTGTCTCTTGTTTATCTCTTCTTGAGACATTCCATTTGGTTTCAATAGTGTCTTTCCCTCTTTCGAGATTGATGCAGCAGCAGGAGTAATTCCTCTTTCCACAACGTCCCATTCCAGAGGATCCTTTGATCGTAGGAAAGCTTTCATCTTGTTCTTCCAGATGTTGTAATCATTTCCATCGAAGTAGGGAGGTCTGGTATTGCTTTGCCCCTCCATCAGTCCTGGTGCTAGCATACTAGCCATGGATCTTTTACTCTGAAGTAAAACACTTCAAATAAAGTAAGAACACATGCTCTGATACCAATTGATATTGCTAGTATGAGTACCTAGAGGGGGGGTGAATAGGTATATAAAAAATTTCTCGAAGCTTGCACGATATTTAAACAGTTAAAGATTCAATCGCAAGAATTAAATATCAATCGAGAGACTGAGTAAGGGAAAGAGAGAATTGAACACTCGGTTTATAGTGGTTCGGCTTGATTCAAGCCTACGTCCACTCTTCCGCACTGACAGCCGATTGGCTGGATTCCACTATAATCAAAGAGCTGTTACAGTGTTGATCTTCCTTGAATTCTAGGTGTAGATGATCTACCACACTCTCTCAAGGTATCACCAAGTACAACCTCTCTCTGTTTACAATTTCGCTCGAACAGTCTCAAGTAACAATCAAGGATCTTCAGACTCTGGAATTTTTCTATCACTCACACACTTAAAATAACTAGAACGACTTCTTTTTATACTCCTTCATGCCATCATAGCCGTTGGCACTTACCAAAGGAATTCCTCCAATCTACCCGTTGGACGGAATCAATCAAGAAGATCATCCGAGCTATTTAAGGAATCTGATGATAGCCCATCAATCCTGTTCGCCCATACAATCAGGATCTCGGTTTCCATGAATAGAACATTCCAAGATTATTTCGTCGACCAACGGATCTTCAATCAATCTTAGATAAGAATTAAAGAATCCGAAATGATTATCCAACCAAAGAATCTATTCCAGAGAATAGGATCGAATCCTCAACCATAAACCTCGGCTTTGGATTTCCTTCGTCACTGGATTAGAAAGACTGTCAGTGAGAACAGACTTAAGTCTTGAGTCCCGAGTCTTAAGTCTTGGGTCTTGAGTCTTGAGTCTTGGGTCTTGAGTCTTGAGTCTCGAGAGAACAAAGTCTTCGGACTTTAAAGGCGACGGTCTCCGAACATCCGGACTTTTAGACCGAAAGAAACGTTTTGTCACTTCAAAATATTGGGAAAGATTTCTCCAACAGTATATGGAGAAGAGAACAAATGCTGTAAACCAGATTCTTCACAAAATTTAGCAAAATCGTGATTTTCAAATTCACCTCCATGGTCTGTTTTTATGCTTGAAATAACATACCCCTTTTCATTTTAAACCTTCTTAGCAAATTTTTCAAAGTAAGAAAAAGTTTCAGACTTACTTGCTAAGAAATATACCCATGTAAATTGTGAGTAGTCATCCACAATTACTAGGCAATATTTCTTACCTCCAATGCTATGCGTTCTTGTTGGTCCGAAGAGATCCATATGCAAGAGCTGCAGTACACGGTTAGTCGAAACTTGATTTATTGGCTTAAAGGAATTTCTTACCTATTTTCCCAATATACATGGAGTACATAGATCAGACTTTTGGAATGATAAATTAGGTAGACCACGAACAAGCTTCTTTGCTGATATTTTGGCTATCTGCTTCATGTTGATATGCCCAAGCTTTTTGTGCCATAAGTTCGCTTCGTCTTGAATTGAGATTAGACATTATGATTCATTTGGTTTCACGTCTAAGAGGTAGATATTTCCATGTCTTCGACCCATGAAGGACTGAGTAGAGTCTTTACTGGTTCCTGAACAAATACCCTCTTGAAAGTTGATTTTCAAACCGGCATCACAAAGCTAAGCGATCGAGCGTTATTGTAATTGAGCCCTTCAACTAAAGAAACATTGCTTATTGTGAGGTTCCCAATCATTACAGTTCCAAATCCCACTATTTTTCCTTTGTTGTTTCCTCCAAATGAGACTTTTCCACCATTCACTTGAACAAGCTTTATGAAACAATTTGAGTCTCCTGTCATGTGTCTCGAGCATCCACTATCCAGGTACCATTTCACATTTTTCTTGATAGTGACCTGCATTTAAAAAGAAACTCAAGCTTTTTTTGGTACCCATATTTTCTTGGGTCCTTTTGAGTTAGTCGATATACGGTTTTTGCCCGGACTTTATTGATGTGTCTCCAAGCCATAGGACATTCTTTCTCAAAATGATGCACTATTGCATTTTGAACATCTAAGAGCATTGCGACCAACTGGTTTTACAAAGGTTCTTTCAAAATGGTTTTTGTAAGCATTCCTTGTTGGTCTTTGTTTAATTCTTTCTTTTACCTTAGGAAAATCGATTAAAGGAGTGGTTTCAGCAGTCATTCCTAAACCACATTTATTGAGATAAGGTCTTTGAATAGAAAGTATTTTCTCCAATTTTTCAGATCCTAGAGAAAATCTTTTGGAAATATTTAAAATATCATTTTTCAAAAATGCATTTTCTTTCAAAAGATTATCTTCACTTTCTTTGAGAGAAGAAACATCCCGGTCTAAGCATTTCACTTTTTCTTTCAAAACATTCTCTTGTTGTTTTAAAGCCGAATTTTCCTTTTTGAGTTCAGAAATTCTTTTAAAAGAAGTCTTAAGACTAAAACATAATTCATCGATGTATTTTGAAACTTTAATAGGGATTTTGAAATTACTTACCTCGAATTTACTTTTAAGTCAATCAGTCTCGGAGTTTGATTCTAAGTCTGATTGTGCCATTAGACATATGTTGGCATAATCATCATCACTATCTTCACACTCCGTATCACTCCAGGTTTCAGCTTTGAGAACCTTTCGATACCTTTCAGTTTTTCCTTTCTTCTTCCTCAGAAGAGGACAGTTGGATCTGATGTGTCCCTTTTTCTTGCATTCAAAGCAGACTATATCTTTGTTTGATTCATTGTCTTCAGCAGACTTGGTCTGTTGCTTTTGAAAACTTTGTTTCCTTGAATTGAATCTTCTTCCTTTTTTATTCAGCTTTCTGAATCTTCTTATCATGAGAGCAAGTTCTTCATCATCCATGTCGTCTTGGTAATCTGTTACATCGTAATCATCATTAGATTTTAATGCAATTGATTTCTTACCTTTGGGATCTTCGTCTTCATTGATTCGTTCCACTTTATAAGACCGAAGGGTCCCAACCAGCTCATCCATTTACAGTGGCATGATTCTTTGAGTCTCTCTAATTGAGGTTTTAATGTGATTCCAATCCTTGGAGAGTCCACGCAGTAGTTTGTTTACTTTCATGGGATCAGAAATTGGTTGACCTTGATTTTCAAGATCATTCACGATTTCTGTAAAACGACTAAACATGTCAGTTATAGATTCTTCTGGTTTCATTCTGAAGGCTTCGTATTGACCGAGAAGAATATTGATTCTTGTTTCTTTCACTCGATCGGTTCCTTCATAGGTAATGTGTAATCTATCCCAGACTTCTTTGGCTGTATCACAAGAAGATATTATGTTATATTCAAGTAGGTGATAAAGCACAATATAAAGAGTAAATTGCTTTTGCATCAAGAGCTTGTCTCTTGATTATCTCTTCCCGACTCATTTCACCGGACTCTCAAAGTGTCCTTTCCTCTTTCTGAGACAGATGCAGCTTTAGGAATGATTCCTTTTTCTACAACGTCCCATTCCAGGGGATCCTTTGATCTTAAGAATGCCTTCATCTTGTTCTTCCATATGTTGTAGTCCTTTCCATCAAAGTAAGGCGGTCTGGTGTTGCTTTGCCCTTCTACCAGCCCTGGAGCCAACATACTAGCCATGAATCTTTTACTCTGAAGTAAAACACTTCAAACAAAGTGAGTACACAAGCTCTGATACTAATTGAGATAGCTAGTATAAGCACCTAGAGGGGGGTGAATAGGTGCACAAATACTTTATCGAGATACGGAAGCAATTCTATGCAACCGACAGAAAGGAGTTCACAAAATGATTTACGATCAAAGTAAAGAGAGTAAGGGAGAGAAGATTGAACACAGGTTTTATAGTGGTTCGGCTTAATCCAAGCCTACGTCCACTCTTCCACACTGACAGCCCACCGGCTGGATTTCACTATGAACAAAAGAGAAGTTACAGCTCAGCTTTTCCTTGATTCCACAATGTAGATGTTCTATCACACCACCTCAAGGTTTCTCACAAATATTGACTCTCTTTTGTATACAAGTATTCGCTCAAATGAATTGTCTAAACAACAAGGAGCTTCAGACTTTGAAATTCTTCTATCGCGCACACCTCAACAACTTAGAACGTCTTTTTTATATACTCTTTTATGCCATCACACCCGTTGACACTTACCAAAGGAATTCCTCCAATCTACCCGTTGGACGGAATCAATTAGGAAGATCATTCGGCTATTAAAAGAACGTGTCGATAGCCCATCAATCATGTTCGCCCATACAATCAGGATCTCGGTTTCCATAAGTAGAACCTTCCAAGAATATTTAGGCAATCATCGATTCCTTAATCTTCGAGTCAATCTCGATCAATCAAAGAATTCCGTTGTGTCTCTTCCAGCCACAAGATCTTCTCCAATTGATAAGGTTAAGCCCTTAACAAAACATCCAGTTCTGGGTAACCTTTCTTCAATGGATTAGAGACTGTCAATGAGGATAGACTTTGGGTCTTGAGTCTGGCTATCCGAAGGTCTTCAGACTTTAGATGGCAGAGTCTGGAAACCTTCAGACTAGACTGATGGAAACGTTTTATCAGCTTCAAAATACTTCGAGAGGATTTCTCCAACAACCTTTTCACAACCTTGATGAAAAGCTGGTAAAGCAAGATTTGCACCATATCTCTGTGAAGTTTCTCCAAATCTACCATGGACTTCTGAGGTTTACTGTAATAAGCGAGGAGCAAATTAACATGTTTGATAGAGTTGACCTGGCAGGGCTGGCGTTCCCCATGGCGCATGCCACCACGACGCCGTTTCTCATCGCCTGGAACGTGCCAAGGGCTAGAGAGTCCTCAGTGTAAGGGAGAGCCGGAGAGGCTTGCCAATGTCTAGGGAGATGCTCAGTACATCAACTCCATCGCCAATGGTGTCATCTATAGCTGCTAAAATGTCCTCCTTAGAGCAAGTGGCTTCCATTTGCTTGGTCGCGTCAGGGATCGCCCAACACACCTTGTTTATGGTCAGGTGGGCAAGCAGCGCCACCTATTGGCAGTGCCCCAAGCAAGCCTGCTGAAGGCTGAGACGTCCAGAACCTTCTGGCCTCTGACTGTGGAAGCCGTGTGGGTCCCGTGCCATTACATGTCGCGAGGCGACCGGTAGTCTAAGGTCATGTTGAGAGGAAAGGCATTTACCCTACATGTGCATGGTTGATCTAGTATTGAAGTCGAAGCACTCAATGACTAATGAATTCTCCCGCAGCAAGTCTCACTGTATGTCAAGTCACTAATGCCTCAAGTAATATATTAGAGGATACGGTGACAACGAAATAGGACGAAAGCCCACACTCAACTCCTCTGGATATTCTCAGGAAAAGATCCTAATAAACCTGAGTACGAGAGATAAAGCAATGAAAAGATTTGGCAAGGAACCTATCAAACAGGACATTTGAAGAGAGATTTTGGACAGCTCACACTTTCAGAAACAAATCTTTGTTTTCTAAATTGCGAACGGCGAAATATTATTTCAGTAGCGGTCGTGAAAGCAACAGATTCCTCAGCATGGATAGTCTGAGTAACCAGGTTTCTCAAGCCTACTCGTAAATTTTTATTAAGAAGCGACAGGACCAAACTCCGACTCTGCTTTGTGACCATCCGCGATGTTGGGAATAACGGATCCCTGAAAAACCGGATTCGACACTAAATCGAACCCCTAAATCAATGCGGAAGACGAAGCCCGAGAAAAACACGTATCACCGATCGTAAAGCACACCATGGATTCGAGCGTACCTTGTTAGCCACAGATTAGACACCGACGCCGATAGAGGAAGAGAAATTGTCCCTGTTCAATCCGATGAAGCCTTGAAGGAAACAAAAAAGCGCCGTATGCTTTACTGTTTTTCTTTGGAGAGAGAGAGCGCGCGAGAGAGGAGAAGACGTACGTTGAATTGCAAAACCTTATCTTCTCTCTCTCTCTCTCTCTCTCCCCTCTCTCTCTCTCTCTCCTCCCTTTTATACATTCCCCCATCCACGGGCCATATTCCCGTGGGCCGGGCTTTTTGGGCCCAACTTGGGCGGACGGGCCTTAAACCCTTTAATTAATAAAACCATCATCTCCCACTCGCACATGGTGAGCCGAACAGTATTCTCTTTACCTCTCTTCAACATTCATACCGGTGAATAATCCGTGCGACCAGCATACTTTGAGAGCCCGTTGCTATACATCTATTAGGAATATATAGCAGCTCATAATGGGCGTCACACTCCGAGTAGATTTAGTATGCAGTACCCTATATATTGTATTCACAATTATAATTATCACAAAGACAGTTACAATTGGTCGACCAGTGAATACAAAACCACAATGTGATTCTCCAAAATCGATCTTCCTCTTTCCTTCAAAACTTTCAATTTCAGTCCAGCTTGCTTTTCTAGAAATGCCCCATTAGATCGAATCATCTCATAACCATTGGCAACACCCTAAGATAGCAAACACTAAATAGAAATCTTGAGAATAAGTAAGAGTCATGAGGGGACTAAAAATTGAGGAACTCTTTTCCTCAAGAGTCTCACACGTCATAAAAGTTGAGATCAAACTTTTTGCCACTCTTATTGGTCGTCTCATGCATACGTAGTATGAAATACGTATTACGGTATTAACTCCTTTCCTATGGAGCGTATGTCTACACCTTTCAATACTGTACAGATGATAGTTCAGACATACCCAATGTCTAACTTGAGTTCACGTATCTACTCATTCATAAAATTCATTAGAATTCACATCTGGCATCATAGACACATAAAGTAAAATATGTGGGGTATTTTACTTTCGGACATCATAAGTATTATGTCCTCATCTTAACACTTAGTTAAGTCGACATACGTATTTTAAGCTTGAGCTCTCGATTATCACCTAGATAATAAGCTTAAAATCATTCTCATATCTATTTATCACACAGTAAACAGAGGCGATTACCCGTGTGAGTGGGCTAACCTTTTATCTGTCCGACATACTTCTCAACTTAAAATAATGCACTGAGCATTAAGATGCATAAAGATCATACAAAGATTCATAGGCATTAATGATGAAAACACAAATTCATCAAATGTGAACACTTAGGGAAATTACAATATTTAGTACATCAGTCTCTATGTAATCCTAAAGATTTCATATAGCCACAAAACACATCTCTAGGTATTGGCTTTATCATAGGATCTGCTACCATTCTATGCGTAGTATGTACTCTAAGTTCACATCTTTTCGTGCAACCATATCCATAACAAAATTATACTTGGTATCTATAGGTTTGGTCTTGCCATGATATTTTGGATCTTTGGTATACGCTTTTGCTACTTGGCTACCACAGTTAACCAATAATAAATCTGCAGCACTTCCAATAACACCTAAATGATCCAAAAAATCTCTTAAGCCAAACACCTTCTTATACAGCTACTGATAATGCCACGAACTCAACTTCTATCGTGGACAAGGCTATACACTTTTGTTTCTTACTGCTCCAACATATGGTGCCATTATTCGGTAAGAAAACAAACCTAGAGGTAGATTTCCTTTCATTTAAATCTCCTCTCCAATCAGCATCAGAATAGCCTTTGAGTTGCAGATCCTTTCCTTAATAACTCAGCGTATAATCAGCAGTCCCCTTTAGATACCTCAGTATTCTCTTAACGGCTTTCCCTTGTGCTGGACCTGGATTGGATTAGTATCTACTCACCATTCCAACTGCAAAACATATGCCAGGTCTTGTACACATCATAGAGTACATCAAGCTCCCAACAGTACTAGCATAAGGAACATGTTTCATTTGTTCCTTCTCTTGTGGAGTCCTTGGACACAGTCTACGGCTCAATCCTTCACCTTTTTCAATAGAAGTGTCTATAGGTTTATAATCTAGAAATCTTAACTCCAAGAATATATGCAGCCTTACCCATATCCATCATCTCAAAGTTGGAAGACAACCAACTCTTGACAGTATTAACAAACTCCATATTGCTTCCGACAATTAGTATATCATCAACATATAATGATACGATCACAAATTGATCATTGGATCTTTTGATATATAAACAATGATCCTCGTCTATCATTGTAAAGTCATATGCCATTATGGCATTATGAAAACGTATATACCATTGTCTTGACGACTGCTTAAGGCAATATATCGACCCCCAAAGTCGACATACCTTTTCTTCTTGGCCTTTCACTATGAAACCAACAGATTGTTCCATATATATTTCTTCTTCTAATTTTCCATTGAGGAAAGCAGTCTTTACATCCATCTGATGTAACTCAAGATCCATACTAGTCACTATTGCCAGAATAATGCGAATCAAGGTAAATCTCACTACAGGAGAAAATGTATCTTCATCATCAATTCCTTCCTATTGATTATACCCCTTCGCCACAAGGCGGGCCTTATGCCTTTCTATCGAGCCATCAGTCTTTCGCTTTATTTTGATAACCCACTTGTTCCCAATAGCTCTGCGTCCTTTTGGAAGATCAACAAGTTCCCAGACTTGGTTTGATTTCATTGACTCCATTTCCTTTTCCATTGCATTAATCCATTTTTCCTTACTAGGGCAATTCAGAGCCTCATTAATATTTCTTGGCTCATCCTCATCTTGTGGAGCAACCATAAAAGTTTCCCCTTCAATGTCAAAACGTCGATGGGGAATACTTTGGCGACTTGTTCACCGTATGGGAGATTGTACACTTTGCACATCATTCTCCATCATGCTTCCACTTGGATTAGATAATGATGACGTCATCTCATCATGTGGTTGTAATTGATCACTTCTCATATTACTCCTACTTGGACGAACTCCACTAATATCATTATCTTGATCCAAGGTCTCAAATAGGGAACAATCTTCCCCTATTTCACCCTTCTTAGGAAATTCATCCTCTAGGAATGTGACATCTCGTGATTCAAACTCAGTTATACTCCCACTTTCCTGCTCACCTATGAACACATATCCTTTCGAGTGTTCTGAGTACCTTATGAAAATACTCTTCTTTCCTCTAGGACCCAATTTCCCAAACTTGTGAGAGGACTCATGTGTATAGGCAGCACAACCCCATGGCTTAAGAAAACTTAAGTCCGGTTTTCTACCTGTCCATAACTCATATGGAGTGGAAGTAACTGATTTGGAAGGCACCCGATTAAGTATATAGGCAGCAGTTAACAATACATCACTCCAAAAGGTGATGAGTAAGTTAGCATGCGCCATCATGGACCTAACCATTTCAAGTAGGGTTCTGTTTCTTCTCTCCGCAACACCCTTTTGTTGAGGAGTATATGGAATAGACAACTGTCTTTCTATTCCTTTTTCATTACATAATTTTCTGAACTCATCGATAAATATTCTCTACCTCGATCGGATCTCAATGCTTTTATTTTCTTGTCTAATTGATTCTCTACCAGGTTCATAAACCTTTTAAAACAACTTATTGCTTCAAATTTATGAGAAATCAAATAGACATATCCGAATCGAGTATAATCATCAATAAAAGTGATGAAATAAACAGCCCCATGCCTTCCTCTCACATTCATTGGACCACAGACATTAGAATGGATTAAATGCAGAGGAAATTCAGCTCTTTTACCTTTTCCAAATGGTTTCCGTGTCGTTTTCCCTTCTAGGCAATGCTTACATATGGGCAAATTGACTTTTTCAATGTTGCCCAACAAGCCCTCTTTGGCTAGTCTATTCATACGTTGTTGGCCAATGTGACCAAGTCTAGCATGCCACACATTCACATCATTATCATATGAATTAGGAGACGTGATAAGGGAATAACAAATATTTGCATTAACATACTCAATATCTAATACAATGAAACCATCCAAAAAATAACCACAACCATAGTAGTTTGTATCCAAATACAAATCTACACCTCTATCATGGAAGTTCATATTAAAACCTAGTCTAACCAACACTAAAACATACACTAAATTCCGACGAATCTCCGAAGCATACAATACATCATGAAGGAACAAAGTGCGTCCACCACGCATATTCAGTTGGCATGTGCCAATTCCTTTCACTTCAGCTCTGGAGTTGTTTCCCACATAGACTCACTTAGTTCTAGTTGGTACTCGTCGGAATTCCACGAAGGATCCTCTATCCTTCGCTACATGGTCTGTCGCTCCTAAATCTACAGTCCACAAAGGATTAGACTCAGTCAAGAATACAGAACTCGACACAAAAGTAAAGTTCTGAAAAGTACAAGGGGTGTTTACCTTCTTTGGCTCACGACAATTGCGAGCATAGTGACCCTTCTTGTCACAATTGTAACACCTCACCCTTGACATTTTCTTCACTTGAGGACGTTTTCCTCTCTTGTGTTGGTTAACTTTTGATTTCTTGCAACAAGGACTTGATCCTTTGCAATCCCACATATTGAACGAATCAATACGCTTGCGCTTAGAGCTCAAAGCCCTTTCTGAGCTAGAACCAGCATTGTAAATGTCTACTTTCGACTCAAATGTCGTTAGGCGGTCCTCTACTAGCTCAAGGTGGCGCACGGCATCCTCAAGATCTTCCATAATATGGTCAAGAGCTTCTAGTGCTTCTTGCTTTTCCAGCACATATTGGACTTTCATGTGCCAAATTTCATAGTTGTCACCATTGAGCTTTTCACCTTTGTTCAGCTCGGCAACTATGCTCTTTGTGGCTGAAGCCATTGATCTGAACACATCATACATATGCACGAATTATTAATGCCTATCATTTATGCATCCCTTTTTACATAGACCCATCATATTAATGAATAATTTCAAGTAAGGCTTCAAAATCAAAAGGTCACTACGTTTCCAATCATCTTCCAAAATCCTAACTTAAAACTATCATTAATATGATTGTCATATGCAAAATCAATTCTATGAAGCTACAAAAACTTCTAAAACTACCCACAGACTAATTACCTACAAAGAACCAGCAATAACAGAAAGCAACGGATAATTGACATACAATTAAAAAACAATAATGCTTTCAATTAATACAACTATACATTACACTAAGCAATATAAACAAAGAAAAATATCAACATAGAAAGAGATATTCAATCATAAAAAAAAAAAAAAAATCTCATAACTAATCTAAGAAATAAATAGGGAATGTCCCTTCTAATCTATCATCGAATATCTCGAGAAATTTGAAGGCACATTTGCCAACCATGGATAACCTTTTGGAGCGCTTTCATGTCGCCTCCAAGGCGCATTCACTCTGCACCATGTAGCGCTCAATCTAAGGGTTGAAGTTTTGGTTAACTCAATCCTATAGTACTCTCTTACAAAAGCTTCCACTAGCCTTCTATAACCCGGGACCACGTTGACCTCCCATAGCCGATCTAACACTGCTTGCCATTCAACTGGAAGAGTGTTCATCAAAGCCGGCACCTTCTCAAAATCCGGCATAAGATAACCATTGTAGATGATTTCATGTATCATCTGATTGACCCTGACCACGTGTGATACTAAATCATCGTCATGCCACCGATAATCAGCTAACTCTGTCATCAGCCTTTTAAGTCTTGCAATTCCCTCGTCCGTTCTCGGGATTGCAGGTATCCTTGCATAACGCATCATAGTTCCTGCAACAAATGCAGAACTAAAAATTGATTACTTATAATCCATAATGTACAAAAGGGAAAATAAATAATTTTCCATAATTCAAGCAACAAAGGCAGAATAAAAAAAATGGATTACTTATAACCCACATAGGCATGACTGAAAAAAGAAACAAATTCCTTTTTTTTATTCTTTTTTTTCGGGTCAATGGTCAATGGTCAAAGTCAACGGTCAACGGTCGTCGGTCAACGGTCCACGGGTCGTCGGACGTCGGATCGGTCGAACCAGACAGACCAGTCGGACCGGTCAAAACGGTCGAGCCGGATGGCCGGCTCGGGCGAACCGACGGCACGTGCCGCGCGCGTGCGCGAGCTGACGTCACGCAGACGTCAGCCGGCACGTGCCAAGCACATATTGGGTCTCCGCGGTTCGGGTCGGGTCGGATCGCCGGTCGGGTCGCTGACCGGTGACCGCTCGGCGAAACGTAGTCGGCGATGACGTCATCGGTGACGTCATCCGAACGGTTACCGACCATTGGATGACGTCACAGTGACGTCAGCACGCGTAGGTCTGCGGACCGGCGCATGCCAGTTCGCCCACCGGCGGCGTGCACGCGCCGGTTCGCCGACCGGCGCGTGTGCCACACGCGCTGGGCGATCCAGCGCTTCCGGGCGCGTCGCGCCCACGCGCAGCGCCTTCCGACCGCGCGTGTGGGCACGTGCGGCGTCTCCCGGCGGCACTCGACGTATCGCCAAACTCGTCTCGACGTCGCCTTTCTTCCTATGCCATCACAATTTGATTTCGACTTACGAAAACTCGGAAAAATGGCCGAACAGCGCTCGGGTGTCGAGATTTTTTGCCCCGATCCATACAGCCGAATTGCTTTTGCGAAAAATCAATCAAAAAACATAAAATTGATCGGGAAAACGTGAACTAGGGCTCTGATACCAATGTTGGGAATAATGGATCCCCGAAAAACCGGATTCGACACTAAATCGAACCCCTAAATCAATGCGGAAGACGAAGCCCGGGAAAAACACGTATCACCGATTGTAAAGCACACCACGGATTCGAGCGTACCTTGTTAGCCACAGATTAGACACTGACGCCGATAGAGGAAGAGAAATTGTCCCTGTTCATTCCGATGAAGCCTTGAAGGAAAGAAAAATGCGCCGTATGCTTTACTGTTTTTCTTTGGAGAGAGAGAGCGTGCGGGAGAGGAGAAGACGTACGTTGAATTGCAAAACCTTATCTTCTCTCTCTCTCTCCTCCCTTTTATACATTCCCCCATCCACGGGCCATATTCCCGTGGGCCGGGCTTTTTGGGCCCAACTTGGGCGGACAGACCTTAAGCCCTTTAATTAATAAAACCATCACGTGGGAATAGAAAGGAGAAGATGCTTCGGACAAGATCTAGATGGCTTGCACTTGTACTTCACTGAAACCAAGTGCATGGAAAATGACATGTTCATAATGTAATTTAGGAGTAAATACCTCTGATGGCACACAGCTAGCTTCTCCTAGGAACTCATGAATAACGTTTTACTGCACAATCTTATTTATATAGATTATGTTAAAATTGTGGAGATTTGACTAGTATAGAGATATGCAGTACGTTGAGTGCAAACATGTCATGGTAATGAATATGGTGCTTTAAGTTTGTGAGCTATTTGATGTATTTTATGAACTCATTTGAAACAATTGAAGAGTCAGATTACTAAGAACTCTTAAGATTGTGGACCCCAAATGATATTTTCCTAGCTAGGAGAGGATATTACTTCCTAATTCAATTAAAAAACAATCGAATAGTCCATATTGGCGCTTATGGAAAGAGCTATGAGGATGAAGCACCAAGAAGCTTTTAATACAACTAAACTCCAACAAAAGCAGAAGAGCAGAGTTTGAACATTATCGGATAATAGTAACTAGCAAGTGAGCCTTTCTTCTTCATACTAACCTTCCGAAGAACATATGAAATTACAGTATGCTCAGTAGCTGAGTGATCCTTAGATCATCTGCTTTTGCAGGGGATGCATCTAAAATAGGTGATTCGTGAAGCAATTATATCACCTTCAATCAACTAGCTCACTCTCACTATTTCTTTGGGAAAGATTGGATGCTACTTGTGAGCATAGGATTTTGGACATATCTCTATTTTACCTGATATATTGCCCAACCTCCAGGGGAGAGGATCAAAGTAAAATGCGGATACAATTACGATTCATGAATCTCGAAAAGCTAGGATGGGTGATTCATAAAGGAATTCTACAGAAAACTGGATCCAAGGCCTTTTTCTCTCTCTTTGATGGTCTGAAGAAATTCTAGCTTGAACTCATTGCAATTTAGAGAGACTCTCATATCGGCATGGTCAATACTACT
Source organism: Eucalyptus caleyi (assembly GCA_014182885.2). Taxonomy (NCBI): domain Eukaryota; kingdom Viridiplantae; phylum Streptophyta; class Magnoliopsida; order Myrtales; family Myrtaceae; genus Eucalyptus; species Eucalyptus caleyi. The sequence goes on from CM024467.2 coordinate 48,305,624, forward strand.
GTTATGATAAACCCATGGGGATATTAGAATGGCATCAAACCTTTAAAAAATGTTTTTCTCAGTCCTCACCGAATAAATTGGCAAGAATTTACATTTAAAAAGCATCAGATCAGAGAAGTTCAGAAACAGAACAAAAAGAATGACTAAACAACACCTTATATTCAGTGTTGAAATTATCTACAAGAATAAAATAACTAAATCATGTTATATCAAGTCAATCGATTATTTATCATCACGACACGAAGGCAGGCAAGGTAATATCTATGTAGCTATATTTTATGAACTCTAGTAAAACAACTGAACAGTAGATAACTAAACTAACTTAAGTTATGATAATTCGTGTGGGATATTGCCAATCCATGTTACCAGATAATCAATAACTGTGGACCTAACCTTGTAACAATTATCTGCTAAAACAAGATGAACCAAACTAACCATCCTCGCATGGACATCCATAACGTTTCAAGAGCAGGAGTCAATATCGACACCATGTAAAATTGGAGAAACATATATGAAGCTATGATATCCACCATAATGCTCATCTAAGATCAAGGTAAATTTTTGGACAAAGCCAAAACAAAATTTGAATCCCCCTAGTGCCAAACAAACAGTCACTATTTTCTACATATATCCACCAAAAGAACCAACATTACATCTCGCATATTCTCAAAACAATGTCAAAGATGTCGGTATCTTCCCATTAGGACTAGTGCACATTAACAAGATCATGCTGACGGAGGGAAAATCAGTTAAGATGAATTGTAATATCATTGCCACTGTCAATCAGAGATTGAACTACTGCCCTGGTTTTACCTTCAAACTTGTCCCTCTCTTGGAGTATAGGAAGCTTGCACACATTAGCTTCCCTCGCCTGGTCTACCAAACCCGGCCTATGGCCAAACATGCTGGTATGTCCGATTGAGACTGAGCACAGCTCTGATATCCTTAGAATTGCTGCAATAGCGACCTGCTTGCACGTGACCTTGTGAGTGAGTGAAGTCGAGATGAGGCGCTTGGAGATGAAAACATTTAGCGTGAATGGCTCCATGTAGACTATGGTCCGCTGCTTGAAGGACACATGCTTATTTGGATTCTTGGACTTCTTCCCCTCTTGGTTAGTGTATGGCTACCGTTGTCGTCATCCAAATGGTCCAACTCCAAAGAATAACTTGGTGTTAAACAATGCTGCACAAAAGCCAACATTCATACAAAATCTCTACACAATTCGATAAAGGATAGAGAGCCCCCTCATTCCAACCATTATGCTACACCAGTAACATTATCAAGGAAATAACATAGAGAGGACATTCCAAACTAGAAAAATAATGAAATATTCAATGAAGCACCTGCCCATTGTGAATACCACATGTTGGCACAAAGAAACCATCTTAAGAGGCATCAACACCATGATTAGAACACTATCAGTGAACACATTGCAAAAAGCTCCATTCAACATCTTCTACAGGAGACACTTTCTAGCAAATGAAAGCAGCCACTTAGATTGTAGTGAGCATGACACCTGAAAGAAACAAACATTGTTTGTAAGACATATCTAACTACTGACAATCCTTAAGATAAACCAAAGATGTGGGCAAGAATACAGCCCCATATAACAAAACCTCACAATCTTCGAAGCTGCACTAACAGAGGCTATGCTGAACAATTCATCAAACACCTAGAATGCAAGGGTGAGTAAGTGCTCAAAAGCCCCTAATTATCGAATCGTGTGACAATTCCTTTAAAACCTAGTCGAACATTCTTTTAAGAAAGACTGACCTACTATGAGCCAATATAGAATTTGAAGAACGCAAATTTCTTCCTTTTGACACCAGATTCAGACAGACATAATTAGGTACATAGATTTACCTGTCTTGCTAAATTTGGAGTGGATCGTTTCAAGCCGAAAGGTTTGGATGGTGGTATTAAGGTCGCCCTCCCAATGCCATTCATCACCCACTATGGAGAGGAGTACTTTATCTAGTTTCGGTGTCCTCAAGGCACCCTTGCAGAATATATTCATCTTGGGGCACTTCATGATGACGATATGCACCAACGATGGGAATTTGAAGGTGCAATTAGTGGGGGAGAAGCTCTCAAGGCTTGGTAAATCGTCAAGTGTCAATTGTTGCAGCTTGGGGAAAGAGATCTCCTCTGCTCCATTTCCATCATCTGTCACCACATCTTCCATCACACCACAGTTTCTTAGGAATAGCCCAGTAAGATGGACCAGACTTGTCACTGCTGAGCAAGTACCCATATGAACTAAACCAGCGCAATCCTTTACTGTTAATCTCATCAATCTCTGGAATGAAGTTGGGGATGGAAGTACGATTGATAAACTCGGGCACTCGTTAACCCACAGAACTTCAATTTGTTTGAGAATTTCAACCATTAAGGAGCCATCTTTCCAAACTCGCTTTAGGTTACGCAGGTTATACAGGTCAAGTCGCCTAAGATTTCTTAGTTCTTGGAGAGGTTTTTCCACATGAATTAGTTCTCCATAGGGAGTCGCTCCCCCATGTCCAGACGAATCTTCTGGAAATATCTCCTCGAAGGAACTACATATCACTACAAGCTCTTCTAGATTGGGGAATTCGTGGAGAAGGAAGTTGGAAGGAAAAGCGACATTTTCATCATGGTAGCATGCCAAAGTCAGCTCTTTGAGATTGTGGAAGACATAATGTTGTGGCATCATCGCAACATCCTCCCTTGCCAATGTCAATCCCTCCAAGTGTGGAATGACCTGTGGGAGGGAATCCGTTTAATTAGGCCACCAAAAGTTCAATGACTAAGATGTCCTTATGTTTAGGAAGAATGAGAAACACAACTTTTCGGAAGCAGATGAGCGAGCATCGATCACCATTATATGAGGGATGATTGTCGTTTGCGGTGTGGCCATTTTTATTTTTATTTTTTCTGGGTTGATGTGGTGTGCCCAATTCAATCACAATATATTTCGTGAATTTTGATAAAGAAAGTTATTATTTAATGATTCTTCAGCTATTTCAATTGTCAACTAATCAAATTCAAAAGGAAAATAACATTTGCTTGTTTTAATAAATCATGTTATTTTTATAGCCAGTATATGTGTTTCAATAGTAAGATGTTGTATTAATGTTGCGCATTGTTTTCGAAGCTACATTTCTCTTTTCTATTTACTATAGATCATAAGTACCATATGACTTCAACTTTATGTAACTTTGAGAAGAATGCATTCGTACTCGACAAATGATTGGCAAAAATAAATAAATAAATAAAAGAAAATAGAAGAAAAGAAAAGAAAAAAAAATTGAAATGATGGGACATGGGTGAAAAAGCAATAAAACAAGATAGAGATGATAGTTCAAAATTTCAATGGAAAAAAGAGTAAACAATGAAGACAAGTTGTTCATTTTTACAAAAGCAAAGTAAAACATCAGATGAGCAAAGAAACAAACCAAAAGTACATAACCCCAAATAAACGAATGTTTTTAGCATTTTGAGCGGTTAAAAAGGAACCTAATTTCATGTTGGTATATCACTGATATACCACTCAAGTTAAGTTTGGTAATTTTGATTGAACGTTTGTAACTTGAAAAGCATTGTTCAGCCATAGGAATGAATTTGTAGAATTTTAATGTAGTTGGTGATCTTGAAAGTATAAAGATATATTAGTACTTTTCTATATCTAATAAAAAGTTGGTCAATGAATAAAATCCGTTGGTATCTTAATTTGATGATTGTTGGTACATCAATTAGATTTTCGTTTGTAATTTCAAAATAAAGTTTGTAATTTGAGAGGTGTTGGCTTGTCATGAGAATAAATATTGGTTGATTATTAAAGTAGTTTGTAATTTTGAAATGTTTGTACTTTCCAACCTAACAACATAATAATAAGGTGGCAAGTAACTAAAATTAGTTTGTATTTTATAGAAAATGAATGTTTTGAAAAACATTTTCCTAAAAATAATTGCTTATATTGTTGATAATAATTAATCAATGAAAATTCTTTTCATTGTCGATGTAAATTTATATCTAAATATTTTTGTAGATTATGAAAATATTTTTTCATTCATTTATTTTTATAAACAATATAAAGCGATCATTTTTCAAAAAATATTTTGCATAAATTCCATTTTTTGTGAAACGAATAAAGTCTTAATGTGACTAATATTGGTGCACCAATCAAATTTAATTTGGCAACTTCAAATAAAATTAGTAATTTCAAATGTGTTCGTGAGCCATAGGTATAAAAGTTGGTAAATTATTAAAGTAGTTGGTGATTTGAAAGTAGAAAAAAAAGTTTGTCCTTTTTTAAGCCTATTGATAAATTACTAACATGTGACCAAATAAGCAAGTTATCCGTGGTGCTTGACAATTACCAACAATGTTCAAGATGTTTGAGGATGGAAATTTGTTTTGTAGCTAAGCTAACAATATTCCAAATGAACATAATACCATTTAAAAAAAAATATTGGTGGACAAGGTTGGTCAAATAAAATTAAATAGGTAAATCTCAATCATAAGATATGAGCGGCTCATTAGAAGCATGGATCTATGCAAGTTAATTTAATAAAAAGTGTTGTTCTTCGAAGTAAAAGCTAGGATCAATATATTTATATAACAAAAAATATGAGCTGGAAATAATTAACTGCAAATAATTTTTAAATTTCTAAGCAATTCACAGGTGTGGTTAGGCAAGTATCAAGCATGAAATGTTTGACAATGTCAATTTCCCAGAGAAAATAACAATGCATCAAGAGCTATGCACAAAAACCACCAATGAAGACAATAGCAAGGAGCTAGAATCATCAATAAGGGCAATACCTTTTCAAAAGAAAAGAGTGCAGATTGTTTCTCGCCGGTAGTTGTACCTTGGCAACTTTGAAATTCACAAGCAAATGAGAATGACCTCATCTTGTTGCAATGGCTCACTCGCAATTGTTTCAAAAGTGGCCATGCTGAAGTATGACTATTATGGTAGAAGCTCCTCAGTTTCAATGACAACTCAAGTAATCTTAGGTTTGTTAATTGTGGAAAGAAGAGATTACTTGCACTCATCCCTACTCCATCTTTCTCCGTGATAATTTCCTCCACCCCACAATCCCTCACTAAAAGTTCTTTTAATTGTGTCATATTTTTTGCCACCGAGGTTGGAAATAAACTATTGAGACTCTCACACTTGACAACCTTCATGCATTGTAAGCGTCCAAAAGTAAGACCTCCTTGAGGAAGTCCATTCCACAAATGTTTCATTTTCGGGAGCTGTGTCAAAACTACTTCTCTCAATTGGAAAGAATTTGTAGAACAAGCTTCGCTAAATTCAAACTCTTGGACTTGAAATGCTACTTCTAAGGATCCACAATCGGTCACAGTTATCTTTTCTAGGTTTTGAAATCTTGTGAGCATATTATAAGATGAAAATACAGACAAAAGTTTCTCACAATATTGCACTACTAGTGTCTTGAGTTTGCCAAAGACATTTGAATCAAGATCATCAAGCCATATCTTCTCCATGTTATCCATGTGCAAGATCTTCATCGACTCCAAATTAGGAAACTCAACCTGTTATTTTTAATTTAATTAATTAGAGCCAATTCTTTATTCCTTCAAAAAGAGAATACTTTGATTTCAAGAAAAAGAAAATCACAGGATGGATATTATCAAAAAATAGAAAGAAAAGAAGACTAGATATACGTTATTTCTTTTTAGCAAATGCCACCCCCTAAAATTCATTCACTTGTCATATAATTTTAAAGTAGAAAATTTTTCTAATATATATTAAGCATTATGTTTAAGCAGTAGTATGTTTAAGCCTTCTTAGTTAGACAACCATATTCATTTCGTGCATAATTTATCTCCCATGAACCTCAAATTTAGCCTATCTTAGATTTAGCTCATTACAACATTGAAAAACATAATTCTTACCCAAAAAAAAAAAAATTGAAAAACACAATAGCCAATATACTGTCCCATTTCTTTGAAGTGCAAATGACAAAATAGAAACCAATTCGCACAAACCAATGCTTCATGGATCTTGCACTTCAAAAGTTCTCCGACAAAGTATAGACTCAAAGAAAACACAACAAATACTGAAGAAAAGAATCTAACAATTAAATCAAAAGATGGTGAATGCAGGTATGTACTATTTAATTAATGTTGTACGAGAGTCTCCGATCACTAGCTGATTTGTTTCTTTCCTAGTTTGTTATTCGAAATTATCAAGACTTAGGTATTAATCTTAATTTATTCCAATTAGTAGTTCATCTCTTATTTAAGTTGCCTATAAATATAAACCAATTAAATATTTTTCTTTAGTATTAATGATGAATTGATTTAATAACTAAGTTTGCCTATTTAATGTATCTTTTCTCCCCTCCGAATTGGCCTTTCTATCTCTTCCATATCTCCTTAGTTTCTCGATCTTTTCTTATCATCTGATTGTCCTCCACTTCCAACGATCTAAACCTAACTTTCTACATACTTTTGTTCAACATTAGTTGGTATTCGATCTCAATTTGCTCTTCATCAATTGGTCATTAAGCTAGATCTTTTCAACATTAATTGGTATCAAAACTTCGCTTTAACTACGTATTATCGTTGTGCAACTATTCTAGACCAAGGGCCAACTGCTATAGTACTTATTTTAGATGCTACACTTGCATTTCTAATCTAATATGCTAATGAAGATATATGGCATTCATGCCTGTTGAAACTTCAGCCCCTAGGCTTTCTAATTTGTAGCGACTCTATATTTGGTAAATTTTCTCTTTGAATAATGTTACAATATTTATGAACTCTGATATTTTAAATTTGAAAAGCGTAGGGCTTATCATGATTATCATGTCGATTGGTATGACAATTATTACTATTATGATTATCATGCTACTCTAACAATGTTGATTGTCAAGAGTAATCCGACTATTGCTGTGATTGTGGTTACCAAAAATTCTTAATAATCTTCAAGAGTTTGAACAAATTTTAGTAGTCTAAGAGAATATTTCAACAATTTTAGCAAGAATTGAATAGATTGAATGAAAAACTGTAAAAAAAAAAAAAGACAAGAAAACAATCCAAAATTAGTTCGCTATTGAGCAAAATAGCATGGATAAGTGCTCTCAATGTCTTCAAGTGTTAAATAAGGACTATGCTTGTGGGAATAGTGAAGTGAGTGGAGTAAAATTCTACTAACTAATCTAGATGAATTTACATAAACACCTTCTGAAATTTAGTAAAATCTGGAACATAATTTCCCTTGTTTATCATTCTAAAACAGAATTGGCCTCAAATACATGATGCTAAAATTTGTACTAAAATATGTTTAGTTTTATTTAGCCTTATTTTACTTGTTTTTCTTTTGGTAAGTAACATCCAAATCGGCCCTAATTTTCTTTGTTTTGGAGAATGATATTTGACATTTGGTTCTTCAACCATCTTGTTGTTTATTTGTCTTATTTATGAGATTAGTCAAGTCCCTTCAGATTTTAGACCTTGCAATTGGTTTATTAAGTTTTAAATATTTTTCAAAAACCTAGTGATCAAGCTTCTTTTAGTACACATTGAATTATAACATTATATTGCCTATAGCAAAGAAAACATTGGCTCGTGTGGAGCCACTCAAAGTCCTGCAGCTCCTTTGGTTAGCATTTGATTGTATGAAAAATTTATGACTTAATTCAAACCAAGAAAAAAGGTTTGGGACTCAAGTTTTTTTAGCACGATTATTGATAAAGGTTTAAGAGTTCATTTATTACAACTAACAAATGGGACTTGATTTGATAAAGGTGAGTTCTTCACCAACTTTTTTTTTTTTTTTGATTTGATTGCATTTCATAAAAACATTTTAGGACCTATGGAACGATTTTCCCATCACAATATTTACAATTGACTTTAGAAATAGTGACAAAATGATCCTAAAACTTATTCCGATTTGGCATGTTTAAGAATTAAAAAAATTTTTTTCCCTTTATTAGTAAAACTTGTTTCGATTTAGCATTTGAATTTTCCTTTTTTTTTTTAATTGTAAAATATATATGGCATTTTGTGGTGATTTGCCACTTTATTTGATTGCGAAAAAGTTTAGAAAGTACATATAAGAAAACATGGTGGGAGAGAGAAAGAAGGGGCACACAGGGGTGGGGTCTCTAGGCTTTTTTAGGCTTTTGCATTGGCGATGGCTACAGCCATTCCCCAGGTCATAGCTAGGGTGCTCGCCACCCTCGCCAGGCCACCAGCTATTGCCAAACTTAGCTCTTCGCCTCCACATGAGGGAGCGCACTTGCCTTTGCCCAAATTAACAAAGGCGGTAACAAGCCTTTGCTTGCTCACGATGAGGGTTGTTGGCCCTTGTCGACAAGAAGGGAAGCAATAGCGGCGTTCCTTATGCAACCCTTCCCCCTTTGACTGGCGATCTCCCATAGGACTTTTTTTTTTTTTTTTTCCAGTTTCATATTGTTGCTGATTTTTTTTTCCCTAATTTTTTTACTCTTTTTTGTTTTTCAATTTTTCGATGTGGCAATGGTGAAATAGCTCCCTTTGTGCTTGAGGAAGCTCTATCACCATGTTAAAGCCCATGCGGGATTGAAAATATGATAAAAATGCATAATTTCTCTACAAAAAAAAAAGAGACGGAGTTAACAAGTCTTAAAATACATCAATCATGCAAAATTTAGAACTAAAGTGCCGAACCAACACAAGTTTTAGAACTCGTAGTGTCATCAATCCTTGATCTTACAATGAACACTATTTAAATTTAAGTAGACATCTTTGGCATTGTCTAGACTCTAGATTAATTAAAAGTTGTTGATTGAAGATTAGCCTCTCCCTATTATTTGTGCTTCAGCTACAATTTAGTCTAAGACTTGAAAAGGAAAGAAAAAACGTATTAAGTTTTTTAAAATTTATGAAAATGTTTTGATATACATTTCAATATTTTTATATTAAAGAAGTAGATTTGAGATGTTTCTTATTTGAGGTCATAGATTTGTAAATGAAATGATAAGTTATCGTAAGTGATTGCTCATACCCTTAGCTCAAACCATTAGGAAAACAAACTAGATATGTCATTAGAGAGGAATGAGTGCAAACCTTTTCAATGAGTAAAAATGGTTGATGTGTTGGACTACTGCCCTCCAATTTTCTACAACTCACATCTCCTAGAATCACCTTCACAGCTTTACAATCTTCAATAGTAAACTCTTTCAAGGAGGGCCACTCTGAAATATGCTTATCTTGGTAGAAACTTCTGAGTTTTGGCATATTGTGAAGATACAGAGTGACAAGTTGAGGAATTACAATTTTGTTGGTTGCTTCTTTAGGTTTCTCTTCTTGTTTGGCAAAAATGTACTCCATCTTTCCACAACCACCAAGACCCAAATATTGGAGTTGTCCTAGACTTTTTGCCATAAACATTGTAAAAAGGTTTCTCAGACATGGGCAATCCTCAACTATCAAGGACTCCATATAGTGAAGCAGCCTCTCTGACATGAATGAAGGAATCACATTCACTAGGTTGTGACACTGCTTCACCTTGAGGCCCTTTAGACAGCAAAAGGACTCCATAGGGATTTTATTGTCCCATAGTTCTTTTGTTGAACTCCCTCGATGTGTAGCTCTTCTAACTTTGGAAATGCAAGCTACAAATGTAAAAAGATAAACCGAAAATACCCAAAATAACTTAGGGCCAAAGCACAAAAAAACAAAGAAATATAACAAATCAGATAAATCAAGATATGATACCTTCTCATCAAATAGAGGATATAAACCATCACTAATGCAATTCTCTAAACTAAAACAACTCAAACTCTTAAGATCACCAAGCTTGAGTTTGGTTAAATGATGGAACTCGAATGTCTCTGTGGTTTTCCCTTTTCCTTCTTCCATCACGATTATGCCCCGTAGATTATTGCAACAGGAAATATCAAGCACTACAAGTTCATGAAGAGTTTTGACCATGGTACTTGAGAAGAGATATGACAAACTATGACAACGTCTCACGTTCACTTCCATTAGACTAGGAAATGTCAAGGTTACTTCACAGTCACTCTTCAAAATGTCTGTCAACCTTGGCAAATTCAACAACTTCATTTTTTTCAATGCAGAGAGTTCCAGTGGCTTTTGTCTTTTCTCAGACCTCAGGCTTACAGGTTCAAATAATGCTTCCAAGGAGGGACACCCAACCACCTCAATTTTACTTAGGCTTTGCAACCTATCCATTGAATTTGATGGAAACACATGTGGCAAATTTTCACAAAGTTCAACAATGACGGATGCAAGTTTGCAGAAGGATTCTCCATGGAGTTGATTATGCCATATCCTCTTTAGTTGGCACATGGAAAAAGCTTCAATTCCTCCAAGCTTGGAAAAAGAACCTGCGTACAAACCTCGTATATGTTGAATAACTGAAATATTTGGTACGGAATTTATTATGCTGATAATTTAGGGACACCTTTGGGAATGAACAACATCATGAGTTAGTTCTTGCACCGTGAATTGCTAAACTTTTGGTACAGAATAATGATCCAGTTTATAAGAAATTGCCTCACTGACCAGAACTAGAAGAATGCTGAAAAAAAAAAAATAAAAACTATAGATGCTAACTTACCTTTTCAATGTCAATGTCAGCAATGGGTTTAATTCTACCTACATAAGAACCTAAGATATCCCCTTCTCGTCATGAAAAGATTAATTTATGTGGAGAGCTAGTCATGTAGCCAAGAAAAAGGAGTTACTTCATTTAATAAATGATTTTAGCCGAGCATTATGCTTTTGCAGTTTGGGTCACATCATAAACATAATTTTAAGATAATTTTAAAAAAAGGTTTCCCATATTTTTATTTTATTATACTTTTATCCAAGCAATAATGAAAAATGAATACTAGATGTATTTTAACAAATACTTTCAAATATTTTATTACAAAAAAAAAATAACATGTGCAGCGCACAAACATTTTACTAGTAATATTAGAAAAGTGGTTAGAATATAGATTTGCGGTAGATTTGATCACCACAGAATGTCAATATTGCAACCAGTGGTAAGGCAAACAAATTGGCCTTATGAATATTATATTGGATTTTTCATTTCTTAGTCACATAATAGTCCATCAATTAACATATAAGAGTATAAAAAGATTTATATAATGGAAGTTTATTTAGAGCCACATTTCCACAAAAAATAAATTGAGGATAATTCTAAAATCAATACTTTAAAGTGTTTATAAATTAAATATCTAAATAATCAAATTCAAATAAACTGAAATGAACACAAAACACTAAACAAAACAAATGTTAGTAGACAATTTTTTCGTTTGGTTGATAAATGCATATAAATTTGTTAAAATTATGCAAAATCTCTTGATTGAACTCCTGTTAGAAGTAGCTCTTCTAATTTGGGAATACAACCTATAGAGGCATAACCTGGCTAAAGTCAATATGACTGGCATTGAAGCAAAGTTGCTTATTTATCTAGAGCAACGCAAAGAAGGAAGCAAATCACATGAACAACGATCCAATCGAGATAAAGGAAAGACGAAAACCTTATCGTCAAATAAACAATGTGAACTTTCATTGGAACTGGCAGTTCCCTCATTCGTCATCTCCACTCTTGGCGTTGGCGGCCTCAGTATGAATGCCTTGAGTTCAGTGCACTCCAGAGTTGACAGGTTTGTGAGGGAGGGAAACTCAAATGCACAATTTCTTGAGCTAAAACTGATCAAGCTCTTAAGGGAACAAAGCTTCAATGTTTGTAAACAAGAGAACTTCATTGCCTTCGATTTTTGCTCCACTTTCTTCAATGGCAACTACTTCCTGCATCTTATTGCAATCAAAAACATCTAACATCTCAAGTTTATCAAGAGACCCGGATGTATCATATGTGAAGAGATATCTTAGACTGTGGCAGTTGCGCAAGCTAACGGTAGTCAGACTAGGAAGACTCAAAGTTGCTTGGGAGCTACTTGTCACTAACGCATCCATCCTCGGCAAGTCCCACAACTTCACTTTGTTTAAGTCTAGGAAGACCAGACTTTTTGGCCTTTTCTTAGTATTGACAGCAACATGTTCGATTAATGATTCCAAAGAGGTACAGTTGACCACCTCAATCATTTTCAGGCTCTGGAAACCTCTATTATATTTGATGGAAAAATATGAGACAAATTTTCACAATCTCGGATTGTGATGGATGCTAGTTTGCAGAATGATTCTTCAGAAAGTTCATTGTGCCATATCTTCATCAGCCCACACGACACGACGGTCAACTCCTCCAAGCTAGGAAAAAGAATCTGTATGCAACGACCATATGTCAGTTTCTCGACCAAGAACTCCTAAAAATCCTATTTTGGACGAAGTTGGTTTACCCGTGATATGTGCTCTATAATATATTCTCAAGAATGAAGTTCGTTTACCCATGATTCGTGCTCTATAATATATCCTCAAGAATGAAGTTGGTTACCCGAGATTATACCATAGTCATAGAAAAACAACAGATGCATGGTGCAGCAGGAATTTTTAAAGGACATGCTGACAGAGTTTTCAACTGCTTCATTGGCGATAAGACTACAGTTACCAAGAATAGTTTCTACGATGAACATATAAGAGAAATTTCCAGAGATATTTACGTACATTTTGATTGAAGAGTATAGGCAAGGACATGCTAGAGTTGACACCACCAAGTGCTTGTTGTAAACCCGTATTAGTTGCTATCGTCTGTTGGTTTCCTTCGAATGAAGAGAATGTCATCATCTTGGGGCATCCAAATATCCTCATTCTTGTTAAGGTTGGACAGTGAATACGGTGTGTCCCATGAGAGAATGTTCTAAGATTTGGCAATTCCTCAAGAGATAAGGAGGATAATAGAGTAAACTCTAAAGTGTGCATAGATGCAGCTTTCTTTGATTCTTCTTCTTGCACATTTATAATTTCCTCCAACAGTTTACATCTCACTATTTTTATTTCTCTTATTTGTTGGAGTGCTTTAGCCATGGAAGAAGAAAAAATAAACCTCAAGTTCTCACAGCCTTGCACCTTCAGTACTCTTAAGTTTCGGAAACACGACACTATTTTTGAATTCTTGTTCCATATATGCCCCAACCTTGGTAAGTCACTCAAGGTTAATGTCGTCAATCGTGATAGAATCTTGACATCCCCACTAGTTGTCAGTTCTTCAACATCGAATACTTCTTGTATTAACTGACATCTTTCAATGGTTATGGCTTCCAAATTCTGTAGCTTTATCACCAAGTTTGATGGGAAGATGCTCAAGAGGAACGCACAATCCTCTACCTTCAAAAATTTTAGGTTGCTCACATCTGAAGGAAATTGAGAATTCCATATCTCTTTCAATTTGGGAAGTTCAGACAGTGTCAAGTACTCCAACAAGGGCCATGAAACCTTAAAAAGTTAGGAGAATAACGTTACGAAGGCATATGCATTGATTCTTCTTTAGCAGCAAGGGGTGGATGATCCCACATAATCTCACAATGCTTATAACTAAAAGCTGTGAACACACGTTGTTTGTGAAAAATTAATTAGGGAAATAATCTCACATAATGGATTTGAAGTTGACGGGAAAAAAAGGCCGAGTAGTGATTTTTTAATTTTGCCTTTTGCTTCTTTAAATTTTATGGACTTTTGCACTTGACTTATCATTCACCGTATTGTCTATTGGGGCTCTATTATATATACGACAAGAGAAGGAAGATATAATCCATGGGTTATTGAAATTATTGAATTTGCGCTTACATATTGTGCTTTCCAAATTTTACAAATTAATGGCGTAGACTCAATTAATTCTTGTTAGTCATTAATTGTGGTATTATATAATATCTCAAATAACGATTTACAAAAACCATCTTAATTATTTTCTACCAAATGTTCAAGGACTAACAACATATTAGGTTAAAGAAAGACATAGAACAACATTAAACATAACAATGAACATTATTTAAAGGGCTTGTGATTGACAAACTGATAAAAATATACTTTTAATTGATCAAAAGGTGTAATTTGAGTCTGGCTTTTTTCTTCAAAGTGTTCCAAAAACAAAAACATGCCTAATCAAAAGATTGAAACTAAAAAGTAATTATAAATTTATGAAGTAGTCAGAAAAATTTTTTGTCCCCGTAAATAACATGGGCTAAAATTCTAGTATATCTGTAATGCGGAATAGATGACTTATCGAACCAAAGTCAAAAAGGGGTTCATCAATTTAAGATCCATGGTTGGCCATAAGATCCATGAACTGGTCGCAGCAGCACCATATGGGCATCAAAGTAAATTTCAGCAATGGATTTAATTCTACGTATATAAGAACCTAAGATACCCTTTCTCGTCATAGAAAAGATTAATTTATGTGGAGAGTTAGTCATGTAGCCAAGAAAAATTAATTTAATAAATGATTTTGATCGAGCATCATGCTTTTGCAGTTTGGGTCACACTATAAACATAATTTTAAGATAATTTTTAAAAAAAGGGTTTCCATATTTTTAATCTATACAAACAGAATAGTTACAGAAACTGTTAAATCCAAGCAATAGTGATCAAATGAATGCTAGATGTATATCTAATAAATATTTCAATAATATTTTATTACAAAAAAAAAAAAAGAAATTTAAACATGCGCAGGGCTCATAAATTCTACTATTAATATTAGAATAAGTGGTTAGAATGTAGATTTGTGCTGGATTTGGTCACCACATAAGGTCCATTCTACAACCGGGGTAATGAAAACAAACTGCACTATTGAGTATCATATTTGAATTTCGTAGTGACATGATAGTCCATCAATTAGCACATAAAAGTATAAAAATTTATATAATGGAAATTTGTGCAGAGCCACAGTTCCATAAAAAAATAAATTGAGGATAATTCTAGATTCAATACTTTCATGTGTTTACAAATCAAATATCTAAATAATCAAATTCAAATAAACCAATACGTTTTAACACAAAACACTAAACGACACAAATCTCACTAAATAATTGTTGTCGTTTGGTTGATTAATACATATTACTTTGTTGAAATTATACGAAATTTCTATTCATTATATCTCCAAAGTAAATATTTCAACAAGTCATTTTTTAAGAAGACCGTAAAATGCGGGGGCTTCAACTGATACCTTTGAAAGGTATGGAGGAACTTGGAAAAGGCTATAAAAATCGGAAACTTAATTTATGTTATTTTGTCTTTCCTCAGATTTTATTATCGAGAGTATCACGAATTGAGTAGTGAACTAACTCACTCTTACACTAGTATTTTTTCTACGATTAACATATTCAGTTGAAGGCAATATACATGTTTATAACTCATTCATCAGAAGACTAATCGGAGAAGGTTTCCTCCGATTAGGATGGTCCGGATGAATGGAAAGATGATACTTTTAGAAAGCATGAAATTTACCTGTTGCCCATCCAAGAATACGACTGAATGGTCCACGGTTTTATAGAAGCTCATCATCTCTGGCAAGTTTTGTAACGTTAGCCTACGCAGCTTGCATGACTTCACGTTGGCATCATCATCAATTTCATCTCTGTATTCATCTATCTCGTCATCTCCAACAATTTGTTGCATCAAGTGGCATCTATTTATTTCAATCTCTTCTAGCTGCAAGAATATTCTTGTCATGGATGAAGGAAACAAATGTTTAATTTCATCACAGTTTTCCACTTTCACAGTCTTTAATTTGCTAAAGGATTCCGGGGTAAGACAATCGCGGCAAATCTTCTTCAAATTGTTCAAATTCTGTAGAACCAATGACTCCAGTCTCATAAATCCAGTGGACTGTGTGGAGCCAACAACATATTGAAGTGAGAGGTTATTTTTTACACAAAGATGCTTCAATTCCTCAAAACCTTTGATGCACAAGTCATGAATGCTATCTCTGTCATCTTGCAATCCATCCAAGCAGAGATCATGCGTTCTCCCCAAACATTCTTGCATACACGCTTCGCGGAGAAGATTGCCAGAATCCAACCTGATCTTTAAACTTCTGGATTCTTTGTATTCATCGCACCATTGCGTAATGGCCCCAATTTGGATTTTATACTCTTTTAGATTCCCGAATGGCAGGTCGCTTGAGAGATTGGTAGAATGAGGAATGGTAATGTGCAAAGTTCTCAACTTTTTCATGTTCTTCAACTCAGCCAGGCTGGCGTTGCTTCGGAGTGCTTCATCCTTGGCCTCCCATTGACAAAATCCGTCAATATACAGTTCTTCTAAATTAACCAAGTTTTCAAGCACGCCAGGTTCAATAATTCGGAGCCTTAAGCACTCTGTTAAGTCCAAAAATCTCAATTTTGTTAGTCCACCTATTTCTTTAGGCAGCCGAGCAATTATAGATCCGTGGAGACTTAGGAATTGCAATCCTTTCACCTTTCCAAGAATAGTCACATCATCCAGATGACAGTAATCAAGGCACAACGAATTGAGGTTTTCAAGGAATTCAATTGACGTAGGTAGAGAGGTGAAAGATAAGCAAGTCAAGTCCAAGACTTGGAGCTTCTCCATAGATTCAAAAAATGACTCAGGAAATTTGAGAGACCGGTTGTTTTCGGATAACAGAAGCATCTTCAAGTTTGGGCAATCTAATTTCTCTGGAAGCTCATCAATGTCCACAAAACGGAAGGATATCGCGGTGCATTTGCTGAGCTCATCCTTTGACCATTCTTTAAACCCATAATCTTTCCTCCCGATCAAGGCCTTCCACTCTGTGGAAGTAATAGAGATGGCCATGTCAACAAATATGTCATGCATTTTGAGGTCTTCTATGTCATCACCATCTAATAACAAAGAAGAGTTCTGCAGGGAACGTAAATCCATTACCAACCTATCTCTAGCACTTTCGATGGTCATGCTGAATTGTTTATATAAACCCAAACTCAAGCAGTAAGGAAGGGTACACCTCATGACAATACCGTTAGAGTCTAGAGCACAAACCAAGAACAATTTTCTGATCCTCTCATCTCCTAAGTCATTGTAATTTTGTTCAGCTATTGATTTTACATCCGACACGTCTCTATGGGTCGAAGCATTCCTCCATGCAGCCAACTCTCCGTGTTTCAACCTTTTTCCCGACGAAATAATCAAAAGTGGCAAGCCTCCACAATTCTTGACCACTTTATCTACCCAGGGTTTAATATCAAGATCATTAACTCTGTCCCCCACTGTCCTTTCAAAAAGTCTCCGTGCTTCTCCATGCTCTAACTCATTGAGTCGGAACTCTTCGTCAGAGCCCATATCATTACGTAAAACATCTCGATTTCTAGACGTTAGCAATAGCTTGCAACCTCTTACTTTATTATCGAATCCACAAGGGATTCCAACTTCGTTCAACTGCAGCTTCTTCCACAAATTATCTAAAATTATGAGAATGTTTTTGTGAGAATCACTCTCTAACCTCTTGCGCAAAAGATCTGCTCTCCCACGAGCAGTTTCCTCATTCATTATCTTTAGACCCAATGCATAAGCGATTTCTCCTTGAATTCTTCTTAGATCTGGATTGCGTGATACATCTGCTGTGACAACCACATCAAATAGCTTCTCTTTCTTTGCTCGCCTTTCGATATCTGCCAAAAGCTTGGACTTGCCTACCCCACCTGGTCCATACACCCCAACCACACATACCTTGTCGTCAGCTATAGCCTTAATTACCTTCTCTATGAATGAAGCCCTTGACTCCTGGTCATCTTCATCGTTGTCAGCATATGCAGCAACGGAAGTGGTAGCAGTGACGATTCCCATCGGAGGATAGTCGTAGTGGACCTCCGGGAAGTTACTTTTCTTATGGAGTTCTTGAATGACTTGAGTCATCTTCTTCACTTTCCTACCAATTGATCGGCGCACCCCGGGGTTGGGAAGCCACCCACAGAAACAAGCATTTTTGGCACTTTCACCATCTCTTAATAAGTTTTCTGCTTCCTCAACCTCCTCCTTCACATTTTCCAGCCAAACCTTAACATCAGTGAATATAGGTTTCCCGTCATACGCGGCTCTGTCTACGGAGGATTGCACCCTTTCCCTTGCAGGCTTCAGATCATCGACTTCTTTCTTGAGACCTTCAACATAGCTCTTGTAGGATAGGACGTACCCAAATTGACGTCCAATGGGAGCAAACAGGTACTCGCCAAGTTTCGACACAAGATTTGATGCAACGGAAGTAGAAAATACATCACACATTTTCTCTGCTTTAATTTCCAGAAATCCCTTGTTCCCCCCACCTCCTTCTTTTGTTCCTCTTGTCGTTGCCTCCTTTTATTATTTGCTTAAAGAAATGGACGTGAAGGAAACTGAACAAAGAAAAGAACTAATCACTCGGTGTATGAAAAGAAAGGAAGAGCAAAGTCATAAAACAATGAGAACCGTGAAACAAAACCAAAGAGAAGAGAGAGAGAGAGAGAGAGAGAGAGAGAGAGCCTTGAGTGTATGGAAGCAATAGTAATGTAAATAAGGAGAGAGACCAAGGAATATCAGCAAGAGCAAATTAGAATCAGATTGAGGATAAAAAAAGAATCAAAGAAAAGAAAGACATCGGCACAACGCATACTAATAAGGAGCAGTTAATGGGAAAATTCGGTTGCTCCTTTGCTCACCGCACTCGGTGCACCGAACTAACACGTTACAGGTCTATGTGGACGATTTGCAGATGATCTTGCGAGGACAGACAACACGTTCCTGGTCAACCACGTGCAATAGAAGGATAAATTTCTTTCATTTATTTTTTCTATTATCCTTTTATTCATTATTTTTAGTTTCTTAATAATGGGGATGACTCTTCGAGGGCTTCGACAAATCACGCTCTCGTAGTGTTTCCACGGGAAAGTTTAAGTGTGTTCCAATTTAGGACTTTTAATTATTGACTGATAGAATTATTTAGAACTTTTTCCCAATATTTTAAAGCTTAAAACATTTCTTTGCATTTTCATGATCTGCAAGAAATCAATAAGTACTTTTTGAAAAAAAAAATGATAGCTGTTACTTGTTCTGATGTTTGTACCATCCATTACTCGGACTTGAGTATGGAAGAAGTTACAAACAATTATTAGAGTACAGCAAATCTTATTGTTTTATTAAAAGAGAATTTTTTTTTTTAATGGCTACATCTAAATTTGAGAAATTGTGAATTAAAGAATATAGTCGCACCAAGTAAAGGTTCAGATCTTATTACCTTATTTTACATAAAAGAAATGTGGGGTAATTACCACCTCCTCTTTAATTTGATACAAACTTCCCATTATTAATTGACCAATCAAGGCCAATCACCAATTCACCAATTCACCCACTTTTTTTCTCTCTCATATGTTCTCTTCACCTTCTATGTTTATAGTTAATTGACTAAAATATCCTTCTATGTTTGAAAATCAATTGAACATTAATCAACCATACTTTCTGTAAATTATGATGGATTAATTTTTGTAAAATTGGTAATTCTGTAATTTTTGTCCATAAACTACTTTACTCGGATTTTTTTTTTTTGGTCAGAACTACTTTACTTAGATTGTTAATTCTTTAATGTAGCTTTTCATTCTTCTAAATTGTAATGGGATGACTTGAGGCATTTTTATACAGAGCACTCCTAAGTCCTACTTTTTCGCTTGAGCGAAGTTTCATCACTGCGGTTCTGTGACATCTGTCCAACTTGCCCACGTAAATAATTGCAAATGACCATCAAACAAAGACAAACAAAACAAGGCGACAAAAATACAGGACTTCATGAGTGGATTTGTGATTGCGGCCATTCCTTTTCTTTTATGTTGTTTCTTTTTGTTGTGAGATGATAGAGATGGTGAGGCCGAGCAAGACGAGGGTAGACACCCTGTCTCGAGTGATGTTGCGTACGGCGCTTTCTCCATGGTCGCCTTTGTGGACTATGTTTCGTGGAACAACTGATTATGTCGTCGGCTACTGGAGTCGAAAAGAGCACCTAGAGCGACGGGACGGCGGTTGCGGCCATACGCTTTTCTCGATGCCAGCGTGGCCACCACCTCCGGACACAGCCCCTTCCCCTCTCTCTGCTTCCAGTTTCGTTTTATTCTTTTCTTTGATAGAAAATATTCTATTTTGTGTTTAAAATTATTAATTTCACTTTTTTTCTTTTACTTTTTTTATAATAAAAAAAGACATGTCATCTTATATGTAAGCATATTTGTCAACTGCACGTAATTCATTTGGACGGAAAAATAATGGTGGCCATTCGGATCCCTCCGTTAAGAGTGGGTGCTTTTTTTTTTTTTTTTTTTTACATTTGAAATGCGGAGTCATTTTTGTCCACTTAATATAATATTTTACAGACCGGGAATTTTCATCCAAAGAACCTTCTCATCCTAATTAAAAGAGCACGAAAAAGTTAATTTTTCCTTATTTAATATATCTTTTTTGGTATAAACAAGAAGTACTTAAACTTTTGAAGTTTTTAAATCCAAAAAAAAAAAAAAAATTGAAGTTTGACTAATCCACATGAACGTATGTAAATCACCGAATTGATGTACATCGAGACTTATAAGATACTTTCTAAAGCATTTTTTTAGGAAGAGATACAGGATAATTTGGGTTCATGGTTCTAAAATTTGAACTAATCTGCTGCGTCATCTATTGGGTATGTGGAAAGAACCTTAATCTTGAGAAACCCCTTTGAAAATACATGCAGCACCATCAATGGCTTGATTGGAGACGAAAGGAGTTATGAGGCATAACCAAGTCAAAACATAATATTAAGGGTCTAAGTAATAATTTCTTCGGTACCCTATACATTTTCTCGCACTAGTCTGGATGATCGAATAAATTACTTATTAATTACGCTATGTTTGAAAATATTTAGCTGAATAGACGTTGGTAGTTAGGAACTTCCTCTGTCGTTGTAAATGTTAAAGCCTATTTTATTTTACTGCATGGACTCATGCGCTTCTGTCAGTTAATTTGGCTCTTTTAACAAGAAATGCAATTTACTTAAATCATCTGAGTGCTTAGTATAATCATTTTCCTTAAATCTAAAAAAAAAAATCCCTTGAAAATCGACAATACAAAATCATACATTTGGGATAAAAAGGAAGTATTCAATGATTCACAAAACAAAAGATCGTGTTTCAATTGGCAATGGTCATGTGAGGGGGAGAATATCTGGTGCACACGCGAGGTGGGAAATAAACAAAATCCCACACGACATACGTGGAGTGAACTGAAAGTGGTCGGAGTATTTGGCAATACCTTATTAACTCATAAATTTACTAAAAGAGGTGCATGTTAATTGCGAGGGAAGAGAACCAAAAAGAGTGGATTATGTTCAACGGTCAAAATTGGATGGCAATATGACATCCTAAATAATCGGGGGTTATCAACCTCCATCCCTCATAATTATGTTTTATAATTCAATTAATGCATTAAATTAATCGGCAAATTCAAGATATTTTTTTCTCTCCTCTCTATTTTCCCATCGTCTTCTTCAACCTTCAACCATGGGAAGGGTTTGAGCTAGTCTCACCCTCTCCTCTCTCTTTTGTTAATTATGTTTGCCTTTATTGTTCTTTTCTTACTTTTTTTCTCTCCCGATTTAGATTTGAGAGCTCTCTTCTCCCAATCCAATTCTTGATTTGAGAGTTTGAACTCTCTCGATCTAATTCTGGATTTGGGTGCTATCCTCTCCTGATTTAGATTTAGGAGTTTAATAAATATGCTTTTAGGAATTCGATACCCATCTGCGCTATTCGTGTACAGGTTCTCTACCTCCAGTATTAATCATGATTGTAGGAGTTTTGGCATCTCATTGAATTACAAAGATTTGCTCCTCCACATGTTTCAATTGTTTTCGTATAACGATGATGTAGAGGAATCCAAACCTAGGCATACACCACCAACTGACAATGTCGTAATTATTGAAGAAGGAATTTTTGGCGTGTGCTCATCACCTATAAAGATACAAAATCTAGTGATTGGCTTCCAATTTTTTTTTAACAGATATGTTCATAGGGAATGAGTTTGTGTTTAACTTTGCAATTGCTCCATCAATCCTTCTCGTGTTATGGATTTGACTTTGCTATTCAATATGCATGCTCTGTTTCAATTTGTTTTTTCATGAAGATTATATACTTTTGCATCCTTTTAAGTAATGAATGCAATTTTCTTTCAACCAAAAAAATTCAAGATTTTTTATTGGTCATGTTAAGAAAAAAAAAAAAGGACACATCTTTTTGATTCATTAGATTTAACTGAAGCAAAAGGTTTTAATCAACAAAATTTTGTTGGATGGTCATATCCTCGCTTTTCTATTCTTTTCCTTTGGAGCATCATTACTCATTATTGATTGGGAAGCTCGCACAAGCCATCGTAAAACCTAAAATGTTACCTGATGTGTTATTTTAACATATTAGATTCTGTTTTTTCCAATTCATATAATAGAATAGAATGCCAAAAAGTTACATTTATCATATTTTAAATTTTTATCATTTGTTCTTTCATCACTTATCAAGTGAGGTTGTGAGGTAGATGGAACCTCAACAAGTTGGGCCCTATTTTGTTAGATAATGTAGTCATGTGCTAAGCATAATAAAATACAAGCATGAAGTCAAGAAGACATAAAATATGTTGCAATTTATATTTTACTCGTTTGTTATCAATCGAGTAAGCTAGATTAGGATGTGTTTGTGAAGGTCTCTCTCTATCTCCACATGTTCAAAAACGTTTATTTGTGTGGGATCCTCTTGATTATTAAACGGATAAAGAAGGTTCAAAACAACTATGACCAATTCCCTATGGATATAATCTTGCATTTTCCTACGAATAAAGCAGATGGAATTTTAGTAGGTTAAGAGCAAGGTTGTTCTTTAAAGAAATTTTATGTATAGATATATGAACCAAAGGTGAAGGCCCTTAATTAAAGGATTTTGCATACCCACCTTTCAAGAAAAGAACGAATGACTTTTAGTCAATCATTTCGGTCTCTGATTATGGGCAATATTTTGAAACCAATATAAGCAGAGTAAAAGTCAATATGTGATTCCACTGTTTCAACCGGTCCAACTGTTTATACTGATCGGTTTGAATATAAAAAGTGAAGTAATAAGCAATATATGTAATATTTTGAAAAGGGAAATTGACACCAATAATCTCTAAAATTTGGCCCAATGTGTAATGTCATCATTGGACTTCTAATGTATTTAATGTAGTCCTTAAAGTATTTGTGAATGTTCCATGTTACAAACTTTCAATTTGTTTAATCTAGTCTCTCAACTTTGCATGATAAAGTCAAATTAATTCTTCCGTAGCATTCAAAAGTTTTCATTATTACAATGTTTGTCATATTTTATAATATATTTTCATTTTATTTCTTTTGCTAAATCAACGAAAAAAAAAGTCTTTTTATTCATTTTTTTGACCTTTTTGATCTTTATAAATATTATTATAGTTTCACTTAAGTAAATTTAGTGACGCATAAAACCTTAGAGACACAAATATCGATGCATCTGAAATGAGTTTGTGTTGCTATTATTTCGCCAATTCTTCTTCTTCTTCTTCTTCTTCTTCTTCTTCTTCTTCTTCTTCTTCTTCTTCTTCTTCTTCTTCTTCTTCTTTTGCTTTTGGGTTTTGTAGGGTAAAATCGATACAACCAAATTACCAAACAGAAAGGTTGAATGTGATAGCATATGATGACACACATACCAGGAGTGGCTTCACTGTAGGGATGAAAGGGAACTGAGATTTCTTGGCTTCATTGCTAATTTGTCTACAAGATGGGTGAAGGGCAATGCAGGCCAAAACCAGTCCTGACAACACCAGAATATACGTGGACATATCAGCATGACGCAAAAACAAGTGGACACCGTGGGGTAAGAGTACAGCAGGGAACTGAAAATTCATTGAAGAGTAATTGTAATCGAGGAAGATGTTTCAATACCTTCGGCTTCGACTTGGAATGGCTAGAGGATGAAGGGATTCTTTACTGAGTTCTTTCCGCAATTACTAAGCCCGACTTATTGGACTGGCCGTTTGCTGCTACAGAAATCAAGAAAGACAATTAGCAGTCAACAGGTCAATGTGCCGCATAAACACCCACGTTCATTGTTCATCAAAAAGACAACTTACAATTAAGAAATTGTTAGCTCAGAAACGTATTTTAGAGGGAAACGATGAGGACAGAATCATCACGTGGTTCTGTCACATTTGCTCAGAGAAATAATTGCAAATGGCCATCGGACAAAGAGAAACAAAACAAGGTACCAAAATATCAGAACTTTATCGAGACAACTTGCAATTAAGTAACTGATTATTAGAGAACTAGTGTATCATATTAATGGGAAATGACGACGAGGGCCGGAGATCGCCAGGTATCTCGATCCCCAAGACATTTTCAACTAAAATCCAGATGGAATTCCGACTTGTTGATGGAGACGATCTCAACGCCTTCCTTTCTTCATTATCGATGACATGAAAAGAGACGGCAATTCTTTTCTAATTTCATTTTTCTTCATTGGCTAATAGACGTTCTCAAATAATTGGTCTTTTGCTAAAAGATGTTATAATCAACACTTGTATTGGGCCACGAAAGAATAATACTCATGGTAGAGTCAGGTTGCTCATAGTGGAAATTGATTTTCAGATTATGCTACTCTTTAAAGGCCCGAAACCATCTCCTTTATCGGCAACTTTTGCAAATGTTGACTAGTATGCTTCCAATTATTTTCTTCAACTCAACCGAAAGACATCATTCTCCAAATTTATGTAAGATGGTCATATTCTCACTCTTTTATCCTGTTTTTCCGAGTATCATTACTTATTTAATGAAGATAAAGTTCACACACACCACCGTATAACCCTTAAGTTGTTACCTGATATCTTATTTTAACATACTAAATTCTTTTTGCACTAATTCATATAATAGATTAGACTGCCAAAACGTTATATTTATTATATGTAAATATCATATATCTGTTCCATCATTAGTGATCACGTGAAGTTGTGAGTAGATGCAGCCTCAACAAGTTGGGCCATTTTTTGTTAGCTAATGTAGTCATCTGCAATTCCATGTGCTAAGGGTAATAAAATACAAGCATCAAGTCAGGAATAACATAAAATATGGTACATTTATACTTTACTCTTTTGTCTTTTGTTATAAAATCTAGGAACTTTGGTTAGCATATGCCATATGTTTGCATAAGACCCCTCGTCTTCTCCCCCCCCAAAAAAAAAGAAAAAAAGAAAAAGAGAATGTTGAATCCTCTTGCTTAGAAAAGGACAAAGCCGGTTAAAGCAACAACATCCAATTTCCCATAATCTACACATACACCTGCTACAATGTCCAATTTTTCATATGCATAATCTACTTATCTACCTGCGCTTTACTTCAAATAAAGCAAATGGAATTTTAGTAACTTAAGAGCGGGGTCGTCCGTTAAAGGAATTTAACGTGTAGATGAACCAAAGGTGAGGGCCCTTAATGAAAAACCTTCTTCTTCTTTTTTTTTTTTTTATGCCGAGGATCCAGCCTAGCTCACCTTACTTACTGGGAGCACGGCACCGACTATACCTCGGGGGAGACTGACCCAGCAATTCACCGCCGGGGCCCCTCGCTTAAATCACGAAACCACTCTTAAGAGTTTCGAACCGGTCCGCAGAAATGCAAAGGGGCACAACTCAACCGGTGCAGCCATGCGTGGATGGATTAAAAATCAGTGACTTTTAGTCAATCATTATGGTCTCTAATTATAAGCCATGTTTTGGAAATAGCATAGCCGAAGTGAAAGCTGGTATGTGATTCCACCAATTCAATCAGTACAACTATTTAGACTGACCAGTTGGAGTATAAAGAATAAAGTAATAACCAATATATGTAATGATAATTGTAAAAAGGAGCAATTGATACTAAATCTCCCTAAACTTTGGCCCAATATACAATATCATTATTGGACTTTTAATTTGTTCATGTGGTCTTTCAACTAATCATAAATGTTCAATATAGTCTCTAAATTTTCGATTTGTTCAATCTAGTCCAATGACTTTCCACGACAAAGTCAATAAATTATTTAATACTATCAACAAATTTTCATAATTATACCATTTTCAAGATTTTCAAATATATTTTCATTTCGACCATTTTCCTAAACAAATAGATGATATCTTTTTACTATCTTTTTAACTTTTTGTTTTTTGTTTTTGGCTTTTTGTTTTTTGTTTTTTGTTTTTTTGTTTATGGGATTATTCTTTTTAGTATGTCTTAGGCTGCGTTTGGTTGTATTTCTTTTTTTTGTTTTTAAACACTTTTTCTTTTTTTTTTGCAGGAACAAAAACGCGTTTGGACGTGTTTACATTGCTTTTTTGTTCTTTTGTTCCCAAAAACAAAAAGAAATGAAACAAGAAACACAAATTTTGTGTTTCTTGTTTCAAACACTTTTGAGAAACACTTATTTTTTTCTTTTTCTCTTATTTTCTTGTTCTTTTTCTTTTGGCCGGTCGCCGGCCTCGGCCATGGCCGGCGACCGGCCGACGAGGGCCGGCGGCCTCGCCCAGCCACGGCGAGGCTCGCCGGCCCCCGGCGAGGCCGAGGCTCGCCGTAGCTGGGCGAGGGTCGGCCTCGCCATGGCTGGGTGAGCTCGGCCTCGCCGGATCAAGGCGAGGCCAACCTCGCGCCGGCCTGGGCGAGATCGATCTCGCCCAGATCCGGCAAGGCCGAGCTCACCCAGCGGCCGGCGAGCCTCGGCCTCGCCGGATCTGGGCGAGTTGGCGTCGCTTGGCGGTGGCCCGGCGAGGCCGCGCCTAGCCCGCCGCTGGGCGAGCTCGGCCTCGCCGGATCAAGGCGAGGCCGACCCTCGCCGGCCGGTTGCCGGCCAAGGCCTTGGCCGACGACCGGCCAAAAGAAGAAAAGAAAAAGAAAAATAAGAAATAAAAATAGAAAAATAAAAGAAATAAAAAAATTATCCAAATTTACCAAACATGTTTCTGTTTATTTTTTATTCCGGAACAAGTTTACCAAACGCGTTGTTTTGTTCAAAAATTGTTCATAATGTAAACACTTTTTTCTATTTCATTCCTGGAACAATTTTTAAACAAATGCAAACAAACGCACCTTTAGTGTCTAGATATCTAGAAATGATACTTTTCCTATCAATCGTAATAGCCCGAATTGTCTAAATGTGCGTGAGTAGAGACACGCTAATTTTGAAAGTCGCATATAACACTAATAAAAAAAAAAAAAAAAGACGGTTAATCATGATGTCATACAATCATCATTTTAAAGAAATATAAAATCTTAAGAGAGATATATATTGGTACCCCTGAAATGAGTTTATATTGCAGTTTTTTTTTTTTTGGTCGGTAGTTTAAATTGTAATTATCTCACCCATTTTTTTGCTTCTTCTTTTTTTTTTTCTGCTTTTATGTTATTTTTCTAAGGTTGAATCAATGGAACTAGATTACCAAACAAAATGGGTGAAAGTGAAACAAGTGCTAATAGCCCACAAGAAGTAGACATATAATGACACACATACAAGGAATGGCTTTACCGTCAGGATGCAAAGGGAGCCGAGAATTCTTGGTTATCTGCAAGATGGATGAAGGGCAATGCAAACCAAAACCAGTCCTAACAACACCAAAACATAAGTGGACATATCAGTATGAGACGAAATAAGATGTCATCGTGGTGGAAGAAAGCAGCAGGGAACTGAAAAATCATGGAAGAGAAAATCCAATGGAGAAAGATGTTTCGATACCTTCAGCTTCGACTTGGAACGGCTGGAGGATGAAAGGATTCTTTGCTTAGTCCTTGCAATGGGCCGATGACAGAGAGAGAAGAAGACACATATAATTGCCGAGAATATATTAAGACCAATATGTCTAAAGGGCAAGCACGTGGTTGGCCATTTTTATAATGGGCACTTCTAACTCAGGACAAGCTGGCATTAGGTAGTCAAATCCTAAGCCTGACTTATTGGACTGGCAGGTATACACAATTTCACAAGCCAAGTGCTGCCAAGCAAATCAAGAAAAACAATTAGGGGCGAATAGGTAAATTTGTTGTTCTCAAGAAACGCTACATATGCGATGTCCAAAAACTCACTCTCTCTCACACACGGGAGCGCGCAACACAAATACCCATCTTCATTGTTCATCAACAAACTTGCGATTTACAAATTGATTAGTGGAGAAATGTATAATATTAGAGGGAAATGATGCGGACAGAAGATAACACGTGGTTCTCTCCAACTTGACCATATAAATAATTGCAAATCACTGACGGACACGCACAAACAAAACAAAGCAACCAAAAATCGCATCCTCATCAATACTACTTGCAATTAAGAAATTGATTAGTTGAGAAATGTGTGTGATATTGAAGGAAATGACGGAGGAGGAACAGATATCACCGGTTATCTCAACCCCCTGAAGACATTCTCAACTCAAGTTGAGACGTAACCTGTCGTTTCAGACTTGTTAACAGCAAAGATCTCAACGTCTTTGTCTTTCCTCATTCTTGATGGCACGGGCACTTGTTTTCCTTCTTTTTCATTGACCCCACTATTGTGACTTAGACATAACAAGTCGTTAACAGAAGGTGTTGGCCAGTGGCCACGGTGGGTTGGAGTGTGATTTGAAGTTCTAACTTAATATGCGGGCCAAATCCATAAAAAAATTTAAAATTATGTATCATAATGGGATAAAATTATTCTCCTATCAAAATATCCGTCTTGGGTCTCTTTGTGATTAGACCACGTGGCCACGGAAATCGAAGTGAAAAGGACATTTACGACTGATGAATGATGTGACCGCACTCATCACGTGGTCCGGTACTCTGTGTGCAGACCAAAAAGTCGCAAGGGACCATTGGACAAAGACAAAAAAAAAAAAAAAAGCCAACAATTATGGTGTGGCGTAGGTCCCTTTAAGTGAGACGTTTCCCCCGAACCATTGTCGGGTTTCGATTGACAAGCAACAATTCATAAGAGCTCGCCATAAGATTCATCTGGAAAGAGGCCAACGTTCTTTTTCAAAACGTAATTAGTGAAGAGCCCGATTAATAACATCTTCATCGTCATATACAGTTTTGAAAAGATTTCAGAGAAAAACTTAAAATGATGACGTTTCTTTAATATATGAAGACTTAAAATAATCGGCTTAGTCTTGAACAAAGGTCTCGTGAGCATTTTCTTTCAGAGGCTTTTTGTTTCGCATTTTGCTGATTGGCAATCAGCAAAAAGTGAGCCCATTAGTTGATCGACATGTGTCCGATGAAACCTCGTTATGATTTTTGAAAAATCTCTTTTTCACTAATCTTTTAACTTCCATAAACACCCCTCCCTATTTCTTCTCCTTCTGCTTCACTCATCCGCGCTCCTCTCTCTCAACCCTCAAGTTCAAAACAGCAGATGCACAAAGATCGTCGTCCAAGCGCCACGCCAAGATCGCTGTCCAACCCTCAAATTTAAACACTCATCTGCGATCCTCTTTCTTCTTCCTACCTCAGCCCCGGCGATTTGGACCTGACCCAAGCCTTCTTCAAGCCGATCCAAAACACCCCACAGCCGTCGCCCTCCAAGCGACACGCCAAGATGGCCGTCGTTGGGGTCGGCGTCGTCGGCATGGCCATCGCCTAGAAAATCCTCACCTGCCTCGCTGACGAGCTGGCCCTCGTAGACGCAAAGCCCGACAAGGTCCGCGGCGAGATGCTTGACCTCCACCACGCCGCCGCCTTTCTCTCCCGCACAAAGACCTCGGCCTCCTGCGACAACTTCGTCGCTGGCCCGTCGATGGAGGCCACCTCTGTTTCTGAAGAAAAGAGACGGAGAGAGAGAGAGACGAAGGAGAGAGACGGAGGGTGTTTATGGAAGAAAAAAACTGATTGAGAAAAGAATTTTTGAAAAATCTAGAATGCGAGCTCCGTTAACAATTGTCGATCTGGATTCGTTTTTTGCTGACTGGGCGCAGCAAGGGTACCCAATATTTTGCTGACTGGTTGATGAGGACGATGAGCTCACCACTTCCCTGAGTGGGCCACTTTTCAAATATTGGGTGCTCCAAGGCCTCGCCACGTGTCCGCATGAGCTCATTTTTCAGATTTCTCTCCCATCCGCTTATTTCACGTCTAATTTCGAAACACCATTAACGGCGTGCAACGATTTTTTCATGTTTCAATGCAGTTGGGAGACCATTTGCGTTCTCAAGAGCCACCGAAGATGAAGAAGTCGGAGACCTTCGCCACCCGTTCCCGGCCCCACCAACCGGCAGCGGAGCCCGGTGACGGGCTTTTCTCTAGATCCAGATCTGGACGAGCGGCTCGCGAGCGACGCCGACGCTCGTCCATGGCCGTCGTCGGCGTCCTTCGGCCAGCTCTGGTAGGAGGAGGTGGTGGAGCTGCCGGAGGAGTCGCGGGAGGAGGTGGTGGCGGAGTGGGAGGAGGAGGAGGAGGCGAGGAGGGTACGGACCATGGAGAGGCGGGGTGGAAAGCTGGAGGGTCAGCTCCTTGTAGAAGGGCCAGCTCCTTGTAGAAAAGCTCGTGGGCGACGCAGAGGGTGGAGGGGGAGCGAGAGGAGAGAGAGATGGTGAACTCGAAGTTGGAGGAGGAGGAGGATGAGAAGAAGTGGGAAGGCGATGAGGGGGAGGGTGTGGGAGTGGGTGATTCAGCGTTTTGTCTCTTCGCTTCCCCACCCCATAGCTGATGCTTGATGAAGACGATGAGCTTGGGTTGGGTTAAGCGTTCCAGAGAGAGGAGAAGTGGCTAACGCGGAGGCCCAGGACCACTTAATATT
The DNA here is from genome assembly GCA_014182885.2 of Eucalyptus caleyi. NCBI lineage: Eukaryota > Viridiplantae > Streptophyta > Magnoliopsida > Myrtales > Myrtaceae > Eucalyptus > Eucalyptus caleyi. The sequence goes on from CM024467.2 coordinate 48,336,319, forward strand.
TTCATCGTGAAGGATTACGATCAATTCTTAGGGGACTGCACATGCCATGTCCCCTAATAATTAAAAGAGAATCTTTCTAAACTGGCTACCTCTTAATGTGGGAAATTCTAAATTGAATAACATTGCACCGAATAAGAGTATAGATATTGTGACTTTGTATTAAACAAAAAATTAAAAAAAAAAATAAAGCAGGGTTATTTCTGCCGCCTCTTCTTTAATTTTATACACTTGTTTTTTTTATTATCAATTGACCAAAATATCAATTTATGATTAGAAATAAGGTCAATCACTAGTTCATCCAGCTTTTTTCTCTCATCTTTCCTCTTCACCTTTTATGTCTATTATTAATTGACTAAAATATCCTTCTATGTGTGAAAATCAATTAATGGTTAGCTAATCATAAATTCAGTCCTCGCTATCACGCTTCTCCCATTGTCTTTTTAATTATGATGAATTAAATTTTGTAATACTTTTAAGTTTGTAAGTTTGGTCCTAAATAGTACTTTGCTTAGATTGTTAATTGTTTTAGTGTAACTATTTTATTAATCTTAATAGTAATAGGACAATGCGTGGCCATCTCTCTCTCTCTCTCTCTCTCTCTCTCTCTCTCACATATGCAACATGGATAGTTAGGTTCATCGTTCATCAACAAACAACTTGCAATTAAGAAAATTATTAGTGGAGGTATGTATAATAGTAGGGGGGAAGTGATGAGGAAATAAATCATCACGTGGTTATGTCCAGCTTGCGCAAATAAATATTTGTAAATGACCATTGGAGAAAGATAAACAAAGCAAAGCAACAAAAATACACAACTCGCAAATAAGAAATTGGTTAGTTGAGAAATAATGTGTAAAATTAGACGGAAATGACGAAGAGGGACAAATATCACCATATATCTCGATCTCCCTGAAGGCATGTTTACAACCCTTAGCCTAGACGGGATCAATCGTTTCCATGTGTTCAAAATGTTTATTTTTTGTAAAACCTACTGCTCAGTAAAATGATGAAGCAGGTGTAAAGCAACAATGTCCAGTTCCTTATAAGGATATATATATTTTCAAAAACGCATATGGAATTTTAGTCAATTAAAGAAATCATTAAATAATGTTGTTGTTGTTGTTACTACTACATATTTACTTTTTAAGGAAAAACGGATGACTTTTAGTCAATCATTCCAATCTTTTATTATAGGTAATGTTTTACTTTACTATTATAAAGTTCATAAGCTATTACTTAAATGGAATTATCATAAAAAGAAAAAAATATTCTAAAATTTTTATAATAGTGTAATTATGAAAACTTATCAGTAATAATAAAAAAAAAATTGATTTGTCTTTGTTGGAAAGTTGATGGACTAGATTGAATAAATTATTAAATAAAGGCACTATCTTGAACATTTAGGAGTAATTCAATGACCACATTGAATGAATTAAGACTCCAATGATAACATTGCACATTGGATCGATGTTTAGGGATTATTTATGTCATTTTCCCTTTTGAAAATCTAATGTATTAATTCACAAGTTAAAGTTGTAGGATTTTAGGTGTTCTACGATTACAAGATATCAATTTTCCCCATCAATTGTAATAGGCTCGATTATTTGAATGCCTGTGAGAAGAGACTTGCTATTTTTCCAAGTTCGTCCTATTATTTACAAGTCGCAAATTACATAGCAACAAGAAGATGGTTAAACATGATGTCATACGACTAGCATTTTACAAACAAATAAAGTTAAGAGAGACATATTGGTGCCTCTGCAATGAGTTTATATTGCAGTTATCTCACCCATTTTTGTTTCTTCTTCCCTTTTTTTCTTCGTTCTTTCATGTTTTTTAGGGTTCAATCAATAGAACTAGATTACCAAACAAAGAGGTTGAAAGTGAAACAAGCGCTGATATCACACTAAAAGTAGATATACGATGAGATACATACCAGGAGTGGCTTCACCGTAATGCCAGTGGAACTGAGATGTCTCAGCTTCACTTCTGACTTGTGTACAAGATGGATGAAGGGCAATGTAAACCGAAAACAATCCTGATAACATTGAAATATAAGCGACATATTAGCATAATGCTGATAGCACGAGAAAATGAGATATATAATGACACACATACTAGGAATGGCTTCACTGTAAGGCAAGAGGAATTGAGATTTCTTGGCTTCACTTCTGACTTGTGTGCATGATGGATGAAGGGCAATACAGGCCAAAACCAGTCCTGATAACACCAAAATAAAAGCAGACATATCAGCATAACGCTGATAGCACAAGAAAAGTAGTTATACAATGACACACATACCAGGAGTGGCTTCACTGTAATGCAAGAGGGACTGAGATTTCTAGGCTTCACTTCCAACTTGTGTGCAAGATGGATGAAGGGCAATGCAGGCCATAACCAGTCCTGATAACACCAGAATATAACGGACAAATTAGCATAGCGTTGATAGCACAGGAAAGGTAGATACACAATGACACACATACTAGGAGTGGCTTCACTATAACGCTAGAGGAACTGAGATTTCTAGGCTTCACTTCTAATTTGTGTGCAAGATGGATGAAGGGCAATGCCGGCCATAACCAGTTCTAATAACACCGGAACATAAGCGGACATACCAGCGTAACGCAAAAATAAGTGGACACTTTGGGCGAAGAAAACAGCTGGGATTGAAAATTCATTCAATAGAAAATGTAATGGAGGAAGATTTCACAATACCTTGAGCTTCGATTTGGAACAACAGGAGGATCAAGGGATTCTTTACTGAGTGCTTGCAATGGGCTGATGACAGAGAGAGATAGAGAGAGGGGAAGTTACATAATAGTCGACAATATATTAAGACCGGTTTGTCTAAAGGGAAAGCACGTGGTTGGCTGTTGTTCTCAAGAAATCCTACCTCGGCACCGTCCAAAACTCTCTCTCTCTCTCTCTCTCTCTCTCTCTCTCTCTCTCACATGCAACGCAAATACCCGTGTTAATTGTTCATCAACAAACAGCCTGCGATGAAGAAACTGATGTGTGGAGATATGTATAGTATTAGAGGGAAATGATGGGGACAGAAGTTAGCACGTGGTTCCTTCAACTTGCCCAGGTAAATGATTGCAAATCACCAATGGAGATAAACAAAGGATGGAAACAGAAAAATCACAACTTCATCAGCACAACTTGCAATTAAGAAATAGATTAATTGAGAAACAATGTATAGCAAGCTCCATTCATTTTGCCAAAAATGTGGCGTTTCTGGAAAATATTTTCTAGAAAGCCATTTTCCAATAAAATGTCAATATTTTTCAGTGTTCGGCTAAAAGTTTAAAATATTTTCTGCTGTTTAGTACAAAAAAATTTGATTTGATTGTCCTCTATGCACTATTTTTAATAATTATTTTATTAGTTTAAAAATCAAATTTTAATTTTTAATTTTTCTGCCTTTTTCTTTTTATGTTTTATTTTTTCCTTTCATTTTTTCTTTTTCTCCTCCTTCTTCTAAGGTCGGCGATTGACCGGCCAAAAGCAAGCTTGAGCTTGCCGCTCGCTAGATCAGTGAGTTAGAGGCTTATGCTCATCAATTTGGCGAGCAGTGAGCTGAGGCCTAGCTCACCACTAATCAAATGAGCCTCGAGTTCATCAATCTGGCAAGTGGTGAGATCGCTAAAGGTCATGAGCCTTGAGCTCGCATGTGGCCGGTCATCAGCTATCGTGTGGCCAATGATCCACCAAGACAAAGGGGGCGTTTGGTTGGGCTTTCCCAAGGGGCTTTGAGCCCCCAAAGCCCCTTGGGGAAAATTTTGTGTGTTTGGCAATGGCTTTCGAATGCCCATTTGTGAAATGCAAGCATTTTACAAGTTGAAAGCTGAATGCTGGGTAGGATCAGCATTGAGCATTGAGCATTTCAGAAATGCAAATTTACTGTTCATCGTCATTCTTGTTCATCTTCTTCTCCGTTCGGCTTATCTTCTTCTCCGTTCGTCTTCGCCTTCCCGCCGCCTTCGGCTTCTCTGGCAACCACCACCACCGCGTGGGGGTCGTGCGTCCCCGGTGACCACCGCCCGGGGTGGCGCGACCGCGACCTAGGCGGCATCGCGACCCAGGCGGTGTCGCCTGGCGTGTGCGAACCAGGCAACGCCGCCTGAGGTCGCGCGAACCCAGGCGGCGCCGCCTGGTGCACGCGAACCAGGCGACGCCGCCTGAGGTCGCGCGAACTCAGGCGGCACCGCTTGGCGCACGCGAACCAGGCGACATCGCCTGGGTCCGCGCGAACCCAGGCGACGCCGCCTGAGGTCGCGCGGACCCAGGCGGCGTCGCCTGGGTCGCGCGACCTCAGGCGGCGTCGCTTGGGTCCGTGCGACCTCAGGCGGCGCCGCCTGGGTCGCGCGACCAGGTGACGCCGCCTGAGTTGCGCCCTCAGCCACCAGATCTGGCCGTCGAGAGGCCAGATCTGGCGGTCCGGTGGCCAGATCTGGCCGTCGGGAGGCCAGATCTAGCGGTCCGGTGGCCAAATCTGGCCGTCGGGAGGCCAGATCTGGCGGTCCGGTGGCCAGATCTGGCGGTTCGGCGGCCAGATTGGCCGTCCGGCTGTTCGCCGGCCACCGGATTTTATTTTCAGACTTTAAATAAATAAAAAATAGCAAAAGCTAATTGGAAATGCAAGTTTTGCCAAACGGTGTTTTTGCTAAAATTATTTTCCAAAGCTACTTGAGATTGTAATTTACCAAACGGTGTAGCATTTCGGGAAACCCCTTTATCTCAAAGGTATTTGCATTCTTCCAAGGACATTTTCCCAAAGTTGAACCAAACGGGCCCAAAGTGTGTGTGTGTGTGTGTGGTTAGCTGTCGTGTGGCCGAGAGAGAGAGACACACAAAGAGAGAGAGAGAGAGAGGGAGAGGGAGAGGGAGAGAGAGAGAGAGAGAGAGGGGAAAATTAATTTATTTAAATTAATATATATGGAAAAGGTTAACAAGAGTGTGAGATAAAAGAAAGTAAGTGAGGAAAATTTTTCCCAATTAGAAAAGTAGGAAACATTTTCCGCCATTTTAGAAGACTTTTATCCCTTGATGAAATTTTTTTCTTAAATAATTCATTTTCCGTGAAATGAATGCCGAAAAATCCAAAAGACATTTTGTTAGAGTTGTTTTTTGCGAAATAAATGGAGCCTACGAAAATAATAAAGACAACATATTACATGGCATCCCGATCTCTCATAATACATCTCAGCCCAAGCTAAGATATAATCGGTCATTTCAGAATTGTGGACGGCAACGACCTCAATGTTTTATGTCTTTCCTTATTCTCTATGGCATGGGCACTTATTTTTATTTTTCTTGTTTTTTCATTGACCCTACTTGTGTGATTAGAAGGGACAAGTGTCAGAAAAGTCTTAAACCTATTGCATTAATACTAATTAAGAATAAACCTTTTATTGATGAAGGCTTTATTGGTATTGGGCTTAAGGCCCGTTCGCCCAAGTTGGGCCCAGAAAGCCCGGCCCACGGAAATAGGGCCCGTGGAAGGAGAGAGGTACAAAAGGGAGGAGGAGAGAGAGAAAAACACACCGTTTTTGTTTTAGAAAAAGACGTAGTTTTTTCTCTCAACGTACTCTCCCTCTCTCTCTCGTTTTCTTCAAAGCAAAAAGGAAAACAGTGAAGCGCTCAAAGAATTTTGCTTCCTCGGATTGAACAGGGCCTAGTTTCTCTTCCTCTATCGGCGTTGGTGCTTAATCTGTGGCTAACAAGGTACGCTCAAATCCGTGGTGTGCTTTACGATCGGTGAAACGTGATTTCCCGGGCTTCGTCTTCCGCATTGATTTAGGGGTTCGATTTAGTGTCGAATCCGTGTTTCGGGGATCCGTTATTCCCAACACCATCCCTTGGCATTTTCCAAACTTTCTCCCTCTCTCTCACATGCAACACACTTACCCACGTTCATTGTTTAGAGATTTATAATATTAGCGGGAATAACGACGACGGAATTCTTAATGTGGCTCTGTCCTACTTGCTCAATTAAATAATTGCAAATGACCATCAGACAGGGACATAACAAGGCAACAAAAAATCAGAACTTTATCAACACACAACTTGCAATTAAGAAATTCATCTTGAGAAGTAGTGTGTAATATTGGAGGGAAACAACGAAGAGGCGAATATGTCACCATTTATCTGATCTTCTAAGACATTTTCAACCAAGCCCAAACAGAATTGGTTGTTTCCGACCTGTCCATGGCGATGGGCTCAACTTATTTCTTTTTTCATTCTCGACAGCGTGGAAAGAGACGGCACTTCTTTTGCATCTTTTGTTTAATTGACCATGCAATTGTGACTTAGACATTGCAAGTTTTTAATGAAAAGTGTTGAGGCCCAATGATCACGGTGGGCGGAAGCAACATCTGAAGTTCTCACATTACTAGTGGCCAAATCTAGAAAAACAAAATCATGTTATCAAATCAGAAGGATAAAAAATGATCTTGCTTTTGAAATATCCCCCACCCCCACGTACTCTTCCTTGATCGACAGAATTTAATTGGCCACTATAATCTTTCTCCAGGAGCCTGCATGGAAAACGACACTTACCTGCTAACTTGACGTGGCGTCTTTATTTAATTTTCTTAAAAAATAAAATTAATTGTTTCGAACTCAAAAACAAAATGATCTTTATCAAAGAGAAAAGAAAAACAAAGTAACATAATCTTGAAGCATAACCGAATGTCACATTTTCCTTCTTTTTCTTTAGATATTACAAACACATACACAAACTAACAGTGAAAAAGAGGAATGATAGAAGGAAAAAAAAAACATTTATCAATCAGATCCTATACCTATAATGGGTGCGTTTGGGAACCACTTTTGGAGAAAGTCTTTAGGAAAATGCAAAGACTTTGAATTAAAGGTATTTTCCAAAATGCAAACTGTGTTTGGTAAATTATACTTTGAAAGCTCTTTGTGAAGTACTTTGAACAAAATGGTGTTTGGGGAATTACATTTACAAAGGAGTTTTGTAGTAAAAAAAAATTATCAAAAGAAAAATTTTAAAAAAATTGACCGGCAAGGGCAATGGTCGTCGGCGACCTCCAGCGACCTCCGGCGACCTCAGTTCTTGGGCAGCGAGGTCGCGCGACACCGTCGCAACCTCCGGCGACCCTGGATCTGGGGCGGCGAGGTCGCGCGCCGCCGTGCGACGCTACCTCGACCTCCGGCCACCTAGATCCGAGGCGGCGAGGTCACGCGACCCAAATCTGGTCGCCGCTCGAGCCTCCGGCACCAGATCTGGTCGCGACCACCAGACCGGCAACCAGATGGGTCGCGTGGCCCCAGCGAGCTTCGTAAGGAGGTCGCGGTGCAGCAGGCAACGGTCGCTGGCAACGCCGCGACTCGCGGAGGTCGCCCGACTCTCCGACGAAGATCGCCTAGGTCGCGACGTCCTTGTAGCAGTTGTTGGCCCGGAGAAGATGAATAGTGTTTCATCCAAGGGCACGCATCGGAAAAACAAAAAATTCTTGAGGACAATTTTGGGAAAAAAAAGTGAAAAGTGTGCCGTGGGCATGCCGAGAAAGCTTAAAGCCCAAGGCAGGTCCTCACCTGCCTTGGGCTTTCAGCCTTAAAAATACTTGCTTTGCCATTAAATCCCTTCCAAAGTGTTTTGCCAAACACTCGTTTTTTTCCCAAGGGGCTTTGGACTCCCAAGGGACTTTGGGAAGTGGTTCCCAAACGCACCCAATATAGAGCATTGATTAAGTAATTTTAGAAGACATAAAGCAGCTATCGTCGATGCGGTTTGGATAAGAACATGCAAAATTAAGGCTAGGGTGGTTGATTAGAAGGACACAAGTGCGAGCCCCCACTGTCATTGTCAGGTCATAATCGAGGTTGAGAGGCCTGTCGATGGCTTCCCCACCGCTGTCACTTCAAGCTTGCAAGCGGTCTCGATGGTGGTTGCCAGCACCACTCATGCGATCATTATGAGTGGGTTTGTGATTGAGGCCTATGAGTTTTCAAGCCAAGCCCAATCTTGCGAGGTTTATCAGCAGTAGATGCGTCTAAAATGGGTGATCCGCAAAGCAACTAAATCATCTTCAATCAACTAAGCTCACTTCCTTGATACGTCACTCATCCTCCAGGGGAGAGGATCTAGTAAATTTTGGATGGTAGATATCGGAGAGCTGGGGGAAGATTTATAAAGGAAATATAAAGAAAATTGGATCCAGTGCCTTTTTCTCTCTCTTCGATGGTTCGACTGTTTTTTGACTTGAACTGAATGCAATGGAGGGAGACGCACACATTGGTATAGCTGATATTACTATTATGCTAAAATCGCATAGGGACATTAGACGGCATAATATTTGTGCAAAACGTTTTTCTTGGTGCCTACCAAAGTAAATTGGCAAGAACTAAATTATAAAAGCATTAGATCAGATGAATTCATTTTCCTCATTCATGGATAAGACCATGGTAGTTTCAATCGAGGCGTGACAACCAACCCAATGTGCTAAAGGCAGAGAGAGAGAGAGAGAGAGAGAGAGAGAGAGAGGAGGAGGGTTGCTTTTGGGATCATAATTAATCAATTAATACCCTTTCGATACATAATCTTGTTTAAACATTAAGTAAAGCATTTATGCCAATCACAAGTCCTAAGATTCAATTCCTAATCAAGTTGAGGAAATAGCAATCCATGCATCATAAAGGGCGTCGTTGGAATTAAGGAAATGTGCAAATAGCAATCTCACATTTGCTTTTAAGAATTTAAGCACGATCTTTTTTCTTTTCTTTTTTTTTTTTGAAGGATTTTCACATATTTTAAGAGAAAACCACTCAAAAACCATTATTAAAGTTTTTTTCCTCATTTTTTTTAAAGTATAAAAATAAAGAAAACTGGATCCAATGCCTTTTCTCTCTCTTCGATGGTTCGACTGTTTTTGACTTGAACTGAATGCAATGGAGGGAGACGCACACATTGGCATTAGTTGATATTACTATTATGCTATAATCGCATAGGGACATTCGACTGTTTTTGACTTGAACTGAATGCAATGGAGGGAGACACACACATTGGCATAGCACTGGATTTAGTTTTCTTTATTTTTATACTTTAAAAAAAATGAGGAAAAAGCTTTTAAAATGGTTTTTGAGTGGTTTTCTCTTATAATATGTGAAAATCCTTCCAAAAAAAAAAAAGATCGTCCTTAAATTCTTAAAAGCAAATGTGAGATTGCTATTTGCACATTTCCTTAATTCCAAAGACGCCCTTTATGATGCATGGATTGCTATTTCCTCAACTTGATTAGGAATTGAATCTTAGGACTTGTAATTGGCATAAATGCTTTACTTAATGTTTAAACAAGATTATGTATCCAAAGGGTATTAATTGATTAAATTATGATCCCAAAAGCAACCCTCCATTCTCGCGTTCTCTCTCTCTCTCTCTCTCTCTCTCTCTCTCTCTCTCTCTCCCCCTCCCTCCCCCTCCCTCTTACACTCTCTACCTTTAGCACATCGGGTCGGTTGTCACACCTCAATTGAAACTACCATGGTCTTATCCATGCGTTGAGCGATCCGTGCGCACAGCCACGGGACGTAAATTTGGTTTCCTTTTGGAGAGCTACGAATAGTGTTGGAATTGAATCAAGCTTGAAGCTTTGCATGTGTTCTAGGAATCATGGTGAAGCTCATTGCTATATAAGGAGATAAGAGTCCGATTCGACAGGTGAGGTGTTGATTCACCCCATATGACATTTCATAATATGATGACCACGACCAGTATGTGGAATCAAGGGATTCAGAGGAGAGGAAAGCAGCCGAGGGAAGGAGATAGAAAATGAGGGATTGGCCGAGAAATTTATTAAAGTCATGCTGTGCTTGAAATTTTGTAGAAAACCTTCGGGGAAAAGGCTTGGATGGCCTTTTGAGTCGCTAACGCTTGATGCATGGGAGTTGACTCTATCGCTACAAGATCGATCGGAAATCATTGTCGTCTGTCTTTATTTGAACGTCTACTCATTGAACTTTTAAAGCTTGTGCCAGTTTTTTCCATAAAATCGAATGGTAATTTCGGCTATTCAAATGAATATTGGCATTTGCTAACTGGTTATACTGCAAGGCGATTCAGGGATATAGTTAACCTGATACTATGGGAAGATGTTTAATCTGATACTGCGGTTATGTTCCATCTTTTGATTGGTGGATCCAGATTTGATACGGATAGTGTTCTGGTTGTATTTTGCTTGTTGCTTTAATCCGGGGTTTGATTGAATCATGAATTTCTGTTGAAGTACGAGCATTATTAGCCGACTGATCATTTTCTGGATAATTTTGTCCCTAAACTCTTTAAAGAGCACAAACTAACCAAAAAATAATCTGTGTACTAGGCAACACTGGTGATTTGCTGAAAACTGTAAGGACTATTAATTCTAGGACATTCTTCCTCACCAATCACCAAAAATCTCCTCGTAAAAGCACAATCACACAGATGGCGATGGGGATTTCATAGGAGGGTTCAATGTGGTCTCTTTATTTCCGAAAGCATAAGCATTTGAAACAAACTACCCCAAAAGATCTCGCTGCCGCATGATATCAAGGCCTGAGCTTCACCAAGTTTCTTCAAAGCACACTTTGTATCTAACTCAATTGGAGTACAGTGCACATATTGATTTATGATATGTTTGCAATACTAAGATATTTACTTGATGCCGCAAATCTCTCAAGATTATGCACATATCTCCTTTGCTATAGCATATTCTTGATTGATTATATTTGATATTATGTTTATCTTGTTACTTTAGATAACCATCCCATACATCTTATAAATAGGCTAATGTAATCTTCATTATATTACATCATAGTATAGAGAAATTCTATATTCCTATTTCTCATATATTATTTTATTTGTTCAACTTGATTCATTGTTTCATGGTCGAATCTGGATTTGATCCGGTCTGGTCCTATTTCGTTTTTGCAACAAGCATTGTAATGGTCGGTGGTTTGATTGATGCGTGAATTTTTGTTAAACATTATGAGTTGACAAATATTTCTATGAATGATTTTGTCCCTCAACTCTTTACAAAAGCACAAGCTAACAAAAAGTAATCTGTATACAAGGCAACACTAGTAGTTTGCTAGAAACGATAATGATCTAGCAATTCAAGACTGTCAGAAGACCAAGAAAAGGAATCGAGAAACAGTAGAAGGAATGCGAGGGAAGAAATTGTTGTATTGATTGTATATTTCTGTTGTGTACAAAAAGTATTTAATTACAAAGAAAGAGATTAATAAAGGAAAAGAAATATTCTCCTATCTTTCTAATCCTAAAATAAATAAGATTCTTTGCTTATCAACGATTTGGATACGATTTGAATCATATCTTCCAACACTCCCCCTCAAGCTGGTGGCTTGTAGATGTCCAAGATACCAAGCTTGCTTAGAAGATACGCATGTTGTCTTTCACAAAGAGGTTTAGTAAATATGTCCGCCGGTTGCTCTGAAGTCCTGATTCCTTTTGTCTCGATTATTCCTTCTTGAATTTTCTCTCGAGTAAAGTGGCAATTGACTTCTATGTGTTTTGTCCTCTCATGCAACACAGGGTTTGCTGCAAGCTTTAGAGCTGAATCATTGTCACAAAAAAGTGTAGTTGGTCCTTCAATTTTTGCTCCAAGATCCTGAAGTAAACCCCTTAGCCAAACTATTTCACAAACAGTCTTGGCCATGGATCGATATTCAGCTTCAGCTGAAGATAGAGATACAGTAGACTGCTTCTTTGTCTTCCATGAAAGCAATGATTCCCCAAACTTGATGCAATAACCGGTGATGGATCTCCTGCTCATAGGACATATGGCATAATCTGAATCACAGTAGGCCATCATTTTCATGTTGCATTTTCAAGAAAGATCCCCAATCCTGGACATGTCTTCAAGTATTTCACAATCTTCAATGTTGCATTCATGTGAGATTGTTTCGGATTGTGCATAAACTGGCTGAGAGTCTGTACTGCATAGCAGATGTCTGGCCTGGTCATAGTCAAATATATAAGTTTCCCTACCAGTCTTTGATATCCCGACGGATCTCTCAATAATAGATCATCAGAAGAAGAGGATATGCCAGAATCATAGTCAACAGATGTCAGCCTAGCATTTTGCTTAATAGGGATAATAGCTGGCCTACAACCTGATAATCCCGTTTCTGATATGATTTCCATTATGAATTTTCTCTGACTGAGAGAAATTCCCTGATCTGAACGAGCTATCTCAATTCCAAGAAAATACTTAGGTGGCCCTAGATCTTTGATGTGGAAAGTGGAATGCAGATGCTCTTTAAGTTTCTTCACAGCAGAATCATCATTTCCCATGATAAGAAGGTCATCCACATAAATCATCAAATAAATAGATGACATACCTTTTGTCCAGGTGAATAGGGCATAGTCATGTTTGGACTGTTTGAATCCAGCAGCCATAAGTGCGTTAGTGAACTTGGCGTACCATTGTCGAGAGGCTTGCTTCAGTCCATAACGAGATTTACGGAGACGACATACCTTGGACTCCCCCTGTCTCCATAATCCTAGTGGAAGATCCATATAGATTTCTTCATCTAGATCACCATGTAAGAAGGCATTATGTACATCCATTTGATGTAAGGGCTAGTCCCGAAAAGCAGCAACTGATAGGAAAGATCGAACTGTCACATCCTTTGCAACAGGCGAAAAAGTTTCATGGTAGTCAAAACCCTCTCACTGAGTAAATCCTTTGGCCACCAATCTAGCCTTATATCTTTCCACAGAACCATTTGCCCTGTACTTGATCTTGTAAACCCACTTAAATCCAATGGGTTTTCGATTATCAGGCATTGTCACGACATCCCAAGTATGATTCTCCGTCAAGGCATTTAATTCGGCCTCCATGGCTTTTTGCCAACAAGGATCATCTTTGGCCTCAATTTAACTAGAAGGTTCTCGTTCTTCAGAAATTCAACTCATGCAACATAAATGTTCTGCTGATAGCTTATCAAATGAGACGTAAGACAAGATGGGATAACGAGTACCTGACGATCTGGAAGAACCACATATGTAATCCTTTATCCAAACTGGTGGGTGAGCCGCTCGACTAGAACGCCGTGGAATTTCTTGTTGCATTGAAGATGGCTCTTCTTCAGCAGGTGTTGATTCTGAATCTTCAGTGTACTGGGATGATTCTTCTATATGAGGCTCTTCAGTGGAGTGACTTGTAGATGTCTCAATAGGCAGTGTAGGTGATTCACCAGTTGGCCTTTGAAGAGGAGTAACAAGAAATGTACTTTCTGGAAATATATCTTCTTCCAATAAGAATTTTGAATTTCCTGGCTTCTCATCTTCAGTTGAAGAAATAAGAGTTTGGAAAGGAAAAATATTCTCATGAAAAATAACATCTCTGCTTACGAAAAATTTTCTTGTGGATGGTGCATAAATCCGAAACCCCTTTTGCAAGGTGGGATATCCCATAAATATACACTCACTAGCTCGTGGTGCCATCTTATCTTTGTGCCCCACTGTAGTGACATAACAGAGACACCCAAAAATTCTGAGATGACTCAGATTTGGTTTCTGTCCATATAACATCTCAAATGGCGTCTTTCCTTTCAGAATACGTGAGGGCATGTGATTAATCAAATATGCTGTTGTAACTACATAGTCTCCCCAACAATTCTCAGGAATAGATGCTTGAAACTTGAGGGCACGTGCTACTTCTAAAAGGTGACGATGTTTCCTCTCAACAACACCATTTTGCTGTGGTGTATAAGTGCAAGAGCTCTCATGCAGGATTCCATTCAGTGAAAATAAAGAAGCACACTCACTATTAAAAAACTCCCTCCCATTGTCAGTTCTAACCCGACGGATTGTTTTTCCAAATTGAGTTTTAGACAAGGTAAGGAATGTTCGTAAGTGAATAAATACTTGAGTCTTGGATTGCATGAGGAATATCCATGTCGCACAAGAAAAATCATCAACAATTGTGAGGAAATATCTTGACCCATCATGATTTACAGTATGATAGGGTCCCCAAACATCAGCATGAATCAACGAAAAAATACTATATGTTCGGGAATTGCTTTTTGGAAAAGGAGCACGTGTTTGTTTTGCCAATGGACAAATAGGACACTGGGGACAAGGGAATAAGGCACTATGTCCCGATCATTTATGATGAACGAAATTTTTATCATTGATAACATAGTTACACAATGAGTTATTGAATTCAACAAATGACAAATTAAAATTGCTAGGAAAATCCATCCAAAAATAGAGCCCTTGATAAGCTTTACCCAAGCCCATCAGTTTGCCAGTCGAAAGGGCTTGAAAGAAACAATTATCTGGAGTGAATAGGACACGACATGAATTTTCTTTAGAAGCTTGATTAACTGATATGAGGTTGAATTGGAATTCAGGCACATAAAGTACATTTCAAAGTGTAATGAGGGAACTAAGATTCACGGTGCCCGTCATGACAACTTGTGTGGAATTTCCATTTGGAAGTTGTACTGATATAGGAAAGGATAATTTTTGGATTTTGGTAAAGAAACCCTTATCACAAACTATGTGATCACTAGCACCTGAATCTATAATCCATGCATTCTTCGAAATTGAATTCATCAAGCAATAAGATGTACTTGTAAAACTCCCAGCCTTATCAGATGCATCCAACCCTTTCAAAGCCCTCATCAGTTCCTGCTACTGCTCATGGGTAACTAATTTTTCTGTTGGTTGACTCAGTGCCTGAAAAACCTGTGAAGATTTTCCTCGTTTTTTTTCTCTAGGTTTTCCACGTAATTTCCAACAGTTTTCAATTGTATGATGCGGTCTTTTACAATAGTCACAATATAATTTACCTCTTCCTTTTTGGCTATTGGATTTTGAAAGGAATCTGTTGTTGGGCTGGAAAATTTGGGCCGAGGTGGGCCCATACAGTGCTTCTGGTCCAGTGGGCTGGATTCCTCGCGGCCCATTTTCGCGCGCTTAAAACTTTCCTTGCAGCCCGTCGACTTCGTGCGGCCCATCTGTGCTAGCGAAGATGTCTCGTGGGCCGTCCGAGAAGAGCCTAGTTGTTGAAAAAGGAGGACCGTCCGATCGTCTGCCAAGATCTAAGCCGTCCATTTGCTCATTTAAAAACGAGCTAGGGTTTTGGCCAGACGAAATCGCCCCTTTTCCTCCTCCGAACCTAGGGTTTCTCTGTGGGGGGTGATAATGGCCTCTGGCGGCCAGAGCCATCGCCTCGCTTCCTCTTCAAGAAGTCGCCGTCCTTTGCTGGCTCTCTTCCTGGACGGCGAGCTGATAGATCCGGCCAAGATTTGGCATGGGATCCATTGTTAGAATCTGGGAACAAAACAAAAGGTACGTTTCGTTTAAGATTAGGAGAAACCTAATCGCCTTTTTCTCTCTCGCGCATGGTCTTATACTGCTGAAGAATCGGTTCGGGCCATTCAAATTTTTCTTCGGCCGATTCCATTTCATTCCAGAGTGCCAACAGCTTATTGTAGACTGTCGCGACGCTCATATTCCCTTGCTTCAATTCTGAAACTTGCTGTGTTATGGAAAAGATCTTGATTTGATCTAGCTTTCCATACATCTCTTTAATATTATGCCACTTCTCTTTCGTATCTTCTGTTGGGGGAAGTCCCGCTGCTACTTCGGGTGAGATACAATTCCCAACCCAAGTTCTAACGACTTGATTACATTTTCTCCAAAAATGAGCCATTCGCTCGTCGGTTGGAACCGGAATTGTTCCATCTAGAAAGCCTTCCTTATCCTTTGTTACCAGGGCACGCCGGAGTTCCCAAGACCAAGTCGAGTAATTCTCTGGACCCGTCAATTGCTGACTGATCAGTTTCAGTTTTGGTCCGTCGGCGTTCGTCGTGTACAGAGGGTCGCCGGGCTTCGGCCGTCCTCCGGCAGCAAGGATCTGGTAAGGAAAAAAACCAGGTGAAAAAGATGGGTAGGTATTCGCCCTTACATTTGCTCTGTTTTCTTGACCCACATTAAAGAAATTTTGGTGGGGATTTGCTCCCCCTGATTTGCTAGATCCGCCCGTCTGCTCCGGGCCGAAGGTAGAGCCTACCCCACTTATGGTTGGTGCGCCTCCGTCGGTCCGCAAGTTGCTTTGATTCCTCGGCTGTGAAGTATATGGGTTTATCCCATGGATCCATGGATATGGCATCCACTGGTAAGGATGGCCCGAATAGGGCTGCCCCAGGTTGAACTGACCCGGAAGATTCTGCCATTGCATGTGTGGAGGTTGGATCTGGCCTTGGCTGAGCTGTTGCCCTGCCACGGTCGTCACAATGGTTGAATCTGGATTGTGCGTACTCTGTGGCATTGCATCCCTCGCTGGCTGGTCGTTTGGTTCAAAGGTGAGAGCTTCCGATGTATTCATTGCGAGAGAAAATTCTTCAAGAGAGATTGATTCCTTTCGGCAACTGTTTTGCAGGATACAGTTCCTCAAGGCAATCAGGAAAGGTAGACGCGAAAGCTACACCAAAATCGTAGGAAGCTCTAATACCATGTCAGAAGACCAAGAAAAGGAATCGAGAAACGGTAGAAGGAATGCGAGGGAAGAAATTATTGTATTGATTGTATATTTCTGTTGTGTACAAAAAGTATTTAATTACAAAAAAAAGAGATTAATAAAGGAAAAGAAATATTCTCCTATCTTTCTAATCCTAAAATAAATAAGATTCTTTGCCTATCAACGATTTGGATACGATTTGAATCATATCTTCCAACAAAGACATTCTTCCTTTGCAATCATCAAAGTTCTCCTCATAAAAGGGCAATCACACAACAGGCATACTGCTGGCGATGGAGAACATAGTGGGAGGGTTCAATGCAGTCTGTTGAATATTGAAAGCAGTAAGCATTCGAGACAAACTAAGCATTCGAGACAAACTAAGTCCGACGATTTTGCTGCCAAATGATATCAAGGCTTGACCTTTGCCAAGTTCCACCGAAGCACACTCTAGCTCAAAAAGTTGGTCGTACAGCACACATATCTAGAATGGGAAAATAACAGAGTATAGGTACCTGATTTAGTACAATTGTAACAAAAGGACCAAATGACCAATAAGAAAAGAAGTTCTACTGTGTTTGCAAAAAGTGCCTGCGATACAGGTTGATGACAAACTCGGGGTGCAGAGCTCCTGCGTCTACACGCAAAAACCACTAAGGGGATTCTGCTAAAAGAGAATGCTAGTCTCATGGTGATGGCCGAGAGAATTGAGAACCTAGCCTTAAGGAAATCACTGTCGCATCCGCTCCCCAAAGTTCTGTGAGGGATGTATCCCGCAAAGCTAGAGCATAATTTTAGCTACGGTCGAGTGGATGAAGAAATTTATTCCTATATGCCAAATAGCCAAGAAAATGGCAGTCCATGGCTATGTGCGATCCTAGCATTACATTACAAATCCAATACCAATGGTAGTAAGCTAATTCCCACAAGTTAAGTGGACATTTAATTCAAAAGGGGTAGATTAAATACAGGAAGAAAAGGTCCATGCAGTACTTGAGAATTTCATCGTTGCGCAAGATAATGATCAAGAATAGCTGAAAGAGCTTGAGTGCGACTTCTTCTGTACGGAACCAGCTAAATTCTGATCTAATTGATTCCTGGCGACTACAAGACATCATCAGAATTCAATATTTCGAAAGAAATCGGGGATAACACCAGAAGAAGAAGCACTTGGTTAACGATATGGAGGGGCGCCTTTTTGCACTTGGATAGCTTTTGAAGAATGGATGTTGATCTCCATAAGTTTTAACAAATATTCCATATGTTATTTAGTAAGACATGAACATCAGAAAAATGATAAGAAGGCTGCTCTTGGACTATCTTTTTTGGAGATCGATTACTGATTAGAGAGTTGCGACCAATTCTTGAGCTCTATAAATGTGTGCTACGTTGCATATGTCCAAGAAATAGGAAATTCTAATCTAGAGTGAAATGGAGATAGCATTAGAGGGACTAAACATGTTTATAATGGAGAAACTAGAAAGAACAAGAAGATCAAGTATTTAAATGACTTGCTGAGAATAATTTTTGAATTGAGGTATTATTAGCCAGTGAGGGTTGGCTGGCGACTCCTGCTCGCCCTCAGCTCCAAAAAAAAGGTAAAGAATAGAAAAAAAACTAAAAAAAATAATAAAAAACTTATAAGATTATTAAAATGTTATAGATAATGTACATATTAGAGTCAGATATGTTACGTAAGACAATCGATGTCCATGTCAGCGACTCCAAGTGAAAATTAGCTGAATTACTCAATTGAAAAAATGTGAGAATGTTTACAACTTAATTGACATAATTAAAATGTTAGAATTGAATTTACATAAGTATAATAGGTTCAAGAGATTTATGATAATTGTCCTTATTAGATATGTCTCAAATTTGAGCATGAAAAAGAAAGTTTCATAATTCAAATAGATTTTCTATTTTAAATAGCTTTCCTGATTGAATGGTTTTTCTAGTTGGGAAAGGTTTCCTAAAAAGAGGTTTTCTACTTTGGATTTGATTCTTGCTTATAACTATAAATGTGTGTGTGTGTGTGTGTGTGTGTGTGTGTGTGTGTGTGTGTGTGTGTGTGTGTGCTTGCTCTAATATTAGACACTCCTAGATGATTAATTATAAAAGATACCCCGACCAACCCACTATTAGTACTTTAACAAAAACTCATAATGATTCCGATAGTGAATCTGTCACTAAGATAAATAGGCTCAATTGGAGATAACTCTAAAAATTATAGCATAGTAGAGCCACCCCACTGGTCATTGCTTTAGAAGAATAATCACACAAAATACAAAATAAATACTTTCCAAACGCCATTTATGAATGAAATATAGATAGTGTTGCTGAAAGCAATATAATGAATATTTTAAACAATATGGTAATGTTAGCTAATGCCTACAAAACACATCAAGATGTTTCTAATTATGCTGTTGCCCATCTTTTAGTAGTCGGTTTCACGGGACAACTAAAAGCATGGTGGGATAATTATTTAACAAATGAACAGAAAATACAACTGTCTATAAAATAGATGATTTTGGATAACGCATGGGTGATGAATAAGGACATCTCATCCAATATGCGGTGAATACACTCATATACTCTATTTAACAACACTTCATAGGAGACCCATCACATATTAGAAATAGGAACCAAGACCTCCTATCCAATATGAGATGCAAATCTTTAGGAAGGTTTAGAGAATATAAAGAACTTTTCTTTCAAAAGGTTCTTGTTAGACCGGATTGCAATCAACCCTTTTGGAAAGAAAAATTATTAGCAAGTTTATCCCAAATGATAGGTAACCAAGTTAGAGATAGGATTAAAGAAGAATATAGTGGCTAATACCTTATGACCTACTTTCATATGGAGAAATAGTCTCATATGTTTATAGACAAGGAACACAAATGTGTAATACAATCAAATTGCAAAGATAACTCAAAGAAGAACAATCTCGCACCAACAAAAGTTTAGGAGATTTTTGTGCCAAATACGACCCTTCTTATAATTAAAAATCAAAACCAAAATGTAGAGGAACTTGTCCTCTTGAAAAAAAAAAAAAAAACATACTAACAAATCACAACCTCACAAACGTAGATACAGACACCAAAATAAGCCATATACGGATAAGAAATTTTTTAAAGATCTTAAATGTTACTCATGTGGTAAAAAATGACATATATCAAATGACGCCTAAGACTTTAGAGGCAAGAGTGATGATGGTGTAGATATTTATCTAAGCTTGTGATTGGCCTATTCCTCTCTCTCTCTCCCCCTCCCTCATACGTGGACCCCCTGCTGCCCATCTTCTTCTTCTTCTCCTCCTTCATTTTCCCTCTTCTTTTCTTTATCACTAGCCTCCCTTTTCCCTTTCACTGGTTTTATTCCCTTTCATTTTCACTGCCTCAACACCATCGTCCACTGTCTTCACCATCCAGCACCATCTTCATCACCCCAACACCTTCATCACCAGAAGCACGTCCACCACCAGCTCCCTTACGATCCTTCCCCCTCACACCAGCTTCATCCCACCACCTCCACGCCTCAGCCTAGCAGTGCCTCACCACTAGCACACCACCCTAGCCCACCGTCAAACTCCCACCTCCACAGCTAGTAGCCTCCGTGTCCAGTAGCCGCCTCACCACTAGCGGCTTCATCCAACGTTCAGCAACCTTACTCCACGTCTAGCCAAGTCGCCGAGACCAACCCCAAGTCGAGCTCTCCTCCTTGGGTCGAGAGCTTGCGGGACCATAATAGCCACGTTGAGCCTCCGTCCAAGCCATGGTTGTCTCATGTTTTCATCGCCATCACCGTGAGCACGGCGCCATCAAAAACCATGAGTTAACTCCCTAATCGTTGATTAAACCGTTAATTACGCTTACGGGTGTTTAGATTAGTCTTGATGAGGATTAGTTTTAGTCAATCCTAGATTAGTGTAACTAAGCTTGAGTTAGGTTAAGTAATCATGGTTATGTTAATTAAGTTGGTTTAACTTAATTAATCACAATTTATTTAATTAATTGTAATTAGCGTAATTAGTGACAGATTAGGCGTTACATAGAATTTTATGTTCGTTTTCTTGAATGGAATTATGTGTGCTTTTGATGGTTTATTTGTACTATGTTGTGCAATTGATTGCATGATGGTAGTTATTGGTTTTTAGTATAAAACTTGGTTTTATGAGCAATTAAATAGAAAAATGCGAGGTGTCGGGTCTTGACGCCAACTTCTATGTACTATATAAAACCATGGAGTTTTAAAATGAAAGTGTACTAAGTTTAACGGTTCGATTTTAAATACCTGACCATGCACGATTATTTTACTGGGATTTTTAATTTAAAAAAATTAGTCAAGTTTATTATTTGAAAACAAGGCATTTCAATGCAAAGCATGGTGTTCTTGGCTAAATATGTATTCGTATGGTCACTTAATGGAACCCATCCTAATGCATTTATGCGGGATGATGCCTAATTAAGTTTGGATGCCCTTACGTCAACGAAATGCCGAGTCACGATTGAGGTCGGACCAATGCTCCTTTATGGAATGCCGTCTAGGCGGGGTTGTGTTAGACGTTGCCATGCCCGATGAGGCAGGACAATGCCTGGTATGTCAAATGACTGCCGACTTTTGTGTTGGCCGTGGCCGAGGGATCATAATAATCGGAATACGCCTAAATGGTTGTGATGCTTTGTGCTTGATTATGGGGCAAAATTATTAGGTATGGTATGGGACATGCCATAACGGTTTTACTTTATAATCGGGATCCATGTGAATGTTTAGAGGGTGAGAATTATGTGTTCTGGTTATTGATTATGCTTGTTGTATTTATAATGGCATATGTGGTGCGCTAATATGCGAGGACGTGCTAAGGTGAGGTGAGTTTTATATGGTGCGTGCTTAGACTGCCTTCGAGGCGAATTTACATCCTAATCAAGGCTTAGATTGTTGACTCGCTGAGATTTATCTCACCCCGTTGTAGTTAAACATTTTTAGGTCTTTAATATGGAGATCCGTCTAGTCCGATTTGGGGTTCCGGGGGATATGGAGGTAGAGTCTACCATCTACCCTATCCCCGGAACCAATCGAACTCGTGAGTTGGTTGTGACTACAGTCTGGGTCCATGAGGGTTTCTTACATGTGGTGCCTCATCGCTTCAAGGCTTGGTTTATCAACGAGCCTAATAGTAGTTAGAAGAGTTCCTTACAAGGTTTTGAGGGCCCGCCCCTTGGAACCGAGGATGGGCAAGTAGGTCACCCTATGGATATCGACATCCCGAACAGTGTCGTGGAGGATCCAGAGCCCGAGTCAGAGGAGTTCGGGGTGTAGGTCGCCTAGGAATTCTTTTTTGAGGCGGACTTATATATATGAATTTGTAAGGTTAACTTGATATATATGTAAAGCTTAGTTTGTAAAAAATCGTTGGTATATTTTACTATCCTTATGTTTGTTTGTTGACCGGGGGTTTATTTAATTCGCTTCCGCATGCACTTAATCACAAGATAAAAAGAATGGGTCGGCGACACGTCCTCAGATGTTGCATTTCTAATCGACCGCTAAGGGATGTACACGTACCCAGGGTTTGAGGTGTGACACAAGAAAAAGCAATGACCTTCAAAAGCTGTTTATATAAATCATTTCAAAAAATAATTTTTTAAACCTATTGGCCAAAACTTCCTCAAGTATGACATTCTGAATTTCATGTTTTGTTTTCAATCGAATGAATCGGGTTTTTATCGACGCACTTATAGTTCTATTCTTTGAACCGATCACTCACGAGATAACTAGTCTATCTGGTGAAGTCGTTAAGAGATTTCAACGTAATAGACTTGAGAATTTGACTAGAAATCAACTATTCGATCGTGCTAATCTGCCAAGATCATTACGGCATAGTTAAAAATTGATTACAGATCGGAAATAGGTCAATACGACTGAGTCAGGTGATTCAATGTGGGTGATTCCACCTAATTGCAAAATTCTCGTTGATCGCACTAAACCGATTTTTCTGTCGTTTTGGTACCCTATGTCCGTATTTGAAATCTCAAGATTTTCACAACAACCGAGAGTCATCAATATGTCGAAGATGTACATTGTGGCTCGAAAATAATCGACCATGGGTCCATTATACTAAAAATTCCTAAAAGCTACCCGGTAGACTAGGTCATGCTAAAATTGTGCCTGATTGAAATTAATCGCGAATTTGAACCCAATTTCAAAATTTGAAAATTTTGTCAGTTCACGATTCATTTTTGGATCGTCGACTCATCCTCTGAAGATTTTTTTGTAAACTAAGGTTTTTGGCAAAAATTCAAAGTAGGGCCGTTTTTTATTGGAAAAATCAGAGGACCCTTTTTTGTCACGTTTTTTAGATTCAAGTTGGTTCAATTGATAAGGAAAAATGTTAAATAGAATGATGGCACCTTGGTGGAATTTATGGACATCAAATTGAATCCAATTGGAAGAGAATTGAAGATGAATTGAAGTAGATTTGGGAGAATTGGTCCAAAATTCGTAGGCCAAGGGGTGTGCAACATTTGAGACATCAAATGAAGCTTCTAGGGGAAGATTGGGGGCTACAAATTGGTTGAGGATAGGGCTGAATAAGTGGGGGCCAAGCAATGATCAAACTAAGAGATATCTAGGTATTTTGGGTCCCTCCAAGTCTTCAGTTGTCTTCTTCTTTTTCAGTAGCTTGCTTTCTCCATTGTTGTCCACTTTTGAAGCTTAAAAGTTGTAGAGAAAATTTTATCAAAAAAAAAAAAATTGTAGAGAAAACCACCACCCTCCCCCCTTACCGTCACAAGTTGCCTAGAGCCACCAAATCGTCGTCCGCGCCTGTCGCGCGCCCGAAACTGCGCTGACCTCCTGCTCACCCGTGCTTGCTTGTGGTCGTTGTCCCGCGAGCCCAACTCGCTGTTCGAGCCTCCGCCACCGTCGCCCAATTGCCGTCCACCTCTGCATAAGCTATTGCAGCCACCACTGTTCCTCTTTGCCACTTTTAGCCGTTCGAGCAGCTCAGCAACCTGAGGAGCAGTAGGTCGAAACCTCAGCAAGGGCTGAGAACTTGTAGCCCGTTTTCAGGCCCGTCTCGTCCTCGTTTGGTGTTGCCGCAAGGTGGTTTATCACCCGTCTCCATGTCGCCATCGTCGTGGACTCACCAGACCGCTAAACTGGTGAGTTTACTTGCTAAACTTTGGTTATGGAGTTAATGATACTTAAGGGATGTTTAGATTAGGCTAATTAGGGATTAAGTGGTTAATTAGAACGGATTAGTAATTTAATTATTTGATTTTGCATGTTAGGCAGTTAGGACGGCTAAATTAAGGATTAAATAGACCTTGCTAATTATCTAGATTGGTTAAAAAATTTTCTAGGCTCGTTTCGGTATTTAATTAAATATTTCTAACCTAAGTTTCTATTTTTGGTAATTAATTGCATTTATTTAACAATTTTTTTATATTTATTTAATTATTTATTATTTTTCGAGAATTATGCCGGATAGCCAGTGACCAGAATTTCGTGCTAATTATAATGGTGTGCTTAGTTTATGCAATTGAATGCTATATTGTGCAAATTGAGTGGTGATTGTAATTTTTGGTATTTATCTCAAAATTGTGTAATTTCAGTATTTAATCAGAAAATACCTAGGTGTTGGTTTTTAACGCCAAAAATATTTTTAAATAGTAGGATTTTGAAAAGAAAGATATAGCATTTTGGCTCGAGACCAACCGTGTACCCACACACGATTATTTTTAACATGTATTTTTAATATGATGATAGAGGAATTGGCATGCAAAGCACAATACCCTTGGCCGAGACTGATTGATTGTGTATCAGCTTGTGTGAGCATTAAATTATCAGCTTGTGAGAGCAGTATATTATATCAACTTGTGAGAGTAGGATATTATATCATCATATGTGAGCATTATGATATAACAGCTTATGAAAGTAGTATACTTTATTAGCTTGGGTGAGCTATAATATATATCAGCTTGTGCGAGCTACCATCTATATATCAGCTTGTGAGAGCTATAATCATCTATTTCAGGTTGTGTGAATAGTGATTGTATCGAATGAATTGATAGATGGTATTGATTGATAGATGGTATTAATTGATAAGTGGTATTGATAGTATTAAATCGATTGGAATGATCTGATTGGTTGAGATTATGAATTGTATTAACGTGCATGAAAGAATTGAGGCAAGGTAAGTCATTTGTCTTGTGTGTACATAGATTGCATTTAGGCGTATTTCTTTCCAAATTGAAGTTTAGGAGGTGAATTTACTGAGATATTGTCACATCCCGTAATGGGCTCAACCTTTTTCAGGTCCTTAGACGGCGGTTCCTCCGGAACGTTTTGGCTAGCCCAAGAGGGTCACCAAACAGGTCATCGAGATTCCTCTTCCCAAGAGCCAAGGAGCCTAGGTCTATGAACTCATGAGAACCATTTGTGACATCCCAGATTTTCAATCATGTTTTCCATTAAATAAATCGAGCATTTCATTGACACGCCTATAGGGCTATTCTCAGAGCTGATCACTCTCGAGATAACTAGGCTATTTGAGGAAACCATTAGGGAAATTTAATGCAATAGACTTGAGAATTCGACCAAGAATCGGCTATTCGACCGTATTCATCTTTAGAGGCCATTACGGCATAGTTAAAAATTGATGATGGATCAGAGATAGGTCAGTGCGACTGAGATGTGTGGCTAATCTTGGATGACACCACTAAATTGAAAAATTCTCGTCGGCCGATACTAGACTAATTTTTCTATCATTTTGGTATCTTGTGTCTGTATTTGAATCCTCGAGATTTTCACGACAACCAAGAGTCGTCAATGTGTCAAGTGAGTTTATTATGGCTCGAAAAAAATTGACCACTAAAAATTTCTAAAAACTACCTAGTAGCCTAGGTTATGTTAAAAACGCGCCAAATGGAAATTAAGTGCGAATTTGAGTCCGATTTCAGAAATTGAAAGTCCTGTTATGTCACAATAAATTTTAGAAATGCCGACTCAATCTCAGAAGATTTTTATAAAACCCGAGACTTTTTGGGAAAAAGTCATCCTAGGACCGTTTTTGTACAGAAAAAGCCGAGGATCGTTTTTGATTGCGCAATTAGAATACAAGATGAATATATTGGTGAGGAAAAATACCAATTTAATAATTGATGTGTCAATTGAATTTGTGAGGGTCAATTGGGATTGAATCAAGAATGAAATTATGTCCAATTGAAGCCAAATTTGTTTGAAATTCGTAGCTTCCCCATTGCCTTGCTAAATTGGACCATTTCAATGGTTGTGGGTGAGCATTGATAGCTCATGGACAACCAAGAAAGTTATGCTTAGTTGAGGATAAGTCAAAGGGGGATAAACATGTGGAAAATCAAGCCAAAGGGGCCCCTCCAACCTCATCTCTCCCTCCTCTCTCCCTCAAGACCAGTGACCAGCACTCCTTTTTCCTCCTCCATTGTTGTTTGACGCCCATAGCAACCAAGGAAGCTAGAAGCATTGCCGGAGATAGCAGGAGCCACTCTCACGCCTCCACCATCACCGGAACGCCGCCCGCACCAACCCGTTGCTGCTCGCACGCCTCCGTTGCCCTCACGCTATCCCAGCCTCTTGTTCGCGCATCCCAAGGCTATCTCGAGCCCAACTAGAGGCCGTGCATTGCTGTCCAAGCCCCATTGTTGGCCATTTGGCCTTACTACAGCTTCACTGGCCCTTGCTCGCCTCAACTAGCCTCAAATTTGCCCTCAACCAGCAGCGCATAGCAATCAAGAAAGTGGGTTTCCAGTACTGTTTCCGGCCCGTTTTAAGGTGGTCCCGAATCTCAGTTGCTTGGCTCACCTTGAGGAAAGTCAATCTTTGTCGCGTCCCCGACATTTTGCACCAATCCGCTCAGTAACCAAGTGAGTTTAACTTATTAATCCTCGTTTAGTTTGTTAATGATGTTTAGAGGTTGATTATATTTAATTAAGTGCAATTAGGTGGATAGATTAAATTAGATGAGATTAGTTAATTTAATTATCTGTCGATGCATATTAGGTGGTCAGTTAGTATATTTAGTGAATAGACACATCCTATTAATTATTGAACGAATCTCGGAAATTTTCCGGGTCTGTTTCGGTGTCCAATTAGGCATTACGGGCCTAAATTGAATTTATTGCTATTTATTTAATATTTTTGTAATTATTTAATTATTTACTTATTTTCCGAAAATTAGCCGAGATAGCTGGTGACCGGAATTTCGTGCTGATCGCAGTGGTGATCTTTATTTATTTAATTGAGTACCTGATTGTGCAATTGAGTGAAATGGTGTGAATGGGTATTTTATTTTTAAAAAGGAAAATTTTGGTAATTAAATGGGAAATTGATTATACAATATATTACGCTGGCTCGATGTCTAAGGATGTTATCTCAAAGAAAGGCATTATATTATGTCGGCTCGATGACTAAGGATGTCATTTCGGAGAAAGACATTGTATTATGTTGGCTCGATGACTAGTTATATCACCTTGGAGAATACACGTGAGTTTGGTGACTAAGAATATCATCTTGGAGAATGCACGTGGGTTCGGTGACTAGGAATATCACCTTGGAGAATGCACGTGGGCTCGGTGATTAGTTATATCACCTTAGAGAATGCACGTGGGCTCGATGACTAGGTATGTCATCTTGGAGAATGCACGTGAGCTTGGTGATTAGACATATCAGTTTGAGAATGGATAGTAATGGCTAAAATGACCGAGGAATGGTTTGATTAACATGTAATCGACTAGGTCAATTGATCGATGCTTCGATCTGTGATGATTGATTGGGTGCCTATTGAACTGTATTGAATTGCAGGTGGAATCTAAGATCAAGGTAAGTCCTCTGATCCGTGTTGTGTTTAGGCAGCTCTTATAGTGTATTGGCCTTCTAATCAAGTCTTAGAGGGTAGAACTCGCTGAGACGTCGTCTCACCCCGTTGTGGGATAACATTTCAGGCCCCTAGATAGTAACACCTCCACCTCATCGTCCTCCCATGCATTATGGTATACCCGAAGATATCACCAAGATAGAAATTCACTTTCTAATACATCCCCACCTTGAAGGTTTGGAATATGTACTAGTGAAATCCACGTTTGGAGTTGACGTGGGTGGACCAAAGAATGTGCCCCATGAGTACAGGGCATGGTATCATGAGTATCATGATGGGTGAAGGGAGGGTCCCATGCCAGAATGTGATGTACCCCCGTTCGTTTTAAAGGAAGCATTTTGGAAGGGGAGGGCAGATCTTAAGGATGGATCAGTGGTGGATGCAAAGGATCCCAAGTTCGACGATCCTGAATCTCCGGTATACTCCGACGTGAGTTCCAGCTGGAGCGTCGAAGAATGAGTGAACGTTGATGAGGAGGATGATCCAGAGGAGGAACCTGAGGAGGACCCGAAGAAGAGGAGTCGGAGGAGGATCCAGAGTATGACTCGGATGAGGATTGAAACCCCATTCTGTTTTGCAAACCCTGAGTTGTGAACTAATGTGTGAAAGATCAAACTTTTGTGATTAGTATTGTAATATATACTATGTGGTTTGCTTCGTATAAAAGTGTGGTTATAGTTTTTCATGTTCGAAAAACATGGCCTTACTTTTCTATCTCATTGTTTTATTGTCTAAGGATTTTATATATGCTTCTACATGTGTATTAAAATGAAAGGGTCGGCGATGCGTTTTGGGACGTTGCTATTAATCAACTAGGTGAGGGATGGGCGCGTACTCGAGAATCAAGGCTTGACCCCATTGTCTAGGTCGATACGGGTCTACCTCAGAAGGTACCCCCATCAATTCATAACGTGGTATCTTCGTGGGCGAAATGGACCCAAAGAAGGTCCCTTATAGGATTCTGAGGTCCTAGTGTCGGTATTGAAAATCGCTTTTGGCAAGGGTACATTTGACCCTTTTGGTGGTGTAGTGGTGGACCCAAGTCTATAAGAGAGCTCGGGGTTTTCGGTTGGGGATTTGAGCGCTTAGAGGACTTGTAGACTTTTTTGCTTGAGTAGACTTTTGTCTATAGACTAATATTGTATATAAACTAGTCAGCTATGTATAAATGTGTGTTGTGGTTGTGAAATGATGGTCCTGCTTTTCTATCCCATCTTTGTGCTGTCTGGGGATTTATTTATACGCTTCCGCATGCGCATTAAAAATGAAAGGGTCAGCGATGCATCCTGTGACGTCACAATTAAATTGACCACCAAGGGATGGGCATGCGCTCGAGAATTGGGGCGTGACATCAAGTGTTCAATTTGTGGCAACCCAAATCATTTTGAGAGTGATTGCCCAAAAGATTGGAAACCAATTTGAAGAAATTTTCTAAGTATAGCTAAACCTTCTTACGGGAAAGGACCCAAGCTAACATGGGTACCAAAGAAAACTTGAATTTGTTCTTTAACTACAGGTATCAAAGAAAAAGAAGAACAAATAGTGTTTGGATAATGAATGGTCAAGGTATATGACTGGTGATTCAACCAAACAAATAGTGTTTGGATAATGAATGGTCAAGGTATATGACTGGTGATTCAACCAAGTTAGTTGAGCTTTCAAAATACAACGGTGGAAGCATATCGTTTGGAGGAAACAATAAAGGAAAAATTATTGGTAGAGGACCAGCCAAAATTAGGAATCTCACAATCAATGATGTATCGCTTGTTAAAGGTTTCAACTACAATTTGATAAGCATTAGTCAACTATGTGACGTTGGACTCAAAATATGCTTTCAAGAAAACAAATGTTCAGGAACAAGTTGTGACAATAAGCAATCCTTTACTGGAAGAAGACATGAAAACATATATCTATTAAACATAAAGTCTGATGATATTCAATGTCTTGTTTCAATTAAGGATCAGTCAGATCTTTAGCATAGAAAACTTGGTCATATCAACATAAAGCATATTGCAAAGCTTTTCTCAAAGAAACTAGTTCGTGGACTACCAAACTTGAAATATGAAAGATCAAAACTATGTTTAGTTTGTACTATGGGCAAGCAAGTAAGAAGTTCTTAAACTTTTAAATCATATCAGCACTAACCATGCCTTGCAGCTTCTTCATATGGATATCTTCAAGCCTACAAGGAGTCAAAGTCTAGGTGTAAGAAGTATTGTTTAGTTATTGTAAATGACTATCCCAAATTTACATGGGTATACTTTCTTGCTCATAAATACAATGCATTCACTTGTTTTTCAAAATTTGCATAAAGAAAAAAGATTCAAAATGAAAAAGGTTATACAATTTATTGCATGAAAATAGATCATGGAGGCGGTGAATTTGAAAATCAAAGTTTATATATTTCTATGATGAAAATGGTGTTGAGCACCAATTTTCCACTCCTCACACACCCAAGCAAAATAGTGTTGTGAAAGGAAAAAAATCAGTCCTTGCAAGAAATGGCAAGAACTTCTCTTGAAAAGACTCCTAGGTAATTTTTTAAGTAAGAAAACCAAACATATCATACTTTCAAGTTTTTGGTTGCAAATGCTTTATACTTAAAAATGCTAATGATCGCCTTGGCAAGTTTGATAAAAGATCACATGAAGGCATCTTTATTGGCTACTCAACCACAAGCAAGGCGTTTTGAGTCTTCAATAAGAATTCTCGCATGGTTGAAGAATTGATAAATGTAAGTTTGACTAGAGTAATCAAACGTTTTTGGAAGATCCCGATCCACCCTCAAAACAAATTCAAAGTCCAACAACTAAAAACAAAAGATGCCCCAGATTCATATGTTCAAACTCAGAGTATTGATTAAAGTGATTCAGCAATTAAAAAGTTTGATGAAGCAGAGACATCAAAATCATACGAGAGGTTCAATAGGAATTGGAAGCATAAATTCAGTCATCTAAAGGATCTTATCATTAGGGATATAAATAACAAGATTAGAACGAGATCAACTTTAAAGAATGCAATCAGTACCTTAACACTCATATTAGAAGTTAAATCAAAAGGTATTAAGGAAGCTTTATCAAATGAAAATTGGATTCAAGCCATACAAGATGAACTTCATCAATCCAGATAGAATGAAGTATGAGAATTGGTACCAAGACGAAAGGGTCATCCTATGGTAGGAACTAAGTGGATGTACAAGAACAACTTGGATGATAAAGGAAGAGTTACTAGGAACAAAGCAAGACTTGTGAGTAAAGGCTATTCACAGGAAGAGGGGATTAACTATGATGAAACTTATGCACTGGTGGCAAGGTTAGAAGGTATCATACTTTTACTTGCTTATTCTTGTTTCTGTGATTTCAGATTCTTTTAGATGGACGTCAAGAGTGCTTTTTTAAATAGATATATCAAAGAAAATGTGTATGTAGAACAACCACTAGGATTTGTAGAACCAAGAAAAAATGATCATGTGTACAAATTAAAGAAAGTATTGTATGGTTTGAAATAAGCATCTTGTGCTTGGTATGAAAGGCTTAGCAGTTTTCTCACTTAAAATGGGTTCAACAAAGGTAAAGTGGATACCATACTTTTTATAAAATGGGAAGGTAAGAAATTTTGCTTGTTCAAATTTATGTCAATGATATTATATTTAGATCATCTAACGAAATGCTTTGCAAGCAGTTTTCTAAGTTGATGCAAGATGAGTTTGAGATGAGTATGATGGGCAAGTAAACTTTCTTCCTCGGTCTACAAATCAAGCAAATGAAGAATGTAACGTTCATTTATCATGAAAGTATGCAAAGGAAGTTGTGAAGAAGTTCGGCATGATAAATTCAAAGAAAACGGAAACTCTAATGTCATATCATCGAAGCTCGATAAGGATAAAAAGGGTAAAAAGGTGGATCAAAAACTATATAGAAGCATGATTGATTCCTTATTATACCTCACTGCTTCAAGACTTGACATTCTTTTTATTATTTACACGTCTACAAGACTTCAATCAAATCCAAAGGAATCACATTTATCGGCCATCAAAAGTATTATTAAGTACATTAACACATATCCCTCTCTTGGACTTTGGTATCCCAAGAAATCAGATTTTGTATTATCTAGATACTTTGACACTAAGTATGCAGGATGTAAGATTGATAGAACGAGTACTACTAGAAGTTGTCAAATGCTAGGAACATGTTAGTCTCATGGTATTCCAAAAAGTAAAGCACCGCATCTCTTTCAACAATAAAGGCAGAATATGTAGTGCTGGGTAGCTGTTATGCTCAGATTCTCTAGATGAAGCAACAACTAAAAGGTTGTGGCGTTGAGGAATCAAATATCTCAATCAAATGTGATAACACCGGTGCCATCAACTAAAAAAAAAAATCCCATCCACACTCTAGAGCTAAGCACATTAAGATTAAGCATCACTTTTTTCCGTGACCATACGCATAACAGTGATGTCAACATTTAATTCATTGACTCTAGAAATCAACTAGCTGTTTTTTTTACAAAAGTCTTGGAAAAGAAAGCTTTTGATTTCATACGAAATATATTGGGAATTATTAATCCTATTTCTCAAAGTGTCTCCTAAGACAGGTAAGATTAGACGTTGTGCATCAGTAAGTTGACAATGGAAGATATGGATATCGAAAATCGCCATTTTGAAATCTGGCAGGTAATATTTATATTAGTAAACAAACCAAGTACGTATTTAATTTTGGAATTTAATTATTTTAATGGATATTGTTGAAGTTTGTTTTGGAATAACTGTACTGCAATTATCGTTTGAGTTTTTAAATTTATAAACTGCATATTTTGTTTAAGGGTCATGTCGTTTCAATATCTATAAAAAATTTTCACGCCCTTCAACCTCAAAACCCAGCCTATCCTTTCTTCTCTCGATAGACTCTAAACCCTTCCTCCAGCGATCGTTGTATTTGTCTTCAAGATCAAAACATTTCCTCTCCAAACATACCATCCAAACATACCATGGCACCCAAATTTGCGCAAATCTCAAAGCCTAGACCAACGGGCTCTCGAAAATCGAATCACATTGCGGGAAGATTCTCTAGGGTAATGGGAGGTGTAGAGAATTTTGAAATCTTGGATTCATCTATCAGTATTAGATGTAATCGCTCTGATTCTGTGGATCTTCAATCTTCTTTTCTAAACACTAAGGTCATCAGTGTGAATAATTTGAAATCGGCCATTGAATCGTTGAGAAAATTGGGGAATAATGAGGAACTTATTTCAAATCCGTTGGCCAAAAATGGGTACGATAATGTAGAAACTCTTGAGAATGTGCTTGCAAGTCTAATCATTGGTGATTCTAGTGGAATTAATACTAGGTCAAGGAAAGGAAAAGAAATGGTAGACGAACCTCTGGATGTTGAAAAAATCAAAACCCATGTCTCTGAAAAGGGAAGAAGAAAGGAAGTAAGAAGAAGACTGACTTTAATGATGGAAGAAGAGGGAACAATGATGAAAAGTTGTTCGAAAAATTTAAGAGGAAACGTGGTGGTTTCGTGGCTGTAGGAAGCAGAGTTGGAAAACTGATGAGATCAAAAGCTCATCTTGCACACTTTCATTCTTTATTGAACGGATTTGTTATTAATCATCGCACCATCAATTTTGACTTCTTTGAATCATCTGGCATCCATATCAAAATTTATTTTGAAAAACATCTGATGACTTATTTCTGCACAATGGATTTCCAAACTATCTTTCATTAACAGCATATTTTTATTCAAATCCATCCTTCTACTCTCCAAATACAACCAAGTTTACACTTTATGATGAAGCACATCTTCTTCAAGCATCTGAGTTGGCAAAAATTCTTGGGGTCAACTATTCTGACTTCATTCCTATTGACATAGATCCTAACATAGCCTATCGATCAATTTCTGGTATTTCTGATTTCACTAGAGATACTATCTTGCATGTTTTGCATTATCATTTCCCTTTGAAGCAAATTGTTTTGCACAAAATCATCATCAATTGTTTAAGACCAAAGGGTTCGTCAAAGACTGATATGACAAGGTATGGAGCTAAACTCATTTGGGCTATATCTTAAATGATCATCCCTTCTCCCCAACCCACATGGTGATCCTCCATATGTACTAATGTGTCCTGAAAAATAAGGGACAATTGCCCTATGGATCTCTGATAACAAAAATCTCCAAATATCTAGATATTGAAATTCCCGGGAAGCTTGGTTCAAAATCACTCCCTCTGATGCTTGTTGGTGAAAAGATGACAAGAAAAATAAGCTTTGAGTCAACAAGTGATGGATGGAAAGACAGAAAGGGAAGACTAGTGCCTATAGATGTTGAAACAGCTGCTCTTGAACAAGCATCCCCTCCAGCAAAGAGAAGGGAAAACTCAGAAAAAAAAGATAGAGGTCGAAGCATTCGATGATTATTCTGAGGACTTTGATTTTGATCCTTCTGAGGAAAGAGAGGATCTAGAAGAAGATGATTTTGATGGCTTGGTTAGTGAGGATGAATTTGATGAGAAAACTCTTGAAGGAAATAAAGAAGATCTTGCTGATGACAAAAGTTTGATCGTAGTCCATGAGACTCGGCTTCTGGAAGAGACTAAACAACCGGTCTTACATGCTCAATAATAGCAACAAGAAGCAAATGTTGATGCGTTTGTAAGTGATGTTGATATGACAGAGGATACAATGGAAGATCATGATCAAAATCCTGTACACACACTATTGTTCTGCAAACCTTAATCAAAGAAATGAAGCTCTTGTTTAGGATTCAAATGCAGCAAATTTCAAAGGATGTACAAAGAAGATTGAAGGAAGTCAGACATACAGTGGCCAGACTGAGCGATTACCACCTTATCCATGTTTTTGCTAATAAGCCTTCCTCACCAATTTCTCCCACTACAAACCCAAATCAACCATCCTCCTCGAAATAGAATTTTTCTAGTGTCTTGGTTTGTAATTTGAACTAAGAATATAGTTTGACTGTTACTTCGACTTGAAGTTTGACTATTATATCTACAAGTTGCTTTGACTATTATATGTGATGCTGACAAAAAGAAGGGAGAATTTGTGCAAGCAAATCTTTTAGAGATTCCTATATCCAGGGGGAGATGCAGGGGGAGCTACATACATGGCCATCATACAAGACTTGGTTAAAACATTCTTATTCCTTGATTTGTATTAAATATTCGGAGAGGATATTCCTTTGTTTATATTTTTCTCTGGATTGATTCTTATAGATCATGAACTATCCAAAAATTTCTTTAACATGCTTTATATGGAGCATCTTATTCTAAAATCTTTTCAAATCCAATCTATTATGCTTGGAAAGTTTTGTCATCATAAAAAATGAGGAGATTGTTGAGGAAATTTCCCTAAGTAATTTCGAGGATTGACAAAACTTTTAATTGTATATGATTCTAATGATATGTCTTTCAAGTGTTGTCTCTGGAGTGAATATTCATGAGACTCAATGGTTTATGCCATCGGTTCTCTACGAACATGATTGTAGAAGCAAATGGTTTAATTTGTGCAAAGAATTATCTAGAAGATATGTGCGATAAACCAACAAAAGAATATATCAAATCTTTGCGCAACGGCTGGGAATTGGCTTGAATTTCTTTCCAGGTTTTGGTTGTCTAGAAGAGATTTTTAGCAATGCATTTCTTTCATAATAAGGATTCAGAATTTGTGTCATAATCAATAGAAGATGAGGTGCTCTTTCCAAATGAGAAACTCAACTTATGGAAACCTAATCTCTGTTGAATGGGTAGCAAGGAGACTCTATTCTCGGCATCCCAGAGGTAATCAAATCTTCTTGTATCATTCAAGTTCCAAAGGGTAGATTGAATGAATGATCCTCAAATTTATGTCCAACGGTCAGCTTAAGGAATGAAGAGTATTTAAAGGAGACCATGATGCTAAAGGAAGAACAAAAATCGCAATCTAAAAATTCCAAAGTTCTAGAGAGTTTCGACCCTAATACTCATCTTGGTGAGGTTATATTTGTAATCATTTAGAGGTTGTTCTTGGAGTGTGAGATCATAAGATTTGATCACACCTACTCGAGTTGTGACCACTTAGTTATTGTAACCTCTAATTGATATATTAGTGAAATCCAGCCGATAGGTGGTTAGGAGGAGAGAATGAACGTAGGCTTTTCATAAGCCGAACCACTATAATTATTGTGTGCATTTTTCTATCCCTTAAAGTCTTATTTCTTTCTTGTGATAGAATATTGCACATTGGTAAGATGTGTTCATCATTAAAATTTGTCATTGACCATTGTCCTATTGCGATACTAAATTTAATTATCTTCTATGTCCGCATATTTACCTATTTACCCCATTCTAGGTAATAATTCCAGCCCTTACACCATCATCTTTTAGGGGACTATAAATCAATTTCATAATTTTTATTAAATTTTTCATGTTTTTAGTGGACAAAAAATCTATAACAATTTCTAAAATAACATATGTTGTTAGAAAAGGCATTTACCTGAATATTGAACTCGGTGCAGATCGTTACATGTTGATAAGGTCTGGATGGTGGTATTAAGGTCGCCCTCCCAACGCCCTTTATCATCCTCAGTAGAGAGCAATACCTTATCTAGTTTTGGTGTTCTCAAGGAACCCTTGCAAAATATATTCATCTTGGGACATTGCTTCACAAAGATACGCATCAATGAGGGGAACATGAAGGCGCAACTCGTAGGGGAGAAGCTTTTGAGACTTGGTAAACCATCAAGTCTCAATAGTTGCAGCTTGTAGAAAGAGATTTCTTCTGCTCCATTTCCATCATGTGTTACCACGTCTTCCATTGCCTCACAATCTTTTATAATTAGCCGAGTAAGGTACACCAGACTCGTCACTGCTGAGCAAGTCCCCATATGAACTAAACCAGAGCAATCATATACTTCTAATTCTATCAAGCTTTGGAATGAAGTTAGAGATGGAAATACAATTGATAAACTGGGGCACTGCCAAACCCACAGAAATTCAATTTGTTCAAGGATTTCAGCCATCAAGGAGCCATCTTTCCAAACTTGCCTCAAGCTATCCAAGTTAGACAGCACAAGGTGCTTCAATTTTCCGAGTGCCTCGAGAGATTTTTTCATGTCAGTTAGTCCTCCATGAGGAGTCACTTCCCCATGTCCAAACGCATCTTCTGGAAATAACTCCTTGAAGGAACTACAGTGCACCCACAAGCTGTCCAAATTAGGGAATCTCTGGAGAAGGAAATTGGATGGAAAAACAACATTTTCGTCATGGTGGCATCCCAAAGTCAGCCCTCTGAGATTGCGAAAGATGTAATGCTGCTGCATCATCATAACATCCTCCCTCACTAATGTCAATCCCTCCAATTGTGGAATGACCTGCTAGAATCCATTTAATTAAGCCCCCAGAAGTCCATATCATCACTATTGGCATAGCCACAGACCAAATACTAAAATGTTCTTCCATTTAGGGAGGAAAAAAAAAACTGATTGGGTTTTTTAGCCCCTTTTATCTTTAAAAAAATTTCCCGATGCTAGACAAGCAAGCATCGATGACTATTATACAAGGGATGTTGGTTGTTAGTGGTGTTCGCAATTCAATTAAAATAAGTTCCGTGAATTGGATAAAGAAAGTTATTAGTCAACAGAAAACTTCAGCTATTTCAACTGTCGATTATATAACAAAAAAGGGTCAATTAAATAAATCCAAAAAGCAAAATAAACACATACGAATTTCAACAAGTTTGTAGCCAAAACTTATAATTATTTGTTTTACCAAATCGTGTTACTTATATAGTAAGTAGATGTGTTCAATAGTAAAACGTTGTGATATTTTGTGGCACTCTGTTTTCTGAGCTGTAGTTCTTATATGTATTTTACTATGATTGTAAGTAGTACATGGCTTCACTTTTCTTTCGCTCCGAGAAGAATGCATTCGAATTGAACTGGTAATTGGCAAAAAAGGAGAACAAAAATCGAATTGATGGGACATCGGTGAAAAAGCGATGGAACATGATAGAAATTATATTTTTAAAAATGTCAACGAAAAAGAGTAAATAATAAAGACAAACTGTTAATACTTACAATAGCAAAATGAAACGTTAAATAAACTAGAAACAAACCAAAAGTATAGAACCCCAAATAAACGGAAGTTCGAAAGCATTTCGTGGGGTAAAAAAACAGTACCTAGTTCCATGTTCATATATCAGCGATGTACCATCACATTAATGTTAGTAGTTTCGAATAAACATTAGTAACTTCAAAGCTGTCGGTAAATAGTAACATACATTGGCATATTACAAAATTACTAAAGTAGTTGGTGATCTTGAAAATATAAGAAATATTGGTTGTTGAAAGTTTCAAGATTAAAGATTGGTTAGTAACTATAGTCAGTTGGCATCTTAATTTGATGGATGTTGGTACAACACTCAAATTAATGTTATACTGATTTGAAATTAAATTTAATAAATTTAAAGATGTCAGGTAACTATTGATTGATTATTAAAGTAGTTCATAAATCTAGAAGTATCGAAGAAAGTGTTGCCCTTCAAAACCTAACAGGATAAGAAGTAGGAAAATGATCAAAGTTAGTTGGTTATTAAGGTGACGTGTTGGTTCGTCAGTTTAATTAAGTTTGGTAGTTTTGAATAAAAGTTAGTAGCTTCGAAGGCATTGGTAACCATCATTATAAATATTGTTAGATTATTAAAGTAGTTGGTAATCTTGGAAGTATAAACGAATGTCGATATTTTACAAAACCTAATAAGATATAGATATATATAAAAAAAAAAAAAAAAAGAGTTAGTAAATGACTAAGTAGTTTGTAATTTCAAAGACGTTGGTAAGTAACAAGAATAAACATTGGCAAATTATTAGTAATTTTGGACATAAAAGAATGTTCTTTTCAAAACCTAACAATGTCCAAAGTTAGCAAGTGATGTAAGTTCGTTGGTATGTTTATGTGATGATGTTGGCACATAAGTCAAATTATGGTTGGTAATTTCAAATAAGAGTTAGTATTTCAAAAGCATTGGTAATCACAATAGTAAATGTAGGTAGATCATAAAAAGTTCGTGAGTGACTAAAATTAGTCGTTATCTTAATGTGATAATTGTTCGCACATCAATCAAATTAAGGTTAGTAACTCAGAATAAAAAATGGTAACTTTCAAGGCCTTGGTAAGCCACAAAAATAAAAATTGGTAGATTATTAAAATAGTTGATAATATCTTGAAGTATAATTAAATGTCGGTGCTTGTCAAAATCTATTGGTAAGTTACAGACACATGACTAGATAAGTAGTTACCAATCTTGTTCACAATGTACCAGTGAACTCTATTCCGTATTTAGAGCTATAGAACGTCGGCAAACTGCCAACAAAACACAATGCTTAAATTTTTTTAATTTTGGTGGACGAGGAAGGTCAACTTAAATTAACTAGGTAAATGCTAACTGTTAGACATGCCACAGTATAAGGCCCTTATAGGTGCCATAATTTTCGTTCGGCACTCACTTAAGTGTTATAATTTTTTTTTTTTTGCGATCACTTAAATGTCATAATTTTTTAAATCATTTGAGTGGTAAACATTTTTTAAAAACTTAAGTTAATTTTTTTAGGAGTTATGGCACTCAAATGATTGAAGAAAAAAGTTATGACATTTAAGTGAACGCTGCACGAAAGTTATGATATTTATAGTGTTCTTTTTCTAACATGCCACTAACATAATGGACTAGAAAAAAACCAAGCACATTATTAGAAACTTGATTATCTATGCAAATTAATCCAACAAAAAAATTTCTCTTTTCAAAGTAACAACTTGGATCACTCAAATATATTCAAAAGAATACGAGCCAACAATAGTTTAACTTCAATCAGTTTCAAGTTTTTAAGAAATTTTTTTTGGGTCAAGAGTTTTTAAGCAATTTATAATTGTGGTTGAGTGACTATTAATAAGCATGAAATGCTTGAAAATTTCAATTTCCAAATGTAAATAATGAGCATTAAGAGATATGCACGTAACCCAATGAACATGAAGGTAGAGAGATGGGATTTAGGATTTTACCTTTTCTGCGGAAAAGAGTGCATGTTCGTTCTTGTTGGTAGCAGTGCCTTGCCCGCCTTGAATTTTGCAAGTAAATGAGAATGACCTCATTTTGCCACAATGTGCCACTCGCAAGTCCTTCAAGAGTGGCCATGTTGAAGTTTGACTGTTAATATAGAAGCTCCTCAATTTTGGCAATTCTACTAACTTCAGGGTAGTCAATCGTGGAAAGAAGGGATCACTTGCACTAGTCCTGACTCCTTCATCTTCCTCCACTATAATTTCCTCCACCCCACAAGATTTTACATAAAGTTCTTCAAACTGTGTCATACTTTTTGCCATTGAGCTTGGAAACAAATTTTTTAGACTCTCACACTTGACAACCACCATGCATTGTAAGCATCCAAAGGTAAGATCTCCTTGGGGAAGCCCACTCCAAACATGCTTCATTTTTGGGAGCCCCATCAAAATTAATTCTCTCAATTGAAAAGTACCTGTAGAACGAACTTCGCTAAAATTGAACTCTCGAACATGAAATACCACTTCTAAGGACCCACAATCAGTCACAGTTATCTGTTCTAGGCTTTGAAATTTTGTGAGCATGGTATAAGATGAAAATATGGATGAAAGTTTCTCACAATACTCCACTACTAGTGTCTCGAGTTTGCTAAAGGCATTTGAAGCAAGATCATCAAGCCATATCTTCTCCATGTTATCCATGTGGGAGATCTTTATTGACTCCATTTCAGGAAACTCAACCTATAATATTATTCAAGTTAATTAGTTAGAGCCGGCTCTCTGTTCTTCTCAAAAGAGAGAAGACTCTAATTTCAAGAACAAGGAAAGTTATTAAGAGAATAGGAAGGAAAAAAAAAAGACTAGATGCACATTAGTTTGTTTTTAGCAGATGCCACCCCCAAAAATCCATTTCCTACCATATTATTTTTGAGTTATATTCATCTAATACTTATCAAGCGTTATGCTTGAGCAATAGCATAACCCATAACCACCTCAGTTAGACAAGCATAATCATTTCGTGCTTTATATGTTTCCCATGAACCCCAAATTTAGCCCACCTTAGATTCCGCTCGTTACAACACACAGACACTATAGTCAACGTACTCTCCCATTTCTTTGGACCATTTAAAATGATATAGCTTGTGCATTACTAGGCATTGATAACGACAAAACAAAAACCAATTAGAACAAACCAATGTTTCATGGATCTTGCACTCCATATGTCATCCGACAAAGTATAGACTCCAAGAAAACATGACATGTACCGAAGACAGAAATCCAACAATTAAATCAAAAGATGGTTGAGCGCTGGTATGTACTGTTCAATTGATGTTGGACAGGATTCTCAAACCACTAGCTGATTTCTTTCTTTATTTAGTTCAGTTATTCCAAAATTTTGAAGATTTAGGATATTGATCTTGAATTATTTCTCTTAGTAGCTGAACTCTCTTAGGCCCATTTGGTTTAGCATTCCAAATGGGTTTTGAGACTCTAAAACCCCTTGGACAAATGCAAATAGGATTTGGTACGTTCTTTGCTCAATTACAGGGGAAATGCAATTGCATTTCCAAAGGGCTCTAAGAGCCTTTAGCCCAAAGTAGATCCTAAGGTCCTTTGGGAAGTAGCATTCTCGGAATGCAAGTCTTCGACTCCTCATTCTCTGCTCATTCACTATTCATCTTCTCCATGGTTTACATAAAGAAACCAAATGGAGGGCAATGATCTCTAGCCAAGGGGTCACATACACTAGCAACTACAATAGTTGTCTAGGTCGCACAACCTCAGGCGAGTCTAACAAGCAACCAAATCTAGCCGACGGCAACTAAGCTCTACCAAAAAAAAAAAACCTTTTTTTTTTAAATTTATTTAAGCAAAAGTCCTTTACAAAATTTAGTTTTTACCAAATGTCATTTAAACCAAAGTTGTTTCTCAATGCACTTTAAATTTACAATTTATCAAACACTATTTGTATTTCGCAAAACCTCTTTAGTCCAAAGGTATTTGCATTTTCCCAAGAATATTTCCCCAAAGCCAAACCAAATATATAAACCAAGAAAGTAATTTTCTTTAGATCTAATGTTGAATTGATTTGATTACTAAGTTTGCCAATTTGACACATCTTTTTCCCACCTGAATAGGCCTTTCTATCTCTTTCATCTTTCTCTAGTTTTTCCCATTTTCTTATTATCTGATTTTCCTCCACTTTTAATGAATCTAAACTTCAAGATATTGAGGACACTTATCCATTCGGTCTTGCTCATTAGCGAACCGTTTTCATGTCTTCCTTAGAGTTTTTGATTGAACCATTTCAATTCTCACAAAAATAGTTCAAATATTCTCTCAAATCATTAAGATTTCTTTTAACTCTTCAAGATTATTAAGGATTTATAATAATCATATGGCAATAGTCGTATTACTCCTAACAGTAAAAAAAAACAACAACAACAACAACAACAACAACAACAACAACAACAACAACATCCAAATTTAATAAATTCAGGAACATTATTTCTCCTATTGAATTATCCGAGAAGTGAAAATTTGTTGATGCTAAAATTTGTTCTTCAAATACTTAGTATAGCCTTATACATCCAAGATGCACATCCAAATCTCCCTTTCAATGTATTATAAGATTATTCGGTATGGAGATCATGATTTTCCTACCGCCTTGCTGATTTATTTGTCTTATTTTAGATATGCTTGTTTAGTTTGAACTCTTGTTTTAATTACCTATGAATAGAGGCCAAGATATTAATTTTCTTCGGCTTTGAGGATGAATTCATTGACTAGAGTTTGCATATTTGGTGTGTCTTCTTGCTCGCCGGAATTAGCATTTCTGTCTCCTTCCCCCCACCCCACCCTCTCTCTCTCTCTCTCTCTCTCTCTCTCTAGTTTTTCCCTCCTTTCTTGCTATCTAATTTCCCTTCAGTTTTTTTTATAATCCTGAACCAACCTTGCTGAGTATTTTCGTTCTATATTATCAGTTGCCAACATATGTATCATACATATAGTGAAAATCTCTTTAAAACTTTTGTGATAGTTGATGACACCGTCATTGAATTATATATTCCGTGTCAGTGCGGTTGAGTTGTTTGCATAAAATGCATCTAGCAGCCACTCTCTTGCCATGCATAGTAAATATTGGCTCGTTTGGAGCCACGAATACAGATTTGCTGAGTCCATGATTCCATTTAACACCAAAGCTCCTTTCTTTAGCATTTGATTAAGCTGACTACCTTTGACCCCAAAGAGAAAAATATTATGTTAAATACTTATAGTTTTAGTCATAATCGGAAATAAAGGGGCACCGGAAGTCCTAAATCTTATGTATGAAATGTAGTCAAGTTGTAAACATTTTAATTGGTTTGCTCAAGTTTTAAATCTTTTTATAAAGCATAATCAAGTTCTTTCTGGGCACAATAACTTAGATTTTCTATGAGGCAACCTCAAATCGGGTTTGTTTGTATAAATTTAGGACTTAATGGCACCAACGGAAAAAGGTTTATAACATGATTGCACATTTTGATCAAGGTTTAGGACTTCATTGCAGCAATTGATAAACTTATGACTCAATTGCATTTGATAAATAAGTTTTGGGATTTGTGGAACAAATTTCCCCACACAATCTTTATAATTGATTTTAGGTATAATGTGTCACGCCCGATCCTCAAGCACGCACACATCCCTTACCTTGGTCGATTAATAGCGACGTCCCAGGACGCATCGCCGACCCTTTTATATATTAAGCACATGCGCTGAAGCATATAAATTATCCCAGAACAATAAAACAATGGGATAGGAAAGTAGGTATATTTTTTTTTTTTTTTTTATATTGAAATTCCTAACCACACTTTCATTAACAACACAACTCATAGTATATTTACA
Source organism: Eucalyptus caleyi (assembly GCA_014182885.2). Classification (NCBI taxonomy): domain Eukaryota; kingdom Viridiplantae; phylum Streptophyta; class Magnoliopsida; order Myrtales; family Myrtaceae; genus Eucalyptus; species Eucalyptus caleyi. The sequence goes on from CM024467.2 coordinate 48,379,666, forward strand.
ATACTATTCACAACATACTTGTCTCACACCTATCTATGCTAAGACAGGGTTTACAAAAGGGATGGGATCTCAGTCCACATCCGGGTTATAATCAAGATCCCTCTCTGGATCATCTTCTTCTTCAAAAGTCTTTCTCCCCTTCAGGTTCCTCTTCCTTAGCTTCTCCTCAGGTTCCTGAAATGGTTATTCAATAACCAATGAGACCACGTCTCAGCGAGTCCTACCCCCTACGACTCGATTAGTAAACTAATACGCCATACGGTTGCCTAAGCATAGCACAAGTCAGAGGACTTACCTTGGCCTCAGTTCCAACCTGCAGTTCAAGGTTAAACACAGATATTCAAACAATTCACGACATCCAATCAAGCACTGGCCAATCGACTAAGTCGATTACATGTCAATCAGACCCTCTCTGGGTCATTCCCACTCATACCATAATTTCCCAGTGGTGTACTCATTCACCAAATCACATGTGTTTCTCGGGCGTCGTTTTCGCCAATGACATACCGATCACCGACACCATGCGTTCTTTAAGGCGCCGTTTTCACCAGTGATATCCTCGATCACCGAACCACGTGTCCTTTCAAGGGCGCCGTTTTCGCCAAGGTGACATCGGCTATAGACAACATCATGAGTTCTTTAAGGCGTCGTTTTCACCAGTGATATTCCCATAACCACCGAACCACGTTTGTCTATAAGTCATTTACGTGCGTTCTTTAAGGCGTCGTTTTCGCCAGTGATACTCCCAATCACCGAACCACGTATGTCCAATAATATCGCATTGACGGCCTCACCAATAACATTCTCGTTAGCTCTCACCGCTCTCCCTACTATATAGCCCATCGACGTATCTGGCGCTATATACCCATGCTTTGGCCATTACCAATCAAATATTCAATAACAAACAATTTAGGACAATTCCTAAAATTCCACAATAAATTCAATTCCACACAACGTAGAGCTCAAATAAATAAATGGGCCCACTGCACCACGACAATCGCACGAAATTGGTCATGGCCATCCCGGTTGAATTTCCGGAAAAATAATTAATTAAATAAATAAATTTCGAAAATAAATAAATAAACATTAAAAATCCAATTTAGGCCCATATTCATTGGTTCTCGAAACATTCGGGAAAAATCCCAAGATACATTCAATAAATAATAGAAAGATTTCTACTCCCTAATGGCTATAGCTAACCACCTAACATGCATCCTCAAGTCACTAATTTAATTGTTCTAACCTAATCTAACCACCTAAGTGCATGTAATTAAATCTAACCAACCCTAAGGCATAATTAGCAAACTAATAAAGCATTAGTGAGTAAAACTCACTTGATTTAAGATTTGATTGGATCAAATCGACGAGCACGCGACAAGGGTCAATCCCGTCCAAAGCGGGTCTGCCAACCGGGGTCAAACCGGGGCCGAAATTGGCCTACAAGCTCGCTGCTCGAGCTGGGCTGAGTCTACTGATTCGGTGGGCCTAACTTCAATTGATTTGCTGGGAATTGGGCCTCAAAACTGAGCTGTAAACAGGTTAGGCTTGCTGGGCTGATAGTGCTGAAGATGGGTCGAGCTCCACGCGGGCTGAACTGTTGGATTGGGCCGCTGAAAAATCAGAGTGGGCTCGCTGTGGTTGGTCCACGAGCAAAAGAAATGGACGCTGGCCTCACGGACTGGGCCAAAGACACGTGAGCGAAGGAAGCAACGGCTTGCGGCGTCGAGCTGGGGAAGACCACGCGGAAACGCTGAACTGCTGCTTCGGTTGCTTCGAGCTTCGCTGGCAAGGGAACTTCGTCCGATGCTGAGTTAATTCCGTTGCCTTCAACGCTGCTTCGGTTAACTGGGATGTGGCAGAGACGGAGGAGCAGCTGCTGGCCGAAGATGGAAGACACGCGGATTGAAGCCCGCTCGGTGGTCAACAAAACAGGAGGTCAGCAAGGTGATGCTGGCGTAGAGAATTCGCTGGTAGAGGGAAGCGGTTGAGGGATTTCAGTTGGGTCTTCGATGGAGGAACGTGGGGTAGCAATTCGGTAGAGAGAGATGCGAAGAAATTGAGGGAGGCTTCGCTGGAGAACCCGCTGGTTTGACTCGGGGAAGATGAGCTGCAGACAAGTGGTGGCTTCGGTGGGGATGAGGCATGCGTGAGTGCGGCCATGGTAGAGGAGAAGAGGAATCATGGGGCTGCTTCTGCGGGTTTGCTTCCGTCCAAGCAAATTAAAGAAAGCAGAAGACGTGAGGGAGAGATATTTGTTTCTTGGATAAGTGCAAGCTTGGTCAAAGATAAAAAGGTGAGGTTGAATTTCTGCAGGGGGAAAGCTGTCGGTAGGTGGTGGGGTCTTCTCGCGTGGGTCTTTGAGAGAGACGAGAGAGGCTTTGCGAGAAAGAGTGACGAATGAGAGAGAAATGATGAGAGAGGGAATGGGATAAGATCAAACTAAAAATCAAAAACTGAAAAGCAATGGAGACCAATTCGCAGGGGATGGTCGGCTAGGGAAGAACGTGTGCGAGAGAGGGAGGAAAAGAGAAAGTGCTTGCGGGACCAAAGGAGAGGAAGAAGAATTATATAGAACCTCCCAAACTAATTCAAATTTGGTCTCACTTGCTTTTGGTTTAGTCCAATTTGATCTCTGAAAATTCCCAGACTAAGGTACTTGATCCTCACTTGCTTTCTTGCATCAAATTTCCCTCGAACAATAAATTTCTAAGAACAAAACGGCTTTATTTTCTTGATTCCGAATTTTAATTCATTTTCTTTTCGGAATCCGATTTTACGAACAAACAAATCCGGTCAGTTCATTTGAATTCAGAAAAGTCTAAACAACTTTCATTCACTAATTCACTAACAGGATGTCAAAAATCCCTTTAAATCGGCCAATCTGAATCTCCATTCGTTTTCCGTATCGTCCGATCCGGTTTTCCGTATCGTCCGATCCGGTTTTCCGTAAAAATCCCGAACTCATCGGAATTTCCTCGAAAGGTGAGTCGACGTTCCCAGAATGACTCGTGACACGACGGACTTCCATTTCGAAATCGAATTCAAATTCGCAGTTATTTTCAATCAAGCGCACTTTTAGTGTGACCTACCTATGGGTAGCTTTTAGGAATTTTTGGTGCAATTGACCCGTGGTCGATTTTCTTCGAACCACAATGAACCCATTCGACACATTGGCGACTCTTGATGATCGTGAAAATCTCAAGGTTTCAAATACAGACACAGGGTACCCAAAACGATAGAAAATCGGTTTAGTATCGTTCGAAGAGAATTTTGCAATCATGTGGAATCACCCACACTTTGATCACCATCTTAGTCGAATCGACCTATCTCCGATTTCTAATCAATTTTTAATTGTGCCGCAATGACCCTTGCGGACCAAGACGGTCGAAGTCGATTCCTCGGGAATTCTCAAGTCATTGCATTAGAATCCCTTAACCGCTTCACCTAATAGGTCAGTTATCTCATGAGTGGCCATCTCAGAGATGAACACTATAGTTACGTTGATGAAAGGCCCAACTTATCCGATTGAAATCAGAACCTGAAAATCAGGATGTCACATAATGACATGTCCTAAAATTTATGCCGATTTGGCATGTTCTTTTTTTTTTTTTTTTGTATATTAGTACAAATTGTTACGGTTTAGCATTTGAGTCTTTACATCGCCCCCATTAGTTTCAAGAGGACAAAAATTATATATGGCATTTTTCTTATCAATTTTTCCTTTTTTAATTGTAAACATGTGGTCCTAATGTGGTGATGCCACTAGGGGTGATCGGGTCCAGGTGGGTAGGGTCAGACACAGATGTACTCCGACCCTGTTATAACTGGTTTCCATTTTATGAACCCTATACCCAACCCTGTTTGTATTGGACTCTGTACCTGACTCACCCTATTTTTCTGATCTGGTTCCAGGGTCAACCCTGTCTCCACTGGAACCTGTTTTGCAATTTCCCAATATCTTATACGACTTCGAATTTTATATTAATATGCGAGAAAATAACGTAATTCTCTTAATTTATATTGAAACATTAAGCAATGGTGATAAATGAATACATGAACTTTTTCACTAAACGAAAAATTAAGGATCTACAGGGCAAATTATAATAAATAAAATCATAAGGCGAAGAATTAGCAACAAACATGGGTATAATATTAGTCTTATTCCCACAACTACTACAACTAATTTATGCAAGTATAACTCCTCCTACAAAAGAGAAATTAGGCAGGGCAATGATACACAAGAATTTGGCAACGACGAACACCGTCCGTCCATCAGATGATGCGAGAGGGAGCCGGTGAGGGAGGGAAGCAAGTGAGGAAGAGGAATGACAAAGGAAGAGTGTTGTGCGTGTTTGAGAGAGACAAGAGGAAAAACATTGTGTGATTGCGGGAGTAAAAAAAGAAATCAGGAGAAAAAAATGGTTTTAGACCTCTACTTACAAAATCGGTTTAGGAACCGATTCCAAAACCGGTCCAGGAATCGGTTTTCGAGTGGGTAATCACTCGGAACCTGTTCCCGAACTAATTTAAACCAGTTCCAAATTTTGGGAATCGGTTCTTGGACTAATTTCAACAAGAACCGGTTCCCAACCCTGCTTTTCGGGTGGGCCGGTCTGGGAACTGGGTACACCCAGTCTGGTTGCACACCCCTAGATGCCACATTAAAAAAAAAAAAAGTGACAAAAGTTTATAAGGTACATATAAGAAAACAAGAAGAGAGAGAAAGATTAGCAAGGGTAGTAATAGGCACGGTGAGGGCTAGCCCTCGCCATTGGCCTTACTATTGGAAAAACAACTTTAGATTGGGAAGAAATTGAATCAAACTTTGAGGCGTGATGATACTCTCTTTAAGAAATTATTTGCCTCACAATGTTGTTAATGGCTATTGGAAAAAATCTTTAGGATACAATAAAGTCTCAAATTGGGGATATTATATAGCAATTCGATATATCTCCAAGAACTCTCAAAGGAAACAGTTAGAAAAAAATGTATGTATTTTTGGAAAGAAAGTTTGACAAGACTTGATAATAATTGATAACGAAAACCAACATACTTATCTTAGTCTTTTAAACAAAAGCAACCCTTTGGAAAAGGTTGCAAGGTGAATGGATACATTAAATGTTGGAAAGACATATTGAAAATTCTAAATAAAATAATAATAATAATAATAATAATAATAATAATAATAATATTTTTAAAAGAAATTTCAAATTTCACAACTTCTAAAAATATAGATTGAATAAATACAACCTCTCGAGGTTTGTGACACACCTAATAAAAATTAGCAAAGTAACCGCATGAAAATAATAATAACTGCATAAATACAATCTTTCAAATACACCTAATAGTCGCGCACCAACATACGGGTATTGCGAGGTCTAACCCACAACCCATTATCTTCATTTTAATAAGTTAGAAGATATCTACACTTATATGGTGGCCCACGTACTCTTGCCTTTCCTACTTGGGATAAGAAAAAATATTACTTTATTTATTTTGCAAACAAACAACCAACGCTTACAAGGGCCAATAGCCTTGCTGTGATTGTCAGCCCTCGTTGGCAGGAAGGGATGTAGTACTGTCACTCCCTATGCAGCCCTTCACCTCTTGGATCGGCGGTGTCTCATAGGACCTTTTTATCAGTTTCATAGTAGTGCCGATTTATTTTTCTACTTTTTAGTCTGTTTTTAAATCTTTTTATTCAATATTTAGGATGCGGGAATAGTGAAACAGTTCCCTCTGTGCTTGAGGAAGCTCCATCACCGTGTTAATAGCCATGTAGGTAGGACTGAAAATAGGATAGAAAATGCAGATTTTTCTTTTTTCACAAAAAAGCGAACAAGTCTTGACATGCATAAATTTTGCAAATATTACGACTTAAATGTATGAAAAAAATTTAGAACTTAAGTGCCCAACCAACACAAGTTTTAGGACTCATAATGTCGATAACCCTTGATCTTAAGTTGAATAAGATTTAATTTGAGCGAACAACTTTAACTTCGTCTAGACTTTAGATTAGTTAAAATTTGTTTATTGAAGTTTCGCCTCTCATTAATATTTGTACTTCAGCTACAATATTAGAGAAACGTCACATTAATCTGAAATATTAAAATGGAAAGAAAATAGTTTTTGAAAGTTATGAAATTGTTGATAAACTTGTCAATATGTTTATATTAAAGAAGTAGCTTTCATATGTTTTTTATTTAAGGTCAAAGATTTGTAAAAGAAAATGATAAGTTAGCATAAGTGACCCTAGAGACCCTTACATTGTCTAGCTGAAACCATCAGGGACAAAATAGATATGTCACTAAGGAAGAAAGAGTGCATACCTTTCCAACGAGTAAAAGTTGTTGCTGTGTCGAAATATTGTCCTCTAGTTTTCTATAACCGGCATCTCCTAGAATCACCTCCACAGCTTTGCAATCTTCAATGGTAAATTCTTTCAAGGAGGGCCACTCTGAAATATGCTTCCCTTGACAAAAACTTCTAAGTTTTGGCATGTTGTGAAGATATAGAGTGGCAAGTTGAGGAATTACAATTATGTCAGTTGCTTTTTCGGGTTTTTCCTCTTCTCTGGCAATAATGTACTCCATCTCTCCACAACCACCAAGGCCAAGATATTGGAGTTGCCCCAAACTTTTTGCCATAGACATTGTAAAAAGGTTTATCAAACGTGGACATTTCTCAACTATCAAGGATTCCATGCAATGAAGCAGCCTCTTCCACATGAATGAAGGAAACACATTCATTAAGTGGTGACACTGCTTCACCTTGAGGACCTTTAGATGACAAAAGGACTCCACAAGGATTTCATCATTCCATAGTTCTTTTTGTTGAACTCCCTCGACGTGTAGCTCTTCTACCTTCGGAAATGCAAGCTACAAATGTACAAACATAAACAAAAAATACCCAAAATTGCTTAGGGACAAAGCATAAAAATAGAGTAAAATAATAGATGAAATAAATCGGGATATGATACCTTCTCATCAAATAGAGGATGTAACCCATCACTAGTACAACTTGCTGAGCAGAAACTAATCAAATTCTCAAGGTCACCAAGCTTAAGTGTGCTTAATTGACATAACTTCAATGTCTCTACAGTTTTCTCTTTTCCTTCTTCCATCGCAATTATGCCTCGCAGGTTATTGCAATAGGAAATATCAAGCACTGCAAGTTTATCAAGAGTTTTGGCCGTGGCATTTGAGAAGAGATATGGCAAACCATGACAACGCCTCACATTCACTTCCATCAGACTAGGAAATGCCAAGGTTACTTTGCAGTCACTTCTCAAAATGTCTCTCAGCCTTGGTAGATTCAGCAACTTCATTATTTTTAATGCTGAGAGGACCATTGGTTTTTGCCTTTTCTCAGAGCTAAGACATACCCATTCAAATAATGCTTCCAAGGAGGGACACCCCACCACCTCAATTTTATTCAGGCTCGGCAACCTATCCATTGAATTTGACGGAAAGACATGTGACAAATTTTCACAAAGCGTTACAGTGAGGGACGCAAGTTTGCAGAAGGATTGTCCGGGGAAATGATTGTGCCATATCCTCTTTAATTGGCACATGGACGAAAGCTTCAATTCCTCCAAGCTTGGGAAAAGAGCCTACGTAAAAACATTGTCTATGTAGAGTAACTAAAAGTTTTGGTGCAAAATTTTATTTTGCCGAAATTTGGAGGCAACTTTGGGAATGAGACCATCAGCGACTTAGTTTTTTCACTACTAACTGCCAAACTTTTGGTACAGAATAATGATCTAGTTTCTATTAAATTGCTTCTCTAACTAGAACTAGAAGAATGATCAATTTAACATACTATTTATGTTTGCTTACCTTTTCATTGAAGAAGCCAAGCACGGAGAAGCTAGAATCGATACGACCAGATGCTTGTTGTAAACCTGTATCAACTGTAATTAACTGTTGCCTTCCTTCGAATGAAGAGAATGTCATCATATTAGGGCACCCTGAGATCGTCAATTTTATTAAGGATGGATAATGAATACAATACTTTCCATAAGCGAATGTCCTAAGATTTGGCAATTCCACGAGAGACAAGGAGATTAACATAGGAAACTCTAAATTGTCGAAGGTCACAGCTTCCTCTATTTCTTCTTCTTGCACATCCATGATTTCCTCCATCAATGTACAATTGGCTATTTCTATTTCTTTTATTTGCACGAGTGCTTTAGCCATGGAAGAAGAAAAAAGAAATCTCAACTTCTCACAGTTTTGCACCTTCAGAGTCCTTAAATTTCGGAAATACGATGCTCTTCTTAGGTTCTTGTTCCAAATGCATGCCAAACTTGGTAAGTCACTCAAGGTTAATTCGGTCAATTGCGACAGAATCTCAACATCGCCATAAATTGTCAATCCTTTGAGATCGAAGACTTCTTGTATTAACTGGCATCCTTGAACAGTTATAGCTTCCAACTTCTGTAGCTTTATTAGCTGGGAGGGCCGTGAATAACCCCACATAAATTGCATGTGAAATAGTAAGAAAAGAGATAATCTCACATAGATTTAAAGACGATAGAAGAAAAAGCAGAGTAGTATTTTTTAATTTTATCTTTTTCTTCTTTAAAATTTATCAACTCTACACTTACTTACCATTTGCCTATTTTCTATTTGGAATTTGTTTTATATATAAATAATGATTTGAGAGTTTAAAATCCTTTAATTAATTGAGGTTATTGAATTTACCCCCACATTTTGTGCTTTCTGCCTAAATTTTCCTTATTCACGGCATAGGCTCAATTGATTTTTCAGTCATTCACTGTGATTTTGGATAATACCTCTAACGACAGTGTAAACAAAAACGGTCTCAATTATTTTCTACCAAATAGTCATGAACTAAATTGACAAGCAGATAAACATTGTCCTTTTAATTGATTTGCAGGGGCAATTTGAGCATGAAGTAAAAAATTATTGTAAAACTATGAGAAAAATACTAAAGTAGAAGATTTTGTTGTCCCCGTGGAACTATAAGATCCACTATTTTCTAGCACAAATGTAATGTGGAATATATGCCACTTCGGCCGAAAAGTCAAAATGCGGGTTCATCGCTGTAAGATCCATGGTTGGACATATGATTTATGAACTGCCCCAACAGCGCCATATGGGCATCAAAGACAATATTCGTACAGGATTTAATTTTTACCTATGTAAGAGCTATTCTATATGGCAAATTTTAGTTATATAGCCAAGAAAAAGAATTGCTTAATTGAGCAAATGATTTTAGGCAAGCGTCATGCTTTTGCGGTTTGGCTTACATGATAAAGAATTTTAAAAATAATTGAAAAAAGTTCTCCATTTTTTTTATTATATACTGACAAAATAATTAAAGGTATCGTGAAATTGTGTTTATAATTAATATTCTCAAGCAATATTTTATTACAAAAAAAAAAAATTAAACAAGTGCAGTGCATATAAATACTATTAGTAATATTAGAAAAGTGGTTAAAACGAATATTTGGGGTAGACTTGATCACCACAAAAGGTCTATAGCTTACATGAATTAGAACAAAAAAATTATTATCCTACTTACATCTGATTAATGTACCAAGGTTAACAAAAACAATTTGGCCTATCGATTATTATATTTGATTTTTTTTTTTTAATTTTGTAGTCTAATAATAGTTCCGTCATTTGACAAATAAGAGTATAAAAAAATTTATATGATAACTTTTTCTAGAATCATATTCCCACAAGGGTCCACCCACTACCACAACTTTTTACAATCACTGGAGAAATAATAAAGGAAGCTACTTAAAATTGCAAAATTAGTTTATATAATCGTGTCGATTACTCTATTGCTGATGTACGTACGATTAAAGTTGCAATTTATATAATTAATTGATTTCGATGTTATTTGACACATAGTCACTGTAGTTGAAATCACCTATTGAATTTTTTATTTTTTTGTTCTTTCTTTCAAGTGCATATACTTAAATTCTACGTATGTCCATTAATTATTAAATGATGATCATACAAATTACACAGGCTGTATGTACTTCCTTCAAGTTATAAATATACCTGTTGGTGTGTATTTATACAATTTTACCATTAAGCAACTTATAGATTATTTAAAAAAAATAAAAATATAAACATCATACTGTGTTTCTTTAACTATGTTGATAACATAACACAAATAAAGTGAAATGTAATTAACTAATATCTAAATGTTTTTATGTATTCACATATCACAAGCAATTCCATTTTGAAAAATTAAAATAATAGTTTGTTTTAATAATTCTGGTAAAAAATCTTCAAAACAAATTATTTATCCAATTTTTCTATGTCCTACAACACTCTCACATATGAAATCCATGCACAAAAATTCATTTACTTCAAAATGGAAAAAAAGTATTATGCTCTCATCATTTTATCACAGATCAAATATAAATCGAGATAATTCTAAAATCAATACTTCAATATGTTTATGAGTCAAATTTTTATATAACCACTGTCGATTAAAATCAATACCTTTTAATACAGAAGATAAGGAAGAAATTGAAAAAGGCTATAACAATCAGAAACTTTATTATGTTAGTTTGTCTGATTTCTTTATCGAGTGTATCACTAATTGAATAGAGCTATTCCTTGCTTAAACCAAGTATATGTCTATGACTAATATATTCCACTGAAGGTAATGTCCATGTTTGTAGCTCATGGATTAGAAGACTAGTTGGAGAAAGTTTCCTCCTAGAATGCTCCAGATGGTGGAAGATTTGACCTTATAGAAAGCATGAAATTACCTGGTGTTCATCGAAGTAGACAACTGAATGGTCCATGGTTTTACAAAAGCTCGTCATCTTTGGTAAGTTCCGTAATGTTAGCCTAAGCAAATTGCATGACTTCACTTTGGGATCAACATCCAATATGTCTTCATATTCATCTACCTCATCATCTAAGACAATTTGCTGCATCAAGTGGCAGTTGCTTATTTCAATCTCTTCGAGCTGCAAGAATATTCTGGTCATGGACATAGGAAACAAATGTTTGATTTCACCACAATTATCCACTTTCAGAATCTTTAATTTCTTGAAGGATTCTTGGTTAAGACAGCCGCGACAAATCTTCTTCAAATTATTCAGATTCTCAAGAAACAACCATTCCAATTGTGTAAATGCAGTGCACTGGACATACTTTGTGGAGCGAACAACGTAATGAAATGAGGGGCTATTTTGTACGTGAAGATGTTTCAATTCCTGAAAACCTTGTCCACACAAATCGTGAATGCTATCTTTGCCGTCTTGCAATCCATCTAAGTGGAGATCTTGCGTTCTCTGCAAACATCTCTGCACCCGCTTTTCAAGAAGAAGATTGCATGAAAATAGTTTGAGCTTTAAAGTTCTGGATTCTTTGTATTTACCAGACCAATTCCAAACGTTCCCAATTTGGATTTTATACTTGTTCAGTTTCCCAAATGGCAAGTCTATTGGGAGATTAGCAAAATGAGGAATGGAAATGTGCAAAGTGCTCAACTTCTTCATGTTCTTCAACTCGGCCAGGTTAGCATTGCTTTGCGGTACTTCATTCTTGTCCTCCCACTGATCAAAACTATCCTCCATATATAATTCTTCTAAATTAACTAAGCTTCCAAGCAAGTCAGGTTCGATAACTTGGAGCCTGGTGCACCCCGTCAGGTCCAAAAATCTCAATTCTATTAATTCACCTATTTCTTTGGGCAGCCGAGAGATTGCAGATCTGGCGAAACTTAGAAACTGCAATCCTTTCAGCTTTCCAAGTATAGTCACATCTTCTAGATAGCAGTGATCAAGAGATAGTGACTTGAGGTTTTCGAGGAACTCAATTGATGAAGGTAGAGAGGTGAAAGATAAGCTAGATAAGTCCAAGACTTGGAGCTTCTCCATAGATTCAAAAAATGACTCGTGAACTTTGAGGGACGGGCTATCTTCACGTAGCAGAAGCATCGTCAAGTTTGGGCAGTCCAACTTTTCAGGAAGCTCATCAATGCCAACATAATGAAAGGATATTGCATTGCATTTTCTAAGCTCATCCTTTGACCATTCTTTAAACCCATAATCCTTTCTCCCAACCAAGGCATTCCATTTCGTGGAAGCAATAGAGATGGCCACGTCAACAAATATGTCATGCATTCTGAATAGTTCCATGTCAACACTGTCTAATAATAAAGAAGAGTTCTGCAGACTATGTAGATCCACAATCAACCTATCTCTAGCATTTTCTATTGTATTGCTGAATTCTTTAAATAAACCCAAACCCATGCAGTAGATAAGGCAAGCCCTCATAAGAATTCTCCCAGATGTTAGAGCACAAACCAAGAACAATAATTTGATCCTCTCATCTTTTAAGTCATTGTAACTTACTTCCACTATTGATTTTACATCTGACATGTCCATATGGGCCAAAGCATTCCTCCATGCAGCCAAATCTCCATGGCTCAACCTTTTTGCCATTGAAACAATCAAAAGTGGCAAGCCTCTACAATTCTTAACCACTCCATCTACCAAATGTTCAATCTCAGGATCCCTAACTCGGTCACCCATTGTCCTTTCAAAAAGTCTTCATGCTTCTCTATGCTCTAACTCACTGAGTCGGAATTCTTGGTCGGAGCCCATGTCAATGCGCAAAACATCTCGGTCTCTAGACGTTATCAATAGCTTGCAACCTCTTACTTTATTATCATATCCACAAGGGATTCCAACTTCCTTTAATTCTAACTTCTTCCACAAATTATCTAAAATTATGAGAATCTTTTTCTTAGGAAATTTTTTCTTGGAATCACTCTTCTCAAGATGATTCTTTTCACTATTTTCAAGATTATTTTTTCAGGATCAGGATCACTCTTTAACCTCTTATATAAAAGATTTGCTCTCCCACGAGCAGTTTCCACATTCATCAGCTTTAGGCCTAGTGTGTCAGCAATTTCCCCCTGTATTACTTTTAGATCTGGATTACGTGACACATTTGCCATAGCAACCACATCAAACAATTTCTCCTTCTTAACTCGCCTTTCAATGTCCTCTAGAAGCTTGGACTTGCCAACCCCACCGGGTCCAAACACCCCAATCACAAAGAGCTTGTCATTAGCTATAGCCTTCATTACATCCTCTGTGATTGAAGCCCTCGACTCCAAGACATCTTCTTCCTCGTCAACAGATCTTTTAAAGGAAGTGGTAGCAGTGACAATTCCCATCGGAGTATTCTCATAGTAGACCTTTTGAAAGTTGCTATTCACGCTTTCGTCAAAGAGCCCCTGAATGACTTGAGTCTTCTTCTTCACCTTCCTGCCAATTGGATGGCGCACCACAGGATTGGGAAGCCACCCACCCAAGCAAGCAATTTTTGCACTTTCACCATGTATTAACAAGTTTCGTGCTTCCTTAGCCTCATTCTCCACGCTCTTCAACCAATCCTTAATATCAGTGTGTATAGATTTTCCGTCATACATGGCTTCATCAACGGAGTGTTGCACCCTTTCCCTCGCAGTCTCGAGCTTCTTGACTCCATTTTCGAGATCTTGGACGTAGCTCTTGTAGCATAGCACGTATCCAAATTGGCGTCCAATGGGAGTAAACAGGTACTCACCAAGTTTCAACACAAGATTCGATGCAACAGAGGTAGCAAATGCCTTGGCCATAATTACTTCTTTGATGTCTAGAAATTCCGTTTTCTGCCCTCTCCCCTCTTTCCTTCCTCTTGTAGTTGCCTCCTTTTATTAATTTCTTAAACAAATCTGTGCGAAGAAAATGAACAAAGAACAGAAGTAATCACTGGCGATGTATGAAAAGAAAGGAAGAGCAAAGTGATCAACAATGTGAAAAACGAAATAAAAAGAGAGAGAGAGAGAGAGAGAGAGAGAGAGAGAGGCGCCAACACCACTTATGAGATCGCTATGAGCTGGTTTGTGATTGCAACCATCCTCTTTCTTTTGTGTTTTTGTCTTTTAGACCAAAACGTGACGAAACTAATGACCCAAATCAAATCATAATCAATACAAAACCCATCGATGGAATACTCGGTGAGCTCATCTATCATGAGTTCCCAATAGGCGTAATGTCAATGAAGTACATGACATGTGGTGACAATTGATTGACTCAAAGCACGCACAGAAGTTAATGATTGATTTATGGGATTCATCAACCGACAATAACTGTCGCTATGGAATTGGGAGCATGCAAATCATTCCTACAGTAGCACGCCAGTTAACGACATGCTATCGCAACTTGGAGATAGCAAGTAGATGAAATTTTAGTAAGTTAAGAGAGAGGTCATCTTACAGAAATTTTATGTATTGATTCATGAACCAGAGGTGAGGGCCCTTAATTAAAGGTTTTCACTTACCAACTTTTCAAGAAAAAAAAAAAAAAGAGCATGATTCTTAGTCATCCATTTCGCTCTCCTCTTATAGGCAGTATTTTGATAACAATATAAGTAAAGTAATGGTCGGTATGTGATTCCACTAATTCAATCGGTCCCAGTGGTTATACCAACGAATTTGAATATAAAAAGTGAAGTAATAAGCAATATATATAGATAATTTGTAAAGGGAAATTGACATTAATAGTCTCTAAAATTTCGTTTGATGTGCAGTGTCATCCTTAAACATCCAATTAATGTGGACCTTAAAGAATTAGAAAATATTTAATTTAGTCTTTAAAATTTTAATTTGTTTAATCTATCCTCTCAAGTTTGCACAATAAAGTCAAATCAATTCTACCGTAACATTCACAAGTTCTCATTATTGCACTATTTGCCAGATTTTAGAAAATATTTTCATTTTAATTATTTTGCTAAATCAACAAAAAATATAGTATTTTTTTCAAAAAAATTCTTTCACCTTTTTGTTCTTTAAAAATTAGTTTCATTTAAGTAAGTTGAGCGATATATAAAAGCTTAGATAGGCATAAATCGGTGCCTCTGAAATGAGTGTGTTGCAATTATTACACCCTTTTTTTTTTCATCTTCCTTGTTTCTTTTTCGCTTTTGGGTTTTCTAGGTAAAATCGATACGACCAAATCACCAAACAAGGAGGTTGAAAGTGAAACAAGCGCTGATAGCACATGGAAAGTAGATATATAATGACACGCATACCAGGAGTAGCTTCACTGTGAGGATGCAAGAGGAACTGAGATTCCTTGGCTTTACGGCTGACTTGTCTGCAAGATGGATAAAGGGCAATGCAGGTCAGAATCAATCCTGACTATGCTTGAGTGTAAGTGGACATATCAGCATGACACAAAAACAAGTGGACACTGTGGGGGAGCAGCACGGCTGGGAACTGAAAATCATTGAAGATAATTGTAATCGAGGAAGATTTTTTAATACCTTCAACTCTGACTTGGAATGGCTAGAGGATGAAGGGATTTTTTGCCGAGTGTTCTTGCTGCCAATACCTCGAGAAAATATTGGGTGGGTTTAACCCAACACGTAGGCGGTGGGTTAAACCACTCAGCGATCGACGCGTGGCTCCACGTAGGCGATGATGTCAGGCGTTTAAAATTTGCGCGCGCCGCTCGTGGGCCCACCACTCTGACGCTCTCTCTCCTCTGCTCTCCTCTGCGACATGTCCACTCGTCCTCTCTCTCCTCTCTTTCTCTCTTTCCCCGTTCCCCCCGTTCTCCATTCCGTTTTGCGAGAGAACAAAATCGCAGGGCTTCTCTCCGAATGCTCTTCCCCTCCTCTGCTCTCTCTCCTCCGCTGGTTGCCTGCGACGCCGACGCCCTTTCCACCTCCGCCGACGCCTCTGCTCTCTCTCCTCCGCTGGTTGCCCGCGACGCCGACGCCGACGCCGACGCCCTTTCCACCTCCGCTGACGCGTCTGCTCTCCTCCGCTGGTTGCCCACGACGCCGACGCCCCTCCGTCGGTTGCCTCCGTCGCCCCCAACTCCGATGCGGACGCGGACGCGGATGCCGACGCCCCTCCACCTCCGCCTCCGCCCCCGACGCCGTCGCCGACGCCCTTTCGCCTCCCTCTCGCGACCTCTGCTCCGCTCTCTCCCTCTTTCCTCTGCGGAGCGCCCTTGCTGGCTAACCCCGACGCCGACGAACCCCTGATCGCGTTTTGGCCTCCCTCTCCGCGAACGAAGGTCGTTCTCTCTCTCTTTCCTCCGCGAATCGCCCCCTGCTCCTGAACGCGGACGCCGTCGACGCCGACGCCGTCGCCTCCCGCCGTCGCTTTCCCAAGCCCCACCGTAGGCACCCCATTGGCGACTCCCGTACGTCCGGAGGTTCGTTTTTTTCTTTTTCTTTTGGATTCCACTCAGTAGAATTCATGTTAAGGTTTATAGTCGGATAAGGATGGAGCACATTTGCATTAGGATTCCACTCAGTAGAATTCAGAGGAAGATTCAGAAGGAAGCAGTAGACCTTGTTTTTATTCAATAAGCAAATTTGTTGGTTTTCTGGACAAAGAACTTGCTGCTAGTGGGTTTACTAGAAAAGAGCAAGATGATATGGACAAGGTATAGTGATTCACGATGATTTGCAAATCGTTAACATTGTGTTGTCCAACTGCTTAATTTGGTGTTAGACCTAGTGGCTGACCATAATTGATTATTCTGGTTCATGCTTGGACCACTTAGGAGTGTGCCTATTTAGTCTTATTCCTTCCATGGATTTTACTCTTTGTCATTCTTGGCTTCTGTCAGCTCCTTTTCTCACGATCATCTTCATTCTCTTGCATCTGAAAGCCAAAATAATATCTAGCCAATTGCCTGCATTGTGGTTCCTGGCTTTGCATGTTTGGTCCTTGATTGGAAGTGGAAGTGGAAGTACTTTGGTAGTATTTTAATTTTTGTTTTCTGTTTTCTTGGAAACGTGTGAATGAAAATGAAAATTCTCTAACGGGATGAAAAATGGGAGTATATGCTTGTATTCCATCAAAGCTGTAAAATAGAAATTTTTCTTTTTCCTTCCAAAGATCTGTGCTTTTGTTAGAATGAATAAATACTGGATACACCAAAATGTCATTTTCAGCTTTGAACTCTTTTTTCATTCATAACATGCTTTCCATTGTCGAAGTTGTAAAATAATTTCCAGTGTC
The DNA here is from genome assembly GCA_014182885.2 of Eucalyptus caleyi. Taxonomy (NCBI): domain Eukaryota; kingdom Viridiplantae; phylum Streptophyta; class Magnoliopsida; order Myrtales; family Myrtaceae; genus Eucalyptus; species Eucalyptus caleyi. The sequence goes on from CM024467.2 coordinate 48,396,700, forward strand.
TTTCCAAACGTGTTTTTGAAGTTGCCGCATTCTGAAATGTAAATGAAAACAGCATATACAAATTTTCTGGAACCAATTACATGTTGCCCTGGAGAATTTTGTGCAACTAGTTGACACATTAATCGAAAGTTCATCCCTAGCGTGTCATTGATTGAGTATTGTAAGTGTGCATTGTCCATGATGCGATATTAACCTTCTCTTATTGGATTCCTTTGATATAGTTCGTCGAAGAAGAAAAGGACCAGGATATATGTTATGATGATGAAGAAGATAGTGCTGTAAGGGATGAAACAATCATGAGTGATGTTGACTCTTTGCATCTGCTGGATCAGGTACTAGTATCAGAGCATTCGCTGTGATAGGCCTGAAAATCAACATTGCTGAAACTTTGTGAAACCTATAACATCAGGGCATGAGATTTCCTCTTTTTACTGGAAGCTATGTTGTTCGATGTGCTTTATTTTCAAAAACTGGGCAGATCTTTTAAGACTATTGGAGCACTTGAGTGACTTTTCACCGGATAAGATGAAGTCATGTTTTATATATTCGTTTATGAGAATTTCCTGGTTTGTTTCCTGGATGGTTAACTGGAGGATGCAGTATTAATTTTCTGGCAGTTAGCTGAGATCCACCTTAAAATATATTTTAAAGTTTAATGTGCTGACTTACTCAATATTATATCCTATTCCTGCTATTTGTATGACTAGCCAGGGCACATTGTAGAAGGAAATGAGGAGGAAATCAAAGAAAATAGACAGATGTGAAGGACAACTCAGCAAACCTTGGTGTGAGGGATACTTCAATGAGGTAAGTATATATGGTGAAATTTTTTAGGCATTAGGTCTGGCTTTCGCCCACTAGCTATGTAGTCTTGGATAGTGCGTGACAGCACTTTTGATTATCAACATAAGCATGAAGGTTGAGTAATATGAATCACATTGAAGACATTCTGGCTTGCAGATATCTTGAAGTTCGATCTACCTTTGTTGTGTTCTATGATGCTCAGGCCCATTTTGATAGTTTTGGGCTTGGGTTCCTTGTTTGAGAACCTCTGACTATACTCGAGTGTTTAGTCTCTGTACTTGTGACAAATTTCATAGACAACGATGATGAATAAGCTTTGAAAGATGCCAGCTATCTGTGAAATGAACTTATCTCTCTATGTTCTCCTTTAAAATCCCATTTAATGGCACCTGATGGAATGGCTAATTCAAGTAAGTTTCTGGCTTGAGGTCTTTTGAATTTAGCAGCTCAGAATTTGGACTTGTTTGAACTTACAAAAATGAGCTATTCGTAAATTTGCTTCTCGAAATTTTTGCTGATAAATACATGCGATTTTAGCTTGAGTAATTGTGTTGCTGTCAACTGTTTTTCGAGGGGATAATGGACTAGTATAGCGTTTACTAATTGTTGTGTTTGGTGCTTTTTCACATGTGTTTATCAGTGAGTCATCTGTAGTTTATTGAAAATGAAAAGTGAATTGAGTTTTTTAAAGAAGTTTTTCCATAGTCATCACTTATCATTGTTTATTGCTCTTTCTTGTTAGCTTCAGTAATGAGAGTTTCTTTTCCACCTGGTGCAGGATGAAAGTGAAGAGAATGCGAATGATGCTGAGTTGGTAAAGCGCCTGAACAAGCAGAGACGGCGAGCAATTGCTGCTGTTCATAGAGGAGGGAAGACCATTGCTTCTAGAAATTCTTACAAGGACAAAGGTGGAAGGTCATCTCACTATTCCAAAATTCAAAAACAATTAAGCTCCCGGTAGTGCACTTGGAAGAATTCAGCAGCATGTAGGGGCTGGAGGAAGGTGTGAGTTTAAGACTTCGTATTATAGCATATTTCGCTAGGGAAGATAAAGGAGATTTTTGTGTATTGGAAGTATAGATAGGTGGCTATTTTGCTGCAGAATATTTGGTAATAGTCAGTTACTGTAATGATGTTATGTAATAGTCAGTTACCGTATCAAAAGAAAAGCCACACATGCAATTTTGTACAGAAAGAGGAACCCCTTCTAATATGTTGGTCATTACTTGTCATATGGAGATTGTGTGCAATTAATTTGTTATTTGCTGCTACTCGTTGATGTAGTCATCTTCCAAAGGTTTCAATCTTTTTGAAGAGTTGTGCTGACTGTTAAGTATATGTAAGCTTTGTGGAGAAAACTTTGGCATGTACTGATATCCTGTATTTTTCTATTGCAGTCTGTGGAGCGAATGAGGAAAGAGATGGAAAGATTTGATCGTGAAAGAAGGAAGGAAGAAGAAAGGTTGATGTGTGAACAGCAGAGAGAGGAGGAGAGATTGCTACGTGAGCAAAGGCGTTAATCAGAGCGACGGGAGAAGTATTTACAGAAATAATCTATTAAGGTAAGTATTTGAGCTTGATATTATATTTTAACTAGTTAGTTTCTTTTGCTTTATTTGATTGGTTAAGCAGCATCTCTTCTTTTCTCTTTTCTTTACCAACTTCTCTGGTTTTTTGTTTGGAAGGCGGAGAAAAAGAGACAAAAAGAAGAGCTTCGTCGAGAAAAAGAAGCAGAGAGACGAAAAGCTGCAGTGGAGAAGGCCACTGCTCGCAGAATTGCCAAGGAATCCATGGAGCTTATGGAGGATGAACAGCTGGAGCTGATGGAATTGGCCGCTACAAGCAAGGCACGTACTTAAATGTGATCATAAATCATTTTTATTGTTTGTGGACCTTTTGCCAGAAAGGATTCAGTCTATAGAGTTCTAATGACCTCCATCTTTTCTTTGCTCCTGTATATGCAGCGTGATTGTGGAAGACCTCCTATACCTAGAAAAGACCCAGGAGCAAAACCTGAAGAGGAGCCTCTATTATCAAATCACCCTTATGTTGATAAGGTATATGTGTAGATAAGATCCATTCATCTTTGTTTTGCAGTAATGCATCTGTTGAAATTCCAGCCACAGTATATGAAGTGTCTTCTTTACAAGTGACCATCGCATAATTGCTAAATCATCTTTGTATTGTAGGCCATCGTCGGGTATTAGCAAAGCACATTTAGTATATCTTGATCTATTCTCTAAGGGCACTTGTTGACTAACTTCCTATATAAAACGCATGGCAAGCGTTCCCCAGAATGGCAACTTTTTCCGAAAAATTTGCTAATGGATTCCATATTGATGGTTCTTTGTTCAAGTTTTTGGTTTTAGGTTGCATACATATTGACACACAAATTAATCACAAATATATGGCAAACAAGAGGTCCCAAGTGTACTTAAAAGACTAGAGTGGGGGTACATCCTTAGGCAACAAATTTTGGACTGCTACTTAAGTGTCTACCTTCATGACTCCTACCTTTTTGGAGGTAAGAATCAATTAGGTGCACTTTGGACTATGCGTTTGTTATTCATGTTAGGTAATTGGGTTTAAGCGCCCGTCCATGTTAGGAAGGGAAATAAGAAAACCCTAGTGGCTCACACGTTTGTTTGTGGGCAAAAACTTAAAGACCTTCTCTAGGTCTTCTAAGGGGTTAACCCTTCTGGACAAACTTTCTTAACTTGATCCTTGGGTTTTGTTACCAAAACTCAAGCAATGAACACAATGATGTCCTTCATGTGTGCAAGATGGTTGAAATTTCCTTTGCGAGTAACCAAAGTCATTGGCATTTGTTTCAACACTAAATAATGTTTCTAAAATTCTGATTGAATATATTCATTTTCACTCAACTATTCTGTTATGCAATGAGGTTTTCTTTTCGTACCTTTCACCCTTGTTATGCACTGCAACCCTAGCTTCATGGTCTATAATGAGTGTAGAAAAGTACTGATAGCTTAGTTAGCTTTATACTAAACTTCAAAAGTCTGCGGTCTTTCAAATGCCACTCCTGCTCATGAGTGAATTGTCATTATTACAATATTTGGGGTGGTGTGGCTTTATGCAGTTGTGGCAGATACATGTCACTGAGCAAATGATTTTGGATGATTTGGAGGCCAATCCTGAGAAGTACCAAAATCAAAAATTATCTGAGTTGGTTGATGATGATTATGATGAAGAGAAGAGTGTTGAATATACTAAGGCTTACTATAAGAAGTCCTTAATACCAAAAGTTATTCTGGTAGGTTATTTGATGTTTAAGATACATCAATCTTATAATTGGTGATTTCTCTGATGTTGCCTCGTATTTTTGGGCAGAAAACTAGTGTGAGAGAACTTGACTTGGAAGCAGCTTTAGCTGAGCGTGAGGTTAGTTATTGCTTTGTTGTTGCACAGATTGTATCTTCCCTACTCAAGTACTGTTCATATGAAATTTTAGTCACTGTATGCATATGTCCCATTTTGTCCAGATTTAGATGATACTCTGGTTTTCTTTGCCAAGTCACTTTATGAGATATCTGTTAATTGGCTTTCTGTCTACATGTAGTTCCATAAGAAAATGAGAAAAGAAGCAGAAGAAAGGGGAGAGGCATATAAAATTTCCAAATTCAGGCGAAATATTGAGATGGATGAGTATGACTTGATGCATTGGCGTCGGTCATTTGAAGAAAGAGAAGCCTTGATCAGGGATATCAGCTGGTAATCCCATGTCATTATAACATATTTGACTCTTTTGATATTGAATCCAATTTATGTTTCCAATTGCGAATTGTTTGATGTTTGTCGTCTTTACTAACTGCGCATTTTGGGAAACAAAACTAACCATAAAAGGATGCAATCACCCAATCTAATTTTTTTCCTTTATATCACATGTAATATGTGAAAGATTCCACGTGCCATGTATGTTGCCATTGACAGATTTCCAGGAATGACAGAATTTAGCACATGTTTGGTACTCTTATTCCTACAATGTGCCACTTCGCTTTGGGCTTTACTATTTGTCATAAGAGGGTAAGGGAAAAAGAAATCAGTTGCACTGACAAAATGGTTCAATATTGCAGTTTGCAATTAGAAAAGGGAAAGAAATAAAAACGGTCCATGAAAGGGACTAATGTTTGCTTTTGTGAAAGGAAAACTTAGTTCATTCAAATTTTGTCAAATGAAGCAAAATGATTTTGGTCACTATCTACCTATTGATAGCCTTTACTTTCATACGTGTGACTTATAATTTTCTTGTGGGCATCTTACTGCATCTTACTGTATACAATGCATGCTAATATCCTTCACTGAGAATAGGATTGTCCAGCTGGTCGAAATTCTTGCAAACATTACAAGGGAATGGCTATGATGATATCCTTTATATAGTATGTTTAGAAAGCAAGTTTTTCTGAAAGCTGTTAGTTCCTGTCCTTTTGGAGTGCTGAGAATGTTTTGTTACCAAATCAGCGGAGAATCTTTTCTTTCATTCTCTCTATAAATGCCAGAGAACTTTGTTCCTGGAATTAAGATACTCAAAATATGCTGTCTGATAATGTTAGCTGAACAAGGCTCGTTATTTTACAGCCGACAAGCCCTGGGCCTGCCACTGGAAGAGCCAGGGAGATATGTAGACAGCGGTTACTTTGGCAAGGATCAATATGATCCTTCAAACCCTTTATATAGATATGACTATTGGGGCGAACCAGAGAACTCAGAGAAAAGCAAGCAACAGAGGATGACGGACGCCCACAACAAATCCATGGTTGGCAAGGGTGTCGTGTGGTATGAAATGTCTTATGAAGATGCCATCAAGCAAAAGATGCAGAGAGAAGCCGCATCAAAAGGAGTGATGCAAAAGGATTTCGAGGATCAAGATAGCAATAAAGACGATGAGGACGACGATGACGAGGATTTTGATTACAGCATCCTTGGCGACCCGAGCATTAGTTTTGAGAACCAGCCTCTTGTTAATGGGACTGAATCTTCTAGAATATCAGATGAGGGTATGTTTGAGGACTAATGTAGCCATTGTTGGATAGTGGAAAGTCTGTACAGCGGAACGCATGTTATCTTTCCTATTTTTGACCAAAGCTCGAGTTAAAAGCCGTTGTGTACGGAGCATTCTAGCCTTTGCTAAGCAAGGACAAGAAGCATGAAGAAAAGTTTGAGAGTTCCATAAAGAAACACCCCTATCTTTGTAAAGTACATTGGAAGGATTTGATAAATTATATCATTTACCATAAATGGGAAGGATGAAAAAGCCAAACTTCTTAGGAAAGTTACGATCTCAAAATTTACGAAAATACAAAGAAGTCGTGAAAACTTACTACCATTTGAAGGACGTCACGAATCGTAAGGTTGTAATTTATTGAAAACACTGATGACACTTGCGAATTTTCATTGGAAAAGTCATTCAAAAGGTATTGCCTCATCTAAAAGGCAGTTTGAATAAAAAAATCAGATGAAAAGAATCAGTGCATCATGCTTGGACATATATAGTTCATCTGAAAAAGCAGATTGAATGAAGGAATGATCGGAACATACACAAACAAAGGAAAATAATGAATTTTTGCTTTTTCCTTTCTCTTTTTTTTTTTTTTTCTGTGTGGCAGAGCAAGAAAACAATTTGATCTTTCCACTTACGCCGTGCAAACAGAACCGGAGCCTTTATACAAGGAAAGACTGCCTCTTCTCTCTAACTTATCCTCCCGTCTTTCTTTTGCCCTTCTTTATAACAGTCTATCCTCTGCATCCATCAAAAAGCCTACTGCTTTCGCTTGTGCTCCATTTCAATGAATCGGAATCAATATCTCCAAATATCTATATGTACACGCTCCCTTCCAAATCCACATTTTGCGTCGCTGACCATCCACAGATAAGATAACACCAACCTCAGTCGCCAAATGTTCAAAGCAAAAGAAGGAAGTTCCCAACCCTCTTTGAGAAAGGCTGGAGCAGTATGTTCCCCCCAATCCATTGGGCACTTCCAATTTAGGCGGTCACCTAAGAAGGAAGGAGATTTCCGCCAGTTGTCTCATTCCTCCTAAAGGAACTCCTTTCCAGTCCCTCTTAAAAGGATTTAAGTTCCTAGTGTCAGAATATGGGAAAAAAGATTCTCTCATCAATCAATTTCCCCGTCCTCTACGTCATTTGGCGGCGGCAGAACCGGATGACTTTTGGGCGGCTCATTCTCCTCATCCTCATCTTTGTCATCAACCTTCATGTACAAGCCAAGCTGTTCTAAAGGATTGCTACAATTCTGGAGTTTGAAACTACCCAGATGGTCTTCTGAACAGTCTGGGCTCTTTGCCTCCTCCAAGAAATTTGGTAATTCCTCACCATGAGGAACCCGAAGCATCTCCAAGTCCTCCATAAACTGACTGTTCTCATTGATATCAACTGTCTTTTCCATCTGCAGAAACCAAGACTTGTCAGATAAGTACCTTTTAAAACCTTGTCCAGGAAACTGCAAGGTGTGCACTCACCTTTTGCAATGCTTGACGAGCAAGTTCCCTCTCCAGCTCCCTCTGCCTCTTGGCTTCAGCTGCAGCTTCAGCTTCAGCTTTTTTTCTAGCCTCTTCTGCTGCCTTTGCCTCAGCTTGAATTTTAGCCTTTTCTGATTAGTAGAAAAAGAAAAAAAATTTAGGAGACCCATTGTAGTAAAGAGCTTTTTTCTTTTTTTTGGGTTGAATGACGATGATGGTATATAATAAAAGAGACCTTTTGCCCGCCTCTCGAGTTCCTCTCACTCTATTCGTAACTTCTCAGGATCCCGCTTCTCAACCTAAGATGGGAAAAACCAGAAATATAAATTTCAAGTATCTAGACAAGTAGACACAGAAAAGATGCATCAAGCACTGTGTTCAACCTTCTCAAGAGCCTTTTCTCGAGCTTTAAATATAGTCTCAGCAAATCGGTTCCTCAAAAGTGCTGCACGATAACGCTTCTCAGGGAGACTTGCCTCTCAGGTGGAGTACTCTCCTCTATAATGTTACAGCACCATGCGTGAGATCACGCCCCCATAAGGTACAGCATACAATTATCTTTATGATGATCATGCTTACCCTCTCCCTGAACATTAGCTTCTAAGGGAAGTGAATTGGGCTGAGAATTTTGCACAACTTGATCCATCCCATCAACAGATGCTAGAAGTAACACAAGGTCAGTTGTTAATTCATCAGTCCAGATGGATGCACAAAGTGAATCACCTTTTAACCAAAATGCAATCTGAACTTAAATTTACCAGTATCTAAGTCATGAAAAGTACTCTTTTGGTCATCACTTACTCCATTAGCCATGCCTTCCTGAAGTAAGAGAAATAATTTGCATAAAGTTAGCTGACAACATACGAACCAGAACCTCAGTTATGCAACATGACAACAGCACCTAAGTTTGGCATATCTACCTTCGCCACCTTGACAGGTCCAGAAACCTTAGCAGGATCTAATTCACTAGCGGATGAACTAGCTGAGTCTGCATCTGACGAGTAGGAAACAGGCACAAGTGCAAAGATATGAGAGCTCAATCAAGAAAAGTCATAATGTTCTGCGATTCAAGAACATTGTATTAAACATCAAAAGCTTACAGGCTTATAACAAAGGCTAGTTCCAAATCCATGTATGCCCATCTACCCTAGAAATGGCTAATGATGACGAAACAATGCCCAGGCTAATAGCTGTACCAACTACACAGTCTTAAGCACTGCTGCTACACATTGACAGACAAAGCATTGCCACTACACATTGAGAGACGATTTGGCAAAGTTATACTTGAGTCAAAGCATGACTCTGACCCACTACTAATGATGAAAAACATGCAAAGAGATCCACTCCCCATTTCTTCAAAAAATTAGATGGTTAAGCATACACCAGCACATATACCATTCTACATGCATGTCTACTTGCAAACCTTGTATGAAACTACTTTAAAAAAACATCATGTGCAAATTTGAGGGGACTTGCCGGGTAAAGTTAATCTTAAGAACTGATAAACCAAATTTAAAATCCAGTTTAAAACTAATAATAAATTTGGCAGGTTTAAATTACTACATAGAACATCATCACCCAGACCCTTCAGCAAACATGAGATGAACTTAAAAAAGGTGTACACCATGAGATATGATGTGCACATCTTCTGAATAAGTGGTGCAAAAAACCAGTTCTCATATTTCTCTTTTTCATACAATTTTTTACAGAAAAATGTTTATTGTCCTAGAAATAGGTACTACAGAAAAAAAAAATCAGAAATATAATGCAGATCTTGCCCAGATCCCCCAATTTTGACCACTCTACAGACAAATTTGCGTGCATATAACCAAAATGAAGAGTCCTTCCGCCATTATATTGAAAACTAAAACTCCCCATAGCAGCACTTGTGGCTCCTTCTTCGAAGGACATCAAATGAACCCTGGAGAGAGATCATGACAGGCAACAGGCGAAGCTGACACAAAGAACCTGGGAATTTTCTTATTCTATTCTACTATTCTGAACAATTGATAACAAAGGCAATCAAACAAAGCAGATGACTTAAGAACTTTAAACACTTCATATGCAAATACTAAGAAGAGTGATCAGCACTTAAGGACTTGGTGCATTCAACAACCAAGTTCAAAATAAAGTGCCCTCAGAAGTATGAACTTCACAAATAAAAAATTGAAAATATACAAAATCAGATTATGATGCGGACTAGAAAAGCAGAAGATGTCCCTAGCATTAGTGTATTGGTAATTATAGAAAGAGATGTGCTCCATACAGTTAGACAATACAACTTCCAAAAGAGAAAGTATAACTTTATGAAAAAAGAAAGTAGAAAAAGATCTGCAGAGGCGCGAACCACTTGATGAGGACCCCGATTCAGTACTGAAGCTACTGGAACTACTGCATTTACTGTTTCTATGCACCGCATCTTTCTCTATCTCTACTGGAGGGAAGCATGAAACTGGAGCGTCATTCCCGCCAACTATATCTACATCCTCATCAATCACGTCATTTCCTAGTAATATACAAGAAGAGAAGAATGCAGTGTCAGATAGACAGCCCTTGTGCAGGGCACGCGCTGGTGCATGCATAACTATGACTTGAATATTTGACAAGGATTACCTTTGCAAGGCGGCACTGATGAGGTGCTGCCGCGGACGCACGTACAAGAGATAAAGCAATACCTGCTGCAGATGTATCTATAAACTTAAACATCAGAAGTGTCATTTCTAACCCTAGCAGCAACAGATGCCATTCCCTGACTCACCTAAAACTACCACCAAGAAATTCATCGAAGCATGACGAGAACGCTCCGAGAGAATACTAAAATAGCCCCCCATCACAGTTCTCACCAAAAAATATCGCATTTCCCACTTCTTTCTCACCTCATAAATAGAAAAACTCGCATTTTCGAAGGCTCCAATTAGCTCCTTCAAAATTTCACCCCACAATGCAATCTACAGATTTCTGTACAAGTCTGCAATATAAGCATCATTTGCATAGAACAGTCTCTCGACAACCCATTCTAGAGTTTTTCTTATCCAAAGTGCCATGCTGCATGACAGAATTAACTGAGAGCCTTGTTGATGTAGAAAAACGGCACAAAAAGGTTCATTTTCCCTGAATTCCACTTGACACGTTCTTGAGCTCACATAGAACATGGTTAACCAGCAACACTAAGCAACCTAGAAAAAAAGTTCCAGTTTCTCCATCTTCGACAATGGAAAGCATGTTATGAATGAAAAAAGAGTTCAAAGCTGAAAATGACATTTTGGTGTATCCAGTATTTATTCATTCTAACAAAAGCACAGATCTTTGGAAGGAAAAAGAAAAATTTCTATTTTACAGCTTTGATGGGATACAAGCATATACTCCCATTTTTCATCCGTTAGAGAATTTTCATTTTCATTCACACGTTTCCAAGAAAACAGAAAACAAAAATTAAAATACTACCAAAGTACTTCCACTTCCACTTCCAATCAAGGACCAAACATGCAAAGCCAGGAACCACAATGCAGGCAATTGGCCAGATATTATTTTGGCTTTCAGATGCAAGAGAATGAAGATGATCGTGAGAAAAGGAGCTGACAGAAGCCAAGAATGACAAAGAGTAAAATCCATGGAAGGAATAAGACTAAATAGGCACACTCCTAAGTGGTCCAAGCATGAACCAGAATAATCAATTATGGTCAGCCACTAGGTCTAACACCAAATTAAGCAGTTGGACAACACAATGTTAACGATTTGCAAATCATCGTGAATCACTATACCTTGTCCATATCATCTTGCTCTTTTCTAGTAAACCCACTAGCAGCAAGTTCTTTGTCCAGAAAACCAACAAATTTGCTTATTGAATAAAAACAAGGTCTACTGCTTCCTTCTGAATCTTCCTCTGAATTCTACTGAGTGGAATCCTAATGCAAATGTGCTCCATCCTTATCCGACTATAAACCTTAACATGAATTCTACTGAGTGGAATCCAAAAGAAAAAGAAAAAACGAACCTCCGGACGTACGGGAGTCGCCAATGGGGTGCCTATGGTGGGGCTTGGGAAGGCGACGGCGTCGGCGTCGACGGCGTCCGCGTTCAGGAGCAGGGGGCGATTCGCGGAGGAAAGAGAGAGAGAGCGACCTTCGTTCGCGGAGAGGGAGGCCAAAACGCGATCAGGGGTTCGTCGGCGTCGGGGTTAGCCAGCAAGGGCGCTCCGCAGAGGAAAGAGGGAGAGAGCGGAGTAGAGGTCGCGAGAGGGAGGCGAAAGGGCGTCGGCGACGGCGTCGGGGGCGGAGGCGGAGGTGGAGGGGCGTCGGCGTCCGCGTCCGCGTCCGCATCGGAGTTGGGGGCGACGGAGGCAACCGACGGAGGGGCGTCGGCGTCGTGGGCAACCAGCGGAGGAGAGCAGACGCGTCAGCGGAGGTGGAAAGGGCGTCGGCGTCGGCGTCGGCGTCGCGGGCAACCAGCGGAGGAGAGAGAGCAGAGGCGTCGGCGTCGGCGTCGGCGTCGGCGTCGGCGTTGCGGGCAACCAGCGGAGGAGAGAGCGTCGGCGTCGGCGTCGCGGGAAACCAGCAGAGGAGAGAGAGCAGAGGCGTCGGCGGAGGTGGAAAGGGCGTCGGCGTCGGCGTCGCAGGCAACCAGCGGAGGAGAGAGAGCAGAGGCGTCGGCGGAGGTGGAAAGGGCGTCGGCGTCGCAGGCAACCAGCGGAGGAGAGAGAGCAGAGGAGGGGAAGAGCATTCGGAGAGAAGCCCTGCGATTTTGTTCTCTCGCAAAACGGAACGGAGAACGGGGAGAACGGGGAAAGAGAGAAAGAGAGAAGAGAGAGAGGACGAGTGGACATGTCGCAGAGGAGAGCAGAGGAGAGAGAGCGTCAGAGTGGTGGGCCCACGAGCGGCGCGCGCAAATTTTAAACGCCTGACATCCTCGCCTACGTGGAGCCACGCGTCGATCGCTGAGTGGTTTAACCCACCGCCTACGTGTTGGGTTAAACCCACCCAATATTTTCTCTCAGTAGTGTTCATCATAAAAATGGCCAGCCAAGCGCTTGCCCTCTAGTCGTATTGGTTCAAACATATTCTCGGCAATTACATGTTTCATTGGCCCATTGTAAGAACTGAGCAAAGAATCCCTTCATCCTCTAGTCACTCCAAGTCGAAGCTGAAGGTACCGAAACATCTCCGTCGATTACATTTTTTTCATTAATAATTCTTCAGTTCCCTGCTGTTTCCTTCCCCGACGGTGTCCACTTGTTTTTGCGTTTTGCCGATATTTCCACTTACATTCTGGTGTTATCAGGACTGCTTTTGGCCTGCTGTCCTCTTCATCCATCTTCACAGACGAGCGAGCAGCCAAGAAATCTCAGTTCCTCTTGCATCCTTACGTTGAAGCCATTCCTGGTATGTGCTATCGGTGCTTGTTTCACTTTCGCCCTCTTTGTTTAGTTATTTGGTTCTATTGATTAAACCCAATAAACCTAAATGCACAAAAAAAGAAAAGAAAAGGAAGAGGTAACAAAAATGGGTAAAAGAAGTGCAACTGATCAAACCCTAATAAACATAAGGCATCCGTTTTTTTCAAAGGTGGTTTTGTGAAAATCTTTAATTAAGGGCCGTACCTTTAGTTCATATATCTATAGATAAGACTTGGTTGATGGACGACCTCGCTCTTAATTTATTAAAATTCCATATGCTTATATTTGAAGAAATTATTGCTTAGGCTCTTGCAATTATGTTTTGTCTTCTATGAATCATAGCTTAAAAAAAGAAATATTAGTCTCTTTTCACATATTGTACGTGAGAAAGGGGAATCTTATGTGAAGCTCATGCGAATTATTGCTTATTAATCAAAACACATCCTTATTACATGGGAAGGGTTTGAGAAAATTGTCTTAGATAATGATATCTTTTGGTTGAGTTAAAGAAATAAATTCGAGGCAATTAATTCGACATCTTGCCAAAATTGCTAGTACAGGCGATGGCTACGGTGCTCTCTAGAAAAGTATCAATTCTTTTTTAGACAAAGACCTATGTTGATTAAAACATACTTTTAGCAAAAGACCAATCATTTTGAGAACGTCTATTAGCATGAGACCATATTTTTTCTAGTCGCTGAAAGGTTGATCATGGCATTAATTGGAAGTTTCCTCATGATATCCAATTTGCCATCCCACAAGTTCCAATTGCAACAATATGGTGATAATTTTTGCTTTGTTATGCCTCAAAACTTCTTTCTCGAGGAAAGCTTTCTCCAATCTAACGAGATGCTGCAGCTATTATTGAAGCGTTTCATGAAATCATGGATTTTTCCACATTCATATTTGAATAGATTATGCAGCAGATTTGGTCAACCTTTAGGAACCTTTAACTCGAATTTTCCTTTTTCTTCTTCCTATAAAAATGTTATAAAAAGTATTTGATAAGTCCCGCTGTGCATCTCTGTGATTTACGTGCATTTACGCGAATTAGTTGGCTTTAAAAAGTTCAGCTACTCCATGCTTTTATTTAATAAAAGAAAAATAATATTTCATAAGGAAAAATCAACTATTTCATTTTCTTTTATTTTAGGACAAAAAGGTGCCTGACATGAAAACTCCTAGTCCGTAAAATAATGTGTATATACATAGATACATACATATAGTACATCACTGACGGAAGTCATGTCAACAACTTAGTATGTAATTTTAGATAAATTTAAGGACTATGTTAAAAAAAAAAAAAAAAGAGAGAGAGAGAGAAAGAGAAATGACAAGTCATTCCATCATCACTAAACTGCATAAGCTTTATTAATAGATCTTTTATTTTTATTTTTTATGCTTCGCTCTCCGTTCTTCTCCCACCACAACGAGGGAAATAACATTTTTAAGAAAGTGATCTACAAGTCTCAAAATCTATTCCCCTTTCTACTTGTATTATCTATTCCAACGTTGCACAACTCTCGAACAGGTCACCCACCTTCACTTTGATTTTCGTGGCCACGTGGTCCAATTAGAAAGAGAACTAACAAAATATACTTAAGGTCTACACAAGTAAATTGGTGGTATAGGACAAATTTGAGGGCTAAAGAAGTAAAATTGCCTCTTTAAAGATTCCGTGCATCACAAGGACCCGCGGATCATGGGGCAAGAGAAAAGGCAAAAGCTTGTTGGAGTGCCCAGGCTTGTGCTTTAGGTGGAGAAACGCGCCTGTAGGAACGCCACACCAATTATCAGAAATCACCGAGACGCTCCTTTTTATGTTATGAGGTGTTTGGTTTGACATTTCCAGGTTGAGCCGTCAAGATAATTCTCCGATTACAAGGTCTTTCGAGAAACGGACACAACTTGATAAATCCATCTCAAACACAGATCCCATCATAGTGAGTTTTATCTCTGCATTGCTCCAAACAAGAACAAAAAAATAAAAATAAATTAACACATTTGATATTCACCCATGGCAAAACACCTAACATTGTTTAAAGCATGCGAATGTTACGTGTCAAACTCACACGTGACTTTTTCACAATTATTATAATGTATATTACTTAGTTTTCTTACTACTTTCTTTTTATCTAAACCGGTTAGTATAAATTGTTGGATTGGTTTAACCTGGACGAATAGCAAATCAGCCCCCAATCCACATTTCTATACCTCCCTCACAAAGTGCACAAAGTGGGGATTCGACGGAGACCAAATTTATGTGATGCTAAATAAGGAGAAAAATAAGGGATTACAAGAAAAATATAATTGTATGGAAAAAAAATTGTATGAAAAGTGAATTGATGTAGTGAAAAATAGAGATCAACATAGATTATAGATATCTTGATGGTGGAAAGAAAGAGCTTTACAATCCTAAAACACTTGTATTTATAAACCTGATAATAATAACTGTTCCCTCTATACGTACAACACTCGCCCACACAACTCCGTTCTTCAGTCCACCTCTTTTGCAACTTCTTTTGTTAGAGCAGAGGCAAAGTTCACTTGGGGTTGCACGGGCAAGATCATACATACAGCTCTAAAGCCACAACCTCTTTATGCTTCTTGGCCGAGCTCTCCATCAGATCAACCAAGTCGATTCATTTCATTCTTTAAAGGCTACAAGATTGTAAATTATCAAACGATTGTAAATCATCAAACCGAGGACCAACATTACATCGAACATATTTTAAATTGGCATATTGGTAAAAAGTGGACACCAACAATTTATCTAAATATTTTTATATTAACCCACTTTTGTTCATGTTGACATGTGTTCAGTTCGTATTAAATCATTTGGAGCCGTGTAATATTCACTTAGACTGTATTATATATTTTTTATTTGTTGATTTGCTCGAATCAACGTAGTCAATACTTAAGACTGAGCGAACTAAGTGTGTCTTGCTTACTGATTGCTAAACGAATTATTTTTGGAGATTCGGAACCCTTTGGATCTCAAATTGCTCCTTTTGCGACCAAAAGAAAAAAAATTGCTCCTCTGAACTTGCGCAAGGTGATCCCAGAAATTTTATTGGGCATTTATAAAATTGAAAAATTATCACAATTTGACCTAATTTGGTCGAATTGCATATTCAACTTAGCCAGATCGAGGGACCACCCTTCTTCTTCTATAATTTCTGTTCTTTATTAAAAAACGTTTTTCAATGTTAACGGTGGCATTTTTCGATCACTAGATAGATAGCACGGACTATTTCTTTTCGAAGCTTAGCTAATAGTTTATCATACCATCTAAAATATGTTTGCTCTTGCGAGTCAAGCACCCGAGCGTCAGGCTGAGCCACTGACAACGATGTCAGTCCACTCACTTGAAAATAATCATCCTGATTGTCCGTTTCTTTTGGCAGTTAAATAACATATTAACATTATTCCCTCCATTTCCATTTCTGGTCTTGAAAGCATTTTTACTTAAAAAGGCCCGTAAAGTAAATCAATATAGACCATGCTTATTCATAAAAAAGTTTCAAGCCAATTGTTTGTACACATGATTTTCCAATGGGCAAGATTTTCATAATTCTCTTGAAACATGTGCTTGGCCATGTTACCCCAACAAAAATATTTTCTACTAACCAGGAAGACAGATGCTTAACTGAGTGAAGTGGCTCGGCCCAAATTGGCGCCTACTCTGCTTCTCAAGACCATTAGGGAGTTATGCTTGTTCCACAATATTTGAAATTTCTTACAGGGTTGGTTTACAATGGAGCCAACAGTCTTTACAAGAAAAGTGAATTCATTTGCAAACAGTTTCTCTCACATAAATCGATTTGCAAAGTGAATACGGGAGATTTTGCAGGTATTTTGATGTACGCACATGTCCAAGACAATGGGGTACCTTATTTTGAAGGAAAACAAACTCTCCCGCCTATTTTCCATCAGTGGTGGCAGTCCCTGAGCCGTTATTAACACTTCAAATGACTAGTTTTCAATGACACTCTTGAAAATTCAAAATGGCCCCAGACACTAGCCCCGCCGGCGCCCCCGGGAGTGGTAGAACAAAGCAAAGTTCATATTTAAACTGCAAAGCCGGATTTTCAGCCAAACCTAGCTGGCTATCCGGCCAATACTTAGCAAGGTACCTACATATATTTTTAGACAAACCTGATCTTCTTTAACCCTTTCCAACCTACACAACTTGCAGAAAACATGTCCAAATAATTTGTAACGATTTTAAATATAGAAAAAAGAATTTTGGAAACATCAAAACTAATTTTGGGATCGATAGTGACAACTTGTAAATAAAAGGTGCAGCTTAAGTTTAAGTTTGACAGCCAAAAATTTAAATACGATAAATGCAACATTTTGACAGTCTAATCTATTACGAATTAGGGAATAAAGAATCCAGCGTTTTAAAATAACATATCGGGTAAAGACTGAGAGTTTTGTGATAGGATTGTGTGAGCTTCATCTTCACTAGTGAGTAATGATACTAAGAAAGAAAAGGATAGAAGTGCAAGGATATGACTATCCTATAATTGTTGATGGAATTAGGTTTTTAGAACCTTTAGCTTCCATTTAAATGATACAAGAACGTACAAGTCCATTTTTCTTAAGACGGCCGATGGTAAGACCTTGAATTAGCCAATTAGTATGATGGATTTATCTAAATAGAATATTATTATGAGGAGTAGATGTTGATAACCCTCAATAATTTAGAATGTTATCACGTCGTCCAATTCTGGCCGGTGCAAATAATCCACTTTTTAGTTGATTTCCTTTCCTCTTAATATATATGCACCTCTTTGTGAAAATTTGTGGGTTAATAAGGTATTATCCATTGCTATGATCCTTTTCTTTTCAAATATCTAGTTGAGATTTTCTTTATATTCTGCCTCACCTGTGCACTAGATACCATCCCTCTCACGTGTGAGTCTATTAAACCGAGGCCAAACATTGCCGATTGATACATGGCCTTTTCTTTTGTGAATCATTGACTACTTCTTTTTATCTCAAAGTTCAGATGTGGCATTTGTTGTTTTTTTTTTTTCCTCATAATAAAGGAATGCTTCAAAATGTATTTACTAATGCCAAAAAGAAAAAGCAAAAGGTACAGTGGGCCATAGATTGGTTTGTCTTGCCGACTTTCAAGCATTTTTTTTTTTTTTTGGAATTATTAAATCACTTATTGTTAAAGGGCCAAATTAACACTTAGAAGCTTCAAAGGAGCCCATACGGTATTAAAACAACAGTGTAAATTCATAAATAACTAACAGTGCAAATTGTTTGTTGACGAACAATGAACATGCGTATTTGGGTTGCACGCGAGAGAGAGAGAGAGAGAGAGAGAGAGAGAGAGATTGGACAATACCAAGATATGGTTTCTTGAGAACAACACGTTGACTT
Source organism: Eucalyptus caleyi (assembly GCA_014182885.2). NCBI lineage: Eukaryota > Viridiplantae > Streptophyta > Magnoliopsida > Myrtales > Myrtaceae > Eucalyptus > Eucalyptus caleyi. Next base: position 48,414,793 of record CM024467.2, read on the forward strand.
ATTGACTGCTAATTGTGTCTCTTGATTTGGGTAGCAGCACACGCCCATTCCATTAGCTATATATTTTCAATCATAGAGTAATTAATGAATGAGTTTATTTTATTGTGCACACTAGTGTGAGAAAATGTAAATGATGATGAAGAAATTATAACTTACACCCTTACAATTAGGTTTTGTAAGCGAGAAAGGGCAATCTTAAGGCAAGCTCCTGTGAATTATTTCTTATTAATCAAAACTTGTCCTTATTACATGGGAAGGGTATTAGGAAAACTAGTCTGTGGGACCGTACTGCACCATAATTTTCACAAAGATTTATCATTAGAGAATGATGCCTTTTGGTTGAGTTGAGAAAAATATTTCGAATCTTACTATACAACATCTTGCAAATATTGGTGGTAAATAAGACGGTTACGTGGCCTTCAAAGAGTAGTCTAAAAATCAAATTCCACAATGAACAGGCTAACTCTAACATGAGTATTATTCTTTTTTGGCCAAAGATAAGTGCTGATTAAAACATCTTTTAGCAAAAGGCCAATTGTTTTAGAACCTCTATTAGGATAAGACCAATTTGCGACCATAGCATTAATTTATTTATGAATGAAGAAATCAAGTACACGTTAAGGTTACAAAGGTATGGTCAATGAAGAAAAATGCAAAAAAAAAAAAAAAAAAAAATGCCATCTCTTTCCATACCAACAAGAATGAAGAAAGATAGAAAGACGTTGAGATGGTCGCCATCATCAAGTCGGAATAGATAACTGGCGATCTCTGTCCCTCTTCGTCATTTCCTCTATATGATACACTAGTTCTCAATTAATAAATTTCTTAATTGCAAGTTGTGTTGAGAAAGTTGTGATTTTTTGTTGTCTTGTTTTGCTTGTCTTTGTCCGATGGTGATTTACAATTATTTATCTTGGCAAATGTGACAGAATCATCCTCATCATTTCCCTCTACAATACATTTCTTAACTAAACAATATCTTAACTGCAAGTTTTTTTTGATGAGCAATTTACGTGGGTATTTGTGTTGCACGTGAGAGAGAAAGAGAGAGAGTTTGGACAAAACCAAGTACGGTTTCTTGAGAGCAACACATTGATCTGCTGACTTCAATTACGCTTCTTGATTTCTGTAGGAGCAGACCGCGATTCAGATAAGTTGGGCTCCACTACTGACTCCACTTTTTGACTTAGAGAACTACAAACAGCTGGCCATTAAAAAAATGACAAGTCGGGAAATGATCAGGACAGAATTCATCGCTGTAATTCTGCCAACTTGCCCAGATCAAGCAATTGCAAAAGACCATCGGACAATGACAAACGAAATAAGACAACGACCTCAACGTCAATCTTTCTTTCTTTATTCTCGGTAGGGTGGAAAAACACGGTATTTCTTGACCTTTTCATTTTGTTTTCCTTGAGCACGTGCTATCACGCCGTAAACATAGCAAGTTATTAAAGAGCGCTGGGCCAGTGACCAGGGTGGGCTGGAGTGTCAGTTAAGGGCGTGCATGGAAAGGTTTCTAAGAAATGTTTTTGGAACACTTTTGTACGGATTTTGTTTCGGGGGAAAAAAAAACGAAACGCGTTTGGTTGCGTTTACATTGCTTTTTTTTTTTTTTTTTGTTATGACGAAATAAGAACTTAAAAAAGAAACAACGATTTGTTGTTTTTTGCTAAAAAAAAAAACGAAAAAACGTTTCTTCTCTCTCTTCTTCTTCTCTTCTTCTTTTTTTTTCTTTTTTTCTTTCGCCGGTCGCCGGCCTCGCCATAGCGGCGACCGGCCGTCAAGGCTCGGCCTCGCCGAGGGCCGGCGAACCTCGCCGTGGCTTGGTGAGGCTGCCGGCCTCGTCGGCCCGGTCACGGAGGCCGGTGACCGACCGAAAAAATAAAAAATAAAAAAGAAAGGAAAAAATGAAAAATAAAATAAAAATGTTTAAAAAATTAAAAGAAACAAAAAAAGAATAAAATTTACCAAACATGTTTTTATTCATTTTTTATTCGGACCAAACGTTACCAAACACGTTCTTTTGTTCAAAAATTGTTAGGAGAAACACTTTTTTTTTACGTTAGGAACAAAAAAAAAAACAAGCGTTACCATTCGCACCCTAAAGTTCTCATAAAACTGGTAGACCAAATCTAGGAAAATATATAACATATTTATGTTAGAGGACAAAAATGATGTCATTTCGAAGAAAACCATGCAGTCCCTTTTTATGGACAAAAATGGCCACTATTATTTTTCCGCCCAAATGAGTTACGTGCCAGACAGCACTTACATGGGAAGTTGATATGGCAATTTTTATTACTAAAGAAGTTAAAAAGAAGAAGCAAAGTTAATAATTTTAAACACAAATTAAACTGATTTTTGTTAAAGACGAAAACGAAATTAACAGAATCTAAAGCAAATGTCACATTTTCCTTCTCTTTCTTCCTTTCAATTTGCAGAGAGATCACAGACATAAAACAAAATAACAGTGAAAAAGAGGTAACAACCGAAGGGAAAGCAAATTATGAATTGGCAAGAATAACCCCCACCTTAGAATCCGAAGACACTTTGCTAGTTGCGGGTGGCCACGCAAATCAAACATAAAATGGGCTCTCCATGCCCCACTAAATGAAATAATCAATATTTTATGTTAGAGTCAATGTGTGGATGGTGGAAATTATCATCTCCTTTTACTTGGTAACTTTCGCAGACTTTTTCTCTTGTCCCAAAGGATAAATCAGTCCCTCCCTCTAGATCGGCAATTATAGCCTCCCCCAAAGACTTCAAGGATAATTGGTCCCCTGCTAAAAGACATGTTAATAAACAACAAGGTCTTTGGTCAAAAAAGAATCGATACACATATTAGAATAACTTTTGCATGATGCTATTCCTTAGAGTCAAGATATTGAATAGTTATCATTTGAAAAAATTTTAATTTCTTAAAATATTTTGAAAGTACGTGTAACACCAGTGCACTCACAAGAGAAGAATGGACGATAATATGCCCTCATATGTATAAGGAATCTTTTAGAAAGCTCTCTTAAATAAAACTCATGCTTAAAACTAAGAGAAAATGTGATCATCAGCGGTTGTCCTTTTCAATTTGCTCAATATCCCCTATTTATTTCATCTTTTTAAAAGCTCAGCAACTCAATCCCTTCATCTAAGTTTTTGTGAGGATACCCAACCACCCCCAGGGTTTCCCCTAGGCTTCAAGGATATTTTTGTAACTGGACCACGTGGCACTCAAATCAAAGTGGAGGCTATGTTCAAATTGTGAGGACATAACTCATCACTTGATGTTCCTTTCGAAAAAAAAAAAACTCATCACTTGATGCTTGTCCAACTTGTCCAGACAAATAATTGCGAGTGACCCAGACCAAGACAAACGAAACAAGGCCGCAACTTGTCCCGAAAACCAAGATGTTTTTCCTCAAACATCATCAACTAATTTCAATTGATGATAATTACTTTATTATTTTATTTTCAAAAATAAATTTGAAGCAGAAATTTATTTAATAATACAATTTTATTTTTCTATTTTTCAAATAATTTTTAACAAAAATAAGTTTGAAACAGAAATAAATAAAAATTCTACTTTTCTATTTTTGAAACAAAATAGAAAATAAAAACTCCTTTTCTTACTGGACCTCACCACTAGCCGGCCGCTCGCCTGACATGGGCTGGCTAGCCACTCACACGAATTTCTATATTAAGAATGGAAATTTTATACTGTTATTAAATCCGTAAATTTTACTAGGGGTGCATGATAAAAATTATTTACATTCAGGAAATGATTTTTGTTCAGACCAATTTCTGGACGTAAACTTGTTTGATAACGTTTATCAAATTTTCATTTTACGGAATAGATTTCTATTAGGAAATGAAAAAAGGAGAAATCGAAGTAGAAATTTTTACTTACGATTTCTATAAATCAATTTCGATTTCTCCCAACCCTAATTTCACTCTTTTCTCCCTCGTATGCCTCTTCTCTGCCCAAAATAAAAATAAATATATTCATTTAAAAATAAAAATAAATTTATTAAAATAAATAAATTATTTTTATTTATCATTTTATTTTTAGTTTACTAAAATAAATTTATTAAATTTATTTATGATAAATAAAAAAATATTTTTATTAAAAGTAAAATTATTTTTATTTGCCTTGAGTGTTTTGCCAAATAAAATTATTTTTATTTTTTATTTTTATTCATTTTAAAATAAATTTATTTGTAAAATAAAATAAAATAGAATAAATAAAATAAATTTATTTAATTTATTTAAAATAATTTATTTATGATAAAAATAATAAATTTTTATTTGCCTCGAGTGTTTTGCCAAATAATTTTTTTTATTTTTATTCATTTTAAAATAAATTTATTCGTAAAATAAAATAAAGTAGAATAAATAAAACAAATTTATTATATTTATTTAAAATAATTTATTTATGATAAATAAAAATAAATTATTTTTATTTGCCTTGAGTGTTTTTCCAAATAAAATTATATTTATTTTTTATTTTTATTTATTTTAAAATAAATTTATTGGTAAAATAAAATAAAATAGAATAAATAAAATAAATTTATTTTTATATTTTAATTTTAAAATAAAATGATATTTTATTTTATTTTTTTATCTTTTATTTTATTTTACTTTATTTTATTTTATTCATTATTTTTTTGTTACTAAATCATTTTTATTTTTATTTTTTATATTAAAGGTCGTCGGTCGTCGCCATGCCAGTCAGAAGGAAGAAATTTTGTGTCGTTATCAAACGAATTTACATTTTTAGAGTAGAAATTTTGTGTCGTTATCAAAAGGTTATTTTCTTTAGAAACTCTTACAGAAATAGAAATAGAAAAATCATTTACATTAGAAAACTATTACAGAAAAAAGAGAATGGTTGTTATGCGCGCCCCAGGAAACTCGTATGGAGGATAAAATCTATTTCTAACCGAAAAAATCGATTTCTGCACGGAATAATTACTATTCACGATTTAAGCAATTCCGCTCTTTAAGCACAAGCCCTTTTGCACTTGAACCCCAGTTTTGCTTTTCTCTTGTCCCGAAGGACGAACTAGATGTCATTGTACACTCGTGCAGACAAAATCTCGTGGTGGTTGCGTCTCTTTAATGAGGCGATTTACACTTTCAACGGTGACATCAAACATGTCCTTCCTCTTTGTAATTGGACCGATGTGACTACACAAATTAAAGTGGAGAATATTCAAGGACGGAACTCATCACTGTGGTTCTGTCCCAACTTGTCCAGGACCACTAATTGCAATTCACCAAAACTTCTTCCTCATTTACAAAATGTGCGGAAAGAGAGTAACGTTTCTTTTCCTAAGCTACGAGTCGTACAAAGTAGAATAATATCTTTTATTAATTACACTATGGTCGAAAATTTTCTATCAATATTGTGAGGCCGAAAAAAACAAAAATTCAAGTCCACTTATTCTATAAGATGGATGACTGATTTTTCACATCCTAAGTGTTTGCTCTCTCTATTGCGAATGAGATTCAACTCCGACGACTTTTAAACTCTGAATTTTTCAAAATTCTAACTCATCAATTCAATCCTTATTTAATTTGGTCCTTTGAGTATGCATTTTTTTCCTAAATTGTTCTATTTATAAGATTTTTCAAAATACTTTAAATTCTTCCGATGAGAGAGTACTTCTCATGGCACTAAACAAAGCTGGCGCTAGATTACTAAGTTATTGAGCGCCTTTTGCTCCATAGTCAATGTACCTATTCTAGTGATGGATACTTTTAATTGGTTGATTGCTTCACTTTATCATCTCACACCAACACAATCGCAAAATTTTTTGTTAAACATGCTCAATATGCCTCTTTAGATTGGTAGATAGCACAGGCATCATTGTGATATTTTTATTGGCAATAATATTTTCCCAGCCATCCTTGAAAGTGAATCAGAAAGTTGGGAAGTCCATATCTTTATTATGGAGGCATGTCAATGATCCAAGCTACTAAGCTCTTTTAAATATTAATTATCTAATGAAGTACTCAATTTCCTTTACTCCTCCCTAAGAAAAGAAGTGGGCACTTGGACCATTTAATCATAAAACTGAGATATCTTCTTGGGACAAACCGATCGAATTAAATTCAAGACTCAAAGATACAATGAATGATCAAAATTTGTTTTAGTGAAAAGCCAAAAATGAATATCAAAAGATATGAAATGATTAAAAATGATCGACACACTTTTATGTATCTTAAGTTGTTGCAAGCCTCTTGATGGCCGGGAAAAGACAGGTTTAGAAGTAATGTTGAGTTGAGGAGCAATGATCATCAATTGGTGTGGGTTCCCCCAATTCTTTATCTTGCTTAACGTTGGAAAATTCATTTTAATTCGATTAACCTATGATAATCCTATATGAGGGAGTGGCCACTAGCCTATTCAAGTTGACTAGAAATAAAGTGAATATGCGAAAATAACTCACTTTCTATGCAACCAAAGATATAGGGTTAGGGACTTAATTAACTAGTGCATTTTTGATACCTGGACTTCGTTATTTGTCAACTAAAGTGTTTGCAAAATCTTTTTACCAAATTATCAAGCCTAAGGTTTTCGCCTGACAAGTGTCCATGCAATATTTTTGTGTTTATTAAGATTCTAAAATGTAATCTAACCTTACATCTAAAACAAGCAAATCACAACACACAAAAAAAAGAAAAAACAATATAAAAGAATTACAATCGATTCATTAAAAATAGTAATGATAGATTGAGTAAAAAGTAAAGTAGTAAAGTAATTCGATATAGGTTGGGCAAAGAATATAATATGGCTTGATTATGTAGCTCAAGGACAATAACTCTCATGAGCATAATTTGAATCAAATTCAAATTTTCTAAGAAACTAATTTTCCTAAATCTAAACTAGAACTTATAAAAGACCATGGAATTTCCTAAACCATATGTGTACTAATTAAATGAACTAAAATAAATATAATACTGAAATCGAATAACCTAATCAAGACCTATTTTTCTAATTATTTTACAATTTTTTTGACTTCCCGAATGAAGTCGGGGCCGGGCCCAGGGCTCGGTCCGAATGTGGGACTGAAATTCGCGGGTCCAGTCCACAGACACAGATAGCAATCTCATCCCACAACTATTTAAACTAAGTCAAGCCCAAACCTATCTAAACTATGTCAAGCCCAGACCTTATAAGACCCAACTGAAGCCCATTGCACTAAAACCACTGTAAACCATTTTCCATCAAAACCAACATCGACTTCAAGCCCATTTTCAATTATCGCCTCGCCTTTTTTTTTTTCTTTTTTAATCCATCATTTTCCATCGTCTTCCCCATATGCCCAATCCAACGTTCTTAGAATTCTGATTATTTTGATGTTAATCATCAAGCCCTTACATAACCGAAAGAAAATCGCTTTTGATCACAACCACCATCATTCATTAAGCATCCGCCACGCTAGCACAAGTTTAACACGTATATAGAGGCATAACATTACAACAACATAAGTAATCACTTGACATAAGTACATAAGTCATCTCCTCTTGGACATCTCTTGCCCATAATCGCCATCAATCGCTATAGGAACATAGAACATAGGATAGAGAAGCATAATGATTCGGAAATGTATTTGGCTGATGTGAAAACATTAGAGCTCATGCTTAAATGACTTGAAAATCAATTAATATCACTTAATGTACGCCAACATACTTTCGGGCTTAGAAAAAGATGAAAAGAAATTCACATTGAAAAATCATAGACATTGCACCAATATATATTACAATCAATCGATTAAGGAGAAGATCTTTGCAATTTCAAATTCATATTGGTGATCATAATTAAATGAAACTAACATGTGAATTTCAGAATCAAATATATGGACTCTAATATGGTCAAGCCTAATTGAAGTTGAACAAGATTTACATTCACTTCACCGTCCCCCAGATCATAGCATGGTGGAGAATCGGAGAATTCCTTGTCAATGAAGTCAAGCTAAGTCGCAATAGGCAGTGCAATCAACTTTGGGAGCTCTTTGTGATCGTCGTTGGCTATATTGAAGACTAGTGGAAGAGCTTCAAGCCAAGTCTTGGCCACTTCAATCTTCATAGCAGCAAAACAGAGTTAAATAGGGGTTTCGTGAGAGCGGCAGTTGGGCGATGGCTTTGTTGCCTTGGGCGTGGCGACGAGCCAAATGATCGGCAACAAGGTTGTGGCGGTCGAAGGCAATGGCTAGTGGTGAAGGAGAAAGAAGCAATTTATGGAAAGGTTAGAGAAGATAATATAAGCGAAAACGGAAATAGACTTCGACGAATGTGGATCATTTTTATAAAGATATTATTGTCTGTCATAGCATGAGAAGAACGGAAAGTAATACACTCCCAATATATGAACTCTCTAGATAAAACTCATGCGAAAAGTTTAGGGATAACAGAGCCGTCAATGCAAGTTTCTTTTAAATTGTTCAATACCGTTCCCATTCTTTCTCTCTTTCTTTTTCTTTTCTTTACAAGGAGCATCTCAATGATTCATTGGTATTGTCGCTACCTTTGATGAGGCTCTTCTCCTTGTGCACTTAAAATAAGATTTACCTTTTCTCTAGCCCTAGAGGATGGGATGAACCAGATGTGCTTTAGGACATACATGAAATCCTTTTACCTCGTTAACTCTCTTGCCTCTTGTCCAACACCAGCAAAACTATCCCTTCAAAACCCCTCTCTAGACTTCAAGGGCGTTCTTCTTAGTTCTCTTTATGATTGTACCACGTGGCCCGCTCAAATCAAAGATGAGGTTCTAAAATTGTGAGGACATAATTCATCACTGTAATTCTGTCCAAGTTGTTCAGGTAAACTACGTTGGACCATCGGACAAAGCCAGAACAAAATGAAGGCAACGGTCATGGTGAGGCGCGTGGATCATGTGAAATGAGACGTTTGATCAAAATCCTTCCCATTTGATGAGGACAAGTTTTGATCAGTCAGCAAGGATTCCAATGAGCCCATTGTAAGATGAAGAGATGTTTGGCAGGTGAAAGGTAGATTATGCATTTGTATGTGATTAGTGGGATTTGAACTAGTGATTTCCAACTCTTGAACTAGAAAGTCTCTAACCACTCATTATCATTGAAGAAGAACCCAAAGCAATGTAGCCCTAGTATATAGCAAAGCCTCTAGAAAAATTGTTTCATAAAACTTGTATGAAAATTTTAAGAATAATGGAACTACTAGTGCAATTACTTTTTTTTTTTGTAAATTTGTTCAATATTATTCATGTGATCTTTTTTTTTTGGTCAATATGGTCTCTAATAATAATAATAATAATAATAATAATAATAATAATAATAATAATAATAATAATGAAGTTAGTCCTTTCATTAAAATTGCAAAGATGCCGATGTATCATTCATTAGAGCCATTTTTAGGCTGATCGGATTAACTAAAGATGAGTTACAGCTCTTTCGTTGACTAAGATAAAATTATTAGAAAATTACACAAAAATTACAAACGCTAGGTGAGAGACTTTAACAATTTCGAAATAGGTATATTAGATGCTAATCCAATATTTATGAGAAGGGAAGAAAATGGTAGAGAAAGTGGAAACAACAAATAAGGCAAATGTATAGGTAAGTTGGGGGAAGTAATAAGGAAGAGCTCATGATTGAGTTTGCACGTGGTAGCATTCGTCTTTGAAGTTGGAAGTTGTAGAAGAGGTGGAATAATCAGAGTTATGTGGGTTTTTCTCATATGTATGGAAGGGAATGGTTATTATTAGTATTTGGTTTATAAATATGAATGTTTTTGAGATAGTAAAGCTCTTTCTTTCCACAATCAAGCAAATCTATAATCTATGTTTATATTTACTTTTTATTGCACCATTTTATTTACCTCGAAATTTATCCTGTCAAGGCAATTTACATTTTTCTTGTAGTTTGTTTTTTCTCTGCACTTAGCTCCAAATCAATTTGCACCCCATTGAATCCCCTTTTTGTGCACTTTGGGAGCAAGGTATGTAACCGTGAAGCAATCTCAGTTATTCTTTGTTGATACCTATATTTTAGCAACCTGTTTAATCAATCATTAATTGCATAGAATATTAAAGATTAATTTTTAATCCCTAGCAAAAATAATTTTCATTAAATCGCACAGAATATAAACATTAGGAGCATTTGCGTTAGTATTAATAAATTTTTTTTTTTAAAGGAGAGGAAAAAATTAATTAAAAAGAATATTATTATTATTATTTAAAAAAGAAAAAAAAGAAAAGGCCGGGCCGGGCTGGCCATCTTTTCCTCCTTTTCCTTCCGCCTGGGCCCGCCCAGCCTCTTCACTTTTCCTTCTTCCCCGGCCCAGTCTCCTTCCCTCTTCTTCCTTTCCGCTCTTCCCTTCCGCTGGCCGAACAAGAGGACGCAAGAGGACAGAGAAGGACGACAGACGGAACAGGACAGAGGCAGAGCGTCGACCGGGAGTTGGTGGTTGGGGCCAAGCCGGCAGTGGCAGCCGGCGTCGCAGGAGGCCATGCGCACCGAACGGCTTAAAAAGGAGAGAGGAGAGCGAGCGAAGGGGAGGCTGGCTCGTTTGAGAGGGGACGGAGGGGAGAGCTTGAGAGATCCGAGAGAGAGGGAGGCCGAGAGTGAAATCGGAGAGCGGCGCTCAGCCTCGCCCCCATCGATCCAACTACGCGTCCCCGACGACCTCCGAACGGCGTCCCCAAGACCACCGCTCCCCGGCGTAAGTGTTTCCGGCGAGTCCCTTTTCCTGGTTCCGAGACCCCGCACCCGAGGATCTAGGCTCGGAGGCGTCGAGGCGGTTTGCCATGGCCATATTTGTGTCGAGCGCGCCCTTTTAACCGCTGTCTCCAAGCCGGGTAGGGAGCCCCTCGCGATTGTACGCCCGTCCCGTGAACCTTCTGCTGCCTTGCCCTGTTTTGGCCAACTCGTGAAACCGAGGCTTGACATTTTCCAGTTTATCTGCGGGTTTGCTTGCAATCAGCCTTTATTCGTCGTTTTCAAACTTTGTTTATCGGTTCTCTCAAGTTCGGACGGGAGTTCGAGTTCTAAAGATGGTCAGTGTCTTCTTCTCGATCCGTGGTCATCACATGTTTGATAATAGGTCAAGGTCAGCCCGTGCACATGCGTTGCCGATTGCCATTCGTTCTTAAGTGCGTATAGGCAGATTTCACATCATCACAAACCCCTTGTCGCTCGTTGAGCAGTAGTTCCATCGTTGAACCAGGTGGAAGAATGAGAGTTTCTTTGCGTTTTTATTACTCTATGTTTTGCGCGTGAGGAAACAATTGAAGTCTACGGCTGAAACGTCAATCTCTTGGGCCATTTGCGTTGGCTTGCTTTCCTGATCTCTGCTCTATTCAGTCTTTTATCTTGCGATTGTGAATGTGGAATGTGTATTGGAAGATAATGGTGATTGGTAGTGACCCGAAGAGGGTGATGTGGTTGATGATGTCTCATTGGCGGATATTCGTCCAGTGGCTGGCGATGGCGTTAGCATGGTGGTGGCGGCGATGACGTGGGTCTGCTGGCATATGTAGGCTATCAAGTGTGATGTTTAAGTCATTCTCGATTTGGAGTCTGAGAGCATTGATGGTTGAGCCGCGCTTGTTCTGGAGTTGATGTTTAGCTTTGGGAATGAACTTTGCAGCAGGAGATAAAAACGTCAGTAATATGTTGGGGATTCGAAGGGGGAATACTTGGCTAGAAAGAAATGGGCTTGGTGATTTCTATTTGAATGGGCCGATTAATGTCCATGGCCCAGAAAGGAGAGCCTACGTCAGCCCCTATTCGGACCAGGCCCCGGGGCCCCCAAAGTTCCTGTTGCATATATTATAAAATTAATTAAAATTTAAAAATTTTAAAAATTATTTTTTAAGAAAAAGCTTAAATATAAGTTGTTTTTTTTTTTTTTTAATTATAGTAGTTTTTCTCTCAAAATATGTGAAAATCCTTCATAAAAAATTGTGCTAAAAAATGAACAAGTTCTTATCGCTTTACCACAGGATTTAAGTGTTTTTAGAAACAAATGCTAAGTTGTCATTGGCGCATTTTCATTTCGACTATTATGTGATTGCACACTTTTGATATGTTAATTTTGGTTTCCCTAGTTAAAACTTATTTCTTAGCATTAGATTTTGCTTTGCCTTACAACTTATTTAATTTTCCTGGTTGCTGATTTTTATTTTTATGATTGCGCCATTGCATAATTATCTTATATGTTAGTGAATAAGTTTAAAATCAATACAAACATCCTATTGAAATGAACAAGAGTAAGTATCAAAATGGCACTAGTTAATTATTAGTGTAATCAAGTCTCTAACCCTAGATTCTCAGTTTGTGTAGGAAGTGAGGTATACTCTTATGTCTCTCTTGGTTTTTAGCTGGTTCTAATAGACTAGTGGCAACTCATCATTAAAAAATTATTATAGCTTCAATTTGAAACTAGAATTAAATATCCCAACATTGCAGGGGATATGAGTTTGGGAAAGTCCACGCCTAAACGAGAGCCCTAGCTCGCTTACTCTTTAGCAATACTCCTAAACTTATGTCATTTTCCTTCTAGACAGAAAAGGTAGGTTGCGACACTCTTGGTGCTATTTCTTCTTTTTTTTTCTTTAATAAATATTGATCAAAATTTTGGATGTCTTATGTTAAAATCAATTGTCTCCTTTAATTTTCTCTCAAATGTCATCAATATTGGGAGATAACTTTACAAATCTCACTTGGATAAATATCATTAATTTTGTACCTGATTTTGAATATGTGCTAAGAACATTTATTAGGGGAGATGTGTATGCAACTGTTCACATCCCTTGTTTTGTGATGGACAAAACAAGTATAGACTTGATGCTACTTATTGAGATAACTGAGGTTATCAATGATTTGCTATGACCTACATGAGTTTGCCTAGAGCTCAACAATGCTCACTATATTCTCTTGTTCATGAATAAGTAAGAAGTTTATTTTCTTTCAAGTTTTAAATAGTAACCAAATACCCAGTGTTCTTTATTCAGAATATAGAGGATGATGCCTTGATCTAGAAAAGGATGCCATAATGTCTTAAACAAAAATAATCAAGCCGAAAGTTGAGCTATCATTTTCAACATTTGATCTATCATAAGGTATTACAAGAGGTTGAGAGGTAAATGGAGCCACAATAAGTTTGGCCGGACTTGGTTAGATAATGTGGTCATGTGCAATTTCATGTGCTAAGCATAATAAAATTCATTATTTGCATGTAGGTGATCCATAATTTGTAATCTATTGACCAAAGGCATGGTTCTATAAGGTTTCCTACAATCAGGATGTACCAAAGTATAGCCCTTTACATAAATTATGGTAAATTTTATTTTTTTCTTTTTGTTATCAAATTGAGGAAGTTCAGTTAGTGCTTGTTTGCATAGGACTCTCCTGTATCTCTCTCCTTCCACATGCTTAAAATGCATATTTTTTATGGATCCCTCGCTCAGTGAAAGGATGAAGCAGGTTAAAAGTAACGATGCCAGTTCTCCATTGTTATAATCTTCATATATACTTACACTTTACTTTGAATAATATTTTAATAAATTAAGGACGAGGTCATCCATTAAGGAATTTTGATGAATAGATATATGAACCAAAGGTGATGGCTTTAAATTAAAGATTTTCATATACCCACCTTTCAAGAAACAAGATGACTTTTAGTCAACTATTCCGGGTTTGATTGTAGGCAATGTTTCAAAAATGGTACTAGAGGTTGAACCGGAGTATAGGAGGTATGTGATTCTATTTGTACAATTGACTCAACTATTTATACCAATCGTTTTGAATATAAAGAATGAAGTGAGAAATATAAGCAATTTTTGAAATGATGATAGTGAATTTGTTATGCGAGAACTCACATGTAATATTTGCATGCTTTAAAGTATTTTAGGGGTTATGCGATGAGTAAAAATCAAATTTCTCCTATCACTTGCGTGAGCAAAGATATGTTAATTTTCCAAGATCACCCTATTATATTGAAGTCACAAACTAGGCGACCAACAAGAATATATTAGACATGATGTCATGCAATGGAAAGAGACTGCGCCTCATTTTCTTTTTAAATTTATTTTTCTATTGACCGTGCTATTGCGACTTAGACATAGCCAGGATACTAACAACGAGCGTTGGGGCCAGTGGCCATGGCGCGTTGGGGAGTCATTTGAAATTCATACATGACTGGTGTTGTGGGGGTTGATTACAGGGGCACGAGTTGAGCTTGCCATCGTCTATGGTAGCTTTGTAATCGAGGTTGAGAGTTCCGTTGCCATAAGGCTTGCAAGGGATCTTGATGATGATCACCACCGCTGCTTATTTTATTGCGAGCGAGTCCATGACTATGGCCATTCCTCTTCATTTATGATTTTTCTTTTGCGGAGTGATAAGAGAGATGGTGAGGCCGAGCAAGACAACACCAGACGCCCTATCCTGAGCGAAAAACATGTGAATATTGAGAAAGATGAGCTCTAAGTGTGGTGTCAAAATTAATTTATCTAGCATGTTATTATCAACACTTAGGTCTTTGGCCAAAATATATCGGTAGTATGTTAGATTCAAGATGCTCATTGTGGAAATTTATATGATGCTACTTTTTAGGACCTATATAATCATCTCCTTTACTAACAACTTTTGCAAGATGCATGTCCAAAATGATCAAATGGCCTGTTAGAATGAAGAGTATTAAACTATTTAAGAATGACAGACACCTTTTCATAGCCTTGATGAGAAGCTGGTAAAGTAAAAATTTTCCTGTTTATTTCTCTGTGAAGTTTCCCCAAGTCTGCTATGGACTTACTGAATTTTACTGTAATAAACGACAAGCAAATTAACACACAAAAGCCCATGTTCTACAAAATGCATGAGAAAAGGCATTTACCCTCCATGTGCATGGTTCCCGCTAGTATTGAAGTCGAAGCACTCAATGACTAAGGGATTCCCCCGCAACAAGTTTTACAGCATGTCAATTCACTAGTGCCTCCAGGAACATATTAGACAATATGATGACGACTTCAAGGAAATACAAAGAGAACCCCCATATTCAACTACTCTGGATTGACACCGAGTACTTGATATAAAGCAATCAAAAGATATGGCAAGAAACAATATCAAATAGAACATTTGATGAGAGATTTTGGACAGTTCACACTTTTAGAAAATAGATCTTTGTTTTCCAAACTAGGAACAGTGAAATATTATTTCAATAGCATTCCTGGAAGCAACAGATCCCTCATCATCAGTGAGTAACCAGGTTTCTCAACCCTACTTGTGCATTCTTATTAAGCAGCGACAAGGTCAAACTCTTGACTTTTCTTTGTGACTATCTACAGAAAATGGAAAGGAGAAGATGCTGTGGACAAGATCTTGACGGATTACCTTTTTATTTCACTGAACCCAAATGCATGGAAAATGACACGTTCATAGTGTGATCCAGGAGTAAATAAAATTCTACTGCACAATCTTGTATTGATTATGTTAAATTCTGGACATTTTACTAGTTAAGAGATATGCAGTACCATGAGTGCAAACATGCCATGGAAATGAATATGATGCTTTTAAGTTTGTGAACTATTTGATGTATTTCATAAACTCATTTGAAACAATTGAATAGTCAAATTCCTAAGAACTCATATGATCGTGCACTCGAATGATATTTTTTCACAGCTAATAGAGAATATTACTTTCTAATCCACTAAAAAAACAATTGAATAGTTCATATTGGCGCATATGGAAAGAGCTATGAGGATGAAGCACCAAAAAAGCAATGAATACAACTAAAACTACAACAAGAGGAAAAGAGCAGAATTCAAACATTATTTGATAATAGCAACTAGCAAGTGAGCCTTTCTTCTTCATACTAGCCTTCTGATTAACACATGAAATTGCAGTAGGCTTCACACCTGAGTGATCCTAGATCATCTGCTTTTGTAGTAAATGCATCTAAAATAGGTGAATCATGAAGCAATAGATCACCTTCAATCAACTATATTGCTTTTTCTGACATGTCAATATTGGGCTCTATCTGTGAGTATATTGGATTTTGGACATCTCTCTTTTTCCTCATATATTGCTCATCCTCCAAGGGAGAGGATCGAGCAAAATGAGGATGCCACCGTGATCCGAGAATCTTGAAAAGCTCAGGCGAGTGTTTTATAAAAGTATTCTACAGAAAACTGGATCCAAGGCATTTTTCTCTCTCTTTGATGGTTTGACGATATTCTGACTTGAACTCATTGCAAATTATAGAGATTCTCACATCAGCTAGGCAATAACTACTACTGTGGTAAAGACACGAGGATATTAGATTGACATCAAATCTGCAGAAAAAGCTTTTCTTAGTTTCCACCAAAGTAAATCGGCAAGAATTAACATTCAAAAAGCAGCAGATCACACAAATTCACTTTTCCATGAGGCCTACTCTTCGTGTCCAAGATAGTCAAACTTAGAAGCAGAAGAAAAAGAATGACTAAACACCACTTTTATATTAGTTTCATATCTTCCACAAGATTACAATGACCAAAGTTAATTGATTTTTTATCATCAAGTCACTGAGGCAGGCAAAGTAATATCTATGTATCTCTATGTTATGAACTAAAGCAAAACAACTGAAAAGTAGACAACTAAACCAACTTAAGTTATGATAATTTGAGTAGGATATTACTTGCCAATCCAGGTGATGATAGTACTTCGCACTATCAAGAGCTGTGGACCTAATTTTGTAAATAAGTGTCTGCTAAAAGAAGATTGGATGAAACTAATCATTGTGGCATGGACATCCATAATGTTTGAAAAGCAGGAGTCAATATTAAAACCATGTAAAATTAGAGAAAGATATACAAAGCTATGATAGCCATCACAATGCTCATCCAAGAATCCAGAAGGTAAATGTTTCAACAAAGCCAAAACAAAAACAGATTCTTTTCCTGTCAAACAAACAGTCACTATTATCAAAGATGTCAGTATATTAAACCAGCAAATGAACCAACACTACATCCTGCGTATTCTCAAAACAATATCAAAGATGTCAGTATATTCCTACTAGGAGTTGTGCACACAATCAAGATCATGCTCAAGGAGGGAAAATCAGTCAAGATAAACTTAAATATCAATACCACTGTCAATTAGAGACTAAACTACTGCTTCGATTTTTCCTTCAAACTTGTCCCTCTCTCTTAGAGTGTAGGAAGAAGTGTACACATCAGCTTCCCCCGCTGGTCTGCCAAAATTGGGCCTAAGGCCAAACATGCCAATATGTCCAACTGAGACTTCAGTAGGCTCTGATGTCCTCAGAATTGGTACCCACAATAGCAACCTGCTTGCATGCGACCCTGTGAGTGAGCGAGCCGAGACAAATTGCTTGGAGATGAAAATATCTAGCGTGAATGGCTCCACGTAGGCTATGGTCTGTTGCCCGAAGGACACATGCTTATTTGGATTCTTGGACTTCTTTCCCCTTTGGTCAGAATATAGCCGCTGTTGTCGTCATCCAAACTTCAAAGAAACTTCTTGATGCTAAATGAGGCTGCCTAAAAGCCAACACTCATTCAAAATTCCTACAAAATTTGATATAGGATAGAGCACCCCCTCATTCGATTGATTATTTGCTCAAACATTATGCTACACCAGTACCATTATCAAAGAAATGACATAGAGAGGACATCTCAAACTAGAAAAAAGCATGAGATATTCGATGAAGCACCTACCCATTGTGAATACCGCGAGTCGGCACAAAGGTTCCATGTGGAGAGGCATCAACACCATGCACTAGAACACTATTAGAGCACAGGTTGCAAAAAGATTGCTTCAATATCTTACTACAGGAGACACTTTCTAGCAAAAAAAAAGCAGCCACTTTGATCCTAGGGTGCAAGACACCTGAAAGAAACAAACATATCAGTAAGACACTCCTCAAAATTAACTAGAGAAGTGGCCGAGCACACGGCCCCATATAACAAAACCTCACAATCTTCGAAGCTACATTGACAGAAATTATGCTAAACAATTCATCAAACAGCTAGAATGCGTTGGTGAGTAATTGCACAAAAGCCCCCAATATTCGAAATATGTAACGATTCTGTTAGAACACAGCCAAACTTTTTTATTTTATTTTATAAAAGACCGATTTCATATGAGCCAATATAGAACTCGAAGAAGAACGCAAGTTACTTCCTTTTGTCACCATGTTCAAGCAGACACAATTAAGCAAATAGATTCACCTGCCTTACTGAATTCGTTGTGGATCGTTCCAAGCCGATAAGGTTTTGATGGTGGTATTAAGGTCGCCCTCCCAATGTCCTTCATCATCCTTTTCGGAGAGGAGTACTTTATCTAGGTATGGTGTCCTCAAGGCACCCTTGCAGAATATATGCATCTTGGGGCATTGCGTGATGACAATACGCTTCAGTGATGGGAACCTGAAGGCGCAATTCATTGGGGAGAAGCTCTCAAGGCTTGGTAAATGATCAAGTATTAGCTGTTTTAGCTTGGGGAAATGGATCTCCTCTGCTCCATCTCCATCATCTGTCACCACATCTTCCATTACACCACAATCTCTTAGGGTTAGCCAAGTAAGGTGCATCAGACTTGTCATTGCCAAGCAAGTCCCCATATGAACTAAACCAGCGCACTCCTTTACTTCTAATTGCATCAATCTCTGGAATGAGGCAGGAGATGGAAATACGATCGATAAACTCGGGCACTGCTTAAGGTACAGAAAATCAATCTGTTTGAGGATTTCAGCCATCAAGGAGCCATGTTTCCAAACTCCTCTCAGGTTGTGTAACTTTATCAGCTCAAGTTGCTTCAAATTTCCAAGTGACTTAAGAGGTTTTTCCGCGTCTGTTAATCCTCCACAGGGAGTCACTCCCCCATGTCCAAGAGCATCTTCTGGAAATATCTCCTCGAAGGAACTACACTGCACACCAAGCACTTCTAGATTAGGGAATCTCTGGAGAAGGAAGTCGGAGGGGAAAGCAACATTTTCATCATGGTAGCATCCCAAAACCAGCACTCTGAGATTGCCAAAGATGTAATGTTGCGGCAGCATCGCAACATCCTCCCTTGTCATTCGCAATAGCTCTAGGTGAGGAGTGACCTGTGGAAATTCGTTTAATTAGGCCACCATCCACCAAAAGTAAAACAGGGCGTGACCACGGTCGAATGACTAAATTGTCCTTCCATTTATTAGGGAAAAGAGGAAAAAGAACCTGTAAGCTTTTGGGCGGTTTTATCCTTTAAAAAAAAAAAACTGGAGCCAGACGAGCAAGAGTTGATGACCATTAAACAAGGGTTGTATAACTGGGATGTTCTTTGTTAGTGATACACCCAATTCAATCAAACCATGTTTCGTGAATTTGGATGAAATGAAGTTATTAGTTGATGATCAGCTATTTCAATTGTCAACTAATTAAATCCAAATGACAAAGTAAACACACGTGAATTTCAACTAGTTTGCGGAAAAAACTCAAAACAAAACTTCAAATTATGTCATTTGTATATTAAATAGATGTATTTCAATGCTTAGATAACGTATTAATATATTGCATTCTTTTCTAAGCAGTTGTTCTCATATCTATTTTACTATAGGTCATAAGAAGTGCATGGGTTCGCCATTCTACGACTTTGAGAACTAATAGTAGACGTTTTAATGTCACGTATGTTTAAAAACGGAACCCAATTCAGTGTTGGTATGTCATTGATATATCACTCAAATTAAGTGTGGCAATTTCGATTAAACGTTAGTAACTTTAAAAGTGTTTGTAAGCCATCGGAATAAACGTTAGTAGATTATTAAAGTAGTTGGTGATCTTGAAAGTACAAAGAAATATTAGTACTTTTTAAGATCCACAGATAAAAAGTTGGTGAGTGACTAAAATCAATTTGGTAAAAAATAAATCAATTGGTATCTTAATTTAATGAATGTTATTAAAACAATCAAATTAACATTTGTATTTTCAAATTAAAGATAGTGATTTGAAAGGCATTGTCGACAAAAAAAAAAAAGACGTTAAAATGTCACAAGAGTAAATATTGGTTGATTATTAGAGTAGTTCATAATTTTGGAAATGATGGCACTTTTCAAAACCTAGCAAGATAAAACGTTGGCAATTAACTAAAATCAGTTTGTATCTTAATGTGACAAATGTTTATACATCAATCACATTAAGTTCAGTATATTCCATATAAAGTTAGTAATTTCAAATACGTTGGTGAGCTTCAAGAATAAATGTTGGTAGATGATAAAAGTAGTTGGTAGTTTTGAAAAAAAAAGAAAAAAAAAGTTTGTGCTTTCCAAAGCCTATATAAGCAAATTATCCACTATACTTCTCAATTATCAACAAGGTTCACAATGTTCGAGCATGGAACTTTGTTCCAAATGAACATAATACTAAAAAATTTTCACTTTTGGCAGACGGGCAGGTCAAATTAAATAAAAAAATTTCATTAGAAGCTTCACTATCTATGCAAGTTAATTCAATATTTTTTTTTCAAAGTAAAAGCTGGAATCACTAGATTATATACCAAAAACTATGAGCTAGAAATAATTAACAAGCAGTCAATCTTCAAATTTATAAGCAATTCACAAATGTGTTATGGTGAGCATTAATAAGCATTAAGCATGACAATTTTAATCTCTTGTAGAAAAATAACGAAGCACCGACAGCTATGCATATAAACCAATGAAGATAATGGCAGAAAGCTAGAATTATGGACGAACCTTTTCAAAAGAAAAGAGTGTAGGTTGGTTCTCGCTGGTAGTTGTACCTTGGTAGCTTTGGAATTCACAAGCAAATGAGAATGACCTCATCTTGTTGCAATGTCTCACTTGCAATTCCTTAAAGAGTGGCCATGTTGAAGTATGACTATTCTGGTAGAAGCTCCTCAGTTTCGGCAAGTCAAATAATCCTAGTTTGGTTAATTGTGGAAAGAAGAGATCACTTGTACTCATCCCTACTTTGTCTTCCTCCATGATAATTTCCTCCACCCCACAATCCAATACGAAAATTTTTTTGAGTTGTGTCATACTTTTTGCCACCGAGCTTGGAAATAAACTTTTGAGACTCTCACACTTGACAACCTCCATGCATTGTAAGCGTCCAAAGGTAAGACCTCCTTGAGGAAAGTCCACTCCACACGTGTTTCATTTTTGAGAGCCGCATCAAAACTAATTCTCTCAATTGAAAAGTATTTGTAGAACAAGCTTTGCTAAATTCAAACTCTTGGACTTGAAATACCACTTCTAAGGATCCACAATCGGTCATGATTATCTTTTCTAGGTTTCGAAATCTTGTGAGCATATTATAAGATGAAAATATGGATAAAAGTTTCTTACAATACTTCACCACAAGTGTCTTGAGTTTGCCAAAGGCATTTGAATCAAGATCATCAAGCCATATCTTCTCCATATTATCCATGTGCAAGATCTTCATCAACTCCATACTAGGAAACTCAACCTATTATTTTTCAATTTAATTAATGAGAGCTGACTCTCTATTCCCTCAAAAAAGAGAATACTTTAATTTCAAGAACAAAGAAAATCACAGGATGGACATTACCAAAGAATAGAAAGAAAAGAAGACTAGATGTACATTATTATTTTTTAGCAAATGCCACCCTCTAAAATTCATTCTCCTATCGGATAATTTTAAAGTGGAAAGCATTCTAATATATATCAAGCGTTATATTTAAGCAGTAGCTAATCATAGCCTTCTTAGTTGGACAACCATAT
Organism: Eucalyptus caleyi; assembly: GCA_014182885.2. NCBI lineage: Eukaryota > Viridiplantae > Streptophyta > Magnoliopsida > Myrtales > Myrtaceae > Eucalyptus > Eucalyptus caleyi. Next base: position 48,436,528 of record CM024467.2, read on the forward strand.
TCATTTCATGCATAATTTGTCTCCCATGAACCTCAAATTTAGCCCATCTTAGATTTAGCTCATTACAACACTGAAAAACACAATAACCTATATATTGTCCCATTTCTTTGAAGTGCAAATGACAAAACAAAAACCAATTCGCACAACAATGCTTCATTGATCTTGCACTTCAAAAGTTCTCCGACAAAGTATAGACTCAAAGAAAACACATCAAACGCTGAAGAAAAGAATCCACCAATTAGATCAAAAGATGGTGATGCAGGTATGTACAATTTAATTGATGTTGTACGGGATTCTCCAATCACTAGTTGATTTGTTTCTTTATAAGTTTGTTATTCAAAATTATCAAGACTAAGGATATTAATCTTGATTTATTTCAGTTAATAGTTGATCACTATTATTAAAGTTCCTATAAATATAAACCAATTAAATATTTTTCTTTAGTTCTAATGATGAATTGATTTGAATCATTTGATAACTAAGTTTGCCTATTTGACGTATCTTTTCCCCACCTGAATTGGCCTTTCTATCTCTTTCATCTCTCTTTAGTTTCTCCGTCTTTTTCTTATTATCGATTTTCCTCCACTTTCAACGAATCTAAACCTAACTTTCTTCATGCTTTCGTTCCACATTAGTTGGTATCGGATATAGATCTGTTCTTCATCAATTGGTCATTGAGCTAGATCTCTTCAACATTAATTGGTATCAGAACTTCGCTTTAAATATGTATTATCATTGTGCAACTATTCTAGACCAAGGGCCAACTCTATGGTACTTATTTTAGATGCTACACTTGCATTTCTGATTTGATATGCTCATGAAGATAATGGCATCATGCCTATGAAACTTTAGCCACCATGCTTGCTTATTAGTAGCCACTCTATGCTTCGTAAATTTTCTCATTTAATAATTTGCCATATTTATTAGCTCTGGTATATCGAAATTTGAAAAGAGTAGGGCATATCAAGTTCATTACATTGATTGGTATGGCAATTATTATTATTATTATGATTATCATGTCATTCTAATAATGTTGACTATTAGGAGTAATCCGACTATTGTTGTGATTGTGGTTATCATAAATCCTTAACAATCTTGAAGAGGTTAAACAAATTTTAGTGGTCTGAGAGAATATTTCAACAATTTTAGTGAGAATTGAATAGATTCAATCAAAAACTGTAAGGAAGACAAGAAAAAATAGTCCAAAATCAATTTGCTATTGAGCAAAACAGCATGGATAAGTGCTCTCAATGTCTTGAAGAGTTAAATAAGGACTCTGCTTATGGGAATAGTGAAGTGAGTGGAGTAAAATTCTACTAACTAACCTAGAGGAATTTATAGAAACACCTTATGAAATTTAGTAAAATTTGGAACTTAATTTCTCTCGTTGATCATTCATAGAATTGCAAATTCGTGATGCTAAAATTTGTACTAAAATACTTAGTATGGCCTCATAATTCCAAGGTGCATATCTAAATCTCCCTTTTGTGGAGATTGATATATGACATGATTCTTCAATGACCTTGCTATTTATTTCTCTTATTTATGCTTGCTTAATTTGAACTTTTTTTTTTTTTTTTTTGGTAAGGTACTCTTGTTTTAATTACCTATGATATCAGCCAAGATACTAGTTTTCTTCAGTTTTGAGGATGAATTTATTGACTAATGAGTACGCCTATTTGGTGTTTCTTCTTCCTCGCCTAATTTGACATCTCTCTCTCTCTCTCTCTTTAGTTTTTCCCTAGTTTGTTGCTATCTGATTTTCCTTCGGATTTTATTATTTTGAACCAACCTTGCTATGCAATTTCATTCTACAAAATCAGTTGCTAACATATGTATCATATACCTAGTAAAAAGCTCCCCAAATTTTTAGTGATAGTGAAGGACTGCATATTGAATTATAGATTCCATGTCAATGCAATTGAGTTATTGACATGCAATGCATGTACCAGCCACTCTCTTGCTATGCAAAGAAAATATTGGCTTGTGTGGAGTCACGAATATAGATTTGCTGAGTCATGATTCCAATTTTACACCAAAGCTCCTTTGTTTAGCACTTAATGAAGCTTACTAGGTTTGACCCCAAAGCGAAAAGTATTATGTTAACTAGTTGCAGTTTTAGTCATAATCAATAAATAAGGTGCATTGGAAGTCTTAAATCTTAAATTTGAAATGTAGTTAAGTCCTAAACCTTCAAATTGGTTTACTCAAGTTTTAAATGTTTCTGAAAAAGTGTAATCAAAGGCTTTTCAGTACACATAACTTAGATCGCCTATGTAGCAACCCCAAATTACATTTGTTTGTGTTAATTTATGACTTAATTACATCAACCAAAAGGTTTAGGTTTCAATTGCACTTTTGATAAAGGTTTAAGAGTTCATTGCTCCAATTAAAAAATTTATGACTCGATTGCATTTCATAAATACGTTTTAGGACTTGTGGAATGATTTTCCCATCACAATATTTACAATTGACTTTAGGAATAGTGACAAAATGACTCCTAAAACTTATTCCGGTTTGGCATGTTTAAGAACTAAAACTTTTTTTTCCTTTATTAGTAAAACTTGTTTCGGTTCAGCATTTGAGTCTTTCCATTGCCTAAATTAGTTTCAGGAGGACATAAAGTATATATGGCATTTTTCATCAAATTTTTCTCTTTTTAATTGTAAAAATGTGGTGTGAACGTGGTGATGCCACTTTAAAAAAGGCAACAAAAAAAATTAAAAAGCACATATAAAAAAACAAGGCGGGAGAGAAAGGAGGGTTTGTCTTAGGGCTTTTGCATTGGCTAGGGCCACCACCATCCCGCGATTCACGACTAGGGCGCTTGGCACCCTCGCCAGGCCACCAACAATTGCCAAACTTGGCTCCTCGCCACCACGTGAATGAGCACACTTGCCCTCACCAAATTGGCAAGGGCGGTAATAGGCCATTGCTTGCTCATGGCGAGGGTTGCTAGCCCTTGTCGGCAGGAAGGAAGCAGTAGTGGCACTCCCTATGTAGCCTAGACCCCCCGAGACTAGCGATTTCTCATAGAAACTTGGTGATTTTTTTTTCTTTAATTTTAGTTTTATATTAGTGCATATTTTTTATCTAATTTTTAGTATGTTTTAATTTTTAGTATTTTTTTTTTTTCGATTTTGGCAATGTGGCAATAGTGAAACAGCTCCCTTTATGCCTGAGGAAGCTCCATCACAGCGTCAAAACCCATGCAAGACCAAAAATATGATAAAAATGCAGAATTTCTCTACAAAAAAGGGATAGACTTAACAAGTCTTGAAATGCATCAATTGTGCAAATTTTAGAACTTAAGTGCCGAACCAACACAAGTTTTAGAACTCGTAGTGTCATTAATCATTGATCTTACATTGAACAATTTAGCATTTTCTAGACTCTAGATTAATTAAAAGTTGTTAATTGAAGCTTAGCCGCTCATTAATAGTTGTACTTCAGCCACAATTTAGTCTAATACTTGAAAAGGAAAGAAAAAAATATTAAGTTTTGAAACTTATGAAAATTTTTGATATACATTTCATTATGTTTATAATAAAGAAAGTAGCTTTGAGATGTTTCTTATTTGAGATCAAAGATTTGTAAAAGAAAATGATAAGTTATCATAAGTCACCCATAGATCGTTACATTGTATTAGCTCAAACCATCAGGATAACAAACTAGATATGCCATTAAAGAAGAATGAATGCAAACCTTTTCGACAAGTAAAAGCGGTTGTTGTGTTGGAACGCTGCCCTCTAGTTTTCTATAACTTGCATCTCCTAAAATCACCTCCACAGCTTTACAATCTTCAACAGTAAACTCTTTCAAGGAGGGCCACTCTGAAATATGCTTCCCTTGACAGAAACTTCTGAGTTTTGGCATGTTGTGAAGATATAGAGTGACAAGTTGAGGAATTACAATTTTATCAATTGCTTCTTCAGGTTTCTCCTCTTCTTTGGCGACAATGTACTCCATCTCTCCACAACCACAGAGACCAAGATATTGGAGTTGTCCTAGACTTTTTGCCATAGACATTGTAAAAAGGTTTCTTAGACGTGGGCACTTCTCAACAGTCAAAGACTCCACACAATGAAGTAGCCTCCTCCACATGAATGAAGGAATCACATTCATTAGGTTGTGACACTGCTTCACCTTGAGGACCTTTAGACGGCGAAAGGATTCCACAAGGATTTTATCATTCCATATATCTTTCTGTTGAACTCCCTCAACATGTAGCTCTTCTAACTTTGGAAATGCAAGCTACAAATGTATAGAGATAAATGAAAACTATGCAAAATTGCTTAGGGTCAAAGCACTAAAAACAAAGAAAAATAACACATAGATAAATTAGGATATGATACCTTCTCATCAAATAGGGGATATAACCCATCACTAGCACAACTCTTTGAACTAAAGCAAATCAAACTCTTAAGGTCATCAAGCTTGAGTTTGGTTAAATGGCAGAACTTGAATGTCTCTATGGTTTTCCCTTTTCCTTCTTCCATCGCAATTATGCCCCGCAGATTATTGCAACAGGAAACATCAAGCACTACAAGTTCTTGAAGAGTTTTGGCTGTGGCACTTGAGAAGAGATATGACAAATTATGACAATGCCTCACGTTCACTTCCATCAGACTAGGAAATGTCAAGGTTACGTTGCCGTCACTCTTCAAAATGTTTGTCAGCCTTGGTAGATTCAACAACTTCATTTCTTTTAATGGAGAGTGGACCAATGGATTTTGCCTTCTCTTAGAGCTGAGACTTACCGGTTCAAATAATGATTCCAAGGAGGGACACTCGACCACCTCAATTTTACTCAGGCTCTGCAACATATCCATTGAATTTGATGGAAAAACATGAGACAAATTTTCACAAAGTTCAAGTTGAAGGATGCAAGTTTGCAAAGGATTTGTCCGGGATTTGATTGTGCCATATCCTCTTTAATTGGCACATGGATGAAAACTTCAATTCCTCCAGGCTTGGAAAAAGAACCTGTGTAAAATCATGTTATATGTAGAATTACTGAAATTTTTGGTACATAATTTTTTTATGCCAGAATTCGAGGGCAACTTTGGGAATGACTAGCAGCAAATTACTTTTTCCACAGCAATCTGCCAAACTTCTGGTACAGAATAATGATCCAATTTCTACTAAATTGCCTCACTAACTAGAACTAGAAGAATGATCAACAGAAATATACTATAGATGCTTACCTTTTCATTGAAGAAGCTAGGCAAGGATGAGATAGTGTGGATACACCCAAATGCTTGTTGTAAGCTAGTACATGTTGCCATTGACTGTTGCCTTCCTTCGAATGAAGAGAATGTCATCATTTTGGCGCACCGAGATATTGTCAATCTTGCTAGGGATGGACAACGAATACACCACATTCCATAAGAGAATGTCATGAGATTTGGCAATTCTTCAAGAGACAAGGAGGTTAACAGAGGAAACTCTAAAGCGTCAATGGTTGTAGCTTCCTCCAATGCTTCTTCTTGTGCATCAATAATTTCCTCCATCAATTTACAATTCACTATTTCTATTTCTTTTATTTGCCCGAGTGCTTTAGCCATGGAAGAAGAAAAAAGAAACCTCAAGTTATCACAATTTTGCACCTTCAGTGCCCTTAAATTTTGAAAACACAACATTTTTCGTGGATTTTTGTTCCATATCCGTCCCAAACTTGGTAAGTCACTTAAGATTAATTCTCTCAATTGCGACAAAATCTCAACTTCCCCATTGGCTGTCAATCCTTCAAGGTCAAATACTTCTCGTATTAACTGACATCTTTCAATGGTTATGGCTTCCAAACTCTGTAGCTTTGTTATCTGCAAGGGGTGAGTAATCCCACATTAACTCATAACAATGTTTTTATCTAGAAATACAATTTGCTATGAAATAATAATAAAGTAAATGAACTCATACAATAGCTTTAGAGATAATGGAAGAAAAAACGGAGTAGTGATTTTTGAATTTGCCTTATTCTTCTTCAGAGTTTATCAACTTTACACTTACGTATCATTTAGCTTTTATCTTTTTTGGACTTTATTGAATATACAATAATAAGAGTGAATTTATAGTCCCTGGAATGATCGGGGTTATTAAATTTATCCACAGATTATGCGCTTTCTACCTAAATTTTCCAAATTCATGGCATAGGCTCAATTGATTAAAAATTCATAGACTATGATTTTATATAATACCTCAAACGAATTATTTTATACTGAATAGTCATGAACTAAATTAACAAACAGAGAAAACTATACTTCAATTGATTTACAGGTGTAATTTGAGCCTGGCATTTTTTCTAAAGTATTAAAAAAAAAAAAAAAAAAACATCTCTTATCGAAAGATTGAAAAGTAAAAAGTTATTGTAAATTACGAGAGAAATACTATATTAAACTGAAAATATGTTGTTGCCCCATGCATAGCACTATAGGATCCATTATTTTCTAACATAGTATGCGAAATACATGCCACGCTGGTCGAAAAAAAAAAAAAAAAAAAAAAAGTGTTCATCACTGTAAGATCCTTGCTCGGCCACAAGACCATGAACTGACCACAACCGCACCATATGGGCATAAAAGTCAATTTCATTAAAGGATTTAATTTATCTATACCTAAGATGTGCTTCCTCAATAAAGAGCAAAATCATTTGCAAAATTTATTTATGTAGCCAAGAAAATGAATTACTTAATTCACCAAATGATTTTAGTCAAGCATCATGTTTTTGAGATGTGGCTCACATGAAAATTATCATTTTAAAAATAATTTTAAAAAGGGTTTCCATTTTTTAAATACTGATAGAGCACTTGACGGAATTGTTAAATTGAAGCAATAGTACTGATATGAATGCTAGACATGTTTCTAATTAATACTTTCAAAAACTATATTATTAGGGAAACAATAAATTTAAACGTGTGCAGGACACAAAAATTCTACTAGTAAATTAGAAAAGTGGTAAGAATAAAGATTTGTGGTAGATTTGATCATCACTAAAAGTCCATAGATTACATGAATTAGAACAAAAAATTTAGTTAGTTAACGTTAATCAAATGAAATATTGAATGCCGCAAGCAAAAGCGAAAATTTAAAATGAAAGTAAAATGACTCAACATAGATCATTGAAGGACCTATAGGAATTTGGGGTGACGAGGGCGGGCCGAACCCTTAGGTTGGGCCTAATTTATTGTGTAGGCCCACCCGTAACAAAAAATACAAGCATAAAAATCAAGACCCGGCACAAGCATTAGCATTAGATAGGATAATGACACAAATAATCCATAAATTTTGGCCTATTATGCAATATGCTATCTGAAATTTAGCTCAATATATAATGTGATCACTTGAATTTGTTCATTTGATAATGGAACTTTGGGTCGAACCACAATTCCATGATGGTCCCTTCACCTACCACAACTCTTCACAATCATTTGGGGAAAAAAATTAATCCTCTCAAGTTCTAAACTACTCTAACGCTAATGCACTTGTGTTTAAAATTACAAAATTTTAACTAATTGATTTGGACGTTATTTGACGCATAGTCACTGTAGTCACTTCTTTTTTTTTTGGTCAGAAATAGTTAAATTCACCTATTGAAATTTCTTTAGTTCTTTATTTCACTTTAATCAAGCAGATATAATAGGATTCTACATAAGTCCATTCATTATTAAATATAGGTCATAAAAATTATATAGGTCATGTATACTTCCTTCAACTTATGAATATATCCATAAATATATGTGTATACATATTCAATATTACCATTGAGCAATGATGAACTTCTACATAATTGAAAAAACCTAATCATTGTACCGTGTTCTTTAACTTCATTAATAACATAACACAAATTAAGCGAGATGTATTTCAACTAACGTATAAATGTTTTATGTATTTACATATCACATAGCAATTCCATTTTAAACAATTAAACTATTGTTTGTCTTTATTATTCTAGAGGACAAACTCTCAAAAACAAATTATATACCTGTTGCCCGTCAAAGAAATCAACCGAATGGTCTGCAGTTTTACAGAAATTCGTCATCTCTGGCAAGTTTTGTAATGTCAGCCTACGCAAATTGCATGACTTCACTTGGGGAACATCATCTATTTCTTCTCCCTCTTCATCTGCCTCGGCATCTGCGACAATTTGCTGCATCAAGTGGCATCTGCTTATTTTAATCTCTTCGAGCTGCAATAATATTCTCGTCATGGACAAAGGAAACAAATGTTTGATTACACCACAGTTGTCCACTTTCACAATCTTTAATTTGCTAAAGGATTCTGGGGCAAGACAACCGCGACAAATCTTTTCCAAGTTGTTCAGATTCTCGAGAAACAGAGATTCCAATCTTGTAAATGCAGTGCACTGCACATTCTCTGTAAAGTGAACAACATACTGAAATGAGGGGCTATTTTGTACGTGAAGATGCTTCAATTCTTGAAAACCTTCGATGCACAAATCGTGAATGCTATCGTTGCCATCTTGCAGTCCACCCAAATGGAGATCTTGCGCTCTCTGCAAACATTTCTGCACCCACTCTTCAAGAAGAAGACAGCTTGAATCCAGCTTGAGCTCTAAAGTTCTAGATTCTTTGTGCATGCACAAGCAATCCCAAACTTCCCCAATCTGGATTTTATGCATGTTCAATTTCCCAAATGGCAGGTCTCTTAAGAGATTGACAGAATGAGGAATGGCAATAAATAGACTGTTCAAATTCTTCATGTTCTTTAACTCAGCAAGGCTGGCGTTGCTTCGCGGTACTTTGTCCTCGGCCTCCCACCGATCAAAACTGTTTTCCATATAAAGTTCTTCTAAATTAACTAAGCTTTTGAGGACGCCAGGTTCGATAACTTTGAGCCTAGTGCACCCCCTCAAGTCCAAAAATCTCAATTCCGTTAATCCACCTATTTCTTTGGGCAAACGAGTGATTGTAGAGTCTAAGAAACTTAGGAATTGCAATCCTTCCAGCTTTCCAAGAACAGTTACATCCTCTAGATGGCAGTCATCAAGACATAAGGACTTGAGGTTTTCAAGGAGCTCAATTGATGGAGGTAGAGAAGTGAAAGAGAAGCCAGTAATGTCCAAGACTTGGAGCTTCTCCATAGACTCAAAAAACGATGGAGGAATTTTGAGAGACGATTTGCATTTGGATAATAGAAACATCTTCACGTTTGGGCAGTCCAATTTTTCAGGAAGCTCCTCACTGTCAACACGAGGGAAGGATATCGCTGTACATTTTCTGAACTCATTTTCTGACCATTTTTTAAACCCATCACCCTTCCTCCCGACCAAGGCGTTCCATTCCGTGGAAGCAATACAGATGGCCACGTCAGCAATTATGTCGTGCATTCTGAACCAACCCTTGTCATCACTATCTAGTAACAAAGAAGAGTCCTGCAGGCAATGTAGATCCATCATCAACCTATCTCTAGCATTTTCGATGGTCTTGCTGAACTTTTCATATAAACCCAAACCCATGCAATAGACAAGGGAATCCCTCAACCAAATTTTCCCAGAGTTTAGAGCACAAATCAAGAACAATGATTTGATCCTCTCATCATTTAAGTCTTTGTAATCTAATTCCACTTGTGATTTTACATCGGACCCTTCTACACTCAATGCATTCCTCCATGTGGCTATATCCTCACGCCTTAACCTTTTTGCCAACGAAACAATAGAAAGTGGCAAGCCTCCACAATTCTTGACTACTCCATCCACCAAGCTCCTAATCTCAGGATCGTTAAATCTGTCCCCCATTGTCCTTTCGAAAAGTCTTCGGGCTTCTTCATGCTCTAACACATTGAGTTGAAATTCTTGGTCGGAAGCCATGTGAGTGCGCAAAACATCTCGGTTTCTAGACGTGAGTAATAGCTTGCAGGCTCTTACTTTATTATCATCTCCGCAAGGGATTCCAACTTCCTTCAACTCCAGCTTCTTCCACAAATTATCTAAAATAATGAGAATGTTTTTCTTAGGATCACACTCCAATCTATCACGTAAACGATCTGCTCTCCCACGAACAGTTTCCACATTAATTAGCTTTAAGCCTAGTGCATCAGCGATTTCTCCTTGGATTTTTTTCATATCTGGATTGCGTGATACATCTGCCATAGCAACCTCATCGAATAGCTTCTCTCTCTTAACTTGCCTTTTGACCTTCTCCAAAAGCTTCGACTTGCCAACCCCACCCGGTCCATACACCCCAATCACATGGACCTTGTCATCAGCTATAGTCTTCACTACGTCTTTTATGATTGAAGCCCTCGACTCCAGGGCATCTTCTTCCTCGTCAACAGATCTTGAAGCGAAGGTGGTGGCATTGACAATCCCTGTCGGAGTATTCTCATAGTAGACCTTCTTGAAGTCACTATTTCGGCTTTTCTCATGGAGTCCCTGAATGACTTTTGTTGTTTCCTTTACCTTTTTGCCTATTGGATGGCGCACCAAGGGGTTGGGAATCCACCCGCGGAAGCAAGCGTTCTTTGCACTTTTGCCACGTTCTAACAGGTTTTGTGCTTCATCAGCCTCCTTTGTCACACTCCCCAACCAATCTTGAACATAAGGGTATATAGGTTTTGCGTCGTACCTAGCTTCATCGACGGAGCGCTGCACCCTTTCCCTTGCACTCTCCAGCTCCTTGACTTCATTTTTGAGATCTTCGACATAGCTCTTGTAGCATAGCACGTACCCAAATTGACGTCCAATGGGAGCAAACAAGTGCTCGCCGAGTTTTGAAACTAGTTTCACCGCGACAGTGGTTAAAAAACTCCCGGCCATTTCTTTCTTCTTTTCTAGATATTTCTTTTCCCCACCTTTTTTACCTTTGGTTCGGTCTCCTTGTCTTTGCTTAAACAAATGGGCTCAAAGGAAACTGAACAGAGGACAGAACTAATCACTTGATGCATGAAAAGAAAGGAAGAGCAAAGTCATAAAAACAATGAGAACCATGAAACAAAACCAGAGAGAGAGAGAGAGAGAGCCATGAAGCAAGAGCAATGTAAATAAACACCGATCTACCAAGTTCGATAGAAGGCTAAATTTCTTTACTCTTTTTTTTTTTTCGGTTGTCCCCGTTTCCTTTAATTTTGTTTTTGACAATGGAATGACTCTTCCAGGGCTCAAACAAATTTTGCAGTCTTCATCATAATTCCATGCGCTTAATGTTTTTCTCGAGATTAAGCTCAAGTGTGTCCAAATTTAAATCTAAAACATTAGGAAAAACATTAGATGCAGATTGTCGATTCTTTTGAATATTAACAATTAGAACTCTTGAGAACTTTTTCTCAATAATTTAAAGATTGAAGCATTTCTTTCTTTTTTCCGGATTTCGCAAGAAAGCAATTAAGTACTTTTTAAATTGATAGTGAACAGATAACTTTGGCTTCTAGTAATTATTTTGATATTTGTCGCATGTACCATCCGCCACTTGGATTTGAATAGAAAAGTATTGGGTGCTCCTGCACGTAGCACGTGTCCGAGTGGACCCACTTTTCGGGTTTCCCTCCCATCTGTTTTATTCAACGCCCAATTTTGAAACTCCATCAATGGGCGAATAAGCAATTAGGAAGCCGGGTCTCAAGGGCCGCCGAAGATGAAGAAGTCGGAGACCTTCGCCACCCGTCCTGGCCCCACCAACCGGCAGTCGAGCCCGGCGACGGGCCGCTCTCCAGATCTGGACGAGCGGCTCACGAGCAACGCCGACGCTCGTCCATGGCCGTCGCCGGCGCCAGATCTGGTCGGAGGAGGCGGTGGAGCTGCCGGAGGAATCGCGGGAGGAGATGGTGGCAGAGTCGGCGGTGGAGAAGGAGACGAAAAGGCTACGGACCATGGAGAGGTGGGAAGAGGGTTCGAAGGGGAGGAGCTGGCCCTTGTAGAAGAGCCCGTCGGCGACGCAGAGGGTGGAGGAGGAGCCAGGGGAGAGAGGGATGGTGAACTCAAAGTCGGAGGAGGAGGACGAGAAGCAGTATGAAGACGACGAGGGCGAGGGCGAGGGCGTGGGAGTAGTTGATGCTTGATGAAGACCATGAGCTCGTCGGGAAGCGTTTTGGGGAGGTGGAAAAGTGGCTGACGTGGAGATTCAGGACCACTAAATATTTTCTATGGGAGGGATTACGAACGATTCTTAGCGTAAGGCAGACGGCATGTCCCCGAAAAATTAAAAGAGAATTTTTCAAAAGGCTACCCCTTAATGTAGGAAATTCACGACAATATTGTATCGATTAGAAGTTTTTAAATACTAGTACTTCATATTAAACAAAAATAAAGATGAGGCTATTTCCGTCTTTTTCTTAGCTTAATACACACCTTTTATTATTAATTGATCAAAATATCATTTTATTATAAGAAAAGGTCAATCACTAACCCATCTTGCTTTTTTTCTCTCTCATCTTTTCTCTTCACATTTTATGTCTATTATTAATTGAATTAAATATTCTTTTGTGAATGAAAATCAATTAACGGTCAGTTAACCATACTTTTTGTTTATCACAATCAGCGTTGCTTCTCCCCTATCTTTTTTTTTAACTATGATGGATTAAATTTCATAATACTTTTAAGTTTGTAAGTTCGGTCCATAAATACTAATTTGCCTAAACTGTTGATTCTTTAATTTAACTATTCCATTCGTCAGTGCGAGGTAATTTTTACAATATTCAATCTCTCTCTCTCTCTCTCCCTCTCTCTCTCAACATAGATACTCATACTCTGTTTTCATTAATCAATGACTTGCAATTAAGAAATTGATTAGTTGAGAAACGAATAATACTAGGAGGAAATTAGGAGGACGGAATTCATCACATGGTTTTGTTCAATTTGCCCGGATATATAATTGCAAATGACCATTGGACAAAGACAAACAATACAGGGTAACAAAAAATCAGCTTTATCGACATACCACTTGCAGGAAAATTTTCCAAAACTTCCTAAACCTATTGCTTTTTTTACCAAGTCTTAAATCTTTCATTTTTGCCAATTTTTTTTATTAATTTTTATTTTTATTTTTTACCAATTGTGTCCATCTAATTAATTTTGGTTAAAATTTGTTGGCATGGATGCTGGTGGTGCCACATGGCAACATTAGCTCGATATTGACTATTTTTAATAATATTTTAATATTTTTAAAGAAAATTTATACATTTTTTTTTTCTTTCTTTTCCCCTTTCTTCTTTCTTTTGTTCGTGGTCGACCACAGGTGAGTCTTGACTAGGCAAGGCCCAGTGAGGGTCGACCTCCCCCAGGCCAGGCTAGACTAGTCCTCACCAAATCTGGCCTAGGCGAGGGTGAGGGTTCCCCTCGCCAAGTCTAGCAAGGCCAACCCTCGCCCATGCTAGAGTGGCCTTGCTCGACATTGCCTTCACCCTACAAGACTGCCCTAGCCTGGGTGAGGCCAAACTTTGTCGAGTCTCACTTGGGCAAGGGCAAGCCTTGTCGAGGCTAGCCAGCCCAACCGTGAAGAAAAATGCAAAAAAGAAAAGAAAAGAAAATTATAAAATATAATAAAAAATTAAAAAATTATTATTAAAATTGTTTATGTCAAAGCATCGACCGTCCTACGTGGCACCATCGGCATCCACATTAGGGAATTCTAGCTAAAATTGGCTGAATAGACTCAATTAGCAAAAAGTGAAAATATTTAGGACTGAATTCACAAAATTAAAAAGTTTATGATTGAATTGGCAAATAAGCAATATGTTTCGAATTTTTGGACAATTTTCCCCATCACTTGCTATAAAGGAATTGATTGGTTGAGAAATATTGTATAGTATTAGAAGGAAACGAAATGATGAAGAGGGACAAATATCACCCCCTTAGGAACTTCCACTATTGTTATAATTGATAACTACACTATATAATTTGGCTGTATGGACTCTTGCGAAGCTTCAATTAGTTAATTTGGTCCTTCTCCCAAGAAACGAATTTTGCTTAAATCATTTGAGTGCTTGGTGTGATCACTTCCCTTAAATCTTTAAAAAGAAGAAGAAGTTCTCTTGAAAGTCAACAATACAAATCAATCTATAGTCCCCTAAAGATTTTGCCTTTCTTTTTTCGGCATTAGTAAATACATTTTGGTTTGTTCATTTATTGAGGGCATGTGAGGTTGTAACAACGGGCATTTGAGATACAAAGAAGTATTCAATGATGCTCAAAGCATGACATCATACTTCCATTGGCAGTGGTCGCGTGAGAGAGGGAATGTCTAGTGCACATGTCAGGCGGGACAAGAAGAAAATCTCACACTAGATACTTGGAGTGAAAAGGGTCAAAGTGATTGATAATACCTTGTTAGCTCTTAAATTTTCAAGAAGAGGTGCATGCTTATTAGGAGGAAATAGAGTCAACCCAAATGAATAGATCTTGTGCACTGGCCAAAATTGGATGGCATGATCACATGCTAGATAATTGGGGTTATCAACCTCCATTCTCATAAATATGTTTTATATATTGATAAATGTATCATATTAATTACCCAGTTCAAGATATATTATCGGTCATCTTAGAAAAATGGACATGTACCTTTTTGATTCACGAGATTTAACGGAATGTAAAAGTTTTAAAAAATAGATTTTATCAATAAAATTTTGTAGGATGGTCATACTCTCACTCTTCTATCCTTTTTCTATTAGTATTGTTACTCGTTAGTGAAGAAGAAGCTCAAACAAGCCACCACAAAAGCCTTGGTCGTTACTAGATATGCTATTTTAACATCCTATATCCTTTTTCCCCAGTCCATATAGTGGAACAGAACGTCAAAAAGTTACATTTAATCATATTTAAATTTTCAAAAATTGTTCCAACATCACTTGTCATGTGAGGTTCTGAGGTAGATGGAGCCTCGACAAATTGGGCCCTATTTGATTAGATAACGTAGTCATGCGCAATTCCATTTGCTAAGCATAACAAAATCCAAGCATCAAGTCAAGATAACATATAATATGGCACATTTTATATTTTACTCTCATTGTTATCGTGGAAGTTTGGTTGGGATGCGTTCGCGTAGGTCTCTCTCTCTCTCTCTCCCTCCCTCCCCTTTCATATATTTTAAACATTTTTCTTTTTATTGCGAGTACTCTCGCTTGGTAAAAGAACAAAGCAGGTGCGAAGCAATGATGTCCAGTTCCACATAGGTATAATCTACGTATACACTTGCAACGGTGTCCATTTTCCCATTGGTATAATCTACATATACACTTGTGCTTTACTTTGAATACAACAAATGAAGTTTTAAATAGATTAAGAGAGGTCGTCCGTTAAAGAAATATTATGTATAGATACATGAACCAAAGATGAGGGCCTTAATTAAGATTTACACACAGCAACCTTTCAAGAAAAAGAAAAACGGATGACTTTTAGTCAACCGTTCCGGTCTCTAATTATAAGCAATGTTTTGAAAACAGTATTACCGGAGTGACGGCTGTTGGTATGTGATTACACCATTCAATAGGTCCAACCGTTTACACCGACTGGTTTGAATATAAAGAATGAACTAATAAAACAGTATATGAAAGGATAATTTTGAAAAGTGGACATTTATATTAATAATCCCTAAATTTTGTGGTCCTTGAAATATTCTTAAACGTTCAATGTGGTTTCAAAATTTTCAATTTGTTACATCTATTCCCACAGCTTTCTATAACAAAATCAAATCAGTCATTCGGAACTATTCACAAGTTTCCTCCGTTACACTATTTTCCATATTTTAGAATATATTTTCATTTCAATTATTTTCCTAAATCAACAAAAGATATCTTTCTATTACATTTAACTTTTTGAGCTTTATAAGTTGTACAATAGTTTCATTTAAGTAAAATTTAGTTTGTGATATCTATAAATGTAAAAGCAAAAACTCATAGGGTTGTATTAGGTCTGTGTCTTTATAAAGATATCGAGGAGTAGTATTTTTTACTATAAATTAAAATAGGCTCAATTGTCTAAATCTCGGAGAGCAGCAAATTTTCCAAATTTATCCTATCGTTTTCGAGTCGCAAATTTCGGTACCCACAAAAAGACGGTTACATTTGATGTCATAGAATAACCATTTTAGAGTTATATATAAAGCTTAGAGAGACAAATATCGGTGCCTCTGAAATGAGTTTATGTTGCATTTATTTCACCCATTTTGTTTCTTCTTCCTTTTTTTTTTTTCGGTTTATGTTTTTAGGGTCCAATCAATATCCACTAGACTCCCAAACAAAGAGGGTGATCTAAAACAAGCGCCGATATAACATGAAAAGTGGATATATAATGACACATACCAGGAGTGGCTTCACTCTAAGGATGCAGGAGGAACTGAGATGTCTTAGCTGCTGACTTGTCTGCGAGATGGAAGAAGAGGAAAGCAGGCCAAAACCAGGCCTGATGACACCACAGTACAGGGGGACAAATCAGCACAACTTGAAAATAAGGGGATACTCTCGGGGACGAAGACAGGAGGGACTGCAAATTCATTGAGGAGAAATAATGGAGGAAGATGTTTCAATACCTTCAGCTTCGAATTGGAACGACTTAGAGGATGAAGGGATTCTTTGCTGATTTTTTGCAATGGGCCAATGAGAGAGAGAGAGGCAAACACATACAATTGCCGAGGATATAAAACCAACACGTTTAGTGCTCTCATTTATATAATGAGCACTAGCGCTGTTCCAAGATCAAATACTAAGCCCAACTTATTGACCAAGAAAGGATCGATACTTACATTAGATTCGGGGTTTCATGGGGAAATTAACTGTTACGCAATGCTTTTCTTAAGATCTACGTAATCATCTCCTTTATTGGCGACTTTTTGCAAGCTTCATGTTGAATGGTATGGTCTCAAATTAGTTTCTTCAACTCAAACAAAAGGCAATATTCTCTAGTGTCCTGGCTTTGTGAAAATTACGGTGCGGTGTGGTCCCGCAAATTAAGGCGTTTTCCTCAAACTCTTCCCATCTAATGAGGACAAGTCTGGATTATTGAGAAATAATTCACGTGAACTTTCACTGTTTTTGTAATTGATAGCAAGCCTATTTTATTTGACGGTATGTACTCATGGGAATCTTCTGCTAGTTAAATTGTCCATTTTCACAAGAAATGAATTTCACTTAAATCATTTGCGTGCTTGGTGGGTCACTTCCCTTAAATCCAAAAACAAAGAATAATTATTGAAAGTTAGGCAATACAAACAAATCTATGGCCCACTGAAGATTTTGCTTTTTTGTTTCTTTGGTTTTGTTTCAGGCATACATTTTTAAGCGTTCCTTTATTGAGTCCACATGTGAAGTGAACGAAAGTGCTACATCTGACAGTAGGGATAAAAAGAAGTATTTAGTCATTCTCAAGGAGGAGCTCACGTACCTATTGGCAATGCTTGGCCCTGGTTTTGTAGACTCACAGATGAGAGGGAGACTATTTAGTGCATATGTGAGGTGGGAATTAAAGATAATCTTGCGCTAGAAATTTGGAGTGAAAAGGATTGGAGCAA
Organism: Eucalyptus caleyi; assembly: GCA_014182885.2. Taxonomy (NCBI): domain Eukaryota; kingdom Viridiplantae; phylum Streptophyta; class Magnoliopsida; order Myrtales; family Myrtaceae; genus Eucalyptus; species Eucalyptus caleyi. The sequence goes on from CM024467.2 coordinate 48,453,981, forward strand.
CTGATAATACCTTATTAACGCATAATTATTCAAAAAGAGGTGCATATCTACTAGGAGGAAAGAGAGTCTACCAAAAAAGAGGCAGTAGCCAAACTTGAACGGCATGATGACATCCTAAATAATCGGGTGTTGTCAACCTCCACTCCTCATAACCATGTTCTATGTACCAATAAATGCATCATACTAGTTGGGTAATTTAAGATCTTACTAGCAGCCGTGTTGCAAAAGATAGACATGTACCCTTTTGATTCATAAGATTTAACAGAAAATAAAGGTTCTGGACAGTACACAGCTCACTTCTCCTTAAACTGTTGGCCCTACAGCTTTAACATCTACCAAGAAACCTCCCGACTAAAGATATCATTTAGATTTCTTCTTCCTCACATTGAAACGCAAAAAGCAAATAGAAACCTAAGTAATCTGAATGGACTACTATATATTGCTTCAATAAGCATGATTGCGAGGGTGATTGCAAGTCGCGATTACTTAATTGCCGTTTAACATTCAAATTCCTACGCAAACATAAGATCGTCCAATGCATCCATTTTTCTTTTCCAGAATTCCATGGGCATTTCAATATGTAGACCCCAAGATAGCTAAAGCCAATCAACCCGGAAAAGTGTCATCGGACCCCACTTGAACATTGAAGCGAAGAAAAGAGATGAGCATCTATCTTTAATATATTCCTTACTTCAGGAAGATTTTGTGACAATTAGAAATTATTTTTAAGTTAAATATGTGTTTCTAATCAATATTTGCTGGAAATGCTTGTGTTTGCACCAAGGTAAGTATTCCTTCTTTATGCTTGCAATTTATTTATTACTTTGATTATTGAGGGTTCAATAATGGATACGCACTCATATGATCACCTCACATGTTAGGAGTAATTTAAAATTAAAGCAAGCTGCTTGCAAAATATTTTAAAAAAAAAAAGAGAGAAAAAGTATCAAAAGGGTATTAGAGAAATTCAATGTAATCAAATCATCGACCTCATTTAATCTTTGGTTCGTAGAAGTGAAATAATTCTCTCATTACCTTACTTGGGTTTTATTGACCTATCAAAAAATAAATTAGTGGCGACTCCTAATTGAAAAATCATTTGTATGTTAATGACTTAAATCCTAAGTTACGAATTGGTATGAGTTTAGAATAATCGAGTTATGTCTGGGCTTAATAATCCATTAGCCTAGGTGGTTCTACTTGCTACAGGGAGGTAGCGATAATTATCTTTGATTACACATTTAATCCTTTTGTATATGGAAATATGCGCAATCATGTCATTTAATTTTTTTTTTTCTTAAAGGCAGGTAACTTTATCTATTCATTAGCTAATAGTTATTTTCATTGCTTTCTATTTCACTTACTTGCAATATACTTGCAATTGTTTATTTTAGGAAATTTTCTAGTAGCAAGGGATATTTTTTCTTTATTGATTCCCTAATATCATCTATCAAATACGGGGTATTATATGTCATATTTGGTTTTCAATTTTGGAAAATATTTTAATAAAAATATTATAGTCCTCGATTTAGGGTCAAAGGGTTATTATATCACAATAGGTAACTCTATATTGTTTAACTTTTTCGGGAACTCATCATAATCCTCAATTCAAGATATACTAATGAAAATATGCTAAAACTACCATAAAAATTAGATCATTAGATAAAGCTCACCCAAGCACGTGGGTCACCCTCACACGGGTAATATCTACTTTTATGTGTAGAAGGATAGATTTTCAATAGTCCAATCCTAACTCTAGGTTAACATTGAATGAATCTATGCGTATGTACTCATCCGGATGCGAATGAATAGTGCAAGTGTCATGTTTATTTTTTCAAATTTCTTCCATTACACCTAGGTTCTTCAGTAAAAATGACGAAATTAAATGACACTTGTATTCACGAAGATGTGAATCATATTCACATACTTGCAGTAGGATTAGCAATTTATAGTAACTACACTTGCGCAATGAGACCGCTTCTGCCCTTTCCTGTTTTTTCTTTAGCTTTTAGAGAAGTTACATTGACAGCAAATAATACTGTTCTTTACTGAACTTCAACCCTTCAATATCAGAACTTTACAATTTGAGCATGAGCATTATCCTTCCTTTGTTTGACTTTTGTGATGTACGAGAAATTACAGCACAAATGGCACTTCTTGAAGAACTTCTCAAGGAGGTGTATGAGTGCATGGTTTTATGTCTCTAGCCTGCATGTAAGTCGGGAATTATCTAGGAAGCTCCTCCAAAAGAGCTTGAACCGCTGATATGCTACCATCTGCCAAGAACATTATAATTTTGTGTAAGTTACTATCGAGAGAAAAACAGAAGATTTATCAGCAACAGTTAGACTGTTTTAATAAATTTGTGCTTGATTGCAAAACCTTTCCTATTATCACCTTAAAAAAAAAAAAAAAAAAAAAAAAAAGCAGCAGCCAAATAGAATTTTCAAATCTAATACTGGCTTCTCTGATCCAGATTTAATCAGTTGAAACAAAATACTTTATATCAAATGACTTTAAAGATAATATGCCGAGATACAATACAGCCAGGATGGGTAAACAAATGAATAAGCTTATCGAAACCAAGGAATCTACAAAGTCAAGAAAGAAACCGAGTCCGACTCTAATATCCTCCAACCATACCATGACAACATTACCATAAATGCCAGGTTTTCAACCTCTTTTGGTTTGATCTACCGAACAGTATTGCCCCTATTCAAATGCTACTCAATTGGTATCTTATGACGAATTCACATTAATAAGGATGGAAACTTATGGTTTTAGTCAGGTATTAATGAGAACATGAACATCTATCTCAATCAATGAAAACTATGGATTCATCAACAAAAAAGATCATGAGAAAATTAACTTATGATGAACTTCTCGCATTGGAACAAACTGTACAATGTCGCTCGTGGCCACCTGACTAGTGGAGCTTTCCATCTAATTTCATGGTCACCATCAAGTTTATGATGGGAATAAAAATTGTAGACTGTTAAGCTCTCTATATCTTCTCTAGAAGAGATATTCCGATATAGTTCTTAAATGCAATCACGAGGAAGTTTTACTTAAACCATTGAAAACAAACCTACCTCCATTTGTTTCTGATGCCCTTACTAATGCATCCATGGTTTCCTATTGATCCGTGAGAACTCCATCCTATCAGCTGTGCAGAAAAACATATAAAAGCTAAGACAGATCAAATGTTTGTTTCTATTTTACTGTTATTATGAGAAAAACGTAGTATTTGCTATTGTTATAAGAAAGTGATTGGCCAGCTATTTAAGCAGCCATATCGATGACTAGCCCTATTGATCACTGGACCAAATAAAGTGGGACTTGCCAAGGCAACATTGTGCAAAGCACCAGCATAAGCAGCCATGATGCCTTCGACTCCTTCAACCTATCAACAAAGAGTTCTGACTGTGAATTATGGAATAAAATATAATGTCTCAGAGATTTTTCTATAACAGTCCCTGCTCCAAAAGTGAATATACCATGGGCCTTTGGTAACCGTAGGGTTAGCTGGTGATTCGGATTTTGGGCTATATTACGAGATAAGTCTCCAGACTTGCTGTAGTCTTTAGAACTTAAAATGAGTTATAAAATGAATTTATCATCCATTTTGCTAGCTCTAGTTTCTGCCAAAGTAAATTGGCACGAATTAAAATTCAAAAAGTAGCGGATCAGATGAATTCATTTTTTTAATGAACCTTACTCTTCTTGTCCAAGATAGTCAAACTTAGAAAATAGATAGAAAAGAATGACCAAACAAATGAAGAGTAGACAACTAAACTAACTTAAAGTTCAGATAATTTCAGTAGAACACTTCTTGCTAATCCACGTTTCGGGCTGTCAACAACTGTGGACCTAATCGTGGAAACATTTGTCCGCTAAAAGAAGATGGATGGAACCAACCATCTTGGCTGGGACATCCATAATGTTTGAAAAATTGGAGTCAATACCAACACCATGTAAACTTAAAGAAATATATATGAAACTACGATAGCCATCGCAATGCTCATTCAAGAATCTAGAAGGCAAATGTTTCAATTTAGCCAAAACAAAATCTGATTCCGCTCACGAAGGGGAGGAGTTCGAATCCCAGAAGTGTCGTTAGGGATTCTTACTTGGAGTACTGTGGTGGTGAGTCCTGCAGTCGCTCCCCTAGGGTTTGCCCGCCGGCCATCGGCTTATGGGGTCCCTGGATTACAAAAAAAAAAAAAATCTGATTCCGCTACTGTCAAACAAACAGTGAATATTATCTATATGTAACCAGCAAAAGATCCAACACTAAATCCTGCACATTCTCAAAACAATGTCAAAGACGTTGCTATACTCTCATTAGAAGTTATGCACATAAACAAGATCACGCCCAAGGAGGGAAAATCGGTCAAGATAAACATCAATGCCACTGTCAATCAAAAACTGGACTAGTGCTATGATTTTTCCTTCAAACTCGTCCCTCTCTCTTGGAGCACGGGAAGCAGTGCACACATAAGGTTCCCTAGCCCAGACCGCGAAAATCCAGCCAACGACCAAAAAGGCCAGTATGTTTGAATGAGCACTGTGATGGAAATCTCAAGGACACTGTCGTGAGCTACCCTTTCCATCAGGATGGGGAAAAGACATAGCTTTAGGGGTATTGCCTAAAAGTGCGCCTAAAGCACTCGATTAGGCCAACAAACGCCCGGGAACAAACCAGAATCGGGGAAAATCAACACAAGCTCGGTTCAGGCATTTTAACGAACAGGTGAGGCGCGTAACTGGAACGAGGGGTTCCCTGCTTAAACGGGGCCCAAACCCGCGCCGGACTCTCGAAAAACGACTCAAGACATACACTGTGACCAAACGAGGAACCGGCGGGGCCGGAGTTCGCGTGAGCCGGACGGTCGCGAATCCCGGCCCGGCGTCCACAAAACGGGGGGGAAACAGAGCACAAGTGAAGGGGGAGGAACAAGGCGGCGGCCCGCGGCGTTCCCTACCCAGGTCGGCGGCGGCGAACGGGGGCGAACTCGATTAATCGGACTACGTCTGGTCTCCTTGCACGTCCCGAGCCGGAATCCTCAGGAAATCTAACCCCAAATTGAAGAGGAAAAACAAGCCGAGAACTTCCATGACTATGGTGCAGGGAAAAGGACGCTTCGACGGGTCGTCGGCCCAATGGAGGTGCGGTGGCCACCGGCTCTCTCTCTCTCTCTCTCTCCCATCCGTCCTCCCTCTCTCGGCCACCTTCTTTCTTTTTTAAGGAAAAGAAAAAGAAAAAGAAAACCAGCCGGTGAGTGCGTCCTCCACGGCCTCTCTCCTGGGGACCGAGTTAGGTCCATTTCCAGCAAAGGGCCGCCTCTGGAATCGGGGCTAGGACGCCCTCCTCTACCGCTGTAGCTCTGCCATCTCTCTCCCTGCGCCGTTATGTGCAGAACGCGCGCGAGAGGAGAGGAGGAAGAAATGGTGCACGGGCCGGGCTTGGGAAAAAGGAAAAATGGGCCGACCCACACGGGGAAAAGAAGAGAGAAAACGTAAAGGACGGGCCGGCCTGGACCCGGCCCGGTCTCGTTTCCCCTTCTTTTCTTTTCTTTTTAAGGTTTTTAAAAGATTAACTAAATTCTATTAGTATTAATGCAAATGCTCCTAATATATATACGCTATGTAATTTAATAAAAGAAATTTTTGCTAGGGCCTGAGGGCAGTCCTCAATTTTTTCATGCAATAAATATATAGTAAAATTTAGACATTTACTTATTTGCATTATTGGACTTCTTCCTCTTTGATAAATGTATGGTCGGTTATTATCATCATCCAAATACTCTTCAACTCTAAAGAAACTTCATGGTGCTAAATAAGGCAATTCAGACAAATGAAACAAGTGTCAAGCTTACCAACTGACACAATCTCAGTAGATGAAAGATTCGGGAGACCATGCATTTGATACCCTATTAAAAACGATAACGGAAAATTGAGTCTTACCTAGTAAACGGTGTCTACCAAAAGCAAAACCTCATTAAAAAAAAAAAATCCATATGCGGTTTGATGAAGGATAGTGCAACCCCACATTTGATTGATTATTTGCTCAACCATTATACTGCACCAGTACCATTATCAAGGAGATTAAGCACCTACCATGCACTAGAACACTATTAGTGCATTAGTTGCAAAAAGCTTGCTTCAACATCTTACTGTGGAGACACTTTTTATCAATTTAAAGCAGCCACTTCCATCGTAGCAAGCATGATAACCAAAAGAAACGAACAATTGTCGGTCATGGCTAACTACCGACACTCCTTAAGATTAACCAAAGAAGTGGGCAAACACACGACCCCATATAACAAAACCACACGATCTACAAAGCTACACTGACAAGGGTGATGCTAAGCAACTCATCAAATAGCTTGAATGCACAGGTGAATAAGTGCCCAACAGCCCTAATATTCAACTCATGGTACGCTTCCTTTCAATCCCTGTCAAACATTTTGAAAGAAAGGCCAGCTTCAAATGAGCCAATGTAGAGCTCGAAGAAGAACTCAAGTTTCTTCCATTTGGCACCAGGCTCAAGCAGACATGATTAGGCACGTAGATCTACTCGACTTATTGAATTTTGGTGTGAATTGTGTCGTATCGATAAGGTGTGGATGGTTTGGACGGTTGTATTAAGGTCACCATCCCAATGCCCTTCATCATTTTTCTCAGAGGTGAGCACTTTATCTAGTTTGGGTGTGGTTCTCAAGGCACCCTTGCAGAATATATTCATCTTGGGGCATTGCTTCACAAGAACAAGCACCAACGATGGAAATCTGAAGGCACAATTTGTTGGGGAGAAGCTCTCAAGGCTTTGTAAACCATCAAATATCAACACTTGCAGCTTGAGGAAAGAGATCTCCTCTATTCCATTCCCATCATTTGTTACCACATCTTCCATTGCATTGCAATCTCTAAAAATTAGCCGAGTAAGGTGTACCAAACTTGTCATGGCTGAGCAAGTGCCCATATGGACTAAACCAACGCATCCCTTTACTTCTAAGTCCATTAATCTTTGGAATGAAGTGGGAGATGGAAATATGATTGATAAACGAGGGCACTCCCAAATGAACAAATCTTCAATTTGTTTGAGGATTTGAACCATCAAGGAGCCACCTTTCCAAACTCGCCTCAGATTCCATAGCTTACTCAGCCGAAGTCGCTTCAAATTTCCAAGTGCCTTCAAACTCGCTCCCCCATGTCCAAATGCATCTTCTGAAAATATCTCCTCAAAGGAACTACATACCACAAAAAGCACTTCTAGATTGGGGAATCTTTGGAGAAAGAAGTTGGAAGGAAAAACGACATTTTCATCATGGTAACATGCCAAGCCCAATTGTCTAAGATTGCCAAAGATGTAATGCTCCATCATCATGACATCCTCCCTCTCTAATCTCAATATCTCCAAGTGCGGAATGACCTGTCGGGATCAATTGAATTAAGCCACCAAAAATAACACGGTGCACAGTCCCAACCCAATGACAAAAGTGCCCTTCCATTTTTGGAAATTAATAAAGTAATCATTCAATTGGTAATTTTGAATACAAAGTTGGTAAGCAACATAAATGAACGTCCTAGATTATCAAAGTAGTTGGTAAAAAACCTACAGGATGAAAAAGTTTGCCAGCGACTAAACTCAGTTGGTATACTGATTTGACTTAATAATTTCAAATCAACTATAGTAATTTCAAAGCCATTGGTTAGCCACGAGAATAAATATTGATTGAATATTAAAGTAGTTCATAATCTTGGAAGGATGGGTACTTTTTAAAACCTAACAAGATAAAAAATTAGTAAGTGATTGAAGTTAGTCGGTATGTTAATGTGAATAAATTGGTAACTTAATCAAATTAAGATTGGAAGTCGAATAAAAGTTAGTAACAATAATAATTTGGTAGATTATTACAGTCATGTAGGAATGAAAATATGACCAAAAAAATGTAGACTTTTTATCTACAAAAAAAAAAAAAAAAATAGAATGTTTTTTTTTTTGGTATCATTTAGTCTGAAAATCTGTTCCGATTCAGCACTTGAGTCTCTCCATTGCTCAGATTAATTTCAAGTGGATGGAAAGAATATGTGGCTTAAGAAAAAGTAATTAAAGGCATCAAAGTGCACAAATATTCACCCAAATTACTTAAATGCATGTTAAAATGCAGCCCCTGCCCCATTTGACCTTTGAAAACTTTAGGATATTTTATAATTTTAACTTTAAGTGTGGAAACAACATCATCGCACTAATAGTCATGTAGGAAAGTTTTGGGAATCGTAATGTCATTATCCCTTGATCCTACATAGAATAGAATTTAAATTTGAGCCAACCTCTTTAGCATCACCTAGACTCTAGATTAGTTAAAAGATATTAATTGGATTTTAGCCTCTTAGTAATAATTGTCCTTCAGTTATGGTATTGATGAAACGTTATATTACTCTAAAAACTTGAAAAATGAAAGAAAAATACATTAGGTTTCGGAAACCAATTTCTTTTAATATACGTGTTAATATGTTTTAATTAAAAATATAGCTTTGAAATGTTTTTCATTAAATAAGAGAAAGATTTGTAAGAGAAAACGGTAAGTTAGCAGATGTAACCCCACAGACCTTATTGTATAGCTCAAACAATGAGGATAAGAAACTAAATATCCCACAAGAGAAGAACGAGCACAAACCTTTTCAGTCCGCCAAAACGGTTGTTGCATGGGAATAGTGCCCTCTAGTCTTCTACAACTTGTGTCTCCTACGATCACCTCCACAGCTTTACAATCTCCAATAGTAAACTCTTTCAGGGAGGGAAACACATATGCACAACTTCCTGAGCTGAAACTAATCAAGCTCTTAAGGGAACAAAGCTTCAATGTATGTAAATGAGAGAACTTCACTGCCTTCAACTTTTGCTCTTCACCTTCTTCCCCGGCAACTATTTCCTGCATTTTTTCACAACTGGAAATGTCTAGCATCTCAAGTTTATCAAGAGTCCTAGCTATGTCATTTGTGAAGAGATATCTCAACCTGTTGCAATAGCACATGCTAAAATTAGTCAAACTAGGAAGACCCAACGTGACTTCCGTGTTGCTTGTCACAACCGCATTCAGCCTCGGTAGTTGCCACAACTTCAGTTCTTTTAAGTCAGAGAGGACTAAACGTTTTTGCTTTTTCTTAGTATTGATAGCAACATGTTCCATTAGTGCTTCCAAAGAGGTACACTTGACCACCTCAATCATCTTTAAATTCTGGAATCTCTCTATTGAAGGGGATTGCAATATATGAGACAGATTTTCACAATCTCGAACCGTCAGGGATGCTAGTCTGCAAAATGATTCTTCAGGAAGCTCATCATGCCATATCCTCCTCAACCAGCACAATGACAAAAGCGTCAACTCCTCCAAGCTCGGAAAAAGAACCTATTTGAAAGGACCATATGTTAGTTTCTCAACCATGATCTCCTAAAAGTCCTAATTTGGATGCACTAATATGCTTTAATATGTAATGTATTTTCAAAAATGAAGATGATTACCCAACATTAATAATAGATGCATGTAGAAGCAAGAGGCTTCGCAGGACATGCTGACAAATAGAGTTTTCAACTTCTTCATTGGGGATACGACAGTGGTTACCAAGAACAATTTCTACAATAAATAGAAAATAGAAAATTCCACAGATATATACTCACATTTTGATTGAAGAAGACAGGCAGGGACAAGCTAGAGTTGATACAACCAAATGCTTGTTGTGGACCTGTATTAGTTGTCATCAACTGTTGCTTTCCTTCGAATGAAGAGAATGTCATCATTTTTGGGCATCTAGATATACTTAGTCTCATTAAGGTATGGACAGTGAATACGGTATTTTCCACAATAGAATGTCCTGAGATTTGGCAATTCCTCCATTGACAAGGAGGTTAACAGAGGGAGCTCTAAAGTGTCGGTGGTTGCAGTTTCCTCTAATTCTTCATCTTGCACATCCATAATTTCCTCCATCAGCTTACAGTTTACTATTTCTATTTCTTTAACTTGCCCAAGTGCTTTAGCCATGGAACAAGAAAATAGAAATTTTAGGTTATCGCAATTTTGCACCTTCAGAACCCTTAAGTATTGGGAACACAACACTTTTCTTGGATTCTTGCTCCATATGCGCCCCAAACTTGGTAAGCTAATCAAGGTTAATTTGGTCAATCGTGATAAAATCATCATGACTTCCACATTTTGTAGCTGTATTAGCAAATGTGATGGGATGATTCTCAAGAGGAATGTGCAATCAGTTACTTTAAGAAATTTTAGGTTTCTCACATCTGAGGAAAATTGAGAGCTCCATATCTCTTTCAATTTGGGAAGTTCAGACAGTGTCAAGGACTCTAACCGAGGCAATGGAACCTTGCAAAGTCAGGAGAATACTGTTAACAGGGAATATGCATCAATATTTTTTAGCTGCGAGAGGTGACTACTTCATGTATTTGGACTTTATCATCTATAGATAATATTAATAAGAGAACTTATAGCTTTGAACTATCGAGGTTATTGAATATACCCTCACATTTTCTGCTTTGCCTAAATTCACAAAGAAATGGCATAGATTCCATTTTTTTTTCGGTCACCGTCTGTGGTCTTGTATTATAAATCAATCAATAGTGTAAAAAAACGATCTTAATTATTTTCTACCAAATAATCATAAGCTAAATCGACAACATGCAAAAACTATACTTCTAAGTGATTTGCAGGTGTAACTTGAGTCTCATTCTTCCCAAGTACTCCAGCGAAAAAAAAAAAAAAAAAAAAAAAAAAACTCTCATCTAAAGATTGAAACTAAAAAGTTATTATAAAATTATGAGTGAAATATTTAAGTAGCAAGTAGATTTTGCTATCTTTGAATAGTCGCATCGCATCAGATGGATAGCCAAAGCTGGCATGCCAGTCGGCCAGATGAAATTGGCTCAATGGACTAAATTGGTCCTAATGCAAAATATTTATGACTGAATTGGAAAAATTGCAATAGGTTTAGAACTGTTTTGATAATAATAAGATTTTAAATTATTTAAAGAATCAAATACATAAATGTTTCAATACATTCATATATGACATAGTAATTCCATTTTCAAACATTAAATAATTGTTTCTCTTAATTATTCTTTAAAAAAATCAAAAAAATTATTAATCTATTTTTTTCTACGTGCTGATATACTCCTATAAATAAAAACTATGCATAAAATATCATTTACTTCAAATGGAAAATGTATTACATTAGTGCTCATCATTTATTTGCACAGATCAAAAATAAATTGAAATAATTCTAAAGTCAATACTTCAATGTGTTTATAAATCTAATGTTCTCATAATCACATTCGACTAAATTCCATACTTCTTAACGCAAGATACTAAACGATCCAAATATTGCCAAAAAAATACATATTACAATTGTCAAATTACATGAGACTTCTATACATTACGCCTCCAAAGTAAATATTTCAACAAGTCAATTGTTTCCGCACAGTGGGTGAGAGTTCAACTAAAACCTTTGAAAGGTAAGAAGAAAATTGAGAAAGTCTATAAAAGTCGGAAAATTAATTTCTATTATTTTGTCCGTCTTTCCTTGGATTTCATTTTGATGGTATTATTAATTAAATAATGAGCTAACTGATACTTAAAAAGAGTATTATTTCTATAAGTAATTTATTCAATTAATGGCAACGTCAATGTTTGTAACTCAGGATCCGAAGACTAATCAGAAAAGGTATCCTCAAATTATATTGGTCTGGAAGGGTGAAAAACATGACGGTATTAGAAGCATACAATTTACCTGATGTCCATTGAAGAAGCAGACAGAATGGTCCTCGGTTTTATAGAAACTTGCCATCTCTGGTAAGTTTCGTAATGTCAGCCTACGCAATTGCAAATTGCATGACTTCACTTTGGAATCATCTATCTCATCTCCATCTTCATCTACCTCCGCATTTGCAACAATTTGCAGCATCAATTGGCATCTACTTATTTCAATCTCTTCAAGCTGCAAGAATATACTCGTGATGGACAAATCAAACAGATATTTGATTTCTCTGCAATTATCCACTTTCACAATCTTTAATTTGTTGAAGGATTCTAGTGCAAGACAGCCGCGGCAAAACTTCTCCAAGTTGTTCAGATTATCAAGAAACAACGACTCCAATCTTGTAAATGCAGTGCACTGAATGTTCTCTAGGGAATTAATAACAAACTGAAGCGAGGGGCTATTTTGTACATGAAGATGCTTCAATTCCTGGAAACCTTTGATGCACAAATCATGAATGCTATCATTGCCATCTTGCAATCCATCCAAGTGGAGATATTGCGTTGTCTGCAAACATCTCTGCACCCACTCTTCAAGAAGAAGAATGCTAGAATCCAGCTTGAGCTTTAAAGTCCTAGCTTCTTTGTATTCGACCGACCAATCCCAAATGTCCCCAATTTGGATTTTATGCTTGTTCAGTTTGCCAAATGGCAGGTCTCTCGAGAGACTAGAAGAATGAGGAATGGCAACATACAAAGTGCTCAACTTTTTCATGTTCGTCAACTCGGCCAGGCTAGCGTTGCTTCGCGGTGCTTCATCCTCAGCCTCCCACTGATCAAAGCTGCCTTGCATATATAGTTCTTCTAAATTAACCAACCTTCCAAGCACGCCAGGTTCGATAAGTTTGAGCTCGTTGCAGTCTGTCAAGTCTAAAACTCTCAATTCTGTTAATTCACCTATTTCTTTGGGTAGCCAAGCAATTGTAGATCCGAAGAAACTTAGGAACTGCAATCCTATTAGCTTTCCAATAACAGTCACATCCACCAGATGGCAGTGACAAAGAAATAGCGACTTGAGGTTCTCAAGTAACTCAATTGACGAAGGTAGAGAGGTGAAAGAGAAGCCAGTCAAGTCCAAAACTTGGAGCTTCTCCATAGATTCAAAAAATGACTTGGGAATTTTGAGAGACGAGTTTTTTTCCAATAGTAGAAGCATCCTCAAGTTTGGGCAGTCCAATTTTTCAGGAAGCTCATCAATGCCGACAAATGGGAAGGACATTGTGGTGCATTTTCTGAGCTCATCCTTCGACCATTTTTTAAACCCACAATCCCCTGTCCCGACCAAGGCGTTCCATTCCTTGGAAGCAATAGAAATGGCCACGTCAACAAATACGTCATGCATTCTGAGCCATTCCATGTCATTACTATCTAGCAACAAAGAAGAGTCCTGCAGACTACGTAGATCCATAATCAACCTATCTCTAGCGCTTTCAATCGTCTTGCTGAATCTATTAAACAAACCCAAACCCATGCAATAGACAAGGGAATCCCTCATGTAAGTTCTCCCAGATGTTAGGGCACAGATTAAGAACAATGGTCTGATCCTCTCATTTTGTAAGTCGTTATAATTTAGTTCCACTATTGATTTGACATCCGACCCTTCTATATTGATCAAAGCATTCCTCCATTCAACCAAATCTCCATACTTTAGCCTTTTTGCAAAAGAAAGAATCAAAAGGGGCAAGCCTCCACATTTCTGGACCACTCCATCTACCAAAAGTTTAAATTCAGAATCGTTAGCTCTGTCCCCCACTATCCTTTCAAAAAGTTTTCGTGCTTCTCCATGCCCTAACTCGTTGAGTCGGAATTGTCGATCAGAGCCCATGTCGGTGCGCAAAACATCTCGGTATCTAGATGTTAGCAATAGTTTACAACCTCTTACTTTATTATCATCTCCGCAAGGGATTCCAACTTCCTTCAACTCTATCTTCTTCCACAAATTATCTAAAATTATGAGAATTTTTTTCTTAGGATCACTAGCTAACCTCTTACGTAAGCGATCTGCTCTCTCACGAGCAGGTTCGTCATTCATCAGCCTTAGACCTAGTGCATAAGCAATTTCTCCTTGGATTCTTTTTAGATCTGGATTGCGTGATACATTTGCTATAGCAACCTCATCGAACGACTTTTCTTCTCTAATTTTCCTTTCAACATCCTCCAAAAGCTTGGACTTGCCAACCCCACCTGGTCCATGCACCCCAATCACACAGACCTTGTCATCAACTATAGCTTTCATTACATTCTCAATGATTGCAGCCCTCGACTCCAGGACATCTTCTTTCTTGTCAGTGGATCTTGAAGCGGAAGAGGTAGCAGCGACAATTCCTATTGGAATATTCCTGTAACAGACGTTCTGGAAGTTCGTATTTCGGCTTTCCTCATAGAGTTCTTGGATGACTTGAGTCATTTTCTTCACCTTCCTGCCAATCGGATAGCGCACCACAGGGTTGGGAATCCACCCACAGAAGCAAGCATTCTTTGCACTTTGGCCAAGTTGTAACAGGGTTTTTGCTCCCTCAGCCTCGTCCTCCACACCCCCAACCAATTCTGGATATCAGTGTATATAAGTCTTCCCTCATACCTGGCTTCATCGACAGTTCGCTGAACCCTCTCCCTCGCAGTCTCCAAGTTGTTTACTCCAATTTCGAGATCTTTGACATAGCTCTTGTAGCACAAAACGTACCCAAATTGACGTCCAATGGGAGCAAATAGGTACTCATCAAATGTCGACACAAATTTCACTACAACGTTGGTAAGAAAAGCCTCGGCCATTTCTTCGTTTTCTTCAAGAAATTTCTTCTCCGCCCACCTCTTTTTGCTCCTCTTGTTGTGTCTCCTTTTTGCTTAAAGAAATGGGCGCGAAGAAAACTGAACAGAGAACAGAACTGATCACTCGATTTATGAATAGCAAGGAAGAGCAGAGAAATAAAACAATGAGGACAGTGAGACAAAAACAGAGAGAGAGAGAGAGAGAGAGAGAGAGAGAGAAAGGAATATCAGCAAAAGCAGACTAGAATAATCTTAAGTGTTAACACAATCCTGCTATAATCATAATGAGGAAAAGAAAGAGAAATCAAAGAAAGAAATGACATTAGCACAATGCAAGTACCACGTTACTAGTTTTAGAGTTTACATGACAATTCGCAGATTATCTTACGTGGACAAACAACACGTTTCTGGCCTGCTATGGGCAATGGGAAAAGTATCTAAATAGTCTTAAACTTATTAAATTGACATCAATTCAATCATAAACCTTTTAATTGGACCAATTTAGTCGTAAACATTTTCTCATTGATATCAATTCAACCAATCCAGCCAATTTAGGCTGGAAATTGCTGATATGGATACTGAGGATTTTACATGGTATGGCCATATTGACATTTTTTTTATATTTTTATTTTTTTTCTTTCTTTTTCTTTTCCTTCTCTTTCTACCGTTGGCCGATGAGGGCTGGCCTTGCCTCTCGCTACAGGTGAGGGCCTTCAATTAAAGATCACAAAACCGCCATTCTAAAAAAGGGATGATTTATGTTTATACGGGTTTAATCAGTTGCGATTATTACCCTATTTTTTTCTTCCTTTTTTTTCTTTTTTTGCTTTATGTTTATTAGGATTTAAATCTATAGAACCAGATTACCAAACAAAGAGAGTGAACATAAAACAAGCGCTAATAGCACAAAAAAGTAGATATATAATGACACACATATCGGGAGTGGCTTCACTGTAAGGATGCAAGAGGAACTGAGATTTCTTGGGTGCTGACTTGTCGGCAAGATGGACGAAGGGCAGTGCAAGCCAAAACCGGTCCTGATTACACCAGAGTATAAGTGGACATATCAGCACAAGTGGACACTGTGGGGAAAGAATACAGCATGGAACTGAAACTTGAGGAGAAAATGTAATGGAGGAAGATGTTTCAATACCTTCAGCTTTGAGTTGGAATGACTAGAGGACAAAGGGAATCTATGACCCGCCGGCCAACTAGAGAAAGTTTGGTTAACGTGCGTTGGCATAAGACTCTCTCTCTCTCTCTCTCTCTCTCTCTCTCTCTCTCTCTCTCTCTCTCTCTCTCGCCACAATGTCCAATTTCTCATATGTATAATCTACATATTTACCCTCGCTTTACTTCAAATAAAGCAGATGAAACTCTAACAAATTAAGAACGGGGTAATGCCTTAAAGAAATTTAATGTATAGTTATAAGAACCAAAGATGAGGGTCTTTGATTAAAGATTTTCACTTAGCCACCTTTCAAGAAAAGAACAGATGACTTTTCGCCATTCTAGTCTCAATTTATAGGCAATGTTTTGAAAATAATACAACTGGAGTGAGGGCTAATATGTTATTCCATCGATTGAACCGGTGCAACTGCATACACCGACTAGTTTAAATATAAAGAATAAAGTGATAAGCAATATATGTAATGATAATTTTGGAAAGGGGAAATTGACACAAAACTCTTTAAACTTTGGTCCAATGTGCAATATTATTTTTGGACTTTTGATTTGTTTAATGTGGTCCTTAAATTATTCCTAAATGTTCAATGTAGTCTCTAAACTTTTAATTTGTTTTTTAGTCCCTCAACTTTTCATGACAAAGTCAAATAGATCATTCGGTTCTATTCACAAGTCTTCATAATTACATTATATTCTAGATTTCAGAATATTTGTTCATTTCAATCACTTTCTAAATCAACAAAAAAAAAATTATAGCTTTTTATTACCTTTTTTTTACCTTTTGATGCTAATCATGCTAAGCGTCTTTATAAGGATATCTAGAAATGGTATCTTTCCTGTTGACTGTAATAGGCCGAATTGTCTAAATGTCTGTGAGAGACTTGCTAATTTTCCAAGTTCACCCTCCGCTACTAACAAAAAGACAGATTAGTCATGATGTCATACAATCACCATTTTAGAGAAATGTAAAAGCTTAAAGAGAGAAATATTGGTGCCTTGGAAATGAGTTTTTATTGCAGTTATCTCAACCAATAGAACCAGATTATCGAACAAAGAGGGTGAGCGTGAAACAGGAACTGATAGCTCCCGAAAATTAGATATATAATGACACACATACAGGGAGTGGCTTCACCGTAAGGATGCAAGGGGAACCGATATTTCTTGGGTGCTGACTTGTCTGTAAGATGGATGCAGGGCAATGCAAGCCAAAACTATTCTTGATAACACCAGATCATAAGTGTACATATCAGCACAACGCAAAAACAAGTGGACACTGTGGGGGAAGAAAACAGCAGGGAACTGAAAATTCATGTAAGGGAAAATGTGATGGAGAAAGATGTTACAATACCTTCAGCTTCGACTTGGAACGCCTGGAGGATGAAGAAACTCTTTGCTTAGTTCTTGCAATAGGCCGATGACAGAAAGAGGAATACACATACCATTACCGAGAATATATTAAGACCAATAAGTCTAAAGGGCAAGCACGTGGTTGGCCATTTTTATAATGGGCACTACTGTCTCGGGACAAGTTGGCATTATGTAGTCAAGCCTGAGTTATCGAACTGGCAGCTATCCACGATTTGACAAACCATGTGCTGCGAAACAAATCAAGAAACACAATCAGCGGCTAACAGGTCGATCTCTTGTTCTCTGGAAACCCTACCTCGGCATCACTCTCTCTCTCTCTCTCTCTCTCTCTCTCTCTACGCAAATACCCATGTTCATTCTTCATCAACAAACAACTTGCCATTAAGAAATTAATTAGTTGACAAATGTATAATACGTAAGGGAAATGATGAAGACAGAATACTCCAGTGTGGTTCTGTCCAACTTGCCCAGATAAATAATTGCGAAGGACCATTGGACAACTACAAACAGAACAAGGCAATGGAAAATCACGACTTTATCAATACACTTGCAATTAGGAAATTGATTGATTGAGAAATAATGTATAATATCCGTGGGAAACGATGAAGAGGACAGACATGTTGATGGCACCTCAACGTCTCTCTTTCTTTCTTCATTTTCAATTGCAGGCAAAATTGCAAAAGAAGTTCTAAATCTATTGTAATTATACCAATTCAATCATAAACTTCTTTTTTTGTCAATTGAGTCTTAAACCTTTTACAATTGTGCTAGTTTAATCCATACAGCCAAAATTGGCCAACCGGCGCCCACGACAATTTTTTAATAATATTTTATTTTATTAATTTTACTTTTTTCCTTTTTTTTTTTTTTCCTCCTCCCTTCTCCTCCCTCCTTCTTCCTTTGGCTTTGGTGACCTGCCAGCGAGGAGAGCTAGCCGATCATTGGATTGAGGCGGCCTAGCGAGCCCTTGTCATATTTGGCAAGGCAAGTCCTTGCCCAATGATGGTGAGGCGAGCCCTCGTTAGGTCCGATAGGGGCTCACCTCACTAGACCTAATGACAGCGAGGTAAGCCCTCACCAGATCTGGCAAGGGCTCACCCTACCAATATCTAGGTGAGCTCGCCCTTGCTCAGCGATAGTAATGCAAGCTCACCCGATTGCCTCAGTCCAATGATCAGCCAGTCCTCCCCTCTAGTTGGTTGTCGAACCCGAAGGAAGAAGGAGGGAGGTGGAGCAAGGAGGAGGGATAAGGAAAAAAAAAAGATAAAAATAATAATAATAAAATAATTTGAAAAATAAAATATTATTAGAAAATTGTTGCCTACGACCACATCAACATTGACCGGCCAATTTTGGCAAGGTGGATTAAACTAACACAATTGTAAAAGATTTAGGACTCAATTAGCCCAAAACATAAGTTTATGACTAAATTAATATAATTGCAATGGGTTTAGGATTTTTTTTTTGATAATTTTTTCCTCAATTGCATGGAAAGAGACGGCACTTCTTTTTCTTTTTCATCTTTTTTTTTTCCATTAACCATGCTTGCTGGAACTCACAGGAGGGCAAGGTGTTGATAGCGGAAATTAATTTTTATACGATACTATTGTGTAAGCGCGGGATGATCATCACCTTTTGTTTTTGGTCGGAAAGACTGATATATTATACGGATATATGCATACAACCAGCTAGTAGTGCATCTGTAAGGATAATATTCTGGAAAGCAAAAGGAGTGAATACAAGCCATTTAGAAGCAGATCCGTTGGCCCGATGGGCTTTGGCGGCCCAGTCAGCAGCTAGGTTGGCATCGCGAGAGACGTGATGAATCGAGACATTAGGGCATTGAGAGAGCAACTTGTGGAGAATGGCAAGAAGATGTCACTCCTGCCATGGCTGCGGCTGGTTATGCCGAAGGATCTCCACCAAGAAAAGGCAGTCCGATTCAACCAGAACTCGATGGTGCTGATGCCTCTGCTTGATAAGATGCTAAAAGGCTCGAATCATTGCGAAGATCTCTGCTTGAAATGCCGATTGGGTCGGGACAGTACTGGTAAACATATCGGTGAGCTCGCCTTTGGAATTTCTGAAAATACATGCGATAGCGCCCTGTTTACTACTTGGAATGAAAGCCCCATCTATGTTGCATTTGATTGTGCCTTGATCAGGGGGTTTCCAGCGATGATCAGTACTAACATATGTGTGTGAAACCCTAGGTTTTGGGGTTGAAGACTCTTGAAGATCCCTGTCTCGGGCGAGAGCATTGTCCACTGCTTGGATCGAGTTTGGAGTTTGCTGTCGGAAAGTGGCATTGTTGCGTTGATGCCAGATCTCCCATAATAGATTGGCAATCGCTTCGAAGCTTGGGGAAGAAAGATGATGGGTGGCACGGGCTGCCAACCAGGCATCCAATCGCTGGATTGAGGTAAGTGAGATGTTAATTCTGATCTTGTCATTTGCCCAAATTGCCCGTGTCCAATCACAGTAAAAAAATAAGTGTTCAATGGTCTCAGGGGTATGTTGATCACATAGGGTGCAGTAGGGGTTTGGAGTGATGTGTCTAGAATAGAGATTGGCTTTGGTTGCGAGGGCATTTTTATAGGCTAGCCATAAGAATACTCGAATTTTTGGAGCTACTTCCATATGCCATATTTTTTTCCAGAGTTGATGAGGAGGCTAATAGGATGATGAGGCACTGGTGGGGGGGTGTTGTTGCTTGGATAGTAAGTAGTAATAGCAACTTTTAACAGTAAACGACCCTGATGATGTGGCTGTCCAAATAAATTGATCAGAACAAAGGGAGGGATTTATAGGGGTATTTAAGATTGCTGAGCATACCTGTTCAGTGAAGAAATGAAAGATAATCTCCTGTTTCCATGTTGCCGTAGGTAAATCTATAAGTTCAGCAACTTTAATGGGTTCTCCTGCAGCAGCATTTCCTCCTATTTTCCCAATTGAAAGCCAAAAATCTTCTCTGATGTCAATTTGTGAACCATCCTTGACCATCCACCTAGTGTTAGGAAGAATAGCATCCCTGCCCTTTAAAATACTACGCCACCCCCATGATGGTCTATAGCCTGAAGTGGCATGCTGAAAGGAAGACCTTTTAAAATATAGACCTTTAAACAACTGACTCCAAATTGCAGTAGGTTGTTGTAGTAAACGCCACGCTTGTTTACCTAGCATCGCTAGATTAAAAGAAATAAGATCTCTAAATCCCATACCCTCATCTGTTTTCGATTGTTTTATCTGTGACCATTTCATCCAATGTATGCCAGAATCACTCTGATTTTTGCTCCACCAGAATGCTAAAATCTTATTTTCCATTTGTCTGCAGAGAGACAGGGGAAGCATAAAGAGGGACATCGCATACTGAGGTAAGGCTTGAATAACTGCTTTTAATAAAATCTCCTTGCCCCCTTTGGATAAGAAATTTTCCTTCCAACTAGCTAATTTCGCGTTCATTTTTGCCAGGATCCAAGAGAACATCTCCCGTTTAGAACGCCCCCAATCTGATGGAATGCCCAAGTACTTACCATATCTTATCACCACAGGTACTCTCAGTTCCCGTTGTAAATTATCATGTAGCTACATTGGACAATTTTGACTAAAAAAAAAAACTTGCTGATTTATTTCTGTTGAGAAGCTGACCCGTTGCATAGCAGTACTGGTTTAATAGATTTGAGAAGTTTTGACATTCAAAAATAGAAGCTTTGAGGAAAAAGACAGCATCATCAGCAAAAAAATAAATGGGAGAGCTGTGGACATGCACGATTAAATTGGATCCCCTGTAAGTGACCTAGACTGATGGCTTGGTTGATAACTGTTGATAAAGCATTGGCCATTAAAATGAATATGTAAGGGGATAGGGGGTCACCTTGACGAAGTCCTCTAGTAGGTTTAAAAGATGGTAGCAATTCTCCATTGAACCGAATAGTAAAAGAAACAGTTGTGATGCATGCCATTACTAGCATTACCCATCTATCCGTAAAACCCAACTGTTTTAAATAAGCTGCAATAAAGTCTCATTCGACACGATCATAAGCTTTCTACATGTCTGTCTTGAGAATGAGATTGAACTTTTTGATTTGGATCGGATCTTAAAGCGGTGTAGTACTTCCTAAACGACCATGATGTTATCTTGAATCATGCGCCACTAACAAAAGCTGCTTGTTCTGGAGTGATTAGTGTAGGGAGCCAACACTTCAATCTATTAGCCATAACTTTAGAGATAATCTTGTATGCGAAGTTACAGAGACTAATAGGTCGATATTGGTCAATGCTTTCAGGACGATGAACTTTAGGAACCAGAGTCAAAATTGTTCTGTTTAAATTCGAAGGCATTTGACCAGATTCAAAGAAGTCTTGCACCGTTTTGATAATTGTTTGTTTGATGGTGTTCCAGTGGTGCCTGTAGAACAGACCAGGGAGACCATCTGGACCAGGGGCCTTGGATGCTCCCAACTGAAAGGTAGCATCATATACCTCTTCTTTGGTGACTGGACTCATAAGATGTAAATTAATCTGAGTAGTAACGATCTGTGGACATTGTAATAGGAATGGATGAAAATCTCTGTGTCCAATTGATTGATAAAGTCCAGTAAAATAAGCCATGGTCATTTCTTGAAGCCGTTCTGGCTCTCTCTGCTAGTTCTGGTTTTCATCTTTTAATATAGAAATTATGTTTCTTTGTCGCCTTTGTACAGTGCAAGCATGAAAAAATTTAGAGTTCTTATCTCCCCATGATAACCAGATTAAGCCTAGAACGCATCGCCCAAAATTGCTCTTCCTGATTCCACATTTGCTGTATTTCAGTTCAAATTGTAGTTGCTAATTCTTTATCTCCCTGCTGATAGCATTTTCGATTTGTATTAGTCTGTAGCTGTTGCTGAAGACACTGAATTTGATGCCTGGCATTAGTGAAATGAGCTCGACTCCAGCTTGATAACTTATGAGAGACTGCTTGCAGTTTAGATGGTAAGGAAGAGTGATTCCTTTCCCATACTGATTGAACTACTTTAGTACATTCACTATGTTGACTCCAGTAAGCTTCATAATGGAAGTTCTTTTTTGGCTTGACAAATTGAAAATGAGTATTCAGCACCAGTGGGCAGTGATCCAATCCAATCGATGGGAGAGCAAACACTATGGAGGACGGGTATGTAAAGCTCCAATCCAATGAGCAGAAAACATGATCGAGCTTCTCTTTTACTAACTCATCTCCTGCTCGGTTGTTAGACCAGGTATACTCACAACCTTTACTATCCAGTTCAATTAAAGCACAATCATTAAGAATCTTCCGAAATGCTGCCATCCTGGAATAATGTGCTGGTCTTTTACCCATCTTCTCCTAAGGATAAAGGAAGTCATTGAAATCCCCAATACACATCCACGGTAGGTTAGTAGATGCGTGAATCATTCTAAGCATTTTCCAAAATTCCTGCCTTGCAGAGAAAGAAGCAGGAGCATGCAAACAGGTAACTTGCATAGAGGTAAAAATCCTAGTATCCAAAACTGACATATTTACAAAATTCTGACCAGAAGACATAATAGTAATGTCAAGGAGGTCATTCCAAAACAGAGCAAGGCCTCCAGAAAAACCGGTGGGAGTCCTCAAAAAGGAGTGGTCAAAATGGCAACGACACTGTAAGTTCTTTAAAACTAAATCTGCATTTTTTGTTTCCATTAAAAACACTAGGTCGGGCCTTTCAGAGGCTATCATAGCCTTTAAAGATTGAATTGTAGGGGAGTGCCCAACCCCTGGCAATTCCAACTTAATATTTTCATTTGGACCGTGGGGGCTGTTGAGGGCCAGCCACCAAAGCCCAAGAGGAATGATCAGTTGCTTCAAAGACAAGTGTGTTGAGTAAGTGGGTTTCATCTAATTCAGAAGTCTGATTCGTTCGAATCTCATAAGGGGAGTAGCGTTTAGGTTTCTTGCTGGAGCCCACTACTATCTGTGATCTGGGAGTCTTGTGTTTTTTCTGTTGCGGAGAATCGAGGGAAGAACGTTGAATACCTTTTAACTTTGCATCTACAGGAACCAAATCAGTAGTTATGGGGGTTGTATTAGTAGGAACAGGAGAGATAACCTTGGACGGGAGGGGAGTCTCAGGAGCAGGAGTTATTGGAGGTAAGGCTGGCAGAGGGGGGTGTGTAGGAGGTGGAGTTTCAGGTATAGTCTCTTCCATGGGTTCTGAATTAGATGAGGGATTATAAAAGGCATCCCAATAGGGACTATGTTGTTTAATCTCTGCCCGTAGCCAAGGTCCATATACCATGGTATCACATCCCTCAAATTGTGATTCATCATAAGGGTAGTCCTTGCGTGATGCTGCATAATGGCCTAATTTCCCGCAAGAGTAACAATAGTGGGATAGTCTTTCATACCTAAAATCAAGCCATAGGGGTTTTCCAACAATGCTAATGAGTTTCCCTGATTTTAATGGTTGTTGCATATCAATTTCGAGGCAAATTCTCCCAGATGTATCATGTTTTACTTCAAGCACTCGACCCATCTGCTGAACTACCCTACTAAGAAGTTGTGGAGTGTTCCATTCCAGAGGTAATCCTATAACATGCACCCAGAAAGGGCATTTGGAAAAATCGTAGCAATGTAGAGGGGTATTGGGCTTCCAAGGTTGTAAGTAACTAGATGACCAGAGAACAACCAGGGGGTTCCATCTAATGCACGTCTTTTTTCTATCTCAGTTCGAAATTTAATAATGTAGATGCCATGATCACTGGACGATATGTCCAGATAATCAACACGCCAAGCTTTCTTCATTGCAATCTGAAAAGCAGGTAAATTGATAGTAGGGTTTGTATAGATATTACCCACCAAAATGAGGCGACACTCTTTGATATTGTCCGTTCCTTGTAGATCTTCCCAGACTTCCAGTTCTTGGTCTGAACAAAGCCGTCCAAGTCGGTGGCACAGAGAAGCAATACGAGAGGAGTCGTCTGTATCTTCCGAAGCCATGGAGAAATAGATGGACTAGAAACAGTTTTCTAGAGATATACCCAGACTATAACACAGTATTTCAGAGGTTGCATGTCCATGATCGGCGACATGCAAATGTAAGGATCGTCGAAATGAAGCAAGCGTAACACTGGTAGTCCCAGAAGCGACTACAAGTTGAAGGATAGAGGAAGCGAGGACAGTTGAAGAAGAAAGGAGATGGTCTACAGAGAGAACTGGAACCGAAGATCCAAACGAAAACTCGAGCAAGTCGCGAGAGAGAACTCTAGCATAAGCGAGAGAGCTTGGCGTTTTCGCCGTGTTGTATCAAGATGAAGTAGCAGACATTGGATGATCATCACCTTTACTGGCAACTTTTGCGAGATGCACGTTGAATGGTATGTTTCGAAATTATTTCTTCAATTCAACCAAAAGGCATTATTCTCTAAAGACCTGGCTGGGTGACAATTATGGTCTCGTAGACAAAGACATTTTCCTCAAACCCTTTTCATTTAATAAGGACAAATTTTGATTGGTGAGCAATAATTTCCTTGAGCACCTATTCCCCCTTCCGCTTACAAATGTGTGAAATGGACAAATATTTCTTTTCTTAACAAAACATAATTGTTAGGGCCTAAGAAATAAGTTCTTTATCGCACTCTATGTTTGAAAATATGCAGCTAATGGACGGCTCGCTGTTTTTCCACTATTTTTGGAATTAATAACTAGCCTATTTTACTAGACATACGAATACATGTGAAGCTTCTGTTAGTTACCTTTTCGCAAGACATAAGTTTCACTTAATTCGCTTGAGTGCTTGGTGTGATCAATCTCCTTAAATCCCAAAATTAAATTTAAAAAAAAAAAAAAGCTTGAAAGTCGGTAGTACATACCAATCTATGGCCCACTAAAGATTTTGCTTTTAATTTTGGCATTTTGCGAAGTTCCTTCGTTGAGTGTGCATACCAGGTTGAAAAAAATTGCATTTGACATTTGGGACAAAAAGAAGTATTCAATGATTCTCAAGGGAGGTCATAAATCAATCGGCCATGATAGCCCTAGTTTGATAGACTTACACGTGAGAAGGAGTATATTAAGTGTAAATGTGAAGTAGGAAATAAAGAAAATCCGTCACTAAATATTTGCAGTGAATCGGAGCAAATGATAGTACATTATTAGCCCATAAATTTTCAAAAAAGGTGCATGTTTATAAAGAGGAGAGAGAGTCAATCGAGAACAATAGATCAAGTGCACCAACCAAAATTAGATAGCATGATGACATTTTAATGTTCATATAATTGTCTAATTCGAGATCTTACTATCCATTGTTTTAAGAAAATTGGATTAGTATCATTTAGATGCATAAGATTTCACAGAAGCTGGTGATTTTAAAAACCTCATTTTATCAATTAAATATGGTAAGTACTCATATCCTCGTTCTTCTATCCTTTTTTTTTTTCAAGTATCATTACTCATTTACTGAAGATGAAGCTCTCACCAGCCATCACAAAAACCCTTAGTGGGTATCTAGTATTTATTTAAGATACAAGATTCTTTTTTCCCCGAATTCACTTAATAGATTACCCTGCCCAAAAAATTACATTTATCATCTTTGATTTTTGGTGTTCAAACTTTATCTTTAGCTGAGTCTTTTACTTTAAAGTTGTCACTATTCACCCTAACATAGTTTTGGTGATTCCAAAAATTAGTTTTGCATATTTGTAACAATTACAAACTATTTAGATATGTTTTCTACATGTTTGTGCAGGTTTGCGAGGGTTAAAGAAGAACTCACTCTATCTGAAAATAGGAGTGGATACCCAGCTAGTCGGACACGATTGTGGTATATTGCTTGCCCCTTATTTTTTGGACATCGAACAGATGTATCTAAGGACCAACTCAAGTCGATGTTTATAAGGTATCTTTGAGTGACTTGATACTTGATACTCTGCTTCATGCACTGTTCCAAAGGAATGGACTTACTGTATGGGATGGCCTTCACTCGTACCTTCAAGCCTTTTGATGGCAATCTAAAGGGTAAAACTCC
The DNA here is from genome assembly GCA_014182885.2 of Eucalyptus caleyi. Taxonomy (NCBI): domain Eukaryota; kingdom Viridiplantae; phylum Streptophyta; class Magnoliopsida; order Myrtales; family Myrtaceae; genus Eucalyptus; species Eucalyptus caleyi. The sequence continues at coordinate 48,480,139 of CM024467.2, forward strand.
TTAGGCCTCATTTGACGGCCAATACATTGGGGACCACGCCGAAAAGTATGGTCATCAAGAAGCAACAAGGAGTTTGGATAAGAGTAGACGAGTGGGATGGCCACCCCATCCCGAAGGGTATTGACATCATCGATGCGTTGTGAGAGCTGTCGAAGCTGACGAGAATGAGCCATCAGTTGAGGCACTTTCTACCGAGCTAAGCTCACTCTGGGGAGAAATCCGTGTAGTGAGAAGCGAAATGCAAGGAGTTTTTCACCAACTTCAGCAGGACACCGGTTTCTCAATCCGTCCAATACTTTCTTGAGAATCCTCACTAATTTCCCCAGTCACTTGTCTTGTCCTTCATTTTGAACTCATATTTAGATTGTTTTACGCTTTATCTAGAACTTGGTTTAAGTCGAACTTGCTCTATGTTTTTGTTGCACTTAAATATTGGAGACCTTATACTAACTGGACGTTTTATTAATATCTTTGATATAATAATAGTTATTGTGTGTTAATGATATAATTGCCCAAAGCCCTTTCCAATGTCAAGATAGGATCAACGTCGCTCACTTCTAGCTAGGCTCGACCTTACTACATTAGTGAGGGGTGACCTCACTGGCCTCCAGCAAGGCTCACTTCGCTAGAAGTGATGAGGTTTGCACTAGCCAAATCCAGTGAGGTTGAGCCTCACCAAAGCTGGCAAGGCCAACCCTTGTTGGCCTCCGACAATAGCGACCTTGCCTAAGGCCAACAAGGGCGATAGCTGCCAATTGTTGCCTATGGCCAGTTAGTGACCATCGCTCAAGGCTTGGCAACTGGTGGAGGAAGAAGAAAGAAAATAAACATTTCAAAATTGTCCATGTCAACTTAGATTACGTTATATAGGACAATTGACGTTTGCATCAGTAATTTCCAGTCAAAATTAATCAAATAACCTACATCGGCAAATTTTGAAAATGTTTAGAATTAAATTGACTAAATATAAAAGTTTTGAACTAAATTGATACAATTACTTTAGGACTTTTTTTTTTATAATTAACCCCTTTTGATAAGGATCAATGACACTGTCTCAATGCAAAATTTATTTGCTCGTGATTTTATTACTAGAGGTAGTTCTGCAGCAGATAAATTACAACTGCTAGTTTTAGAGACCAACTTCCCCGCTTTTCTCTTAAATAAGTAGTATAGACAGATACTACCTGCTTTTGCGAGATAAGAAAAAAAAACCAGTATTTATTTTAGAAGAAATCAATGGCGGATCGATCTAATATTGCGCCCAAATAGTCGAGCAAGAGCATGAGCATGAGAAAAAAAGAAAAATAAATTCAATATAAATTCTGACCAATTTTTTTTTTTAATAAAAATGAGAGAGAAGACCTAGCTATGCAGACTGGGCTCAAGGAGGAAACAGTTGATCGAGTCCAGCCCATCTGCACTGCGGTTTAGTCCATTTAATTTGGGTTTTTTCTAACTTCACGAAAAGAATTATTTTCCATTGGCCATCCAAATTCTTTAATCGAGCCCGAATCGGATCTTACAATACCACTAGTAAATTAAGAGCTTAACCTTGCCAATAAACTCAACTCGTTGGAGTACTCAATGCTAACTCGAATAACTTGGCGGAAATTGAGATGTCTTCTCGGTACAAAAGGAGTCAAACTAAGCTTAAATACATGATTATTAAGAATTGGAACTTTTGATCAAAAGAACGAATGGTATGATGAATGACTAAAATGATAGGGAAAACCCAAAAAAGATTATCATGCCTTCGCAGGTACATTGTGATGCGTTGTGTGGGCATCACACATACTCTATAAAATTGATCCTCTAATGTCATCTATAAAATATTGGTCGTCATTTAGTTTTTGATATTATGAAATCCTTTTAATAAATACATCACAGTCCTAGATTCAAGCTCAAAGGGATGTCAAATCATAATAAGTATCTACATATCTTTAACTTTTTCAAGGACTCATCATAATTCTCAATTCAAGATTTACTAATAAAAATAAAGCTGAAATCACCATAAAAAATAAATCACTAGATAAATCTCGCACGAGAGTGCACATGCCAAACATGCCACGTGGGTCACCCTCACACGAGTGATATTCACTTTCACGCCTACATAGATTCTCAATGATCAGATCTAACTCAAGGGTAACATTGAATGAATCTACGTACATGTACTCATGACAATGGAAGAAGAGTGCAAATTACAAATTTTATTTTTCCAAATTTTCCTTCATCACACAAAGGTACTTCAGTAACAACTGCAAAACTAAACTATACTTATATTCAACAAGATGTAAATGTATTCACATGCTTGCAGTATGATTAGAAATTTACAGGAATAACACGTACCCAATGACACCACTTTTGCCCCTCCTAGTTTTCTTTTTTTAGCTTTTAAAGAAGTTGCATTGACAGGAAATAATAGAGCTTTTACAGAATTTCCACCCTTCAGTAGCAGCTGTACACAAATCAAGCATGAACATAATCCTTCCTTTGTTTCTCTTTTGAGATGTTCAAGCAACTAAGGCACAGACACTTCTCTAAAAGCTGCTCAAGGAGGTGTAGGAGAGTGTGGTTTTATGTCTCTAGTCCGCATGTAAGTCAGGAATTGTTTAGGAAGCTCCTCCATAAGAGCTTGAACCACTGATACACTTCCACCTGCCGAGAACAGTATAGTTTCATGTAAGTTACTGTCGAGAGAAAAATGGAAGATTTATCAGCACTTCCCAAGAGTGTTAATAAAATTGCATTTGATTGCAAAACCTTTCCTATTATAACCAAAAAAAAAAAAAAGAAGTAAAACAAAGATGCAGCCTAAAAGAACTTTCATATCTGATATTGCCCTCTCTATCCCAATTTAATCAGTTGAATCAAAATACTATATATCGATTGGCATTTAAGATAATCTTGCAAAATACAATAAATTCAAAATGGGTAAATAAATGAATAAGCCGATAGAAACCAAGGAATCTAAAAAGTCAAGAAAGAAAACGAGTCTAACACTAACATCCTCCAACTATATCATGACAACATTGCCGTGAATGCTAAAATGTCAACCTCTTTCGGCTTTTATTTACCAAACGGTATTGCCTCTGTTCAAATCCTTATTATGACCTCACACTAATAGGGAAAGGAAATTATGGTTAATGTCAAGTATTAATGGGAATATGAACGTCTATCTCGATTAACAAAAACTAATGGATTCATTGACAAAAAAGTCATGCAAAAATCAACTTACGATGTACTTCTCGCATTGGAACAAACTGTACAATGTCTCTTGTGGCTACTCGACCAGTAGAACTTTCCAATCTAACTCCATGGTCAGCATCAAGTTTCTGACAGAAATAAAAAATTAGAGCTATCTATATCCTCCCTAAAGAGATATTTTGACATAGTTCTTAAATGCAAAACAGAAAAGAAATCGCAAGAAAATCTAACTTAAACCACAGAAAACAAACCTACCTCCATTTGTGTAAAATCTGCACCTCCAACTCCAACTATCAGAATTGAGAGTGGAAGATCTGATGCCCTCACTAATGCATCCATGGTTTCCTGTTGATCTGTGAGAACTCCATCCTAAACAAGGAGGAAAAGTTCTATCAGCTGTGCAGAAAAACACATCAAAACTAAGAAAGATCAAATGTTTGTTTTCACCTTACCGTTATTATGAGCAGAACGTAGTATTTGCTATGGCTATGGGAAAGTGATTGCCCTGCAATTTGAGCAGCCCTATTGATCACTTGACCAAATAAAGTAGGTCCTGCCAGGGAAACATTGTGCAAAGCACCCGCATAAGCAGTCATGATGCCTTCGACTCCTTCAACCTATCAATAAGGAATTCTGAATGTGAATATATAATTGATATGATGTCCCAGAGGTTCATGTACTACAGTCCATGCTCCAAAAGCGAATACATCAATAGGGCATGCAAACTCGATTCACCTACCTCATAGCCATCGGGACTTCCATTCAGGTTAAAACAGTGTGATACAGTACCATCATAAGCCCTTCCTCCAAATCCCCACGCAGTAAACCGTCTATCCGAATCATAAGATTGAATCACTTCTCCAACTTCCATTATAGCCTAAAATTTTGGCAACACAGATTACTAAATAAGTCTATGACATCAATTGGAAAGAAAAGGCACATCAACTGGTTAACCTATCAAAACATATAAGGAAAGAAAAAACATGTCAACTGATTAACCTTTTAGAACATTTAATTTTAAAGTATATTTTACATGATTCCATATTAAAACATCATCAAAAGGCTATATTAAAATTGTTACAAGCGACCAGGTTTAGCAGGCAAATTAAAATATACCTGCTGGTAGGAATTGTATCTTCCTGAAGGATCAATGTAATGCAAGGAATCTGGATTTCTGGGATTTCCATTTGAAGCTGAAAAGTCCAGAAGCATCAGAATGGAATGAGATTGAGTATCAAAGAGATAAAGTTTTATAGGATAAACAGATATCCAAATCATTCGCACCTGTAAAGTCCACAGCAACCATAAAAGTAAGCTCAAAACCACTTGATATGTAATCAAGAAAGCTGTACTGTTGCTTCTCACAAAATTGATCCACAAAAAGCTGACTCTTGAGAACCTATACAGAGAAGTTATAAAGCTAATGAAAGGGCTCATCAGAATGAAGAGTATTTAACTACTTAAGAATGACAGACACCTTTTCATGGCCGTGATGAGAAGCTGGTAAAGTAAAATTTGCACCATTTCTTTCTTTGTGGAGTTTCTCCAAGTCTGCCATGGACTTCTGAAGTTTACTGTAATAAACAAGAAGTGGATTAACAAACAAAAAGCCATAGTACTACAAATTTCATGAGAATAGGCATTTACCCTATAAGTGCATGGTTCCCACTTGTATCAAAATCGAAGCACTCAATGACTAATGGGTTCTCCTGCAACAAGTCTTACAGTATGCCAAATCACTAGTGCCTCCAGTAACATATCAGACAATATGATAACAGGCTCTGTGTAAAACTTGCCTTGCTTCCAAATTGCTGCATGCTTAGACATAGGGGCATCCAACTAGGGTTCAAGTTGTTGTTGATAACTTCAGTTTTGCAAATAGGAATAGAACCCCCAGACTCAACCACTCTAGATATTCTCAGGAAAGGATCCTAAGAAAAGGTAACACCAGAGTATGAGGCTAAAGCAATGAAAAGATATGGCAAGGGACAAAATATCAAACAGGAGCTTTCAAGAGAGATTTAAAGAACTTACACTTTTAGAAAACTTATCTTTGTTTTCCAACTGGGAGCAGCGGAATGTTATTTCAACAGCAGTCCTGGAAGCAACAGATTCCTCAGCACGGACGGTCAGAGTACCCAAGTCTCTCAAGCCTACTTGTAAATTTTTATTATTAAGCGACAGGGTCAAACTCCAAGTTCGCTTTGTGACTATCTGCAGAAAATAGAAAGGAGAAGATGCTTATCTAGATGGATTACACTTAAACTTCACTGAAGCCAAGTGCATGGGTAATGACACAATCACAATGTGAGCCCAGAGTAAGTACCTCCGACAGCACACAACTAGCTTCTCCTAGAAACTCTTGGTCCTTCAGCTTTAACGTCTGCACTGAAACCTCCCAATCAAACATAATATTGATATTTTTTCTTCCTCACATGGAAAGACAAAAGGCAAAGAGAAACCCAAGTAATCTGAATGGACCAGCACATATTTCCCAAATAAGCTTGATGGCAAGGGTAATTACAAGTCATGATTACTTAAATACCATTTAAAATTCAAATTCCTATGCAACATAAGATCGTCCAACATCTTCATTTTGTTTTTCTAGAATTCCATGGACATAAAAATTTGTAGACTGCAAAACAGCTAAAGCTCATCTACCCCGGAAAATTGTTGTCTAACCACACTTGAACATCAAAGGTAAGAAAACAGATGAGCTTTTATCTTTATAATTCCTCCCACTTTAGGAAAAAACTAAAAATTCAGTTGATACATAACCTTAGTAAAAGTAGCTAGCATATAAGGAGAAACTTGGCAATCAATCTGAGACCACTTGCTCTATTACTCCAAACAGTCTCTCTGTTTTCATATAAATTTGAGTTAGACCTCTAGGAATATTGACTAAATTGAGACAAAGAACATAGAATTGCAGTCAGAGACACTGTTAATGTATAACCAGGAAAGGCCATGCATAGCACATGGCTTCACCCATAAGATTTAGAGGAGAAAAAAACCAAGGATAGAAAAGAGAAACAATGTTAGCAAAAATCCAAAAAGAAATATCAAACTATATGAAATGACTAAAATAGCTGACACACCTTTACAGGTATGTTGTGATATTTTGTGTCGACATCATATACATGAAACCTGAAAAGAGATAAAAGCAAACAAACAAATGGGTTTACATGATATAGCAAAGACAAAACACAGATTGAATAAATTATACTTTCCTATACATGGAACACTCACACCAGATGCTGAACAGTCTCAAAGTGATAAGCTAAAGAAATCTTTTCAATCCATGCAGGATCCAAACTATTTAATATAACTTCTGTCCTCCCAAGTTCCTCAAGCATCCCATCTGTTTTCCTCAAGTACACAACTGCCATTGGATCACTCTGCAAGAATCCATTGATCAAAGTTCATAAACCTTTAAGCAAAGCTCCAATTTGGGCATAAAAGAAGAAGGAAACACAAACACACGAAAATCTCCTGGAATCAGTCATTTATTGTAATTATGAGTAAGGGTGATATGTTCCAAGGTGGGCCGGTTCCCACCTTGGAACCATGAACTACCCACAAAGGGCCGATTCCATAAATTGAGAATTGGGAACCACCCATTGGTTCCCAGACCCACCCGGGAAGCAGACCACCGGTCCAGTCTGTTGCCAGGTGGGTCCATGGAACCGGCCATGCCTTCCAAGACTCCCCAATCCCCACCACAAGTATTCCTTATACCTGGAAATATGCACTAAACAAGGAAATATGCATGTTCCCAAAACCTGCAAGATATAAACACCTTTAAACCTGCAAGAGCAGCAAGATCTAAACCTGCCAGTCCATTCCCAAAAATCTGAAAATGGAAGCCAGTCACAGATCTGGAAAAATTATGGGCATCAATTTCCAAAAATCTGGAAATGGACACCTTCATCATAGCTTGAAGATAGCTTCAGGTTGAAGCCTTCAGCAACACAAAACTCAGTACATTGCAGTGCACTGAAATTCATCACTCAACCGAGAGCGACCAACAGAGGACTGGAGGTGAGAGGTGACCGAGAGTGAGAAAGTGTAGACTTGAGAGGATTCATGAAAAACAAGAAAGCGAGATGAGGTGTCTATGAGCGTCTCTCATTGAGCAAGATTGTCAAATTAGGGTTTTTGAAATTCTTAACATAAAAATTAGAATATATACCGGTCCGGTCCAGGTGGTCTCGGAATGGAACCGTTCCCCATAGAAACTGCCCAGAAGGGGACTGAAGCGGTCTAGTTCTAGGCAGTTTGGGCAATTTCCAGTTCTTTTGCACACCCCTAGTTATGAGCTACTTAACTATATTAGTTCAGGTTTCTTACACAGCCTGAAATTTGATCGAGAGTATATATGCAACTTTTGACATGTGCAAAAGTTGCCCTGGCAGAAAATTTGGCAGATGAGATTTGCCACATATGAAGCACACAAGTTATATAGAAAATAGCATGACATACGCATGCAAAGACTGTCCTATAAGTGTTTTCTGCAGCACAAATCAGTCTTCCAGTCATAAGGTAATTTCAGCGACACATACTGAAGACGCAAATAACAGGCATCAACCAGAAATGCACACATCATTCACTGTGATGTCCCAAATTTTTGCAAGCATGAGAAAACAGAAATCAAGTTTTAAGATATGTAGTTGAAAGTTTACTTCAAAAGAAGAAGAAAAGAAGAAGAAGTTATACCCTTCTGTGACAACCACATCATTAAGAACCAAGAAGATCCCAGGTGAATGGGAAAGCAAGATGCAGGAAAAAAATAGAAAAATTATATACAAGTAGAAAGTTGTACAACAAGTCCACTGAAAATGCTAATGAAGTTTCTCACCTTTGACATGACGTCACGATCACGTAATTTTGAAGCAGACAAGGATAACTGCAGCACAGACAATAAAGCACATCATACCAACTATAGGCATTAGATTTCAAGATCGATGCTCACAAGAACACCATACACAATGCACGGAGATTGTTGTTGAAAAGTATGATATGCTTAATTTGTACTAGCTCCTTCCCAAATATCCAATTGGTATCTATGCTTAATCAGCAATGCCAATTCTAGATTTTGAAAGGCAACTCATAATTCAGAGAGAAAATCTGTTTCTGAAAAATGAGCAGAGTAATGGCGTACAAGTGCAGGGCTTAGTTAGACTCTGTCTAAACTAGCAGCCCTTTTGGAAAAAAAAAAAAACTGATGCAAAGCAATCCCACTAAATTTGTTGTACCATGCAATTCTTGTCATTTGCATGAGTTCTAAAAGGTCACAGCTCGAGAGGCAGACTAAAATTTTGGTTCGAAGGAAAGAAAAGAAATCTCTTCAAGTCAAGTCTACTGAGGAAACCTAGAAGGAAGCTCCAATTAGACGACCATGTTGGGACCACATAATCAGAAGTTCTTCAGATAATTTAACATCAATTAGTTCAGTAGCGGGTTTGAGCAGAATCCACATTGTGAAGAATGCTTCTCAGTTTTTCTACAAACAATCCTCCGAGACAGTTTTTTTTTCTGGCCAAATCATCGTTTGGCTCGAAAAAACAAGAATAAAATACCGACAACATCGACTCAGGTCTGAAGAAAACGAAGCGTATCATCACAGCGTATTGACAGTTAACATATGCAAAAAAAAAAAAAAAAAAAAAAAAACAAAAACAAAAACAAAAGATTTTTCATTGAAAAAAGCGCGCACAATCACATGAACAGGAGGGACACAAACCTCAATTTGAGAGAAGAGAGCGTGCTGACCGCGAGCTCGGAAGAAGTGGTCAACGGCGTCGTCGTAACCGCCATTGTTGCCTCCTCCTCCTCCTCCTCCAACAGCCCCTCCTCCTAGGGGCCTCTGTTGGGTCCCCCCGACCGCTTGCTGACCTCCTTTCACATCCGAAAAGCAACCCCCCATCCTCTCTCTCTCGGCGCCAATTTCACCTCCTTCGCCGGTTCGATGCACACCCACGAACCCTCTCTAGAACCCCTTCGTCTGCCACTCCTCGTCTGTTGCCGAAACGCCCCAATCTCATAGAAAACTGCTTCTGCTGAAAACTGCCGCACCCACCGTCTCTCTCTCTCCCCGCCTTTATGTAGTTGACAGAAACGCCAAAGCGCGTGGGGTCCGTCGTGACGTCACGATCAAGACTCTTGCGGGCCTTATCCGACCTTCACGAAACGAACCCACTTTGAAAGATCGCGCAAGCAGCAAAGGGGACGCGAAAACGGCTTCCCTTTAGGAGGGTCCGGGCAAATGGTATCGGGAAACTGCGTCAAGCTCGAAGCTTTGCGAGTCCTCTGGGATCCTGGGCAAAGTTCGTTGCTATTTATAGAGACAAGAGCCCCACTCGACGCGTGATCAGGCGTTGCCTCGCCAGCATGTGGATCCACTCTCGTGTAGGAAGTACCGGTGGGAGAATTCGAGAGGAGAAGAGGAAAGTAGACGTGGGAATGACAGAGAAAACGATGGTTTGACCCCAGAAAGTCGACTGGAAGCCGTGCTGCTGCTGCTGCTGCTGCTGAAACCGTGCGGAAATCTCTGAGTAAAAGCTTCGGCGACCTCTGCAGCTTGACGGACGGGGTCGTGACGGATAAGGTCAACGTCGCAGTTGACTCTCTCGGTCGCTGTGGAGAGAAGGGAAAGAGTTAGGCAAAATCTGATCTTTTGATGATTCGAATGGATTGAAAAGCGAAAAATTAGAAAAACTTTCTGTCAATAAATGATGGGTTTTCTTAATTATATGTTTTGCTGGTCACGTTCTAATTATCGGAACGGTATTTTTCGCGTAAAATATAGGCCTAATTGAAATGTTGATAGATTATTAACTTTAAAAGTAGGATCTCCCTTTTTCTTATAATAATATAGGAATGGATCATGACGCTCGTTATTTAATGGACAAATTATCTCTTTCTTAAAGTACTGGGCCCTCGGTTCCCTTCCCCCGTCCAACACGTGGAACAGTTTAACTTAATTTATCCCTGAGAGCATTACATCAAATTTGGGAATCCAGCCCAAAGAGCTCCGCGAATGAATAGTCTTCAGAAAGATTCTCGCGTGCCCAGTGTGACCGGTGGCTAAGGCCCTCTTTGGCATTTTCTATTTTTGTTACCCAGAATACAAATTTTGTTCTTAAATTTTTGTTCTTTTATTATGAAAAAAAAAAAAAAAAAATAGAAACATGTTTGCTCACACTTTTGTTCTTGGGAAAAAAAAATTCTTTTGTTCCAAAAATAGATTTAACAAAAAAAGAAGAAGAAAAAATTGTTTGTTTAAATACTTTAGAAACACTTTATTTTCTTCTTCTTTTTTCTCATTCTTTTCTTCTTCTTCTTTCTTTTGTCGGTCACCAACCTTGGCCATGGCCGATGCATCGACAGGCCAAACGAGGGTTGGCGATCTCGGCGGAGCGTCGTTGGCCCAGGCCTCGCCTGGCCATAGTGAGGCTCGGCCTCCCTAGCCAGCACGAGACCGGGCCTCACCAAGCTAGGGTGAGGCTGACCTTGCACTACCTAAGCGAGGCTCGCCAGTGGCTAGGTGAGCTCGGCTTCACTGTGGTTAGGCCACCGACCAAAAGGAATAAAAAAAAAAAGGAAAAGAAAAATTAAAATTAAAAGAAATAAAAAAAAAATTATACAAGTTTACTAAATGTGTGTTTGTTCTTTTTCTATTGTAGGAATATAATTTTTGTGTAGATTCAAACGCGTTTTCTGTTCAAAAATTATTTTTCAATAAAAATTATTTTTTCTATTTCATTTCTCAAGAACAATTTTTAAAATGAAACGGCCCTAAATTTCCCTTTTGGGATCTTCTATAGCTCTTTGCATCTCCATTCCGAAATTCCATTTAATAATGGAAAGGGTGTATAAACTGAAGATCCAGCAAGCATTTGCAGATCGATCCAGACGCGACGGTTTGGATCCATCATTTCTGGTCCTACTTTGCTTGTTCCGAAAACCGCCGTGTGATTGGTCCATGGACTTCTGTTGAAAGTATGAACATTAGTAGTTGACCGATCGTCTTGTGTATGATTCTGTCCCCAAACTCCTTACAGAAGTACAAAACTGACATAAAATCATTTGTGTCCGGGGCAACACGGGCAACTTGCAGGAAAGAACGTTGACCACACCATCTAAGGACATGCTTCATTAGTAATCTCCAAGATTCTCGTCATAAAAGCACCACCACACAATCAAGCGTGCCGCTGGCAATGGAGAGATACTGTAGGAGTGTTCAATGCAGTCTCTTCAGTGGCGAAAGCAATAAGCGTTCAAAACAAACTATGCAGAATGGTTTCGCCGCCACATGACTTCACGGCCTGACCTTCACTGAGTTTCGCCAAAGCACGCTTGGATCTAACTCAAAACTCGGTACTACAGTGCACGTATCTAGAAGGGAAAAGAAACAGATTGTAGGTGCAGGAGAGAGTACTAACCTGATAAAAGAACCAGACGACTGATAAGAAAAGGAGTTCCGCTATACTTGCAAAAGCGTGTCGGCGAAATAGGCCGATGACAACTTTGTGGTACCGAGCTCCTCCTGTGTCTACATGCAAAAACCATTAGCGTGGTCATGCTAGAGAGTGTCAGTGCCGTAGTGATGAATGAGGATTTGAGAACATAGCCTCGAGGAAACAACTGACGCAAGCTCTCCCGGAAGTTTTGCTGAGTTATGAATCTCTCAAGGCTAGAGCATAATCATTTTAGCTACGATCCAGTGGGTCAATAAATTTATTCCTTCATGCCAAATCACTAAGAAAATGGCAGTACATGGTAGGGAAATTATCAAAAATGTCTTCAACCTATTATATTTGTGCTAATTTAGTCTTAAATATTTTGATTATTTTAATTAAGTCCTAATCTCTTGACAATGTGCCAATTTCTAATTTCCAATTTTGGCCAAAAATTGTTAAAATGGAAGATAGTCATCTTATATGACATAATCAGCACTAATATAGATAATTTTTGCAATATAAAAAAAGATTAAAATTTTTTCTTTTCTTTCTTTTTCATTTTCCTTCTTCCTCAATTGGTAGCCAGGCCTCAACAATGGCCATTCGCCATAGGTGAGGCCTAGCAAGGGCCAACTCAACCTCACCAACCTTGGACCAACAAGAGCAAGCCTCACAGGGATCTAGCAAGATTGAGCCTCATTAGACTCAAGCGATGCTCAAGCTTGTTGAGATCTAGTGAGATGGAACCTCACATGTGGTCAATTGCCAGCCATCACTAAGGCCTAGCAACTGGCGGAGGAAGAAAGAAAATTAAAAGATAGTAAAATAATAAATAATAATAATTTTATTTTGGAAAAAATGTCCACGTCAACGCCGGTTATATCCACCTCAGCAATTTTCAATCAAAAACTAGTCAAAAGGACTAAATTGACAAATTTACAAAAGATCTAGGACTTATTTGGTACAATTATAAGAAGTTTAAGACTTTTTGGTAATTTCACTATTGGTAGTTATGTATGCCAATAGCATTACATTACAAATCCAATGAAATGTCCCAATGATAATTAAACAAATTCCTCATAGGACAACTTTTCAGTTATTTCGGCATTAAAGGTGAGAGATTTTGTAAAACAACCATCAACTATTCCAAAGATTAAGTTAATAAGTAAAGGGAGACCATATAAATATGAAGAGTAAATAGTTACATTATCACTTGATTGAGTTAATAAGTAAAGGAAGACCATATAAATATGAAGAGTAAATAGTTATATTATCAAGTGATGTGAAAGAATATTTCAACATCCTTTTCACGTGCAAACCGGAATAGGAATAGCACATGGAATTTGATTAATGGAGTTGCATGCACATACTTGAAAGGGATAGAGCTAGCTCCTGTACCATGTTCAAATGTCCAACTTATAAGCTTAAGTTTATAGGAGAAGAGAGACCACAAAAATATAAAGAGTGAAAATAAAGAATATATAAGATCCGTCGTCAATCCAAAAGCTTTCATTTAATTAAGCATTTAAGGGAAGGAGAAATATAAAGAGAAAAGCTCCAAGCAGCCCTCGAGAATTCCACCAATGCACACCCCTAGCGCATGAGATGATCAAGAAAAGCTGAAGAGCTTGAATGCAACTTCTTCTGTATGGGACGAGCCAATTTCTCATCTTATCGGTTTCCAGCAACTGCAAATCAGCATCGTGTTTTCAGAGAATCAGCGGCAACAAAATGATGGACTTGATTCATGATACAGAGTGGTACATGGTAAGTTGGATAGCTTTTCGGAGATTGATCTCTGGATAGAGAAATACGACCTCTTGAGCTCCTTAGGCGTGTAGAAACTAGAAAGGGACAAAAAGATTCAACTATTTGAAGGACTTGTGGAGGATTACTTATGAATTGTGTTTCCCTTTGAGAGACTCCTGATTTTATTAGACTAAGAAGAAATTCTTGCTCTAGGATAATTTCTACAATAGTATCTGTCAAAATATAAACCATTTACTTGACTAAGTGAAATCAGTGTGGATCATTTCATGCCGATAAAGTTTGGATGGTGCTATCAAGGTCATCATCCCAACACCATTCATCATCCTCATCAAAGATGAGTACTTTACCTAGCATTGGTGTCCTCGAGGCATTCTTGTAGAATATGATCATCTTGGGGCGCTGCTTCACGGCAATACACACTTATAATGGAAAATATGAAGGTGCATTCGTGGGGGAGAAGCTCTCAAGGCTTGGTGAACCATCAAGTATCAGCTCTCCTGACTTGGGAAAGAGATCTCCTCTGCCCCATATCCATCATCTATTACCACGTCTTCTTTGGCACCATAATCTGTCATGACTAGCTGAGTAAGGAGTTATAATAGACTTGAAACATAAGTCATCTAAAGTAAATAACTTTTTCAATGGACTATACTCGTAAAAAAGAGGTACAGGAAAATCACAATGGGAAATCTACAATATATATTCTCCACCCAAAAACTATTAGCAAACCTCCTGCTTGAAATTAGCTACATGACGTATTTGTTGAACTCATCTGACACAATTGAAGTGTTGGATTATTTAAAACTCTTAAGACTTGGACCACAAATGATATTTTGCCCTAGCTAGGAGAGGATATTACTTCCTAATCCAAATAAATAAATAAATAAAAACAATTGCGTCCTCCGTATTGGCGCTTATGGAAAGGCTATAAGGATGAAGCACCAAAGAAGCAATGTATGCAACTAAATTGCAACTAAGAGGAAAAGAGCAGAATCCACACATTAACTGAGCATAGATTCATAGCAACTAGCAAGTTAGCCTCTCTTCTTCATCCTAGCCTTCCAATGAACATATGAGTGATATTTCAATCGTCTGCTTTTCCTCTGTTCTTGTATATGAAAATCGATCTTGAGAGCTTATCAGCATTAGATTGTCTACTTCTGTTACCACTTTTTCTCCAGGGAAATATTGGACGCTAACCGCGAGCCTGTTGGATTTTGAGCATGTCTCTGTTTTCCCTGATATGTCACTCATCCTCCAGTGGAGAGGACCAAGTAAAATGTGGAAAAATCGCAATCCGTGAATCTCAGAAAGGGCGGGGGCGAGTGGTTTATGAGAGAATTCTACAGGAAACTGGATCCAAGGCCTTTTTCTCTCTCTGGTGGTCGGACTACGCTCTAGCGTGAAGTCATTGCAATTGAGAGAGACTTTGACATCAGCATGATCAATGCTACTCTTGTGGTGACAACACACGGGAATATTAGAATGGCATAAAAGCTGTACATAATGTTTTTCTCGGTTTCCACGGAAGTCAATCGGCAAGAATCAAAATGCAAAAGTAGCATATCAGAGGAATTCATCTTTCAATGAGCTTAACTCTTCTTGTCCAAAAGAGTCAAACTCAGAAAGTAGAACAAAAAAGAATGACTTAACAACACAGTACATTTGTTGTCAAAATTTTCTACAAGAATACAATGACCAAATCATGTGATACCATGCTAATTGATTATTCATTGTCAAGTCATGGAAGTGGGCAAAGTTATACCTGTGTGTATAAATATCTTATGAACTCAAGGAAACCAATTGAATAGTAGACAAGTTACGATCATTTGACTAGGATATTACTTGCCAATACTTGTGATAATAGTACTTCGGACTGTCAAGAACTGTGGACCTGACCTTTTAAACAATTGTCTGCTAAAAGATGGATGAAACTAACCCTCCTCTCATGGACATCCATAATGTTTCAAAAGCTGGAGTCCATGTAGACACCATGTAAAACTGGAGAAATATATATGAAGCTATGAAACCATCACAATGCTCATTCAAGAATCCAATGTCTCTATAAAGCCAAAACAAAAGCTGATTCTTCTACTGCTAGACAAATAGTCACAGTTATCTATATGTAACCAGCAAATGATCCAACACAACATCTTGCACATTCTCAAAACAATGTCAAAGATGTCAGTATATTCCCATTAGAAGTTGTGCACATAAACAAAGATCATGTTTAAGGAGGGAAAATCAGTCAAGATAAACTTTAATATCGATGCCACTGTCAATCAGAGACTGAACTACTGCTCTGATTTTTCCTTCAAACTTGTCCCTCTCTCTTGGAGTATAAGAAGCAGTGTACACGTCAGCTTCCCTCGCCCGGTCCGCCAAAATCTGGCCTACGGCCAAGCATGCAGGTATGTCTGATCGAGACTTGAGTACA
This sequence comes from Eucalyptus caleyi, assembly GCA_014182885.2. Lineage (NCBI taxonomy): Eukaryota > Viridiplantae > Streptophyta > Magnoliopsida > Myrtales > Myrtaceae > Eucalyptus > Eucalyptus caleyi. The sequence continues at coordinate 48,496,012 of CM024467.2, forward strand.
GCTTTAATGTCCTTAGAATTGGTACCCGCAACAGCGACCTGCTTGCATGTGACCCTGTGAGTCAGTGAAGCTGAGACAAAGCGCTTGGAGATGAAAACATCTAGCGTGAAAGGCTCCATGTAGGCTATGGTGCGCTGTTTGAAGGACACATGCTTATTCGGATTCTTGGACTTCTTCCCCTTTTGGTAAGTGTATGGCCGGCTGTTGTTATCATCCAAATAGTCTTCAACTCCAAAGAAACTTCTTGGTGCTAAATGAGGCTGTTCAGACAGATGAAAAAAAGTGTCAAGCTTACCAACCAGCACTTAGGACATGAAACATAAAAACCAAAAACAAAAAACCCAAGTGTTACCTACTAAACGTGGTCACCTAAAAGCCAACATGTATACAGTATTAGCAACCCCATTCAACTGATTATTTGCTCAACCATTATGCCGCCCCAGAAACACTATCAAGGAAATGACATAGAGAGGACATCGCAAACTAATAAAAGAATCAGATATCCAATGAAGTCACCTGCCCACTGTGGATACCACATGCCGGCACAAAGACAAAACGTGGAGAGATATCAACACCACGCAGTAGAAGGCTATTAGTGCACAGGTTGCGAAAAGCTTGCTTCAACATCTTGCTACAAGAGACAACTCTCTAGCAAATAAAAGCAGCCACTTTGATCATAGCGAGCATGACACCTGAAAGAAACGAACTACCGTCAGTAGGACATGGCTAACTTCCGAGACTGCTCAACACTAACCAGAAAATGGGCAATCACACAGCCCCATAGAACAAAACCCTCACAATCTTCGAAGCTGAATTGACACAGGTTATGCTAAGCAATCCATCAAACAGCTAGAATGCAAAAGTGGGTAATTGCCCAAAAGCCCCCGAAACTCGAATCACGCCGCGATTCCTTTAAAACCCAGTCAAAATTTTCCACGAAAGGACGATCTCACACTAGCCAATGCATACCAAACGAGGCAAGTTTCTTCCTTTCGATATCAGGTTCGGGCAAACATGATCAGGCACCCAGATTTGCTCACTCCGAGTAACTACAGAGAGAGAGAGAGAGAGAGAGAGAGAGAGAGAGAGAGCAGTAAAGATCAGTAGCCAAACTCCATACGCAGGAGCAGCCGAGAGAGACGGAGTAGAACGGAAGTTCGATCGACGGGGACGCCCAGCCACCGCCGAGGGGGAAAAGCAAGCGCGAGAGAGGGATTTCGACTTTGTTTGGCTCAAGCCTAAAGCGCGAATGCACGACCTTTCGATTGGAGATGGTTGCAATGCGATCGAGTCTTTTTCACGAGGAACATAAGACTTATATGGTAAAAGCTTGAAAAAAGACATGGTCGAAAAGTTTAAATTTGTGAATCCAATCTTTTTTCACATTAAAAAAAAGGGTTACTTGTAAATCCACACAAAAAGATGTCATGAATGTCACATAAAAACATTGTTTGCAAGTTCAAAATTTTACATTTTTGTTAGTAACTTGCTATATAACTATATACAGAATTAGTGGAAATGCCATCAGGTTGTGTGGAACGATGTCATACCAAAATCAAATTACAATCGTTAATAACTAGTAAGGGCGAGCACTGGTCCCCAATTGAACCAAGCATTGAACCAAACTTAATGGTTCTAGATAGAGAGAATTAATCCAGTTTTCTGTTTTAAATTGAAATTGCAAATAACTAGTCAAATTCTCGATTTTAAAGGTAAGACGGGACTGAACTGATGAAATTAGCCTTGACTTATATATATATTTGGCAAACCCTCGATTAAACTAACATCCTTGTGAAAAATAGTTATTTTATCATCATATGGAATCATCTTTTGATTTTTCTTGTATAAATAGTTATTTTCTTGTAGGGAATGGAAGAAATCAAAAAAGGAAAAGGAAAACAACGCCCATTCCAAGGTCAGGTGGGTTAGCTCCCGGTTTCATAAATGAAAACCAACCCACCTGAAAAATAAACAATGAAAAGAAATTATTAGAATTAATCCAAACATTCTATTCGACCAATTAGATCAGTTCTATATATAGGGTGGAGTTATCTTGTTCTTTTCAATCGCATTCGCAAAATTCATAGGTTCATACAAACTCCTAATTTGAACTTTTTTGATGTTCAAGTGAATTTTGTCCACATTCTCCCTGTAAGAAACATTATATATTCAGCTCATATTTTTCAATTTTACCAATTTGACACAAGCCTTTACGCAAAATTCCAATACACTACTTCCAATCACTTTTTGCTGAAAATCGTTGATGTGAAAGTCCACTTATTGCCGGCCATCCTACATAAAACACTATCATGTTAACGATTTCCAATGAAAATGAATGAAAAATTTATATTGAATCGATATCCGTACAATAAGTTTATAACCAACTACCCCGAATAACTACTTTTCTATGGAAATTGTCCGCTGGGCGAAAATCCTCTTATATTCTTTGTAGAAATATCGCCTGCAGTGCATTAATGAGAACCCACCCTTCAGCACAAGCAAAGAGGTCAGACAGCCACCGAAAGCACATGGAGAAAGCTAAGAACAATGGGGTACACCAACACATCGTACACAGAGGAAACCATGAGAGGCTTGAAATGGGAAAGAGTTCCAATCCCAAGCAACAGGTGCTTTTTCGCAGATATAGTCGGCATATATTCTGTCGAACACCAGATTGAATATGCTAAATCTTTCTCCGGATCCACAGCGGCCAGACTCCAACCGCCAAAAGTTGGACCTGGGTTGCCGGCTACAGGACCCGGGTCGACTGCGTTTGGATGCACGCAGCAAGGCTAGAGTCTGATGATGGTTGGTCCCTTCTCCGTCTCTACATGTCAAACAACTATGACAAAATCTAGTGAAGCTTTTTGCCAATCAAAAGCTCCCGAACGGAAAATTAAAAGTAAACGGGACTATAGTTCGTTTTCTATTGTACACCTCATCAACCAAAATAACAAGCTGAAACTTCAGACTGTCAAGAGTGTAGAGATTCAAAAAGCCACATCGGCATGAAAGATTTAGCAAATCAAAACAGATAAGCTCATCTGAGAATCCACAATGGAACGTCCAAAACAAGACCGCTTTTAACTAAGGGTAGACATAGAATGATAAAAACGATCGAGTCAAATTAGCATAAACTTCTTTGGCGAGAAGATAATAACATCTAACATTTACCAACAGTTGGGACCTAATAGTACATCTACCAATACCTCAAAAGTCTATGCAGTCAATCTCTATCTCCCTTTCACCCCAAAACATTGTCTTCGGTTTCAAAACTCAGTATTCGCCCTCTCCTGAGCAAAATATAATTGCCAATTCAAGGGGCATCAGTCAAGCATCTGAAAGACTAGAAAAACTCTCTTCATTACCACCAATTCAGAATAATCCAAAACCCAATCTCAAACCTTTTCTTGTTGTTTGGTGATAATTCCTGAAGATGCCTTATAACCAACTATAGCTGCACAGCTGAAGTCTGATCTAACGGAAGATTAACAGGTTCATTCCCAGTCAAGTTGCGGAATATTACTTACAACTTCCAAGTTAAGCGGCCATTAGTATAAACTGCTTCTACATCCCTTCCTTGGCAGTAGATCCACTAGCGTTTATTGGACTACCGCTGTTTGCTTAAAGCCCTTGGCGACCTCCTTACAGGTGAAGTCTCTACTGTAGAAATTTTAGGCACGCGCTTCCTTACATCAGCATCAGCACTTTTCTTCTCCATAGTATCTCTGAGATCATCAATAACTAAAGCTGCAGGATCGAGTTCAAAAGATCCAGCAGGAACACCTCGTCTTTCATTGCCAGTCATCACGAATGATGGAACTCGATGAGAAAATCGGTACAAATCACGTGGAGCTATTTCAAATGAGGCATCTGCATCTTTACATGCATCTACTCGCTGAAACAAGCAAACAAAGCCTTTCACCTTGCTCAAATACACAACCTTAATGCCACAGTCCTTGACAAAATCTGAGAGGATCTCCACATATTCATACTTGCAAGGAAGACATTTCCCTGGTTTGGAGCCCCATTTTATATCCCAGTTCTTAAAAAGGGCCCAAATCTCCCCTTTTCTAGGATATACCAGAAAAGAGCCTCTACGAGCCCCCTTGAGACACTTGATCTGGTGAGAGAACATGAGATGATCTACCGCGTCTTCCGTGTGTCCAGTTCTGTACTTTCCACAAGCAACAGGCAACTCATTGTCACACCAATCAATCTCATCTTGGTCATCCGGATCAGCCTCTAGCCAAGTGATTTGCACCTTAAAACCAGGCAAAAACACTTTCTTTATCCGAGCATAAAATCTCGGCATGCCATCTAGTGTATCATACACTGCCCATACTTGATTAACAGCAAAACAGGTTGGTGCTTTATCCTTCTCGAAATCACTAAACTCTGGATCAGGGCAGACGACAAAATGAGGTTCCAGCCCAGGAGACAAACCAGAACTACTATTGGATTTAGATTTTTCATTATGCTTGTCTGCAGAAACTGCTTCCCCTCTCTTCTCTTCAGGCTTGATTTTCCCAGAATCTGTCCCAGATAAGCTTTCTTCCTGAGGAAGAACTTCTTCATTTTTTATGTCTTCATTAATGCCATTTTCAGGAATAGAAAATGTTGAACGACAATCATTACTGAAGCCTTCAACAGTCCCTTGCTCTTTCTTAGCTTCTGCAGAATCCAATGCCTCATTAGCCCTCGACCTTTTTGGTGGGCTGACAAAGTCATCATCACCAGCTGAATTGTCATTGTACAATGTATGCTGCCTTAGGCGAGAAGACTTCCTGGTGGGACGTTGCTCTTGCTGAAATTTCATAGCTCCATTGAGTTCAGAATTTGACTGGGAAGGCTTAATTATACATCTTCTGAAGTGCCAGCATCACCAACAGTGTCATTCCTACTCACATTCTCAGAATTCCCACCAAATTCAACACCAGAATTCCCACCGCTCATGCTGCCAGTGGTACTCTGAGAACCCATTCCTGTTGGTCTTGCTGCATTACCATAGGGCATTCTATCTTCTTTCATTCCAGCTCCCTTGTCAACAGATTCATCGGCCACCTTAGCCCTCGAACTGCCAGCGACCTCACCATGCCCCTTTTGTTTAGTTAGCGGAACGAATCCCGAAAAACTGTCTGCAAAGTGCATAGGAGGAGGAACTCCATTAGTAGCCTGAGGGGTTGCTTTTGAGAACCCAGAATTTGAAAAATCCGGCTGGTCAGCAAAATGACTCCACTGTTGTCCAGGCGCCATGCCTTGAGTACTGAAGTCATAGGCAGTAAAGGGTCCCTTGCATTCCTGACAACGCAAAGTTTTATTCACAAATTGCTTGTAGTACTGATACCTTACATTACATTTGGGGCAGCTGGTCCAGAAAGTCTTCTGCTGCCCCTGCTGATCAGGGTTTGAACTTGGAAATTGTGAATTATGATGGCTCTCTGATTTGTTTCGGGTTCCGTTTTTTCTCCTGGCACCAGAGTACTGAGTTTGTTGATGTGCTGGAGGCTTCTGTGGCTGCACTGAATTTCTAAACTTACTGTCGTATAATTTTCTCTGCAACTGGTCTGTTAATACCCTATTTGCTTCAACAATCAGCTTGAATGCAGCCTCAGCACCAGGAAATTTATTTTTATCTGGATGAAGTAACAAAGCAAACTTTCTGTACTGCTTCTTGATAGTAATGTCATCAGCAGACTTTTCAATCTGTAGGATCGCATACCAATCATGCTCAGATCCACAAACTTTGGTCTGTGCAGAACAATGAATCTCACAAACAGCCAGCATTCGGGATACGTTTTCAAGCTCCGAGAAAAGACGCTGGGCCTTCTGTACAAGGCGCAAGGCCCCTGCAAAGTCATTGTTTTGCATACGCACTTCTGCAATTTCCTTTGCCCTGACAGCCTCCTCTTTGTTGCACTCCATAATTTGTTGTTAATGTATAAAGTCAGGCAGTGAATATCAATTAAAGTTCCATCAATAGGTACTGATTCCACCTATAGAATGCCAAAAAAAAAAAAAAAACAGATAAATCCACCTACCTAGTAGCAAAGATTCGCATGGAACACAGACAAAACTGTCGGCAAGCTAAAAGACACATGAGATAAAGAGCGCCTTACCTTTTTTTCTCAAGAAGGTGGAATCGCGTGTCAGAAGCAAAGACCGATGACGAGCAAATGATACTAAGGCATTGGACCCTCCATGGATCCAGTCAGCCACATTCCCACGATACAAGCGAAAGACCTGAAAATAACTGCCATTGGATAAATCGGATCCAGAACACAGATGCAAAGGTAAAACATGCAAAGAATCAGGATTGAAGACATTGCAAACACTCCAGCAGCACTCACGATCAACACAATCTCCTCACCAAAAAAAAAAAAAAAACCAAAAGGAAAAAAATTTCCGCTAGTGGATCCGAGCAATCTCAACCCCAACTGTAAAGGGCCCTCCTCGTCTCAAACTCAGAGCAAGCAAACAAGAACATGCGTAAAACGGTCTTCCGGGAATGCATGGCAGGCGAGAAAATGAGCACGAACCAGCCGAAATCTTTTCGCAAGTCCATAGCTCCATAAACCTCACTCCATCAGAAACACCCTCCAACTCAAATCGAAGCAATATTCAAATTCAAAGGCCGAACCGAGCGAGAGCTCGCAGGCACGCAAAGCACCGAATGCCGAAGAAAAACCGAACTCATGCAAAAGCAAATGTCATTCTACAGTCGCGAGCAGAACGGGCGCGCGCACACCCCACGGAAGTCAACGAAACCGCACGGGAACAACATCATCGCCTCGCATCCGGCGCGCCGGAGAGCGAAAGTACTCTCCCCCAATCGGAACGACGGGACCATTTTCGAATCATGCAATGGATTGAGGTGGCGACGCGCCGGAAACCCTAGAACCCGGAACATTCCCACAAGCAGAAATTGCAGGTCGGAGGAGAGGGAGAGAGACAGAGAGCTTACCAAATTTGCGAAGAATCCAAACCGATGAGAGAGAGTGAGAGAGAGAGAGAGAAGAGAGAGAGAGGGAGAGAGGGAGAGCTTCTGCGCCTGTATTTTAGAGAGAGAGAGAGAGGGGGGTGGGGGAGAGAGCAGCGGGAAGAAGGGGAAATTTTGGGTGGGAAAAATGAAAATGGGGGACAGGGGTCCCTGAGTTTGTGTGAAATTTTCTGGTTGCCTCCCCAATGTTTTATTTGCCTCCTCCTTCCTCCACCGTCTTTTTGCTGTCCCTCCCTCTAGGATGCCTTTGATGATGGATGGGAATGCCCTTAGGGTTTGCCAACTTGTGTGTGAGTTGGAAGGACCTAGAAGTAAAGGTTGTGAGATTGATCATTGGAAGGGTTTGGGCTGGGCTGGATTGATTTGAAGGATAAGTTATAGGCCCGTTCTTAGAGATCGGGCCAATCTTATAGATGACTATCCAAGTTCGTTTTGTAGATTGAAAAATTACTAAAAGTTCAAAATGAGTTGATGTATGTAATTAGGGCATAGAATGAGCCTAGTCAAGTTGAATCAGGCTTAATGAGTCGATTTATGTCTTTTCTTTTACTAGGGGGCAACATTTTGTGTAGTAGCTTTGATTTGGTATGGAAGGATATATTCAAGCACATTGAAATGATGGATAGGTTGTCCAATCAAAGCATGGAATTTATTAAGCATCAAAATTTGATGTCTACGGAAGAGTCACTGCTACTTTGTTTCAATATCTAAATCTATCAATATCAATTTTCACTTTAAGTTCAGGAATGAAGTTAATGGAATAAGAATTGCGGCCCCATTGCCTTTCTAGATTCCCTCGATTGTCAATTGGACAACTGGAATGAAGTGGAATGAAATCAAAAGTGAAGATTAAATTAGGGATGATAATTTTCACCCACTCAAGTAGATATCCACTTATCCTTACCTTTAAGCTACATATGTTAGTCAAGATTAAATTGAGAATATGATGAATCCTATGTTTTGCTCTTATCCAAGATAGGATAAAACACAAGATAAAGTTAGATATAATAAGATATAGGCTAGATTGGAGGAAAGAGAGATAGATGTAGATAGAATTTCTAATATCAATAGTATAAATGTGGATATGAGTCAACACTAGTCTATTTCTTATTTGTGTTTGGTTTAAGATTTATAAAGGCTTTGAGTCCAATGTAAATCTAAAAGCCCAAAGTTATTTGGAAAAATGCGGTGTATTTGATAAAAATTATTTGCAAATGTATATATATATATCTTTCTTTTTTTTTTTTTTTGAAAATTGAACTAACCTTTCGCCGGACTAATGAAGGGCTGCCTCCTTTTTCAATTAAAAAAAAAATCAAGGGCAAAATCAGATATATGAAGAATTAGTAAGGTAGTTTTGGAAGGGAAAAAATAATTTTATCGTTCGGTGGAATGCTGAAAGCCCAAAGCTAGTCCCTACTAGCTTTGGGCTTTTAGTATTTTAAAGACAAGTTGAAAGCTGAAAATTGGCTTGAAAGTTGAACCAAACGATTCATTATTTCCCCAAAGGGCTTTCGAAAGCCTGAAAGCCCCTTAGAAATACTGAACCAAATATAGCCTTAATAGGTTGATTAGAAAATCAAGTAAAGTATTAGGAGAATTACTTTTACTCCTACAAATTAGAGATTAAAAATGGATATATTACTCTAACAATGTGCCTTCTCTTTTATTTTTCAAAAATAATTATGTCAAGGAGCTTGCATAAATTTTAACTTATCTATTGACCAATAGTTTTTCATGCGAGTGCACAACTATTAATGAAACACCCAATGATTGAAGCACTAAATAAATCACTAACATAAGGAAGAAACACTTATTTCGAAGCACTGTAAATATTTGTAATAGTAGTCAAAAACATGTATTCAACCCCTAATTGGTTTCTAATTATCGCACAATTCAACTCAATTCTTTTTTGGATTTTCTTTTATTTAGATGAAAAACTACGCTATATGCAATGCATGGAATATAATTACTCAACGTACATTTGAACCTAACAAGCAAGTTTTTATTGAATGGCCTAATTCTTTTTTTTGATTTGCCTCGGTGGTCACTATTCCAACATGAAAGGAGAGGTGAGAGGTTCGAATCCCCACATTCTCAAGGGGTTGGGGGTTGAGGTGGGGACGATTTAGTTTAAGAGTAGGTTTCAACTCCCACGCTATACAAGGAGCATGACAAAAGTCTAAGAGTGAGCATTATAGTAGGACCAATAAAAAAAAAAAAAACCTATTATGATAGGCAATAATTAATATGCAACTATTCTAACATGATCTGCAATTCTAATTATACCATTCTCCATGATGTGCAATTTAATTAAATTAACCTATCGTGCAATTCTAATTAATGCACTTAATTCTATATATCACATACATGACTTTTTTTTTTTTCATTAAAATTCTTAATTAAAAATTTCCATTTTATACATGTGATCTTAACTAAGAAAAGAAACTAACGTGTTCTAATATAATGTTTTTGATACTTTTTATAAAATTCATAATCAAGAACAACTCATAATTAACTATCAAAATTAAGATACTATCTAATGTAAACTAGGAAATTAAAAAAAAAAAGTTAAATCTTAATTTAAATCGGATATTTACCCAAATCTTCTAGAATCTATTTTAACGTGCATCCTATCAAAAATCATCTTATATCAAAAAAATCTATCTCAATCTATTAAGAAATATTATCTAGAATTAACATGCAAGAGTACCTAAAAATCTAATCAAGCCTATCATGAGATTTTTTTAAATTTTTATTTAAGGAAACAATCAAAGATAAAAACAATCATCCATCACAAAAATATTCAACAAATCGCAAAAGATAATCATAGAATATTCCAAGCCTTTCAAATTTGTAAACAAATAAAACCGACAACTGTATCCAAAAGATTGTAGATAGGATTAATCGATTTTACAACCAGTCAAAATTGTATCTCAAGATTAGAGAGCGGATTGCCAACCAATGCACGTTGTAGATTAGGAAATTATCCTAATTCGAAGGATACCCTAAATCTTAAAAATATGCACATTATTGCAATCTATTCAAGGCTAGAAATCAAACGATTGAAATTTGGATAGTGAATCTTACCTAACTTGAAGATTTACTTCCAAATTGGAATGGATGACGAGATCATGGCTCAATATCACAACGGTGGTGCTGTACCCACGGTGGTGGATGGTGATGGTGCTTAGCTAACAACTAGCCAAGGGAAAGGAGAGGTGTTCGGCCAATTCTGCTCACGGGTCACAGGGAGGTAATGATCGCGTCATGGTCATGGCTTGATGGTTGCATCTTTAGTTCAACAAAGCAATGCCTCCAAATCACTTCCAAAATAGAGGAGTTCGCCTCGGTAGGGGATCGACAGCGGCACAACAGAAAGGCAATAGGAGGCTCACCAGGTTACTGTTGTCGAGGATGTCGAGCTTGCTTGAGCAGGCAGCAACATATTGGAGGTAGCAGCAATGTCAGCATAGGAGGACGAGGTAGCACGACGACATCGCTCGGGGAGTCTTAGCCAAAAGCTAGCCACTAGAGGAAGGTAGCCTATCGTCAGGCTTGTCGCGGAAGGGGCAGTTGCTTCGTTGGTTCACCCACACAACGGTTTGAGGTCTCCACGATGGCTTGTTCACTGGCGATGTGGAGGGAGGTTTGGCCGAACTCTCTCTTTTCCCTCTTTACTTCTCGTGCTCTAAATAATGAATGCCCCTTTTTCTGAGACATAACCATCTACTTATAGGCTGCATTTGATAGTCGGGATGAAATTTAGGATAGCACATAGTGCCCGCTAAAGATAAATTAAAATTACTAGATAAAATTATCCATAAGGGAGGTAGGATAAATATAGATAAGATTTCTAACATTCATAATAAGAAAGTTATTTTTCAAATAACAAACTTCTTAAATTAGCTAAATTAAAATTATATTTCCATATAAATAATATTTGATTCGAATATAAGAAATTCAAAAAATGAAAATAAAAATTTAGTTATTTTAATTTATCTTATTTTTATTTGTATATTTGAATTTAATTATATTTTATAATATAATTTCAATCTATAAATATAAATATATATTTATATTATTACATATTTTAGGTATTTTGGGTATATTGGTACTGTTCATTATTTAATAAAATTTTATTAGAGAATGATGAAGGGGAAAAATAAAGAAGATATTAATTAAAAAAAAAGAGAGGAAAATAAATAAACGAAGAGTCAAATGTTTTGGCACTTCCTCATTGGGGGGATGAATCAAGATAATTTTGAATCATAGCTCTCGATTTTTTATCATCCCTCTATCCAAGGGATGGAAGGGCAGAGACCTTTGGTGTCCTCTCCAATCAAGAATTGAGACCTCCCAATCCCTAGTCAATAAACTTTTTTTGAATTTTTGATATATTTGCCAATTTTTTCCCCTTTTTTTTTAAGTCCAATGAACTGCAAAACTCTTGCCCAGTGTGGCCGTGAAAGCCCAGGGTAAGGGTTTCATAGAAGAAAAAGGGAAAAATTGGAGAAGAAAAATTATCCATGTCAATGCTGACAAAGCCATGTGGGACAATAGACGTGCACATTGAATTTTCCGACGTGGCAAATCGTTGATGACACTCAAGTAATTGATTTTTCATATCTATAGCACCCATGTGAATGGAAAAAAAAGTTATGGCATCAAGTGAGAGTCATACAAAGGTTATGGCACTTACGCTGTTCTTACCTATCAAAATTTAGGTGTCAATAGAGATGAATTATTCTATGACATGGGTTATTTCTTTCTCACTAGAAGAGCCACTCTCTACCAATTGGTAGCTTCATCTTTGATCCCAAAACCCTAACCCAAACCCTAATGAATCCCTCTTCTAGTCATGTGAATTATTGCATATACCCTTCCATTTGGGTAGCTTTCACCCACCGAGTACATCCCTAATACCCTAAATTCCCTACAAAAGCTATCTTGATTTCTCCATTTCTATTCTACTGAGTTTATCCCCATTCTCAGAAACGATAACAAAATTTGAAATGGTTGAGAGTCTATTTGTTTTCCTTTGCACACAAAGAGGAGGGTTTCCTTGGGTCGAGCTTCTGATCTCCAACTCGCAACTTTAGTCCAATTGAGTTTATCTGAATCTTTTGATTTCGGACCATCCGGAGAATATGAGTTTTCAGGTTTTCTTAGCAAAATGCTAAGCTTCTTATGTCCTTCACGCAACTGGTATTGGAAGAGAGGGCTCCTCTAGCTAGGGAGTCTTCTCAATCTCTCGACAAGGTTAGTCTTTAGTCTAACTAAGTTTTGTTTGAATCTCTTGGCTTTGTTCATTTGGAGTATATGGGTTGTCTTAGGAAAATGCAATGTGGCCTTGCTTGTAATCCCTACCAATTTTTCTACAATATATAAAAAGCTAGATCTAGAACGATGGAGTTAAAATGAAAACAGAAAATGAATTAGAAAGATGCATGGCTATCCTTTGTAGAAGATTAGGGCATATATGGTCCAAGAGATAGAAATTTGACCTACATGATGTGGTCTCTAAGGAAAAGCTAGAGAAATGTCAACGAACCTTATTTGGGCATCTATACGACAATCCTAATGTAAACTTCCAAGCATTCTTATCCACCATGACTAAGGCATGGAGATAAGTTGATGTAACTTGCAAGCACTTGGAATTTGGGATATTCTAATTTGAATTTATCTCTAATGAGGAGAAGGAAAATATTCTTCCTTCTATCCCATGGTCTTTCTCCAGCCACCTTATAGTACTGAAACCATGGAATTAGCACCCCCCCCCTTTATTGTATTGTGTTTGATTCATGCACATTCTAGATGCAAATTTATGGATTGCTTGTAGAAGCAAGGACAGAAGATGCAATTAAAGGGAATGCTAAAATTGAAACACAACACATCCATTGCAATTAGAAAAGCCAAAGTTCCTTTATCCTTTTCTACCTCACTTGTTTCTTGAATTATCTCCAACTATTGAGGAAAGGAACATTTGCTGGATTTTAGGTACGAATGACTCTCAAATTTCCGTTACTCGTATGGAGATAGGTCACTATGTTAAGATGTGTGAGATAGTGCCCTATGAGGAAGCTTTTTTCTTTAACAAATATAATTTACTATTTGGATCTTGGCTAAAGGCGGAAGTTAATGTTAGTAGTCCATTTTGGAAGGCTTTCTACAAGGATATTTATGAAGAAGATGGGTTGAATGAGATGGTGCTGGAGACTCCATCAAATTCCGGACAACTAATTATTGTTGTAATAGAATCAAATAGTCCCCATAACATGCAAAGCTATTCACAAAATGAAATGGGAAAAAGAAAGCGATCATGAAAATTTACAGAGAATGGAGGGCTCCTCTCCACCCTCAATAGTGAACCTTTCTTTCCTCTTAGAGCTCCCTTCATCACAACTTGCAAAAGAAAACTTGCAGAAGAGACAAAGAAAGATAAACACCAAGATTAGTAAGAAAGATGGAAGGTATTGTCCTTATCATAGTAGACTAATGAGCATAGGTTGGATGAAACTCAACTCTTGGAAAGCCCAATCCAAGTTGTTGGGGAATTAGGTACGTGGGCTTTGGTAGCTAGCCTTAATAAGCTACCGAGGGACAAACGAAAATATTATGTTGGAATTGTCAGGGATTAGGCACTCCCTTGACGGTCCACGCTTTGAGAGCCATTATCGCTAAGGATAAACCCGGATTGGTTTTCTTAATGGAAACCAAGAATCATGAAGTATATGTCTAAAGAGTGCAACGAAAGTTGAAGTTTTAGCACTGTTTTGTAGCAAACCCAAGTAGGATTGTGGGGGGGGGGGGATTGGCTATTTTGTGGAATCATGAAGTTATTATCAAGGTTAACTTAGCCTCTAATGAGTTTATTGTTATTTATGAAGACTCCAAAAGAAGATAGCCTTGTAGGATTACTTTTGTTCATTCTTTTGTTATATATAAGGATAGACTTGCTTTACGGGAGAGGTTAAAAACTCTAAATGCTTAAAACTTTTTGCCATGGGTTGCTTAGGAGATTTTAGTGAAATTCTATACCATTGGGAGAAGGTGGGAAAATGAATGGCAGAATATTATCGATTAAATGCATTTAGAGACTTCTTAAACAATTGTGGTTTGATGGATATGGAGAGTAAGGGATGTGTGTTTACTTAGGCTAATAACCGAGAAGGAGAGAAGTATGCGAAGAAAAGATTAGATTCAGTCATTTGCAATGTTGAGCGGAGACTTATGTACCCTAAAGCTAAACCTTTTGCTTTAGAAGCTATTAGCTTGGATCACAACCCCTTACTTCTCTCTTTTAGCTGAATCTAGCAAGCGAAAAAAGGAATTCAAATTTAAAGTGTTTTGGGCTAGAATGTGGTAAGATAGTAAAGAAGATGTGGAATTTGGCTAGCTGGAAAGATTGCACCCTAGCTAACAAGTTGAAAGATGTGTCTCGTGAGTTAGAGAAATGGAATAAGAAGGCTTTCCCAAATAGCCTTAAGATGATTAATGGATAAAAGGAGGAACTTGAGCATATGACCAATAGTCAAAATGAGTCATTGGGAAGAGGAAGGATTCATAATTAACTAAACAAATTGAAAGTTATTGGTAGCAAGAAGAGATGTATTGAGGCTTACGGTCAAGTGTAAATTGGTCAAAATGGAGAGACAAAAACACCAAATATTTCCATGGTATGACAATTTAAAGAAGGTAGATAAATAGAATATCAACTTTAAAAAATGATGAGGGCACATGGATTTGTGATCTAAGGATGTTGAAAGAGATGACAATAGACTTCTTTAAAAACCTTTACAAGTCTGTGGGACCCTGTAATTTCGACCCAATTTTACAACAATGCCCATTTCTTGTTACGGAAGAAATGAATTACAAGCTTTCTGCAGAAATCTCATTAGAAAAAGTGCGACAAGCTGTGTTCTAAATGGGAACCTTAAAATCACATTGGAATGAAATTGGAAAAAAAAAACATTAGAAAAACATATTCCAGGATGTGAGGAGAATCTTTGACTAGGATTGCCTTGATCCTGCACTTAATAGAATCTAGATCTCTTTGGTGCCTAATTTGAAGAGACAAGACCAATTCCAACCCATAAGCTCGTGTAACTTCGTGTACAAGATTTTCTCTAAGGTTTTGGCGAATAGATTGAAATCATAGCCTTTTGACCTTATTACAGTAGAATAAAGTATTTTTGTGGGAGGAAAGCAAATTCAAGATAATATCTTGATTGTACAAAAGGTGCTACATCAATTGAGAATACACAAAATAAAAAGAAATTCCAAGCAATGCTTAAACTTGACATGAAAAGAGCCTATGATAGAGTCGAGTGGAATTTTTTGGAAATGGATAGATAGGGTTATACTATGTTTGAAAACAGTATCTTTCATTGTGAAAATCAATGGCGAGGCTCAAGTATCATTCCAACCATCAAAAGGAATCACACAAGGCGATCCCATTTCATCTTATGTATTCATCATAATGGTGAATACCTTATCGATCTTGATGAAAAAAGTAGTTGATGATGGAACAATCATTGGAAAAGTGAAAGAATGCTAAAACTTAACATTAATCTTGAATCGATATTGCTATGCTTCTAGGCAAGAAATCAACTTGAATAAGTATGGTATTTCTTTTATTATGGGTTGTCCACATTGTTTAAGAAGAAATATGGCTTGTGAATTAAGAGTCCTTGAAATTCAACAGACATGAAAGTACTTGGGAATTCCATCAATTGGGGAAAGTCTAAAAACCAAATGTTCACCTGGATTTTAGCAAGATTTAGCATGGAGTTAGAAGGGTGGAAGGATAATCTAATTTCGAAAGCTAGAAAAGAAATTCTCATACAAACTATAGTTCAAGCTTTGTCTCAGTACACCATGTCAATGTTAAAAATCCTAGTCTCTATATGTCGTTCAATAGGGAAAAAAATGCAACATTATTGTGGAGAAACATTGAGTCTAAAGCTCTTTACCAAAAAAAAAAAAAAAAAAATTGAGTCTAAAGCTGGTCTTCATTGGAGAAAAGGGAGTTGTTAAACCTTATAAAAGACTTGGGAAGTTTAGGCTACATAGATACCATGCTAGGTAAATAAGCATGGAGATTATCTCAAAACCCTCAAACCCTCTGGAGTCGGATATTAAAAAGGGATTTATATCCCTTAAAATTCCTTTTGGAACATAGAAAAGTGTCATGCCCCTCATGGGGATGACAAAGCATATTGACGGAAGAGATTCAATATCACATTCAATTATGTGATTAATGGGTAACAAGGATAAAATTAACATTCGTCAAGACAAATGGCTTAAATGTGGAATTATTAGAGTAACTAGCTATAGAAAACAAACAAAAGTGGCTGACTTAATTCTGAAAGAGGAGGATAAATGTGACAAACATACTCAATGCAAATTATTTGATGAGCAAATTGTTAGTGAAATACACAATCCCTCTGAAAACTCAAATCTCACAAGATAAACTTGTGTGGATAAGTACAAAATATAGTGAGTATACTACCAATAGTACGTATGCCATAAAAAGAGAAGAGGCAAATCAAAATTCCACAATCCAGGCCTCAACATCATACCAGCCACCCCGTGAGCTTTGGAAACATATTTGGCGACTAATCAATTCCCTCCCTTTGAGTGAATCATTTGGCAACAAGTTTGGCTTTATATCTCTCAATGTTGCTCAATGAGTCTTTCTTAGTTTTAAATACCCATCTACAACCATTGGCTCTTGCCCCATTGGGCAACTCTACTAAATCCAAGACTTCATCAAATGCCATTGAATTCATCTCTTCTTTCATTGCATTGTAACACAAGATGGATTTATCACAACTCATGACTTGTAAAAATGTTTTAAGATCATCTCAACACCAACATTATAGTCAGATTCTTATAAATGTACAATATAATCACTAGGAATTAATAATTTCTTTATTCTAGTAGATCTTCTTAATGATGTATCAATATTCTCTTAAGGAGCATGTTATTCAACTAGTTATTCAACATTTTCTCATAATTGTTGAACGGTTGGATCTATCGAATTAATATTAGTAGGTTATAGAATTTCGAGGGTTGGTTGCTCAATAGCCTAATTAACAAAAGGGGCGTTACGAATAACAAACAATCTAATACTTGATGTGGAAAGTAGAATATCTTAATGATCTTTCTCAGGAATAGGTCCTAGAAGTGACTGCTTTCACTAATCAAGTCATTCTTAATAAGTTCGGCGTTTCTTAATTCCACAACCTTGCAGTTCTCCATTAGTCTGTACTTGAATTGCTTTGATACCAATTATTAGAAAATTTGCAAAAAAAAACAAGATCTAGATTATCATAATTGAATGCAGAAATATGTAAAATTTTATACTAACCTCAAACCATTGATGAAGTCGAGAACATATAGCGGTGCTTGAATCATGAATAGGCACTTTTAGCTAATTGCCCTCTCAACATTAATGGTGTGTCATCCAATTCTCAAATAATTGAATAATTGGAATTATCGGAATAATAAGAGGGTTTGGTTTATATAACTTATTTATATTATATGCCCAAACAAATCTTAGTAGATATAGTCTTCCATCAAGATTAATCCTAGTGGATATGGGCAATCTCCATAGTTATCATCAATTAGATTTGGATATTAAATCCTCAATGAAATCTAATGTGGGATCACATTTATTAAAAATATTATAACAATACGATTTATTCATGTTAGGCAATTAAAATACATTTTTATTATTCTTCGATTTGTCAAATTTTGTGATATAATATACCTCACTACTTCCAATTTTGACACAAGAATGCGATATTTCTAGTTAGGCCATCACATGAGCATAGCATGTGTCAAATTGGGTCACAAGGAAAAGATTATGGCCTTGGCCAAGTTTCTCTCTCCTGCTAGCTTAGTCCAATTAATTTAATTAAACTCTAAGCCCTTGCTTAACTTGTTTAATATTTGTTTGATTTTAATGCAATTTTTTTTTATTAGGGGGTGGGGTCAACTCCTAATTTTCATATTCAATGGGGTTAGTAAAATTTAGGTACCAACAATAAGAAGATACAACTCTTTATCAATTTGGATTAGATTAAATTTAGTATTTCACAGCTGTTTTGAAGTGCCAGAATTCGCTAAAAGCAACTTTATTATACCCTTTTCGAATTGTAGAAGAAATATCAGACAAAGTGTAAAAGCAAAATGTTATACTTTCGAAAATGGCCTTTAATGCTTTGTAGAGTGACATCTTCATGGTCAAAGAATGTTAGACCAACGACTATTTGACTAGGCAAAATTTCTAGGCTACGTTTGGTTGTCCAAACATTTTTGTTGGATAGTATAATGATAGGATAGGATTTTAAATATCACATCCAATATTTGTTGATGTCTAGATATAGTATTGATTTAGATAAATATTATTAAAATGAGTGTTTCGTTTGTAAGATTAAAATTAAAAATATACTGTGGAAGCTGTAAAAACTTTTCAGCCTTTTACAATTTCCATTTGTGTCGGACACCGCTCTTCTCCGTGACCTTGAGGACGATGCCTCTCCTTCGGCGCAAGAACTTAGTCTCCAATATGATCATCAGCCGAGGTAAAAAAAACTCAAACTCTCATCAAGAAAAATTCCACACACTCTATTTCTGCCACTTATGACTGAAATGGAACCCATGAGCTCCAGCGCTGCTTTTCCCAACAACTGACAGCGGGAAGTAGGTTGTCACCAATGGGAGGAGTAGTGGCCATTGAAGTCTACTCAGGCCATTGTGGTGTGAGTCCCACCTCGTCAACGCATTGATAAAGGCTTCTCTGGGTAGCTTTGTGGTGTTCTTGCTTCGGTTTTGTGGTGGCCATTTTAGTGAGAGAAATCGAAACTAGAGAGAGATGATAGGTAAAAGAGAGGAAGAGCAATTAGCAAGCGCAGAATTGGGAAAAGAACACGTGATTTATTAGTTTCTAAATTTCACATATCTTATCCAGATTTATTCCATCCCCTAGGTGAGATTTTTTAATCCAAGCTCTATCCGGGCTGTAACTGGATTTTGCATTATTTCAAACACTGAATAAGACACAAGTTATTCTATTCGTAGTTTTATTTAGCCCACCTAATGGCTATTTTCAAGCTTGGAAGTCTTAAAAACATATGAAGTGGTTGGTGGTATATAAGAAGCTCACAAACAACTCTATCATTGTCATGTTAAAATCTCTTGCTTTTCTTTGTCAAAAAATTGGATGGTTTCTTATTATAAATCTCTATAAAGGTTGCAAAGTTTGTAATATGAAAATTTAGTGATATGGTGTTGTAAGAGGTGCTTGAATCAATAGAAACAACTCCATGAGTTTCAAGTGGAAGAAACACATTGTGTACAAACTATATTATCTCAAGCATTACATAATGGATTTTGGCCTTTGTTGAGGTTTTTAGAACTGGGAGAATGGTATAGGCTATGTGGAAAAGTTGAACCACTATATAAACCCAATTCGTATTTCTTCTATCTATTTGCCTTTTTCAATTTATGTTTGATAGAAATTTCTAATTCTGCATAAGTGCATGTTTTTACAATACCGGTGCACCTTCTACACATTGTCCATCACTTACTTGTGAAAAAATCTCAAGTTTAGTTTTTTTGTTAGGCAAAAATTACTCTAGTGAAAATGCGTCATGGAGTACCGATCTAGGAATTTTTGTGAGATGAAAATTAGTTTGAAATAAATGTATCGTGAGAGTATTGGTTTAGGATTTTAAGTGGAAAAGCACAGACCTCATGTGTCTAATAAGCACCTCAGGGCATACTATATGCGGAGCCTAGCTCGGATCAAACTGGACTACTTCAAGCCCAATTGATCTTTTGGGCTTGAATGTGGTAAATAGGTGGTTAATTCATAGAATCTCCATAGTTTTAGCTTTTATTAGATTTTTCTTAGTGTTCTCCTCCATATAATGAGCGGATGGATCCACCGGCCAAGGCCTTTTTTCGCAAAATATATAACACAACATAAAAATTATATGCAGAGTAAATCGAATTCGTGAAATGTTTTCTCGTAAGTTCTATTCATAAAATTGATAAGCAATTTTTGGTAGATTTTAACCCATACTTTCTTGAAATTGATCAATATAATTTGTTTGACTAAACATGGTATCAATATAATTTGTTTGACTAAACCTGGTTCAATATAATTTGTTTGCCTTTTCTAAACGTAATTGGATGTATTCAACTCCAGGGATGAATCGAAAAAGAAATCTTTATTGGTTCTACCTATGAAGAGAATGAATCTTTTTTATTGAAGGATCAGAAAAAAAAAATGGGTTGAATCTCCTGCGGGAATGATTTGAAGATCCAAAACCAAAAATAGTGGTATTTGCTAGCAACAACATAATGGAGGCAGTCAATCATATAAATGGAGAAATTTGATTCAAATCCAATTAGCACCTATGGGTTATACATACATATATATCTATATATATATATATATATATATATATATATCATATTATATTTGTCCTACTCTCTAGCTTGCTTAGTCACCTCAGATTCCTTTTATTTTCACACAAGTAAACTTAAGCTGACAATAATTCGATTGAAAATAATTACATGGGTTATTATTAATAAAATCCCAACGTTATGATAAGAAATATTACTCATAAGTAACCATTTTATTCCAAGCTTATTAATTGAATAAAAAAAGAAGCCATTTCAGCGCTTCACAAAACTCACCGAAATTGATTATTTCAAGTAAATACATAGAAAAACAACTACCTAGTTAACTATTTTACTCCAAGCTTACTAATTGAAGGCAGAAACTCCCTGACAAACCCTTCGAAAGTATTTTATATAAAAAATTGGGAAACAAAAGCGAAGGGGGATGTAGCTCACATGGTAGAGCGCTCGCTTTGCATGCGAGAGGTACGGGGTTCGATACCCCGCATCTCCATCCTTTTTAGTTGAACCATCACCATCTGATTTCCTTTTTTCTTTTTTTCTTTTTAGGTATATTTGCTTGGAGTGACTACAAAAATTTCCATCAAACCACCATCTGATTTCTTTTTTTTTTTTTGGTATATTTGCTCGGAGTGACCACAAAACCAGAAAGATTGGACTGAACAAAGAAATCTCAAGTGAAATTTTGCAGTCGATTACCCATAATTTAGCTTTGTGGGGATGTAATGTTGTACTGATGTGTTGTGGTTTGTTTTGATTGAACTCTTTAGCCCCGGTTTGGTTGGTTTTGTGCGTGTAGCATCACTGCAACATACTCTCAGCCATATGGCTTCGTATGCCTCGCCGGAGAAAGAATAATCATCATTCAAATTGTGCTGAGAACAGCTTTAAACTTCGGATATTCCATCACCAATTGGAGTAGCACGGTGAAGAACGTTGATACAACGGAATGAATTTACTCGAACAGATGACACCAATTTAAATTACTTCAAAGGTTTTATTTTTTCTCCCCGCAAAGCTAGAGCTGTTTCGGCGAACAGTCAAACGAGGACATGATGTTGTCATTGCAGCATCGTCGTTGTAGCAGCTGTTCAGAACTTGGCCAAAACTATCTCCCTCATGAACTCCTTGGGTGCTGCAAGACAGAAGGAATCAGTGTGGTTCTCATCGTGTCCATCGTGAATCAGATGCGGGCGGTCTATATTTGTGATCTTAATAGAGTTCTGCGTATTGGAGCAATCTTGTGATGTTTATGTTGAGCGAAAGTGGGAAAGATGCATGGCTTAATCATAAATTAAGTTCACTAGGAAGCTTTCACCAATCCAAGACGAACTTGGAATTTTCTTCTGGCAAATCCAGCAAAACTGAGAGACTAGAGATTGCCACACGATAAGCTAGTTTGAAACAGAAATCAGCTGCCTACATGATGGTTTGATGCCGAATTAGATTTGAAACACTAGTACTCAAAATCCAGTTTTGATTACACAAATGTCAGAGATTTGTCGACCAATCCTTCCTAAATCATAGCTTCATGCCACCAATTTGGCAAAGGAAAAGAAAGCAGACCTGACTACTACAAGACTGATGAATTCTCAGTGAAGCAGAAATTCAATCTTGGTCATTTGGTGAAACTACGATGTCTTTTGGTGAATTAGGCATGTCAAAATTTTCAGTCTTTTTCTTACTATATCCCGGAAAGAAAGGCAATATGCATCAGAGAAAGAAAAAATGCATTGTGTAAGCAAAGAGAGAAAACTGAAGAGGTACCTTCTCCTCCGGTAAAGAGATTGAACTGGCCTATGGCCTGCCTGAGGAACATTTCAACTCCACTCACAGTAATTGCTCCAGCAGCCTCGGCTTCCTTTAGTAGAGTGGTCTTTCTTGGTGTATACACAGCATCGAAGACGAGCTGGAAAACCCCCAAACTCGCCTAAAAAACATAAAAGCATCTTCAGCTACAACAAGCAAACTATCTCTTTTGTGATGAAGGGATTTACTTCAGGTATGGGACCTCAGAAACCGGTATTCGGTCCTTGTTTGGATGCATTCCGATCGGTGTCGCATTAGCAAGAATTGACCCTTTCTCCGGCTGGAAATAAGGTAAATCCCCAAAAGGCCTAGCTTCGCCAGAAACAGCATGAGCAAGCATCTTTGCCCTTTCTATTAACATGAAACACCACAGTATTAGGTGGAAGTATTTATCATCCAATTCAAGAACAATTATCTATGAACAATCACAAGTCAATTCATGCTAAATCAAAATAATTCCAAGTCTGCATACCAAAATCGATGTCAAAAATAATGATCCGAGCTCCTCTGGTTTTAGCACCAAAAGCCAAAGCTCGTCCTGCACCTCCAGCGCCAACTAGCACAAACTCTTTGCCCGCCAGTGGAGAAACCAAAGACTTTTCACCATTAATGCATTGACATTCTGCAAGAACTCAATGAACATCTACCAATAAGTCAATTTTCTTAAACTGTGAAGTTTATCACTATTCAACAAGCAGAAGCAATAAGAAATTCTGCTTCTTGACCCTTCCTTAACAAGGCTTCAATTGATATGCGGGGAAAATTTAAGTACCTTGCAGAGCATCTTCCATGGCAGTTACTGAAGCCTCACAATCTGTGTTATACCCGATTAATTTCCCATCACTAGGCCTCCTTACTATAGTGTTAACAGCACCTATGGTCTGATGAGAGATAATAATTTGGGGGATAATCAATACATCAACATATTTGGATCGTGATTGAGACCACAACATCAGGAAGAGAGAATCAATCAAAAATACATCAGGGTAAATAAACCTGCATATTTATGGCAATTGCAGTGCAGTCATTTGAGATAAAATGAATGAAGTTCTGTAGCTTACTTGCTTAAAAGGAAGTAAGAAGTGCAAGAGAGGCTCTATTTGTGTGGCATGAGCATGCAGATTGCAGTTTTTTGCATCACTTATATTGCAGAGAACTCATTTGCTACTAAAAGTTGGATAAAATTTAGGAAATAAAAACAACCTGGGGACTATCAAATGTTCTCCTTTTAAGGATTTAGATTATAGTCAAAATGAACCAGGCTGAGTCAGTGAAGGTTAATGTTGCTTTTTTTCATGAAAGGGGGGAAAACAAAAATGATCTAATATGTGTTGATCTGCTATGAGCAGAACAAGTTTAGAGATGGAAAGAACCAGACAATCATGTCGTCAAAAATTGGGCAATAGGAAGAGAAGCTCACCTGAGCGAGTGGATGTACTTCATCACAAAACTGAATGACGGCTTCTTTGTATGGAAACCCCACACTGTGGTTCACAACTAAGAGAAATTCATGTCTACATCAAAACAAAAGGACTCAAACAGACTCTTTAATCCCAGCAAATAAAAAAAAGAAAAGACTGTAATTATACAGACAAATTTGACTTAATGAGGTCCTCACAGTGAAGTAAACTCAAGAGATCAGAAGCCAAGGCTAAAAAAATGAGTAGATATGCATTATTTGACTTCTCGCAAGCTGTTGTACTGGAAATGGATTCAAAACGAAAGGAACTTGTTCAAAGAGATGGGAAAGTGTAGGTGGAGACTAGCCAGATTGCAGGAGATGGAGTGAAGCTTGTATATGTTTATATATGCTATAGAGGAGTCGGTTGAGTAAGAGACTATGATGTACCGACATAATCAATGAGAAAGAATTAAATGTACTGGAACCACCAATTTGAATAATGAGATACTGGCAGTAACTGGAAGCATAAAGCAGTACAAAATGATTACTGAATGTTAAGTGCACAGACGTACCTAAAACCAGCGAAGTCAGGGGTAGAGTATACTTCGAAGAATTCTTTAAGATTGTCAACGAACATTGGGACATAAAGTCCATTGAAATTCATATGTCTGAACGTAGGGTTATGCAAAATTGGACCTTTGCTGTGGCCAACTGGTTTTGAGATGAGGCCAAAAACTTTCGTATCTGAATCGATGTGCTCAACTTTGTATGCTTTTCTTAGGCTTTCCAAGGTAGGAAGACCGGGAACCGCCTTTCCTTCTATTGAGCCATAGACTAAAGTACTGCCAAATTTGGGACTCAACAATTGGCTGATAAGACCCCTTTCTCCAACAGCATATGCAACTACTGGCATCTGCATGTAGGAGTAAGAACTTATGCACATCTCAACTTGAAATCTGTTAAACTTATGTGTGAATTAAACCAAGAATCTGGCTTTTTTGGCTGCTTATCCAAAAAAAGGAATAAGTTAACTGCAGCATTTGCATGTGGTTCCTACCTGGCTAGAAGACAGTAAATGAAAAAGTCTGGCCAGTTCTGTGATGTTACTTGCACTAGTGACAATTTTGATAATATCTGCACCAGTAGCTTGCATATTTGTAGCAAGATTGCTAAGTTCTTCTTTTGAAGGTGTCACGCCATCCAAAAAGCATGAAACTATCACTTTGGTACCTCCACAATGCAACTTATTCTGCTTACTCATAAGTTCAGCAGCAACCTGAAGATTCATAACACAAATTCAGATGAAATTGTCAAGTCGATTGATTGGAAATGGACATAAAATTGGAGTGCCTTTCAAGAGTCATTCTGCATGTCATTACACTGAAATGTTCTGAAGTGCCATTCATAAGAAGTAAATTTTAAAAAAGGGTTGTGGAATACTATTTGATACCTTGAGCTCAAAATCGACATAATCAGCGCCCAATTTTAGAGCAGAACGAAGTGCTTCCAACCGGGCTGTCTCGTCACCTTCATAGAGCCCCCCTTCGCATTTAGGCCTGCGGGGGTAAGTTCATTAGATATTCATAAATTACTCACATGGTACTTGTTCAGTTCCATCAACAGTGAAAGGAGAGGTACGCAAGGAGCAGAACCATTTCATTGTTTTCTCTGCTCTTTTTGCTCCAAACATTTGCAAACCATCAAAAGATTTTCTTTTTCAACTCACATAATTTGAAGAATTTACAGGAAGTTAATTGACCTATGGAAAAAGCAGGGACTAATCTTTTGACCTATGCATAATTAATAATTATGCCGGTGTCAACACTCATGCACTGATTTCTGCAGCAGATAACTACAATATCTGGAATTCAAGATATGAGAAGCTCTCTTTTCCATTCCAAGTACTTTGATTTTTAATTATTCTCAATGAGAAAACTCCACTGGAAGTTCTAGACCTCATAGAAGTGCGAAAGTCCCAAACTTTTTCAGGAAATGTGCAGTAAAGTCCTTTCCTTGTGAATTGGCTACGTGGCAGCCCTGGAAGTGCCAACCTGGCAGCCTGAGTTTGGAGAAAGGAGAAACGACAACCCGAAAGCTTTGAAATTAACAGGACTTTTGCACCAATTGATAAGTGTATGCCTGAATGCCTTGATGCAAAGTTTAGGACCACCAGCGAAAGAAAAAATCTAAAAAATCTGTATGTTGAACTGATAATATGCATAAAACCTGGCCTTAGCAGAAACATGCGTACCTGTAAACAATGATAACCGGTAACGGCTTGCTCTTGAGGATGATTTCAAGATCCTGGTGAGCCTGAAATTGCTTGATGCAATCCAGCCTGACCTCAACTACGTCTGCACCTTGTGCCTTCGCCTTGTGCATTTCTTCAACCACTTGGTCAACAGATTCACCCATTACGGGTGCACAAACCATGGTCAGACCAACAGTTGAGAGGGAGAGGCTGCCCATTTCGACGGATTAATCAAGAATTACAAAACTCCGGCCGCCGGCCCGGTGCCGAAACGAGAATGCTAGTCCTGGAAATCAGGAAATGCTGCACAGCTGCAGGTGAATAAGGACCGTCTGCTGTGCACGAAAGGCCTTTATCACAGGATGGCCCTTTTAAGGTGGAAAATGGTAAATCAGACCAGACCTTTCCTTATACAAATACCACCTCCACCACATGGGTTCAAAAGGTGTATACACTCAAACGCATGTATAGACAAATGGGATTTTCCTGTCTTTCAATGTCAAGAAAGTTCATTTAGGCAGGTAAATTAGGAGGTCAATAAATGCCTGACTAAATGATAGGTTTGCCAAAATCTAGGAGGGACTTAGCAAATGGATTGGTCCAGTGACACACAAGATATTCGCAGATAAGGTTTGTTGGGGGGGCGCTTAGTGCAGCAGACGTCAGAAGACTAATCATTAAGAAAGAGGAGTTGAATTTGAATATTAAGAAAGCTACAGAAGAGAAAACGTGACGATTTCCTTGGCCCTTGTGGACCGTGAATGGACCTTGGACGGAACATGAATCAGCCGAGTCAGTGCAGTGGAATCGGATCGCGAATATCGCAGAAGAATCAACATAAATTTTTCCCAACTTTGACATCTAATGCCACATACATTGTTTCTTCTTAATTTTCTCTCGACCCTAAATTTGTCAATTTTATTGTTAAATATCAATGATGATTATCCAAAAAGTCTAAAATTTATTACACGCATGCCAATCTACTCCTACACTTTTGAATTTGGCTAATTTAATCTTTAGTCTTTTGGCATTTTGTCAATATAGTCAATCAGGGTAATTTTGGCTAGGAATTGCAAACATGAACGTCGGCCGTTCTACATGGCGGAGCATTGATGTAGATAATTCCAATTTATTTATATATGTTTATTTATTCATTTTCTTCTCTTTTCCTCCATTTCTTCTTCTTTTCACCATGGGCGGCGCAAGTCACCAAATCTCGCCGGCCACTAGGCGAGGGCTCCAGCCCTCGCTTGTGATGGCCTTGCCCATATATGGGCAAGGTTTCAGTTGGCAAGCGTTGGAGACCATCACCAACCACAGCAAAAAAAAATGAAAAGAGAAGTAAAGAAAAAAGGAAAAAGAAATATAAAATTTGGAAAATAATCAATGCCGGTATTAGCTGTTACTCAGGACGACCGGTATTTATGTCAGTAGTTTGGATGAATTACATTGACAAATTGTTAAAAAAGTTTAGAGTCAAATTGATCAAATTATAAGATTTGGGAATGAATCAGCACAAGTGCAATGAATTTGGAAATCTTTTGGTAATTCTTCTAAAAAATGGCAATGCTCTTCCCGAGCTTTGGATCTGGATGTTGTCAAATATCTGTAGAGCTGGCTGCCGCTGCACTGAACATGATAGCATAGACAGAGCCATGTTACGATTGAAACCTCGACATTTGGTCCCCCACCCGAAGTACTAAGAGGACGCAGACCACAGCTCCTAGGATTAGTATGACCCACTTGTTGAGTCGATGACAAAACTTAATTGTTTCTTTAATCAACATGTTGAATGGGGCAATGGATAAGGACAGCTCCTTGATCAGGTTTTTGGCTGGTGATTATCAAAAGACTAGTTGTTCTTGCGGGGGTTGGTGGGGTTGGTGAGACGTGAGAAAATAATGGGGGCAGGCAGGACCTGGTGGATCCTCTCTCCACGTCATCCTTGCCTGTAATGTTCCCACCCCCGATATCAGATTATCAGCTCTGTTCCGTGAATACCGAATGCCATGATGGACAGATTCTGGGGAGATTTTAATGTCTGTGTTGTGTCTCTCTCGATTGATGATTTGTACTGTTCAGCTATGGGATAGGAGTGATCCGTTCCCGATCCTATTCTCGATTTCACGTCTCTCTCAATTGATGATTTGAACTGTTCAGCTATGGAAAAATGTAGGAGTAATAAGTTTCTCGTCCAGTTCGGGAAACTGGTCCATGAGGACCAGTTTTCCAAATTGGGAATAAGGGACTAGATCATGAACCAAACTGGACTGGTCCAATCCAATGAAATCAGTCCTTTTTTTTTTCTCATTGCTTGATGCTATATATTATGAATATATAAAAAACAAAGCTGGTTACTTTTTTTTTTTGAAGAAATAATATGAAATAAAGTATATATAATTGATCCGGTTCCTCTTTGAAATTGGAAATCGGATTTTTGGACACCGGTTCCACTTTCAGGAATTGAGAACCGGACGGACATTTCTAAAAAAATCGAACCACCTTTGCTGGTTCGATCTGGACAGGATGATTCAGGTGGTCCGTTTTGCACAACCGTGTGGGAAATGATTTCTCTTACGGGTCAGATTGGATCCATCCGTTTCTTTGGTACGGCTGACAGGACATTGAAGACGTTGTTGCCCTTGACTAAATGCCAATCGAGTTTGGAGTGATTTCACTTTCACTTGTCGTTGCCACTCAATACGCGGCTTTCCTAAACAACGCACTTGACGGACGGCCACGGAATTTAAGGGATTGGAAATTTGTGGAATTGGAATCGGAAAAAGGGAAGAAGTCATTTTCCTCCGACCTTCATTTGATAAAGTTGCACATGCTTTTTGAAGGACGCGTTTGTTTGGACTTAAATGAGAGGGCAAAAATATCCCACTAATTCATAATTTAAAAAATTATAAAAAAAATTATATGTAAATTTACATGTCAATTTTTTAGTGTCATCAAAAGTTTGAGGAGTTGGGGATTTAATAAGTCAAAATGCGTAAACCACGTAATTGACATTAAACAAAATGTAAATATAAAAGTCATTCAGATATATGCTCTAAATTAATTAATTTTTTTTATGGGAATGAGTGTTTCCCTATTTAAAATAGAGAAAATTAAGGAAGAGACACATTATATCTTTATAGGAAAAAAATGAATATAACATTCAAAGTTCAAAGGTATTGCACCTCCCCCACTACCTTTTGCAACTCATTATAAGTCCAAAAGTCTCCCTACTTATAAATTCTTTGCCTCCCCCCGAAAATTCAAATGGTTGACTGAGCCAACCTTTTGAATTTGATGTTGGATTGAAATACCATTTCAACTTGCTACTATTTTATTACTTAACTTATTCATTTCATATATGTCTCATAAAAAATTGCCCTTAATTATATTTTGGTGATTAATGACTGGGTAGGAAGCATTCATCTCTTAATATGCTCGTTTATAATTTGCACCAACAAGAACTAAAGGCCTTGGATAAAATTAATCTTTTCACCTTAAAACGAAAATTTTAATGTAACAATTAAATTCTAATAAGTGAAATTCATTAAAAGAAAAAAAAATTAAAACTAGTTCACTCCGTAAAATCATTACAATTGCACTCTTTAGTGCTTTCATCTCAGTCAACAAACAAAAAAAGGTAGGTTTACATTATTTCACTTTATTAATGGTGATTCATTGCATGCTATGCTTCCTTGTATGTTAAAACAAGAAATATCAATCAAAATTCTCTGAATTACCTCTAAATTTGGAGTGTGCCAATGAATGTTGGTTCCCAAATGCAATTTCTGTTTTAAGTTTTCGGATCAACCCCACTTTTTCCTCTGTCCTTTCAAATAAGGAGGAGAATTACAAGATTGATTCCCCATATCTATGAAGACAAGCCAGCAAATACACGCGGGCCTGTTTTTGTGGTTTTCCAGTGATAGTATTCGGTAGAGAAGTTTAATTGAGTTTCTCCTGTATTTCCACTTCCTTCTGGTTTTTTCTATGTAGTTAGGTGAAGCCCCCTTCGTCCACCTACCAAGATAGTAGGTGATGAAAGCTTTGAATTCCAAGTGGTTTTGTCCATGAGTTTAGGCAAACTCAAATGTTTAATATTTATGCTTACCAAATCCGGTCGCTGAAGTTCACATCCATGTAACAACACTTTGATATCCACCTCAATTCGGAAGCAAGAGCAAATGGCAATTTTGATATCACCTACCTACTTTCCGATAGTGTACATTAGACCCCAAGCCTAAAAAGGTCGTATCATATCCACTTGCAGTTTGTTGTAGCTGCTAATTTTCCCGTTGAATGGCATTGTTGTATTGCCATACACGACATGTCAAGGGGTAAAGTCTGACTTTTTCGACATTTGTATACAATGTCCTTTGTACCTTTGCTTCAAATAAAAAGAAAGAGACAAGTGTACCGAAAATCTTTAAAACTTATTGAGAATATGTAATCAGATAGAGAACTTTCAAAATCTTGACTTTTGTTAAATTGGTAAAATCAAGTTTCTCTGTTAAGTTTGTCCGATTCTACCAATAGAAAGCGTCGGCGCGGCCTATTTTTTTGACCAGTAACATAAACTCAGGTGAACCAATGACAAAAGCGACACTGTTTTGGGCAATTCACCACCAATTCCCATGGAGCTCACGACCAGGTTGGAAACATCCAAATCACCCAACCTGGCTTTGATCAACCCTTTCAACTTCGTTAGGGCCCATCAAGACAACCCGCCCTCCCTCAGTGCGGCCGTGCAGCATCTCGACTCATTGCTTTCTTGTGTCGGCCTCTCTCTGTCTCTCTCTCCCCCTCCGCTGGCCCAAAGCAACCGGTCGTGCATGGTAATATAATGCATAATTTTAATAATTGGGAACGAGTACAGCGGTGATGGCGATCAGTCTGGTGGTGGTGGACGGGTTCAAGGACTGTGGTCTGAGTCTCATGATGCCAGGCGGTGGTTGGGGATGAATCCAGAGGTGGTGAAGTACGCAGCTGTCTATGGGGCCTAAATGAGGTCGTGGCGGAGGTAACGTTCGGTTCCACAGGGGTCGTCTTCACGCGCGGGGGTAACTGGCGAGGCAGTATGTGGCGGTACCCTTTTAAGTCCAGCAACAGCTGTTCGAGGTGACGAGGGCCAGCGATCACGACAACCGTACTTAGGTTGTTTTCTCCACAAAAAAGAAAATCCGATGTCATACCAATAAAATTTCAATTTGATATCTTGCGACACAATCATCTCAAATTATTTTTCGTCTCACAAAAAGTCTAAAACCGATACCCGCATGACATCTTATCATGCGAGTCACGGATGATAATAAAGAGCAGCATAACAGCATTTGTTATCAACAAAAATATAGAAGGAAATATGAGAAAAACTTCGCAGGATCACCATAAATGTCAACATTCAACAACAAGAATCAGGATATGTATGACATCAAAATCCTGATCCTTTGGATTCCATCCTTCATGTCATGAACAGAGGCTCACCTCAAACTTGCGGAACACTTTAGAATCTTCAAATCCGAAGTACAAATTGCACGTTTCATGACCGTCAGTTGTCATCGTATGACAGCAAGACATTCAGTTTAACTGGAATTTGCCTGAATGCAGAACTCCGAACTCAGATTTCATTCGTTTGGGCAAGTGGTTCTGCCGAAAGAGCAATACAGAAAATATGGAACGAATAGCGGAACAGAGGATATAATCCTGGTGAAAAAGAAGAATGTTCTTGAAACAGCTACTGTTTTTGCTCCGCAAAGGGTTTTGCCCAACTCTTGCTTCTCCATGTCTTTGGGTCCATAAAACCATAAATAGACTGATGAATAAAGAGCAGAAAATGAATTTACATGATGGATGAGATACATGAGACCAGACCGGAAAAACTTACCATCTAGGACCATTGTAAGCAGCCCTTGGACCAGCCAAACGTACTGGCCGACCACCACAGAGAGGCACTGCACAAGCTCTGCCATGGTAATGATCAGTACCACTGAAAGGGTACGGTTTAAAAGGGTAGTCATTCAGGGGGTTTGGCACCCCATAGTATCCAGACGATCTCGCCGAGTATGGCCCCCCCCTTGTCAACCTATGCGTATCGATCGGGTGCCTATTGTAGGACTGCGTCAAATGATGACCACCATTGGGGGGTTCCTTTGGAGTTTGTGGTTGCGGAGCTATCCTCTTACGCTTCTTTCCACGCTTCTTTTGTGGCTGATGGCTTGAACTGGTGGCTGAAGTTGGAGCAGTCGAGGTGGTGACTGTTGAGGGGGCATTACCACATGAGGTGGCAACGTGATCAGAGGTGGCTTGTGCTGGTGATTCCTCCTTTTTGTCCTGCTGCGTCAATACATTCTGTGATCCTGCAGATCGATCAGCTTTGGATTCTGTCAGTTTACCTTCGATCTCAGCCTTTTGCTTTTCTAGCTGTTTGATATAGGCTTCAAAATCCTTGTGTGAGAACTCTGACTCTAGCCTGTATGTTGCTATCCATTTCATTGCAGTTTTCGTAGCACTTAACTTTTTGTTAATAGCCCCAATCTGCAAGCAAAACTAGCATAAGGACTTTAGGAAAGAGTGCAAGCCGAATATGCAGCATTACTTCTCATGGTAAAATTTACCTGACTGTTAGGCGAGCTGTCTTTTTTCTTGGATATTTCATCTGCTCTTTTCTCCCAATATGCCAAATAATCAGTGAGAAGAGGCACTAGAGGGAACTTGTCCTCCATCTTCAGTGCATTAATGTACTTAATAGCATCAATCCAATGCTTCTTTTCAATAAGATTTCTGATAAAGCCTGGCAAAAAGAAGCAGAAAAATGAGAGAAACACAGTCAGATAAAAAGAAGCTGCAGATAAATGATTCTTTGAAGCAAAAATATCATAAAAATGAGACCAGCCAAGCATTTAATTCCTTGAAAACTGTACTGTGGGTTCTAACGAGAGAAAAATTCCCAGGCCAATCATATGCATGGAAAATATTCGAAACCTCTGAAATAACGGACATGAAACTTCTGCAACTAATCTCACTAAACGATTATATCCATGCATGTCAAGTAAATCAATACCGCATTTCGCAAAAGCTAATAACATGTAGCTCTGCAGTACTTCCTTTTAATGATTTCATATTCACATTAAAAATCTCCTTTCATGTAATCGCTGATGCAATTTCTCGACCATTTTAACCAGAGATTCTAACAGACCCCAAGGGGTTGCTCAAGTGGAGAGTGGGTTTGTCCTCCTTGATCAAGGCATGGGTTCAAATCACCACACTCGCATTTTCTCTTGAGGCCACCCCAGGAGCACAAACCTGTGTATCTCTGGTAATTACCAAGTGTGTGTCGAACAGGGGAACTGCTATACCTAGTGGGGTTGGTCAAAAAGCCCCCCTAGCACCCTGTTGATGAACTAAGAAAACCCTGAGATTCTAGTAACAGAACCAGAATATTTAACACAGTTCCCTTGAACTTCTTTCCTGCTAAAAGCAAAACTAGGACACACATAGAGAAAGGGAGGTAGCGGGAAGGACTCCTTACCAGGTAAAAACTCTGCTAATCCCAGAGATTCACAAGAATCAGGGACCTGTTTAGCCCACTTCGATGCATCCAAGAGTTTAAGAACTTCATTAGCAGCAACTAGAGGAGCCAATTTGAAGGCAGCCAGAAACTGAAGAAAACATATGGTCTCCATATGATCATCATTGCCTGCCTTCAACTCTAGTTTCCAAACAGTACAAAACTGTTTTGTTTCCTGACTTAACTGAGGCCTGATGATAGGTGAAAATCCCTTTAAATGTTCCAATAGTAAAATGCGATGCTTAACGGGGATACCTAACCTAATGAAATCTCTTGAGTTTAATGGATCAGTATATTTCAGTGTGTCGAGAACAAGACTTGCTGGATCTGATGAGGACAGAAGCAAAGCAGATATTTCATCACGAACCAACTCATATTCCACCTCCCTGCTGAGTATCTTTCGCAAAATCTCACCAGTAGGCTTAGAGCAAAGATTCTCAGATGATGCCTCTGGATCATGCGATAGTAAATTTCACATTAAGAGACAGCAAAAGGTATATAATAATTATCAAGCACCTTAAGAAACTGAAACAAAGTTACAACAAAGATAAAGGCTGTTAAAGCACGAGAAGCATAACTACATTGGTTCTCAAAAAGACTTATGAGTGCTCGTATGCTCATAAACAATAAGATTCTGTTTCAGAATATGACAATCCCGTTCATTAGGCTTCCACCATCCATTTTCAGGTACCTGGCTTTTATGGTAGTTAATGCTACAATAAATACATTTCTCTTAGACGGGTTGGATGATTTGAACTTGAGCACTTTCGACCAGCTTCCAAAAATTTTCCTATTTCATTCAGCACTAGTTCCATTAATAGACATTATTGAGAGCAATTTCGGAAACCGTTGAAGAGCAACCTAGGGCACTCATTGAGACTATTAAATATGGCATGCGAATGTAAATTTTCCACTTTTGGTTTCCTTAATATATAATCTTTAAATTTCTGAAGCAATTTGATAAGCATTCTTGCTATTGTCCAGTTACCTTAACCAGCACTGCAAAAGCATTTGCTAACAAGACCCACAATTACATAAAAGATATGGCATCTACAGTATTTATGCACTTGTCTCCAATCAAGAGTGCCTTGTTGCTAACTCCAAGAGAAGCCAAAAGTCAATCATATCAGCGCTAAATTTCCTCCCGATAAAAACTTAAACTCTGACAAAAGAATTAGGGGCCTATGTACAGCCACTGGATGGCAATAACCACTTCGACTCACATGTTTGTTAATGGGTGACAAAAAAGAAAGTTACTCAGACAGTCAGATATGCTATACCTTTATGTGTGATGTGCGATGACTGAGCATTAGAACTGGCACCAGCAAGAGGATTCGATCCAACTTCTGCCAATGCAGCTGTTTGTGGATGCTTGCCTCTATGCTGTGGTGGGGTTGAAGTTTCTGGTGCTGGTTTGACAACAGTCTCACTGGTGATAGCAGAAGTAGTTTTCACAGAGGTAGGGATAGAGGATGGAACAGAAGCAGCTACTATAACAGGGCTATGTAGTTTGCCATCCAGTTCTCTCATTTCGATGCTGCCAATCTTTGCAGCTGCTTTTTTTTGCTCCCCATTTTGTTTCTCCATAGAAGTAATGGCTTGCTTTAAATTTTCAGGTGAAATTGTTGACCTGATCTTGTGATCTTCAACGGATCTACCTCCAGCTTTCGGATCAGGAACCCTTCTTTTCATGGCCTGATCCTGTTTGCAAGACATCATGAACACAAAGATTGCAATTGGCATTAGCCATAAGATGCAAAATTAGGAAATATGGCATACCACCTGAGCAATCTATACCTGAGCTTCAGGAGAGTTATGTCCATTGTAAAGAGTTGCCCCAGCAGCATTTTTGGAGATTCTCATGTATTCTTTCAAGAGCGGTTCCGGTGGAAACTCATCTTCCATCTTGAAAGCATAAATAAAACTTACAGCCAGATTATGTTTCTTCTCTTTCACAAGATTCCGAAGGAAACCTACCATACCAATAGTCAAGTGACTATCTTTATTAGATTGCCTCATTAAATGAACCAACAAAGATACTGCATGTATAAATATCTCCCCATGCAAAAGTTAACCCGTAGATTGCAAAAAGCTTGAGTTACGTAAAAAAAGGCATAACAATAACATCAGACTGGTACGAAATAGTTTTGAGATCGAGTGTTTGATAAACTTGTTCGAAGAGATTGGACATATATCTCAGTACTCTCCATAGTGTGAAGGCTGAGGCTGGTAAGATGAGGAAAACCTAACAAAGGGAATGGCCTACATAACGGCAAAGGAATGGTTGAAACCCATAACGTACCCACAAATGGGGAAAGATAACAAACTATAGAGCTCTAAACCTCGATACCATCATCAAATGAATGATAAATTCTGTTGATAACATCAAAAAGCAACAACAAATTGTCTTCCTTTACTATCAGGTCGACCAGATTGAACAATGGATCAACATCACGTTACTTCATTGAGAATTGAGACCCAGATTTCCAGCTCGACTCTGGCTAAAAAAAGACTGATTCGTTAGTGCAGCTGTGTTTGGGAAAAAGCCCTCCCTGAGTGTGAACTGACTGAAGAGAGTTTGAAGCCCACTATGAACTCAAAATGCATGCCGAAAGTGAAGTGATGGGCACTGCAATGTTGTCCGGTGCTAAATTTTGCTTCAGGTATCAAGAGGCAGTTAAGATGCAAATGGACAGCAAACGACAACTGGATTAAGCTATATAAAATGCAAGAGAGGCAAAAGTTATACCTCGAATCTTATCCTTAAGGCCCAGGGCCAGACATAATTCAGGCATATTTCGAAAGTGAGCAATTTTCTCCACATAATGTAAGATCTCGTCAGTATCAAAAGATGAAGCCAATCCATAAGAAGCCAAAAGCTGTAAGAATCCCAATACTTCCAAGGAATTTTCAGCATCTGCTCTCATTTTAGTTATCCAGGAGAAAGACAATTTCGTCGCCTCACTCTTTACCTGAGGCGTAATAATTGGAGAAATCTTCATCAGCTGCTCCAACAGCAAAATACAGCTCCTCCTAACAACACACTCGTCAAATTCCACATTCCCCTTCTTCAAATGCGGAGGGTAAAACCCTTCCATTGCATCCAGAACAAGTCTCGCTGGGTTAGGACATTTTCTAAGCATCGCCAACAATTCATGTCTTAATTTTTCACCTTCTGTCCAGCGCTCATTTAGGAAAATTTGCAGGTCCTTCCCATCCACTATTGTCTTCAAGCAAGCAGCATCTGGTGATTTGGCCAGTTCTTTCATATGAATTTCATCGCTCGATTTTTTTATCGCAGGCCTAACAGTATTATTATTCTGTTCCTCACATTCCTTGCTCCTCAAGTCAAGTTCCTTAGACAATTCTTTTACCCTGCTGTCCTTCAATTCGACCTCTCTCATTCTCGCTTCAAGTTCTCTCTTCTGCATCTCAAGCTCCTTAGACCAATCCTGCAACCTCTTCTCCTTCAACCGAGCCTGCTTGACTCGCTCATCGCATTCCTTCTCTATCAACTCTAGATTCTTGATCCTACCCTCGAATTCCTCACTTTTCAACCGCACTTCGTTGAGTTTCCCCTCCAATTTACTCCTGCTAGCCTCGAACGCCTCCCACCCCTCCCTCAATTTCTCGTTCTCCAACTCGATTCCCTTCTCTCTCTCTCCGACCTCCCTCACCCTCTCGTCAATCATCGCGCCCAGCGCGCTACTCGCCTCCTGGAACCGCTTCTCCATCGCCTCGACCGCGCGGAGCCTCTCCTCCATCGCCCTCCTCGCGGCCTCCGACTCCTCCGCGCCCCTCTCGACCTCCGCGCGCCTGCGCTCCGCCTCCGCCCCCCGCCTCGCCGCCATCTCGCCCTCCCTCCTCTCAATCTGCTCGAGCCGCACCTCGAACCCTCTGAAGCACGCCCTGACGGACTCCTCCGCGGCGCGCACCTCCCGCTCGCGCCGCTCGAGCTCGGCCTGCGTGGCCTCGTAGTGGTCCTCGACGTCCTTCCACTGGAGCGACAGCAGCAGGAGCGAGGAGGCCCGCTCCTGGAGGCGCTCCACCGCGTCGCGGAAGCCGCTCCGCTTCACCTCCGCGAGGCGCAGGTCCTTCGACAGCGCCTCGTCGTCGGCCATGGCTACGACCACCGACGACCGAGCGAGCGATCGGGAAACCCTAGGGCGACGAGGAAGACGAAGTGATGTTCGTAAAGAGTGGCTGGCGGTTTCTCTTCTTCTTCTTCTTCTGTTCTCGTCGCTTGCTGTCGCGATCTGAGGAGTCGTGCATGCGATGGGGAGAGCGGAAGTGCGTGCGTGCGTATTTATAGGGTGTAACGGGCCGACTCGGATTTTTTTTTTTTTTTTTTTTTAATTTTTTGAAATATAGTAAAATAATATAATAAGGAAATAAAGAGAAAAAATTGGAAGGAAGGAGAAATTAGAATCCGAGGAAAGATTTTATTTCCACAATTGGGTTTGGATTCCAAAATTAATTTTGGTAATTTTCTTGCTTGATCCAAAGGCAAAGGCGGAATGTTCGATCTGACGGCGGCGGCGAATAGGCGAAATTGATTCCGAACGGGATGTTGCATCCATTAGACACGACTTGAAGCCGAGATTGCACTTGTGCAAAGGGCACGTGGACCGTTGTCATGTGTTGGATATGGTGGCGCCTTTAGTTCGATTCTGGTTCCGGTTTAGCTTAATCCACTTGTTTCGAATGGAGAGGATAATCTTTTGAATTCTTGTAGTAACGTCATTAGTGAGTTACTTAGTTCGTGAGTTACTTAGTTCATGAGTTACTTAGTTCGATGTGTTGAGCTGTATTGAACGAACAAGAATTCAATGCGCTGCTCGAAATTCGGCCATTTTGCATCCAGTAAATTTGGAAGGGTATTTATTCATTATTATTAGTGTAGATCATCACAGATCATGGGATTATGTTAAGCACTCGGCTGGAAAGATTTAAAGTGAAGCTAAAATAATTATGATGTTTAGCCATCTCGTGATAATTATCAAGATGATTCAATATCAGATATCAACTTATAGCTTTTCACGAGCATAAAACAATCCAAATTTTACGGAAAAACATAATTGAGGATATTTCATGCACATCAACGCCGATATAAACTCCATTTCGTGCACACTAATATTTATGTAAACATTAAGGGAGAAACTATATTATTATAATCAAACTTTTATCACCTATCATAAAATAAAAATAGTTTTAGAAATTGCATGCCACTTATCTACTAATTCAAAATATCACAAACACCTACAAATTTTTTTGGCTCCACTTATCCACTAATTCGGCGCCACTTATCCACTAATATACAAGATGATAGCCATCCATAAATTCAGACAAGGACCTGTTTCTATCAACTTCTTACTTCATGATATCTTTTTGTATATCTATAATTTCGATATACTGTGTGACAATATTATATGGTTCATGCATTACTCACTTTGATTATTCATATTCACATACACATTTTTTCAGATGCCGACATTGATTGCAAATTTTAAAAAGCATGCACGAGATTTGGTACTAACATAAATGGGACTTTTAAATTTGGCGTCCTCTATTTAGTTTACTAAGATATCCTTAAATTGTTATAATCTAACGATAACGAAATCAAAAATGGTAATTTACAATATTGCAGCTGATAGTTCTTTTAGAGAGTGCGGAGTTAAGTCCACTGCCATGCACTTTCTGAAAACATCGAAGGCGAGTTTCACTCTCCTAGTTTTGAGGTAGACCGTCCACTACAAGTAGTTACCCTATAACTAACTTTTGAAATCAGTACTCGCATCAGAACTACTATTAAATAAATCAACGAGACTATATATTATTAGAAGAAGAAGAAGATTGTGCGCCTATCTTTTTTATTCATTTATTGCATTGTCCTTGTATTTTTGGTAGTTTAGCCTAATTAGGAGATTGTTTGATAGTTGTATCTTCTTGTATATATGTTACGTTTCTGTGGTAATGAATGACAGAATTCTCATTCCAAAATTCCTCAGTTTTTTTTACATGGTATCAGAGCCATGGCCGATGGAAAAAAAAGTGAGGAGAATTCTGGAACAAACAAGAAAACCTCTAGCCCTTACACACTGAATTCGAATGACAACCCGGGTAACCTGATTACCCAAGTTCAGTTGAAGGGCAAGAATCATGAAGAATGGGCGCGAGCTATGCGGACTGCATATGAGCCAAGAAGAAATATGGTTTTATTGATGGATCTATCAAGCAACCAGCAAATGATTTGCTGGAACTTGAAGATTGGTGGACAGTTAATTCCATGTTGGTTTCTTGGGTGTTTAATACCATTGAACCGACACTTCGCTCGACTATCTCTCACATGGAGAACCCAAAAGATTTGTGGGAGGATATCAAATAGAGATTCTCAATTGGGAATGGTCCATGGATGCAGCAACTGAGATTGGATTTGGCCAATTGTAGGTAGAATGGTCAACCCATTGTGTCCTATTTCGGTAAACTCAAAATCTTATGGGATGAAATAAATAACTATGATCAGATACCAATGTGTGTTTGTACAAGTTGCAAATGCAATTTTACCATTGAATTGGAAAGAAAGCGTGAAGAAGAGAGAGTTCATCAGTTTTTGATGGGCTTAGATGAAGAAGGATATGGAACAGTGCGCGCTAATATTTTGAGCACTGAACCTTTGCCTAATTTGAATCG
Source organism: Eucalyptus caleyi (assembly GCA_014182885.2). Taxonomy (NCBI): domain Eukaryota; kingdom Viridiplantae; phylum Streptophyta; class Magnoliopsida; order Myrtales; family Myrtaceae; genus Eucalyptus; species Eucalyptus caleyi. Next base: position 48,536,168 of record CM024467.2, read on the forward strand.
TGTCTATGCTATGGTTGTCCAGCAAGAGCGAGTGCGAACTATGACACGTACCAAGGATGAAGGAGGCAATCCCATGAGTTTTGCAATCCGAGCAGGTGGTCAAAATTCAAGGGGGGAAAAGATAAAATTCCGTTTTGTTTTAATTGCAACCGAGAGGGACATGATGCTAAAAGTTGTTTCCAGCTAATAGGATATCCAGAATGGTGGGGTAATAGACCACGTGGAACCTTTGCTAGACAAGGCAGTGGTCAAAAGCATAATAATAGAGGTGGACATAACAATGGAGGAGGTGCTTGTGCCAACGTCTCACAAACAACTGGAGTTGATGGTGGGCGAGGAGTTGTGACAGATTTAGATCGAAAGGGTTTTAGTGGATTGAATGATGAGCAGTGGGCAACTTTATTGGGAATGTTAAGTTCTCATCAGAATGGTGGCCATGAGAGGCTGATAGGGAAACAGAGTATTTTTCCTTGGATTATTGACACAAGAGCTTCCCACCATATGATAGGAACATTGACGTTTTTGAGAGAATTGCGTGATATTGTGCCATGCTCAGTCGAGTTACCTAATGGAGAAAAGACCATGGCAATGAAAGAAGGAACTGCGTTGCTTGGAGGAGACTTGAAATTGCGACGAGTTCTCTTTGTGCCAAATTTGAAATGCAATTTGATTTCTGTATCACAACTTCTTAATGATTCAAATTTGGTTATTCAACTCACTAACAAAATATGTGCTATACATGACCTAAATTCGAGGAACCTAATTGGAGCGGGTGAGCAACACGAGGGGCTTTACTTTCTCAAGGGAGTGACTTCAGTACATGCTTGAACGGTGGCTGATATGGAATCCTTTGAGCTTTAGCATAAAAGAATGGTTCATCCTTCTTCTAAGGTGGTGGAGTTAATTCCAGAAGCTAGCAAAATGGTTAGGAAAACCAATAAAACTCGTGAGAGTTCTGTGTTATTTGAAAGGAAATCCAGGTCAGGATATTATGTTACGTGCTAATTGTGACATCAAATTGTTTGCTTACTGTGATTTTGATTGGGCTAGTTGTCCTTTGACGAGATGATCTTTGACTGGTTACTTTGTTCTTTTGAGAGAATCGCCTATCTCGTGGAAGACTAAGAAGCAATAGACAGTGTCTCGCTCATCCGTTGAAGTTGAATACAGGTCTATGAGTACTACAGTTTGTGAACTTAAGTGATTGAAAGAATTATTGGATTCTCTTGGTGTGGCACATTCTCAACCTATGCACCTGTATTGCGACAGTCGAGCAGCTTTACATATAGCTGCTAATCCTATTTATCATTAGCGTACTACGCATATTGAAGTGGATTGTCATTTTGTTCATAATGAGATACTTAATGGTAACATTCAAACAGATTATGTACGTAGTTCAATGTAGCTAGCTGATATCTTCACGAAGGCATTGGGAAAGGATCAATTTAACTTTCTTCTTTGCAAGTTGGGCATTCGAGATCTCCATGCTCCAATTTAAAGGGGGTATTGGAAAGGAAAATATATTGGAAGAAAGGCAGCTGTGATATGCTTTTATTTAGGTCGTTTACTTATGAAGTTTTGTGTGCATATCTTTTTTATTCATTTATTGCATTGTCCTTGTATTTTTTGTAGTTTAGCCTAATTAGGAGATTGTTTGATAGTTGTATCTTCTTGTATGTATGTTATGTTTCTTTGGTAATGAAGGATAGAATTCTCATTCCAAAATTCCTCAGTTCTTTTACAGAATACTCTCCTCCACTACTTCCACATCCGAAGTTGCATAAGTTCCCTCACATACAATTTAAATGAACTTTTCCTCACAAGAGTGATTTGAGATGTCATAAGTATGCGTATCTTAAGATCCTACTAACCTAACAGATTTATACCATAGTAATCATGCGCTCTGTACATGCTTAAAAGTTAGTTTTATGACATTGAAATTTTTAGATTTAAGCTGCTAAGCGATAGAAGGAAACGGTTTTTTCCTTGTGGAAGAGAAAGCCGGGATCGGAGCTTCAATAAGCTTCCCACCAATGGTAAGACCAAAAATCATCTACATTCCTTCATGGGAAATATGCAGCCGCGCGCAGCTCATGTTGGTTCTAGCCTTCGTAAAAGGGGAGATTACGAAATTCACAAGTGAGACCCGAAACCGAAACTCGGGATTGGTTGCTATGATATTTATGAGGACGGACGTGCATAGGTCGGCGGAGACGTCTTACATGCATGGGTTTGGCGCGCATCATTCACTAATTTTGCCATCCAATTCATCAAGTGGGCCAATCGATCCTTTTCCCATGAACCCTCCCACGCGTGCGCCTCGCGGAAAGGTTTCTGTCTTTACCAGTCCGCAATAATACCATGAGGAAAGCCACAGCGATGACAGGAACATGAATTGCACTTTTCAATGCTCAATCATCGGAGACTATCATTCGAGTTCAAAACTTGAAGAGAGAGCGAGAGAGAGAGAGAGAGAGAGACCACCATGCGTGTGGACCGCTTAGTACAAGATAGGAATTTTAGGGTTTCATAACAAGAAATTTCAAATAGCTTATAGAGAATTTCCGGAATAGAACTAACTCTAATATCGATTGGGAGAGGATAAAAATGTGGGATTCATCCTAAACACGATTCGATATCAGAATATAAAAAAATGTGGCGGATTTTAAATTCAAATAGGAAAAATTATAAGTACAGCACCATGTGCTTAAAAAAAAATTACCTATACATCTATCACCATCGATTTGAACAGTTGATTAATTTTTCGAAGTACGGAAAATTTCGTTTATCCGCCTGTATCGATAGCCACTTCTCAAAGTACACACCCCCCGTCGTTATTTTTCCTCCCCTAAAGTAAGTTGTGCCCCTACTCTGATCTATGCCCACCTGAAGATCAAATTATAATCCACAGACAAAAGAAGAAAGAAACGCTGACAGCAAAGGAGGACAGCACGGAAAGAGACCACGAAGAGATTGATCAAGAACAAGAAGCCGATGACGAATCTCGAGACCGGCATAACCGCTTCCGCGGTGATTGTGCGCCATCACCATCCTCATCTCGAGCTCCCTCAGCCTCTCAAGGCGGAGGGCCATCTCGTGGTATCGCCTCTGGCACTTCGAGGTGTTGATGGGTCTGGACCACGGAGATGTTAGAATGCGACCTGGGTGGGGGAGATGAGAGCGACGCAATGGTGATGAATGCGAATTATGTGAAAGCACAATGTAAAAATCCATCTCCATTTGAAGGTGACCTTCCATGTATTACCAGCTAGTTGAGTACACCCTCTATATGATTTGGCTGTCTGTCTTGTGGATGGATTTTCTGTGTCTTTGGGTTACTCCCTTCGTAGCCTCAAATCCCTTCTGACATCCGCCATGCAACCTTTTCCTCTCAATCCATTATATCCATATCTTAACAGAATTTTCATAAAAAAACCAAATCAGTAATAGGTAGGTACCGCTTTATACTAAATCTAGATGATCAAAGCCCGATTTCCTTGGGAGACTATTGATCCAGTGTTTACAAGAGGACAAAAGTACGATGTGAGAATGTTAGGAAAATATGGCTTTGAATTGGGTAGAACAATGAAGTCAGATCTTTGGAGTAATCAAGTCAGACTTTGAGGCATGATGTCACTTTTTTTAAAGATTTATTTGCCTCACAAAGTTGCTAATGGTCATAAGCAAAAATCCTCAAGGATATAACAAAATCTCAAATGAGAATACTAGATAGCAATATAGTATTTCTTCAGGGTCTCTCTAAGAAATAATCGAAAAACTGCAGTTTTTCGAAACGAAGGTTCGGAAAATGATCACACACTTTTTCTTCCAAAAACAACAAGTATATATATAAAACAGTCTTATATGCAACTCTTCGTAAAAATTTCCAAAAATATGAACAAATACGTTCTTTAGAAATTGTTCGGATAAACAAATGCAACCCTTCGGAAGAAGTCGAAAACCGAACAATTGTAACCTTTTGGGAAAAGTTGCAAACCGAATAAGTAGTTTTCCAAAGATTGTCTTGAAAAGACACAAACAAAATTCGGAATAATAAATTTTAATTTTTTTAAATAAGTAATATTTCGAATTTTCATTTTATATTTCATTTCCAAAAATTCTCAAAATAAAAAGCAACATTTGAATTGATTAAAAATTAATAACATAACCAAAAAATAAAATAAAATAACAAAATGGATTAGTGCTAATTAAACCGCGGGCGCACATGTGTGTTAAGTGCGCCAAATAATCGAGCACCCACACACAGGTATGGTGAGATCTAGCCCCACCCAATCACTCCTTGAGGTACACAAGGAAACCCCTCGTTTTTAAATTGACCAACTTCCTCCCACTTTTCCTACGTGGGACAAGGTGAACGCACTTAGTTTGTTTTGACAAACAAACCTCCAACAAAGAATACATCATCAACTTATGGAGACATCAAATAAGACACGACATAGATGCACAACTAACTCGAAATTGCCACTTTGAAGCCTTTTGATTCGCCATTGCCAGCAAAATGATATGAACACGATGACACTACCCTATGCCCAATGTTATATATAATTAACTCAATTTGAACGGGCCAAGTTACATATGATTCATTTAAAACTTTCAAACTAGTAAAAATGATTAAAAATATCAAAACCCAACTCTATGTGGGTCTTTGTGAGTTTACACCAGACTTATGTTCAACTCATTTTGATTACGAACTCAAGCCCAACTCTTGTGCCCGTACTCGTCCCCTCCATTGGCGGCTGCAACCACCAACCCCAGCCGGAGGAATGGCAGCTCCGCTCTTGAGTGCGAGAGCTTCCATAAGTCCTTTGAGTTCCGGCTCGTCAAGGAGAAGTAGAGGTGTTAAAATGGGTTTTCCAAACCATTTTGAACCCATATTCAATGAGATAAGTCATAAATGGGTTAGTTAAATTTTAATAAATGGGTTATAAATGGGTTTGTGTTACAAGTAAGCCTAGTAATACATGGATTGTAAATAAGTTTGTATTTAAACATATTTAATACCCATTTAACTTATGAAGGTTATTAGTTGAGTCAACCCATTAATGAAATATCATCATCTTTAGTAGTTTTAATTTTTTTTTTTTTTTTTAATTTCCGATTTTTATAATTATTTTATTTTATTTCTTATTTCTTTTTTTTACATTCTTTCCCTATGTAGCACGGCATTGAACCCTCACCAGCAGGGGGTGAGCTCAACTTGCTAGACATGGTGAGGCCGAGCTTGCTAGCATTAGCATTGGTGGGGTTGGGCTTCTCGATTTGGTGAGACTCAATCTCGCTAGCATTGGGACAAACTTGACCTCATCGATTCTAGTGAGGTGGAAACTCACTTGAGGCTAGCTTAGCTCGTCGTAATTGGGTGCTTGGCAAGCTTGAGCCTCGCTACCCTATGGTGAGGCTTGAGCTTGCCTGTTACCAACCATAGTGACTAGGGCCAATGACCAGGTGAAAAAGAAGGAAAATAAAAAGAAAATTAAAAATTCTATTTTTTCAAATAATTAAAAATAATTAAAAATATATATTTCTTGAAAGAAAAATAAAAATCAAAGCATGGAAAATAAAATTATATTTTCCATACAAAACGGAAAATATTTTTAATTTATTTTCAGTTTTCAATCGAACACCTGAAATTTTTTATTATTTTCAAAAATGTCACATTTTTCATGAAACAAAAGGCTCCTTAGGTTTTTTTTTTTTTTTTTTAAATTACTAAACTTTATCCATTAAATTTGTAATTATGTGGAAGTGATTTAACAATATATATATAAAGGTCATAAGAAACAAGTTTTTCTATATTTGGTTAAATATGAAAGTGTTTAATAATATGGGTCGGGTCAGGTCGGGTCGGATATGGGTTAATAAATTTACATTACGAATAAATGAGTCATAAACGGATTAATGAGTCAATTTTGATCAAATCATTTATGACCCAACCCAAATCTAATATGACCCACTTGTTTGATCTGTCTAGAACCAACTTCTCTATGACCTCATCTCTGCCTCCTCCCTTGCTCGGGGCACCAACATCCAAGCCCTTTGCCCCATGATCGACCGTGAGATCCTCAACTATGAGGATCGCACATGGAGGAGCTCGCTTAAGGATGCCTTTCTCTAGATATGTGAGTAGCGCCCCATCATGGCCTTTTCACCTCTTCTACTCCAACTCTCGCCTCCGGCTCAGGGCCGGCCTTGCCGACCTCATCCGAGGCCTCATCATCGACGACCTTGCCAGCCTCTCCCCAAGCTAGCTCACTCTCATCGACACCTCCAGATGAGAACGATCCGTGAAGAGAAGGCCATCGCCGAGAAGTTGGCGCAACCAGGAGATGATTGCCCACACATCCCTGGTGGAACTCTCACATGCTCTCACCGAGATGATATGCGTCGGCGGTAGGGAAGCCACGAAGTATGGAGCCACAATGGAGGAGATGGTGGAGAGAGTACAAGAGTGGGGGAGGAACTTCAAGCTCAAATTGTTGTAAATGAGTTGGGCTGTGGATCACTAAAATTGCATTACATGAAAATGGTTCAATATGGATTAAATGACCACTCAATTCCGACCTGACCTACCGTTTTACGGGTCTATTGTTAATATCTCACTCATCTGTATTTAGACTGACATAAAATCATTCACCAGCAGTAACAAAAATGTGATCAACACCGAACCAAAACACTGTACAAAGCAGTGACGATTATGACAAAGAACGATTATGTTGCCTCTTGGTTCGGTCATTGCACTACAGGTAGACTAGAATCCCCGCGCCTAGATTCGGTAAGTGGGGCAGGAGCATTTGACTTAACTTCATAGATGAGCCCAACACAAACGAAGTTCATTCAAGCCAAGACAGAGTTTGGCTATAATTTGCTGTGGTGGTTCCAGAATGAAGGCATCCACATGAAGACTATAATCACGTCATCGATGCCAAAGAATGATTGCCGATTGACGACCGACCCTTCGAATAAGGAGTTGTTGATTCCTGACTTTTGTCTATTAATTTCATTTCACCAGAATAGTGGCTAATATCAATACTAATTACAACATGTTGATGAGAGGCTATTCTGAGCTATTTCCTTGGTTATTTGTTGAAATCCTAAGATGGTTATTTTTTGGTTAAGACTGGTGAATGAATTTTGGAAGATGAACCGCAAGGCCAAAGTGTCAAGATTACAAGTCTTGACGTCATTTTGTATCTCTAAGTTCCTAGGTCTTTGTTATGTTTTCTAGTTCTCATGTTTTTAATATTCGGTAGGTCCACGTCTTTTCTTGTTTGTCTATTTCTTAAGTCTTAGTCCCTTATAAATAGAGAAGTGTTCTCCACTGTAACGCGGAGTTATGAATATATGAGAATTCCTCTTTGTGAGTTGAATTATTTATCCAATTCTTTATCCGATACTAATAGTGATAAATCAAACAATTCTTTATTCTTGGCTGGTGGAGCAATCCTTTACACCTTGGTTGTGAGCTGCCATCAATCTTGATTCTTTATCAACGGAAAGATTGCATGAAAGATGTTTATAGAAGAGAGAAAAAAAAAAACTGATATTGAGTGTTAGATGAATTTATCGTTGTTGAGGCTAACAATACAAACCTAGTGTGAAGCAAATATAATAAATGAGAAAATAAAAAATAAAACTTTTGTGGAGACAACAAGTGAAACCTCAGTAGTAGCAGAACGATTTAAAGTATAAGCGGATTATGAAATCAAGAGTGCTAATAATGAAGAGATAGAATATAGCATACTGAGATTTATAGTGATTTAGTTTTATCTCCAAGCATGCGTCATCTCTCAAGATTAATAGTCACAACTAGGCTGAAATCCACTAGTAATCGGCATTGCAAGTTATAACCGGCAAGTATCATTCCCTTCACACGATAGATTACACTATAAGGATAAAACCATTGCTTTGACACTTGTACACTTGACTCTACTATGATTACAATTTAGTGGTGCCTCAGGGAAACATTACCATCAATATAGTTGCTATCAACAGAATGAAGAGCACTCAAAGCTGTAGACTCACTATGAACGTTCCACCCGATCTCACCACTTCTCTTGGATTAAGTATATATGTCCTTCCAATCTTTAGATGACCATTTGCAACTCAACTCCATGAAATAGCCATTGGTTCTAACATTGCCAACATTAGAACGGCTCCTTATCGCTTTTGAGCATCAAACGACTCTCTCCGGCACTAGCATTTTTCGAAATTAGTCAAACCGCTTCCGTTAGTGTTTGTCTCCTATCAAAATTGTCATAACTGCTCTTATTCATCTCCAGTGCTCCTGATGCGAACTTCAAGCCTTTGTAATAGATAATTTCATCTTGATCAATGTTCTAATTAGATAAGCATAAGGCCGGCACCTTCCGAGACTTGAGATCGTTACAATCCCTTACCCATAATCAGGATTGCTGATTATTATCGATCTGTTAGTGTTGTCCACAGACAAACTCATGTGAAACAACGTCGGATCAATCATCTAATGATCATCTTGGCTTTATTAGCTTCTAAAGACTTCTACGAACATTAGCATCCTAGTTAATTCCTTGTCTTTACTGATTGACCGAGTTAACATCCCTAGATCTCCAAGGACATCAACATCACTGCTAATTCCTCGACTTCACTGATCTCAGTAGATCATTGGTATTGTCCTTGTTTTTTCCACCTCATATGAAGAAAATGCTCCAGCCAACAATCTGTTGTCCTGATAATAGTCCGTTCTTCTATTTTCTAGTCATTCCAAGCATATCGGTGATCATGACTCTACCAAGCTGTTTATTTGCATTGTCCTTTTAAGCTCTATTAAAAATTCCTGTTCTAGACTTGTTCACAACTACATTCTTTCCAAGCTTCAATGAACATTATCGTACTATACTCATTCACCATCACCGGCTCCATCCAATTGTACACCTTATATAGTTCTCAGATTAGCCCAGCGACCCCATCGCTAGGTCATGTGTCGAATCATGGACCAAGCCTCATGCTAGGCCTTTGACCCAGCCGCAAGGACCATAGACCAAGCTAGTAGCCCAGCCATGAGCTCGACATCAAGCCAAGCTCAGATGCTGGCCATACGCTAGGCTCAAAGCCAGTTGCAGGCCCGATCAAATAGGCAGAAACCAGCCACAAGGTCGGCCATTGAGCCTATGCACTGGGCCACCGACTTAGCTAAGATAGGCAATTTTGCCTATGGTCAAGCATGCCAATAGTGGCTTGGCTATGAACCTCAGATGTGTCGGGATGGTCAATCGTTGTTGCGACTTCTCTTCAAGTGAACTATCTAAGATTTGATTAATGGACTACTAAGTCTAGATTTAACTCGAGCTCTTCTAAGCTCATATTAATTCACGACTTAGTTCAAATTTTTAGCATGTAAATGAATTTTATCTAAGAGTTGTCACTAATCAGTTTATGATAGGTAGATTAGACACCTAAGTAAAATCATTGGAGAATTCTTTTACTCTTACAAACTAGAGAGCTTGGGCATGGGGACTTAATTACACTAGATTTCTCTAATGCCCTTTTAGTACCATTCTTTTCACGAAAAAGTGTTTATCAGGTAGCTTGAATTTATTTTACTATTCCCTAACATGTGAGGTGACCATGCAAGTGCGCAACCCACCAATTTAACATCCAATAAAATAATGAATAAATTGCAAGAAAGCATAAGTAATGTTGACTCAAAATTCACATCAATAACCTTAGATATGATTTCTAATTAGCACACAATCACCCAATTTTTTTTTAAATTTTTTCTTATTTAATGAAACCTAACTTATGGGCAATGCAATGCAATGATGTACAAAAATGTATATATATACTAAGATCACATGCAACGTGTAACCTAATATGCAAACTATATGTCATGCTACGTTACTTACATGACCTAATTTAATGATGGGCAAATATTGATGCAACTATCCTAATATGCCACATGTTTAAATGTTCCTAAACATGTAATAATTAATGGCGTGCAAGGAACAACCTAATTCTACGTGAGACACATGCATGATATAGCAATATGCCGCGACCTAAACTACCTAACATGCATGTGATATTTTTTTTGTGTTTTTCCATGAAAATTCGAAATTTAAAAAATAACCAAATAAATGACATAGTTCTAGAAATTATCCAATTCAATTTAAGGATTAACCTAGATTGAATCCTAATTTAAATTGGATGATATCTCTAACTGAATAAACCCTATCCTAGCATGTGATCTATGTCAATTAAAACCTACTCTATCTTAGTTACATCTTTTTGAGAATTTTTATTTATTTACAAGAATAAATCAAATCAAACAAAAAACGAAATCTGGCACCCAAATATCACCCATATCTATTTACGTTTGGATACGAAATAAAATTGATGAATTATATGCATGTTGTAAAATTAGGGAATAATCCCTAAGATAAAGGCTACTCGATATTTCGGATACAATAATATCTTTCTAAGATTGGATTAAGGTCGCAATATTACAAACGAGAACAAAAAATTCAAAAATTAAATTGGATAAAATTTTTACCTAGCTCGAATATATGCTTTCAAATTTGGGCCCGACGCAATTTCGGTTTGGAATCGACGATGCTTCACAGCGGCGTGGTCGGCGGCAACAGCGACGGACAGCTCGCAGACTAGTACAGCAGGGCGCGGCTAGAGATTTGCTGCTGCTCATGGCATGGCTTATAATGACTCAGCGAGGACGGCGGTAAAAGGGTGCGACCATTAAACTTTGATTTTACCGATGAGTCACCAAATCAGGTGAGAACTCTTGAAATACAAATCTCTTCGTGAGTCTGAGCGTCAAATGAAGACTTTGACGAAGCTCTTAGGCCACTTCTATATCTCAAAAAGGAATAAGAATGTGACGTCTTCCGCATGCAATGAGTGATGAAGCCATGGGATAAAACGTCGAAAAGCCTATAGAAATAATAAAAATCAGAACTTTGCAGGATCGGTCTCCATCGTATGGAACCGAACACGTTGCCGTGGCTTGATGTGACACGGCCAAGGTTGCTCGTTGTGGAAAATAGGGATATTAAAAACTGAATCGAAAATCCAACCTAACCAAACCAAAAAATTCATTTTTTTTGTTTGGTTCTTATTCGATTCGGTTCTTATTAAAAACCGAAACTTCTTTAACTGGTTCAATTTATATCGGTTCAGTTAATCGAACCAAGCCGATAAAATCTAATTTTTTTTTTTTTTATTTTTTCTTTCGTTTAAAAAAATCAATTTTAAATTTTTTTTCTTTTCCTTTTCTTTTTTTTTCTTCTTTTTCATTGGCCGGTCAATGGCCATGGCCTCGCCACAGGTCATGGTACACAAACTTGAATAAGCATACCCTTAGGTGTTTGTATGCGTCGACTAAGATGAAAGATGAAAGACCGGCTTGTGTGATCCACCACATGTAATCACCTAATGAAAAAAAAAAGGAAAAAGAAAAAAAAGAACCCTCGCCACCCTCATGCCCGGAAGTCTCGGGAAGTTAACCTTGAGAAGCCTCGGTCAAGTTGAAATGCTCTGGTCGATTCAAGAAGCCTAGCATGAAGCTATAAGCCTCACTCGAGCCAAGAGGATGATCAAGCCAAGACAAAGTTAAATGAATCTCTTATGCATACCGGTATATGCATAAGTATGATATGTTGATGTGTTTATTGATAAGCTAAAGGTAAGCACGTATTGAAATATGTGGTAATGAACATCTAGTTGAAATTTTGCAATAAGTTTACCATTGATCTGCCATCAATATTATATTGCAAGTACTATACTTACTAGATTTTGATGATAAGATGTCCTCCTAATAGAGAATTAAGGCTTTTATTTACTAAGTCCCTCGACTCACTCTCTTATCTTTTAGACTTGTAAGCATGAAAGTCTCACATCGATTTTGGGAGCTCCAATCGTGCTAGACGAGATAGGAATTCCCCTGGTCTATGTGGATACCTGTAGTGTAACGTAGAGAAAGGGATTGTAAATGTATTGTTGTAATATAAAGTAGTGTGTTCTATGTATTGTATGCCCCGATCTTGTAGTTGTTGTTTGTTCAGGGAGTTTATTTGTTAATCTTTTGCATGTGGTTGTAACAAGAGAAAAAAAAAAAAAAAAACCAGGATGACGATGAGTTTGGAATGTCATGAAAATAGCCCATGCTACTCAAGACCCTAGAAATGAAGTCAGGGTCGTTACAATTAATCTATACATTATATATTATACTTAATTTGTTGATGATCTTATTTGGCAATTCTTATCCCAAAGTTGAAAAAAAGGAAAAAGAGTAATAAAAGGTAACTTGGGATTCTAATCCAGAGTAAAAGGAGGAAAAGAAAACGGTAATATGGCTGTGGCAAGGTGGTGAGATCCAACATCCTCCACTCTTCATCCTTAAATAGGTGAATAATGTTGAGATTGGAGTAACAGCACGCCACAATGATGAATTCATCAACCAAGCTCTTGTTTATTTGTTCTTTGCTGCTAGCTAGTTGTGTAGGAGATGTTTGGGGGAAGATGCACGTTGTAATTCAAAACAATTTGCCTGTTGGCACTACTCTTACAGTTCATTGCAAATCCAAGGATGACGATCTCGGATTCATTAGTATACCAATCAGGTGGGAGTTTGTATTCAAACCCAACATCTTTGGAGGGACGTTATTCTTTTGCAGCTTTGAATGGCCGGGTTAATTTCAGAGGTTTGATATATATGATGAAGACAGGGACGTAGGATATTGCAAGCATAGGTGCCTTTGGAAGATCTTTCCCAATGGTCCTTGTAGGCACGGTGATGTTGGCCAAGAGGCCGATGATTGTTTTCCATGGAATCCTCCTACATAATTAGGGAGAAAACCTCTTATTTGAATGTATGATAGAGAAAGACGAGGGTGTGAGCTAATACATTATAATTAAGATTCAATAAGATTCATATTCGTCATCTTTTAAACAAATATTCACACACATAAATGTGTTTCTCTTATAATTACCTTACCATCTCACTTTCGATTGGCTCTTCCTTTTGTGTCATTCTATTTGAACCTATTAGTTGTATCTCTTCATATTTTTGTCAAAATGTTTCAATGTAAATCTTTTTTTTCATAAAAGAAGGTTAATAAATGTCAAGTTGTGTCGATTTTGAATTTGTAACTTAATGTCTATATCAAGAATTTACACCCTTGAGTTCGTAAGTACACGAAATTCCGATATGAGAGCACAAAATTGATGGGAGACAATTTTGAGTTGATGGTATCTTAGGCCAATGATCTTGAAGTGATCCCAAAAGCAATCTGGCGACAAGAGATTTGCATTGGCCGGGGATCGGGTGTGGGCTACATGAGAGGTTCATCACATTCTTAACCTTACCAATTCCTTTAGAAATATACTAACATAGAGTAAAAAAAAAAAAAAATCCGTTTCCGGGGAGTGGAACAGTACAATCATCCTTCTACGATAATAGAACAATGGACCTATCTGTAGCAAATAAAAGAAAAAGACACCCCGACGGAATTGTTTAAGAAGTTCATATTGGCAGAGAAAACATCGATAATTGTAGCTTAAACATAGAGAAATTATTGTCTACACGGTACAACGCTCGATTTCGATGGCAATGGACATGATAGGAGTAGGGTTTTTTCAGACCTCCTCCAACTTGGGGGAGCCTTCAATGGCACCTTGAAGAATCACTCAGTTGTAGTTTGCTCGGACTATACCGAAAGAAAATTTCTCGAATATCTTTTTTTACTTAGTGAAAATGCATTTATTCACAGTTGAGGTTATCCTCCATCCAACATCCACCAAGTTTTATATTGGCTACGTTTGTCAGTCGGGATAAAATAAAATTTATCATTTCTTGCATTTAATGCCTGCTCAATACAAAATAAAGTAAGATATAAAAGGATATAGACTAAATAAAATTATCCTATAAAAGAGGTGGAATAAAAGTGGATATGATTTCTAACATCCATATTAGGAAAGTTTTTTTTTTCTTAAATGACAAACTTTTAAATTAAAAAAATTAACAAAATCAAAATTATACTTCAATATATAAATAATTTTTGAATTCTAATATAATACAATTTTTTTTTACTTTGCTTCTTTATTACTCTAATATTGCTTAGTTGTTTATATTAATTGCTTGAGCATCACTTGTGAACACTTTCACATGTCAGGGGAATTAGAGAAAAATAAAATTGATGAAGATCGCATTTGCCTTTTCATATTAAAAAAAAAAAATTGTACTTAAACGGTGTTAGTCTAATTTAAGGTAATTAAACTCCCATATTCATAATCTCTTACTCGCAAGAGTAAGGCGAACTCTCACCGCATAGCTGAGCTCCTAATCAGTCCATTATAAGTTAGTAGCTACTGCGAAGCAAATTAAATTCAATAATTGAATGATGAAAAATTGTGATTTGTAGAGACCGAGAAGGCCCATGCTAGGCACAGGCGCCACCTTACAATGAAAATCAATTGCGCTTGCTTGATAATTTATCAACTTCCCTTGAAACATATCTCTTTGCCCTAGGGTAGCAATAAAATTTAAGATGTTATCTCACTATCTTTAAAAAAAAAATGTACTCGGAAAATTCAGTGAGAGAACCTTAATATTCTTCTTACTTGCTCTATTATGTAATTCTCAAATATGATCCTATTTTTATACATTCTCATTTGACTTGCCAACTCAAATTAGGAAACATACTCAAATTAAGAATTCAACTCCAGCGCGAAAAGTATTCAATGATTTCTACTTGTCTGGATGTCAAACTACAAGTCTTATTCGGGTTTCAGAATTTCTACTTTAACTGGATTTCTTTCAGAGACTCAAACTCAAGACATTATTGAACAATATATATTAATTCGGCAATTCATCGTTTGAAGCATTCTGCAAAATTCTATAAATATTTACTGAGAGCTTGCTAGGAAAGTCTGCAGACAAAAAGCACTAACTTGCTTGCCAAGCATGGGACAACACATGTTAGGAAACCTTTCTATACATTCTACTGGGAAAACAAGACCTATCGTCTATACATCCTGTACGTCATCGGCTCAAAAATTTCCATGGAAAACATATGGGATTTGTCTGGCAATACCAGGTGCATGAGTCAGCCACACATAGCTCCGGCCTACTTTCGGCAAAGAATACCTTAGTCCAAAAGAGGATTACAGGGGACCTCCTTGACTGTTCATCTTGTTTTTACACTTACGTGCACAGGGTTGGGACTGTGAATCGATTGGTGGGTCACTAGCCGGACGTTTCTTCTCTCTGGGCAATTGCTGATGGGCACTGGGGGGAGAGGCCGGTATGCTAGCTACCCCTGAAATAAGTTATTAAAAACCAGACAAGGTTCAGGGGGATTGTAAATGTAAAACAAGGCCATTTACACCCAGGCCAACAAGAAACACTAGGCATCCCCCAGCACACATATGGATGTGCCGTAACAATATTGCCTCTGAACTTTAAAGATCATTTCTACAGGCTCAATGATATCAAAGTTCACATCTCAAGAGAGCAACTTACCTTGAAAAAGAGGATGGTCTACAATATAACATCACAACATGCTAAGAGCAAACAGCTAGACTTAAAGGGAAGGTTGGGTCCCATCAAAGGGGTTTGAAAACCCATGCTCCCATCCAATGCAACAATAGCACCACAACATAAAACAGTAAAATTGCCGTTTGGCTATCTGAAATAGACTGTCCCACTTCCAGGATGATTTAATCTACATCACATACTGCCATCCTCAAGCAAAAAGGAAAAAAGTCACAATTTAGAGAGTCGCAAGACAGAAAAAGAGATACTAAAGAAAATTTACCTGTAATCTCATTGACAAGACCAAGGGTCTGACCCAACAGAGGAACATCATTGAACAAAGAACGCAAATTGTATGCAGCCAAGAAATTCTGAAATGCCAAAACCTCCAAATCGCTTTTGGATTTATCAGACAGTTTGGCTTTCCATTCTCTTGCCAGCTTCATTGCTCCTTCTTTAACCTCATGTGTTATTGAAGGCGAAATTCTCACGAGCTGTTCTAACATAACAATTTGACTCCTCATGACAACTGTCTGCGAATTCACACCCTCAGAGTTTGAGTATTGAGTATAAGACCCCTCAATAACATCCAGAACAAGTTTTGCAGGGTCAGATGAGTTTTGCAGCGTATGTGAGATTTCTTTACATATCATAACATTCTCATTCGAAAGCTCAAGCTCAGTTTGGAAAAGCTGCAAATCATTTATAGCTAAGATAGTTGGTGATGGTGGATATTCAACAGAAGAATCATCTGCATTGTGCACAGCATAATTTTCTGGTTTCTCAGTCTTTATTTGCCACCGTTGAATAGATCCCAAAGAACCTATCAAACACAAGTCAACAGTTAAGAATCCGAACTGCCTTTATAAAGATGACAGCACCAAACGTGGTTTGCCATGAGGACTTTCGAATGACCAAGAAAAAAAAATTAAAGACTAAGGAAAGTCCAACTTTGAAAGAGAGGAAACAATTGATCTCAAGTCTCAAATGCACAACAAGCATCATAAGCAAGACAAAAAGTTCCAGCTTGCCAATTAAACATCTTTGGAGAAATTTCTTTGAGCTGCTCCAACCATAGAGCTTGACCTACAAGATGGTACTTTTGGAAAAAAGCAATATATATACATATATGTGATGTTAAAATAACATTAACCAGAGCATTTTGTCTGAACCCATATAAATGGATTTGGCATTTCAATCTAAAATATAGAAAAGAAGGGGTTGTAGAGGAACATTATTGGATCCATTTGATCAACTTCAGAATACATTCCAAAGACAAGCTTACTTTGATCAAATTAGACATGAGTTAAAATTTATTAAATCAACAGATTGGACATTTAAAATTTATTTAATATAACATAAACAAGTGTTCAGTCAATGATATGAAATTGGATTTGGTGAAAAGTTGAACCTAAAGCAGAAAGTAGTCATTAGCATCCCCAAGTTTTTTAATTGGATCAAATAGATAATTGGTGCTGTATATGCAATGCAAATAAGGAAAAAAAATGCAGAATGCCTCATCTCTCACAACTCAACATACAGAGCCATCACCATGTTTCAAAACCGTGGTTGCATAGAGAGACAAAAATTCACACGGCATGAATAATATTACAAAAACCAGGCATAATAAAATATACAAACTGGCAACCAGATTCAACATTTCAAGTCAATAGGTGCATCTCCACTTACCATGTGGCACTGCCGAGGAACCAAGGACCTGGTGTGATTCCTGAGAAGCAATTGTGCATTGAGAATTTTGACATGAAGCTAGAACAGGTCCATTTGTTAATGGGTGTTTCCATTTTTGGGCCACTACCCCAGAATGGACAGTAGTCCTCTCTCTTGACTCCATTTCCCTAGAGCACTTTTCAAATGACTTTGCAATTGAATCAAGCTGTTGCCGCCCCAATTCTAGCTCCATACATTGCACATTACATTCTTTCTTTTTCATTTCAAGTATCCGAGACTGTTCTCCAATCGACACGTGAAGCGTATGAAGGTGCTTTTCTTTAAGTTCAACATCTGTGAAGCATTCTCTGCTTCTCTTCTGAATGGAGCCCAACTGCCTTTTCTGAGATTCAAGTTCGCGAGAACATTCTGTAATGGAATTCTGCATCAGATCACATTGCTTCCTTTTGAATTCAAGGGCCTGGGCACATTCAAGAGTTGAACTTTGAAGGAAAGCATATTCATCGTCCTTCAATCGGAGTTGCCCTGCCCTTTCTGTAATGTCAATTTTAATGGACTCTAGCTGTCTCTTTCTTGATGCAAGTTCAAGATTGCAGTCTTCAATAGATACTTGGACAGCATTGAATTCCCTACTTTTCAAGTCAAAAGATTTGGCAACCTCTTCTAATTTTGCCTGGACTGATGCAAGATCTTCCTTCTTCAACTCGGTTTCCTCATTACACCGCTTCACCCACTTCGTCATATTTTCCAGTTCCCCCTCTTTGGATTTAAGCTTTTTGGAAAGCTTTCCGATAGATGTTTTGATGGACTCCAATTCACTATCTTTCAAAGCAAGTTCTGCCAACCGCTCATTGATCAACCTGTTGATTTCCTCAGCCTCCTCTTTTTTGGATTTGAGCTTGCCTTTTTGCTCCTCTGTCAATATATTGACTGAATGAAGTTGACTCTCTTTAATTCCGAGCTCCTTGGAATGCTCTTCGATGGATTTACAGATTCTTTTGAGTTCTCCCTCCTTCTCTTTGTGTTCAACTTGACAGTTATTTATCTTATCTTCAAGAGACTGCAACTTTCTGGCTTTTGCCAAGACCTCCTTATCACGCTCTTCAATAGTGCAATCCAGAATGCTCAGCCGCTTCTCACTCTCGTGATGCGCCTTGAGACTCTGGTCGAGCAGACTCTGCACCGTACTCAATTCCTCCCTTGTCGATTTAACTGATCTAGAGCACTCATCAAGAGAATGCTTCACCGAACCCAACTCCTCCACTTTCACATCAAGTTCCCGACCATTTTTAACAAGCAAACTCTGCACCACCCGGACTTTCTTCTCCTTCGAGTCCAATTCCCGTCGCAGTGCCTCCACCACCTCCTTCTTCGAATCATAATCCCTGCGACATTTCTCAGCCAACTGCTCCAAAGAGCTCAGCTCCTTCTTCTTGTCCCTCTTCAGCGAGATACACTCCCTAAAGGCCTTGCGCGTCGCAACCAATTCACGCTCCTCCATCCTACGCTCCTCCCTACATTTCTCAAGCCGCTCCTCCGCCGACCTCAGGCCCATCTCCTTCCTCCGCACCTCCCCCTCGCGCTCCTCGACCCTCCGCAGCGCCGACCGCACCCCCTCCTCCCGCGACGCGACGTCGCGGGCTCGCTCCGCGAGCGACCTCTCGCCCTCCCGGAGCTCCTCGGCGCGGCGCTCGAGGGACACCCGCATGCCATCCAGGTGCCCCTCCAGGTCCTTCCACAGGAGCGTGAACGAGAGGAACGAGGACAACTCCGACTGCAGCCGCTCGTACGCCTTAGAGAGGCTCTCCTTCTTCGACTCCGCAAGCTTCAGCTCGCCGGAGATTCCCTCCATCGGAGCACCAACGCCGGAAAAAACCACACCCGAAAGGAAAAAAGAAACAAACCCACCTACAGACTAAGGGTTTGCGGAGGAGGGTACCCGCAGAAGTCGCACGACGAGGATCGAGGACGAACCTGGCGGCTGGGGCGAGAGCAAATCCGGCATTGAAAGGAGAGAGCTTTTCTGTTCGGTGGCGAGGAAAGAGAAAAATGGAGGGAATACGAGAGAGCAGGGGAGATGAGTCGGTTGAGTCGAGCGAGTTTTGAACGGCGAGAAGAAGCCGGGTCGCCTGATATTATACGGATACGGTGGGGGTGGATTTTTTTTTTGTATTTTTTTTTTGTTAATTTTATATTATTTTTATTCTAACGGTCAATCTCAAACTTTTGTTCTACTTCCGACAGTGGAAATCGAAATCCTGAAACTAGATCATTCTCCCAACTCTGAAAAGGATGGAGATTCTACCTCTCCCTTCCCTTCCATAACCACTGGGGCAAAGAAACATCAATAATTCGGTGGTGGGGTGGATTTGCGGGTCAAGATTTGCAAGGATCAGGCCGCTGTAAATTTGGCTTTAGGGCTTTAAAATAAAGCAATCTTCAAAGGCTAATGAAATGTTTTTCAAAAAAAGAATTTTCTCTTTGGATCTGGCCTATCGATTTAGATTTCAGAGTTCACCACCCAAAAGGCAAAGCAAAAGCGCAGGTCTTGCCAAAGAGTTTTTCGCCTTATCTGATCTGTGTCTCGTGGCCTCAGGAGTCGGCTTGCGCAACGGTGAAGACTTTGTTCAGTCCCCGACGAGGGAACTAGGCCACCGAGATGGCGGACACGAGAAGTCAATATGAGGGCTCGAGCGAGGTGAGTTGCGCCACCGCTCACCAGTGGATCAATGGCCCTCGTCGTCCTGATTGTCTGGGGTTGGACGACCTCGGCGATGGCGGCGTTGCTTGGGTTATTGAGGCCAAAGTTGATGCAAGGGCCGTGTGCGAGCTAGATATTGCTTGCATTGTTTGTCTCGGTCTCGATATTTGCATCAACATTAGGGCTATCAAAAAGTTAGATATTGCATGACAACTTGCCATTAGGGTCATGTGACGTTAGGACTGGTGCCATTATTGTGCCGTCCGCTTGAGCTTCATATGCAAAATGAAGGGACCAAGGGTTTTCCCTGTTTATCTTCTATTTGTTTGCTTTTATAAGTAATGGGGAAATATACTCGTTAGGTTCAATAAACCTTTAGCATAATTGTAAAATTTTGGGCAATGAGGCTCCAGTGGGGTTTTAGTTAATTTAGGGCAAAGCAAAAGGAATTATCGGATCGAACTAGATCAGTTTGCTCTTGGGAGTGTTAGTTTGGTTCCAATTATATAAAATTGGAATCGGTGAATTTAGGGTTAGTTCTTAGTTTTAGATGTGAAATTGCCCGCCTAGAGTACTTGGATCAGACTGATTTTGTGTATCTAAATATCTTGAGAGGGCAAAGATTCAAGTAGCTGATTTTGTGTATCTAAATATCTTGAGAGGGCAAAGATTCAAGTAGCTTGAGAGAGAGAGAGAGAGAGAGAGAGAGAGAGAGAGAGAGAAGGGAAGTCGTAGATGAGAGATTAGCGACAATGGCCTTGTTTGGTTCGGCATTTGGAATGCTCTTTGGGGCTCTAAAGAGGTTTAGGCAAAACGAGGTTCGCAGGGAAAATCAAAAGTGCCATCTTTCTTTTACGGGGAAGGAGAGAAATCAGAGAACGAGACCTGACTTGTCGCGCAATTGCTGCCCTGGCCGACCTCTCTTTTCACGTCCGAAAGGGTCTCCCGTTG
Source organism: Eucalyptus caleyi (assembly GCA_014182885.2). Lineage (NCBI taxonomy): Eukaryota > Viridiplantae > Streptophyta > Magnoliopsida > Myrtales > Myrtaceae > Eucalyptus > Eucalyptus caleyi. Next base: position 48,557,050 of record CM024467.2, read on the forward strand.
AGGTTTCTTCTTGGAATCTCCTTCCTTGTATCTCTCTCTTTCTCTCTCTCTCAAGTCCTTCCTAGAGTAGCACGCTCTTCAATCCCCTCTTTCTCTACGGTCTCCATCCTCTACGTTCCATATCCGTTTTGCTGTTTGTGGAACAGAAGAGGCCAAACTTTCTTGTCTGTTCCTCTTCCCCTCTCTCCAAGGCCAAACCTTGCAGTGCTGGCGATTGTATATCCTCCCTTCAGGAGTCACCACAGGTGCTCTCCCCATACCTTGAAGCATCCTCCATTCACGTATGCACAAACAACCCAAGTCATAAAATCCACCAATGGGCAACTGAGTTAGTTCGGCTTTGGACATTTCATCACAAAAGTCTTAGGGTTGAAATTCCGCAGCTACTAAGTGGGGGGTTATGGTGATGGGGTCTTGTGCTAGTCTCCTCCGAGGTATACGGGCCCGACCCTTTAGTGCCATCTGAGCACGAGGGCCCGTGGTGGAGTTCTCGGTTATCATAAAAAAAAAAAAAAACCAAGTCATAGAGGGGGGAAAATCAGATTAAAATTAGAAAAAGGAACATGCTTGCCGATTTCTTTGACCCACTAGGGAACCGGATCTATCCAGTTCCAAGATCAGATGAGCCAGTTCTTGATTTCAAGAATGAGGAACTGACCCTCTAGTTCAGCTCCCAAGTAGGCTTGAGAACTGAACCATCCGTGAACCGATCACCTCCATATGTTATCCACTACTTGTGATCCTGGACTGGAGTCCTACAAGAAATTAACCAGTCTAAGAGTTAGCATATCAAATCTGGTATGTTGGTTTTGTATAGATTTATAAATACAAAAAACTTGCATAAGTTAAGGGAGAATCTACTGTACTTTGTGGGCATCATGCCGTTACATGTAGTTGGATCACAAGTAGTGGGCTTGCTCGAGGCAAGTTTTACTTTTCACCTTTCTGCCTTGTCAAATAATATGGCGCACGTAATTTGTTCTTTAATTTTAAACAATTAACAAAATTAAAAATTTCGCAATATATGAATGTCAACACGTTGATTAGTGTTAAAGATTTTGAACAATTGTTTAAATTTTGGCGAGTAAAGGTGGAAAAATACTCAACTCCAGTTTTGGTCGGTTACTCAACTCCAGTTTACAGGTGTTTTCTTGCATGCGCGAAAGCGGCCTCTTTTTGGGTTACATTAAAGCAAACCTCTTTTGCTGACTTCTACCGTGGTGGTTCAGCTTCAGGCTTCCGTTTCTGGAAAATTGATCTCTTTTTTCCCGGGCCAATCAAAACAACAGGCATTTATTCCGCTGCATATCACACTTGTATTGTTTTCATTAGGAATTGGGGCATAATCAAGGAATGGATACTGCACTCATCTCTCTGTCGGTACTTCTTTACAGACCCTCCTATATGGTGCTGGTGAACGGGGACAGAATTGTTGTGAAGTAAGGTTGTCATTTTGCAGATAGAGATTGTATTCCCTTCTTCTTACACAATATTACAACCAAGCTTTGAAGAGTACTTGCATCGAGTCCATGTAATGAAGGATGGATCCCGTGGGGTTTTTGTGAGATCAGTGGGCATGGGTCGGATTTAAATAAACGTTTTTATTGAATTATGATGTTAAAAATAGACTTGGAAAGATTCCTTTAGTTACTTTTGTTATTCACAAGCTCAGGTTCGGCAATTAAGGCTAGCAAATTTTGGCACTGGCAAAGGTAGTAAAATCGGTAAATTTCCTAGTCTTATATAGAAGAGCCAAAATTACATAAGAATAACTTGGTGCAAATGAGTATCCGACTCATTAATCTAACGTGTATTCTGATATTTTAAGAAGGGTTTGGCTGACATGAACTCTGATTGACTATGCTTTAAATTCCTTCTATTGCAGAGGAAGGAGATGATGAGGATGCGTACGAGCAAAGATCACTTGCGAAGAGTAGAACTATATGAAGCAGAAGCTCAGGTTCGGCAATTAAGGCTAGCAAAGCCTACAAAGGTAGACTTACACATGGAATCAAAGAGGTAACTCTTTAATTTTAAAAGTATCTTTATTTTTAAGTTCAGCAAATTAGTGAATCAAGTGATCTTCTTCGCTTGTACAACTCTTCATATCCTAGATAACAAGGCGCCGTTTCATTACGTTCAGCAAATTAGTATCTTTATTTCGTGCCAACTACATTTTCAGTTTGCTCAGTCTAGCCTTTTAATTACCATTTGAGGGTTTTGGAGGGAGATTCTCGAAGAAGATTGTTTTAAAATAGAAAGAGTTGCGTGTCATTTGCCAAAAAGTGCACTGTAACATTAAAAGGCCAATTAGACAGATTATAAGATTCTTTTGACTTTAAAAACCCATGATGATTTTAAGATTTTTTCTTTTGGTCTGCTATTTTAAGACTTGACTGTGCTCGCAGAGTCGGAATTCGATCCATATACATTGTCGAAAGAGTAGATCGATCAATGGTCAAAACATTGGAAGAAGGCCTTTAATTAACAAAAATCGAAATGCCGCAGACCTTAATTTACGAACCAACATAAAAGTTGATGACTGATTTGCAAGTGAAGGAAGATGCGAATATGGGATTCGCAGGTCGTCGTAGTCGTGTGGTGTTCCCCACCATGTGTTCCTCTTCTCATGAGGGCCACAACTTTGCTTCGTCAATTATAACTATGCAAGCATGAGACAAAGCATAAAGAAAGATGTTAATTCCAATTCCAAGCTCACAATTAGAAGATTTCATGCTTTTTCCTATCACTAAAATCCTACTAATTCCCTTTCAGATTTGTAAATTTCAGGAGTCCTCGAGTTGTGGGATGGATTATTCTAACCCGTCCTATCCAATGTCAAGCGGCACAATACTAGAGACGATTCCGTGAACCCAATAATCTTACTTCACCCCTTGCCTTCTGCGTTTAGCGGAGTATAAAACAGATCATGGAAAGCAGCCATAAGACACATCTCCACAAGAACAGCGTAAACATCACTTGCTTTTGTTTGAGTTAGAATGAACGATGGCATTAGTGAAAATGCTCAGCATTTTGGGACTGCTGGTTTCGGGATTGGCACTAACCCAAAGGCACTTGGTGTCTGGCAGTTCGCTTAGCTGCAACTTTCCTGCTATCTACAACTTCGGGGATTCAAACTCGGACACTGGAGGCCGCTCCACTGCACTTACACAAATTCCACCTCGCCTACGGCGAAACCAACCGGGGCAATCCGCCCAAGAGATTATCCAATGGGCATATATGTCATCCTTGATATTATAACTGAGACTTTTAGCAGACTATTAGAAAGATTCGAGTCATCGGTTTCTTTAGAGCAGAATGGATCCCACGAACATGCGCCGAGGGAAACTTAAAAATTATATTGAAATTAGACTTGATCTATGAGCGGGAAGCGTCAGATATCAGGGCTCGAAGTTCTTGTTCTCATGTTTGGACAAGCCTAATGAGTCGTTCGGACCGAAGAACAAATTACTTTGTCAAAAGTAAACGCACCCATGGCCGTGGTTTGTCATGCTTATGATGAATTGACCAAACACGCCTCGTAAACTACGGTGGCCACAACCCCTATCAAACCCATGACCACTCCCGAGGCTTCCAAGCCAAAATACCGAAATCGAGAAGGACGGTGTCCAATCGATCTTAGTTCAGCAGGAAATCCAATGAATTTTCTGGTGTTTCTCGGTGATGGGAAAAAATTCAGGAAACGGAATTCCCAAAACAGTGATTCGACACAGAATCGAATCCTAATAAAACAACGTAGCGGAAGCAAGCCCAGGACAATCATGAATCACCGATCCTAAGGCACATTACACAATTGAACGTACCTTGTTTCCACAGTCTAAACACCGGTGTTGCGACACGAGGAAGAATCCACACTGTTCTTCAGAGGATAATCATGTTCTGTTCTTTTGGGAGAAAACAGTGTGAGAAGACCTAATGTACGGAGAGAGCGTAATCTCTTCTTCCAAAATACGTAACTTCTCTTCGATTCATTGCCTCCAAGATTTTCCCTTATTTTTAATAACTTCCTCCATGGGCCCTCAACTCACGAGCCGGGCCTTTTGGGCCCAACATGGGCGGACGGGCCAACTCAGGCTCATCAAAAAGGAAAAAATCCATTATCTCCCACTCGCACATGGTGGGCCAAAACCAACATGGGCGGACGGGCCCTACTTAGGCCCATCAGAGAAAAATCCATCAACTCCCACTTGACATGGTGGGCCGAACAAAATCCTATTTTCATACTGGTGAATAGTCCGTGCAATCAGCATACTTTGAAAGTTCGTTGCCATACATCCGTTAAGAATATATAACAGCTCATAATGGGCATCACATCCTGAGTAGATTTAGTATGCAGTACCCTAGATCGATCGATCACATTTATATCTCTCTTATAATCTCTTTTTAAACAATGATATATTGTATTCATAATTATGATTATCCTATAAAACAATCATAATTGGTCGACTAGTGAATACAAAATTATAATGTGATTCTCCAAATTCTATCTTCCTCTTTCCTTGAAACTCTCAACTTCAATTCAACTTGTTTTTCTAGAAATGTCCTATTAGATTGAATCAATTCATGATCATTGGCAACATTCTAAGATAACAAACGTTAAATAGAAATCTTGAGAATAAGTAAGAGTCATAAGGGCACTAAATTGAGGAACTTTTTTTATCAAGAGTCTCACACGATATAAAAGTTGAGATCAAAATTTTTGCCACTCTTATTGGTTATCTCATGCATACGTAGTATGAAATACGTATTACAGTATTTAACTTATTTCCCATTGAGCATATGTCTACACTTTTAATACCGTACATATAATAGTTCAAACATACTTGATGTCTAACTTGAGTTCATTTATCTACTCATTCACAAAATTCATTAGAACTCATATTTGGCATAATAGACTAATAAAGTAAAATATGTTGGTTATTTTACTTTTGGACATAGTAAATATTATGTCCTCATCTTAGCACTCAGTTAAGGCAACATAAATATTTTAAGCTTGAGCTCTCAATTATCACATAGATAATAAGCTTAAAAACCGTATCATCTCCATTTATCACACAATAAATAGAGACAATTACCCGTGTAAGTGGGCTAATTTCTTATTTGTCCGACATACTTTCTCAACTTAATATATAATGCACTAAGCATTAAGATGTATAAACGTCAAACAAAATTTCATAGGCATTAATGATGAAAACATAAATTCATCAAATGTGAACATATAGGGAAATTACAATATTCAATACATTAACTTCTATGCAGTCCCATAGATTTCACATAACCACAAAACACATCTCTAGGTATTGGCTTTGTCATAGGATCTGCTACCATTCTATGCGTAGACATGTATTGTAAGTTCACATCTTTTCATACAACTATATTTTTGATAAAAATTATACTTGGTATATATGTTTGATCTTGTCATGATATTTTGAATCTTTGATGTATGCTATTGCTGCTTGGCTATCACAATTAACCAACAATGAGTTTGCAGCACTATCAATAATACCTAAATGATCCAAAAATCTCTTAAGCCAAACACCTTATTATATTAATGCTGATAATGCCACGAACTTAGCTTCCACCGTGGACAAGGCTATACACATTTGTTTCTTACTGCTCCAACATATGGCACCATTATTAAGTAAGAAAACAAATCCAGAAATAGGTTTCTTTTCATCTAAATCTCCTCCCCAATTAACATCTAAATAGCCTTCGAGTCGCAGATCCATTCTTTGATAACTCAACGTATAATCAGCAGTTCCTTTTAGATACCCTAGTATTCTCTTAACGGTATTCCAATGTGCTTGACCTGGATTAGATTGGTATCTACTCACCATTCCAATTACAAAATATATGTTAGGTTTTGTACACATCATAGCATACATCAAGCTCCTAACAGTACTAGCATAAGGAACATGTTGCATTTGTTCATTCTTTTGTAAAGTCTTTTGACACAATCTATGCTCAATCCTTCGCCTTTTGCAATAGGTGTATTTATGGGTTTACAATCTTGCAGACGAAATCGTTCAAGAACCTTATTTATGTATGTTTCTTGCGAAAGAGACAATGATCTATTTGAACGATTTCTTGAAATTTTAACTCCAAGAATGTATATGGGCTCACCCATGTCTTTCATCTTAAAATTGGAAGATAGCCAACTTTTGATAATATTAACAAACTCCTTATTGCTTCCGGCAATCAGTATATCATCAACATATAATGATATGATCACAAATTGATTTTTGGACCTTTTGATATATATACAATGATCCTCGTTAATCATTGTAAAATCATATCCCATTATGGCATTAGGAAAACGTATATACCATTATCTCGACGACAACTTAAGGCCATATATCGATCTCAAAAGTCAACATACCTTTTGTTCTTGACCTTTCATAATGAAACCATTAGGTTGTTCCATATAAATTTATTGTTCCATATAAATTTATTCGTCTAATTCTCCATTGAGAAAAGCATTATTTACATCCATTTGATATAACTCAAGATCTATACTTACTACTATTGCCAGAATAATGCGAATCGAGGTAAATCTCACAATCGGAGAAAATGTTTCCTCATAATCAATTCCTTCCTATTAATTATACAATTTCGCCACAATGCGAGTCTTATGCTTTTCTATCGAGCCATCAGCTTTATACTTAATTTTGACAACCCATTTGTTCCCAATGGCTTTGCGTCTTTTTGGAAGATCAACAAGTTCCCAACACATGGTTTGACTTCATTGATCAATTCCCTCTTTCATTGCATGCATCAATTTTTCCTCATTAGGGCAACTTAGAGCCTTATTTATTTTCTTTGGCTCATATTCATCTTGCGGAGCAACCATAAAAATTTTACATTCGATGTCAAAATGTCGACAGGAAATACTTTTGTGACTTGTTCGCCGTACGGAAGATGGTATACTTTGCACATCATTCCCCATTATAGTCCCATTTGGATTAAATAATAATGATATCATCTCATCATGTGGTTGTAATTGAGAGTGAGTTGAATTAAATTCACCACTTCTCATGTTACTTCCACTTGGACGAACTCCACTAAATTCATTATCTAGATCCAAAGTTTCAAATAGAGAGTAATTCTCACCTATTTCACTATTCTCAGGAAAATCATTCTCTAAGAATGTGACATCTCATGATTCAACCTCAGTTATACTCCCACTTTCCTACTCACCTATGAATACATACATTTTCGAGTGTTTAGAGTATCTTATGGAAATACTTTTCTTTCCTTTGGGACCTAATTTCCCATACCTGTGAGATGGCTCATGAGTATAGGCAGCACAACCCAACAGTTTAAGAAAACTTAAATCCGGTTTTCTACCTGTCCATAACTCATATGGAGTGGAAGTAACTAATTTGGAAGACACACAGTTAAGTATATAGGTAGTAGTTAACAAAGCATCACTCCAAAAAGTGATAGGCAAGTTAGCATGCGCCATCATGGATCTAGCCATTTCTATGAGGGTTTTGTTTCTTCTCTCCACAACACCATTTTATTGAGGAGTATATGGAATAGACAACTATCTTTCTATTCATTTTTCATCACATAATTTTCTGAACTCATCAAAATATTCGCTACCTCAATTGGATCTCAATACTTTTATTTTGTTATCTAATTGATTTTTTACCAAGTTCATAAACTTTTTGAAACAACTTAATGTTTCAGATTTATGAGAAATCAAATAGACATATCCGAATCGAGTATAATAATATATAAATGTGATGAAATAAACGGGCACATGTCTTCCTTTCACATTTATTGGACCATAGATGTCAGAATATATTAAATGCAAAGGAAATTAAGCTATTTTCCATTTTCCAAATGGTTTTCTTGTTGTTTTCCCTACTAGGTAATGTTCATATATGGGCAAATCGATTTTTCAATATTGCCCAACAAGCCCTCTTTGGCTAGTCTATTCATACGTTGTTAGTCAATATAACCAAGTCTAGCATACCACACATTCACATTATTATCATATAAAGTAGAAGACGTGAAAATGGAATAACAAATATTGATATTACTACAGTCAACATTTAGTATAATAAAACCATTTAGGAAATAACCACAACCATAGTAGTTTGTATCCAAATATAAATCTACACCACTATTATGGAAATTCAAACTAAAACCAAGCTTAACAAATACCAAAACAGACACAAAATTTCGACGAATCTCCTAAACATATAAAACATCACGTAGGAACAAAGTGCGTCCACCACGCATGTTCAATTGGCAGGCTATGTAGCACCGACACGCGACACGACACGAGTGTCCGACACGACATGATACGTCGACACGTCATTTCTAAAAAATAGAGAATTCCGACACGTTGCGACACGTTGTATATTAAATAAATATTTTTATTTTAAATTAATTTGATTCAAATTCATAAATAAATAATTAATTTAAAAAAGAGCCTATAATAAATTTACACTAATAATATTAACACATCAATTCATTTGAAATTCAAAAGATATATTTATAGTTAATGAGGAACATTTTTTTAATTTTAACAAAAGTTATCGATGAAACTAATAATTAATAAAAATTAGAATCAATTTATTTAAATAAATCCAAAATTTTCTATCATGATCAAAATTTATCATTATTTAAAATTTAATACTTTTATTTTTCAAAATTATTTTTAAATTTTATTTTTTTTATTTTCCGGTTAAAAATACAATCCCCAAACTCTACCCCTTCTTTCCTTCGTCCTTTTCCCTCCACCCCAAATTTTTCACTTTTTCCCCTCCTCCCACCACTTGACAATGACAGGTAAGCTGTCACTTCTCCTCCCCCTCACGCCATCGATCTCCTTCTTATTTTTTGGGTTTCTTTATGAAAACCTAGCGAGCCGAGCCCTCCTTTTGCTATTTCTCCTTGCCGCTCGTCGCACGACCCCCTTCCCTCCTCTCCTCTTCCTCTCGTCGCCGATCCATCGCAACAGTGGCAACCCTCGCCGCTCTCTCTGGCCGTCTCTCGCCGTCACGGTGGTCCGTTCGTGGCTGCGTCTCGCCGGCAGGAGTTTGCCTTCTCTCTTCTTTCTCTCTGTTCGGCTCCTTCTCTAGCCGTCTCTCGCCGTCGCGGTGGTCCGTTCGTGGCTTCATCTCGCCGGCGCTCGCGGCCTCTGCTCCCTCGCCTCCCCCCTCTATCAATCTTTCGGACACGCGTCGACACGCGTGTCGAGAAAAGTTGACCGCGTGTCGGATTTTCCGACACGCGTTGACCGCGTGTCCGAGCGTGTCGAGGTGTCCGACACGCTCCGACACGTGTCGGACACGATACGCGAGCATGGACAGCGTGTCCGTGCTTCATAGTTGGCAGGTGCCAATCCATTTAATTTCAGCTCTATAGTTATTTCTTACATAATTCCACTTAATTCGAATTGGAACTTGTCGAAATTCTATGAAGGATTCTCTATCATTCGCTACATGGTATGTTGCTTCCGAATCTACAGTCCACAAATGATTAAATTCAGTTAAGAATACAGAATTTGACACATATGTAAATTTCACAAAAGTACAATGGGTGTTGACCTTCTTTGACTCACGACGGTCGCAAGCATAGTGACCTTTCTGGTCACTATTGAGATACTTCATCCTTGAAATTTTCTTTGCATGAGAACGTTTTCCTCTCTTCACACGAGGGCATTTTTCTATTTTATGCTGGTTAATTCTTGGTTTTTTGCAAGAAGGACTTAATCCATTACTTTTCCACATATTGAACAAATCAATGCGCTTGCGCTTAGAGCTTGAAGCCCCTTATGAGCTGAAAGCAACACAACAAATTTTTGTATCCTACTCAAATACTTTGAGGCGGTCCTCTGCTAACTCAAGGTGGCACACAGTATTCTTAAAATCTTTCATAACATGGTCAAGAGCTTTTAGCGCTTCTACTTTTCAAGCACATATTGAATTTTCATATTCAATATTTCACTATTCTTGTCATTCAATTTGTCTTTTTTATTCAAATCGGCAATTATGTTCTTAGTTGCTGAATCCATCGATCTGAATATATCAGACATATATGCACGAATTATTAATGCCTATCATTTATGCATCTATTTTGCATAAAATCATCATATTAATGAATAATTTCAAATGAGATTTCAGAATCAAGAGGTCACCGAGTTTCCAATCATCATCTAAAATCCTAACTTGAAATTATCATTAATACAATTTTCTATGCAAAATAAGTTCAACAAAGTCACTAAAACTTTTTTGAACTTCCCACAACAAATTGTAAATTAACATACTAATTTACAACAATATATAATGGAAGCAAATGATATTAAACATTTATTAATGATTTAAGAAAGAAAATCTCCACATTATGTAACTAAACGCATCAGTTGTTACACTGACTTCAATAGGATAGAAAAATATTCACATAATATGTCCATAAAGCCTACTAAAAGAAAGACGAAACATCTAAAACCAAGTCATTATACAAACAAGGAAAGCTTCTTCTTGGTTCAATTTCTTCTTCTTTTCTTCTGTAAAATTTTCGAGCATTCTTGACAGCCATGGAAAGATTGATGGATATCCCATAGGATTTCTCCTTTGCACATTTATCCCCCGCCTAATCGAAGTCATTCCTAGAGTCGCGGTCTTTGTGGCTCCAACCTGATGATATTCGTCAACAAATGCCATTACTAGTTCCTTATACTTAGTAAATCATTTGACCACTCATAGGCGATTCAACACTCCTTACCATTCTGGTGAAAGAGCGTTCATGAAGAATCGCACCATTTGAGAATATGGCATAAGATAACTATTCCAAATGACTTATTGTAACTTATAGTTAATCTCAACAATATGATCAATTATATTGTCACTCTTCCATTAATAATTATTCAAATTGGCTATCATCCTTGAAAGCATTTCCTTTTGTTCGTTAGGAATTGTGCAAATAGATGCGCGCGCATTACGGGGAAGCATTGTTCCTGCAACAAATGCATAAAAAAAGGGATTATATATAATCCATATAGACATAATTGAAAAAGAAACACATTCTTCTCCCTTTAAAAAAAAAAAAAAAAAGTCAACGGTCAACGCCGATCAATGGTGGTCAACGTAGGTCAATGGTTAACAAATGACCAGTCGAGTCAACGGGTCTGGTCAATGGGTCCGCCGGGTTGAACGGGTCGAGTTGGGTCGGTCCGGTCGAACCAGTGAGGTCAGTCGGGCCGGACGGGCCTGTTGGATGAACCGACTGGCACGTGTCCTGCACGTGCGTGGGCAACCACCGACTAACGTCACGATGATATCAACCGGCGTGTGCCTTGTAGGCGCATGCAGTTGCCGCATGCACGTGCATTGCACGTGCCTGCGGTTTCCTCTGCTCGCACGTGCGTTGCACGTGCCTTGGAACCACCTCGGCGCGTGCGTTGCACGCGTTGACAGAGCCGAACACTTCAGCCACACGTGGTGGTGTGTCCAACGGCGTCCGACGACGAACCACCACTTGAAATTCTTGTATCAATAAGCATTTCAACCCTAAGCAATCAGAATCGCACTTCGATCTATGGAAAAACCAAAAAAACTAGGGGGCACAAGTTTTATTGCTATATATTCTTGTTCTTCCTTCTCCATACATATGACCGCAAGCATGATTTGGCTTTGTTGTGTTCTTCATAAAAACACCATTTCAAATAGAATGCACTAAGCAAATTACTTATCACATACCTAGACTTCATTTTCTGCAAAGAGTTTTAATTGTCTTGATAGAAACTTCCATTTGATTAATCCTACGTATTACAAAAACACCTATCATTATTTGTGATATTAAATGATTCTTGGCTACTTTTGTCCGACTCCTATACGCATGTTATCTCTAACCCCATCAAAATTCTAAAGATGGATTTGCAAGTTGGTTTATGTGCAAAAATACTTTATTCTCTATCATTTTCTTTTTCTTACGAGACAGAAATACCGTTGAGATCAACTCACTCAACCATTCTATGATATTCTGAAATTCGACCCCGTTTCGATAAAGTGAAATAGGCATTTTGTCGACGTGCCTATGGCCCTTTTTCTCTGAGTTGATCACTCACGAGTTAACTAACCTATTGAGTGAAGCCGTTAAGGGATATATCCGTGGTAAAATCCCTCAAAGCTACCTAATTTGTTGGATTGGACTAAAATCACGTTCGGTCAATTTTAATCATAACATTTAATTCGGTTTTGGGAATTGAATATTCGAGCATGTCACAATTCATTTTTAGGACCGTCTCATCGTCTATCGATTTATTGTCGAGTCCGAAATTTCAAGAAAGAAATTATCGGAGGAAAAATCGAAGACCGGAAAAAAATAGAAAGGGAAATGGAAGGAGAAAAGAAAATTTAGAATAACATTATTCTTTTCTTTTCTTTCTCTCTCCTCTTTCCCCCCTTTGTGCGAACAGCCCCACTGCCTGACCTCTCCCTCTCTCTTTTTCTTTTGACCGGTCAATCCTCATCTTCTCTCTCTCTCTCTCTCTCTCTCTCTCTCTCTTCACTCTCTTCTTCTTTCTTCTTCGTGCGAGCGAACTAGGAGCCGAAGAAGAGTAGGAGCAGCCGCTTGCCGAAGCTGTCGCTCGCCGCCCGTCCCGCAGCCTGCACCCGCGACGCCCGCCCGCGCAATGCTGCGTGTTCCGTCAGCCGTCCCTCGCGCCCAGGCGTCCTCCTTCGCGCGATCTAGCCGCTGCCCAGCCTTTGTCCAGCCCCCGTCCGGCCACCTCCAGCCGCTGTTCGACCTCGCCGGACCTCCCCGGCATCCCCCTCACCCTTCGCCAGCCCCGCCTCGCTGTTTTGGCCGCCAGACTAGCTCCGGCCAGCCAAGAACAGCAACCCATAAAATGAGTTTCCAGCGGCTTGCCTCCGGCAAGCTCGCCAGACCTTGCCCTAGCTTGGCGAGCTCGCCAGACTAGCGACCGGCAACAAACGGCGGCAAGCGGTGGTAGACGACAATCGCAGGATGACGAAAGGGAAGAATGAAAGTTTCACTATTTTTGATTCTTTTTTTGATTCTCGAATGAAGAATCATTTTTTTTTTATTCTCAATTCTCTTCCCAATCTATTCCCGGGAACAAAAATTTTACCAAACGCGATTCTTATCCCAAACTGATTCTGGGAAGAAAAAATTAGAATCAGGCACTGTTTGGCACGTTGCCAAACAGACCCTAAGTAAATTTCCTAGTCTTATATAGAAGAGCCAAAATTACATAAGAATAACTTGGTGCAAATAAGTGTCGGACTCATTAATCCTACGTGTATTCTGATATTTTAAAAAGGGTTTGGCTGACGTGAACTCTTATTGACTATGCTTTAAATTCCTTGAATTGCAAAGGAAGGAAATGATGAGGTGATGCATACAAGCGAAGATCACTTGCTAAGAGTAGGACTCTAAAGCCTACGTCACACATGGAATCAAGGGTAACTCTTTATGAATGATATCTGGATCATGGACGCGTCTATAGATCTTTGTAAGGATTCAAAAATAACCTGTTATGGACAAAAACTTGTTTTGGTGAAGCGTTAATCTTAGTAGATTCGATAGCTTGATGTTAGGGGAAGAAGAATGCTGGAATATCCTGCTGGTTTAATGCCTTTTCACGAGAAAGCCTTTTGAGTATTGTGTTGTCGCGTCTTGAAATTAGACTGATGATCTAACCAGTTGCAACGAGCTGGTTCATTTGGGCAGGGCAAAATGCCTAATCGTGATACGAAACCCGAGCAGAACTTCTGGATAGAGCGGCCGGTGGGGAGGGGAATGACACCATCATATGCGATGGGTTGTAATTGCGAGGCCATTGTCGGAACAAACTCGGGTTGAAGGGTAAGATGGTGTTTTAACTCCTGATGAAGAGACACTCGAGCCATCTTGAGGTTTGCAAGTAGGAGGAGGATAGCTATTTCATTTCTCAATGAAACAATTTCCGCTAGTTTCAGAATCTCACTGTCATTTGACGAAGAAACCAGATTGTATGCTGCCAAGAAATGCTGAAGTGCCAAAACCTCCGAAGCGCTTTCAGGTTGACCTGACTGCTAGGAAGAAGAGAGGAGTTCCATTATTCGCAGTGAGTCAACTCGGGCTTCCTTTTCTTCTTCTTCTCCTGAGTTATGGGCTGCTGCAAGTCGTCCTTCTTGAAGGAGCCCGGCTCCAACGACGAAGACCATCACCTCGGCGGCACATTGCTTGCGTTCTCAAGGCCGGCGTCAACGCAGGCATGCGAGGTAGATCTCATTTGCTTTGCGTTGTATGAGTTCTCGATAGGGGTGTCAAAATGCTTCAATCGAACTGAAAAGTTCGGGTTTCTTAAGGTGGGGTCTCATCCCGATTCAGCTTATAAATTTAAAAAAGTTGGGCATGTTGACGGTTCAGGTACCAAAACACAATAAACCGTCCACACGATAATTGTCCGTCAACATAGGATTATATTTCACTGCCCTCGAACGGTCACCATAAAACCTAAAAATGTTATCTCACGATCTTTTAGAAAAGAACTCGTTCAGAAAACTTATAGAGAGAACCTTAACACTGCCCTATTATGTAATTCTCAAATATGATTCCATTTTTCTATGTTCTCATGTAACTTGCCAACTCAAATTAAGAAGCCTACTTGAATTAAGTATATCAATAATTTCTGCTTGTCCGGACATCAAACCACAAGTCTTATTCAGGTTTTGAATTTCTACTTGAACCAGATATCTCTCATGGACTCAAACTCGACATGATTGAATAATATATACAAAAATGTACTTCAGTTACTTCTACTGTTCAAAGGATTCCCACAATTCTATCAATGTTCACTGAGAGCTTCCTAGAAAAGTCTGCATGCAGAAACCACTAACTTGCCAGCCAAGCATGGGACGACACATATGTTAGGAAACCTATATATACATTCTCCTGGGAAAAACAAGACCTATCTTCTGTACATCCTGTACGTCATCAGCACCAAATTTCTCCTGGAAATCGTATGAGATTTGTCTGGCAATACCAGGTACATGAGTCAGCCACACATAGCTCTGGCCTATTTTCAGCAAAGAATACCTTTGTCCAAAAGAGGATTACAGAGGACCTCCCTGATTATTCATCTTGTTTTTACACTTACGTGCACAGGGTTGGGATTGTGAATCGATTGCTGGGTCACTAGCCAAACGTTTCTTCTCTCCGGGCAGTTGCTGATGGGCTCTGGAGGGACAGGCAGCCATGCCAACTGGTCCTGAAATAAGTTAATTAAAAACCAGACAAGGTTCAGGGATTGTAAATGCAAAACAAGGCGTAATACACCCAGGCCATCAAGAAACACCATGCATCCCCCAGCACACATATGGATGTGCCATAATAATATTGTCTTTGAGCTTTAAAGATGATTATTACAGGCTCAATGATATCGAAGTTCGCAGTGCTAAAGAGAGCAACCCACATAACATCAGAACATGCTAAGAGCAAACAGCTAGACTTAAAGAGAAGATTGGGTCCGTCAATGGGGTTTGAAATCCCATACTCCCATCTATTGCAACAACAGCACTTCAACGGAAAACGGTAAAACTGCTGTTTGGCTGTCTGAAATAGAATGTCTCACTTCCAGGATGACTTGATCTACATCCTATATTGCATGCTCAAGCAAAAAGGAAAATGTTGCAATTCAGAGAGTCAGAGATAGGAAAATGGATACTAGAGAAAATTTACCTGATATCTCATTGACAGGACCAAGGGTCTGGCCCAACAGAGGAGCATCATTGAACAAAGAAAGCAAATTGTATGCAGCCAAGAAAATCTTAAATACCAAAACCTCCAAACAGATCTCAGGTGTATCAGACAATTTTGCCTTCCATTCTCTCGCCAGCTTCACTGCTCCTTCTTTAACCTCATGTGTTATTGAAGGCGAAATTCTCACAAGCTGCTCTAACATAACAATTTGACTCCTCATAACATCTGTCTGCAAATTCATATCCTTACTGTTTGAGTATTGAGTATAAGACCCTGCAATGACTTCCAGAACAAGTTTTGCAGGGTCAGGAGAGTTTTCCAGCGTACGTGAGATGTCTTTAAACATCATGGAATTCTCATTCAAAAGCTCAGTTTGGAAAAGCTGCAAATCATTTCTAGCTAAGATAGTTGGTGGTGGTGGATATTCAACAGAATAATCATCTGCATTGTGCACAGCAAAATTCTCTGGTTCCTCGGTCTTTATTTGCCACTGTTGAATAGATCCCAAAGAACCTATCAAACACGAGACAACCGTTAAAAATCCAAACTGCCTTTATCAAGATGACAGCACCAAACGTGGTTTGCCATGAGGACTTTGGAACTACCACGAAGAAAGAAAATGGGAAGACTACGGAAAGTCCAACTTTGAAAGAGAGGACATAATTGATCTCAATTCTCAAATGCACAACATGCATCATCAAAGCAAGCCAAGTCAAACATCTTTGGAGAAACTTCTTTGAGCTTCAACTATAGAGCTTGACCTACAGGATGGTACTTTCGAAAAAAAAGCAACACACGCAGACGCATGCACGCACGCACACATATGTGATGCCAAAATAATATGAACCACAGCATCTTGTCTGAACCCATATAAATGGATTCGGCATTTCAATATAAAAGATAGAAAAGAAGGGGTTGTAGAGGAACCTTAATGGATCCATCTGGTCAACTTCGGAATATATTCCAAAGACAAGTTTACTTTAATCAAATTAGACATGAGTTAAAATTTTATTAAATGAACAGATTGGATATTCAAAATTTATCTAATATAACATAAACAAGTGTCCAGTCAATGATATCAATTGACTTGGTGAATGGTTGAACCTAAAGCAGAAAGTAGTCATTAGCATCCCCAAGACTTTTGATTGGATCAAATTGATAATTGGGGCTATATATGCAATGTATATAAGGAAAAAACATGGGGATTGCCTCATCTCTCACCAGTCAACTACAGAGCCATCACCATGTTTCAAAACTTTGTTTGCATAGAAGACAAAAATTCACTTGCCATGAATAATGTTACAAAAACCAGGCATAATTTGATAAACTAACTGGCAACCAGATTCAACATTTCAAGTCAATAGGTGCATCTCAACTTACCTGGCGGCACTGCTGAAGAACCAACGACCTGGTGCAATTCCTTTGCTATTTGAAACTGTGACACAGAATTGACAAGATCTTGAATTCCATTTGCATCGAAGGCAGAAGCTAGCTTATACGCCACTAAAAGCCTAAAAAAGCCCAAGACCTCCAAAGGATGCTCTGTTGATGGTGAAAGTTTCAACTTCCCTTTCCATTCAACAGCCAGTTTCATTGCAGCTTCCCTCTCCTGAGGATTAATCTCTGCTGAAGATAGTATTAAATTCTCCAAGAGAAAGATACAACTCCTTCTAATCACCCCAATATCTAGTAACCCATCTTTATTCCTGGAATCCGGGGGGTAAAATCCTTCCATGGCATCTAACACCAACTTTGCAGCATCATCAGATGTTTGAATAATTTCCAGCACCTTGTGGCAAAATCTATCATGCTCTTGAAAATGTTGATATAGGAACATCTGCAGATTCTTTCCATCAAAATCAATTGTGGGTCGAGAATTTTGACATGAAGCTAGAACAGGTTTATTTATTAATGGGCGTTTGCAATTTTGAGCCACTACCCCAGAATGGACACTAGTCCTCTCTCTCAGCTCCATTTCCCTAGAGCGCTCCTCGAGTGACTTTTCAATCGAATCAAGCCGTTGCCGCTCCAATTCTAGCTTCATACATTGCACATTACATTCTTTCTTTTTCATTTCAAGTATCTGAGAGTGTTCTCCAATTGACACATGAAGTATATGAAGGTGCTTTTCTTTAAGTTCAACATTTGTGAAGCATTCTCTGCTTCTCTTCTGAATGGAATCCAACTGCCTTTTTTGAGATTCAAGCTCATGAGAATATTCCGTGATGGAATTCTGCATCAAATCACATTGCTTCTTTTTGAACTCGAGGGCCTTGGCACATTCAAGAGTTGAGCTTTGAAGGAAAGCATACTCTTCGTCCTTCAATTGAAGTTGCTCTACATGTTCAGTAATATCAATTTGGATGGACTCTAGCTGTCTCTTTTTTGATGCAAGTTCAAGATTGCTGTCTTTGATAGATGCTTGGACAGCATAGTATTCACTACTTTTCAACTCAAGATATTTGGCCACCTCTTTTAATTTCGCCTGGAGTGAAGCAAGATCGTCCTTCTTTAACTCGGTTTCCTCAATACACTGCTTCACCTGCTTCATCATATTTTCCAGTTCACCTTCCTTAGATTTAAGCTCTTTGGAAAGCTTTCCAATAGCTGTTTCAATGGACCCCAATTCGCTATTTTTCCAAGCAAGTGTCGCCAACCGCTCATTGATCAACCTGTTGATTTCCTCAACCCCCTCTTTTTTGGATTTGAGCTCCTCTTTGTGCTCCTCCATCGACATATTGATGGAATGGAGTTGATTCTCTTTATATTCAAGCTCCTTGGAACACTCTTCAATGGATTTATGGATTTCTTGAAGTTCCTCCTCCTTTTTTTGGTGTTCAACTTGACAGCCGTTTATCTTATCTTCCAGAGACTGCAACTTTCTGACTTTCACCTTGACCTGCTTATCACGCTTTTCAATCGTGCGCTCCAAAACACCAGCCTCTTCTCACTCTGGTCATACGCCTTGAGACTGTGGTCGAGCATACTCTCCACTGCAGTCAATTCCTCCCTTGTCGATTTAACTGTCCTAGAGCACTCATCAAGAGAACGCTTCACTGAAACCAACTCCTCCACTTTCATATCCACTTCTCGAGTATTTCCCTCGAGCAATCTCTGCAGCACCTTGACTTTCTTCTCCTTCGAGTCCAGTTCCTGTTGCAGCACCTCCACCTCCTCCTTCTTCGAATCATAATCCCTACGACATTCCCCGGTCGACTGCATCAGAGAGCACAGCTCCTCCTTCTTGTCCCTGATCAGCGAGGCGCACTCACTAAGGGCGTCGCGCGTCACGACCAATTTACTCTCCTCCCTCCTACGTTCAACCCTGCATTTCTCAAGCCGCTCCTCCACCAGCCTCAGGTCCATCCTCTTCCTCCGGACCTCCTCCCGCGACGCGACGTTGCAGGCTCGCTCCGCGAGCGACCTCTCGCCCTCCTTGAGCTCCTCGGAGCGAAGCTGGAGCGACCTCCGGATGCCATCCAAGTGCTCCTCCAAATCCTTCCACGGGAGCGTGAACGAGAGGAACGAGGACAACTGCGACTGCAGCTGCTCGTACGCCTTAGAGAGGCTCTCCTTCTTCGACTCCGCCTGCTTCAGCTCGCCGGAGATTCCCTCCATCCAAGCACCAACACCCCACTTACAGACTTCGAGTCTACGAAGGAGCGGACATGCGAAAGTCACACGACGAGGTTTGATGACAGACCTGGCGGCGACGGGTGCGAGAGAGCTGAGCCGGCGCTGAAACGAGAGGTCTTCTCTTTGGTGGCGAAGGAAGAGAAAACGGAGGGAATACGAGAGAGTTTGTTGAGCTGAACCAGCCGAGTCAAGCGAGTTTCGAACGACGAGGAGAGAAGCTGGGTCCTAGATATGTACGGATACGCGGGTGGTACTTTTCAGGAGGGGACTGCTGGCGTCAAGTGGCGGTCATTTCAGGATGGATCAAGGCACGGCCCTTTGGCATTTGAAGTGGGGGACCAAGCGAACGTACGCGAGGTGGATGCCTGCCCGCCCGGAATGGATGAAACTTCTACTTTCTTCCTCCTCTCATGCACTACACTGTATGACTTTGGTAAAAAGTTACGCCCTAAAGATAGCCCAAAACTGAAGGCGAGGCCACCTTCCTCTTGGCTTTGGAGCTTTTAAGAAAGCCAACTTAAAAGGCTAATGAATTTTCTCTTTTTTCCATTGAATTTTGCCCAACAATTTATAATTTCGAGTTAACCATCACAAGCAGAGCGAAATTCGCCGTGTCTGATCGGCGTCTCGAGGCCCAAGGGTTAGCTTGATCAATGACGATCGAAGGGACTAGGGGCTTTCCTTGTTTATTTTCTATTTTGTTAAGTATTGGAGAAATAATTATACTCAATAGCTTCGAAAATTCTTATTTGAGTGTAAACTTGGTATACCATGACTAGGATAATTGTAAATTATTGGCGATGAGATCTGGTGGGGCTTACGTTATTTACTACCTGTGATCTTGTGGGTCACCGGGGACTGGATTCTGGCAAGAAATTCACCTAAATAATTCAATGAAGTCTAAGAGTTACATGTCAAATGTGTTATGTCAGTTCTGTATAGATTTATATATATCAAAACTGTAAAAATGATAGGGTAGAGTCTAATTGTCTACTATACCTTGTGGGCATCATACCCTTGCATTTTATAATCGTTGGATGGCCAACATTTTGTGGCGCACGTAATTTAATTTTCTTTAATTCTTCAATAATTGAGTCTTTCACAATATATGAATATCGACACATTGATTCATATATAATTTCTTTTACGATTTTTTAAAAATTTGTATGATTGTTTAAATTTTGGTAAGTGAAGCGGAAAAATACTTAACTAGATATTTACAGGTCGTCATCTTGCATGTGAGAAAGCAGCCTCTTTTGGGTTACGTGAAAGCAACCTCCTTCATTGACTCCTACCGTGCTGGGTCGGCGTCAGGCTTCCGTTTTCGGAAAATTGATCTGTTCCTTCGCGGCTATTAAAATGACAGGCATTTACATTTCTGCAAGTCGCATTTAATGGTTTTACTTTGAATTGATATTGTCAGTACTTGTTTACAGAACTTCCCATGCGGTGCCGATGAACTCCATTATAATTGTCCTAAATTAAGGTTGTCATTTTCAAGATAGAGAGTATACTCCTTTCTTCTTACATAAAATTATGGGATGATTCAACTCCAGCTAAGCTTCGAAGACTACCTATTTGCATCGGACCCATATGAAAATGGGTCGGTTACATAGGGTTTTTGTGGGATTCACAGGGACTGATAGGGAATTGGATTTAAATAAACGATTTCGTCAGAATCTAAAGGTAAAAACAGATATGGAAACAGATTCATTTACTTTCATTTTTCCCGTCGATCATGAAGATAGATATCTCAGCATAGCTCAGACTTTCACATTTTTCCTCATGTGTCAAACCATAGTGCACGGCCCATCATTTCGATTAATAAATTGCTTGATTAAGTGTGTTCATGTTGAAGTGGTTCATAGCATTAAAGATTGGGTCAAGTTTTTTAAGGGCTTGAACAGTAAGCTCAGGTTTGGAAATTAAGGCTGGCAAATTTGGCAATGGCGAAGGTATTAGAATTAGTAAATTTACAAGTCTTGAATACAGATTAGCCAAAAGTACAAAAGAATAATTTGGTACAAATAAGAAGGGTTTGGCTGACATGAACTACCTCTGACTGTGCTTTAAATTCCTTGTATAAGGAATGAAATAATGAGTTGATGCCTAAAAGTAATGATCACTCGTGAAGACCAGGAATTTAAAGTCTACCATACATGGAATCGAGGTAACTTGTTACCGACGATATTTGGATTAGGGACGCATCTATATATTTTCGTAAGGATTTGAGAATAACTTGTTATAGATGATATCAAGAAACAGCGGTGCGTTAGTCTTAGTAGATTTAATTATAGCTTGATGTTAAGGGGAAGAAGAATGCTGGAATGTCCTGCTAGTTTAATGCCTTTTCAAGTGAAAACCTCTTGGTTAGTGTGTCGTCGCTTCTTGCAATAGACCGACCAAATAACCAGTCATGACAAGCTGGTTCATTTGGGGCAAAGCAAGATGCCTAATTGCAATACGAAACCCGAGCAAAACCTCCGGTTAAGAGTGACGGTTGGGGACGGGAATGACACCACCATTGTACTTGCTAGGCCACTGTCGGAAGAAACTCAGGGTTAAGGGTAAGATGATGTTTTAATTCCCGATGAAAAAACACTCAAGCCAACTTGAGGTTTGGAAGGAGGAGGAGGATAGGTATTTCATTGCTCAATCAAATAATTTCCGCTAGTTTCAGAACCTCACTCTCGTTTGACAAAACCAAACTGTAGGCTGGCAAGAAATGCTGAGATGCCAAAGCCTCCGAAGCGCCCTCTGGTTTATCCGACAGTTTCGCTTTCCATTCTCTTGCCATTGCTCCTTTAACCTCACGAGCTATTAAAGGCGGAATTCTCACCAGCTGATCTAACAGTACAATTCGACTCCTCATAACCTCTGTCTCCAAACTCAGATCCTCACTGTTTGAGTATCAAGTATAAGACCCCGAAAAAACATCCAGAACAAGTTTTGCAGAGTGTATGTGAGATTTCTTTACATATCATAGCATTCTCATGCAAAAGCTCCGTTTCGAAAATCTACAAATCTTTTCTAGCTGAGACAGTATTGGTGTATTAAAAAAACAGAAGAATCATCTGCATTGTGCACAGCAAAATTTTGTGGTTCCTCGGTCCTTATTTGGTAATGTTGAATAGATCCAAATAAACATTTAAAACACAAGTCAACGATGAAGAACCCGAACTGCCTTTGTCAAGATAACAGCACAAAACATGGTTTGCCATCAGGACTTCAGAATGACCACGAGATGAAAACCTTTAGCTGAGGAAAGTCCAACATCGAAAGAGAGAACATAATTGATCTCAATTCTCAAATGCACGGCAAGCATCGTCAAAGCAAGCCCAAGCCCAAGCCCAAAAGTTTCAGTTTCCCAGTTAAACATCTTTGGAGAAATGTTTTTGAGCTCCAACGATAGAGCTTGACCTACTAGATGGAACCTTCGAAATAGCAATATATATCGGATATTTAAAATTTACAAAAGATAATATAAACAAGTCTACAGTCAATGATTTTAAATTTGATTTGGTGAAAGGTTGAATTAAAGCATAAAGTAGTCAACTAGTATCTGCAATGTACATAAGGATTATCTCATCTCCTGACAAGTCAAAATACAGAGCCATTGCCATGTTTCAAAACTTTGTTCCAGTAAAGAGATAAACATTAAAGTGGCATGAATATAACTGCAAAAAGCAGGCATAATATGAGAAGCAAACTGGCAACCAGATTCAACATTTCAAGTCCCTAGCTGCATTTACGCTAACCAGGCAGCACTACTGAAGAACCAAGGACCTGTTGCAATTGCTGTGCTATTTGAAACTGTGACACAGAATTGACAAGCTCGTCAATTTCATTTGCATTGAAGGCAGAAGCTAGCTTATATGCCTCTAAAAGCTTCAAAAAACCCAAGACGTCCAAAGGATGCTCAGGTGAGGGTGAAGATTTCAGCTTCCCTTTCCATTCAACAGCCAGTTTCATCGCAGCTTCCCTCTGCTGAGGCTTAATCTCTGATGAAGACCGTATAAAATTCTCCAACAGGAAGATACAACTCCTTCTAATCACCCCAATATCTAGTGACCCATCTCTGTTCCCTGAATCCTGGGGGTAAAACCCTTCCATGGCATCTAACACCAACTTTGCAGCGTTAGCTGATGTTCGAATAATCTCCAGCACCTTATTGCATGCTCCACTGAGCTCCTGAACATGTTGATATACGAACATCTGCATTTCCTTTCCATCAAAAGCAATTGTGGATTGAGAATTTAAACACGAAGCAGCAACAGGTCCATATGGGTTATTCACATTTTGCGCCATTACCCCAGAATGGCCACGAGTCCACTCTCTCAACTCCATTTCCCTGGAGCGCTTCTCGAGCGACTTTTCAATCGAATCAAGCCTTTGCCGCTCCAAATCTAGCCCCGTACATCGCGCATCCCATTCTTCCTTTTGCATGTCAAATATCCGAGAGCGTTCTCCGATTGACACGTCAAGCATATAAAGGTGCTGTTCCCTACGTTGAAGATCTGTTGAGCATTCTCCGATCCTCCACTGAATGGAATTTAACTGGTTTGTTCTAAACTCAAGTTCATGAGAGCATTCGGTGATGGATTTTCGCATCCGATCACACTGCTTCTTTATGGACTCGAACTCTTGCTTTTTTGATGCAAGTTCCAGATTAAGGTCTTCAGTGGATGCTCGGACAGCATCAAGTTCCCTGCTTTTCAACTCAAGGGATTCGGAAACCTCTTGTAGTTTTGCCGTGACTGACCCGACTCTCTTCTCCTTCAACTCCACCTCCCGTTGCAGCGCCTCCACCTCTTCCTTCTTAGAAGCATAACCCCTGCGACATTCCTCAGTCGCCCGCACCAGAGACTGCAGCTCCTCCTCTTTGTTCCTGATCAGCGAGTCACACTCCATGAGCGCGTCTCGCTTCAGAGCCAGTTCCCTCTCCACCTCCCTACGCTCATCCCTGCACCCCTCGAGCCGCGACTCCGCCGTCCTCAGGTCCGCCTCCTTCCTCCGGACCTCCTCCTCCCGCTCCTCGACCCTCCGCGCCGCCGACCGCAGCCCCTCCTCCCGGGACGCCACGTCGCGGGCGCGCTCCGCGAGCGACCTCTGGATGCCGTCGAAGCGCTCCTCCAGCTCCTTCCACCGGAGCGAGAACAGGAGAAGCGAGGACGCCTGGGACTGCGCCTGCTCGTACGCCTTGAAGAGGTTCTGCCTTTGCAGCTCCGCCCGCTCCATCTCGCCGGAGAACTCCTCCATGGACGAAGCGCCGGCGTCTGAACCCACGACCTCCCAAAAGAAGAAAAACCCACCTGCAGACTTCGAGTTTACGAAGTAATGCGGACGAACCTGTGCATTTGGCGCGCAAGCTAAGCCGGCATCGCCACGCAGAGAGAGATGGTGGGTGTTTCTTCTTAGTGGCGAAGGGGGAGAAAAATAAAGGGAATGCGAGACGGTGCTGAGTCGAGCGAGCCGAGTCGAGTGAGCGAGCAGCGAGTTGGAAACGATTTTCAGGTGATACTTTTACGGTTCTGCCCTTTCTTTTCCCCCCCAAAATTCTCTTAAGAAGGCACCGACTTTCATTTTTTTTTTTTTTTTAGCAAGCACCAACTTTCACTCTATATCAAAATCTAGTTCTTACCGTTACCGTTTGACATGCCATTTTCATTGGTTTGTCCTGACCAAGATCTTAAAAGGCTTAAGGAGAGAATAGTCGGGAGATCTACCCAGGAGTGGGAGACCTCACGCTGTCCAGGGTATACCGTTACTATCTGACATCTTATTTTCATTGGTCTGTGCTGACCAAAATCTTAAAAGGCTTAAGGAGGGAATAGGCAAGAGATCTACTCAGGAGTGGGAGACTTCGTGCTGTCCTCCAGGGAAGGAGAGTAAATTTCCTGCAGGTATGCATCCCACATTGGGCGAACAACTCCCGTTCAAGCCCTTCAGGGACAGCCTTTTAGCAGAAAACTACTCAGCCCTTTAGTTCAGAGCCTAGAGACACCCAAAAATACCAGGATGAAAACGTTTCTAACCTATCCAAGCTGCATTTCTCGAAGGATCATACCAGGCTAGAGAAGAAGAGGAACTTAGAAAGCCATAGGGAGATTTTCACAAGGTACACACTTTACTTCAAGGGACTCTGCCCAACACAATACATCCTCATGGCCTTATATAGGCAAAATGAGGTCACAAAGGAACAAGCAAGGACCAAGCTGATGGGTCCGGGTACAAACAGGGGCTCCGGAAAATTCCGGTAGGGAATTATTCGCACACTATGAATAGTAACTGTACTGTGAACAGTACTTTCCCTAGCCTAGTGCTACAGTAAAAGTGAACAGTGACTCTGCTTGCAGTGAAATTGTACGGATTCAATGGTCTCGTCCGTCGCGGGCATTGTAGCTACAGACTGAGTCTGAGTCATCCGAACTGCCTTCTAGGAGATGAGCTTCGTACTTTTGCTGAAGGGCTTCAAGATCTTGAGGTGAAAGGATCTGGTTCAGTCTTGATGAAGATGCTTCATGAGCCCAATGGGATGCTTCTTCGCTGCCCGATCTGTGTTTTCGTCGCGTAGTATTGTCGGAAGGCTTGGTTGAGGCCGGTTGGATGGCTGTGCATAGTAGGATGTGTCCATGTTGGAATGAGGAGGAAGGTCCCTGTTCGTAGGGATCTGGGACGAGAGGACCTCCAAAGCGTGCATAGGGGTCTTGAGTAGACGGACAATGTCGTCTTCACTTGTCATCTCATGCTCTTGGGACGATGCAGCTTGTATGCGTATTGCCTTAGTGCTTCCTTAGCCTCGGTGCTAGGTCATAATGATCCCACGTAGTAGGTGCATTATTCCAGACATCTTCGGGAATGGTCTTGTTTTCTTGGCATAGGATTCTCTGGAGTTCTCGATATTCGTTTTGGCGAATCGACGGATCTTGGATAAGATTTGTGAATTCGAGCTTCTCGAACTGTTCAATTGGGGTTTATAGGATGTGGTTCCTATTTCAAGTGGCCTATCCAAGATACTACCATTATTTCTACAAAAATTCCATGGACGTCTGAAAAACAGGATGGTGTGAACCTCGGGATTTGGTGTCATGGTTCTTAGTTCTCTTTCCAGGTCTTGTCGCCAACACGTAGGATGATAAAACCAATTAAGAAAGTCTAAGAGGTTCTTATCACTTTCTTTTTCGATGTTTCTTCCGAGCATGAATATTCTTGTGAGGTTGGCAATGAATCTTCTGGTGGGAATTTCAATGGCTATTAAGTACTTATTGGTTAAGTACCATAACAGCGTTTTGAGTGATCGGGAAATCATCTTCCTTAGATAAGAGGATGAATGAAAGGATAATTCAAATTTAACCCAAAAGGATAAAGAATCGAACCTCCATTGAATCTGAATAAGTCGTGTGGGATTGCCACATGAGGTTCTCCAAAGGATTAGCGAATTTGCTGAATAATCTCCTTAGGAAATTTCCAGCTTGGCAAATCTTTGATCTTCTCAATTTTGTACTTGACACCATGATTGAGCATATGAAACGCAGGTCTCTTGATATACATGTTGATTTCAGCTGGTGCTTTGGGTCTTGACAGAAAGTCAGCAAGTACATTCTTTTTTCCAGGAATGTGCTTGGTTTCAAAAGAGTATTTTGAGAACCACTCGGCCCATCGAAGCAGTTGGGGGTTTGGAATCTGCTTTTGTTTAAACTTGGTCATCTGAGGAAAAGATGCCATGTCTAATTCTACTAGGAAGTGATGGCCGATGAGATGAAATTCAAACTTCTTAATTCCATTTTTGACTGCTAGGATTTCCTTAAAAGTGGAATGGTAATGCATTTCGGACTGAGAAAACTTTCCACTTTTGTAGGCACAGAGATGTTTCTTACCATCAATTTCTTCGAATAGAACGGCTGCCCAGTATTCATCACTGGCGTCAGTTTGAAGAATTCTTTTACTCGTTGATGGTATTTGCGGTGGTGGGAGATTTTGCATAATCTCCTTAAGCTCAGCAACTGCTTTAGTCTGAGTTTTTCCCCAAGGTGGGGAATTCTTTTCAACATGGATTGCAAAGGACTCAAAAGCTTTGCAATATTGGGGACAAAATCTCGAGATAGTTGATTATCCCAGAAATTGCTGAACTTGTTTTGTTGTGAAGTTATCTTCAGGAAACTTCAATAATTCTTGAGCAATATGTATTTTGGATAGTATGTACCCTTGTTGAGGTGCATACCAAGAAATTCAATTTCTGTCTGGGCGATATTCATCTTCCTTTGAGAAAGCATAATTCCATGTTGCTTTACAATTTCCGCAAATTTCTCAAGGAGTTGACAATGACTCTGTTCATCAGGGCTATAGAGCAGAATATCGTCGATGTATATGGCCGCACTTGCCAAGATTGGCTGGAAAATACGACACATAGCCTTTTGGAAAAGGGATGGTGCTACCTTTAGACCAAAAGGAAGAACTTTCCACTGGAAGTGCTGATTCGGAATACAGAATCCTGTCTTGGATCTGTCTTCAGGATGAATACCCAGTTGCCAAAATCCGGCTTTGAGGTCGAATTTGGAATAAATGTGGGCTTTGGTTAAACCAGCAAAGAGAGAATCTCTAGATGGTAATGGGAATTTGTCATCTTGGAGAAAAAGGTTGAGAGGCTGATAATTAATTACCAATCTCATTTTTCCTCTGTTTTGCTCAGCTCGTTTATTGACATAAAAAGCTTCACAAGCCCATTGAGAATTTGAAATTTCAATAAGGCCTTGCTGTAATAACTCTGAGCATTCCCTTTGGGCTAGAGCCAAGTGTTCTGGGTTCATTCCCATATGACTTGCCTTAGTGGGATTGATGTCTTCATTCTTTTTGAAAGGAAGGCGAACAAAGAACTCAGAGTTTTCCCATAAAGGATGAGAGCATTTCTGGGCAAATTCTGAATGGGATTCCGAACAGGATTCAAGCAACTTTTGCATAATTGGATCTAGTAAACTCATTTCAATGGAAAAAAAGTCTCGAATATTAACGAACTCGGAGAATTGATCCTTAAATCTAAGACCTTTTCAGGAATGATTCGAAGTTGGGAGATTTGAGTCATGAGATCCCACCCAATTATCAAATCTTTATTGGGAAGGCTTGATCCAAAAATCTTTGTGGTTATGGAACACGAGGAAAAACTGGGCCGGTGGATCAGTGCGGTTCTGACATTTGTGGAGAAAGTATCTCCTGAAGCAGAATTGAAGTATCGAATGTAAGGAGTCCAGAATTCTTCAGGTAGTACTTTTGTATCTAGAATGGAACAACTTGCTCCTGTGTCAATAAGAGCAATGACGTTGATAGGCTTGGCAAACTTCGAGGTGAGAATTTTAACAGGAAAATGAGGGCAGTGAGTTTGACTTGAGAATATGTCAGAATTTATCTCTGAAGATGTAGGAGATATGTGAAAAATATCTTCAGATTCTGAGTCAGACTCAGTTTCACTGGAAGTTTGGTAAAAAGGAATGACACAAAGAGTTTGTTCGGTTGGTTCATCATCAGCAGAGAATAATGATTCAATATCATCGTTTTCAAGGGAAAAGCCTGTTTCATTCTCTATGAGATGATTCTGACCTTTTTTCGCCTGGGGACAATTTTTGGCAAAATGTCCTTTCTTGTTGCAAATATAGCAACGGCTTGACTTCTTATGGCCTGTGCGATCTTTCCTTTTGCGTAGGTATCGCCATTTCTTCTTCTTCCGGAAATGCTTGGAGCCATGTCTGGATTTCTTTATGGAATACTTTTTGTAGTGCTTTTTCTTCTGGGAATACTGGCCACAAGTACCATCACAATCTTGTTTGGAGCATTTGATTTTTAACTTCTGATGAGAACAAGCTGCTTCAAGCCGCTTGTCATCTGTGATATATGTTTGGACCATTCGGCGCTTTAAACATAATTCTTCAAGGCATAGATGGACCTCTTGCTGGATTTCTCCCATGGGAACATCTTGTATCCTTCTTTGTTTTCCAAAGAAAGATCTTTCAACCATCTGTGATAGCTCTTTAGGAATAGATGTGAGGAAGACATGCTTTAAATTTGGATCTGCTCCAATTTGGTAAAAGAGCTGAAGCATTAATCGATAATGCTTATCAAGATGCTTTTTCTGAAGAGAGCAGCATCTTCTTTCAAAGAATTCCCTCCTTTTGAGTTCTTTGAGATCTCCAGGTGTTCCCACAAAAACATGGTATAGAACATTAAGGGCATGATAGAAACTGGGTGATAACAAGAACGTAAGCTGGTCCTGTTCTGTAAGTGATTGCCACCAAAATTTAAGGCTCCCTGTGAATCTTGTAACAAAATTGTAAAGGACATCATTCATATCATGGTTGGTGATGGACTGTGTGCTCAACCACGTATGAAATTCTTCAAGTCTGTGTGGCCATTTTGGATAGGGAATATCATCAATGGAGAAGAATTGTTTTGATGCCATGGACACATGATTGGCAGAATTGGTTCTAATGGGATTACTTGTTTGTCCCAATTCTGGATCGGAATAGTTTGATTCCATTTCATAGTCATAGTCTGGAGGAGTGTCTGCCATGAATATTTGTGAAGTTGGTAAGACAACAGGGGGAGAAGTTGGTGAGACAACAGGGGGAGAATCATCTGAAAAGGATGAGAAAGAGGAAAGGGATGCTGAGTCTGACGTGGTTGAAGAAATTTGTTCAGCAGATAGAATCTGCTTTTTTGGGATGACAGAATCAGGCTCAAGCTTTTGGATAGGATCTTGAGTAGCCAAATCCTTCAAGAAGGATTCTAATGGATTTGACAACATCATCTGGTCTGGCCTTTCTCTTATAACAATTGAACTTGATTCTGTAGGTGGTGTCTTTTCTTTTCCCTTTTCCTTCTTCAAGGCTTTGAGTTGACTTCGCAAATCTGTTTCTTTTTTAGAGAGATCTTCTGGGATATTGGCAAAAACAGACACTTGAGGTGTTGGGGATACATACCCGGTCTGAACAGGAGGTGCCAATGGATCGAAAGGTCGAAACCTTCCTTCTTCAAGAAGTTGAATTTGCTTCTTGAGTTTCTCTATTTCTGGCTTTGGACTTTCAAGGTAATGATACCCAAGATGTTGTCCTGATTCCAAAGCATGAAGCCTTTTTTGGAATTCAGAAAGTATCTTCTTGGTACTTTGATTATACCTTTGGAGATCTTGTTGCACATTTCCGATTTTGGAATCAATAGCCTTAAAGGCATTGTTTTGTGCCAACAAAGTCTCTGATTGCCAGTTTAGAACAGCTTCAGCAGCAGGAGTTTTCTTCTGCCTTCCATGTTCGTCCACATCAGTGGGAGTAGGTATTTTGGGAACATGGCGGTACCTGCCATGTGGATCAATAAACTCTTCTGCAGTAGGGAACGAGAGTTTAGAACTTTCCTTGACAAGAGGAGGAAAGTCGGTATCTTGGAACATGGCAATGGAAGAAGTGGGTGGTGTTTCTGCTGGGACTTCGAGGGGGTAAGAGTGTTTCTTAGCCCATTTGAGGATTGGCTTGTAAAATGGGGAGAGAGCTTGCTTTTTCTGAAGAGGAGAAGGTGGAGGTGATTTTGGTGGATCTGGTGAGACTTGGGATGTGGTACTATACTTTGGTGGTGGAGGTGGTGAATAAGATACCATGAACTGGTATTTATCACACTCACCAAGAGTATCGACGGAGGAGTCTCCGTCCAAGTACCTTTGGTACACCTTATCCTTTGACTTTTTTCTTTGAGGTGGAGATTTTGCATGGGGATTTACCTCGTCTGGAGAGTTTAGACAGTAGGAACATTGGCAAAAAGGATCCCAAAAACAATGACCATGATTGTCTTTATAGTAATGAACAGGATGTCCATCACTATTGAAGTGCCTAACATGGTTTTTTGGATCTGGTTCAGAAATAGATTCTGGAACACATGGTTCAATCATGAAGAGGGTCTGGAAGATAGAAGGACTTTCTTCCTTTTCCTTGCCAAATTTGATGGAAACAGTTCCATCTTTTTTCCTTACAAACTAGATTCTGGAACACATGGTTCAATCATGAAGAGGGTCTGGAAGATACAAGGACATCGTCTTATATCTCGCTTTCCCTCATTGATGAAGTGGAGTTTCGACTCGACTTTGAATTCTTTTTTAAAAGTCTTATATTTTTCTGTTTTCTCATTTTTGTTTTCCTCTTCATCGGCTTTCGTTGCAACAAAGGCAGCGCGTAGAGAAATGGAGGGAGCAGGAAACAGGGCTGAGTCAAGCGAGTACGTTAGAGAGCTGGTGTTCGAGGAGGAGGAGAAGGAGAACGACGATCATTCGGCCGTGAACGGGGAGATGGTTTACATACCAGGTGGAATTGCTCGCGTCACCTGACAGTCTTATTTATATGGGTAAAGGCAGGACCTTTCCGAGCCTGCCTGTCACGTGAGGAGAGACGAGTGCGTTTGCTTGTCAAAGACCATTCTCTTTGGATTTTTGGCTTTTCGGGTGGAACACTTGGAACTTGTGGCCTTGTTCGGACAGCATGGCGCAAGCGACTAGCACGGTCGCTGTTTCAGGGGGCCTTGCTGCTGTTATGCGATAGACCTAGGAAGACCGGACTTTGTCGGACGGTCACGTGAGGAGAGAGAAAGGCAAGCATGTAATGAGAAATGATGAATATGGTAAGGTAAATCCACTCATCGCATAAAGGGAAAATGACACAAATTACAACTGTGATGCGATAGACAAGGAACCTCGGGGCTTTGTTGGACTGTCACTCGAGGAGAGAAAAAGGAATCCTTATAGGGAAAATAGATGGACACGGTTAGGTGAGTATGCTTATTGCATAAAAGGAAAATGATACCGTCGCTTCATAAAGGGCTTGCTACTGTTATGCGATAGGTCAACGAAGCCAAGGCTTGGTTCAACCATCGCATGAGGAGAGAGAAAGACTTGCACATGATGAGGAACGATGAATATGGTAAGATGAATCCACTTATCGCATAAAGGGAAAATAACATAAATTATTCATGATGGGTTTTGCCGTTGTTACGCAACAAACGAAGGAAGCCCAAGCTTTGTTGAATCGTCACGTTGAGGAAAGAGAAAGGAGTTCATGTAATGAGAAATGATGGATATGGTAAGGTGAATCCACTTATCGCATAAATAGAAAATGACTCAAATAATTCATAATGGATTTGCCACTGTTGCGACAGGCCAAGGAGGCCCAACCTTTATCGAAATGTCATGTGAGGAGAGAGAAAAGCCTTCATATAATGAGGAATGTTGGACATGATAAGGTCAATCCACTTATCTCATAAAGGGAAAATGACAAGAATGGATCATAATATCATCTCTAAATTTTTTATTTTTTCAATGTAATCTCTGGACTTTAATCCATTCTGCTATATTGCTCATTAACTTTAATTTGTTCAATATGGTCTTTGACCTTTTTGATAATATTTAATTTAGTTTTTGAATTATATGAAAATGTTTAATTTGAGTTCTTCTTTTAATTCATGCTCTCGAATAATATTGAATATTTTGATATAATATAGGTACAAGATTGAACGTGTATCAAAAGTTCATGAATTACATTAAATAAATTAAAATTTTAGTGATGATATTGTACATTGAATCAAAGTTCTTAGATCATTTGTATAATTATTTTACACATGAAATAGGTGACGTGGATATTTTCTCTCACCCAATGGATGGAAATGAATCAATGTGGGAAATTGGGGTTCGACGGAAATTTCGCCCCAATTTGAGAATTTTTGGGCGAAGCTTCTGCTTTCATTTTGGTGTAAATCTCCGGCCTTAGCTCATGTGTTACTGGAGATGGAAGGCAACTGGGTAGCATCACAAGTAGCTTTGGACTTCCAAAGATTCACGAGTCAAAGCTTTAGTGTTCAATAACATATTTCAACGATCTTTGGTGCAAAATATTGCTTTGAAAGGATGCATTTAATAACATTTTTATTATGAAAAATAATTTATTTTTAGAAGTAATCTTTTATTTCTATTTCTTGAAACAATTTCTAAGTAAAAAAATGTATTTGGTAATTATACAAAATTTCTATTCTTAGAAAAAAAAAATAAAGAATATGAATCCATTTGGTATAGCCTACAAACATAAAATTTCTTTTAATTTGTTTAATAATTTTTTCTTTCGATTTTTCCTTTTTCCTCTCTTATTCTTCTTGCTCCTTCTCTAGTCAATGGCAGGCGACTGACAGCAACGGCTGGTGATCGGCAAACAGTGGGGAGCAACAGGCGGCAAGGACAAAGAAGAAAAGGAAAAAAAGAAAAGAAAGAAAATGACTTACTTTTAGAAATTGTTCCTAAAAATAAGAAGTTACTTTTTTTCTACTATTTGTTTATGTTCCAAATTTATTCTTCAGCTACTTTTTTATTATGGAAACAATGTCGGATCAATATCTAATGATCATCTTGGCTTTATTAGCTTCTAAAGACTTCTACGAACATTAGCATCCTAGTTAATTCCTTGTCTTTACTGATTGACTGAGTTAACATCCCTAGACCTCCAAGGACATCAACATCACTGCTAATTCCTCGACTTCACCGATCTTAGTAGATCATTGGTATTGTCCTTGTTTTTTCCACCTCATATGAAGAAAATGCTCCAGCCAACAATCTGTTGTCTTGATAACAGTCCGTTCTTCTATTTTCTAGTCATTCCAAGCATATCGCTGGTCATGACTCTACCAAGCTGTTCATTTGCATTGTCCTTTTAAGCTCTATGGAAAATTCATGTTCTAGACTTGTTCACAACTACAGTCTTTCCAAGCTTCAATGAACATTACCATACTTTACTCGTTCACTATCACCGGCTCCATCCAGTTGTACACCTTATATAGTTCTCGGATTAGCCCAGAGACCCCATCGCTAGGTCATGTGCCAAATCATGGACCAAGCCTCATGCTAGGCCTTTGACCCAGCTGCAAGGACCATAGACTAGGCTAGTAGCCCAGCCATGAGCTCGACATCAAGCCAGGCTCATATGCTGGCCATGCGCTAGGCTCAAAGCCAGTTGCAGGCCCGATCAAATAGGCGGAAGCCAGCCACAAGGTCGGCCATTGAGCCTATGCACTGGGCCACCGACTTAGCTGAGATAGGCAATTTCGCCTATGGTCAAGCACACCAATGGTGGCTTGGCTATGAACCCCAGATGTGTCGGGATGGTCGATCGTTGTTGCGACTTCTCTTCAAGTGAACTACCTAAGATTTGACTAATGGACTACTAAATCTAGATTTAACTCGAGCTCTTCCAAGTCTATACTAATTCACGACTTAGGTTCAAATTTTTAGCAAGAGTTGCCCCTAATCAGTTTATGATAAGTAGATTAGACACCTAAGTAAAATAACGAGAGAATTTTTTTACTCTTATGAACAAGAGAATTTGGGTATGGGGATTTAGTTACACTAGATTTCTCTAATGCCCTTCCAGTACCATTCTTTTAATAAAAAAATATTTATTAGGTAGCTTGAATTTATTTTACTATTCCCTAACATGTGAGGTGACCATGCAAGTGTGCAACCCACCAATTTAACATCCAATAAAATAATGAATAAATTGCAAGAAAGCATATGTAATGTTGACTCAAAATTCACATCAATAACCTTAAATATGATTTCTAATTAGCACTCAATCAACCAATTTTTTAAAATTTTTTCTTATTTAATGAAACCTAACTTATGTGCAATGCAATGCAATGATGTACAAAAATGTATATATACTAAGATGACATGCAACGTGTAACCTAATATGCAAACTATATGTCATGCGACATTACTTACATGACCTAATTTAATGATGGGCAAATATTAATGCAACTATCCTAATATGCCACACGTTTAAATGTTCCTAAACATGTAATAATTAATGGCGTGCAAGGAACAACCTAATTCTACATGAGACACACGCATGATATAGCAATATGCCGCGACCTAAACTACGTAACATGCATGTGATATTTTTTGTGTGTTTTTCCATGAAATATCGAAATTTAAAAAATAACCAAATAAATTACATAGTTCTAGAAATTATCCATTCAATTTAATGATTAATCTAGATTGAATCCTAATTTAAATTTGGATAATATCTCTAACTGGATAAACCCTATCCTAGCATGTGATCTATGTCAATTAAAACCTACTCTATCTTAGTTACATCTTTCTGAGATTTTTTTTTTTACAAGAATAAATCAAATCAAACAAAAAACGAAATCCGGCACCCAAATATCATCCATATCTATTTATGTTTGGAAACAAATAAAATCGACGAATTATATCTTGGACATGAGATTAGATTAGCCGATTTTCCTTGAAATCGCAAATCATATTTGGGCATAAGATCGGATTAACAACTTTTCATGCAATTACGAGTCATATTCCAAGCATGAAATAGAATTGACAATTATATGCACGTTGTAAACTTATGGAATAATCCCTAAGATAAAGGCTACTCGATATTTCGGATACAATAATATCTTTCTAAGATTGGATTAAGGTCGCAATATTTCAAACGAGAAAACAAAATATTCAAAAAATTGAATTGGATAGAATTTTTACCTAGCTCGAATGTTTGCTTTCAAATTTGGACCTGACGCAATTTCGGTTTGGAATCGACGATGCTTCACAGCGGCGTGGTCGGCAAAAACACGACGGACGGCTCGCGGACTAGGATAGCAGGGCGCGGCTGGAGATTCGCTGCTGCTCATGGCATGGCTTATAATGACTCAGCGAGGACGGCGGTAAAAGGGTGCGACCATTAAACTTTGATTTTACCGATGAGTCACCAAATCAGGTGAGAACTCTCGAAATTACAAATCTCTTCGTGAGTCTGAGCGTCAAATGAAGACTTTGACCAAGCTCTTAGGCCACTTCTATATCTCAAAAGGAATAAGAATGTGACGTCTTCTGCATGCAATGAGTGATAAAACGCCGAAAAGCCTACAGAAATAATAAAAATCAGAACTTTCCAAGATCGGTCTCCATCGTATGGAACCGAACACGTTGCCGTGGCTTGATGTGACACAGAAAATTCGATTTTTTTTTTGTTTGGTTCTTCTTCTTCTTCTTCTTCTTCTTCTTCTTGCCGCAACCTTGCCACAGGTCATGGTACACAAACTTAAATAAGCATACCTTTAGGCATTTGTATACGTCGACTAAGATGAAAGATGAAAGACTGGCTTGTGTGATCCACCACATGTAATCACCTGATGAAAGAAAAAGAACGCTCGCCACCGCCATGCCAACAGGATGCTTGGGTTTAAGCCTGAAAGTCTCGAGAAGTTAGCCCCGAGAAGCCTCAGTCAAGTTGAAATGCTCTGGTCGATTCAAGAAGCCCAGCATGAAGCTATAGCCTCACTCGAGCCGAGAGGATGGTCAAGCCAAGAAAAAGTTAAATGAATCTTTTATGCATATCGGTATATGCATAAGTATGATATGTTGATGTGTAAGCATGTATTGAAACATGTTGTAATGAACATCTGCATGTAGTTGAAATTTAGCAATAAGTTTACCATTGATCTACCATCAATATTGTATTGCATGTACTATACTTACTAGATTTTGATGATGAGATGTCCTTCTAATGGAGAATTATGGCTTTTATTTATTGAGTCCCTCGACTCACTCTCTTATCTTTCAGATTTGTAAGCATGAAAGTTTCACGTCAATTTTGGGAGCTCCAATCATGCTAGAGGAGATAGGAATTCCCTTGGTCTAGGTGGATACCTGTAGTGTGATGTAGAGGAAGGGATTGTAAATGTATTGTTAGTGTGTTCGATGTATTGTATGCCCTAGTCTTGTAGTTGTTGTTTGTTTGGGGAGTTTATTTGGTCAAATTTTTGCATGTGGTTGTAACAACAGAAAAAAAAAATCCGGATGATAAAGAGTCTAGGATGTACAGCCCATGCTACTCAAGACCCTGGAGATGAAGTCAGGGTTGTTACATTTAATCTATACATTATATATTATACTTGATTTGTTGAAGATCTTATTTGGCAATTCTTATTTCAAAGTCGAAAAAAGGAAAAAAGAATAATAAAAGGTAACTTGGGATTCTAATCCAAAGTAAAAGGAAGGAAAAGAAAACGGTAATATGGTTGTGGCAAGGTGGTGAGATCCAACATCCTCCACTCTTCATCCTTAAATAGGTAAATGGTGTTGAGATTGGAGTAACAGCACGCCACAATGATGAATTCATCAACCAAGCTCTTGTTTATTTGTTCTTTGCTGCTAGCTAGTTGTGTAGGAGATATTTGGGGCAAGATGCATGTTGTAATTCAAAACAATTTGCCGGTTGGCACTACTCTTACAGTTCATTGCAAATCCAAGGATGATGATCTCGGATTCATTAGTATACCGATCAGGTGGGAGTTCGTATTCAAACCCAACATCTTTGGGGGGACGTTATTCTTTTGTAGCTTTGAATGGCCGGGTCAATTTCAGAGGTTTGATATATATGATGAAGACAGGGATATAGGATATTGCAAGCATAGGTGCCTTTGGAAGATCTTTCCCAATGGTCCTTGTAGGCACGGTGATGTTGGCCAAGAGGCCGATGATTGTTTTCCAAGGAATTCTCCTACACAATTAGGGAGAAAACCTCTTATTTGAATGTATGATAGAGAAAGACGAGGGTGTGAGCTAATACATTGTAATTAAGATTCAATAGATTCATATTTGTCATCTTTTAAACAAATATTCACACACATAAATGTGTTTCTCTTATAATTACCTTACCATCTCACTTTCAATTGGCATATCTTTCTTTACAGTGCTGTCTCTTCCTTTTGTGTCATTCTATTTGAACCTATTAGTTGTATCTCTTCTTATTTTTGTCAACATGTTTCAATGTAAATCTTTTTTTTTTAATAAAAGAAGGTTAATAAATGTCAAGCCATGTCGATTTTGAATTTGTAACTTAATGTCTATATCAAGAATTTAGACCCTTGCGTTCGTAAGCACGTAAAAACAAAATTCCAATATGAGAGCACTAAATTGATGGGAGACAATTTTGAGTTGATGGTATCTTAGGCCAATGATCTTGAAGTGATCCTAAAAGCAATCTGGCGACAAGAGATTTGCAATGGCCGGGGATCGGGCGTGGGCTACATGAGAGGTCCATCACATTCTTAACCTTACCAATTCCTTTAGAAATATACTAACACGGAGTTAAAAAAAAAAATCCGTTTACGGGGAGTGGAACAGTATAACCATCCTTCTACGATAAGAGAACAATCGACCTATCTATAGCAAATAAAAGAAAAAGACACCCCGGCGGAATTGTTTAGGAAGTTAATATTGGCAGAGAAAACATCGATAATTGCAGCTTAAACTGAGAGAAATTATTGTCTACACGGTACAACGCTCGATTTCGATGGCAATGGACATGATAGGAGTAGGGTTTTTTCAGACCTCCTCCAACTTGGGGGAGCCTTCAATGGCACCTTGAAGAATCACTCAGTTGTAGTTGATATAGCTAGTACGAATACCTAGAGGGGGGTGAATAGGTATATAAAAGATTTTTTGGATGATTGCACAATACTTAGACAGTTGAAGGATTTGCGATAAATAATAATCAACGTAAGACTGAGTAAAGAAAAGAGAGAATTGAACACGCGGTTTATAGTGGTTCGGCTTGATTCAAGCCTACGTCCACTCTTCTGCACTGACAGCCAATTGGCTGGATTCCACTATGAACAAAGAGATGTTACAGCATTGATCTTCATTGATTTCTAGGTGTAGATGATCTACCACACTCACTCAAGGTATCACCAAGTATAAACACTCTCTGTGTATACAATTTTGCTCAAACTGTATCGACTAATAATCAAGGTGCTTCAGACTCTGGAATTTCTCTATCGATCACGTTACATCCACAACTACAACGTCTTCCTTTTTATACTCCTTTATGCCATCATACCGTTGGCATCATGTGGGGTAGATAGCGTTGAGTGACGTGGTGGAGAGTGAGTCGGGTCAACATCTTTAAACCTACTACCATCTTATCGCACGGTCGAACATAAAGTGAATGTGGCGGTTCAATATTCATGTGTCTGAAGATTTTGGTCACCAGACCTGGATAAGGCAATTGACCCTTGTCCTTTGACATTGCTCTGTACATGTGAAAGAGAATAGTGTGAGGGAGAGAGAACTTCTTCCCTGAGTTGATTGCGTACATCAATTTTGCTTCGGAATTAGACACATCAGTCTTTGATGTAGACTTGGGCCTGATGCAATTGATAACAATTTTGTGCAGCACAATATTGATGGACTCGATAATTCTTCCTCTTCGGTGAGATCGAAATGGGTAGGTCCCTCCTTCATCCTCTCAACGGAGTGGTCGATTATCCCCATGGGGTAGATGGCGTTGAGTGACGTGGTTCGCGATTCTTGAAGACTTCCTCGAAGAAGACATCCTTCCTTGTCGCTGAAAGATTCCTTTACTTGCTTTCCCAAGAAAATATGACAATTTTCTCGAAGATGAACACGAAGTAGAAATCGGATTGGGAGGAGAATGCTTTTTAGGGTTTTGAAGATTGAAAAATGAAAACTGTATATATATAACTCAGTTTTGAAAATGGAAGTTCAATCGGCACAAGGAAAGTGTATGAATACCTCTTTTCGAAATCAATAACTGCCAAAATTAATCCTTTTGAAAAGACAAGTTTTCGTTTTTCACGGAGACTACAAAATAACTGAACGAAAGATCATGCCTTTTCGAGTTTAGATAAAATAGTAACTTACAGTCTATAGTAATCAATGTCTGAGTATGAGGATTTAGAGTCTGAGAGATTAGAGTCTGATGATCATCAACTTTCTGAGTCTAAAGGTTGGAGAGTCTCTAGACTTTAACTTCTTTGAGCTTCAAAATGTTGAGTCTGGAACAGATAAAATCGAATTGATTTTTCTCCAAAGGCTTTGTGAATATATCCGCTAGTTGACTTTTTGAATCAACAAATTGAATCGAGATTTCTCCATTTTGAATATGATCTCTAATGAAGTGATGTCGAATCTCTATATGCTTTGCTCTTGAATGAAGAATTGGATATTTGGTGAGATTGATTGCGCTGGTGTTGTCACATTTGATTTCTGTGCATGAGTCTTCAATCCCAAAGTCTTGTAGCTATTGTTTTATCCATAGAATTTGCGAACAACAGCTTCCAAGAGCTACATACTCTGCTTATGTTGTTAAGAGGACGAGTGCTTTGTTTCCTTGAAAACCAAGACATTGTTCTCTTCCAAGCTCTTTCTATCAACTCTACAGCCGGCCAGATCTACGTCTGAATATCCTAGAAGATTAAAGTCTCCCTTCTTAGGATATCAAAGACCAATGCTTGTAGATGAAGCAAATATTTAATGATACGTTTTGCAGCACTGAGATGGGATTCTCTAGGATTTGATTGAAACCTAGCACAAATGCAAACACTCAACAAAATGTCGGGTCTAGAAGCAGTTAGATAAAGAAGTGAACCGATGATGCTCCTGTACAGCTTTTGATCAACTTTCTTCCCTTCTTCATCTTTGTCTATCTTCAAATAACTTGACATTGGTATATCAGTCTTCTTGCAATTTTCCAATCCAAACCTTTTGACAAGATCATTAGCATATTTTTCTTGGTAAATGAAAGTTCCTTCCTTCAATTGCTTTACTTGAAGACCAAGAAAGAATGTTAATTCTCCCATCATACTCATTTCAAACTTATCCTGCATAGACTTAGAAAATTTCTTAGATAGACTTTCGTTAGAGGATCCAAAAATGATATCATCCACACATATTTGAACAAGTAAAAAACTTTTGTTTTCCTTTTTGATAAATAAAGTAGTATCTACTTTACCTTTGACAAAACCGTTCTGTAATAAGAACTTACTTAGTTTGTCATACCAAGCTCGAGGTGCTTGCTTTAAACCATACAAGGCCTTTTTTCAGTCTGAAGACTGAGTCTGGCTTCTTTGGGTCTTCAAACCCAGGAGGTTGTTCCACATATACTTCCTTTTGGATAAATCCATTTAGGAAAGCACTTTTGACGTCCATTTGGAATAACCTGAAATTTTTATAACAAGCAAACGCAAGTAATAGTCGAATAGCTTCTAACCTTGCTACAGGAGCGTAAGTCTTATCATAGTCTATTCCTTCTTCTTGCGTATATCCTTTGGCCACAAGTCTTGCTTTGTTTCGCACGACTTTTCATTTTTCATTCATCTTGTTTCTGAACACCCATTTGGCTCCAATAACAGTTTTACCTTTCAGTTTAGATGTCAATTCCCAGACATCATTAATGTTGAATTATCTGAACTCTTCTTGCATAACTTCAATCCAGCTTTCATCAGTTAAAGCTTCTTCTATACTTTTTGGTTCAATTTCAGAAATGAGAGCCACAGCACTAGATTCTTCACGTCTTTTGGATATGGTGCGAATTCCTTCATTAATTTCGCCAATAATGAGATCTTTGGGATGACTGGACTTATGCTTCCGATTCTTGGTTGATTTGTCGGATGATGATCTCTTTCTTTATTTGAATCTTCATGAACATCTTGAGGCTGGTCTTTCGAGTCGAGATACTTCTTGAGTTGTAAGCTTTGGAAGGTTCTGGAACAAGTTCAGACTCTTCATGCGAGTCTGACATTTGGATTCATCTTGCGTAGAGTCTTGAAATTTGACATTCATTGACTCCTCCACAGACCGGCTCTTCTTGTTATAGACTCGTAGGCTCGCTTGATGTAGAATATCCAAGGAAGATGCCTTCATCTCGATCTTTCTTCAAACTTACCAACTCGATCTTTTGCATTTT
The DNA here is from genome assembly GCA_014182885.2 of Eucalyptus caleyi. Lineage (NCBI taxonomy): Eukaryota > Viridiplantae > Streptophyta > Magnoliopsida > Myrtales > Myrtaceae > Eucalyptus > Eucalyptus caleyi. The sequence goes on from CM024467.2 coordinate 48,599,217, forward strand.
TCAATATAAAGCATTTGCAACTGAATACATGAAAGTATGAAACAATGGGCTTCTTACCTTTGAATAATTCATAAGGGGTTTTCTCTAGAATAGGTCTTAGGAAGACTCTATTGATGATATAGCATGCTGTTGAAACAGCTTCAGCCCAAAAACGTGAAGAAATTTTACTTTCAATTAAAAGAGTTCTAGCCATTTCTTGAAGATATCTATTCTTTCTTTCCACAACTCCATTTTGCTGAGGAGTGTATGGAGAGGAGAACACATGCTTAAATCCAGATTCATCACACAATTTTGTAAAATCTTGATTTTCAAATTCACCTCCATGATCTATTCTTATACTTGAGATAACACATCATTTTTCATTTTGAACATTTTTAGCAAATTTTTCAAAATACGAAAAGGTTTCTAACTTACTTGCAAGGAAATATACCCAAGTAAAACGGGAGTAATCGTCCACAATTACTAGGCAGTATTTCTTACCTCCGATACTCTGGGTTGTGGTTGGTCCGAAGAGATCCATATGCAGCAACTGTAGTACATGATTAGTAGAGACATGATTTATTGGCTTAAATGAATTTCTTACCTGCTTTCCCAGAATACATGGTGTGCATGGATCGGACTTTTGGTATGGTAATTTGGGTAGACCTCGAACAAGCTGCTTTGAAGAGATTTTAGCTAATTGCTTCATGTTGACATGACCAAGCTTTCTATGCCATAAGCTTGCTTCATCTTGAATTGAGATTAGGCATTGCGATTCATTTAGTTTCATGTCTAAGAGGTAGATATTTCCATGTCTTCGACCCATGAAAGACTGAGTAGAGTCTTTACTGATTCTAGAGCATATTCCTTCTTGAAAGGAGATCTTGAAACCAGTATCACACAACTGGCTAATGCTGAGAAGGTTGTAGTTGAGTTTTTCCACTAGAGAAACATTGCTTATTGTGAGATTTCCAATTTTCACAGTTTCAACTCCCATAATGTTTCCTTTGCCGTTTCCTCCAAATGAAACTTTTCCACCATTCACTTGAATAAGCTTTATGAAGCAATTTGAGTCTCTTGTCATGTGTCTTGAACATCCACTGTCAAGATACCATTTTACATTTTTCTTGATGGAGACCTGCATTTAAAAGAGAGTCTCAAGCTTTCTTTGGTACCCAAATTTTCTTGGGTCCTTTGGTGTTAGCAGAATAAACATTATTAGGCCATACTTTCTTAACAGGCTTCCAAACCATAGGACATTCTTTTTCAAAGTGGTCATGACTGTTACACTTTGAACACCTTAGAGCATTTCGACCTATAGACTTTACAAAAACTTTCTTGAAATGATTTTTGTAAGCCTCTCTCGACGGTCTTTTCTTAATCCTTTCTTTTACTTTAGGAAAATCAATCAAGGAAATTGTTTCTGCTGTCATACCTAGACCAGACTTATTGAAGTAAGGTCTTTGAACTAAAAGAACTTTTTCAAGTTTTTCAGACCCTATCGAAAATTTCTTTGAAATATTTGATAAGTCAGTTTTTAGAAAAGCATTTTCTTTCAAAAGATTATCTTCTTTTTCTTTAAGAGTAGAAACATTCAAGTCTAAACTTTTAACTTTTTCTTCTAAAATGATTTTCTTTTGTTTTAGATCTGAGTTTTCCTTTTTAAGTTCCGAAATTCTTTTGAGAGAAGTCTTAAGACTAAAACATAGTTCATCAATGTATTTAGAGACTTTGATAGGAATTTTAAAATCACTTACCTCAAATTTGCTGTCTAAGTTTGATCCAGAATCTGAGTTTGAGTCTGAATGTGCCATCAAACATATGTTGGCATATTCATTATCACTTTCTTCACACTTTGTATCACTCTAGGTTTCGGCTTTGAGAGCTTTTCGAAACTTCTCAGCTTTTCCTCTTTTATTCTTCAGAAGAGGACAGTTGGGTCTGATGTGTCCCTTTTTCTTGCATTCAAAGCAAATTACATCTTTGTTTGGTTCCTCATCATCAATAGACTTAGTCTACTATTTTTGGAAACTTTGTTTCTTTGAGTTGAACTTTCTTCTTTTCTATTCAATTTTCTGAATCTTCTTATCATGAGAGCAAGCTCCTCATCGTCCAGATCATCTCCCGAATCGTATCATCAGAATCATTATTTGATTTTAATGCAATGGATTTCTTACCTCTTGGATCTTCGTCTTCATTAATTCGTTCCACTTCATAAGACTGAAGAGTTCCAATCAGTTCGTCGACAGATAGTGGCATAATTCTTTGCGTCTCTCTTATTGAAGTCTTTATAGATTCCAATCCTTGGAGAGTCCACGCAGTAGCTTGTTCACCTTCATGGGATCAGAAATTTTTTGTCATTGGTTCTCAAGACCATTGACAATATCTGTAAAACGACTAAACATGTCAGTTATAGATTCTCCTAGTTTCATTTTGAAGGCTTCATATTGATTGAGGAGAATGTTAATCCTTGTCTCCTTCACTCGATCTGTTTCTTCATAGGTGATATGTAATCTGTCACATACTTCTTTTGCTGTAACACAAGAAGATATTATATTATATTTAGTTGGTGACAAAGCACAATATAAAGAGTAAATTGCTTTTGCATCGAGTGCTTGTCTCTTGTTTATCTCTTCCTGAGTCATTCCGCTGGTTTCAACTTCTTTCCCTCTTTCAGAAACTGATGCAGCAGTTGGAGTGATTCCTCTTTCCATAACATCCCATTCCAGAGGATCCTTTGATCGTAGGAAAGCTTTCATCTTGTTCTTCCAGATGTTGTAATCCTTTCCATCAAAGTAGGGTGGTCTAGTATTGCTTTGCCCTTCGACCAGCCCTGGTGCCAGCATACTAGCCATGGATCTTTTACTCTAAAGTAAGACACTTCAAACAAAGTAAGAACACGAGCTCTGATACTAATTGATATAGCTAGTACGAATACCTAGAGGGGGTGAATAGGTATATAAAAGATTTTTCGGATGATTGCACAATACTTAGACAGTTGAAGGATTTGCGATAAATAATAATCAACGTAAAACTGAATAAAGGAAAAAGAGAATTGAACACACAGTTTATAGTGGTTCGGCTTGATTCAAGCCTACGTCCACTCTTCTGCACTGACAGCCAATTGGCTGGATTCCACTATGAACAAAGAGATGTTACAACGTTGATCTTCCTTGATTTCTAGGTGTAGATGATCTACCACACTCACTCAAGGTATTACCAAGTATAGACACTCTCTGTGTATACAATTTCGCTCAAACTGTATCGACTAATAATCAAGGTGCTTCAGACTCTGGAATTTCTCTATCGATCACGTTACATCCACAACTACAACGTCTTCCTTTTTATACTCCTTTATGCCATCATACCGTTGGCACTTACCAACGGAATTCCTCCAATCTACCCGTTGGACGGAATCAATTAAGGAGATCATTCGAGCTATAAAAGGAACTTGACGATAGCCCATCAATCTTGTTCGCCCATACAATCATGATCTTGGTTTCCAAGAATAGAACATTTCAAGAATATTTCGTTGACCACCGGATCTTCAATTGATCTAGATACAAATAAAAGAATCCGATATATTTATCCAACCAAGAGATCTTCTCCAGAGGATAGGATTATATCCTTAACCATAAACTTCGGCTCTGGATTTCTTCTTCATCTTTGGATCGGAAAGACTGTCAATGAGAAAAGTCTTGAAAGAGTCTTGAGTCTGAATCGGTGATGAGAAAAGTCTTGCAAAGTCTTAAGTCTTGAGTCTTGAGTGATGAGTTTGGTGATCAGAAAGTCTTCAGACTTTAAACTGACGGTTTGCAAATATCCAGAATAGACTGATAGAAACGTTTTGTCAGCTTCAAAATATTCTGGAAAGATTTCTCCAACAGTAGTTTGCTCGGACTATTCCGAAAGAAAATTTCTCGAATAATTTTTTTTTACTTAGTGAAAATGCATTTATTCACAGTTGAGGTTATCCTCTATCCAACATCCCCCAAGTTGTACATTGGCTACGTTTGTCAGTCGGGATAAAATAAAATTGATCATTTCCTGCATTTAGTGCATGCTCAATACAAAATAAAGTAAGATATAAAGATGATATAGACTAAATAAAATTATCCTTTGAGAGATGTGGAATAAAAGTGGATATGATTTCTAACATCTATATTAGGAAAGTTTTTTTTCTTAAATGACAAACTTTTTAAATTAAAAAAATTAACAAAATCAAAATTATACTTCAATATATAAATAATATTTGAATTCTAATATAATACATTTTTTTTTTTACTCTGCTTCTTTATTACTCTAATATTGCTTAGTTGTTTATATTAATTGCTTGAGCATCACTTGTGAACACTTTGACATGTCAGGGGAATTAGAGAAAAATAAAATTGATGAAGATCGCATTTGCCTTTTCATATTAAAAAAAAAAAAAAAAATTGTACTTAAACGGTGTTAGTCTAATTTAAGGTAATTAAACTCCCATATTCATAATCTCTTACTCGCAAAGAGTAAGGCGAACTCTCACCGCATAGCTGAGCTCCTAATCAGTCCATTATAAGTTAGTAGCTACTCCGAAGCAAATTAAATTCAATAACTGAATGATGAAAAATTGTGATTTGTAGAGACCGAGAAGGCCCATGCCAGGCACAGGCGCCACCTTACAATGAAAATCATTTGCGCTTGCTTGATAATTTATCAACTTCCCTTGAAACATATCTCATTGCCCTAGCGTAGCAATAAAACCTAAGATGTTATCTCACTATCTTTCAAAAAAATGTACTTGGAAAACTCACTGAGAGAACCTTAATATTCTTCTTACTTGCTCTATTATGTAATTCTCAAATATGATCCTATTTTTATACATTCTCATTTGACTTGCCAACTCAAATTAGGAAACCTACTCAAAATTAAGAATTCAACTCAAAGTGAAAAGTATTCAACAATTTCTACTTGTCCAGATGTCAAACTACAAGTCTTATTCGGGTTTTGGAATTTCTACTTGAACTGGATTTCTTTCAGACTCAAACTCAAGACATGATTGAACAATATATATTAATTCGGCAATTCATCGTTTGAAGCATTCTGCAAAATTCTATAAATATTTACTGAGAGCTTGCTAGGAAAGTCTGCAGACAAAAAGCACTAACTTGCTTGCCAAGCATGGGACAACACATGTTAGGAAACCTTTCTATACATTCTACTAGGAAAACAAGACGTATCGTCTATACATCCTGTACGTCATCGGCTCAAAATTTTCCATGGAAAACATATGGGATTTGTCTGGCAATCCCAGGTGCATGAGTCAGCCACACATAGCTCTGGCCTACTTTCAGCAAAGAATACCTTAGTCCAAAAGAGGATTACAGGGGACCTCCTTGACTGTTCATCTTGTTTTTACACTTACGTGCACAGGGTTGGAACTGTGAATCAATTGCTGGGTCACTAGCCGGACGTTTCTTCTCTCTGGGCAGTTGCTGATGGGCACTGGGGGGAGAGGCCGGTATGCTAGCTACCCCTGAAATAAGTTATTAAAAACCAGACAAGGTTCAGGGGGATTGTAAATGTAAAACAAGGCCATTTACACCCAGGCCAACAAGAAACACTAGGCATCCCCCAGCACACGTATGGATGTACAGTAACAATATTGCCTCTGAACTTTAAAGATCATTTCTACAGGCTCAATGATATCAAAGTTCACAGTGCTCAAGAGAGCAACTTACCTTGAAAAAGAGGATGGTCTACAATATAACATCACAACATGCTAAGAGCAAACAGCTAGACTTAAAGGGAAGGTTGGGTCCCATCAAAGGGGTTTGAAAACCCATGCTCCCATCCAATGCAACAATAGCACCACAACGGAAAACAGTAAAATTGCCGTTTGGCTATCTGAAATAGACTGTCCCACTTCCAGGATGATTTAATCTACATCACATACTGCCATCCTCAAGCAAAAAGGAAAAAAGTCACAATTTAGAGAGCTGCGAGACAGAAAAACAGATACTAAAGAAAATTTACCTGTAATCTCATTGACAAGACCAAGGGTCTGAACCAACAGAGGAACATCATTGAACAAAGAACGCAAATTGTATGCAGCCAAGAAATTCTGAAATGCCAAAACCTCCAAATCGCTTTTGGATTTATCAGACAGTTTTGCTTTCCATTCTCTTGCCAGCTTCATTGCTCCTTCTTTAACCTCATGTGTTATTGAAGGCGAAATTCTCACGAGCTGCTCTAACATAACAATTTGACTCCTCATGACAACTGTCTGTGAATTCACATCCTCAGTGTTTGGGTATTGAGTATAAGACCCCTCAATAACATCCAGAACAAGTTTTGCAGGGTCAGATGAGTTTTGCAGCGTATGCGAGATTTCTTTACATATCATAACATTCTCATTCGAAAGCTCAAGCTCAGTTTGGAAAAGCTGCGAATCATTTATAGCTAAGATAGTTGGTGATGGTGGATATTCAACAGAAGAATCATCTGCATTGTGCGCAGCATAATTTTCTGGTTTCTCAGTCTTTATTTGCCACTGTTGAATAGATCCCAAAGAACCTATCAAACACAAGTCAACAGTTAAGAATCCGAACTGCCTTTATAAAGATGACAGCACCAAACATGGTTTGCCATGAGGACTTTCGAATGACCAAGAAAAAAAAATTAAAGACTAAGGAAAGTCCAACTTTGAAAGAGAGGATACAATTGATCTCAAGTCTCAAATGCACAACAAGCATCATAAACAAGACAAAAAGTTCCAGCTTGCCAATTAAACATCTTTGGAGAAATTTCTTTGAGCTGCTCCAACCATAGAGCTTGACCTACAAGATGGTACTTTTGGAAAAAAGCAATATATATATACATATATGTGATGCCAAAATAACATGAACCAGAGCATTTTGTCTGAACCCATATAAATGGATTTGGCATTTCAATCTAAAATATAGAAAAGAAGGGGTTGTAGAGGAACATTATTGGATCCATTTGGTCAACTTCAGAATACATTCCAAAGACAAGCTTACTTTGATCAAATTAGACATGAGTTAAAATTTATTAAATCAACAGATTGGACATTTAAAATTTATTTAATATAACATAAACAAGTGTTCAGTCAATGATATGAAATTGGATTTGGTGAAAAGTTGAACCTAAAGCAGAAAGTAGTCAATAGCATCCCCAAGATTTTTCATTGGAAAAAATAGATAATTGGTGCTGTATATGCAATGCAAATAAGGAAAAAAAATGCAGAATGCCTCATCTCTCACAACTCAACATACAGAGCCATCACCATGTTTCAAAACCGTGTTTGCATAGAGAGACAAAAATTCACACGGCATGAATAATATTACAAAAACCAGGCATAATAAAATATACAAACTGGCAACCAGATTCAACATTTCAAGTCAATAGGTGCATCTCCACTTACCAGGTGGCACTGCCGAGGAACCAAGGACCTGGTGTGATTCCTGACAAGCAATTGTGCATTGAGAATTTTGACATGAAGCTAGAACAGGTCCATTTGTTAATGGGTGTTTCCATTTTTGAGCCACTACCCCAGAATGGACAGTGGTCCTCTCTCTTGACTCCATTTTCCTAGAGCACTTTTCGAATGACTTTGCAATTGAATCAAGCTGTTGCCGCCCCAATTCTAGCTCCATACATTGCACATTACATTCTTTCTTTTTCATTTCAAGTATCCGAGACTGTTCTCCAATCGACACATGAAGCGTATGAAGGTGCTTTTCTTTAAGTTCAACATCTGTGAAGCATTCTCTGCTTCTCTTCTGAATGGAGCCCAACTGCCTTTCTGAGATTCAAGCTCGCGAGAACATTCTGTAATGGAATTCTGCATCAGATCACATTGCTTCCTTTTGAATTCAAGGGCCTGGGCACATTCAAGAGTTGAACTTTGAAGGAAAGCATATTCATCGTCCTTCAATCGGAGTTGCTCTGCCCTTTCTGTAATATCAATTTGAATGGACTCTAGCTGTCTCTTTCTTGATGCAAGTTCAAGATTGCAGTCTTCGATAGATGCTTGGACAGCATTGAATTCCCTACTTTTCAACTCAAAAGATTTGGCAACCTCTTCTAATTTTGCCTGGACTGATGCAAGATCTTCCTTCTTCAACTCGGTTTCCTCATTACACCGCTTCACCCACTTCGTCATATTTTCCAGTTCCCCCTCCTTGGATTTAAGCTTTTTGGAAAGATTTCCAATAGATGTTTTGATGGACTCCAACTCGCTATCTTTCAAAGCAAGTTCTGACAACCGCTCATTGATCAACCTGTTGATTTCCTCAGCCTCCTCTTTTTTGGATTTGAGCTCGCCTTTTTGCTCCTCTGTCAATATATTGACTGAATGAAGTTGACTCTCTTTAATTCCGAGCTCCTTGGAACACTCTTCGATGGATTTACAGATTCTTTTGACTTCTCCCTCCTTCTCTTTGTGTTCAACTTGACAGTCATTTATCTTATCTTCAAGAGACTGCAACTTTCTGGCTTTCGCCAAGACCTCCTTATCACGCTCTTCAATCGTGCGATCCAGAATGCTCAGCCGCTTCTCACTCTCGTGATGCGCCTTGAGACTCTGGTCGAGCAGACTCTGCACCGTACTCAATTCCTCCCTTGTCGATTTAACTGACCTAGAGCACTCATCAAGAGAATGCTTCACCGAACCCAACTCCTCCACTTTCACATCAAGTTCCCGAGCATTTTTAACAAGCAAACTCTGCACCACCCGGACTTTCTTCTCCTTCGAGTCCAATTCCCGTCGCAGCGCCTCCACCACCTCCTTCTTCGAATCATGATCCCTGCGACATTTCTCAGCCAACTGCTCCAGAGAGCTCAGCTCCTTCTTCTTGTCCCTCTTCAGTGAGATACACTCCCTAAGGACCTTACGCGTCGCAACCAATTCACGCTCCTCCATCCTACGCTCCTCCCTACATTTCTCGAGTCGCTCCCCCGCCGACCTCAGGTCCATCTCCTTCCTCCGCACCTCCTTCTCGCGCTCCTCGACCCTTCGCAGCGCCGACCGCATCCCCTCCTCCCGCGACGCGACGTCGCGGGCTCGCTCCGCGAGCGACCTCTCGCCCTCCCGGAGCTCGTCGGCGCGGCGCTCGAGGGACACTCGCACGCCATCCAGGTGCCCCTCCAGGTCCTTCCACAGGAGCGTGAACGAGAGGAACGAGGACAACTCCGACTGCAGCCGCTCGTACGCCTTAGAGAGGCTCTCCTTCTTCGACTCCGCCAGCTTCAGCTCGCCGGAGATTCCCTCCATCGGAGCACCAACACCGGAAAAAACCACGCCCGAAAGGAAAAAAAGAAACAAACCCACCTACAGACTAAGGGTTTGCGGAGGAGGGTACCCGCAGAAGTCGCACGACGAGGATCGAGGACGAACCTGGCGACTGGGGCGAGAGCAAATCCGGCATTGAAAGGAGAGAGCTTTTCTGTTCGGTGGCGAGGAAAGAGAAAAATGGAGGGAATACGAGAGAGCAGGGGAGCTGAGTCGGTTGAGTCGAGCGAGTTTTGAACGGCGAGAAGAAGCCGGGTCGCCTGATATTGTACGGATACGGTGGGGGTGGATTTTGTTTTTTTGTATATTTTTTTTTTATCCCATCTATTTCTATTCTAATACTTACCTTCAGACTTTTACCCTATCTTCGGCCGTGGAGTGTTGAAACCCTGAAACTATATTGTTCTCACCCTAATCTCTAAGAAGGTGGAGATTCAACTCTCACATCCCCCTTTCATGTTAGAAGGGTAGCCACTAGATAAATAAACTCCAATAGTTTGACAACGTGGTGGATTTGCAGTCAAGATTTGCAAGGATCACCCAATCGTAAATTTGGCTTTGGGGCTTTAAAATAAAGCAATCTTCAAAGGCTAATGAAATGTTTTCCACAAAAAAGAATTTTCTCTTTGGATCTCGCCTATCGATTTAGATTTCAAAGTTCACCATCCAAAAGGCAGAGCAAAAGCGCGGGTCTCGTCAAAGAGTTTTCCGCCTTATCTGATCCGCGTCTCGAAGCCTCAGGAGTCGGCTTGCACGACGGTGAAGACTTTGTTCAGTCCCCCGACGAGGGAACTAGGCCACCAAGATGGCGGACACGAGACGTCAATATGAGGGCTCGAGCGAGGTGAGTTGCGTCACCACTCACCGGTGGATCAATGGCCCCCCGTCGTCCCGATTGTCTGGGGTTGGACAACCTCGGCAATGGCGGCGTTGCTTGGGTTATTGAAGCCAAAGTTGATGCAAGGGCCGTGTGAGAGCTAGATATTGCTTGCATTGTTTGTCTCGGTCTCGATATTTGCATCAACATCAGGGCTATCAAAGAGTTAGATATTGCGTGACAACTTGCCATTAGGGTCACGTGGCATTAGGACCGGTGCCATTATTGTGCCGTCCGCTTGAGCTTCATATGCAAAAACAGCTCCTCCGTTCTCTCTCACTTAATAAAAAAAAAAAAAAAAAAAGCTTTGCTATAAAGTATTTTACAAGGTGTCTACCAACCCACTATTTTCTTTTCATGAGAATCTTTGAATTAATATCATTAGCGAAGGTGCAAAGTTATAAAGTGTAAGCATAGCCAAACTCACCCATAATAGAGTATGACACCATTACAATAATAATGATGTGTTTTGGAAATAAGGTCGTATTTTTTTTTTTTTTTTTGGTTAAAATTTCTGGTTGAAGCAAACTTCAATTAACCATTAAAACGATTAGATGGTTGAAGGGACCAAGGTTTTCCCTGTTTATCTTCTATTTGTTTGCTTTTATAAGTAATGGGGAAATATACTCGATAGGTTCAATAAACCTTTAGCATAATTGTAAAATTTTGGGCAATGAGGCTCCAGTGGGGTTTTAGTTAATTCAGGGGTAAGCAAAAGGAATTATCAAATCGAACTAGATCAGTTTGCTCTTGGGAGTGTTAGTTTGGTTCCAATTATATAAAATTGGAATCGGTGAATTTAGGGTCAGTTCTTAGTTTTAGATGTGAAATTGTCTGCCTGGAGTACTTGGATCAGACTGATTTTGTGTATCTAAATATCTTGAGAGGGCAAAGATTCAAGTAGCTTGAGAGAGAGAGAGAGAAGGGAAGTAGTAGATGAGAGATTAGCGACAATGGCCCTGTTTGGTTCAGCATTTGGAATGCTTTTTGGGGCTCTAAAGGGGTTTGGGCAAAACGAGGTTCGCAAGGAAAATCAAAAGTGCTGTCTTTCTTTTACGGGGAAGGAGAGAAATCAGGGAACGAGACCTGACTTGTCGCGCAATTGCTGCCCTGGCCGACCTCTCTTTTCACGTCCGAAAGGGTCTCCCGTTGAGGTTTCTTCTTGGAATCTCCTTCCTTATATCTCTCTCTCTCTCTCTCTCTCTCTCTCTCTCTCAAGTCCTTCCTAGAGTAGCACGCTCTTCAATCCCCTCTTTCTCTACGGTCTCCATCCTCTACGTTCCATATCCGTTTTGCTGTTTGTGGAACGGAAGAGGCCAAACTTTCGTGTCTGTTCCTCTTCCCCTCTCTCCAAGGCCAAACCTTGCAGTGCTGGCGATTGTATATCTTCCCTTCAGGAGTCACCACAGGTGCTCTCCCCATACCTTGAAGCATCCTCCATTCACATATGCACAAACAACCCAAGTCATAGAATCCATCAATGGGCAGCTGAGTTAGTTCGGCTTTGGGCATTTCATCACAAATATCTCAAAGTTGAAATTCCACAGCTACTAAGTGGGGGGCCATGATGATGGGGTCCTGTGCTAGTCTCCCCCGAGGTATAGGGACCCAACCCTTTAGTGCCATCTGGGCACGGGGGGCCCGTGGTGGAGTTCTCGGTTATCAAAAAGAAAAAACCAAGTCATAGAGGGGGGAAAATCAGATTAAAATTAAAAAAAAAAAAAGGAACATGCTTGCCGATTTCTTTGACTCACTAGGGAACCGGATCTATCCAGTTCCAAGATTAGATGAGCCGGTTCTTGATTTCAAGAATGAGGAACTGGCCCTCTAGTTTAGTTCCCAAGTAGGCTTGAGAACCGAACCATCCGTGAACCGATCACCTCCATATGTTATCCACTACTTGTGATCCTGGACTGGAGTCCTACAAGAAATTAACTAGTCTAAGAGTTAGCATATCAAATCTGGTATGTTGGTTTTGTATAGATTTATAAATACAAAAAACTTGCATAACTTAAGGGAGAATCTACTGTACTTTGTGGGCATCATGCCGTTACATATAGTTGGATCACAAGTAGTGGGCTTGCTCGAGGCAAGTTTTACTTTTCGCCTTTCTGCCTTGTCAAATAATATGGCGCACGTAATTTGTTCTTTAATTTTAAACAATTAACAAAATTAAAACTTTTGCAATATATGAATGTCAACACGTTGATTAGTGTTAAAGATTTTGAACAATTGTTTAAATTTTGGCGAGTAAAGGTGGAAAAATACTCAACTCCTTTTTTGGTCGGTTACTCAACTCCAGTTTACAGGTGTTTTCTTGCATGCGCGAAAGCGGCCTCTTTTTGGGTTACATGAAAGCAAACCTCTTTTACTGACTTCTACCGTGGTGGTTCAGCTTCAGGCTTCCGTTTCTGGAAAATTGATCTCTTTTTTCCCGGGCCAATCAAAACAATAGGCATTTACTCCGCTGCAGATCACACTTGTATTGTTTTCATTAGGAATTGGGGCATAATCAAGGAATGGATACTGCACTCATCTCTCTGTCGGTACTTCTTTACAGACCCTCCTATATGGTGCCGGTGAACGGGGACAGCATTGTTCCTGCAACAAATGCATAACAAAAAGGGATTATATATAATCCACATAAACATAATTGAAAAAGAAACACATTATTCTCCCTTTTTTTAAAAAAAAAAAAAGTCAACGGTCAACGCTGGTCAATGGTGGTCAACGTAGGTCAACGGTCAACGGATGACCAGTTGAGTCAACGGGTCCGCCAAGTCGAACGGGTCGAGTCGGGTCGGTCCGGTCGAACTGGTGAGGTCGGTTGGGCCAGACGGGCCAGTTGGATGAACCGACTGGCACGTGCCCTACACGTGCGTGAGCAATCGCCGACCGACATCATGATGACATCAGCCGGCGCGTGCCTTGCAGGCGCATGCAGTTGCCGAATGCACGTGCGTTGCACGTGCCTGCAGTTTCCTCCGCTCGCGCGTGCGTTGCACGTGCCTTGGAACCGCCTCGGCACGTGCGTTGCACGCGTTGACAGAGCCGAACACTTCGGCCACGCGTGGTGGTGTGTCCAACGGCGTCTGACGACGAACCACCACTCGAAATTCTCGTATCGATGAGCACTTCAACCCTAAGCAATCAGAATCGCACTTCGATCTATGGAAAAACCAAAAAAACTAGGGGAAACAGTATAACGTCGGGATTTTTCCATCTCTTAATCGATCAATGACATTTAACGAAAAACAATCAATCAAAACTTGTTTATAAATGTAAACAGTAATCTAGAAACATGATTGAAAAGCTCTGATACCAATGATGGGAAAAAATTCGGGAAATGGAATTCCCAAAACAGTAATTTGACACAGAATTGAACCCTAATAAAACAATGTAGCTGGAGCAAGCCTAGGACAATCATGAATCACCGATTTTAAGGCACATCACATAATCGAATGTACCTTGTTTTTACAGACTAAACACCGGTGTTGCGACACGAGGAAGAATCCACATTGTTCTTCAGAGAATAATCATGTTCTGTTCTTTTGGGAGAAAACAGTGTGAGAAGACCTAACGTACAGAGAGAGCGTAATCTCTTCTTCCAAAATACGCAACTTCTCTTTGATTCACCGCCTCCAAGATTTTCCCTTATTTTTAATAACTTCCTCCATGAGCCCTCAACTCATGGGCCGGGCCTTTTGGGCCCAACATAGGCGAACGAGCCAACTCAGGCCCATCAAAAAGGAAAAAATCCATCACTCAAAAATAATATGACTTAGCACGAACGATACCCATCCTCTGTTTTCTTCTCCAACTTTGAATTTAATAAAGAAAAGGAAGTGACGTAATAGATTTGGCATCGAATGCTTACATCTTATGACAAAAAGAAAGAAACAGGTCACAAGTTTTATTGCTATTTATTCTTGTTCTTCCTTCTCCATACATATGACTGCAAGCATGATTTGGCTTTGTTGTGTTCTTCATAAAAACACCATTTCAAATAGAATGCACTAAGCAAATTACTTATCACATACCTAGACTTCATTTTTTGCGAAGAGTTTTAATTGTCTTGATAGAAACTTCCATTTGATTAATCCTACGTATTACAAAAACACCTATCATTATTTGTGATATTAAGTGATTCTTGGCTACTTTTGTCCGACTCCTATACGCATGTTATCTCTAACCTCATCAAAATTCTAAAGATGGATTTGCAAGTTGGTTTATGTGCAAAAATACTTTATTCTCTATCATTTTCTTTTTCTTACGAGACAGAGATATTGTTGAGATCAACTCACTCAACCATTCTGTAACATCCTGAAATTCGACCCCGTTTCGATAAAGTGAAATGGGCATTTCGTCGACGTGCCTATGGTCCTTTTTCTCTGAACTGATCACTCACGAGTTAACTAACCTATTGGGTGAAGCCGTTAAGGGATATATCCGTGGTAAAATCCCTCAAAGCTACCTAATTTGTTGGATTGGACTAAAATCACGTTCGGTCGATTTTAATCATGAAATTTAATTCGGTTTCGGGAATCGAATATTCGAGCATGTCACAATTCATTTTTAGGACCGTCTCATCGTCTATCGATTTATTGCCGAGTCCGAAATTTCAAGAAAGAAATTATCGGAGGAAAAATTGAAGACCGGAAGAAAATAGAAAGGGAAATGGAAGGAGAAAAGAAAATTTAGAATAGCATTATTCTTTTCTTTTCTTTTTCTTTCTCTCTCTCTTTTCTCTCTCCTCTTTCCCCCCTTCGTGCGGACAGCCCCACCGCCTGACCTCTCCCTCTCTCTTTTTCTTTTGACCGATCAATCCTCATCTTCTCTCTCTCTCTCTCTCTCTCTCTCTCTCGTCACTCTCTTCTTCTTTCTTCTTCGTGTGAGCGAACCAGGAGCTGAAGAAGAGCAGGAGCAGCCGCTTGCCGAAGCCGTCGCTCACCACCCGTCCCATGGCCCGCACCCACGACGCCCGCCCGCGTAACGCCGTGCGTTCCACCGGCCGTCCCTCACGCCCAGGTGTCCTCCTCCGCACGATCCAGCCATTGCCCAGCCTTTGTCCAGCCCCCATCCAGCCACCTCCGGCCGCTGTTTGACACCACCGGACCTCCCCGGCGTCCCCCTCACCCTTCGCCAGCCCCGCCTCGCTATTTTGGCCGCCAGACTAGCTCCGGCCAGCCAAGAATAGCAACCCACGAAATGGGTTTCCAACGGCTTTAGGCCCACTTTTGGGCCGTTTCCGGGCCTCGAACCCAAGCCGTGCTTTGGAGTTTGTTGTTCCTCACGTCGCCCCCATCGGATTGATCTAATTTGTGCGCGATTTGGTGAGTAATCTCACTAATCCCTAGATTAGTTGACTAATTATGCTTAAGGTTGATTTATTTTTAATTAATTATGTTTAGATTGTTAGATTAGAATAAATTAACAATTATTAGTCAATTGTGATGCGATTTAGATAAATTGATTGCACAATTAACAAGTAGACGTGGTCTACTAATTATTGGAAGTGCCTCGGGATTTTTCCCAACCCTTAGTGGGCTTCAATTAGGCTTTTCGGGCCTAAGTGGAATTTTTGGTATTTAAATATTAATTTTCCGAAAATTCAACTGGGATGGTCAGTGACCGGAATATTATGCTGATGACTGTGGTGAAGTCCATTTATTGAATCGGGCTTTATTTTGAGCTAAATTGAATTTTCAATATTAATTATTTAAATTTCGAAATTATTTATTTATTTATTTATTTATTTTTCGGAAATTAAGGTTGAGATGGCCGACTACCGAAATTTTATGCTGATTGTCATGGCGCAGTCTGTTTATTTAATTGAGCTCTAATTTATGCTGAATTGAATTATTTGTGAAAGAAGGAATTATTCTTTAATTGAATAATCTTTGGTTATTAATTGAAAAAGAACCGAGCATCGGTTGATAATGCCAAAAGGATCTGAGTGGGCTACAGAAAATGGTGGAATTTATAAAAAGGAAATTATTATATTTTGGCTAGGGCCGATCGAGTACCCACTCATGGCATTTTATCGGGAATGATAAAACTGGTTATTTGATTGTTTGCTTGGAATGACATGTATACCGACTCGATGACTCTACGAAGCATTTGGAGATAGTACGGTATGATAAATTATGTGTATACCGGCTCGATGACTCCATGGAGCATCTTGAGACAGGACGGTATGATCTATCGGCTCGATGACTCCACGAAGCATCTTGAGACAGGACAGTATGATCTACTAGCTCGGTGACTCTACAGATTATCTTGAGACAGTACGGTATGATATACCGGCTCAATAATCCTACAGATCATCTTGAGACAGTACGGTATGATTTGATAGCTCGATGACTCTATATGTCATCTGGAGATAAGATAGTATACTATCTATATATTACTTAGGGTGAGTAGTCTTGGATGTTGATCAGACTTATAGAAAGTATGAAAGGAGTCAATCAAGAGATAATTTGGATGACATGTAATTGATTAGGTCGATTGGTCGATGATTCGATATGATTGGGTGATGTGATGTGATGTGATGATGTATATTTGATATATATATACTAACTTGCAGGAAGGAACTGAGGCCAATGTAAGTCCTCTGCCATGTGCGTGTTTAGGCAGCCTATAGTATAATGGTTTACTAATCAGACTTAGTGGGGTAGAACTCGCTGAAACATAGTCTCATCCCAGTTTGGGGAAAACATTTCAGGACCCCGATGAGGAGCTGATGAGGAGGAGTTTGAGAAGGAGAACTCAGAGGTGAAATTTGAGGAGAAGGATTTTTGGAAGAATAAGATAATCTCAAGAGGGGCCTTGAGTACGGCCCAGATGGATTGAGATTATATCTTCTTTTGAGATCTCCATTTTGATGTGAATAGAGATAGAGTAAAAAGTTGTGAAGTGCTCTGGGTTGTGTTTTGTATAAAATTTTGGTTATAAGTTTCAATATGAAAAATATAGCCCTGCTTTTCTATCCCATCGTTTTATTGTTTAGGGATTTTAACTGCTTCCGCATGTGCTTAATAAAGAGAAAGGGTCAGCGATACATAGTTCTGGGATATCGCATTATATAATCGACCAAGTGAGAAGGATGTGTGCGTGCCCGAGGATCGGGGCGTGACACATTCACTCAACCATTATTTTCCCTTGAATACAAGAAAGAAGATTGAGCATGACTCAAATGTGAGTTTGTCTTAGTTAATTCGGATTTAATTCCAAAACGTTGCCGAATTTTGGGCAGACATGGAATGTAAATGCATACTTAATTGAAGTGTCGAGACTCTATGATTTCTCGTCCTAAAGAATTCTCTAGTTGCAAGCAAAAAAAACCACCGCTTAGAACAATGAGAAATCTTCTATTTAAGCAGCAAAATTGTCGCTCTTAATCTCCCATGGCTCCCCCACAGCAAGCACTTTGTGAATCTCTATTGCATATGGTGATTCAATAATCCATGGGGAGCCTTTACTTTGTGATCATCCTCGTAGGGAGTGTTTTGTTCTCCATCGGCAATATAGGTATTGAGTTGCTCCGAAATGTTGGCTCTCTTTTTATTGATTCTCGGTCGACCATCTCTAAAGTTGCGATTGAAGTTTTTCCTTCACCATCAAAGGCACAAAGACATGGTCCTTCACCTCCCCCAGCATCGAGCAATACCAGTGAAGTAAAACCTTCTAGCGTCGCACTTCCTCCCAAAAAAGGTGGAGCCAATAAGGTATTAATATCCCAGCAAATATGTCCCATAATCGAGCCACAGCCACGGGTTATTGTTCACGGATGCTCTCTAGAGGGGTGAATCTGCATTGTTCCTGCTCTCTGGTTCGCAGCTGATTCTTGGAGCTTTGACCGATGGTTGAGGCCGATTTTTGGAGGGAAGGATTAGCCTCCTTCAAAACCCCCCCCCCAAAGAGTTAGCCCTAGTATGTTATTGTTTGGGCCGTGATGCGCGAACTCGTTCAGGGTTTTCCTTCATCTGTTTGTTGGTGTGTTTGCGGCCTCTCTGCTACAATGGCTTCCAAGTCGATTATGGCCTGCAACGCTGGGGAAGGGCCTAGTGATTGAAGACCGCCCCCTCCTGTCCATGGCCATTCGTCTCAGGTTGGTACATCAAAGGAGGATTTGAGACGTGAAGCTCCGTCTCAAGCTATTTCGAAGGACGATCCTTAAGTGGCTCGGCCACCTCATGCTCTTGCTGGGCCTCAAGGTAGAAGTCGTGCCAGGTCTAGTTCTAGGCACCCTCAATAGAGAAGGGATTCGAAGAACCTGAATGCTCACACTTGGGCCAGTGTAGCCAAGGTTGCTGTTAAGGGCTATGATCTAGAGTTTTTTCCTCCTTTATATGTGAATAATAAACCTGTTATTAAGTTATCTGATGATATACTTGAAGTTGCTGATTCGAAGTTGAAGGATTGCCTAGTGGGCTACTTTATTGGTAGGAGATTATCCTTCAAAGTAACTAAGTTGGTCCTCAAGAATGCTTGGGGCCCAAATCTAGTGGAGTTGATGTTGAATGGTCAAGGCTTCTTCTTTTTCCTTGTGCCTGATGGAGATTTCCGCAAGGAGGTCCTGGAGGGGGGGCTTATCTCGGTTGCTAGAGTGCCCTTGGTGTTGCAACAATGGAAGCTTGTGTTGAAGCTTAAGAAGGATAGCCATTTGACTGTTCCTGTGTGGATTAGGCTAAGGAATCTTCCTTTTGCCTTCTGGTCTTCGCAAGGGATCAGCAAAGTTGCTAGCGCAGTAGGCAAGCTGTTGTATGTGGACTTGCGTACTGAGCATATGAAGATGCTGGCTTTTGTCAAAGTCTATGTTGAAATTATAGCGAAGCAGCCAAGTTGTGAGGCCATTGAAGTTTTCCACAATGGTGAATCATGCTTAGTGGGAGTGGAGTATGAATGGAGGCCTATCGCATGCCCAAGTTGTGGCATCTTTGGCCACAAATGTGCTCCTGCCCCTGCTCGTCCTATTGCTGCAAGTGCTGTTTAGTAGCTTCTAGTCGCTGCTTCCCCTGTTCCTCAGGGTATGTATATGGCCCCAGCTCTCCTGGTTTCGAATGCAACCCCTGCAAAAGTTGAAGCGCAAAGAAGGCAAGCTAAGGATGGGATGGAAGGTCCTCCCCTGGTTGGTAACAGGCTTGTTGGCTGCCTTGTTGCTGGCGAGAATCGGTCCTTTTCTTTAGATAAGGTTGCTATTCCGGATGTCGGTCCTCTAATGCAAGGTAGTAGCTCTGATGTTGTTTGCTTTGTTACTGGAGGCGATCGGGCCCAGCTGCTAGAGAATGTAGCTCCTGTTGTTGACCCTCCTCTAGAAGCTGATCCAGGTTGGAAGCAAGTGAAGGGGAAGAAGAAAAAGCCTCCAGCTAGTAAGGATGATGCGTCGTTTAGGCTGGCTCCTCCTAGCGAAGGTGGTCAGTCCTTGAAGCTGAAGGATTCTTTTCTGGAGAAAGTCTTACCTGCTACCTGTACTCGTAAAACCCAAGGAACTACTACGAACGCCTCTAAGCAAGATGAAGGCCATTCCTCCCTGGTTTGCGAAGGAGGGTACCTGTAGAAGTCGCACGATGAGGATTGAGGACGAACCTGGCGACTAGGGCGAGAGCAAATCCGGCATTGAAAGGAGAGAGCTTTTCTGTTCAGTGGCGAGGGAAGAGAAAAATGGAGGGAATACGAGAGAACAGGGGAGTTGAGTCGGTTGAGTCGAGCGAGTTTTGAACGACGAGAAGAAGGCGGATCTCAGGATATTGTATGGATACGGCGGGGTGGATTTGCGAGTCAGGATCTGCTAGAGTCACGCGGCGGTCAATTCGGCTTAGGGGCTTTAAAATAAAGTAATCTTCAAAGGCTAACGAATTGTTTTTCGCAAAAAAGAATTTTCTCTTTGAATTTCGCCTAGCGATTCAGATTTTAGAGTCCATCCCCAAACCCAAAAGGTAGAGCAAAAGCGAGGGTCTCGCCAAAGAGTTTTTCGCCATATCTAATCCACGTCTCGTGGCTCGAGAATGGTGAAGACTTTGTTTAGTCCCCCGACGAGGGAACTAGGCCACCAAGATAGCAGACACGAGACGTCAATATGAGGGCTCGCGCGAGGTAAGTTGCGTCACCAGTAGATCAATGACCCCCCATCGTCTCGATTGTCTGGGGTTGGGCAACCTCGGTTGCCCACTAGTTGTGATCCTGGATTGGAGTCCTACAAGAAATTAACTAGTACAAGTTAATGAAGTCTAAGAGTTAGCATATCAAATTTGGTATGTTGGTTTTGCATAGATTTATAAACAAAAAAAAAAAAAAATGCATAAATTAAAGGGAGAGTCTACTGTACCTTGTGGGCATCATGCCGTTACATGTAGTTGGATCACAAGTAGTGTGCTTGCTCGAGGCAAGTTTTTTTTTCGCCTTTCTGCCTTGTCAAATATTATGGCGCACGTAATTTTTTATTTAATTTTAAACAATTAAAAAATTAAAAACTTTGCAATATATGGATGCCAACACGTTGATTAGTGTTATAGATTTTGAACAATTGTTTAAATTTTGGTGAGTAAAGGTGGAAAAATACTCAACTCCAGTTTACAGGTTGTCTTCTTGCATGCGCGAAAGCGGCCTCTTTTTGGGTTACATGAAAGCAAACCTCTTTTGCTGACTTCTACCGTGGTGGTTCAGCTTCAGGCTTCCGTTTCTGGAAAATTGATCTCTTTTTTCCCGGGCCAATCAAAACAACAGGCATTAACTCCGCTGCAGATCACATTTATATTGTTTTCATTAGGAATTGGGGCATAATCAAGGAATGGATACTGCACTCATCTCTCTGTCGTTACTTCTTAACAGACCGTCCTATATGGTGCCGGTGAACGGGGACAGAATTGTTGTGAAGTAAGGTTGTCATTTTGCAGATAGAGATTGTATTCCCTTCTTACACAATATTACAACCAAGCTTTGAAGAGTACTTGCATCGAGTCCATGTAATGAAGGATGGATCCCGTGGGGTTTTTGTGAGATCAGTGGGTATGGGTCGGATTTAGATAAATGTTTTTATTGAATTATGATGTTAAAAAAGACTTGGAAAGATTCCTTTACTTATGTTTGTTATTCACATCAATTCTGAATATAGATACTTCGACTCAGCTCGGACTTGCACACATTTCATTGCGCATCGAACCATAGGGCACAGCCCCATCATTTCAGTATAAATTGCTCGATAAAGTGTGTTAATATTGAAGTAGTTCATAGCATTAAAGATGGGGTCAAGTTCTTGAAGGACTTGAATAGTAGTAGCTCAGGTTCGGCAATTAAGGCTAGCAAATTTGGCACTAGCAAAGGTAGTAAAATCAGTAAATTTCCTAGTCTTATATAAAAGAGCCAAAATTACATAATAATAACTTGGTGCAAATGAGTATCCGACTCATTAATCTAACGTGTATTCTGATATTTTAAGAAGGGTTTGGCTGACATGAACTCTCATTGACTATGCTTTAAATTCCTTCTATTGCAGAGGAAGGAGATGATGAGGTGATGCGTACGAGCAAAGATCACTTGCGAAGAGTAGAACTCTAAAGCCTACGACACACATGGAATCAAGGGTAACTCTTTAATAAAGAGTATCTTTATTTTTAAGTTCAGCAAATTAGTAAGTGATCTTCGCTTGTACAACTCTTCATATCCTAGATAACAAGGCGCCGTTTCATTACGTTCAGCAAATTAGTATCTTTATTTCGTGCCAACTACATTTTCAGTTTGCTCAGTCTAGCCTTTTAATTACCATTTGAGGGTTTTTGGAGGGAGATTCTCGAAGAAGATTGTTTTAAAATAGAAAGAGTTGCGTGTCATTTGCCAAAAAAGTGCACTGTAACATTAAAAAGGCCAATTAGACAGATTATAAGATTCTTTTGACTTTAAAAACCCATGATGATTTTAAGATTTTTTCTTTTGGTCTGCTATTTTAAGACTTGACTGTGCTCGCAGAGTCGGAATTCGATCCATATACATTGTCGAAAGAGTAGATCGATCAATGGTCAAAACATTGGAAGAAGGCCTTTAATTAACAAAAATCGAAATGCCGCAGGCCTTAATTTACGAACCAACATAAAAGTTGAGGACTGATTTGCAAGTGAAGGAAGATGCGAATATGGGATTCGCAGGTCGTCGTAGTCGTGTAGTGTTCCCCACCATGTGTTCCTCTTCTCATGAAGGCCACAACTTTGCTTCGTCAATTATAACTATGCAAGCATGAGACAAAGCATAAAGAAAGATGTTGATTCCAATTCCAAGCTCACAATTAGAAGATTTCATGCTTTTTCGTATCACTAAAATCCTACTAATTCCCTTTCAGATTTGTAAATTTCAGGAGTCCTCGAGTTGTGGGATGGATTATTCTAACCCGTCCTATCCAATGTCAAGCGGCACAATACTAGAGACGATTCCGTGAACCCAATAATCTTACTTCACCCCTTGCCTTCTGCGTTTAGCGGAGTATAAAACAGATCATGGAAAGCAGCCATAAGACACATCTCCACAAGAACAGCGTAAACATCACTTGCTTTTGTTTGAGTTAGAATGAACGATGGCATTAGTGAAAATGCTCAGCATTTTGGGACTGCTGGTTTCGGGATTGGCACTAACCCAAAGGCACTCGGTGTCTGGCAGTTCGTTTAACTGCAACTTTCCTGCTATCTACAACTTCGGGGATTCAAACTCGGACACTGGAGGCCGCTTCACTGGACTTACACAAATTCCACCTCGCCTACGGCGAAACCAACCGGGGCAATCCGCCCAAGAGATTATCCAATGGGCATGTATGTCATCCTTGATTTTATAAGTGAGACTTTTAGCAGACTATTTGAAAGATTCGAGTCATCGGTTTCTTTAGAGCAGAATGGATCTCACGAACATGCGCCGAGGGAAACTTAAAAATTATATTGAAATTAGACTTGATCTATGAGCGGGAAGCGTCAGATATCAGGGCTCGAAGTTCTTGTTCTCATGTTTGGACAAGCCTAATGAGTCGTTCGGACCGAAGAACAAATTACTTTGTCAAAAGTAAACGCACCCGTGGCCGTGGTTTGTCATGCTTATGATGAATTGACCAAACACGCCTCGTAAACTACGGTGGCCACAACCCCTATCAAACCCATGACCACTCCCGAGGCTTACAAGCCAAAATACCGAAATCGAGAAGGACGGTGTCCAATCGATCTTAGTTCAGCAGGAAATCCAATGAATTTTCTGGTGTTTCTCGGTGATGGGAAAAAAATTCAGGAAATGGAATTCCCAAAACAGTGATTCGACATAGAATCGAATCCTAATAAAACAACGTAGCGGAAGCAAGCCCAGGACAACCATGAATCACCGATCCTAAGGCACATTACACAATTGAACGTATTTTGTTTCCACAGACTAAACACCGGTGTTGCGACACGAGGAAGAATCCACACTGTTCTTCAGAAGATAATCATGTTCTGTTCTTTTGGGAGAAAACGGTGTGAGAAGACCTAACGTACAGAGAGAGCGTAATCTCTTCTTCCAAAATACGTAACTTCTCTTTGATTCATTGCCTCCAAGATTTTCCCTTATTTTTAATAACTTCCTCCATGGGCCCTCAACTCACGAGCCGGGCCTTTTGGGCCCAACATGGGCGGACAGGCCAACTCAGACCCATCAAAAAGGAAAAAATCCATAATCTCCCACTCACACATGGTGAGCCAAAACCAACATGGGCGGACGGGCCCTACTTAAGCCCATCAGAGAAAAATCCATCAACTCCCACTTGACATGGTGGGCCAAACATAATCCTATTTTCATACTGGTGAATAGTTCGTGCGACCAGCATACTTTGAAAGCTTGTTGTCATACATCTGTTAAGAATATATAACAGCTCATAATGGTCATCACATCCTGAGTAGATTTAGTATACAGTACCCCAGATCGATCGATCACATTTATATCTCTCTTCTAATCTCTTTTTAAACAATGATATATTGTATTAACAATTATGATTATCCCATAAAACAATCATAATTGGTCAACTAGTGAATACAAAACTATAATGTGATTCTCCAAATTCTATCTTCATCTTTCCTTGAAATTCTCAACTTCAGTTCAACTTGCTTTTCTAGAAATGTCCTATTAGATTGAATCAATTCATAATCATTGGCAACATTCTAAGATAACAAACGTTAAATAGAAATCTTGAGAATAAGTAAGAGTCATAAGGGCACTAAATTGAGGAACTTTTTTCATCAAGAGTCTCACACGGTGTAAAAGTTGAGATCAAAATTTTTGCCACTATTATTGGTTATCTCATGCATACGTAGTATGAAATACGTATTACGGTATTTAACTTATTTCCCATTGAGCATATGTTTACACTTTTAATACCGTACGGATAATAGTTCAAACATACTTAATGTCTAACTTGAGTTCACGTATCTACTCATTCACAAAATTCATTATAACTCACATTTGGCATCATAGACTAATAAAGTAAAATATGTGGGTTATTTTACTTTTGAACATAATAAATATTATGTCATCATCTTAACACTCAGTTAAGGCAACATAAATATTTTAAGCTTGAGCTCTCAATTATCACCTAGATAATAAGCTTAAAAACTGTCTCATCTCCATTTATCACACAGTAAATAGAGACAATTACCCGTATAAGTGGGCTAATTTCTTATCTGTCCGACATACTTTCTCAACTTAATATATAATGTACTAAGCATTAAGATGTATAAGGCATTAATTATGAAAACATAAATTCATCAGATGTGAACACATAGGGAAATTACAATATTCAATACATTAACTTCTATGCAGTCCCAGAGATTTACATAACCACAAAACACATCTCTAGGTATTGGTTTTGTCATAGGATATGCTACCATTCTATGCGTAGATATGTATTGTAAGTTCACATCTTATTTTTGACAAAATTATACATGGTATATATATGTTTGGTCTTGTCATGATATTTTGAATCTTTGATGTACGCTATTGATGCTTGGCTATCACAGTTAACCAACAATAAGTTTGCAGCACTATCAATAATACCTAAATGATCCAAAAATCTCTTAAACCAAACACCTTCTTATATTGATGCTGATAATGCCACGAACTCAGCTTCCATCGTGGACAAGGCTATACACGTTTGTTTCTTACTGCTCCAACATATGGCACCATTATTTAGTAAGAAAACAAATCCAGAAATAGATTTCTTTTCATCTAAATCTTCTCCCCAATTAACATCAGAATAGCATTCGAGTCGCAGATCCATTCTTTGATAACTCAACGTATAATCAGCAGTTCCCTTTAGATATCCCAGTATTCTCTTAACGGCTTTCCAATGTGCTTGACCTGGATTAGATTGGTATCTACTCACCATTCCAACTACAAAATATATGTTAGGTTTTGTACACATCATAGCATACATCAAGCTCCCAACAGTACTAGCATAAGGAACATGTTGCATTTGTTCATTCTTTTGTGAAGTCCTTTGACACAATCTATGGCTCAATCCTTCGCCTTTTGCAATAGGTGTATCTATGGGTTTACAATCTTGCATACGAAATCGTTCAAGAACCTTATTTATGTATGTTTCTTGCGAAAGAGACAATGATCTATTTGAACGATTTCTTGAAATCTTAACTCCAAGAATGTATGCGGCCTCACCCATGTCTTTCATCTTAAAGTTGGAAGATAGCCAACTTTTGATAATATTAACAAACTCCTTATTGCTTCCGGTAATCAGTATATCATCAACATATAATGATATGATCACAAATTGATTTTTGGACCTTTTGATATATATACAATGATCCTCGTTAATCATTGTAAAATCATATCCCATTATGGCATTATGAAAATGTATATACCATTATCTCGACGACTACTTAAGGCCATATATCGATCTCAAAAGTCAACATACATTTTGTTCTTGACCTTTCATAATGAAACCATCAGGTTGTTCCATATAAATTTATTCGTCTAATTCTCCATTGAGAAAATCAGTTTTTACATCCATTTGATATAACTCAAGATCTATACTTGCTACTATTGCCAGAATAATGCGAATCGAGGTAAATCTCATGATCGGAGAAAATGTTTCCTCATAATCAATTCCTTCCTATTAATTATACCATTTCGCCACAATGCGAGTTTTATGCTTTTCTATCGAGCCATCAGCTTTATACTTAATTTTGACAACCCATTTGTTCCCAATGGCTTTGCGTCCTTTTGGAAGATCAACAAGTTCCTAACACATGGTTTGACTTCATTGACTCAATTCCCTCTTTCATTGCATGCATCAATTTTTTCTTCTTAGGGCAACTTAGAGCCTTATTTACATTCTTTGGCTCATATTTATCTTGCGGAGCAACCATAAAATTTTCCATTCGATGTCAAAACGTCGACGGGAAATACTTTTGTGACTTGTTCGCCGTACGGGAGATGGTACACTTTGCACATCATTCCCCATTATGGTCCCACTCGGATTAAATAATAATGATATCGTCTCATCATGTGGTTGTAATTGAGAGTGAGTTGAATTAAATTCATCACTTCTCATGTTACTCCCACTTGGACGAACTCCACTAAATTCATTATCTAGATCCAAAGTTTCAAATAGAGAGTAGTCATCACCTATTTCACTATTCTTAGGAAAATCATTCTCTAAGAATGTGACATCTCATGATTCAAACTCAGTTATACTCCCACTTTCCTACTCACCTATGAACACATACATTTTCAAGTGTTTAGAGTATCTTATGGAAATACTTTTATTTCCTTTGGGACCCAATTTCCCAAACTTGTGAGATGGCTCATGAGTATAGGCAGCACAACCCAATAGCTTAAGAAAACTTAAATCCGGTTTTCTACCTGTCCATAACTCATATGGAGTGGAAGTAACTAATTTGGAAGGTACACGGTTAAGTATATAAGTAGCAGTTAACAAAGCATCACTCCAAAAAGTGATAGGCAAGTTAGCATGCGCCATCATGGACCTAGCCATTTCTATAAGGGTTTTGTTTCTTCTCTCCACAACACCATTTTGTTGAGGAGTATATGGAATAGACAACTATCTTTCTATTGCTTTTTCATCACATAATTTTCTGAACTCATTAGATAAATATTCGCGACCTCAATTGGATCTCAATACTTTTATTTTCTTGTCTAATTGATTTTTTACCAAGTTCATAAACTTTTTGAAACAACTTAATGTTTCAGATTTATGAGAAATCAAATAGACATATCCGAATCGAGTATAATAATCTATAAATGTGATGAAATAAATAGCCACATGTCTTCCTCTCACATTTATTGGATCACAGATATCAGAATGGATTAAATGCAAAGGAAATTCAGCTATTTTTCATTTTCCAAATGGTTTTCTTGTTGTTTTCCCTACTAAGCAATGTTCATATATTGGCAAATCGACTTTTTCAATATTGTCCAACAAGCCCTCTTTGGCTAGTCTATTCATACGTTGTTAGCCAATATAACCAAGTCTAGCATACCACACATTTACATTATTATCATATAAAGTAGAAGACGTGAAAAGGGAATAACAAACATTGATATTATTACAGTCAACATTTAGTATAATAAAACCATCTAGGAAATAACCACAACCATATTAATTTGTATCCAAATACAAATCTACACCACTATTATGGAAATTCAAACTAAAACAAAGCTTAACCAATACCAAAACAGACTTTAAATTTCGACGAATCTCCGGAGCATATAAAACATCATGTAGGAATAAGGTGCATCCACCACACATGTTCAATTGGCAGGTGCCAATCCATTTAATTTCAGCTCTGGAGTTATTTCTTACATAAATCCATTTAGTTCAAGTTGGAACTCGTTGAAATTCTACAAAGGATTCTCTATCATTCGCTACATGGTATGTTGCTCCGAATCTACAGTCCACAAAGGATTAAATTCAGTTAAGAATACAGAACTTGACACATATGTAAAGTTCCCAAAAGTATAATGGGTGTTTACCTTCTTTGACTCACGACAGTCGCAAACATAATGACTTTTCTAGTCACAGTTGAAATACTTCATCCTTGAAATTTTCTTCGCATGAGAACGTTTTCCTCTCTTTACACGAGGGCATTTTTCTATTTTATGCTGGTTAATTCTTGGTTTCTTGCAAGAAGGACTTAATCCCTTACATTTCCACATATTGAACGAATCAATGCGCTTGCGCTTAGAGCTTGAAGCCCCTTATGAGCTGAAAGCAACACAACAAATTTTTGTATCCTGCTCAAATGCTTTGAGGCGGTCCTCTTGCTAACTCAAGATGGCACACAGCATTCTTAAGATCTTTCATAACATAGTCAAGATCTTTCATATTCAATATTTCACTATTCTTGTCGTTCAATTTGTCTTTTTTATTCAAATTGGCAATTATGTTCTTAGTTGCTGAATCCATCAATCTGAATATATCAGACATATATGCACGAATTATTAATGCCTATCATTTATGCATCTATTTTACATAAAATCATCATATTAATGAATAATTTCAAATGAGATTTCAGAATCAAGAGGTCACTGAGTTTCCAATCATCATCTAAAATCCTAACTTGAAATTATCATTAATACAATTTTCTATGCAAAATAAGTTCAGCAATGTCACTAAAACTTTTTTGAACTTTCCACAACAAATTGTAAATTAACATACTAATTTACAACAATATATAATGGAAGCAAACGATATTGAACATTTATTAATGATTTAAGAAAGAAAATCTCCATATTATGTAACTAAACGCATCAGTTGTTACACTGACTTCAACAAGATAGAAAAATATTCACATAATATGTCCATAAAGCCTACTAAAAGAAAGATGAAACATCTAAAACCAAGTCACTATACAAACAAGGAAAGCTTCTTCTTGGTTCAATTTCTTCTTCTTTTCTTCTGTAAAATTTTCGAGCATTCTTGACAGCCATGGAAAGATTGATGGATATCCCGTAGGATTTCTCCTTTGCACATTTATCCCCCGCCTAATCGAAGTCATTCCTAGAGTCGCGGTCTTTGTGGCTCCAACCTGATGATATTCGTCAACAAAGGCCATTACTAGTTCCTTATACTTAGTAAATCATTTGACCACTCATAGGCGATTCAACACTCCTTCCCATTCTGGTGAAAGAGCGTTCATCAAGAATCGCACCATTTGAGAATATGGCATAGGATAACTATTCCAAATGACTTATTGTAACTTATAGCTAATCTCAACAATATGATCAATTATATTGTCACTCTTCCATCAATAATTATTCAAATTGGCTATCATCCTTAAAAGCATTTCCTTTTGTTCGTCAGGAATTGTGCGAATAGATGCGAGCGCATTACGGGGAAGCATTGTTCCTGCAACAAACGCATAACAAAAATGGATTATATATAATCCATATAGACATAATTGAAAAAGAAACAATTTCTTCTCCCTTTATTTTTTTTTTAAAAAAAAGTCAACGGTCAACGCCGGTCAATGGTGGTCAACGTAGGTCAATGGTCAAAAGATGACCAGTCGAGTCAACGGGTCTGGTCAACGGGTCCGCCGGGTCGAACGGGTCGAGTCGGGTCGGTCTGGTCAAACCGGTGAGGTCGGTCGGGCCGGACGGGCCGGTTGGATGAACCGACTGGCACGTGCCCTGCACGTGCGTGGGCAACCACCGACTGACGTCACGATGACATCAACCGGCACGTGTCTTGCAAGCGCATGCAGTTGCCACATGCATGTGCATTGCACGTGCTTGCAGTTTCCTCTGCTCGCACGTGCGTTGCACGTGCCTGCGGTTTCCTCTGCTCCCACGTGCGTTGCACGTGCCTGCGGTTTCCTCTGCTCACACGTGCGTTGCACGCGCCTTGGAACCGCCTCGGCGCGTGCGTTGCACGCGTTGACAGAGCCGAACACTTCGGCCGCGCGTGGCGGTGTGTCCAACGGCGTCCGACGACGAACCACCACTCCAAATTCTTGTATCGATAAGCACTTCAACCCTAAGCAATCAGAATCGCACTTCAATCTATGGAAAAACCAAAAAAACTAGGGGTCACAAGTTTTATTGCTATATATTCTTGTTCTTCCTTCTCTATACATATGACCTCAAGCATGATTTGGCGTTGTTGTGTTCTTCGTAAAAACACCATTTCAAATAGAATGCACTAAGCAAATTACTTAACACATACCTAGACTTCATTTTCTGCAAAGAGTTTTAATTGTCTTGATAGAAACTTCCATTTGATTAATCATACGTATTACAAAAACACCTATCATTATTTATGATATTAAGTGATTCTTGGCTGTTTTTGTGCGACTCCTATACGCATGTTATCTCTAACCTCATCAAAATTCTAAATATGGATTTGCAAGTTGGTTTATGTGCAAAAATACTTTATTCTCTATCATTTTCTTTTTCTTACGAGACAGAGATACCGTTGAGATCAACTCACTCAACCATTCTGTGATATTCTGAAATTCGACCCCGTTTCGATAAAGTGAAATGGGCATTTTGTCGACGTGCCTATGGCCCTTTTTCTCTGAGTTGATCACTCACGAGTTAACTAACCTATTGGGTGAAGCCGTTAAGGGATATATCCGTGGTAAAATCCCTCAAAGCTTCCTAATTTGTTGGATTGGACTAAAATCACGTTCGGTCGATTTTAATCATGAAATTTAATTCGGTTTTGGGAATCGAATATTCGAGCGTGTCACAATTCATTTTTAGGACCGTCTCATCGTCTATCGATTTATTGTCGAGTCCGAAATTTCAAGAAAGAAATTATCGGAGGAAAAATCGAAGACCGGAAGAAAATAGAAAGGGAAATGGAAGGAGAAAAGAAAATTTAGAATAGCATTATTCTTTTCTTTTCTTTTTCTTTCTCTCTCTCTTTTCTCTCTCCTCTTTCCCCCCTTCGTGCGGACAGCCCCACTGCCTGACCTCTCCCTCTCTCTTTTTCTTTTGACCGGTCAATCCTCATCTTTTCTCTCTCTCTTTCTCTCTCTCTCTCTCTCCCTCTCTCTCTCTCACTCTCTTCTTCTTTCTTCTTTGTGCGAGCGAACCAGGAGCTGAAGAAGAGTAGGAGCAGCCGCTTGCCGAAGCTGTCGCTCGCCGCCCGTCCCGCAGCCCGCACCCGCGACGCCCGCCTGCGCAACGCTGCGCGTTCTGCCAGCCGTCCCTCGCGCCCAGGCGTCCTCCTCCGCGCAATCCAGCCACTGCCCAGCCTTTGTCCAGCCCCCGTCCGGCCACCTCCAGCCACCGTTCGACCCCGCCGGACCTCCCCGGCATCCCCCTCACCCTTCGCCAGCCCCGCCTCGCTGTTTTGGCCACCAGACTAGCTCCGGCCAGCCAAGAACAGCAACCCACGAAATGGGTTTCCAGCGGCTTGCCTCCGGCGAGCTCGCCAGACCTCGCCCTAGCCTGGCGAGCTCGCCAGACCAGCGACCGGCAACAAACGGCGGCAGGTGGTGGCAGATGACAATCGCGGGATGACGAAAGGGAAAAATGAAAGTTTCACTATTTTGATTCTTTTTTTGATTCTCGAACGGAGAATCATTTTTTTTTTATTCTCAATTCTTTTCCCAATCTGTTCCCGGTAAAAAAAAATTACTAAACGCGATTCTCGTCTCAAATTGATTTTGAGAACAAAAAATCAGAATCATGCACTGTTTTGCACGTTGCCAAACAGACCCTAATTAATTTCCTAGTCTTATATAGAAGAACCAAAATTACATAAGAATAACTTGGTGCAAATAAGTGTCGGACTCATTAATCCTACGTGTATTCTGATATTTTAAAAGGGTTTGGCTGACGTGAACTCTTATTGACTATGCTTTAAATTCCTTGAATTGCAAAGGAAGGAAATGATGAGGTGATGCATACAAGCGAAGATCACTTGCTAATAGTAGGACTCTAAAGCCTACGTCACACATGGAATCAAGGGTAACTCTTTATGAATGATATCTGGATCATGGACGCGTCTATAGATCTTTGTAAGGATTCAAAAATAACCTGTTATGGACAAAAACTTGTTTTGGTGAAGCGTTAATCTTAGTAGATTCGATAGCTTGATGTTAGGGGGAAGAAGAATGCTGGAATATCCTGCTGGTTTAATGCCTTTTCACGAGAAAGCCTTTTGAGTATTGTGTTGTCGCGTCTTGAAATTAGACTGATGATCTAACCAGTTGCAACGAGCTGGTTCATTTGGGCCAGGGCAAAATGCCTAATCGTGATACGAAACCCGAGCAGAACTTCTGGATAGAGCGGCCGGTGGGGAGGGGAATGACACCATCATATGCGATGGGTTGTAATTGCGAGGCCATTGTCGGAACAAACTCGGGGTGAAGGGTAAGATGGTGTTTTAACTCCTGATGAAGAGACACTCGAGCCATCTTGAGGTTTGCAAGTAGGAGGAGGATAGCTATTTCATTTCTCAATGAAACAATTTCCGCTAGTTTCAGAATCTCACTGTCATTCGACGAAGAAACCAGATTGTATGCTGCCAAGAAATGCTGAAGTGCCAAAACCTCCGAAGCGCTTTCAGGTTGACCTGACAGCTAGGAAGAATAGAGGAGTTCCATTATTCGCAGTGAGTCAACTCGGGCTTCCTTTTCTTCTTCTCCTAAGTTATGGGCTGCTGCAAGTCGTCCTTCTTGAAGGAGCTCGGCTCCGACGACGAAGACCATCACCTTGGCGGCACATTGCTTGGGTTCTCAAGGCCGGCGTCAACGCAGGCATGCGAGGTAGATCTCATTTGCTTTGCGTTGTATGAGTTCTCGATAGGGGTGTCAAAATGCTTCAATCGAACTGAAAAGTTCGGGTTTCTTAAGGTGGGGTCTCATCCCGATTCAGCTTATAAATAAAAAAAAGTTGGGCATGTTGACGGTTCGGGTACCAAAACACAATAAACCGTCCGCATGATGATTGTCCATCAACATAGGATTATATTTCACTGCCCTTGAACGGTCACCATAAAACCTAAAAATGTTATCTCACGATCTTTTAGAAAAAAACTCATTCAGAAAACTTATAGAGAGAACCTTAACACTGCCCTATTATGTAATTCTCAAATATGATTCCATTTTTATATGTTCTCATGTAACTTACCAACTCAAATTAAGAAGCCTACTTGAATTAAGTATATCAATAATTTCTGCTTGTCCGGACATCAAACCACAAGTCTTATTCAGGTTTTGAATTTCTACTTGAACCAGATATCTCTCATGGACTCAAACTCGACATGATTGAATAATATATACAAAAATGTACTTCAGTTACTTCTACTGTTCAAAGGATTCCGCACAATTCTATCAATGTTCACTGAGAGCTTCCTAGAAAAGTCTGCATGCAAAAACCACTAACTTGCCAGCCAAGCATGGGACGACACATATGTTAGGAAACCTATATATACATTCTCCTGGGAAAAACAAGACCTATCTTCTGTACATCCTGTACGTCATCAGCACCAAATTTCTCCTGGAAATCGTATGAGATTTGTCTGGCAATACCAGGTACATGAGTCAGCCACACATAGCTCTGGCCTACTTTCAGCAAAGAATACCTTTGTCCAAAAGAGGATTACAGAGGACCTCCCTGATTATTCATCTTGTTTTTACACTTACGTGCACAGGGTTGGGATTGTGAATCAATTGCTGGGTCACTAGCCAAACGTTTCTTCTCTCCGGGCAGTTGCTGATGGGCTCTGGAGGGACAGGCAGCCATGCCAACTGGTCCTGAAATAAGTTAATTAAAAACCAGACAAGGTTCAGGGGATTGTAAATGCAAAACAAGGCGTAATACACCCAGGCCATCAAGAAACACCAGGCATCCCCCAGCACACATATGGATGTGCCATAATAATATTGTCTTTGAGCTTTAAAGATGATTATTACAGGCTCAATGATATCGAAGTTCGCAGTGCTAAAGAGAGCAACCCACATAACATCAGAACATGCTAAGAGCAAACAGCTAGACTTAAAGAGAAGATTGGTCCGTCAATGGGGTTAGAAATCCCATACTCCCATCTATTGCAACAACAGCACTTCAACGGAAAACGGTAAAACTGCTGTTTGGCTGTCTGAAATAGAATGTCCCACTTCCAGGATGACTTGATCTACATCCTATATTGCCATGCTCAAGCAAAAAGGAAAATGTTGCAATTCAGAGAGTCAGAGATAGGAAAATGGATACTAGAGAAAATTTACCTGATATCTCATTGACAGGACCAAGGGTCTGGCCCAACAGAGGAGCATCATTGAACAAAGAAAGCAAATTGTACGCAGCCAAGAAAATCTTAAATACCAAAACCTCCAAACAGATCTCGGGTGTATCAGTATCAGACAATTTTGCCTTCCATTCTCTCGCCAGCTTCACTGCTGCTTCTTTAACCTCATGTGTTATTGAAGGCGAAATTCTCACAAGTTGCTCTAACATAACAATTTGACTCCTCATAACATCTGTCTGCAAATTCATATCCTTACTGTTTGAGTATTGAGTATAAGACCCCGCAATGACTTCCAGAACAAGTTTTGCAGGGTCAGGAGAGTTTTCCAGCGTACGTGAGATGTCTTTACACATCATGGAATTCTCATTCAAAAGCTCAGTTTGGAAAAGCTGCAAAGCATTTCTAGCTAAGATAGTTGGTGGTGGTGGATATTCAACAGAATAATCATCTTCATTTTGCACAGCAAAATTCTCTGGTTCCTCGGTCTTTATTTGCCACTGTTGAATAGATCCCAAAGAACCTATCAAACACGAGACAACCGTTAAAAATCCAAACTGCCTTTATCAAGATGACAGCACCAAACGTGGTTTGCCATGAGGACTTTGGAACTACCACGAAGAAAGAAAATGGGAAGACTACGGAAAGTCCAACTTTGAAAGAGAGGACATAATTGATCTCAATTCTCAAATGCACAACATGCATCATCAAAGCAAGCCAAGTCAAACATCTTTGGAGAAACTTCTTTGAGCTTCAACTATAGAGCTTGACCTACAGGATGGTACTTTCGAAAAAGCAACACACGCAGACGCATGCACGCACGCACACATATGTGATGCCAAAATAATATGAACCACAGCATCTTGTCTGAACCCATATAAATGGATTCGGCATTTCAATATAAAAGATAGAAAAGAAGGGGTTGTAGAGGAACCTTAATGGATCCATCTGGTCAACTTCGGAATATATTCCAAAGGCAAGTTTACTTTAATCAAATTAGACTTGAGTTAACATTTTATTAAATGAACAGATTGGATATTCAAAATTTATCCAATATAACATAAACAAGTGTCCAGTCAATGATATCAGTTGACTTGGTGAATGGTTGAACCTAAAGCAGAAAGTAGTCATTAGCATCCCCAAGACTTTTGATTGGATCAAATTGATAATTGGGGCTATATATGCAATGTTTATAAGGAAAAAACATGGGGATTGCCTCATCTCTCACCAATCTACTACAGAGCCATCACCATGTTTCAAAACTTTGTTTGCATAGAGAGACAAAAATTCACTCGGCATGAATAATGTTACAAAAGCCAGGCATAATTTGATAAACTAACTGGCAACCAGATTCAACATTTCAAGTCAATAGGTGCATCTCAACTTACCCGGCGGCACTGCTGAAGAACCAACGACCTGGTGCAATTCCTTTGCTATTTGAAACTGTGACACAGAATTGACAAGATCTTGAATTCCATTTGCATCGAAGGCAGAAGCTAGCTTATACGCCACTAAAAGCCTCAAAAAGCCCAAGACCTCCAAAGGATGCTCTGTTGATGGTGAAAGTTTCAACTTCCCTTTCCATTCAACAGCCAGTTTCATTGCAGCTTCCCTCTCCTGAGGATTAATCTCTGCTGAAGATAGTATTAAATTCTCCAAGAGAAAGATACAACTCCTTCTAATCACCCCAATATCTAGTAACCCATCTTTATTCCTGGAATCCAGGGGGTAAAATCCTTCCATGGCATCTAACACCAACTTTGCAGCATCATCAGATGTTTGAATAATTTCCAGCACCTTGTGGCAAAATCTATCATGCTCTTGAAAATGTTGATATAGGAACATCTGCAGATTCTTTCCATCAAAATCAATTTTCGAGAATGGACACTAGTCCTCTCTCTCAGCTCCATTTCCCTAGAGCGCTCCTCGAGTGACTTTTCAATCGAATCAAGCCGTTGCCGCTCCAATTCTAGCTTCAGACATTGCACATTACATTCTTTCTTTTTCATTTCAAGTATCTGAGAGTGTTCTCCAATTGACACATGAAGAATATGAAGGTGCTTTTCTTTAAGTTCAACATTTGCGAAGCATTCTCTGCTTCTCTTCTGAATGGAATCCAACTGCCTTTTTTGAGATTCAAGCTCATGAGAATATTCCGTGATGGAATTCTGCATCAAATCACATTGCTTCTTTTTGAACTCGAGGGCCTTGGCACATTCAAGAGTTGAGCTCTGAAGGAAAGCATACTCTTCGTCCTTCAATTGAAGTTGCTCTACATGTTCAGTAATATCAATTTGGATGGACTCTAGCTGTCTCTTTTTTGATGCAAGTTCAAGATTGCTGTCTTTGATAGATGCTTGGACAGCATAGTATTCACTACTTTTCAACTCAATATATTTGGCCACCTCTTTTAATTTCGCCTGGAGTGAAGCAAGATTGTCCTTCTTTAACTCGGTTTCCTCAATACACTGCTTCACCTGCTTCATCATATTTTCCAGTTCACCTTCCTTAGATTTAAGCTCTTTGGAAAGCTTTCCAATAGCTGTTTCAATGGACCCCAATTCGCTATTTTTCCAAGCAAGTGTCGCCAACCGCTCATTGATCAACCTGTTGATTTCCTCAACCCCCTCTTTTTTGGATTTGAGCTCCTCTTTGTGCTCCTCCATCAACATATAGATGGAATGGAGTTGATTCTCTTTATATTCAAGCTCCTTGGAACACTCTTCAATGGATTTATGGATTTCTTGAAGTTCCTCCTCCTTTTTTTGGTGTTCAACTTGACAGCCGTTTATCTTATCTTCCAGAGACTGCAACTTTCCGACTTTCACCTTGACCTGCTTATCACGCTTTTCAATCGTGCGCTCCAAAACACTCAGCCTCTTCTCACTCTGGTCATACGCCTTGAGACTGTGGTCGAGCATACTCTCCACTGCAGTCAATTCCTCCCTTGTCGATTTAACTGTCCTAGAGCACTCATCAAGAGAACGCTTCACTGAAACCAACTCCTCCACTTTCATATCCACTTCTCGAGTATTTCCCTCGAGCAATCTCTGCAGCACCTTGACTTTCTTCTCCTTCGAGTCCAGTTCCTGTTGCAGCACCTCCACCTCCTCCTTCTTCGAATCATAATCCCTGCGACATTCCCCGGTCGACTCCATCAGAGAGCACAGCTCCTCCTTCTTGTCCCTGATCAGCGAGGCGCACTCACTAAGGGCGTCGCGCGTCACGACCAATTTACTCTCCTCCCTCCTACGTTCGACCTTGCATTTCTCAAGCCGCTCTTCCACCAGCCTCAGGTCCATTCTCTTCCTCCGGACCTCCTCCTCGCACTCCTCGACCCTCTGCCACGCCGACCGCAGGCCCTCCTCCCGCGACGCGACGTTGCAGGCTCGCTCCGCGAGCGACCTCTCGCCCTCCCTGAGCTCCTCGGAGCGAAGCTCGAGCGACCTCCGGATGCCATCCAAGTGCTCCTCCAAATCCCTCCACGGGAGCGTGAACGAGAGGAACGAGGACAACTGCGACTGCAGCTGCTCGTACGCCTTAGAGAGGCTCTCCTTCTTCGACTCCGCACGCTTCAGCTCGCCGGAGATTCCCTCCATCGGAGCACCAACACCCCAGTTACACACTACGAGTCTACGAAGGAGCGGAGCACGCGAAAGTCGCACGACGAGGCTTGATGACGAAACCTGGCGCTGAAACGAGAGGTCTTCTCTTTGGTGGCGAAGGAAGAGAAAATGGAGGGAATACGAGAGAGTTTGTTGAGCTGAACGAGCCGAGTCAAGCGAGTTTCGAACCACGAGCAGAGAAGCTGGGTCCTTGATATTGCCCGGATATGGCGGGTGGTTTTCAGGAGGGGACTGCTGGCGTCAAGTGGCGGTCATTTCAGGATGGGTCAAGGAACGGCCCTTTCGCATTTGAAGGGGGGACCAAGCGAACGTACGCGAGGTAAATGCCTGCCCGCCCGGAATGGATGAAACTTCTACTTTCTTCCTCCTCTCATGCACTACACTGTATGACTTTGGTGAAAAGTTACGCCATAAAGATAGCCTAAAACTGAAGGCGAGGCCACCTTCCTTTTGGCTTTGGAGCTTTTAAGAAAGCCAACTCAAAAGGCTAACGAATTTTGCCCAACAATTTATAATTTCGAGTTAACCATCACAAGCAGAGCGAAAGCGAGAGTCTTCGCCGTGTCTGATCGGCGTCTCGAGGCCCAAGGGTTAGCTTGCTCAATGACGGTCGAAGGGACTAGGGGCTTTCCTCGTTTATTTTCTATTTTTGTTAAGTATTGGAGAAATAATTATACTCAATAGCTTCGGAAATTCTTATTTGAGTCTAAACTTGGTATACCATGACTAGGATAATTGTAAATTATTGGCGACGAGATCTGGTGGGGCTTACGTTATTTACTACCTGTGATCTTGTGGGTCACCATGGACTGGATTCTAGCAAGAAATTCACCTAAATAATTCAATGAAGTCTTACATGTCAAATGTGGTATGTCGGTTCTGTATAGATTTATAAATATCGAAACTGTAAAAATGATAGGGTAGAGTCGAGTTGTCTACTGTACCTTGTGGGCATCATCCCCTTGCATTTTACAATCGTTAGATGGCCAACATTTTGTGGCGCACGTAATTTAATCTTCTTTAATTCTTCAATAATTGAGTCTTTCACAATATATGAATATCGACAGTGGATTCATATATTATTTCTTTTACGATTTTTAAAAAATTTGTATGATTGTTTAAATTTTGGTAAGTGAAGCTGAAAAAAATACTTAACTAGATATTTACAGGTCGTCATCTTGCATGTGAGAAAGCAGCCTCTTTTGGGTTACGTGAAAGCAACCTGCTTCGTTGACTCCTACCGTGCTGGGTCGGCGTCAGGCTTCCGTTTTCGGAAAATTGATTTGTTCCTTCTCGGCCATTAAAATGACAGGCATTTACATTTCTGCAAGTCGCATTTATTGTTTTACTTTGAATTGATATTGTCAGTACTTGTTTGAAGAACTTGCCATGCGGTGCCGATGAA
Organism: Eucalyptus caleyi; assembly: GCA_014182885.2. Classification (NCBI taxonomy): domain Eukaryota; kingdom Viridiplantae; phylum Streptophyta; class Magnoliopsida; order Myrtales; family Myrtaceae; genus Eucalyptus; species Eucalyptus caleyi. Next base: position 48,638,628 of record CM024467.2, read on the forward strand.
CTCTGGTATAATTGTCCTAAATTAAGGTTGTCATTTTCAAGATAGAGAGTATACTCCTTTCTTCTTACATAAAATTATGGGATGATTCAACTCCAGCTAAGCTTCGAAGACTACCTATTTGCATCGGACCCATGTGAAAATGGGTCGGTCACATAGGGTTTTTGTGGGATTCACAGGGACTGATAGGGAATTGGATTTAAATAAACGATTTCGTCGGAATCTAATGGTAAAAACAGATATGTAAACAGATTCCTTTACTTTCATTTTTCCCGTCGATCATGAAGATAGATATCTCAGCATAGCTCAGACTTTCACATTTTTCCTCATGTGTCAAACCATAGTGCACGGCCCATCATTTCGATTAATAAATTGCTTGATTAAGTGTGTTCATGTTGAAGTAGTTCATAGCATTAAAGATTGGGTCAAGTTTTTTAAGGGCTTGAACAGTAAGCTCAGGTTTGGAAATTAAGGCTGGCAAATTTGGCAATGGCGAAGGTATTAGAATTAGTAAATTTACAAGTCTTGAATACAGATGAGCCAAAAGTACAAAAGAATAATTTGGTACAAATAAGAAGGGTTTGGCCGACATGAACTACCTCTGACTATGCTTTAAATTCCTTGTATAAGGAATGAAATAATGAGTTGATGCCTAAAGGTAAAGAACGCTTGTGAAGACTAGGAATTTAAAGTCTACAATACAAGGATTTGAGGTAACTTGTTACGGATGATATTTGAATTATGGACGCATCTATAGATCTTCGTAAGGATTTGAGAATAACTTGTCACAGATGATCGTTGGGCCAATGTAGAGGTGTTTGGTAAAAAAATTTCAAACCCCATTTGAAAATTGCCAGCTTTCACAAGGCTAAAAGCCCAAGGTAAGATGGGATTGCCTTGGGCTTTCAGCCTTCTCGACATGCTGAGTTGAGGGAGTAAAATAAAAAAATTCTTCCAAAATTATCCTCATTGGTTTTTCTTTTTTCTGGTTTTGCCCTCATTGATCATCATCATCTTCTTCGTCTTCTATGTAAGCAGTAGCCAACGAAGGGCAGGCAGTTACCGGCGACCATCACCCAAATGACTATAGTCAGGGGGAGGCACGACCGTCGCTAGGGGATGGCGCGACTGCTGTGCCATCTGGGTCGCCAACCTCGTCACAACCCAAATATAGGGCAGCAAGGTTGCAGGAGGACCTTGCCGCCCTAGAGCTGGGTCGGTAGAGGTTGCGGCGGCGTCACGTGACCTCCCGTGACCTCGCCGCCCTGAATCTAGGTCGTGGTGGGGTCACCGAAGGTTGCTCAACCTCGGGCAACCCTCCCCAATCATCTCTGTGGCTAGTCCTCCCCAGTCATCTTCGCAATTGCCTGAGTCAAATGTCGGCTGTTGGTAACAAATTTCAATCGCCAGCAGCAACTGCCCTTGCCGGCTAATTTTCTTTATTTTTCTTTTGATAATTTTTTTTATCACAAAAAGTCCTTTGTAAATATACTTTTTCCAAATACTATTTGCATTTTGAAAAGCCATCTTTTGCATTTTCCCAATTGATTTTCCCAAAAGTCCAACCAAACGCACTCGATATCATGAAATGGCGGTGCGTTAATCTTAGTAGATTTAATTATAGCTTGATGTTAAGGGGAAGAAGAATGCTGGAATGTCCTGCTAGTTTAATGCCTTCTCACGAGAAAACCTCTTGGTTAGTGTGTCGTCGCTTCTTGAAATAGACCGACCATATAACCAGTCATGACAAGCTGGTTCATTTGGGCCGAGGCAAGACGCCTAATTGCAATACGAAACCCGAGCAAAACTTCCGGTTAAGATTGACGGTTGGGGACGGGAATGACACCACCATATACAGCAGGTTGTACTGCTAGGCCACTGTCGGAAGAAACTCAGGGTCAAGGGTAAGATGATGTTTTAATTCCCGATGAAAAACACTCGAGCCAACTTGAGGTTTGGAAGGAGGAGGATAGGTATTTCATTGCTCAATCAAATAATTTCCGCTAGTTTCAGAACCTCACTCTCGTTTGACAAAACCAAACTGTATGCTGGCAAGAAATGCTGAAATGCCAAAGCCTCCGAAGCGCCCTCGGGTTTATCCGACAGTTTCGCTTTCCATTCTCTTGCCATTGCTCCTTTAACCTCATGTGCTATTAAAGGCGAAATTCTCACCAGCTGATCTAACAGAACAATCCGATAACCTCTGTCTCCAGACTCAGATCCTTACTGTTTGAGTATCAAGTATAAGACCCCGAAAAAACATCCAGAACAAGTTTTGCAGAGTGTATGTGAGATTTCTTTACATATCATAGCATTCTCATGCAAAAGCTCTGTTTCGAAAATCTACAAATCTTTTCTAGCTGAGACAGTAGTGGTGGATTAAAAAATGCATTGTGCACAGCAAAATTTTGTGGTTCTTAGGTCCTTATTTGGTTTTGTTGAATAGATCCAAATGAACATTTAAAACACAAGTCAACGAAAGAACCCGAACCGCCTTTGTCAAGATAACAGCACAAAACATGGTTTGCCATGAGGACTTCAGAATGACCACGAGATGAAAACCTTTAGCTGAGGAAAGTCCGACATCGAAAGAGAGGACATAATTGATCTCAATTCTCAAATGCACGGCAAGCATCGTCAAAGCAAGCCCAAGCCCAAAAGTTTCAGCTTCCCAGTTAAACATCTTTGGAGAAATGTTTTTGAGCTCCAACAATAGAGCTTGACCTACTAGATGGAACCTTCGAAATAGCAATATATATCGGATATTTAAAATTTACAAAAGATAATATAAACAAGTCTGCAGTCAATGATTTTAAATTTGATATGGTGAAAGGTTGAATTAAAGCATAAAGTAGTCAACTAGTATCTGCAATGTACATAAGGATTATCTCATCTCCTGACAAGTCAAAATACAGAGCCATTGCCATGTTTCAAAACTTTGTTCCAGTAAAGAGATAAACATTAAAGTGGCATGAATATAACTGCAAAAAGCAGACATAATATGAGAAGCAAACTGGCAACCAGATTCAACATTTTAAGTCCCTAGCTGCATTTACGCTAACCAGGCAGCACTACTGAAGAACCAAGGACCTGTTGCAATTGCTGTGCTATTTGAAACTGTGACACAGAATTGACAAGCTCGTCAATTTCATTTGCATTGAAGGCAGAAGCTAGCTTATATGCCTCTAAAAGCTTCAAAAAACCCAAGACGTCCAAAGGATGCTCACGTGAGGGTGAAGATTTCAGCTTCCCTTTCCATTCAACAGCCAGTTCCATCGCAGCTTCCCTCTGCTGAGGCTTAATCTCTGATGAAGACCGTATAAAATTCTCCAACAGGAAGATACAACTCCTTCTAATCACCCCAATATCTAGTGACCCATCTCTGTTCCCTGAATCCTGGGGGTAAAACCCTTCCATGGCATCTAACACCAACTTGGCAGCGTTAGCTGATGTTCGAATAATCTCCAGCACCTTATTGCACGCTCCACTGAGCTCCTGAACATGTTGATATACGAACATCTGCAATTCCTTTCCATCAAAAGCAATTGTGGATTGAGAATTTAAACACGAAGCAGTAACAGGTCCATATGGGTTATTCACATTTTGCGCCATTACCCCAGAATGGCCACGAGTCCACTCTCTCAACTCCATTTCCCTGGAGCGCTTCTCGAGCGACTTTTCAATCAAATCAAGCCTTTGCCGCTCCAAATCTAGCCCCATACATCGCGCATCCCATTCTTCCTTCTGCATCTCAAATATCCGAGAGCGTTCTCCGATTGACACGTCAAGCATATAAAGGTGCTGTTCCCTACGTTGAAGATCTGTTGAGCATTCTCCGATCCTCCACTCAATCGAATTTAACTGGTTTGTTCTAAACTCAAGTTCATGAGAGCATTCGGTGATGGATTTTCGCATCCGATCACACTGCTTCCTTATGGACTCGAACTCTTGCTTTTTTGATGCAAGTTCCAGATTAAGGTCTTCAACAGATGCTCGGACAGCATCAAATTCCCTGCTTTTCAACTCAAGGGATTCGGAAATCTCTTGTAGTTTTGCCGTGACTGACCCGACTCTCATCTCCTTCAACTCCACCTCCCGTTGCAGCGCCTCCACCTCTTCCTTCTTAGAAGCATAACCCCTGCGACTTTCCTCAGTCGCCCGCACCAGAGACCGCAGCTCCTCCTCTTTGTCCCTGATCAGCGAGTCACGCTCCACAGGCGCGTCTCGCTTCAGAGCCAGTTCCCTCTCCACCTCCCTGCGCTCATCCCTGCACCCCTCGAGCCGCGACTCCGCCGTCCTCAGCTCCGCCTCCTTCCTCCGGACCTCCTCCTCCCGCTCCTCGACCCTCCACGCCGCCGACCGCAGCGCCTCCTCCCGGGACGCCACGTCGCGGGCGCGCTCCGCGAGCGACCTCTGGATGCCGTCGAAGCGCTCCTCCAGCTCCTTCCACCGGAGCGAGAACAGGAGAAGCGAGGACGCCTGGGACTGCGCCTGCTCGTACGCCTTGAAGAGGTTCTGCCTTTGCAGCTGCGCCCGCTCCATCTCGCCGGCGAACTCCTCCATGGACGAAGCGCCGGCGTCGGAGCCCACGACCTCCCAAAAGAAGAAAAACCCACCTGCAGACTTCGAGTTTACGAAGGAATGCGGACGAACCTGTGCATTTGGCGCGCAAGCTAAGCCGGCATCGCCACGCAGAGAGAGATGGTGGGTGTTTCTTCTTGGTGGCGAAGGAGGAGAAAAATAAAGGGAATGCGAGACGGTGCTGAGTCGAGCGAGGGGAGTTGGAAACGATTTTCAGGTGATACTTTTACGGTTCTGCCCTTTCTTTTCCCCCCAAAATTCTCTTAAGAAGGCACCGACTTTCATTTTTTTTTTTTTGAGCAAGCACCAACTTTCACTCTATATCAAAATCTAGTCCCTACCTTACCGTATGACATGCCATTTTCATTGGTCTGTCCTAAACAGGATCTTAAAAGGCTTAAGGAAAGAATAGGCGGGAGATCTGGACAGCGTGAGGTCTCCCACTCCTGAGTATACCGTTACTGTCTGACATCTCATTTTCATTGGTCTGTCCTGACCAAAATCTTAAAAGGCTTAATGAGGGAATAGGCAAGAGATCTACCCAGGAGCGGGAGACTTCACATTGTCCTCCATATTTTCTTTGGAAAATAAAAATAGATAGGAAATTAGGAAGCCTCACAGTAAAGAAGGTAGACTCCACATCGAGATATATTTATATATTTCGACTATTGTCAGGTAGACTGGTATAATGGCCACCCCCGCCTTAGATGAGTGAAGTTGGGTAAAATATCCACAACAGGATTAGCTTGCTTTACAGCCTTGCACGAAACCGCAGGCTAACACTGTTCCCACAAGGACATCGTCTTATATCTTGCTTTCCCTCATTGATGAAGTGGAGTTTCGACTCGACTTAATGAAATTTTTTTTTAAAAGTCTTATTCTTTTCTGTTTTCTTATTTTTGTTTTCCTCTTCATCGGCTTTCGTTGCAACAAAGGCAGCGCGTAGAGATTGAATTCCTTCCTTCTTACATGATATCATGAGACGATCCCGACTAGAACTGAGCTTCGAAGGAGTCCATCTAATAATGGATCAATCACATCACGTGGTTTCATGCAAGATCCATGGTTATCGATAGTTGCGAACCATGATCTGGATTTTGATAAACATTTCATCGAGTTCTAGTGTTATAAATAGATTCGAAATAGAACTCCTTCACCTACTTTTATTTTTCATCACATCAAATTGTGAAGATAGATACCTCGACTTAGCTCGAGCATGCACATAATTCACCGCACGTCAAACCCACAATGCAAGATCCCATCACTTGGACAGTAAATTGCTTGATAAAGCATTTCCAAGAAGAGGGAGTTTTACCCGCTAGGGGGCCTCCTGTGCCTTTTTCCATTTTCTGGTGGACAACCAAGATGCCTTTCTCATTTTAACGTGTCGGTATCTGCATGTCTATTGGCACAGTCTTTTTCAGCCCTGTACTCAGCTTCATCCTCTCATTATTTTTACATCTGAGGGGGATTGAAATCTACATGAGATTTTAAAGGAAGCAATTTAATGTCATACTTGATACCATGACTAATATAGTTCAAAGCATTAAACATTGGGTCAAGTTCTTCAAGGATTTAAGCAAAATAAACACAAGTCTGGAAATCATATAAGATTTTTCTGGCAATGCCAGGTGTATAAGCCAGCCACACAAACAGCTCCGGCCTACTTCCAGCAGAGAACACCTTGGTCCAAAAGAGGATTGCATGGGACCTCCCTGATCGTTCGTCTTGTTGGGATTGCACAGAGATTGCCGGGTCCGTTTCTTCAATCGGAGCAGTTGCCGATGGACTCCGGTGAGAGAAGCAGGTATGGTAGCTGGTGTGCTGAAATAAGGCAATCGAAAACCACACAAGGTTCAGGGGATTGCAAATATAAAACAAGGCCTGCTCACATATGAATATGTTTTTACATGATTTTCTACAAGGTCTAAAATCTCAAAGTTCGCAGTGCTTGAGAAAACAACCCGCCTTGGAAAAGAGGATGATCTACAATATAACATCAGAACATGCTACTACGAGCAAGCAGATAGACTTAAAAGCGAAGGTTGGGTCCAATCAATGGGTTCAAAGTCCCTTGCTCCCATCCAACGCAGCAATAGCACCACAACGGAAAACACTAAAACTGCTGTTAGGCTATCTGAGCTTGAATGTCCCACTTGCAGAATGATTTAATGTACATCTGTTATTGCCATGGCCAAGCAAAATATCGAGAGGGCCAGTTAAAATACGGCCACATGATTATGCACAGCATCCTCAGGTCATATGAGAAAGCAACAGGATAAAATGGAACTATGAATCTATGATAGCAGTACATGTGTACTTTCTACGTAGCAAGGTCTCTTTATATCAAACCTTTTTCCCACTAAAATTAAATTCTAAATCCGCATGGCGAATTGAGTTCAAACATCTTAGAGATCTTCAACTATGCGACAAACCATGCAACTTAGCACAGAGCATCAGGTTCGATTAGAGGAACCAAGGACCTGGTGTGATTCCTGACAAGCAATTGTGCATTGAGAACCATTTGTTAATGGGTGTTTCCATTTTTGAGCCACTACCCCAGAATGGACAGTAGTCCTCTCTCTTGACTCCATTTCCCTAGAGCACTTTTCGAATGACTTTGCAATTGAATTAAGCTGTTGCCGCCCCAATTCTAGCTCCATACATTGCACATTACATTCTTTCGAGGCATCCCCCAGCACAAAACACCTATTTGATCAATCATACTTATTACAAAACACCTCACTAATTGTGATGCTTGGCTACTTTTGTCCGAGATTATATGTATGTTATTTCTAACGTCATCAAGATTCTAAATATGAATTTGCAAATTCTCTATCATATTCTTTTTCTTGCGAGACAGGAATACTGTTGAGACCTACTCACTCAACCTTTCACTCAACCATTGTTTGCCCTTGAATACAAGAAAGAAGATTGAGCATGACTCGAATGTGAGTTTGTCGGTCCAAAACATTGCCGAATAACAATATAATATAATAAATATAATATAGCAAAATCTTCTATATAAGTAGTGATATTGTCGCTCTTAATCTCCCACAACTCCCCCACAGCAAGCAGAATCTCTATTGCGTGTGGTGATTCAATAATCCATGGCAAGCCTTTTCTTTATGATCATCCTCGTAGGGAGCGCTTCGTGCGTGGGCAACCGCCGACTGACATCACGATGACATCAACCGGCGCGTGCCTTGCAGGCGCATGCAGTTGCCGCATGCACGTTCGTTGCACATGCCTGCGGTTTCCTCTGCTCGCACGTGCGTTGCACGTGCCTGCGGTTTCCTCTGCTCGCACGTGCGTTGCACGCTCCTTGGAACTGCCTCGGCGCGTGTGTTGCACGCTCCTTGGAACTGCCTCGGCGCGTGCGTTGCACGCATTGACAGAGCCGAACACTTCGGCCGCGCGTGGCGGTGTGTCCAACGGCATCCGACGACGAACCACCACTCGAAATTCTTGTATCGGTAAGCACTTCAACCCTAAGCAATCAGAATCGCACTTCGATCTATGGAAAAACCAAAAAAACTAGGGGTCACAAGTTTTATTGCTATATATTCTTGTTCTTCCTTCTCTATACATATGACCGCAAGCATGATTTGGCTTTGTTGTGTTTTTCGTAAAAACACCATTTCAAATAGAATGCACTAAGCAAATTACTTAACGCATACCTAGACTTCATTTTCTGCAAAGAGTTTTAATTGTCTTGATAGAAACTTCCATTTGATTAATCCTACGTATTACAAAAACACCTATCATTATTTATGATATTAAGTGATTCTTGGCTACTTTTGTCCGACTCCTATACGCATGTTATCTCTAACCTCATCAAAATTCTAAAGATGGATTTGCAAGTTGGTTTATGTGCAAAAATACTTTATTCTCTATCATTTTCTTTTTCTTACGAGACAGAGATACCGTTGAGATCAACTCACTCAACCATTGTGATATTATGAAATTCGACCCCGTTTCGATAAAGTGAAATGGGGATTTTATCGACGTGCCTATGGTCATTTTTCTCTGAATTGATCACTCACGAGTTAACTAACTTATTGGGTGAAGCCGTTAAGGGATATATCCGTGGTAAAATCCCTCAAAGCTACCTAATTTGTTGGATTTGACTAAAATCACGTTCGGTCGATTTTAATCATGAAATTTAATTCGGTTTTGGGAATCGAATATTCGAGCGTGTCACAATTCATTTTTAGGACCGTCTCATCGTCTATCGATTTATTGCCGAGTCCGAAATTTCAAGAAATAAATTATTGGAGGAAAAATCGAAGACCGAAAGAAAATAGAAAGGGAAATGAAAGGAGAAAAGAAAATTTAGAATAGCATTATTCTTTCTTTTCTTTTTCTTTCTCTCTCTCTTTTCTCTCTCCTCTTTCCCCCCTTCTTGCGGACAGCCCCATCGCCTGACCTCTCCCTCTCTCTTTTTCTTTTGACCGGTCAATCCTCATCTTTTCTCTCTCTCTCTCTCTCTCTCTCTCTCTCTCTCTCTCTTCTTCTTTCTTCTTTGTGCGAGCAAACCAGCAGCCGAAGAAGAGTAGGAGCAGCCGCTTGCCGAAGCTGTCGCTCGCCGCCCGTCCCGCGGCCCGCACCCGCGACGCCCGCCTGCGCAATGCTGCGCGTTCCGCAACCGTCCCTCACGCCCAAGCGTCCTCCTCCGCGCAATCCAGCCATTGCCCAGCCTTTGTCCAGCTCCCGTCCGGCCACCTCCAGCCACCGTTCGACCCCACCGGACCTCCCCGGCATCCCCCTCACCCTTCGCCAGCCCCGCCTCGCTATTTTGGCCGCTAGACTAGCTCCGGCCAGCCAAGAACAGCAACCCACGAAATGGGTTTCCAGCGGCTTGCCTTCAGCGAGCTCGCCAGACCTCGCCCTAGCCTGGCGAGCTTGCCAGACCAGCGACCGGCAACAAACGGCGGCAGGCGGTGGCAGATGACAATCGCGGGATGACGAAAGGGAAGAATGAAAGTTTCACTATTTTGATTCTTTTTTTGATTCTCGAATGAAGAATCATTTTTTTTTTTATTCTCAATTCTCTTCCCAATCTATTCCGGGGAACATAAATTTTACCAAACGCGATTCTTGTCCCAAACTGATTTTGAGAAGAAAAAAATCAGAATCAGGCACTGTTTGGCACGTTGCCAAACAGACCCTAATTAATTTCCTAGTCTTATATAGAAGAACCAAAATTACATAAGAATAACTTGGTGCAAATAAGTGTCGGACTCATTAATCCTACGTGTATTCTGATATTTTAAAAAGGGTTTGGCTGACGTGAACTCTTATTGACTATGCTTTAAATTCCTTGAATTGCAAAGGAAGGAAATGATGAGGTGATGCATACAAGCGAAGATCACTTGCTAAGAGTAGGACTCTAAAGCCTACGTCACACATGGAATCAAGGGTAACTCTTTATGAATGATATCTGGATCATGGACGCGTCTATAGATCTTTGTAAGGATTCAAAAATAACCTGTTATGGACAAAAACTTGTTTTGGTGAAGCGTTAATCTTAGTAGATTCGATAGCTTGATGTTAGGGGGAAGAAGAATGCTGGAATATCCTGCTGGTTTAATGCCTTTTCACGAGAAAGCCTTTTGAGTATTGTGTTGTCGCGTCTTGAAATTAGACTGATGATCTAACCAGTTGCAACGAGCTGGTTCATTTGGGCCAGGGCAAAATGCCTAATCGTGATACGAAACCCGAGCAGAACTTCTGGATAGAGCGGCCGGTGGGGAGGGGAATGACACCATCATATGCGATGGGTTGTAATTGCGAGGCCATTGTCGGAACAAACTCGGGGTGAAGGGTAAGATGGTGTTTTAACTCCTGATGAAGAGACACTCGAGCCATCTTGAGGTTTGCAAGTAGGAGGAGGATAGCTATTTCATTTCTCAATGAAACAATTTCCGCTAGTTTCAGAATCTCACTGTCATTTGACGAAGAAACCAGATTGTATGCTGCCAAGAAATGCTGAAGTGCCAAAACCTCCTGATGGATTTATAAGGTGGGCTCAAGGCCCATCCGCTCAAGTTGGGCCCAAAAGGGCCCGGCCCACGGGAATAGGGCCCGTGGAGGGGGAAGGTATAAAAGGGAGGAGAGAGAGAGAGAGAGAAATGCACCCTTTGGCACAATCAACGTACGCTTCTCTCCCGCGCGTTTTCTCTCCCGAAGAACAGTAGGCATACGGCTTTCAATTTCTTCCCTTCAAGGCTTCATCGACCGGATTCTCTTCCTCCATTAACGACGGTGTTTAATCTGTGGCTAACAAGGTACGCTCGAATCCGTGGTGTGCTTTACGATCGGTGATGCGTGATTTCCCGGGCTTCGTCTTCCGCATTGATTTAGGGGTTCGATTCAGTGTCGAATACGGTTTTCGGGGATCCGTTATTCCCAACATTGGTATCAGAGCCCTAGTTCACGTTTTTCCCGATCAATTTGATGTGTTTTGATTGATTTTTCGCGAAATCCCTTCGGCCGTACGGAACCGGGCGAAAATCCCGACACCCGAGCGCTTTTCGGCCTTTTTTCTGAGATTTCGTTAGTCGAAATAAAATTCCAAAGGCACTGGGAGAAGCGCGACGTCGAGCCGAGTCCGGCGATGTGTCGAACGCCGCCGGACGCCACCGCACGCCCCCACACGCGCGGCCGGAAGGCGCTGCGCGTGGGCGCGCAACAGCGCTGGAAGCGCCAGCCCGCCAGCGTGCAGGGCGCACGCCGGTCGGCGAACCGGCGCGTGCACGCCGGCGGGCGAATCGGCACGTGCGGTCCGCGGACCGACGCGTGCTGGCGTCACGTGATGACGCGTGGCGTCATCCAACGGTCGGTAACCGTTCGGATGACGTCAGCGTGACGTCACGTGATGACGTCACCGATGACGTCATCACCGACAACGTTTCGCCGGACGGTCACCGGCCGGCGACCCGACCCGACCGGCGACCCGACCCGACTCGCGGACGAGGCACGCGCCCCGCACGTGCCGGATGACGTCTGCGTGACGTCATCCCCCGCACGCGCGAGGCACGTGCGGTCGGTCCGCGCGAGCGGTCCGACCGGCCCGACCGGTCTGTCCGATCCGACCGGTCCGACCCACGCGCCCGTTGACCCGACCCGTTGACCGACCGTTGACCCGTTGACCGTTGACCGACGACCGTTGACCGTTGACTGACCGTTGACCGTTGACTTTGATCGTTGACCCAAAAAAAAAAAAAAAAGAGGAATTTGTTTTCTTTTTTTTTTTTCAGTCATGCCTATGTGGATTATAAGTAATCCATTTTTAATTCTGCATTTGTTGCATGAATTTTGGAAAATTATGTCTTTTCTCTTATATTAATTATGGATTATAAGTGATCCATTTTTAATTGCATTTGTTGCGGGAAATATGATGCGTTATCTTTGGGATACCTGCAATCCCGAGAACGGACGAGGGAAATGCAAGACTTAATAGGCTGATGACAGAGTTAGCTGATTATCGATGGCATGATGGTGATTTAGTATCACATGTGGTCAAGGTCAATGAGATGATACAGGAAATCATCTGGAATGGTTATCTTATGCCGGATTTTCAGAAGGTGCCGGCTTTGATGAACACTCTTCCACTCGAATGGCAAGCAGTGTTGGATCGGCTATGGGAGATCAACGTGGTCCCGGGTTATAGGAGGCTGGTGGAAGCTTTTGTGAGAGAGCACTATAGGATTGAGTTGACCAAAACTTCAACCCTTAGATTGAGCGCCACATGGCGCCGAGTGAATGCGCCTTGGAGGCGACATGAAAGCTCTTCAAAAGTTTTTCCATGGTTGGCAAATGTGCCTTCGGTTTTCTCGAGATGTTTTGGTGATAGATTAGAAGGGACATTCCCTATTTATTTCTTTGATTGATTATGTAATATTTACTACCGATTGTAGTTGATGTAACAATTGATATGTTAGTTGTATCATGTGAAAGCATTGTTATTTTATTGGTTATTATTTTTTATTTGCTTTCGCTATTGCTGGTTCTTTGTGGGTAATTAGTGTGGGTAGTAATAGAAGTTTTTGTAACTTCATAGAATTTATTTGCATAAGATAATTATATTAATAATAATTTTAAGTTAGGATTTTGGAGGATGATTGGAAACATAGTGACCTTTTGATTCTGAAGCCTTACTTGAAATTATTTATTAATATGATGGGTCTATGCAAATAGGGATGCATAAATGATAGGCATTAATTATTCGTGCATGTATGTCTGATGTGTTCAGAACGATAGTTCGGCAACTAAGAATGTAATTGCTGATATGAACGGCAATAATTGTGAAATATTGAATATGAAGATTCAATATGTGCTGGAAAAGCAAGAAGCACTAGAAGCTCTTGACCACATTATGGAAGATATTGAGGGTGTCGTGCACCACCTTGAGCTAGTAGAGGACCGCCTAACGGTATTTGAGCCGTAAATAGACATTTGCTATGCTGGTTCTAGCTCAGAAAGGGCTTTGTGCTCTAAGCGCAAGCATATTGATTCGTTCAATATGTGGGAATGCAAAGGATCAAGTCCTTATTGCAAGAAATCAAGAGTTAACCAACACAAGAAAGGAAAGCGTCCTCAAGTGAAGAAAATGTCAAGGGTGTGATGTTACAATTGTGACAAGAGAGGTCACTATGCTCGCGACTGTCGTGAGCCAAAGAAGCTATACACCTCTTGTACATTTGAGAACTTTGCTTATGTGTTAAGTTCTGCATTATAGGCTGAATCTAATCCTTTGGGGAATGTAGATTCATGAGCAACAGACCATGTAGCAAAGGATAGAGGATCCTTCGTGGAATTCCGACGATACCAATTGGAACTAAGTGGATCTATATTGGAAACAACTCTAGAGCTGATGTAAAGGAATTTGCACCGACCAATAGAACATGAGAGGTGGACGCATCTTTGATGTTCTATATGCTCTGGAGATTCGTCGAAATTTAGTGTTTGTCTTAATGTTGGTTAAGCTTGGTTTTGGTATGAACTTCCATAATAAATGTGTAGATTTGTGTTTAGATACAAACTACTATGGTTGTGGTCACTTTCTAGATGGTTTTATTGTGCTAAATGTTGACTGTGGTGATGTCAATATGTTATCCCCTCGTTTCACGTCTTCTATCTTATATAATAATGATGTGAATATGATGGCATGCTAGACTTGGTCATATGGGCCAACAACATATGAAAAGACTAGCCAAAAAGGGCTTGTTGGGCAATATTGAAAAAGTTGATTTGTCCATATGTGAGCATTGCCTAGTAGGGAAAATGACAAGGAGACCATTTGGAAAAGGTAAAAGAGCTGAATTTCCTCGGCATTTAATCCATTTGGGCATATGTGGTTCAATGAATGAGAGCGGAAGGCAATGGGCTGTTTGTTTCATCACTTTTATAGATGATTCTACTCGATTCGGATATGTCTATTTGATTTCTCATAAATCTGAGGCATAAGTTGTTTCAAAATGTTTATGAATCTGGCAGAAAATCAATTAGACAAGAAAATAAAGGTATTTAGATCCGATCGAGGTTAAGAATATTTATCTGATAAGTTCAGAAAATTATGTGATGAAAAAGGAATAGAAAGATACTTGTCTATTCCATATACTCCTCAACAAAATGGTGTTGTGGAGAGAAGAAACAAAACCCTACTGGAATGGTTAAGTCCACGATGGCGCATGCTAACTTACCTATCACTTTTTGAAGTGATGTGTTGTTAACTGCTGCCTATATACTTAACCGGGTGCCTTCCAAATCAGTTATTTCCACTTCATATGAATTATGGATAGTTAGAACACCGGACTTAAGTTTTCTTAAGCCATGGGGTTGTGCTACCTATATTCATGAGTCCTCTCACAAGTTTGGGAAATTGGGTCCCAAAGAAAATAAGAGTATTTTCATGAGATACTGCGAACACTCAAAAAGGTATGTGTTCATAGGTGAGCAGGAAAGTGGGAGTATAACTGAATTTGAATCACGGGATGTCACATCTTTAGTGGATGAATTTTCTAAGAGGGGCGAAATAAGGGAAAATAACTCCCTATTTGAAACCTTGGATCAAGATAATGATGTCAGTGGAGTTCGTTCAAGTGAGAGTAATATGAGATGTAATGAATTGAATTCAACTCGTTCTCAATTGCAACCACCTGATGTGACGACATCATCATTACCTAATCCAAGTGGGAGCATGATGGGGAATGATGTGTTAAGTGTACAATCTCCCATACGGTGAACAAGTCGCCAAAGTATTCCCCGTCGATGTTTTGACATTGAAAGGGAAACTTTTATGGTTGCTCCACAAGATGAGGATGAGCCAATAAATATTAATGAGGCTCTGACCTGCCCTAATAAGAAAAAATGGATTCATGCAATGAAAGAGGAAATGGAGTCAATGAAATCAAACCAAGTCTGGGAACTGGTTGATCTTCCAAAAGGACGCAGAGCTATAGGAACAAGTAGGTTCTCTAAATAAAGCGAAAGGCTGATGGCTCAATAGAAAGGCATATGGCTCGCCTTGTGGTGAAGAGGTATAATCAACAGGAAGAAATTGATTATGAAAGTACATTTTCTCCTGTAGTGAGATTTACTTTGATTCGCATTATTCTGGCAATAGTAGCTAGTCTGGATCTTGAGTTACATCAAATGGATGTAAAGACTGCTTTCCTCAATAGAGAATTAGAGGAATGAACATATATGGAACAACCTGCTGGTTTCATAATGAAAGGCCAAGAAAATGTATGTCGACTTTGGGGGTCGATATATGGCCTTAAGCAGTCATCGAGACAAAGGTATATACATTTTCATAATGCCATAGTGGCATATGATTTTACAATGATTGACGAGAATCATTGTGTATATATCAATAGATCCAATGATCAATTTGTGATCATATCATTATATGTTGATGATATACTAATTGCCAGAAGCAATATGGAGTTGGTTAATACTATCAAGAGATAGTTGTCTTCTAACTTTGAGTTGAAGGATATGGGACTGTAAACCCATAGACACTCCTATTGCAAAAAGGTGAAGCATTGAGCCATAGTCTGTGTCCAAGGACTCCACAAGAGAAGGAACAAATGAAACATGTTTCTTATGCTAGTGCTGTTGGGAGCTTGATGTATGCTATGATGTGTACAACACCCGACATATGCTTTGCAGTCGGAATGGTGAACAGATACCAATCCAATCCAAGTCAAGCACATTGGAAAGCCGTTAAGAGAATACTGAGGTATCTAAAGGGGATTGCTGATTATACGCTGAGTTATTAAAGAAAAGGATCTGCAACTCAAAGGCTATTGTGATATTGATTGGAGAGGAGATTTAAATGAAAGAAAATCTACCTCTGGATTTGTTTTCTTATCGAATGATGGCACCATATGTTGGAGCAGTAAGAAACAAAAGTATTTAACCTTGTCCACGATGAAAATTGAGTTCGTGACATTATCAGCAGCAGTATAAGAAGATGTTTGGCTTAAGAGATTTTTTGAATCATTTAGGTATTATTGGAAGTGCTGCAGATTTGTTATTGGTTAACTGTGATAACCAAGCAGCGAAAGCGTACACCAAAGATCCAAAATATCATGGCAAGACCAAATATATAGATACCAAGTATAATTTTGTCAAAGATATGATTGCACGAAAAGATGTGAACTTAGAGTACATACTACGCATGGAATGGTAGCAGATCCTATGACAAAGCCAAAAACTAGAGATGTGTTTTGTGGCCATGTGAAATCTCTAGGATTGCGTAGAGACTGATGTACAGAATATTGTATTTTCCCTAAGTGTTCACAATTTGATGAATTTGTGTTTTCATCATTAATGCCTATGAATCTTTGTTTGATCTTTATGCATCTTAATGCTTAGTGCATTACTTTAAGTTGGGAAGTATGTCGGACAGATATAAGATTAGCCCACTCACACGGGTAATCGCCTCTATTTACTGTGTGATAAATAGAGATGAGACTGTTTTTAAGCTTATTATTTAGGTGATAATCGAGAGCTCAAGCTTAAAACACGTATGTCGCCTTAACTGAGTGTTAAGATGAGGATATAATTCTTACTATGTCCGAAAGTAAAAAAAAAAAAAAAAATACCCCACATGTTTTACTTTATCTGTCTAAGATGCCAGATGTGAGTTCTGATGAATTTTGTGAATGAGTAGATACGTGAACTCAAGTTAGACATTGGGTATGTCTGAACTATCATCTGTACGGTATTGAAGGGTATAGACATACGCTCCATGGGAAAGGAGTTAATACCGTAATACGTATTTCATACTACGTATGCATGAGACGACCAATAAGAGTGGCAAAAGTTTGATCTCAACTTTTATGTCGTGTGAGACTCTTGAGGATGAGAGTTCCTCAATTTCATAGTCCCCTCATGACTCTTACTTATTCTCAAGATTTCTATTTAGTGTTTGCTATCTTAGGATGTTGCCAATGGTCATGAGTGATTCGATCTAATGGGGCATTTCTAGAAAAGCAAGCTGGACTGAAATTGAGAGTTTGAAGGAAAGAGGAAGATCGATTTTGGAGAATCACATTGTAGTTTTGTATTCACCGGTTAACCAATTATGACTGTCTTTGTGATAATCATAATTGTGAATACAATAAAAAAATATATCATTGTTTAAAAGAGATCAAGAGAGATATAAATGTGATCGATTGATCTAGGGTACTGCATACTAAATCTACTCGGAGTGTGATGCCTATTATGAGCTGCTATATATTCCTAACAGATGTATGGCAACGAGCTCTCAAAGTATGCTGGTCGCACGGATTATTCACCGGTATGAATGTTGAAGAGAGGAAAAGAGGATTATGTTCGGCCCACCATGTTAAGTGAAAGTCTATGATGGTTTTTTCTCTGATAGGGCTGAGTAAGGCCTGTCCGCCCATGTTGGTTTTGTACCACCATGTGCGAGTGGGAGATGATGGATTTATAAGGTGGGCTCAAGGCCCATCCGCTCAAGTTGGGCCCAAAAGGGCCCGGCCCACGGGAATAGGGCCCGTGGAGGGGGAAGGTATAAAAGGGAGGAGAGAGAGAGAGAGAGAAATGCACCCTTTGGCACAATCAACGTACGCTTCTCTCCCGCGCGTTTTCTCTCCCGAAGAACAGTAGGCATACGGCTTTCAATTTCTTCCCTTCAAGGCTTCATCGACCGGATTCTCTTCCTCCATTAACGACGGTGTTTAATCTGTGGCTAACAAGGTACGCTCGAATCCGTGGTGTGCTTTACGATCGGTGATGCGTGATTTCCCGGGCTTCGTCTTCCGCATTGATTTAGGGGTTCGATTCAGTGTCGAATACGGCCCACCTTATAAATCCATCACCTCCGAAGCGCTTTCAGGTTGACCTGACTGCTAGGAAGAAGAGAGGAGTTCCATTATTCGCAGTGAGTCAACTCGGGCTTCCTTTTCTTCTTCTTCTCCTGAGTTATGGGCTGCTGCAAGTCGTCCTTCTTGAAGGAGCCCGGCTCCGACGACAAAGACCATCACCTCGGCGGCACATTGCTTGGGTTCTCAAGGCCGCGTCAACGCAGGCATGCGAGGTAGATCTCATTTGCTTTGCGTTGTATGAGTTCTCGATACGGGTGTCAAAATGCTTCAATCGAACTGAAAAGTTCGGGTTTCTTGAGGTGGGGTCTCATCCCGATTCAGCTTATAAATTAAAAAAAGTTGGGCATGTTGACGGTTCGGGTACCAAAACACAATAAACCGTCCGCATGATGATTTTCCGTCAACATAGGATTATATTTCACTGCCCTTGAACGGTCACCATAAAACCTAAAAATGTTATCTCACGATCTTTTAGAAAAAAAACTCATTCAGAAAACTTATAGAGAGAACCTTAACACTGCCCTATTATGTAATTCTCAAATATGATTCCATTTTTCTATGTTCTCATGTAACTTGCCAACTCAAATTAAGAAGCCTACTTGAATTAAGTATATCAATAATTTCTGCTTGTCCGACATCAAACCACAAGTCTTATTCAGGTTTTGAATTTCTACTTGAACCAGATATCTCTCATGGACTCAAACTCGACATGATTGAATAATATATACAAAAATGTACTTCAGTTACTTCTACTGTTCAAAGGATTCCCACAATTCTATCAATGTTCACTGAGAGCTTCCTAGAAAAGTCTGCATGCAGAAACCACTAACTTGCCAGCCAAGCATGGGACGACACATATGTTAGGAAACCTATATATACATTCTCCTGGGAAAACAAGACCTATCTTCTGTACATCCTGTACGTCATCAGCACCAAATTTCTCCTGGAAATCGTATGAGATTTGTCTGGCAATACCAGGTACATGAGTCAGCCACACATAGCTCTGGCCTATTTTCAGCAAAGAATACCTTTGTCCAAAAGAGGATTACAGAGGACCTCCCTGATTATTCATCTTGTTTTTACACTTACGTGCACAGGGTTGGGATTGTGAATCGATTGCTGGGTCACTAGCCAAACGTTTCTTCTCTCCGGGCAGTTGCTGATGGGCTCTGGAGGGACAGGCAGCCATGCCAACTGGTCCTGAAATAAGTTAATTAAAAACCAGACAAGGTTCAGGGGATTGTAAATGCAAAACAAGGCGTAATACACCCAGGCCATCAAGAAACACCAGGCATCCCCCAGCACACATATGGATGTGCCATAATAATATTGTCTTTGAGCTTTAAAGATGATTATTACAGGCTCAATGATATCGAAGTTCGCAGTGCTAAAGAGAGCAACCCACATAACATCAGAACATGCTAAGAGCAAACAGCTAGACTTAAAGAGAAGATTGGTCCGTCAATGGGGTTAGAAATCCCATACTCCCATCTATTGCAACAACAGCACTTCAACGGAAAACGGTAAAACTGCTGTTTGGCTGTCTGAAATAGAATGTCCCACTTCCAGGATGACTTGATCTACATCCTATATTGCCATGCTCAAGCAAAAAGGAAAATGTTGCAATTCAGAGAGTCAGAGATAGGAAAATGGATACTAGAGAAAATTTACCTGATATCTCATTGACAGGACCAAGGGTCTGGCCCAACAGAGGAGCATCATTGAACAAAGAAAGCAAATTGTACGCAGCCAAGAAAATCTTAAATACCAAAACCTCCAAACAGATCTCGGGTGTATCAGTATCAGACAATTTTGCCTTCCATTCTCTCGCCAGCTTCACTGCTCCTTCTTTAACCTCATGTGTTATTGAAGGCGAAATTCTCACAAGCTGCTCTAACATAACAATTTGACTCCTCATAACATCTGTCTGCAAATTCATATCCTTACGGTTTGAGTATTGAGTATAAGACCCTGCAATGACTTCCAGAACAAGTTTTGCAGGGTCAGGAGAGTTTTCCAGCGTACGTGAGATGTCTTTACACATCATGGAATTCTCATTCAAAAGCTCAGTTTGGAAAAGCTGCAAAGCATTTCTAGCTAAGATAGTTGGTGGTGGTGGATATTCAACAGAATAATCGTCTGCATTGTGCACAGCAAAATTCTCGGTTCCTCGGTCTTTATTTGCCACTGTTGAATAGATCCCAAAGAACCTATCAAACACGAGACAACCGTTAAAAATCCAAACTGCCTTTATCAAGATGACAGCACCAAACGTTGTTTGCCATGAGGACTTTGGAACTACCACGAAGAAAGAAAATGGGAAGACTACGGAAAGTCCAACTTTGAAAGAGAGGACATAATTGATCTCAATTCTCAAATGCACAACATGCATCATCAAAGCAAGCCAAGTCAAACATCTTTGGAGAAACTTCTTTGAGCTTCAACTATAGAGCTTGACCTACAGGATGGTACTTTCGAAAAAAGCAACACACGCAGACGCATGCACGCACGCACACATATGTGATGCCAAAATAATATGAACCACAGCATCTTGTCTGAACCCATATAAATGGATTCGGCATTTCAATATAAAAGATAGAAAAGAAGGGGTTGTAGAGGAACCTTAATGGATCCATCTGGTCAACTTCGGAATATATTCCAAAGGCAAGTTTACTTTAGTCAAATTAGACTTGAGTTAACATTTTATTAAATGAACAGATTGGATATTCAAAATTTATCCAATATAACATAAACAAGTGTCCAGTCAATGATATCAATTGACTTGGTGAATGGTTGAACCTAAAGCAGAAAGTAGTCATTAGCATCCCCAAGACTTTTGATTGGATCAAATTGATAATTGGGGCTATATATGCAATGTATATAAGGCAAAAACATGGGGATTGCCTCATCTCTCACCAATCTACTACAGAGCCATCACCATGTTTCAAAACTTTGTTTGCATAGAGAGACAAAAATTCACTCGGCATGAATAATGTTACAAAAGCCAGGCATAATTTGATAAACTAACTGGCAACCAGATTCAACATTTCAAGTCAATAGGTGCATCTCAACTTACCTGGCGGCACTGCTGAAGAACCAACGACCTGGTGCAATTCCTTTGCTATTTGAAACTGTGACACAGAATTGACAAGATCTTGAATTCCATTTGCATCGAAGGCAGAAGCTAGCTTATACGCCACTAAAAGCCTCAAAAAGCCCAAGACCTCCAAAGGATGCTCTGTTGATGGTGAAAGTTTCAACTTCCCTTTCCATTCAACAGCCAGTTTCATTGCAGCTTCCCTCTCCTGAGGATTAATCTCTGCTGAAGATAGTATTAAATTCTCCAAGAGAAAGATACAACTCCTTCTAATCACCCCAATATCTAGTAACCCATCTTTATTCCTGGAATCCAGGGGTAAAATCCTTCCATGGCATCTAACACCAACTTTGCAGCATCATCAGATGTTTGAATAATTTCCAGCACCTTGGGGCAAAATCTATCATGCTCTTGAAAATGTTGATATAGGAACATCTGCAGATTCTTTCCATCAAAATCAATTGTGGGTCGAGAATTTTGACATGAAGCTAGAACAGGTTTATTTATTAATGGGCGTTTGCAATTTTGAGCCACTACCCCAGAATGGACACTAGTCCTCTCTCTCAGCTCCATTTCCCTAGAGCACTCCTCGAGTGACTTTTCAATCGAATCAATCCGTTGCCGCTCCAATTCTAGCTTCAGACATTGCACATTACATTCTTTCTTTTTCATTTCAAGTATCTGAGAGTGTTCTCCAATTGACACATGAAGAAGATGAAGGTGCTTTCTTTAAGTTCAACATTTGCGAAGCATTCTCTGCTTCTCTTCTGAATGGAATCCAACTGCCTTTTTTGAGATTCAAGCTCATGAGAATATTCCGTGATGGAATTCTGCATCAAATCACATTGCTTCTTTTTGAACTCGAGGGCCTTGGCACATTCAAGAGTTGAGCTCTGAAGGAAAGCATACTCTTCGTCCTTCAATTGAAGTTGCTCTACATGTTCAGTTATATCAATTTGGATGGACCCTAGCTGTCTCTTTTTTGATGCAAGTTCAAGATTGCTGTCTTTGATAGATGCTTGGACAGCATAGTATTCACTACTTTTCAACTCAAGATATTTGGCCACCTCTTTTAATTTCGCCTGGAGTGAAGCAAGATCGTCCTTCTTTAACTCGGTTTCCTCAATACACTGCTTCACCTGCTTCATCATATTTTCCAGTTCACCTTCCTTAGATTTAAGCTCTTTGGAAAGTTTTCCAATAGCTGTTTCAATGGACCCCAATTCGCTATTTTTCCAAGCAAGTGTCGCCAACCGCTCATTGATCAACCTGTTGATTTCCTCAACCCCCTCTTTTTTGGATTTGAGCTCCTCTTTGTGCTCCTCCATCAACATATTGATGGAATGGAGTTGATTCTCTTTATATTCAAGCTCCTTGGAACACTCTTCAATGGATTTATGGATTTCTTGAAGTTCCTCCTCCTTTTTTTGGTGTTCAACTTGACAGCCGTTTATCTTATCTTCCAGAGACTGCAACTTTCCGACTTTCACCATGACCTCCTTATCACGCTTTTCAATCGTGCGCTCCAAAACACTCAGCCTCTTCTCACTCTGGTCATACGCTTTGAGACTGTGGTCGAGCATACTCTCCACTGCAGTCAATTCCTCCCTTGTCGATTTAACTGTCCTAGAGCACTCATCAAGAGAACGCTTCACTGGAACCAACTCCTCCACTTTCATATCCACTTCTCGAGTATTTCCCTCGAGCAATCTCTGCAGCACCTTGACTTTCTTCTCCTTCGAGTCCAGTTCCTGTTGCAGCACCTCCACCTCCTCCTTCTTCGAATCATAATCCC
Source organism: Eucalyptus caleyi (assembly GCA_014182885.2). NCBI lineage: Eukaryota > Viridiplantae > Streptophyta > Magnoliopsida > Myrtales > Myrtaceae > Eucalyptus > Eucalyptus caleyi. The sequence goes on from CM024467.2 coordinate 48,661,462, forward strand.
TGCGACATTCCCCGGTCGACTGCATCAGAGAGCACAGCTCCTCCTTCTTGTCCCTGATCAGCGAGGCGCACTCACTAAGGGCGTCGCGCGTCACGACCAATTTACTATCCTCCCTCCTACGTTCGACCTTGCATTTCTCAAGCCGCTCTTCCACCAGCCTCAGGTCCATTCTCTTCCTCCGGACCTCCTCCTCGCACTCCTCGACCCTCTGCCACGCCGACCGCAGGCCCTCCTCCCGCGACGCGACGTTGCAGGCTCGCTCCGCGAGCGACCTCTCGCCCTCCCTGAGCTCCTCGGAGCGAAGCTCGAGCGACCTCCGGATGCCATCCAAGTGCTCCTCCAAATCCCTCCACGGGAGCGTGAACGAGAGGAACGAGGACAACTGCGACTGCAGCTGCTCGTACGCCTTAGAGAGGCTCTCCTTCTTCGACTCCGCACGCTTCAGCTCGCCGGAGATTCCCTCCATCGGAGCACCAACACCCCAGTTACACACTACGAGTCTACGAAGGAGCGGACACGCGAAAGTCGCACGACGAGGCTTGATGACGAAACCTGGCGCTGAAACGAGAGGTCTTCTCTTTGGTGGCGAAGGAAGAGAAAATGGAGGGAATACGAGAGAGTTTGTTGAGCTGAACGAGCCGAGTCAAGCGAGTTTCGAACCACGAGCAGAGAAGCTGGGTCCTTGATATTGCCCGGATATGGCGGGTGGTTTTCAGGAGGGGACTGCTGGCGTCAAGTGGCGGTCATTTCAGGATGGGTCAAGGAACGGCCCTTTCGCATTTGAAGGGGGGACCAAGCGAACGTACGCGAGGTAAATGCCTGCCCGCCCGGAATGGATGAAACTTCTACTTTCTTCCTCCTCTCATGCACTACACTGTATGACTTTGGTGAAAAGTTACGCCATAAAGATAGCCTAAAACTGAAGGCGAGGCCACCTTCCTTTTGGCTTTGGAGCTTTTAAGAAAGCCAACTCAAAAGGCTAACGAATTTTGCCCAACAATTTATAATTTCGAGTTAACCATCACAAGCAGAGCGAAAGCGAGAGTCTTCGCCGCGTCTGATCGGCGTCTCGAGGCCCAAGGGTTTGCTTGCTCAATGACGGTCGAAGGGACTAGGGGCTTTCCTTGTTTATTTTCTATTTTTGTTAAGTATTGGAGAAATAATTATACTCGATAGCTTCGAAAATTCTTATTTGAGTCTAAACTTGGTATACCATGACTAGGATAATTGTAAATTATTGGCGACGAGATCTGGTGGGGCTTACGTTAATCACTACCTGTGATCTTGTGGGTCACCATGGACTGGATTCTAGCAAGAAATTCACCTAAATAATTCAATGAAGTCTAAGAGTTACATGTCAAATGTGGTATGTCGGTTCTGTATAGATTTATATATATCAAAACTGTAAAAATGATAGGGTAGAGTCGAGTTGTCTACTGTACCTTGCGGGCATCATACCCTTGCATTTTACAATCGTTAGATGGCCAACATTTTGTGGCGCACGTAATTTAATCTTCTTTAATTCTTCAATATTTCACAATTTATGAATATGACACCTGGATTCATATATTATTTCTTTTACGATTTTTTAAAATTTGTGTGATTGTTTAAATTTTGGTAAGTGAAGCGGAAAAATAATTAACTAGATATTTACGGGTTGTCATCTTGCATGTGAGAAAGCAGCCTCTTTTGGGTTACGTGAAAGCAACCTCCATCGTTGACTCCTACTGTGCTGGGTCGACTTCAGGCTTCCGTTTTCGGAAAATTGATCTGTTCCTTCGCGGCTATTAAATTGACAGGCATTTACATTTCTGCAAGTCGCATTTAATGGTTTTACTTTGAACTGATACTGTCAGTACTTGTTTACAGAACTTCCCATGCGGTGCCGATGAACATTATAATTGTCCTAAATTAAGGTTGTCATTTTCAAGATAGAGAGTATACTCCTTTCTTCTTACATAAAATTATGGGATGATTCAACTCCAGCTAATCTTCGAATACTACCTATTTTGCATGGGACCCATGTGAAAATGGATCGGTCACATAGGGTTTTTGTGGGATTCACAGGGACTAATAGGGAATTGGATTTAAATAAACGTTTTCATCGGATTCTAATGTTAAAAACAGATTTGGAAATAGATTCCTTTACTTTCAATTTTTCCCGTCGATCATGAAGAAAGATATCTCAGCATAGCTCAGACTTTCACACATTTCCTCATGTGTCCAACCACAGTGCACGGCCCATCATTTCGATTAATAAATTGCTTGATTAATTGTGTTCATGTTGAAGTAGTTCACAGCATTAAAGATTGGGTCAAGTTTTTTAAGGGCTTGAACAGTAAGCTCAGGTTTGGAAATTAAGGCTGGCAAATTTGGCAATGGCGAAGGTATTAGAATTAGTAAATTTACAAGTCTTGAATACAGATGAGCCAAAAGTACAAAAGAATAATTTGGTACAAATAAGAAGGGTTTGGCCGACATGAACTACCTCTGACTATGCTTTAAATTCCTTGTATAAGGAATGAAATAATGAGTTGATGCCTAAAAGTAAAGAACGCTTGTGAAGACTAGGAATTTAAAGTCTACAATACAAGGATTTGAGGTAACTTGTTACGGATGATATTTGAATTATGGACGCATCTATAGATCTTCATAAGGATTTGAGAATAACTTGTCATGGATGATCCTTGGGCCAATGTACAGGTGTTTGGTAAAGAATTTTCAAACCCCATTTGGAAATTGCCAGCTTTCACAAGGCTAAAAGCCCAAGGTAAGATGGGGATTGCCTTGGGCTTTCAGCCTTCTCAACATGCTAAGTTGAGGAAGTAAAATAAAATAAAAATCTTCCAAAATTATCCTCATTGGTTTTTCGTTTTTCTGGTTTTGCCCTCATTATTCATCATCTTCTTCTTCTTCTTTGTAAGCAGTAGCCAACGAAGAGCAGGCAGTTGCTGGCGACCATCACTCAAATGACTGTAGTCAGGGGGAGGCACAACCGCCGTGCCATCTAGGTCGTGGCCAGGTCTGGGTCGCCCACCTCGCCACAACCCAAATCTGGGGCCGCAAGGTCATGGGAGGACCTTGCCGCCCTAGAGCTGGGTCGCTAGAGGTTGCGGTGGCGTCACACGAACTCCCGTGACCTCGCCGCCCCCAATCTAGGTCGTGGCGGGGTCATCGAAGGTCGCTCGACCTTGGGCAGCCCTCCCTAGTTGTCTCCGTGGCTAGCCCTCCCTAGTCATCTCCGCGATTGCCTGAGTCATATGTTGGCCGTTGGTAACAAATTTCGATCGCTAGCAGCAGCTGCCCTTGCAAGCTAATTTTCTTTATTTTTCTTTTGATAATTTTTTTTATCACAAAAAGTCCTTTGTAAATATAGTTTTTCCAAATACTATTTGCATTCTGAAAAGCCATCCTTTGCATTTTCCCAATTGATTTTCCCAAAAGTTCAACCAAACGCACCCGATATCATGAAACGGCGGTGCGTTAGTCTTAGTAGATTTAATTATAGCTTGATGTTAAGGGGAAGAAGAATGCTGGAATGTCCTGCTAATTTAATGCCTTTTCACGAGAAAACCTCTTGATTAGTGTGTCGTCGCTTCTTGAAATAGACCGACGATCTAACCAGTCGTGACAAGCTGGTTCATTTGGGCCAAGGCAAGATGCCTAATTGCAATACGAAAGCCGGGCAAAACTTCCGGTTAAGATTGACGGTTGGGGACGGGAATGACACCACCATATACAGCAGGTTGTACTTGCTAGGCCACTGTCGGAAGAAACTCAGGGTCAAGGGTAAGATGATGTTTTAATTCCCGATGAAAAAACACTCAAGCCAACTTGAGGTTTGGAAGGAGGAGGAGGATAGGTATTTCATTGCTCAATCAAATAATTTCCGCTAGTTTCAGAACCTCACTCTCGTTTGACAAAACCAAACTGTCTGCTGGGCCTGGCAAGAAATGCTGAAATGCCAAAGCCTCCGAAGCGCCCTCGGGTTTATCCGACAGTTTTCGCTTTCCATTCTCTTGCCAGTGCTCCTTTAACCTCATGTGCTATTAAAGGCGAAATTCTCACCAGCTGATCTAACAGAACAATTCGACTCCTCATAACCTCTGTCTCCAAACTCAGATCCTCACTGTTTGAGTATCAAGTATAAGACCCCGAAAAAACATCCAGAACAAGTTTTGCAGAGTGTGTGTGAGATTTCTTTACATATCATAGCATTCTCATGCAAAACCTCCGTTTCGAAAATCTACAAATCTTTTCTAGCTGAGACAGTTGTGGTGGATTAAAAAAACAGAAGAATCATCCGCATTGTGCACAGCAAAATTTTGCGGTTCCTTGGTCCTTATTTGGTAATGTTGAATAGATCCAAATGAACATTTAAAACACAAGTCAACGATGAAGAACCCAAACTGCCTTTGTCAAAGATAACAGCACAAAAACATGGTTTGCCATGACGACTTCAGAATGACCACGAAATGAAAATCTTTAGCTGAGGAAAGTCCGACATCGAAAGAGAGGACATAAATGATCTCAATTCTCAAATGCACAGCAAGCATTCGTCAAAGCAAGCCCAAGCCCAAAAATTTCAGCTTCCCAGTTAAACATCGTTGGAGAAATGTTTGTGAGCTCCAACAATAGCGCTTGACCTACTAGATGGAACCTTCGAAATAGCTATATATATATCGGATATTTAAAATTTACAAAAGATAACATAAACAAGTCTACAGTCAATGATTTTAAATTTGATTTGGTGAAAGGTTGAATTAAAGCATAAAGTAGTCAACTAGCATTCCCAAGATTTTTCATTGGATCAAATCAATGATCAGTGCAGTATCTGCGATGTACATAAGGATTATCTCATCTCCTGACAAGTCAAAATACAGAGCCATTGCCATGTTTCAAACCTTTGTTCCAGTAAAGAGATAAACATTAAAGTGGCATGAATATAATTGCAAAAAGCAGGCTTAATATGATAAGCAAACTGGCAACCAGATTCAACATTTCAAGTTCCTAGCTGCATTTAAGCTTACCAGGCAGCACTACTGAAGGCAGAAGCTAGATTATATGCCTCTAAAAGCTTCAAAGGACCTGTTCCAAGGACCTGTTGCAATTGCTGTCCTATTTGAAATGTGACACAGAATTGACAAGCTCGTCAATTTCATTTGCATTGAAGGCAGAAGCTAGCTTATATGCCTCTAAAAGCTTCAAAAAACCCAAGACCTCCAAAGGATGCTCAGGTGAGGGTGAAGATTTCAGCTTCCCTTTCCATTCAACAGCCAGTTTCATCGCAGCTTCCCTCTGCTGAGGCTTAATCTCTGATGAAGACCGTATAAAATTCTCCAACAGGAAGATACAACTCCTTCTAATCACCCCAATATCTAGTGACCCATCTCTGTTCCCTGAATCCTGGGGGTAAAACCCTTCCATGGCATCTAACACCAACTTTGCAGCGTTAGCTGATGTTCGAATAATCTCTAGCACCATATTGCACGCTCCACTGAGCTCCTGAACATGTTGATATACGAACATCTGCATTTCCTTTCCATCAAAAGCAATTGTGGATTGAGAATTTAAACATGAAGCAGCAACAGGTCCATATGGGTTATTCACATTTTGCGCCATTACCCCAGAATGGCCAAGATTCCACTCTCTCAACTCCATTTCCCTGGAGCGCTTCTCGAGCGACTTTTCAATCGAATCAAGCCTTTGCCGCTCCAATTCTAGCCACATAAATCGCGCGCCCCATTCTTCCTTTTGCATCTCAAATGTCCGAGAGCGTTCTCTGATTGACACGTCGAGCACACAAAGGTGCTGTGCCCTACGTTGAAGATCTGATGAGCACTCTCCGATTCTACACTGAATGGAATTTAACTGGCTTGTTTTTAACTCAAGCTCCTGAGAACATTCTGTGATGGATTTTTGCATCAGATCACACTGCTTCTTTTGGACTCAAACTCTTGCTCTTTTGATGCAAGTTCCAGATTACGGTCTTCAATAGATGCTCGGACAGCATCAAGTTCCCTGCTTTTCAACTCAAGGGATTCGGAAATCTCTTATAGTTTTGCCGTGACTGACCCGACTCTCTTCTCCTTCAACTCCACCTCCCGTTGCAGCGCCTCCACCTCTTCCTTCTTAGAAGCATAACCCCTGCGACATTCCTCAGTCGCTCGCACCAGAGACCGCAGCTCCTCCTCTCTGTTCCTGATCAGCGAGTCACACTCCATGAGCGCGTCTCGCTTCAGAGCCAGTTCCCTCTCCACCTCCCCGCGCTCATCCCTGCACCCCTCACCCCAGAGCCGCGACTCCGCCGTCCTCAGCTCCGCCTCCTTCCTCCAGACCTCCTCCTCCCTCTCCTCGACCCTCCGCCGGGCCGACCGCAGCGCCTCCTCCCGGGACGCCACGTCGCGGGCGCGCTCCGCGAGCGACCTCTGGATGCCGTCGAACCGCTCCTCCAGCTCCTTCCACCGGAGCGAGAACAGGAGAAGCGAGGACGCCTGGGACTGCGCCTGCTCGTACGCCTTGAAGAGGGCCTGCTTTTGCAGCTCCGCCCGCTCCATCTCGCCGGAGAACTCCTCCATCAAAGCAGCGCCGGCGCCGGAACCCGCGCCCTCCTCCCAAAAGAAGAAAAACCCACCTGCAGACTTCGAGTTTACGAAGGAATGCGGACGAACCTGGGCATTTGGCGCGCAAGCTAAGCCGGCATCGCCACGCAGAGAGAGATGGTGGGTGTTTCTTCTTGGTGGCGAAGGAGGAGAAAAATAAAGGGAACGCGAGACGGTGCTGAGTCGAGCGAGCGAGTTGGAAACGATTTTCAGGCGATAATTTTACGGTTCTGCCCATTTCCCCCCGATTCTCTTTGATGATGTGGAATTTCGACTCGACTTAATGAATTTTTTTGAAAAAAAAAAAAAAAAACAAGCCTTATCCATTTCTGTTTTTATTTTCGTTTTTTTCTTCATCGGCTCTCGTTGCAACAAAGGCAGCGCGTGGAGATTGTATTCCTTCCTTCTTACACGATATCATGAGACGATCCCGACTAGAACTGAGCGTCGAAGGAGTCCATATAATAATGGATCAATATCGATCACGTGAGTTTCATGCAAGATATGGTTATCGATAGTTGCTGAACTATGGTCCGGATTTTGATAAACATTTCATCAAGTTTTAGTGTTATAAATAGATTCAAAATGGAACTCCTTCACCTACTTTTATTTTTCACATCAGTTGTGAAGATAGATACCTCGACTTAGCTCGAGCATGCACATAATTCACTGCACGTCAAACCCATAATGCATGATCCCATCACTTGGATAGTAAATTGCTTGATAAAGCATTTCCAAGAAGAGGGAGTTTTACCCGCTAGAGGGCCTCCCGTGCCTTTTTCCATTTTTTGGGTGGACAATTAAGATGAGTTTCTCATTTTAACATGTCAGTACCTATACATCTTGTAACCTCATTGGCATACTGTCTTTTTTAGTCCTGTATTCTAGGGGTGAGCATTGGTTCAATGTCAACTCTAGACCGACCCTCGACCGACCCAACCCTACCGATCCCAATCCGGTTCCCAGGAGATTAGGTCAGTTCTTAGTCCTAGAATTTAGGTTGGTCCTTGATCCTGAAAGTTCTGGGTCAGTGCAATCTCAAATCAACCCTGACTATATATATAGTATTATTTATAATTTTTTTATATAGATAAAATCTTAAAATAAATAGTGTCAACAATATTAAATAACTCTTTAGTGAGAAGTTCAAGTAATTTTACATTATTCTTTAATAACTTAGCTTTTTAATATCTTTTACAGTTGTTAATAGTCATAATTTACGAAAGAAAAAAATAATTTTGTGAGGAATCCTCTCAACATCCAAAAAGGCATAAACAGCTCCTTATGCATCCTCCTCTAGTATTTGTTTTCTTTTGTCTTATTTATCCTCTTAGTATTCAATTTGCCAAAACCGAAAGAAATAACTTCTCCGCTCGCTACTTGACACTTGCCTCGCTCACTTTGGGTCATTCGTACTGCTAGCCGCTCGATACTCGCTTGGCTTGTTACTCTCCGCTTGACATTCGATACTCATTCTGTTCAACGCTCACCCCACTTGATCCTCACTGCTTGCTTTTTTTAGTTGACCTCGCTCATCATCGAACTCATTGAATCCAGTACGGTTCTCGGTTACCCTTTCAAGAAGTACAAAAAATGAAATGAAAAATTATTGGTTGGTTCTGGGTTGACCTGTAAACCGGACCAAACCCATTAGATCAATCCGGTCCTTAATCGTTTTTTTTTTTTAAGAGTACAAAAAATGAAATAAAAAATTATCAATTGGTCCCGAGTTGACATTGGAACCGGACCGAACCCATTAAGTCGGTCCGGTCCTCAATCCCAATCTCAGTAGGGTCGGTCTTCGGTCCCAAAAATTGAGGATCGACACTATACGGGTTGGTTCTAGGGTTAGGGGTGGACTAGCCCAACCCGGATCATACTCACCCCTACTGTATTCAGCTCCATCCTCTCATTATTTTTACATATGAGGGAGATTGAAGTCTACAAAAGATTTCAAAGGAAGCAATTTAACGTCATAGTTGATACCATGACTAATATAGTTCAAAGCATTAAAAATTGGGTCAAGTTCTTCAACGATTAAGCAAAATAAACACAAGTTTGGAAATCATATAAGATTTTTCTGGCAATGCCAGGTGCATGAGCCAGCCACACAAACAGCTCCGCCCTACTTCCAGCAGAGAACACCTTGGTCCAAAAGAGGATTGCATGGGACCTCCCTGATCGTTCGTCTTGTTGGGATTGCACGGAAATTGCCGGGTCCGTTTCTTCAATTGGAGCAGTTGCCGATGGACTCAGGCGAGAGAAGCAGGTACGCTAGCTGGCGTGCTGAAATAAGGCAATCGAAAACCGCACAAGGTTCATGGGATTGCATATATAAAACAAGGCCTGCTCACATTTGAATGTTTTTACATGATTTTCTACAAGGTCTAAAATCTCGAAGTTCGCAGTGCTTGAGAAAACAAGCCGCCTTGGAAAAGAGGATGATCTACAATATAACATCAGAACATGCTACTACAAGCAAGCAGATAGACTTAAAAGCGAAGGTTGGGTCCAATCGATGGGTTCAAAGTCCCCTGCTCCCATCCAACGCAGCAATAGCACCACAACGGAAAACAGTAAAACTGCTGTTAGGCTATCTGAGCTTGAATGTCCCACTTGCAGAATGATTTAATGTACATCTTTTATTGCCATGGCCAAGCAAAATATCGAGAGGGCCAGTTAAAATACGGCCACATGATTATGCACAGCATCCTCAGGTCATATGAGAAAGCAACAGGATAAAAGGGAACTATGAATCTATGATAGCAATACATGTGTACTTTCTACGGAGCAAGGTCTCTTTATATCAAACCTTTTTTCCCACTAAAATTAAATTCTAAATCCGCATGGCAAATTGAGTTCAAACATCTTAGAGATCTTCAACTATGCGACAAACCGTGCAACTTAGCACAGAGCATCAGGTTCGATTACAGGCCATCCCCTATGCAGCAAATATGTGGATGCACGACATATTTATTGCACTCGACAAACAAATAGATTGGTCAATATAAACCACCAGCAAAGAGCAACATGATATGAACTCAATGACAAAGGTCCATATCTGCGAAGGTTTTGGGTTGTCGTCATCTTGTAAGCAAGCACATGCCAAAAGCGTAGCATCATTCTCTCTCTCCAAAATCTAAACATGGAAAAAGTTACAATTTAGAGAGTCCGAAAACGGAAAGAACTGATACTCAGAAAACTTACCTGTAATCTCATGGACAAGACCAAGGGTCTGGCCCAACAGAGGAGCCTCATTCTTCTGAGAAACAAATTCCGCTAGTTTTAGAGCCTCACTGTCATTTAACAAAGAAACCAAATTGTATGCTGCCAAGAAATGGTGAAATGCTAAAGCCTCCAAACCACTCACGGGTTTATCTGACAGCTTCGCTTTCCATCCTATAGCTAGCTCCTTTGCTCCTTCTTGAACCTCATGTGTTATTACAGGCGAAATTCTCACCAGCTGCTCTAACAGAACAATTTGACTCCTCAAAACCTCCGTCTCCAAATTCATATCCTTACCGTTTGAGCATTGAGCAAACGACCCCACAAAAACATCCAGAACAAGTTTTGCTGGGTCAGATGAGTTTTGCATTTTATGTGAGATTTGTTCACATATCATAGCATTCTCATTCAAAAGCACGGTTTGAAAGAGCTGCAAATCTTTTTTAGCTGGGACAGTTGGTAGTGGTGGATTAACAACAGAAAAATCATCTGCATTGTGCACAGCAAAATTTTCTGGCTCCTCGGTCTTTATTTGCCACTGTTGAATAGATCCAGAAAAACCTACCAAACACAAGTCAACAATTAAGAATCCGAACTACCTTTATCAAGATGACAGCATAAAACATGGTTTGCCATGAGGACTTCAGAATGACCACGAGATGAAAATCTTAAGCTAAGGTAAAACCAACATCAAAAGAGAGGACATAATTATCTCAATTCTCAACTGCACAGCAAGCATCATCAAAGCAAGCCAAAAAGTTTCAACTCCCCAGTTAAACATCTTCGATGAAATGTTTGTGAGCTCCAACTGTAGAGCTTGACCTCCTGGATAGAACCTTTGAAAAAGCAATATATATCCTGATCATAATGTCTGAACACATATAGATGGATTTGGCATTTCAATCTAAAAGAAAGAAAAGAAGGGGTTAAAGAGGCAGCTTGATGGATCCATTTAGTCAACTTTGGAATATAATCCAAATGAGACAAGCTTAATTTGATCAAACTATACATAACACCCAACAAGTTATCGGATAAATAAATATTTTCATGCTCTTTAGTCAAAAGGGTGAATATTTTATTTTTTTGGTCATAAAAGGGTGAATGATTTCAAAGGTGAAATTTAACTATGAAATTTAGAAGGGAATTTGTATGGATTTGCAGAATGGATATTTAAAATTTACAAAATATGACAAAAACGAGTCTACAGTCAATGATTTTAAATTTGATTTGGTGAAAAGTTGAACCTAAAGCAGAAAGTAGTTATTAGCATCCCCAAGATTTTTCATTGGACCAAATCAATAATTGGTGCAGTATCTACAATATATATGAGGAAAAAACATGGGATTACCTTATCTCTCACAAGTCAACATACAGAGCCATGGCCATGTTTCAAAACTTTGTTTGCATAAAGAGACAAACATTAAAGCAGCATGAATCTTATTGCAAAAACCAGGCATAATATGATAGAGAAACTGGCAACCATATTCAACATTTCAAGTCAATAGCTGCATCTACACTTACCAGGTGGCGCTGCTAAAGAACCAAGGACCTGCTGCAATTCCTGTGCTATTTCAGACTCTGAGACAGAATTGACAAGATCGTGAATTTCATTTGCATTGAAGGCAAAAGCTAGCTTATATGCCTCTAAAAGCTTCAAAAAACCCAAGATCTCCAAATGATGTTCTGGTGATGGTGAAAGTTTCAGCTTCCCTTTCCATTCAAAAGCCAATTTCATTGCAGCTTCCCTCTCCTGAGGCTTAATCTCTGCTGAAGACTGTATTAAATTCTCCAACAGGAAGATACAACTCCTTCTAATCACCCCAATGTCTAGTAACCCATCTCTATCCCCTGAATCTGGGGGGTAAAATTCTTCCATGGCATTTAACACCAACTTTGCAGCATCATCAGATGTTTGAATAACTTCCAGCACCTCATGGCACAATGAATTGTGCTTTTGAAAATGGCGATATAGGAACATCTGCAGATTCTTTCCATCAAAAGCAATTGTGGGTTGAGAATTTACACATGAAGCTAGAAAAGGTTTATCTATTAAAGGGTGATTCCAATTTTGAGCCATTACCCCAGAATGGACACTAGTCCTCCCTCTCAACTCCATTTCCCTAGAGCGCTTCTTGAGTGACTTTTTAATTGAATCAAGCCGTTGCTGCCCCAATTCTAGCTTTATACGTTGCACGTTACGCTCTTTCTTTTTCGTTTCTAGTACCTGAGAGTGTTCTCCAATTGACACATCAAGCTTATGAAGTTGCTTTTCTTTAAGTTCAAGATCTGCGAAGCATTTGCTGCATCTCTTCTGAATGGAACGCAACTGCCTAGTTTTAGATTCAAGCTCTCGAGAGCATTCCGTGATGGATTTTTGCACCAAATCACATTGTTTCTTTTTGGATTCGAGGGCCTCGGTGCATTCAAGAGTTGAGCTCTGAATGAAAGCAAACTCTTGCTCTTTTAAAAAGAGTTGCTCTGCACACTGTGTAATATCAATTTGGATGGATTCCAACTGTCTCTTTTTAGATGCAAGTTCAAGATTTCGGTCTTCAATAGATGCTTGGACAGCATTGAGTTCCCCACTTCTTGACTCGAGAGCTTTGGCAGCCTCTTCTAGTTTTGCCTGGACCAAAACAAGATTTTCCTTCGTTGAGTCAATTTCCTCTTTGCACTGCTTCTCGTGCTTCATCATACTTTCCAGTTCACCTTCTTTGGATTTAAACTCTTTGGAAAGTTTCTCAATAGCTGTTTCAATGGACCCAAGTGCCACCGATCGCTCATTAATCAACCTGTTGATCTCCTCAAGCTCCTCTTTTTGGGATTTGAGCTCCTCTTTGTGCACCTCGATCAATATATTGATGGAATGGAGTTGACTCTCTTTAGATTCAAGCTCGTTGGAACGCTCTTCGGTGGATTGATGAATTTCCCTGAATTCCTCCTCCTTCACTTTGAGTTCAATTTGACAATCCTTTATCTTATCTTCGAGCAATTGCACTTCTCTGGCTTTCATGGCGACCTTCTCATCGCACTCTTTCATCGTGTGCTCCATAACTCTCAGCCTCTTCTCACTCTCTTCACGAGCCTTCAAACTGTGGTCAAGCTGACTATGCACCACGCTCAATTCCTCCCTTTTAATTTCAACCGCCCTAGAGCACTCGTCAAGATAACGCTTCACCGAACCCAACTCTTCTGTTTTGGCATTGAGTTCCTGAGCATTTTCCTCGAGCAAACTCTGCACCGACCCAATTTTCTTCTCTTTCAATTCCAATTCCCGTCGTAGCACCTCCACCTCCTCCTTCTTCAAATCGTAATCCCTGCGACATTCCTCAGTCACCTCCACCAGAGTGCGTAGCTCCTGCTGCTTGTCCCTGATCAGTGAGTTACACTCGCCAAGTGCGTCTTGCTTCAGAATCAATTCACTCTCCTTCTTTCTATGTTCATCCCTGCATTCTTGAAGCTGCATCTCCGCTGACGTCAGGTCCATCTTCTTCCTCTGGACCTCCTCCTCGCACTCCTCGATCCTCGGCCACGCCAACCGCAGCCCCTCCTCCCGCGAGGCGACGTCCCGGGCTCGCTCCGCGAGCAACCTCTCGCCCTCGCGGAGCTCTTCGGCGCGGCTTTCGAGCGACCTTTGGATGCCATCGAAGTGCTCCTCCAGTTCCTTCCACTGGAGCGTGAACAAGAGGATGGAGGACGCCTGCGACTCCACTTGCTCGTACGCTTTGAAAAGAACGTCCTTCTGCAACTTGGCCCGCTCCATCTCGGCTGAGAATTTCTCCATTAAAACACCAACGCCAGAAACCACACCCCAAAAGGAATAAACCCACTTCTAGACTAAGAGTTTATGGAGGAGCGTAACGTAAACCTGGCAATGGGTGCAAGAGCTAAGCCGACGTCGAGGAAAAGCAGATTCCGATGGAGAGAGAGAGAGAGAGGGGTTTTCTCTTGTTAGCGAGAAAGAGAAATGGAGGGAGCAGGAAACGGGGCTGAGTCAAGCGAGTGCGTTTGAGAGCTGGTGTTCGAGAAGGAGGAGAAGGAGAACGACGATCATTCGGACGTGAACGGGGAGATTGTTTACATACCAGGTGGAATTGCTCGCGTCACCTGACAGTCTTATTTATATGGGTAAAGGCAGGACCTTTCCGAGCCTGCCTGTCACGTGAGGAGAGACGAGTGCGTTTGCTTGTCAAGACCATTCTCTTTGGATTTTTGGCTTTTCGGGTGGAACACTTGGAACTTGTGGCCTTGTTCGGACCGCATGGCGCAAGCGACTAGCACGGTCGCTGTTTCAGGGGGCTTTGCTGCTGTTATGCGATAGACCTAGGAAGACCGGACTTTGTCGGACGGTCACGTGAGGAGAGAGAAAGGTGAGCATGTAATGAGAAATGACGAATATGGTAAGGTAAATCCACTTATCGCATAAAAGGAAAATGACACAAATTACAACTGTTATGCGACAGACAAAGGAACCTCGGGGCTTTGTTGGACTGTCACTCGAGGAGAGAAAAAGGAATCCTTGTAGTGAAAATAGATAGACATGGTTAGGTGAGTATGCTTATCACATAAAAGGAAAATGATACCGTCGCTTCATAAAGGGATTGCTACTGTTATGCAATAGGCCAACGAAGCCAAGGGTTTGTTGGACAGTCACATGAGGAGAGAGAAAGACTTGCACATAATGAGGAACGATGAATATGGTAAGATGAATCTGCTTATCGCATAAAGGGAAAATAACACAAATTATTCATGATGAGTTTTGCTGACGAAGGAAGCCCAAGCTTTGTTGAATCGTCACGTTGAGGAAAGAGAAAGGAGTTCATGTAATGAGAAACGATGGATATGGTAAGGTGAATCCACTTATCACATTAATAGAAAATGACTCAAATAATTCATAATGGATTTGCCACTTGTTGCGACAAACCAAGGAGGCCCAACCTTTATCGAACTGTCATGTGAGGAGAGAGAAAGGCATTCATATAATGAGGAATGATGGACATGATAAGGTCAATCCACTTATCTCATAAAGGGAAAATGACAAGAATGAATCATAATATCGTTTCTAATTTTTTCGTTTTTTTCAATGCAATCTCTGGACTTTAATCCATTGTGCTATATTGCTCATTAACTTTAATTTGTTCAATATGGTCTTTGACCTTTTGATAATATTTAATTTAGTTTTTGAATTATATGAAAATGTTTAATTTAGTTCTTCTTTTAATTCATGTTCTCGAATAATATTGAATATTTTGATATAATATAGGTACAAGATTGAATGTGTATCAAAAGTTAACAAATGACATTGAACATGTATCAAAAGTTCATGAATTACATTAAATAAATTAAAATTTTGGTAATGATATTGTACATTGATCAAAGTTCTTAGATCATTTGTATAATTATTTTACACATGAAATAGGTGACGTGGATATTTTCTCTCACCCAATGGATGGAAATGAATCAATGTGGGAAATTGGGGTTCGACGGAAATTTCGCCCCAATTTGAGAATTTTTGGGCGAAGCTTCTAGTTTCATTTTGATGTAAATCTCCGGCCTTAGCTCATGTGTTACTGGAGATGGAAGGCAATTGGGTAGCATCACAAGTAGCTTTGGACTTCCAAAGATTCACGAGTCAAAGCTTTAGTGTTCAATAACATATTTCAATGATCTTTGGTGCAAAATATTGCTTTGAAAGGGTGCATTTAATAACATTTTTATTTTGAAAAATAATTTATTTTAGAAGTAATCTTTTATTTCTATTTCTTGAAACAATTTCTAAGTAAACTAATGTGTTTGGTAACTATAAAAAAATTTCTATTCTTGGGATAAAAAAAAAAAATATGAATGCATTTGGTACAACCTACAAACATAAAATTTCTTTTAATTTTTTTAATATTTTTTTTTGATTTTCCTTTTTCCTCTCTTATTCTTCTTGCTCCTTCTCTAGTCAGTGGCGGGCGACCAACAGCAAGTGGCTGTGATCGGTGAACAGTGGGGAGCAACAGGTAGCAAGGACAAAGAAGAAAAGAAAAAAAAGAAAAAAATGACTTACTTCTAGAAATTGTTCCTAAAAATAAGAAGTATTTTTTTCTACTTTGTTTCCGTTCCAAATTTATTCCTCAGCTACTTTTTTATTCTGAGAAATAAAAAAATTAATTGACGTTACCAAACGAATTTTTATTATTTTTTTGTTCCAGAAAGCAAAATAACAGAGAAATTAAAGCGTTACCATGCGTACTCAAAATAGCTCAAAAATTAAGACAAACCACCATTGCTTTGCTTTTGGGCTTTTAAAGAAAGCAACTTCACCTTCGTTAAACTATCTAAATCCAATTTTTACCCTAATTAGTAGAGCAAAGATCTCCATCTTCACTCAAGCGAGAACTTCGCCAGAGGTGATTCTCCATATCGGACCAGCATCGTGCGGCCCAAGCGACCACTCCCGTAGGAGTGACGACTTGCCTAGGGCTGAACAACCCCGATGAGCAAGCTGGGCCACCCAAACTACTGACAAAAGGGCATCAAATCGAGGGCATCAAATCGCATGCCTGAAATGTGTCGCCAATTATTCGACGTCCCCAAAATCCTCTTGCTTGGGGTTGCGCGGCCCTTACAACCTGTTGCTTGAATATCCTACTAGTCTAATGCAGAGAAAAGTAGTGCCATAAATTGTGCACGGCATTTATTTGGTGGCAGAAACCCTAATTTCAATCCCCATGAGCTATACAGCGTCATTTCTGAGGATGTCCACGTATAACGGCAAAATGACGTCGTTTCTTGAAGATGATGGAAAATGGCGTCATTTTAAAACCACAGCGATTTAAAAAAATATATTTAAAGCCACTTAACTTTTTTTTTTTTTTTAAATATAAAAGTCACGTATAATTGATATAATCATAATCTCTCACCGGTGGCATTAAAGTGATCATTTTTTGTGATAGGACGGAAACTTTTAACACCAAAGTAAGCGTCATTTTTTGCACCAAAGTGAATGTCATACACAACTTATGACACCAATAGTATACTTCTCATATCTAATGCATATCCTGAAGAACAAAGGTTTTTTCAGAGAAAGCCTCTTGATAGGTGAGTTGTCGCTAGTAGAGATTATACCATTTATATATGGATCAGGCCAGAATGCTGAACCGCAATATGAAACCCGAAGAGCAAAACTACTCAAGGGAAGTTAGCGCTGGTGAAAAAGCATGGAGAGAGAATCCAGCAAGAAAGATCGGTAGGGAGGTGAACGACATCCTCATGTACGATCGGTCGTCCACGGTAGGCCAATGGCAGAAGAAACTCGGGATGAATGGTAGGATGGCATTCATATTCGAACGCCAGAAGAACAGCCAACATGGGACTTGTGAATGCCTTCTTTCTTTTTCATAATGTTTTGTCTTAGATTTCTCTATTCTCTTTGCGCAAACACCGCACAATGATCTTGTTAAAGAGCAAAGTCTGTCAAAAGAGCACATTGGATACTGTCTCAAAGTTTAGCAGATCGATAGGCTGTCAAATGATTCCCTTCGTGTTACGCATAATCAGTACCTTGAAAATTGATTATTTCAAACAAATAATTCTTAACAAATGCCCTTGCAGCGCTCTTTAACAATACCCATACGCATATCTAAAACCTAAGTGTAAAGCTTTATAATCTACAAATCCTACATGGCAAAACAATTATTAGTGCATTGAGTCAGTACGTAGAATAAAGGAAGCCATCAACATGATGCACCATAAACTTAAGTCAGCCACAGATCAAAGTTGCAGATATAAAATTACTATATCGGGATATGTATTTTGGGTATAATACATTCAATCTACAGACTGGATTTTATCAATGAAGTACTTCCACTCTCCATGACTCCATATATATGTTACATAAAAGATCCATTTTCACTTTGGTTGGGCCATGAAAAAGTAACAAATTAGTGTTGTGGTTAGATATCTGTAGGAGAATAATAAAAAAGAAATTTCCCTGTTCCTTAAAATCGAAAGCAATACATAAGTCCAGAGATCCGCCTGGCAGAATACGAGTTACAATGTACAATTTGCGTAAAGTCCTAATAGACGGTTAAAAAATTTATCACACTACAGGAGAGGGAGTATCCAGGATACGTACCCTGCAACTTGCAACCAACAAATGTTCTCATTATGTGACTAGTTTCTCAAGAATCAGCTTGGACTGACATGACTTCAGGTTCAGGAAGCCCTTCATATCTTCCCCTCATATCCACAAATTGCTTACCACGTTCAACATCACCAAAAAGCAAAGGTCAGGGAAGAGTGCTTGATCTCAATCACTCTGTCCTGAACTACTCATCAGGCCTTTATGCGAACAACAAACGAGCCTGTTTATTCATATGAACAGTTAGAATGGGCGAGCATTAAATCGAGTGATAGCAGATCCCATGCAGGAAAAGTAGCTTAGCACCTCAAATAACAAATCCAAATAAAATGACAAACAACAAACTGCAAAAGTTGAAAGATGGACAATAGAAAGCAATAAAAATATGATCCTAGTATATGTAGGATTAAAAGAAAGGTCCGGGTAGAGTACAAAATGTAAGAAACATCCTTTCTTAGCTCTGCTATTGACAAATTCTAGGACTGCATCTCATGGTCCTTATTAGCAGAAAGAACCAACCTTCAATAAATTCAAGTTTGATTCAACATTTTCCTGACTAAAAGTCTGAAGGTACTTCCAACTGCATGTCACCACAGATAATGGATGCATCTGACCCCAAAGTGAAGAAAATTCATAAATCAAAAGCTTTCTAGTTTTTGGGTTTCGGTCAGTGTTATCAGAAACTCCCAGATAAAGTCATCGTCTGTTGCCAATGTGTTGTTTTGAGTGATAAAAGTTTCTACAGGAGTTAGATATCGGTATTTCTAAGGATCAAATTATCTCCTGGAAATTCTCATGGAAAAAAGTCCTAAAATAACATCATTTATACTGTGGCACAGTGAGGAAGAGCTCAGAGAAAAATGGGAAGAAGAACTAAACAAAATTTTTGCTATTTCTTGCTTACAGATACCACAGGGAAAGAGAAAAGGTTCAGCCATTAGTAGGTTGCTAGGAGAGCATTTACTGCAAACTGGTAAAGAATAATATACTGGAAAATGAATTTTAGTAACAAGAACCTGATATACAGAATGAACAATATACAGTGACACAAATGCAAAGGTTATAAGTAATAATTAGGAAGCTATTTAATTATGGTCCTAAAAACATTTGACAGATTCACATATCTACAAGGATCCCACCAGAGTTTCTATAAAAGCATCCTGTCAAACAAGTCCATGTAGAGATCATAATCCATATTCCCAAAAAGGTCCAAGTAGATCAGAGTTTTAACATTAGCGAATGGAAGTTTCAAGAAGCCCAGTAGAATGGCATATAGACTAGAGGAGTAGCCGTAAAAACATGAAAAACAACAAAATTATGATGCTAGCAACTAAAATTCGAGTCCCACTGTTGGCTCAACTTCACCTTAGTTACCAAAATCAACAACCAATTTTGAGTAGTTATTCAAAGTCAACACAATGGATCAACAGATTTGAAACTGACTCTTAAGGAAGCTGAGAGGGGATCACAGGGTTTATGCATTTGGCCAACAGACAAGAACTATATATACTAAAAAGGCCAACAAAAAGAGAAAAAGAAAGGCACCAAACATTTACCTTACTGTTAGTATGTTAAATGAACGTTAGATAAAGTTGATTACTTACATGCAGGGAGACTGGAAATATCTGCTGAAACAGCACAAGGAATCCCCAAGTTTGAAAGAGCCCCTCTTATGATTCCACAGGGGAAATAGAGATGCATGCTCATTGCTTCTGTTGCCTTGTTGTCGCCCTCTTGACCCGTTTCAAGTGATGGGTCAGTGGACATGCGAGAAAGCCAGCGGAAACGATTATCTTGCAGCACAAATGTACCCTACAAGACAAACATGATAAAGGCATTGATATTCAACAAACAACAGCATCCATGAGACATAGTGCACGTAAGGGATCCGAAAAGTTCCCATACTCTATGATTGGTCTTCAAATTGTCAATCTGTTTCTTGAAAACCTCCGACCAAAAGTCCTTGCATATGAACTTGATTGCTTCCAAATGATCACTAAAACGAGGCCGCTCCATGGTGTACCTATTTGCAGAAGCACAACCGCATAACCCACATTTCCAGCAATAAATGCAAGTACTCAGCACATGGTGAGAGATCAGCTCTCCAAATCCACACTACCAATACAAGCTCCAAGCAGAAAAAAAAAAATACTAACTCAGAACCACGGCCTCTTCTCATTCTGTCAATTTATCAATAACAACACTCAATCCTCACTCAAGTGCCCAGATCTAATGCCTAAAATTGCGGAATCACACGATCCATCCAGCACCCACGCCCTGAAGCAGATACCCAGAAAGATTAAGCAGATACCCAGAAAATTCCACTCTCGCCACAAGAACCTCAACACATCATCAGCTCGAGCACACAGAACCCAGACGAAAACACAAATCAGCACACCGACCCATCAACACATCAACGCCCTCGTGGCCGTAATTACGAAGAACGGGACAGAAGGGGTTTCGAAAATCAGGATCGAGATCGAATTCGATGGCACC
Source organism: Eucalyptus caleyi (assembly GCA_014182885.2). NCBI lineage: Eukaryota > Viridiplantae > Streptophyta > Magnoliopsida > Myrtales > Myrtaceae > Eucalyptus > Eucalyptus caleyi. Next base: position 48,681,913 of record CM024467.2, read on the forward strand.
CGGTAGGATCAACCGGCGAGGGAAAATGAAAAGAGGGGGAAAGGAACTGATCAAGGCCGCACCTTTCGGAGAGCTGATGGCCGACCTGGTAGCCGATGGCCTCGATCCGGCGAGCGGCGAGCTCGGGCTTGTCGGCGTAGAAGCGATTGCAGTAGGAGGACACCATTTCGGTCAGTAGGCTGTCTACGCAGCTCTCTGAAACCTCCCGCCCCATTCTCTCTCTCTCTCTCTCTCTCTCTCTCTCGCTGCGCGCTTTGGGAAGACTAAGAAGAGCCGGAGACGATGAGCATGGATTTATAAATTGTTATCTTTATCTATTAACTTATTTACCAACGTAAAATGATAAACCCTATTTCACCGTTCGACCCAAAAAAAAAGGAAAAAAAAAAAAAACCTTACTTCACTGATTTAATGGAGGCTTCGATGGATTTTAATTTGATTTTGGTTCATTCGATCCTTGTCGAGGAACCTCATTTCAATAGAGAGACGCTCTTGCTATATTCTGATAAGGTAACTTCAATATAAACTTAGATTGGGGTTATGACTCATGATTTTTTTAATTTGATGGGAGACAGGTCGAATATGTGTTATTACATAATTTAAGAGCATAACCCAACTAAATGTGGATCTAAGTTAATCTAAAAATAAGCTCATTTGAGTTCAAAATGATTATTGAGGGAGAATGACGTTAAAAATATCAAAAGTTGTATATAACACTCACTTTAGTACCCAAAAAAGAGAATTAATTTACTTAAATGCCACTTTTTAAAAACAAATGATCATTTAAATGTCAATTTGGATATAGGTCATTAAAAATCCAATGTGACCATATTTTATTAATTTTACAATCCTATGTGGCTTGTTGATGTGCCCAATTAGCATATGATCCCTTAACGAAAAGTTATAAATAGTGATTGTCTAAGTACAAATTTTGTTTAAAGCGATTACTTCAGTACCAATCGTTGTGAAAAAAGTGATCACCTTAATGCTAAGCACACCATATGGAAATGCCACTTGAATTGGGTTTTTAAAAATATGACAAGTCATATAAAATTTTTAATTATAAAAGCCACATACTATTTTTGGTCGAAATTTTTCGTTGTTGATACTTAAAGTGATTTGATGAAAACTTTGAACACTAAAACAAGCATTGTGCACAATTTCTAACACTTATAATATTTTTTTTTGCTAGGTTATTAGTAAAAAAAGAAAAAGAAAAAAAAAATAACTGGATATGGAAGAAGAGGAGAGAGGATGAGGAGCACTGCCATTGGCGGTGTCGCCCGATGACCGGTCTTGCCGACGGCATCCCCACCAACGGTGACGATCTTGGAAGCAAGCAACAATCTTCTTCTCTCCTTTGCACGATGGACAGAGTAGTCACACTCTCCACCTTTGCCACACCTCAAGAGGTACGGCCATCGCCGCCGCTCAACAGCGATGTCCCTAGAGAAGTTTATTGCAGCTTTTCTCTTCGATTCGCGCAATTCATCACCCCGACTCCTTCGTCGAGGGAAAGAACAATCCTCCGATAGCCTCCACCAAGTTTGCCTCCAATTGCCTTCAATTCACCGGGAAGCTTTGATTCAAAGCCCACCCTAGGGAAAGCTTCACAGGAATCTAGTCCGACGGATTTCTCAATTTGGTTAATTTCCTCAAGAGGTTTATCATTATCCCATTTAACGTTTGGGATTAACTCCGATAAACAAAACAGTTTAAGGACCTGCTCAAATCCAACCGACTGCCTTCATTTTCTTGAACCATGCCCAGGCATACCCTGGGGAAGGCTCCACAGAAATCTAGCCTGGGGGATTTTCCAATTTGGTTAATTTTCCCCAAAAGTTTATCATTATCCTATTTAACATTTGGAGTTAACTCCAATAAACGAAACAGTTTAAGGAATTGCTCGGGTCCAGCTCAACAGCGATGTCCCTAGAGAAGTTTGTTGCAGCTTTTCTCTTCGATTCGCGCAATTCATCACCCTGACTCCTTCGACGGGGAAAAGAACAAGCCTCCGATAGCCTCCAACAAGTTTGCCTCCAATTGCCTTGAATTCACCGGGAAGCTTCGATTCGGAGCCCAGCCCATGTCCGTCCCCACTTCCCGCCCTCTTGGCATCACGGATTGTCCTCCATTGTTGCGGTTTTGGAGGTTGTCCAGGGTATTTACAGCATCCTTCCTCATCTTCGGATTTGGTAAAGTTCAAGCCTTACGAGGACGTGGTTTTAATTTTTTAAGAATTTTTTTAAAGTTTTTGTGCGAGTCAATTTGAGGACAAGAAAGGATTTTCATTTAATTTTACTTTCTCCATAAGGATTTTCATTTAATTTTACTTTCTCCATTTTTTGGTTGGATTATATGAGTGGGCTTGGGATGAATTTGGGTTGGGTTGGCATACAAATAGGTCAATCATGCTATGTGAATTATCGTTAGGTTTGATAGTCCAAATTTGAATCTAAATAAGATAACAAAATATCTTATCTAGTGATTAGCAACATTCTTTGAACTAGATAAACTTGGATATATCAAGATAAAATATCAAATAGAAAGTCAACTCTCAATGGTGGGATATGCTTGAATTAGATTTAAAGAAAAAAAGAAAAAAGAAAAAAGAAAAAAACTTAACAATTACCTTCCGATGGTAAAGTGACGCATTCGGCTTCACTAGCCACCATGCAAGGACCACCTCTAAAACAATCGATTGTTGTTGCCTCCAACGGCTAGTGACCACCATCCAATTGGTAGCCAGCCTATCTTGTTTTGACAATAAAGGGTGAAAATGAGAAGTTATATATGACGTAGCTATCACCATCGAAGAACTTGAATACCTCATGAGTGTGCCAGATCTTTTGAAGTTGTCGTCCACAACTGAGGCATGTTTGCCCATAAAACATGACAAAGATAACATCATCTCCATTGGCTCCCACGGCGGAAATAGATTTGTCACCATAGACTACGACAATGAATTGTCGCCACCATTGGTTATCTATGACAATAATATGGAGTACATCGTGATCGGTGCAACAAACGTGACTTTTGTCTCCAACAAGGAATAACCACATCGTAATTGCATTATCTCTAGACCCAACTTGCCAAAATGATCTCATACCAAGTCTCCAAACCCATCCATTAAAACCATATATAAGATATTCTACATGCAAGTAAATTACAAATTAATAATCAAGAACTTTCAATATTTTTGGTGCCCCTCACTACCCCTGATCGGCTCCAACATCAAGTGGCATATAAGTTTCATGTGCGGCGTCCACCACACAATCGCCATCCTTCACCTCTGCATTGTCAGCTACTGCCTTGTCTACTAGATCTGTCACACCCGCTGCCTCCTTCAGTCACTCCGTAAGGCCCTCGGCAAGCCGAGGCTCGTCTTTGTCAACGTCTGAATTGCCTCCAACATGGTAAAGTTCAGCAAGGACTACGGCCTAGAGATGGAGATGACGGTGGATCTGGCACAACTGGCGGCAAAAGAGACAAACTGGAGGGAGCTGAAGAGAACAGGTTTGGCGACTTGAGGAGGACGCTCAAGGAGTAGGATTTGGTTATTGCTGGAGATTGCATTGCAAATGAGATTTTCAAATATTTTTAATCCTATCTTGGATTGCACCAAACATATGATGGGATTTTTTACAATCTAGAGGACATTCAAAGGATCTCAAATCCTATCTTTTCTTATTTCATTCAAAACCGAATTTGAATTTGAATGACCAAACACAATCTACATGGATGGATTTGGGCTGAATCCATTTATGATCTACCTAAAACCAATTTGACCCACCCATTTACCACCCACAACTATTCATATTGAGAGTTTGACCTGCTTTTACACTTCAACAAAGATATCAGACTCATTGATCTAGCTAGTATGTATATATCTTTGGATGTGAATTGTATTAGCAATCTTGATATGTATATATTAATCCGAATATAATATGAACTTAGTAATGTGAAAAGAGTTTGTAAGTAGATGTCCATTCATTTCTTGAGCATGCATGATTCAAGTTGCTCAACATACATCAAACGTTACCAAGCATGATCCTTCAACTATTTTATCAAGCATCGGTCAGATCCAACGTTATGCCTTATTAAGGTTAATTCGTTTTTCTAGACCTTGAAAGGCTTTATTATCAAATGTATTAGGTGGCACTTGTGATATGATTTCTTTTGTAGTGTGTCTTAAGATTTCATAGTCATTAAACATATAAATTACCAAAAATGTCATAAACCTATTGTTTAGATATTAATTATATCGTAAACCTTTTAATTTGGCCAATCAAATCCTGAAATTTTTTATCATTTGCCAATATAGTCCTTCAGACCAATTTTTGGTTGGAAATCATTAACATAAACACCAATCGTCCTAAGTAGCATAATCGATGCTAACATTGACAAAATTTTAATTTTTTGATTTTTTATTTCTTTTTCATTATTGCTTGACATTGGGCAAGGTCATGCTAAATTGTCATGTCAGATTTGGTTGTGCTAAGTAAGATAGCCAACGTCCCATTAACAGCTTTTAGCTAAAATTGATTAGAATAACTATATCGCCATATTGTCAAAATAACTATAACGACAAATTGGTTAAATTAAAATATTTGGGATTAAATCATTCTTACTTGAGAAATTTTTGAGTAAATTTCCCAACATTATCTTTTATTCTTTCTTATCCCAAACTCTAATTGATGCCCACAAATTCATAGGAGTTGAGTATTCATGAGATTATTAATTACTCGCGCAATTGCCGTTAAACATGGAATAAATTTTTGTGTCAATATCTATCATTGCAATGTGTTATATGATACCCCAGAATGTCATGTGCCACACAAGAACTTTTACTAAATTGTTTATTTTTTTTATCCAAACACACAAAAGCACAAACATAATCGTATCATATGAGAATGGAAATTTCATAGATTTAAAAATTAATTCTCACATGCATCTTCGTTGATCTTCCTTCTTCCAAGTATTAATATAGGCACCAAAAGAAATAAAATACAATGCGTTAATCCTAGGAAGAAGGTCGGGTTGTTTAACACTTTCATACCACTCTTGCACCAAAAGTCAAGTTACAACATTATGGATAGACAACCTCACCTACATCGCCGTTGCCCTCGAAACGAGAGGGACCATTGAAGCCCCATAATGGTTTAACCAAATTTCCCTCGATATTAAAGCACCACGTAGCAAATCGATGGGACCCACTCTTGTAATTTCACGCTAATCCATACTATGGAACTAGACTAAGTAAAATTGCTACCCCTAGTCAAAATACACGGGAGCTCCAAAGAGCAACGGTAGGGAATACATCCTACAAATTTGAAATAATTGAGGGGTGAACCAAAACTTAGTAAATGGGATTCTTAGTCTAACATATAAGATCATCTTATCACTCAGCTTGGTACCAACAAAATTACATGAGTTCATGATGAGTAGAATTTAATTATGTATGACAATTGAATGTGTAAAAGCACTATCTTTCCTATCATGATATGCCAATGGAATTCATTGAACAATGTTAGATAGAATTATTCACACAAATGCAAGTAGACAGCATAGAATTTTATGATGCACGGATACCACATGTGATGCGTAATAGGGTGAGTGATTCTAGAACGGATTTTTTTAGAGGGGATTTTTATGGTTAAGTGTATGGAGTAGTGTATACGAGGAAGAAACGAAAAGGAATAAGAAAAGATAAAACGATCTCCTCCCAAGGTATAAAGGCCTCGCTACCAATCGATGATGAGGATCGAAATCTACGAAGCTCACTACCATGGCCTAAAGCTTCCACTAGCCAAGGATAAAGGACTTCGGGATAGGAGAAGCTCACCACCAAGGCCTAAAGATTCCACAAGCCAAGGATAAATGGCTTCTTAGCTCACCACCAAGGAGTGATCTACGCTCCAAGGGTAAAGAACCCGAAAGGAGTTATCCACTCTCCAAATGAGTTCACTCAAGTTGAGGAAATCTCACCATTCTCATGCATGAAATTCGTATGTCCCCTACATTGGATAGTTTCCCCTATTTATAAGAGGATTTTAGCCTTAGGAAATATTAAAAACAAACTTTAATGACCTAGGAACTGAAACGTTCGACTCTTGAGCTACATAAAAAAAAAAAAAAAAAAACCAGCTAGGGACTTAATAAAAAGCCTTTACTATCATGGGAATTAAATGCCCCGACCTGAAACGTTTGACTCTTGAGCTATAAAAATAAAAATAGCTAGGAACTTAATAAAAAGCCTTTACTATCACGGGAACTAAATGCCATTTAATCTTTGGCCTTCCACATTCTCGAACCGTTAGCTTTCCGTGTTCTTGAACCTTTGACTTTCCATATTCTTGAACCGCTTTCGTGAACCTCTAGCCTTCCCAAAATTCGAGCTCCTCCCTTGATCAGAAAATAATCCTTCTGAAACTTCATCAATTGATCATACAAGATATCTAAAATGGCCTCCCATTGATACCTATCGATATACCACAAAGTACCGATAAGTAATTAACATTATTCATTCAAAATAATCCATCGAAGCACATAATGCCCAACTTCTTTATTGACTTGGATAAGCATCGATGGTTCTGAGTTGGTCCATGGAGCTACGTTGGATCCTCCCGCATCATCCTCCCCGGGTTGTTTGAGATTTGTCCTCAAATCTAGAAGGTTTTCATCCTCCAAGTAAGGAGAAAGGTCTCCCACGTTGAATGTTGCCGAAACTGCAAACTCTCCTGGAAGGTCAATCTTGTAAGCATTGTCGCCAATTCGCTGAATAACTTTAAAGGGACTGTTAGCTCTAGGCATGCGCTTGTTCTTTCGACGAAATGGAAATCTCTCATTCCTCAAGTGAAGCCGTACAAGATCGCCCGGTTGAAATTGAGTCTTCTTGCGATGTTGATTAGCATTCTTCTTGTAAGATTCGTTGGCCTTTTCAATGTTAGATCGAATCTGCTCATTAAGCTTCTTCATTGATTTAGCTCCTTTCTTGCCATCAAAGCTCACTTGAAAGTTAGACGAAATTGGAATCAAATCAATGGGTGTGAGAGGGTTAATTCCATACACAACTTCAAATGGCAATCGACCGGTAGTATAACTTGGTGAGCGATTGTAAGCAAATTCAGCATGCGTGAGCTTTAAATCTCAATCTTTCAATGATTGACTCACCATACCACGAAGAAGAGTGGTTAGAGTATGATTTGTTACCTCCGTTTGGCCATCCGTTTGGGGATGACAAGCTGTGTTGAATAAGAGCCTTGTACTAAGCATTCTCCATAGAGTCATCCAGAAGTGGCTTAAGAACTTGGAATCACGATCTGACACAATGGTCTTTGGTACTCCATGAATGTGGATAATCTCTTTGAAATATAATTCAGCAATATGAGATGCATCATTGGTCTTGTGACATGGCACGGAATGAGCCATTTTAGAGAACCGATCGACGACCACCATGATAGCATCTTTTCCTTTTTGAGTTCTTGGTAGAGTCACAATGAAATCCATGTTAACATCCTCCTAGGGCTACAATGGTACCGGGAGTGGAGTATACAAACCTTGATGGAAATGGCTTTTTGATCTTTGACAAGTTGCACACCTTGAGATGATAGCATGCACATCTCCACTCATCTTTGGCCAATAGAAATGCTCTTGAAGAACCTCAAGAGTTTTGTTAATACCAAAATGACCAGCCAATCCTCCACCATGCGCTTCTCGAATCAGCAATTCGCGAAAAGAACTCTTCGGCACACATAATTGATTTCCTTTAAAAAGAAACCCATTTTGCAAATAATATATACCTTGAACTCCCTGCTTGCAATTGATGATGATAGAGGAGAATTCTGCATCTTCAGAATAAAGTTCTTTCATTGATTGAAATCCGAGAATTCTAGAGTCCAAAACCGCAAGCATAGAATATCTTCTCGATAAAGCATCTGCTACAACATTAATGTGCCCCGGTTTATATTTTGAGATGAAAGAAAAGAATTGAAGAAATTCTACCCATTTTGCATGTCTCGAATTAAGCTTGCGTTGACCACTAATAAACTTAAGCGCCTCATGATCAGAATGAAGGACAAATTGCGTTGGCCTCAAATAATGACTCCAATGATCAAGAGCTCGGACAATGGCATAGAACTCTTTGTCATAAGTTGAATAATTCCTCTTGGAATCAGATAACTTCTCGTTGAAATATGTCAATGGTTTTTGTGCTTGCACCAGAACAGCACCAATACCAACTCCGCTTGCATCACACTCAACTTCAAATACTTTATCAAAATCAGGAAGTGCAAGAATAGGGTACTCACAAAGTTTCTGCTTGATTATGTCAAAGGCATTTTGAGCAGCCTTCGTCCATTCAAAAGCACCATTCTTCATGCATTCAGTTATAGGAGCCATAATGGTGCTAAAGTTGTTAACAAAACGTCGATAGAAAGAAACAAGTCCACGAAAACTTCTTACATCAGAAATGGACGTCGGAACTGGCCAAGTCTTCATAGCTTCCATCTTGGTTTGATCAACAGAGATTTCATCTTTGGAAACCACATAACCAAGAAACACAATGCTCGGAGAGAAGAACTCACATTTCTCCATTTTAGCATACAGTTTTTTATCTCTCAAGACATTGAAGACCTGTTTTAAATGAGAGATATGCTCCTCCTCGTTCCTGCTATAAACAAGAATATCGTCGAAATAAACAACGACAAATCGACCAATAAAGGAATGAAGAACCTCATTCATAAGTCTCATGAAGGTACTTGGACCATTAGATAATCCGAATGGCATAACCAACCACTCATAAAGGCCTCCCTTGATCTTGAAAGCCGTCTTCCACTCATCACCTTCTCGCATTTTGATTTGATGATAACCACTTCGCAAATCTATCTTTGAAAACACAAAAGAACCATATAATTCGTCAAGCATATCATCAAGTCTAGGTATAGGGTACCTATACTTAATGGTGATGTTGTTGATGGCCCGACTATTAACACACATTCGATATGTACCATCCTTCTTAGGTACAAGTAGAGCCGGAACAGAACAAGGACTCATGCTTTCTCGAACGTATCCTTTGAGGATAAGTTCATCGACTTGTCTTTGCAACTCCTTTGTATCCTCCGGATTGCATCGATAAGCTGGCTTGTTTGGTAGCGGAGCACCGGGGATTAAATCAATTTGATGCTCAATACCTCTTATGGGAGGTAATCTAAGTGGCAAATCCTCCGGAAACACATTTGCAAATTCTTTCAACAAGCAATGTATTTTTGGATGTATGGGTCGCTCTATTTCACTTTTCTTCTCGACCACAAGCAAAGCAAAAACATTCTTTTGTTTGCTAATGGCTCTCTCAACCTGTGTCTCACTCAAGAATAGATTTTCCTTACAAGTGTTTCCCTCCCCAGGTTGATTATTATGTATCGAATAAGGACTCAATGGTAAAAGAGCAATGCATTTTTGTTCCTTATGAAAAGAGTATGTGTTTTTCCGACCATCATGCATAGCATTTATATCAAATTGCCACGATCTACCCAATAACAAGTGGCATGCCTCCATAGGAATCACATCACATACAACCTCATCTCGATAGTTTTGCCCAATCGAAAATGCTATAAGAACGCGTTTGGTTACCTTGAGTTTATTCCCTTGATTGAGCCATTGGAGCTTGTATGGTTGAGGATGTTTCGTTGTTGGAAGCTTCAACTTGTCGACAAGAGATGTCGAAGCGACATTGGTGCAGTTCCCACCATCGATGATCACCGAACACACCTTTCTATTAATAGTGCAACGCGTGTGAAATATATTCTCCCTTTGCTCTTTATTAGGAGAAACTTCAACATGCAATGCTCTTCGGATGATCAACAGCTCACCATCATCGGCTTTCTCCACAACTTCTTCTTCCCGATCAGATTCGGAAATATTTTGGTCTTCATTGTCATCAGCCTCTTGAAGCGCCGAATTGATCTCCTCAATTTCTTGAAGAGTCATAACTCTCCGATTTGGACAATTTGCTTGTAAATGCCCAAAACCATGGCACTTAAAGCATTTCCTTGCATCACCTTCAAACTTCTTTTGGACTTCTTTGGAAGGCTCTGCATTCTTTCCCTTGCCTTTGTTTTTTGTCGACGTACTCTCGCCCTTGCTTGAGGAAGCACCCTTAAAATAGGATGTCGCCTTTGTTGAGGTTCTGGAGGAAAACCTCTTGCTCTTCAATTGTTTTTCGACTTTTATGGCTAACTTGCATACGTCTTCAAAGGACCAATACGGTTGGAGTTCAACCACATTAGCAATTTCTCAATTCATGCCACCAAGAAAACAAGCGATGGTTTGCTCGGGAACTTCTGGAACTTCACTCCTCATTTTGAGTTGTTCAAACTCACGAATGTATTCTTCAACGCTCATCCCATGTTGTCTTAGGAAGTTCAGTTTAAGGAAGAGATCTTGCTTATAGTTGTCGAGCAAGAACCTCTTCTTCATCAACTTCTTGAGTTTTTCCCAAGACTTGATTCGGCCTTTTCCTTCCCTTGCTCGTTGATGCTTTAGATTCTCCCACCATAGAGAAGCATATTTGGTAAACTTTAGGACAACAACCTTACATTTCTTCTCATCTGAATAGAATTTGAAGTCAAAAATTCGTTCGGTTTTGTGTAGCCAATCTACAAAGTCGTCGGGATTAAGATTACCGTCAAACTCGGGGACCTTCACTTTAATGTCTCTTTCATCCTCCTTATGCCTCCCTCTCTGTCTTCATCTTCGAATTGGAGATTTAGAATCACTAGAGTGTAGAATTGTTCGATTGTCTCCTGTGGGCTCGAAATTGCCATCAGAATTTTGACGAGATTCGGAATCGTCACGTCAATGCCGTTCGTTAGGACGCCTTGCTAGTTGTCCTTGTCTCACCGGATTCTCTAGAAGATTGAAGACTCGCTCCATTTGTTGTTGAAGATTTTGGATTGCACGATCTCGCCTTTCATTGTGCGCTTGCTCTAGAGTCAAGCCTCTAGGAACTTGTTCATCCATAAGGAATTTGTAACAATAGAAAGATAGGAATCACTCAAATGAGTTGAACCTTGAGCTCTGATACCAATATTTTGATGCGTGATGGGGTGAGTGATTCTAGAACAGATTTTTTTAGAGGGGATTTTTATGGTTAAGTGTATGGAGTAGTGTATACAAGGAAGAAATGAAAAGGAATCAGAAAATATAAAACGATCTCCTCCCAAGGTATAAAGGCCTCGCTACCAACCGAGGATGAGGATCAAGATCGATGAAGCTCACCACCAAGGCCTAAAACTTCCACCAGCCAAGGATAAAGGACTTCGAGATAGGAGAAGCTCACCACCAAGGCCTAAAGATTCCACAAGCCAAGGATAAAGGGCTTCTTGGCTCACCACCAAGGAGTGATCTACACTCCAAGGGTAAAGAAACCGAAAGGAGTTATCCACTCTCCAAAGGAGTTCACTCAAGTTGAGGAAATCTCACCATTCTCATGCATGAAATTCGTATGTCCCCTACATTGGATAATTTCCCCTATTTATAAGAGGATTTTAGCCTTAGGAAATATTAAAAACAAACTTTAATGACCTAGGAATTGAAACGTTCGACTCTTGAGCTACATAAAAATAAAAACAGCTAGGAACTTAATAAAAAGCCTTTACTATCATGGGAATTAAATGCCCTGACCTGAAACGTTCGACTCTTGAGCTATAAAAATAAAAACAGCTAGGAACTTAATAAAAAGCATTTACTATCATGGGAACTAAATGCCCTTTAATCTTCGGCCTTCCACATTCTCGAACCGTTAGCTTTCCGTGTTCTTGAACCTTTGGCTTTCCATATTCTTGAACTGCTTTCGTGAACCTCTAGCCTTCCCAAAATTCGAGCTCCTCCCTTGACTAGAAAATAATCTTTCTGAAACTTCATCAATTGGTCATACAAGACATCTAAAATGGCCTCCCATTGATACCTATCGATATACCACAAAGTACCGATAAGTAATTAACATTATTCATTCAAAATAATCCATCGAAGCACATAATGCCCAACTTCTTTATTGGCTTGGATAAGCATCGATGGTTCTGAGTTGGTCCATGGAGCTACGTTGGATCCTCCTGCATCAACATGGTAGCTCACCGATATGCACATATGAGGTTTTAACTCCTATTCATCTAGTTAGTGTCCATCTCAACTCATGAGGCATCCCAAACACTCTCGAGACATCTTGACACAGAGGGCATCGTGGCGTATTGAATCATAGATACCTCTTTGCCACGCCACATAGATCATATGCGTCTTTTACAACTAAAGAAAATGCCACCAAAAACCTTAAACTTTATTCAATGTGACAAATTTACCTTGAACTTTTTTTGTGACACAAAAAATTCCCAAACTTTGCTAACTGTAATACATTTACCCTAAACTTTTTTTCTTGACACAAAAAAATCTCAAACTTGTACTCGCATGACACATTTACGCTAGAATATAAGGCATTTTCGTCTTTTATTTTCTTTTGCCTTATTTTTTCTCCTTTGTTCCCTCTGCCAACCATGGTGGAGGGAAGCCGGTGTCAGGCAAGGGCGGCCCTCACCAGCGTCAGGCGAGGACCGCCCTCACCTGGGCGGGTGAGGGTAGCCTTCTCCTGGGTTAGGCGAAGACAACCTTTGCCAAATCCGGCAAGGGCAACCCTCGCTCGAAGCTAGCAATGGTTGTCCTTGCCTAACCTAGGGGAGGATAGCCCTCACCCAACGCTAGTGAGGGCAGTCCTTGGCAGATCTAGCCCAGGCGAAGGCCGCCTTGCCTTCGTTGGGTGAGGGTTGCCCTTGCCGGATCTAGCAAGGGTTGCCCTTGCCCGACGTCGGCGAGGGCAGCCCTCACTGGAGCCAATTTCCCTTTGGCAGAGGGAAGAGAGAAGAAGAAGAGAGAGAGAGAGAGAGAGAGAGAGAAAAAGAAAGGAAAACATAAAAAAGAAAGAAGAAAAAAAATTAAAAATTAAAAGATGAAAATGCCCTTCAACTATAGAGTTAGGGTAAATGTGTTATAGTTGACAAAGTTTTGGGTTTCTTGTGTTACCAAAAAAAAAAGGTTCGAGGTAAATTTGTCATATTAGGTAAAGTTTAGGATTTTTGGTGGCTTTTTCCCTTACAACTATATAACCGCATGATAACGGTTAACTCATACTACACAAGCCAACTCATATCGCGCATAAATTATAGGACTTTCTTGTCCCTTTAACCTTGAAGAGACCTGTCTCTAGACGATTGATGCGTGCATAGGTGAGTGATTTCAAGAATGTGAATTGCCAGGAAAATTTTATGGAGGGATATGTTGAGCATATGGGGAATTCTAGCTAAGTATATAGAAAGGTGCGTAAAGGATGGAGAATACAAAAAGTTTATCAGCAAAGCATAAAAAGCACAAGCCACCGGTCAAGATTAAAGATTTGAGACAAATGGTAGATCATGACGGAAAGGACTGCTCCACTGGTCAATAATAAAGAGCTATTTGATTCACCACTAATGGCATTTGATAAAGAATTAGATATATATTCACTCACATAGAGGAATTCTAATATATTCACCAAGTATGTATTATAATGGAGAACACTCCTTTATTTATAGAGGGACTAAGAATTAGGAAATAAACAAACATTAACAATATGGGAACTTTGTAAATATTAAAGACATGGGAACTAGAAAACATTATAAAAAACTAGGAACTCAAAGATGCAATTAATGACATGGAGACTCATGATCTTGACTCTTCAGCCTTGCCATTCGTCTCCGAAAATTCATCCACCAGCCTTAACCATAAATTAACTATCTTTGAATTTCAACAATTAACCAAGGAATTTGCTCAAATTAGCCTCCCATCAATATGTTGTTGATTAGTGTTGAAATCAACAACCATTCTGGTGAAACTGAACTTAATCGGCAAAAGTCAAGAATCGACAATTCCTTATTCAATAGCTCGATAATCAATCGGTAGTCATTCTTTTGTATCGATAACTTGATTGATAGTTTTTACACCGACACCTTTATTCTAGACCACCGCAACCTGCCATTATTGAGACTTGCCCTTACTTAACATCAAAATCCAAATTAAATTAACAAACATCAATCAATGGAGTCACGAGTGTTAAGTGGATCAATTTAACTTAGCTCTCAGAGTTTTCACTTACCTTGGAAAAAACTTGAACAACTCAAAACTATAAATACCTTCAAAGCAAAATAACCAATAATAGGAATTAAAAAATTTTATTCTTTAGAACAAATACCCATTTGGTAACAAGGTAGTAAAGTCCAATAATTCATCTTGTAAACACCTAAAAATGGAATTAGAAGTCATGGTAATAGAAGTGTGGGACCTTCACCTTCAAAAGATTAGATAATGAAAATTAAAGAAGAAAGTGATATGGGACTCTCACTCTTCTTTGCAATAACAAGTTGAATTTCTCTTTAGAGGTTGGATATTTGTAGGGGTTTGTTCGATCCAAAAGGGGATATATTTGAAAAACTATACTTGAGTTACAAGGAGATAAGAACAGTTAACCAAGGTAAAAATAATGATGACACTGAAATTAAAAGTACTAGGTGGAGATGAATAAAGAGATGTTCAAATTAACAGGTGACACGTTGCTTAATTATATAGTTCCAAAGTAAATATTTGATAAGTTACTAAGATATCTTAGTGTTTGTTCTAAACATTGATAAAACAGAAATATATTTTGAACTTATTAAAATGTTTAGCGAAAACTACCAAGCAATAAGAGAATCTTAACTCGATAAATTTCTAACTTTAAGATTATCATATACATAATTGGAAGCGTATCAGTCCCTGACAATAGTTGCTATAGTAATACGTCTTTTGCCGCCAGCCTATATACTCAACTTAAGCACAATATCTATAAATTAAATGCTAATGGGATTGCATAAGGGAAGCGATACGAAAATACCTTTTGGATTTTCCGTACACTACAAAATTGATAACGCAATTGAAATTTCCTCTTGTGACATTTATTATATTCACAAACTACAATTATTAATTGATGGACGAATTTTTTGGATGTCTCAATGTTCGATGCTTCTATCCAATGCTTTTACCAAGATTCAACCTGATCCTGACCCCGTATCCCTTGCCACTCGGTCAAACATCCGGTATGAGGGCTCCACCTTGATTAAAGATATGTCCATAGTTATTACGTGTGAAAGTATAGACTTTTGGCTATTGAGAGTACTTCGAAAGCAATCTGTATAGAGAATATTACCTAATTAGTTATAAATCTATTATACGGACGTCAATACAGTTCTAAAAGTATTTCAATTCTGTCAATTCAATTCTCAATAATTGCGATCGGCCAATTTTTATCGAAAATCACTGATATGGCGATTCAATCATTGCGAAGCTGGCCATCCTTAACAATGATGCAAAGTCATATATTTGAATTTAATAACATCTTGTTGGCTTTTTTTGCATGCTTTCAAGAGTGAAGGTCAATTCAAGTATCTGGATCCTCCGCTTCTGCTCGGGTGACTGCTAGCTCCTTGACCGATGAGACTCTACCCCGCCCCCAACTCTAGCTGAGAAAGACCCTCCACCCACTTTCCCTTTTCCGCGTGTCCAAAAGCCCGCCCTTTGTGGCTTGAGGTATTGTCCGAGCCTTTAATAATATTATATAATAAGAGTTGTCCCCTCTTTCTCAAAGTAAATAAAACTTTCAAGCTGCAACTTTACAACAAGAGGCCCTCATTATTAGGTTGATAGATTGCTTGTTTGTTTTATATCATATCAATAAAGGCTTTCCTTGAGTTTTCAGGTTGGGGCGCTACTGCCTTATCTATAGTCAAGAGCCTTTTCTTGTAGGATGCTGGGTAGGTATAATCCATCGACAATATTTGACCTGTTGGGAATAACGGATCCCCGAAAACCGGATTTGACACCGAATCGAACCCCTAAATCAATGCGGAAGACGAAGCCCGGGAAAACACGTATCACCGATCGTAAAGCACACCACGGATTCGAGCGTACCTTGTTAGCCACAGATTAGACACCAATGCCGAAGAAGAGGAAGAAATTCTAGCCCCGATGATGTCAATTCGCCTTCAAAGGGAAACGGCGTCGCCTTGAGCGTTTGGGAGAAAAAGAGAGGGAAAGGAACGTACGTTATGTTCGTTATGCCCAGAGATGTCTTCTCTCTCTCTCTCCTTCCTTTTATACCTTTCCCTTCCACGGGCCCTATTCCCGTGGGCCGGGCCCTTTTGGGCCTAATTTGAGCGGATGGGCCTTAAGCCCATCTCATAAATCCATCATCTCCCACTCGCACATGGTGGTCCAAAACCAACATGGGCGGACAGGCCATACTCATCCCCATCAGAGACAAATCCAGCATAGACTCTCACTTAACATGGTGGGCCGAACAGAATCCTCTTTTCCTCTCTTCAACATTCATACCGATGAATAATCCGTGCGACCTGCATACTTTGAGAGCTCGTTGCCATACTTCTGTTAGGAATATATAGCAGCTCATAATGGGCATCACACTCCGAGTAGATTTAGTATGCAGTACCCTAGATCGATCGATCACATTTATATCTCTCTTGATCTCTTTTAAATAATGATATATATATTGTATTCACAATTATGATTATCACAAAGACAGTCATAATTGGTTAACCGGTGAATACAAAACTACAATGTGATTCTCCAAAATTGATCTTCCTCTTTCCTTCAAACTCTCAATTTCAGTCCAGCTTGCTTTTCTAGAAATGCCCCATTAGATCGAATCAAACTCATGACCATTGGCAACATCCTAAGATATCAAACACTAAATAGAAATCTTGAGAATAAGTAAGAGTCATGAGGGGACTAAGAAATTGAGGAACTCTTTTCCTCAAGAGTCTCACACGACATAAAAGTTGAGATCAAACTTTTGTCACTCTTATTGGTCGTCTCATGCATACGTAGTATGAAATACGTATTATGGTATTAACTCATTTCCCATGGAGCGTATGTCTATACCTTTTAATACCGTACATATGATAGTTCAGACATACCCAATGTCTAACTTGAGTTCACGTATCTACTCAATCACAAAATTCATTAGAACTCACATCTGGCATCATAGACAGATAAAGTAAAATGTGTGGGGTATTTTACTTTCGGACATCACAAGTATTATGTCCTCATCTTAACACTTAGTTAGGGCGACATGCGTATTTTGAGCTTGAGCTCTCGATTATCACCTAGATAATAAGCTTAAATACTGTCTCATCTCTATTTATCACACAGTAAATAGAGGCGATTACCCGTGTGAGTGGGCTAATCTTATATCTGTCCGACATACTTCTCAACTTAAAGTAATGCACTAAGCATTAAGATGCATAAAGATTAAACAAAGATTCATAGGCATTAATGATGAAAACACAAATTCATCAAATTGTGAACACTTAGGGAAAATACTTATTCAGTACATCAGTCTCTACGCAATCCTAAAGATTTCATATGGCCACAAAACACATCTCTAGGTATTGGCTTTGTCATAGGATCTGCTACCATTCCATGCGTAGTATGTACTCTAAGTTCACATCTTTTCGTGCAACCATATCCTTGACAAGATTATACTTGGTATCTATAGGTTTGGTCTTGCCATGATATTATGGATCTTTGGTATACGCTTTTTGCTGCTTGGCTACCACAGTTAACCAACAATAAATCTGCAGCACTTCTAATAACACCTAAATGATCCAAAATCTCTTAAGCCAAACACTCTCTTACACTGCTGCTGATAATGCCACGAACTCAACTTACATCGTGGACAAGGCTATACACTTTTGTTTCTTACTGCTCCAACATATGATGCCATTATTCGGTAAGAAAACAAACCCAGAGATAGATTTTCTTTCATCTAAATCTCCTCTCCAATCAGTATTAGAATAGCCTTTGAGTCGCAGATCCTTTTCCTTAATAACTCAACGTATAATCAGCAGTTCCCTTTAGATACCTCAGTATTCTCTTAACGGCTTTCCAATGTGCTTGACTTGGATCGGATTGGTAACTACTCACCATTCCAACTGCAAAAACATATATCAGGTCTTGTACACATCATAGCGTACATAAAGCTTCTAATGACACTAGCATAAGGAACATGTTTCATTTGTTCCTTCTCTTGTGGAGTCCTGGACACGCCTATGGCTCAATCCTTCACCTTTTGCAATAGGAGTATCTATGGGTTTATAATCTTGAAATCTTAACTCCAAGAATGTATATAACATCACCCATGTCTTTTATATCAAAGTTGGAAGACAACCAACTCTTTGGTATTAACAAACTCCATATTGTTTCCAGCAATTAGTATATCATTAACATATAATGATATGATCACAAATTGATCATTGGATATTTTGATATATACACAATGATCATCATCTATCATTGTAAAATCATATGCCACTATGGCATTATGAAAATGTATATACCTTTGTCTCGATGATGCTTAAGGCCATATATCGACCCCCAAAGTCGATATACATTTTCTTCTTGGCCTTTCATTATGAAACCAGCAGGTTGTTCCATATATGTTCCTTCCTCTAATTCTCCATTGAGGAAAGCGGTCTTTACATCCATTTGATGTAACTCAAGATCCATACTAGTCACTATTGCTAGAATAATGCGAATCAAGGTAAATCTCAAAACAGAAGAAAATGTATTTTCATAATCAATTTCTTCCTGTTGATTATACCCCTTCGCCACAAGGCGAGCCTTATGCCTTTCTATTGAGCCATCAGCCTTTCGCTTTATTTAGAGAACCTACTTGTTCCTATAGATCTGCGTCCTTTTGGAAGATCAACCAGTTCCCAGACTTGGTTTGATTTCATTGACTCCATTTCCTCTTTCATTGCATGAATCCATTTTTCCTTATTAGGGCAGTTCAGAGCCTTATTAATATTTCTTGGCTCATCCTCATCTTGTGGAGCAACCATAAAAGTTTTCCTTTCAATGTCAAAACATCGACGGGGAATACTTTGGTGACTTGTTCACCGTATGGGAGCTTGTACACTTAACACATCATTCCCCATCATGCTCCCACTTGGATTAGGTAATGATGATGTCGTCACATCAGGTGGTTGCAATTGAGAATGAGTTGAATTCAATTCATTACATCTCATATTACTCCCACTTGAACGAACTCTACTGATATCATTATCTTGATCCAAGGTTTCAAATAGGGAGTTATTTTCCCTTATTTCGCCCCTCTTAGAAAATTCATCCACTAAGGATGTGACATCTCGTGATTCAAATTCAGTTATACTCCCACTTTCCTGCTTACCTATGAACACATACCTTTTTGAGTGTTCGCAGTATCTTATGAAAATACTCTTATTTTCTTTGGGACCCAATTTTCCAAAACTTGTGAGAGGACTCATGAGCATAGTCAGCACAACCCCATGGCTTAAGAAAAAACTTAAGTCCGGTGTTCTAACTGTCCATAACTCATATGAAGTGGAAATAACCGATTTGGAAGGCACCCGGTTAAGTATATAGGCAGCAGTTAACAACACATCATTCCAAAAAGTGATGGGTAAGTTAGCATGCGCCATCATGGACCTAACCATTCCAGTAGGGTTCTGTTTCTTCTCTCTGCAACATCATTTTGTTGAGGAGTACATGGAATAGACAACTATCTTTCTATTCCTTTTTCATCACATAATTTTCTGAACTTATCAGATAAATATTCTTAACCTCGATCGGATTTAAATACCTTTATTTTCTTGTCTAATTGATTTTTTACCAGATTCATAAACATTTTGAAACAACTTATGCTTCAAATTTATGAAAAATCAAATAGACATATATCCGAATCAAGTAGAATCATCTATAAAAGTGATGAAAGAAACAGCCCCTTGCCTTCCTCTCACATTCATTGAACCACAGACGTCCAAATGGATTAAATGCCGAGGAAATTCAGCTCTTTTACATTTTCCAAATGGTCTCCTTGTCATTTTCCCTACTAGGTAATGCTCACATATGGACAAATCAACTTTTTCAATATTGCCCAACAAGCCCTTTTTGGCTAATCTTTTCATATGTTGTTGGCCCATATGACCAAGTCTAGCATGCCATCATATTCACATCATTATCATATAAGATAGAAGACGTGAAACAATGGGATAACATATTGACATCATCACAGTCAACATTTAGTACAATAAAACCATTCAGTAAGTGACCACAACCATAGTAGTTTGTATCTAAACACAAATCTACACCTTTATTATGGAAGTTCATACCAAAAACAAGCTTAACCAACACTAAGACAGACACTTAAAATTTCGACGAATCTCTAGAGCATATAGAACATCAAGGTGCGTCAATCACTCATGTTCTATTGGTCAGTGCCAATTCCTTTACATCAGCTCTAGAGTTGTTTCCGATATGGATCCACTCAGTTCCAGTTGGTACTCGTCGGAATTCCACAAAGGATCCTCTATCCTTTGCTATATGGTCTGTCGCTCCTGAATCTACATTCCACAAAGGATTGGATTCAGCCTATTATGCAGAACTTGACACATAAGCAAAGTTCTCAAATGTACAAGAGGTGCATTGTTTCTTTGGCTCACGACAGTCGCGAGCATAGTGACCTCTCTTGTCACAATTGTAACATCACACCCTTGACATTTTCTTTACTTGAGGACGCTTTCATCTCTCTTGTTGGTTAATTCTTGATTTCTTGCAATAAGGACTTGATCCTTTGCATTTCCACATATTGAACGAATCAATACGCTTGTGCTTAGAGCACAAAGCCCTTTCTGAGCTAGAACCAGCATAGCAAATGTCTATTTTCGGCTCAAATACCGTTAGGCGGTCCTCTACTAGCTTAAGGTGGTGCACGACACCCTCAATATCTTCCATAATGTGGTCAAGAGCTTCTAGTGCTTCTTGCTTTTCAGGCACATATTGAATCTTCATATTCAATATTTCACAATTATTGCCGTTCATATCAGCAATTACATTTTTAGTTGCTGAACCATCGTTCTGAACACATCAGACATACATGCACGAATTATTAATGCCTATCATTTATGCATCCCTATTTGCATAGACCCATCATATTAATAAATAATTTCAAGTGCCTCGCGCGTGCGGGATGACGTCACGCAGACGTCATCCGGCACGTGCCGGGCGCGTGCCTGCGTCCGCGGGTGGGGTCGGGTCGCCGGTCGGATCGGGTTGCCGGCCGGTGACCGTCCGGCGAAATGTAGTCGGCGATGACGTCATCCTAACGGTTACCGACCGTTGGATGACGTCACGGTGACGTCATCACGTGACGTCAGCACGCGTCGGTCCGCGGACCGGCGCGTGCCGGTTCGCTGCCGCCGGCGCGCACGTGCCGGTTCGCCACCGGCGCGTGTGGCGCACGCGCTGGCGATGCCAGCGCTTCCAGGCGCGTCGCGCCCACACGCAGCGCCTTCCGGCCGCGCGTGTGGGCGCGTGCGGCGTCTCCCGGCGGTGGTCGACACATGGCCGGACTCGTCTCGACGTTGCGCTTCTCGCAGTGCGTTCATAATTTTATTTCGACTTACGAAAACTCATAAAAAAGGCCGAAAAGCGCTCGGGTGTCGGGATTTTCGCCCGGTTCCGTACGGCCGAAGTGATTTCGCGAAAAATCAATCAAAAACATCAGAATTGATCGGGAAAAACGTGAACTAGGGCTCTGATACCAATGTTGGGAATAACGGATCCCCGAAAACCGGATTTGACACCGAATCGAACCCCTAAATCAATGCGGAAGACGAAGCCCGGGAAAACACGTATCACCGATCGTAAAGCATACCACGGATTCGAGCGTACCTTGTTAGCCACAGATTAGACACCAATGCCGAAGAAGAGGAAGAAATTCTGGCCCCGATGATGTCAATTCGCCTTCAAAGGGAAACGGCGTCGCCTTGAGCGTTTGGGAGAAAAAGAGAGGGAAAGGAACGTACGTTATGTTCGTTATGCCAAGAGATGTCTTCTCTCTCTCTCTCCTTCCTTTTATAACTTTCCCTTCCACGGGCCCTATTCCCGTGGGCCGGGCCCTTTTGGGCCTAATTTGAGCGGATGGGCCTTAAGCCCATCTCATAAATCCATCATGACCCATGCACATTTTTTATTTGGGATTTGAGAAGGGTTTGAGAGCGTTCTTGATTCATATTGCGAGGAAAAGAAATTAAGGCTTAATTGAGTGCACAAATAATAGGAGACTTAATTCACCAAAAGTAGACACAACATAGAAGCGAATTCGATTGTCGAACAATATATAGTCAAGCTAACGCCTCCTTTATCGATGCAAATGCTAACAAAAAAAAAAAAAAAAAACAAGTAAATCAAGCAACCATTTCGCTTCTTATTTTCAAGGGCAATTTTATCCATTCTTTAGCCCTCAATCCGCCACGCAGCCGCAAACGCATCGGCCGTCGACGCACTTGTTTCCGAGGCATCCATCACACCGTCTAAAGCATTCTGCCGAAGATCCGCATTCGTCCGCCTGTATCTCTGTCAAATCTCTTGCTCCTATCTCAAGCATCAAACCTATGCGTATACAAAGTTCAACATGAAAGCTATTTCATTACTGTGATTGAAAAACCATAAAAACAAGAAGAGGCACGTTTCATGAGACGGGCTTACATGATGATAAAAGTACAAGGGTCACCAAAAAAGCCAAAGAGAGAGAAGCTCTTTCCATTTCTCTTGTATGGATGCAGCTGATTCTTTCTGAACTGTATTGATTTGATTTCTTTGTGACAAACTGCAGAGACGGAATTTATATCTACATGACATTGATTATTTTGATTTGGCGAATCAAGAACGATAATGGCATGTTAATGGTTCATTGCTGGGGTCATTGCATCCAAAGAATCAATCCCTCTACTTTTGGCAAGATATCCATTGATATTAAAGCCCTAATAAGTGGATTTCTTTTTTTAATGGGAAGTAATGATTCACATGGGAGTAATTAATCGACACAACTGCGAATGGGGAGATCGGAGGTAGAGGGCAACTTGACATATAGTCTTGCTAAAATCGTAGGTATCTATCGCTAATGGATTGCCTTGCAAATCATGCACTACAATAATCACCATTTCCGATAAGTAATGACAAGTAATCTAGTTAGCCATATAATTTCTAGAGTTAGTATCATAAAAAAACTCCAAACTAATATATTTGTGATAAATTTACCTAAAATCAATTTTTTTACCACAAAAAATCCAAAATTGGTACACTTGTAACAAATATATCGTAAACTAATTTTTAACCACAAAAAATCATAAACCAGTATATTTATGAAAAATTTGCCCTCATTTAGTTTCTATTAAATTAGATTAATTCTGCAAAAAACCACAATTTGATACACCTATAACAAACAAATGGTGAAATCTCAAACCGGTACACCTATCAATTATCATAAGTCACCCAACTGAACAAGGTAAAATTTAACAAAAATTAATGGATAGTAAATTTGTCACATGTGCACTAGTTTAAGATTCTTAGTAGTATGGATATATTAGTTTAGGTTTTTTTTTTTTTTTTTTTTTTTTTTTTTTTTTTTTTTTTTTTGTATTTTAACCCTTATTTCTAAGAAACCTAACTATTATAGATATGATCAGGTAGACTATATGGATGAAACCAACATATAGCCTGATAATGACGTAATTGAAAATTTTTTAGGGTAGCTCACTAGCTATCAATAGCTCAAATGGTTGAGATAAAAACATTGAAAATATAGCAAATAAATATATATGGATAAGTGCACTGGAAGTCTTAAATTTGTCATAAAAGTACAATTGAGTCATAAAATTTACAAAAACATCTGAGTTCTTCATGCATGCTCCACTTGGCTCAGGGGGAAAGTACAACCAAGTCAAACTTATCTAATTGGTATAATCGAGTTCTTTCACTAATTAGTTCAATTTATTTCCTTCCTCCAATTAGACAAACGGAAAATGCTAATGTAATATTTTATTATTTTCTCTCTTACATGGTTTTTAAAATATTTCCTCTCTTATATATGGCATCAACCAAATACAAGACAAAAACAATGTCATTTTACTCTAAATCTCAATTTTTTAAAATAAAAACATTAATTTTAAAAAGTATTTTATAAAACACAAAAATGAAAAAGAAAAAAAGGCAAGATCCAATGTTCAAATGGTTCATGAACTTTGGTCTAATATGTAATATGATCCCTGAATTTTAATCTATTGTGCAATGTTGTCCCTAGAATAACAATTGTGCAATTTGGTATAAATATGCAAAGGGCTTTATGGAAAACTTTAGAAGTTTAGAGATAACGTTGGACATTGGACCAAAGTTCAAAAACAAAATTAAACAAATTAAAATATCAAGAATAATATTGCACAATGAAATAAAGTTCGTGGATCATATTGAGCAGATTAAAAGTTCTTGGACGATATTGCATATTGCAATAAAGTTCATAAGCTATATATGGGACAAAGTACACCTCAACCGCCAAAACTTGGTAGGGAATGACACTTAAGTGCCAAAAGTTAGAAAAGTGACACTTAAGTGCTAAAATCGGAGCAAAATGGATCACTGAAGTGCCACTTCGGCCAAAATCTAGCCAAAATGCCGACATGGCAATTTTTCAACAAAGTAAGTGTAAAAGACATCGTTTTGCACGCCGATGTGGTAAAAAAATTAATATAAAATTAACTAATTAAATTTAAAACTAAATTTATTTAAAATATTTAAAAAGAAAATTAAAAGAGAGAGAGGCAAGCGGCGAGGGCTAAGCCCTCGTCGCCGCCTCCATCGAAAGGGCCGACGACCCCGACCGGCGGTGGCAAGGGCCGTGACCCTCGCCTAGATCTGGGGCTAGGGCTCACGGTCCCTCGCCACCAGTTGATCAAGGTCGCTAGCCCCTGGCCAGGGCCTAGCAATCCTTGCCAACCCTCTCCCATCCGTCGGTAGCCCTTCTGATGGCGGTAAGGGCTCAACCCTCGCCCGCCTTGCCTTTTTTTTTTTTTTTTTTTTTTTAATTTTTAATTTAAAATTTTTAAAATTTTTAAATAAATTTAGTTTTGAATTTAATTTAATTAATTTCTATATTAATTTTTTTTTACCACATTAGTGTGTAAAACGACGTCGTTTTGCACTTACTTCATCGGAAAATCGTCATGTCGGCATTTTGACCGGATTTTAGCTAGAGTGATACTTAAGTGATTCATTTTGCTCTGATTTTGGCACTTAAGTGTTACTTTTCTAATTTTTGGCATTTAAGTGCCCCTCCGTGCCAAATTTTGGCACTTAAGGTGAACTTTGTCCACTATATATGTCATTTTCCCTGCCAAAAAAAAAAAAAAAGAATACTATCTCGAGAAACAGCTCCTTTTATCCATTCTATTCAATCTATCGGTGAGAACACTCAATCCTCACTAAAGTGCCCATATCTAAGCCCTAAAATTGCAGAATCACGATATATAAACCAATTCACTGCTATCCATAATATATGATTTTAGGCACTCGACCTCACCACAACAATCTCACTTGAGCAAACAGAACCAGAAAGAAACGCGAATGAGCACACCGGCAGATCAATGAATAAAAGCAATCGAGACAACCGTAGCTAATAATAAACCCCGAGCATTTCATAGTATTCACCGTTATGGGAGTTACGAAGAACGAATAGGATTAAAAAATGAGGATCGAAATCAAATTCGAGGCAATAATCGAATCATTAGTCGGGGAAAAAAGAAACCGATCAAAGTCTACCTTCCGGAGAGCCGATGACAACCTGATGGCCAATGCCTTCAATCACGCGAGCAGCGAGCTCGGGCTGATCGGCATAGAAACGATTGCAATATGAAGACACCATTTCGGTCAAGAGGCTGTCTATACAGCTCTCTGAAGCCTCTCTCCATGTTCTCTCTCTCTCTCTCTCTCTCTCTCTCTCTCTCTCTCTCTCTCTCTCTCTCTCTCTCTCCGTGCTTGAAAGGGAAAGACGAAGAGCTGAACATGATGAGTTCGTCTTCAACGGGGATCAAGGATGGATTTATAAATTTTTCTTTATTTATTAACATATTTAACAACATGAAATTAATGTTCACATGCTAAACCCTATTTCACTGTTCGACAAAAAAAAAAAAAAAAAAACTACTTCACTGATTTAATGGAGACTTCGATCGATTGTAATTTAATAGTTCCTGATTTTTTTTTTTTTATTTTGGTTCATTTAATCCCTGTTGAAGAAACTCGCCATTTCAATGGAGAAAGACATGAAAATACTGAGTTTGGGACACCTGGAGTGCCATAACTTGGCACGAGGGGATACTTAAGTGCCATAACTTCGAAAATATATACTTAAGTGCCAATTTCGAAGTTAAATGGAACACTTAAGTGCCACTACGGCGAAAATCCGGCAAAATAGGCGACGTGGCAATTTTCCAGTGAATTTGGTCCAAAACAGTGTTGTTTTGCACGCCGACGTGTCAAGAAAATGTAAAACGACGCCATTTCGTGTCGATGTATAAATAATAATATAAAAATTAATTAAATTAAATTTAAATTTAATTTTATTTAAAATATTCTAAAAATTAAAAAAACTAAAAAAAAAAAAAAAAAAAGCGGGAGGCCGAAGGAGGCGGGCGAGGGCGAGCCCTCGTGTCGCCACCTCCCCGCCATTGCCGGAAGGGCCGGCGACGGAGGGGAAGGGTTGGCCGGGGTCACCGAGCCCCTCGGCCGGCCGGCGGCAAGGGCCGTGAGCCCTTGTTGGATCACAGCCCTCGCCCGGATCGGCCAAGGCTGCGGGCCCTCACTACATCCCGCTGTCGCCGAGAAGGGCCGGTGACCACGGGAGGGGGTCGACGGGGTCATTAGCCCCGAGCCGGCGGGGTGAGGGCCACGAGCCCTCGTCGGATCGGCGGGCTCGCGAGCCCTCGCCTAGCCCTCGCCGTCGCCGGGAAGGGCCGACGACGGGGGGGGAGGGTCGGGTGGGGTCCGGCGACCCCAGCCGACCCTCCCCCACCCCCCCCCATTGCCGGCCCTTTCGACAACGACGGGAGGCAACGGCGGCGAGGGCTCGGCCCTCGGCCACCTCCTTCGGCCTCCTTTTTTTTTTAAAATTTTTTTAAATTTTTTAATTTTTTAGAATATTTTAAATAAAATTAAGTTTAAATTTAATTTAATTAATTTTTATATTATTATTTACACATTAGACATGAAACAACGTCGTTTTTGCATTTTCTCGTCACATCAGCATGCAAAACGACGCCGTTTTGGACTAAACTCGCGGGAAAATTGCCACGTCAGCCATTTGGCTGGATTTTCGCCGGAGTGGCATCTAAGTGTTCCATTTAACTTCGAAACTAGCACTTAAGTGTACATTTTTGAAGTTATGACACTTAAGTGTCCCCCCGTGCCAAGTTATGGCAGTTGGGCTATTCTTTTGCCCGAAAATACCCGATCGGATTTCTCGTGTGCTACAAAATTAATAATCCAACTGAAATTTTCTCTGGTGACATTTACCATATTCATATACTACATACTATTAACGGATGTAGGATTTCCAGATGTCACAATGTTCACGGCTTCTATCCAATGATTTTACCGATGTTTGACCTTGCCACCCGGTCGAATGTCCAGAATAAGTGGTCCGTCTTGGTCATAGATATGTTCATAGTTACGTGCGTGCGATTAAGTATAAAATTAAATTCGGAAACCACAAATACTTTTGGCTACTGAGAGTGCTTTGAAAGTGGTCTTGTGTAGGACAGTCACCATTCAGTCCTAAACTATTGTATAGATGCCAATTCAATATTAAAATATTCAATTTTGTCAATTCAGTTCTAAATATATGTACAAAATTTCAATATAGTACCTGTCAATTTTCATCAAAAATCGTCGACGTAGCGAGTCAATCATCACTGGCTGGCTTTCGTGATGATTGAATTAATAACATCAAGGTTAGCCTGATAACTAAATATAATCCATTGACAAGATTCGATCCATGTACATTAAGTTCTGATTTGTGATTTGAAAAGGGTTTGGAGAGCATTCTTGTTTATCCCGAAATTGGGGCTTAGTTCAGTGCACAATTAATAGGACGCGATTCACCAAAACAAGACACAATAAGAAGCTAATTTGATTGTTGTCCAAGATATTATTAAGTTCTCACCATGCCACCTTTATTGAAGCAAATACAAACCAAACAAAACATCTAAATCCAGCAAGCATTTTGCTTCTTATTCTCTAAGGCAGTTTCATCCATGCTTTAGCCCCCAATCGGTACGCAACCACAGATGCATCGGCCGTCGTCACACTTGCTTCCGAGGCAATTGTTGCAATATTTGAGGCAATCTTCTGAAGTAAAGCATTGGCTTGACTTTATCTCTGTCAAATCTCTTGCTCCTGTCTCAAGCATCAAGCCTATGTGTATACAAAGTTCAGTATGAAACTATTTCCTTATCGTGAGTGAAAAACTATTAAAAGCAAGAAGAGGCGCGTTTCATGAGATAGGCTTACATGATGATAAGAGCACAAGGGTCACCAAAAAAGCCAAAGAGAGAGAAGGTCTTTCCATTTCTTTTGTATGGATGCAGCTGATTCTTTCTAAAACTATATTACTTAGATTTCTTTATGATAGACTGCTGAGAGGGAATTTATATCTACATGACATTGATTATTTTGATTTAGCAAATCAAGAATGAAAATGGCATGTTAATGGTTCATTGCATATAAGGAATCACATACCTTTACTTTTGGCAAGATATCTATTGATATTAGTACCCTAATAAGTGGATTTCTTTCCTTAATGGCCGGTAATGATTAACATGGGAGTAATTAATCGACATGACTACGAATGGGGAGATCATAGGTAGAGAGAGACTTGGAGAGCATTTGGCAACTGCCCAAATAGTGTTAGATTCAATTCTTTTGTTTATGAGAGTAGATTTGGAACATAAATCCATTTGGTAATTTTTTTGTTCCCAGAAATAGATTTGCAGGTAGCATCGAGAATTAAAAAAAAAAAAATTGATTCTTTATTCCCAAAAATAATTCCAAAATCAAGCCAACCGAATTTTTTTCTTTTCTTTTCTCTTCTTCTTTCCTTCTTGTTTTACTTCCTTTTCTCTTCTCATTCCACCGCCGCTGCCATCGGCCATTGCCACCGCCATCCATCGCTGCCGCTGACGAGCCTTGCCCAGCCACTAGCAAGGCTCAACCTTGTTGAGCCACCAAGGCGAGGCCGACCTCGCGATGGCCTGGTGAGTTCGAGCCATGTCAACGACTAGGACAGCTCGGCCGAGCCTCGCTAGGGGCCGACGAACCTTCGACGAGGTTGTCAACCCTTTTCTGGCCGATCGCCGATTATCCCAAGGTCGGCACTAGCAACCAAGCGAGGAAAAAGATATAGAAAAGAAGAAAAAAGGAAAAAAAAAAATACAAAGTAATTAAATTTATAAAAAAAATTAGAAAATAATGGTTTGGATTAGAAATTTTGAGAACAATGCCAAATGCAATTCTATCTTGGGAATAAAAATTTCGAGCAATTACTAAATGCCTTCAAATGCTTAGGATTTGTTATTGGGAACATAATAAAAAAGAATAATTTTTTATCAGAAATTATTCTTGGAAATAGAATGATTATAAACGCACCCTTGACATAGTCTTGCTAAAATCTTAGGCATCTATCACTAATCAATTGCCATGCAAATCATGAACCACAACAATCACCTTTCTCCAGAAGTAATGACAAGTAATCTAGTTAGCCATATAATTTCTACAATTAATACCACCAAAAATTTCGAACCGCGACAAAATTATCATAAACTAATTTTTTTGACCACCAAAAACCTTAAATTGGTATATATGTGACAAATATACCATAAACTAATTTTGAACTATAAAAAACCCCAAATTGGTACATTTATAATGAATTTACCCTAATTTAGTTTCTATTAAATTAGATTAATATCACGAAAAATCACAACTCGATATGCATGTAACAAACAGAGGGTAAAATCACAAACTAGTACACCCATCAATTGTCGCGTATAATCTAACTTAGCATTTTGAGGGTAAGATTTAATGAAAACTAACGGAACGTAAATTTGTCACATGATTACTAGTTTGAGATTTTTGGTGGTCAAAAATTAGTTTAGAATAAACTAATCATGGATATACCAATTTGGGGTTTTTTTGTGATATTAACCCTTATTTCTAAGAAACCAAACTATTATAGATATGATTAGGTTGACTATATGGACGAAACCAACATATACCCCAATAATGATGTCATTAGCAATTTTTTTAGGAAAGATCACTAGCTACCAATAGATAGCATGGTTGAGATAAAAACATTGAAAATCTGGCGAATGAATATGTAGAAATAAGTGCATCTAAAATCCTAAACTTAGAAACCTAACTATTATAGATATTACCAAGTTGACAATATGGACGAAACGAACATATACCCTTATTACAATTTTTCCAATTTATATCTAAACATTTTTTGTTCACTAGTTCAGTTCTAAACATTTTTGTAATTGTGTCAATTTAATCATAAACATTTTGCAATTGTGTCAATTCAATCCATCCTATCAAATTTGGCTAGTCAGCGCTAACATAGAGGCCGGCCAATGCCAAGTGTCATTTAAAAAAAATATCTATTTTTTTAATTTTTTTTTTAAATTTCTCTCTCTCCCCCCCGCGAACCAATTGCTGAACCTCAATAACTAGCTACAGGCGTTGGCTGACGAGAGCGAGCCTCGCCAGATCAATGATGAGATCCCATCGCTAGACAAGGCCTTGCTAGATCTAGTGAGGCTCGACCTCACCTAGCCATGGCGAGGGCGAGCCTCACCCAACGGCAACATTGCTAGGTCTTGCCATGGCTAGGCAAGGCTTTATCTTGTTATGTATCTAGCAAGGCCCTTGCCTAGCGACTGCAACTTCGCCATTGGCCATAAATCTGGCGAGAGCCTCGCCTTCACAGGGTAAGGCCCTCGTCAGATCCACGACGAGGGCAACCTCGCCCTAGTTGGGTGAAGCCTTGTGGTCATAGGACAAACTTGGCTTCACCAACCATGACGAGGGTGAGCAACACTGTCGTTGGGTGAGGCTTGTCCTCACCAGTGATTGGCAAGAGCAACCCTTGCCATTGGTCGACAAGGCGACCTCACGAGCAAAGCCTCTAGCTGATCACCAAGGTCCGATGATTGGCTAGGGGAAGAAGGAGAGAGAGAGAGAGAGAGAGAGAGAGATATATATATATATATATATATATAACCTAGCCCATTGCCAGACCTCAATGACTAGCTAGAGGCGTTGGCTGACGAGGGCAAGCCTCGCCAGATCGATGGTGAGATCCCATCGCTAGACTAGGCCTTGCTAGATCTAAGGAGACTCGACCTCACCTAGCCATGGCGAGGGCAAGCCTTGCCCAACGACAACATTGCTAGGCCTTGCCATGGCTAGGCAAGGCTTGACCTCGTTGTGTATCTAGTAAGGCCCTTGCCTAGCTACTACGACTTCATCATTGGCCATAAATCTAGCGAGAGCCTTACCATCGTAGGGTAAGGCCCTTGCCAGATCCATGGCGAGGGCAGCCTCGCCCTCGTTGGGGGAGGCCTTGCCACCCTCATTGGGTGAGGCCTTACCGTCCTAGTTGGGTGACGCCTTACAATCATAAGACAAACTCAGCTTCACCAACCATAGCAAGGACGAGCAATGTTGTCGATGGGTGAGGCTTACCCTCACCAATGATCGGCGGGAGCAAGCCTTGCCATTAGCCAATGAGACGACCTCACCGGGCAAAGCCTCTAGATGATTGTCAAGATCCAACGACCGGCTAGGGGAAGAATGAGAGAGAGAGAGAGAGAGAGAGAGAGAGAGAGATAAAAAAAATAAATAAATAAATATTGAAAAAATAAAAATATATATATATTTAAAATATTGAAAAAAATTAAAAATGATACGTTAGCGTCAGCCGAATGTGCCGATGTTGGCTAATGTCTATGTTAGCGTTAGTCAACCAAATTTGATTGGGTTGATTGAATTGGGAAGAAGGAAAAGAAAAGTTTACGACTGAATTGGAAAAATTGGAATTTGTCTAATACTTGTTTTGGAAAAATGACATCACCAGAAATTTCTTTAGGAAAGCTAATTAGCTTTCAATTGGTAGAATGATAGAGATAAAAACATTAAAAACAAAAACAAAAACAAAAAAAACAAGAGACTCCAAAAATTTCTTAAGGACCGAGCTCTTACCTTCAGAAATGTTCCTACGTCTCCAAAGAAAAAGAGACTCCAGAAAGGTTGGGGTTTTGACCCTTCGGTTTTTGCTCAGTCGCCTGGTTCGTCCTAAGCATCTAGTCTGTGCCTTGTTTTGCTTTCTAGCATTCTCTTAGGCTCTCTGTTCTTCGACCCTTTCCCTTTTGTATTTCTGAGGGTTTCTGGGTTTGTTGGTTGGTGCTTGGCCTTTGGATTGGGCTGTTTAGCTTTGGTTCTCTTGCTTTTACCTATTTGGCTTGTTACTTGGCTCCCTTTCACTCTTTCTACTGTTGCAGTTAGAGTGGAAGTTTTTGGTGCCAATTTTGTATCTTGTTCCAAAGCTCTAATATAATTTCTTACCTTTTACCAAAAAAAAAAAAAAACATCAAAAGTCTAGCAAATAAGTATATATGGATAAGTGCACTAGAAATCCTAAACTCATCATAAAAATACAATTGAATCCTACAACTTACAAAAAAGCATAATCAAATCAAACCTGTTAAATTATTATAATCAAGTTCCTTCGTTAATTTGATCTATTTTTTTCTCCGTCCAATTAGATAAACGGAAAATGCCGATGTAGTTTTTTTATTATTTTCTCTCTTGCATGGTTATATATATATTTCCTCTCTTATACGTGACATCAACCGAATATAAGACTAAAACAATGTCATTTTCCTCTAAATCTAAATTTTTTAATAAAATCTTAATTAAAAATATTTTTATAAACACAAAAAAATGAAAAAAAAAAAAAAAGGCAAGGTCTAATGTTCAAATAGTCCATGAACTTTGGTCCAATGTGTAATATGGTTCTTGAATTTTAATCTAATTTGCAATGTCGTCCTTAAAATTAAAATTGTGCAATTTGGTCTCTAATGGGAGGGTATGTATGACAATTTGCATATTTCTTTCGAAACAATTTTCTATTTCGGACATATTTACGGAATAGAAATCCATTTGATAAAATTATTCCATTTTTCATTTTCGAAATAGATTTCTATTCCAAAAATAGGTTTGGAATAGAAATCAGAAATATAAATTTTCTACTTCTCCATTTCTGGAACAGAAATGAGAAATAAAAATTTTTCTCATTATTTGTCAATCGGTCCTTCATCTATTGCCATCGACCACCGTCCGTCCGTCGCCGCCCGCCCACCGGCCCCGCCGTTGCCACCGCCGGCGCTATCCGCCGGTCCGCCGCCATCCGATATGAAGAAATTTTGTATCGTTATCAAACAGTTATTTTTGCTTAGAAACTCTTCTAGAAATAGAAATAGAAAAATCTATTTTTTTTTCCAGAAACTATTTCTGGAACAAAATGGTTGTCATGCGTGCCCTAAACCGTTATAAATGTGCAATGGGCTTTATGAAAAAGTTTAGAAGTTTAGAGATAACTTTGAACATTGGACCAAAGTTCAGGAATGAGATTAAATAAATTAAAAGATTAAGAACAACATTGTACATTGGATTACAATTAAATGTTCTTGGACGATATTGCATATTGGACAAAGTTCATAAATTATATATGTCATTTCCCTGCCAAAAAAAAAAAAAAAATACCATCTCAAGAAACACCTCATTTTTTCCATTCTATTCAATCTATCGGTGAGAACACTCAATCCTCGCTAAAGTGCCCAAATCTAAGGCCAAAAATTGCAGAATCACGATATATAAAACAATTCACTGCTATCCAGAATATATGATTTTAGGCACTCGACCTCACCACAACAATCTCACTTGAGCAAACAGAACCAGAAAGAAACGCGAATGAGCACACCGGCAGATCAATGAATAAAAGCAATCGAGACAACCGTAGCTAATAATAAATCCTGAGCATTTCATAGTATTCACTGTTATGGGGGTTACGAAGAACAAATAGGATTAAAAAATGAGGATCGAAATCAAATTCGAGGCAATAATCGAATCATTAGTCGGGGAAAAGAGAAACTGATCAAAGTCTACCTTCCGGAGAGCCGAAGACAACCTGATGGCCAATGGCCTCAATCCCGCGAGCAGCGAGCTCGGGCTAATCGGCATAGAAACGATTGCAATAGGAAGACACCATTTCGGTCAATAGGGCTCTATTTGTTTGTGTTTCTTTTTTTTTGTTTTTAAACACTTTTTCTATTTTTTTGTTCCTAGGAACAAAAAAGGAACAGAAACGCGTTTGGGTGCGTTTCTGTTCCTTTTTTGTTCTTTTGTTCCCAGTAACAAAAAAGAAACAGAAATAAGAAACACAAAATTTGTGTTTCTTATTTCTGAAACACATCTGAGGAACAAAAAAGGAACAAAATTGTGTTCCTTTTCTATTTCTTGCTCCCTTCGAACACCGCCTCCCTCCCCCTGCGACGAGCTTCTCCTCCTGCGACGAGCGACGAGCGACGAGCGTCTCCTGCGACGAGCGACGAGTGTCTCCTCCTGCGACGAGCGTCTCCTCCTGCGAGCAGAGAAGTCCATCGTCTTCTCCGGCGCCGACAGCGGCCTCTGTCTCGACAGTTGCTGCTCCTTCACCAGGTAAACGTGGTCACTGCTCCTCCTTCACCGATTGTCTTCACTTCGGCGAGAGCCACCCCTCGCAGATCTGGGCGATGGCTGGTCGGAGCTCGAGTGTGAGGGCTCGCTCGAGCCAGCGCTTGCCCAGATCTGCGAGCCGCTTGCTCGAGCGAGTCTCGCAGATCTGGGCGAGCGTTGGTCGCCTAGATCTGCGGCAGCAGCTCGTCTGCTCGCTCGAGATCTGTACCAGCAGGCTTACGCTCGCCCAGATGAGCAGCTCGCTCGCTGCTGCTCAGGCTCGAGCGAGCAGAGCAGCGAGCGTCGCTGCTGCTCACGCTCGAGCGAGCAGACGAGCTATAATTATTCTAAACTTCCTGAAGATTTACCAGTATAATACTCATTGAGAAGCTTGCTTCTACTCCACACTTGATCAGCCTTGACGCAAGAGATGACTTGTACAATATGTTATCTAATTCCTTAAGAACTGTGCTGAGGGCCAGGTTGAGGTCTTATGCTAGAAGTTTTGCTTCATCGATCTATGATGCTTCCCTTGCGGCTCAATGGAATTTATCTGTCGCACAGATGTTGGAGTGGCTGGCTCCTCTTGCTCATAACACGATTAAGTGGCAGTCTGAGCGAAACATTGAGAAGCATCATGAGGTCTCGGGAACAAATGTACATCTAGTTCAGACACTCTTCTTTGCCAATCAAGCAAAAACTGAAACTGCTATTGTCAAGCTGCTTGTTGGTCTCAACTATCTCTCCAGAATCAGTGGAGAAATGAACGGAAGGTCTTTGGCCAGCTTCCCTGCACAGAGAGCTTCCAATGATTACTTAGTTAAAATGAATGAGATGGCTCTCGATGTAATTTAGGTCTTGATTAACTAACAGACCAGCTAGATTGAGTGTATACTAAATCAAAAAATTTCCGTTGCCATCATGTAGAGAGGATTCAGGCAAACAAGGAGCCATCTAGCTGTGCATCTCATGAACTGTCTTTCTTGAGTTGGACTGAGGTTTTCAATCTGGGTTTGCAGCTCTGGGATATACAGGAGCGATTAATCTGACTGTGGAGGTGCTTCTTCAAGTCTGGAAAACTGATTTTTCTCTTAATCGGTGGTCAAACTCGTAGAACGTAGGAGTCATATGGCTAGAATGCAGGCATAGCTTGTGGGTCGTGCTCCGGTACATAGCTTTCGGGTTACTTGCAACTGTAACTTAGATCTTAATCCCTGTAAAGCAGTTTTTTCGATAGTTGGCTTGTTTATATCGTCCTTTCGGCTGGTGCCGGTAGTTACTCTCACTGATTTTTCTCTAGTTGGGGATGCAGATTGATAGCTAACGCAGGTGCTGCATGACCATATTCACTTACCACGCGGTAATCTGCAAGCTCATCCTGACATGGTCTTGCAAAAGGTGCTTCTTTTGCCGTGCGGTAGACTGCAGTCTACATTGCAGGATTTTGATGCAATGAGATGAGATGACATGAGATCAATCCCTAACCCATCCAATTGTTTTTGGATTTATTTCCTAGACCCTATTGTAGGATTTTGTAGCATGCTCCGGAACGGTTTCTATTTAAAATTGTTGCGTATCCTTTAGGTTTTAAGGATGTCCTCACTTAATTATTGGGGATACTTTGGGACGATGACCGAGAAATTCCTAAACTTCTTGTACTATAAGTAATTTATTTTTGGGAAAATTCCAAAATAGGACCCGAAGTACCATCTTTTTCTCAAATAAGAGTCCGAAGTGAACATTGTTTCAAATAGGGACCCGAAATGCCATCAGTTTCTCAAATAAGGACCTGAAGTGGATGTTATTTCAAATGAAGACCTAAAGTGGTTATGTTTGTTTCAAATAAGGACCTGACTTTTCGGTGATCAATGATATTTTTGTCTTTCCATTTTTTGCCTTTTTTTTTTCTTTCCTCTTTTTTATTTTTGGTTCTTCTTCTTCCTCTTCGCTAGTGGCCAGCTGACCACCGGCGATGCCCACAGAGGGCTAGGCGAGACCACCCACGCCGGTCTTTACTAGTAGCTAGCGAGGGCCAACCTCGTCGATGGCCCCTAGGTGAGGGTCACCACGCCCAAGCAACGCCATCCCTTACTTGTGGCTAGCGTGGATGGCCCTCACTGGCGAAGGCAACCCTCACCGAGCCCTTTGTGGGCATCGTCGATGGCTGGCAGCCATCGACAATGAGGAAGAAGAAGAACCAGAAAAAAAAAAAAAGAAATAAGGGGAAAATTCCAAATGATGAAAATACCATTGACCGATCGAAAAATTAGCTAGTCGGCAACCGGCAAAGTGGGGTCCATATTTTGAAACAACCAAAGCCACTTTAGGTTATTATTTGAAACAAAGTCCACTTTGGGCTCTTATTTAAAAAAATAAGGGCACTTTGGGTCATTTTTTGGAATTTTCCCAAAAAAATAAAGAGGAAAGAAAAAAGGCGAAAAATCACAAAAGATAAAAATACTTTTGATCACTGAAAAGTCAAGTCCTTATTTGAAACAAACATAACCACTTTAGGTCCTCATTTGAAACAACATCCACTCTAGGCCCTTATTTGAGAAAGTGATGGCATTTCGGGTCCCTATTTGAAACAATGTTCAC
The DNA here is from genome assembly GCA_014182885.2 of Eucalyptus caleyi. Lineage (NCBI taxonomy): Eukaryota > Viridiplantae > Streptophyta > Magnoliopsida > Myrtales > Myrtaceae > Eucalyptus > Eucalyptus caleyi. The sequence goes on from CM024467.2 coordinate 48,719,284, forward strand.
TTCGGACCCTTATTTGAGAAAAAGAGGGTACTTCGGGTCCCATTTTGGAATTTTCCCTTTATTTTTAAATCATTCAATTTGGTTAATTTATTCTCAACTTTTTGATGATTTATTAATAAATTCCTTTGAATTTGATGACGTAAACGTTAGTAATTTTACGTGACATATGATATTGGAGCGATTTCTTATGATTTTTTTTTTTTTTTTTTTGGGGACTTGGTCACTAGTCATTAGGCGAAAGTCACAAAGCTCTCGTAGGGGTCACGCCCCTTGCCTTGAGCCATTGTTTAGTGGTCGACATGGGTGCAATTAAAAAGGAAAAAGAAAAAAAAATTATGAAAAATTTGCAAAACTTGTAGAAATTGTTAACATAAACATTGATTTTTTATTATATAAGATGGCTTGGAGTCTGTTTTATCGATTTTTAATCAAAATCAGTTGGAATAATTATACTGGTAAATCTTCAAAAAGTTTAAATTAATGAGCATTTTATGATAATGAGAATTCAAAGTCAAGTTTACACTTTATTTTAAAAAAAAAAAAACAAATGGGAAAATTTTGGTACAAACTTAAAAAATTTCTTCCAACTAAGCAAATATGATCAAGTTTAGAATGTTTGTTTTCACTTAATATGAACAAAATTAAATTGATGAGCATTTCATGAGAATGATAATTCAATACCAAGTTCACATTTTATTAAAAAAAAAAAATTGAAAAAAAATTGGAATAGAAATTTTGTACATTACCAAACGTGTTTTGTTCTTTTTCTATTCCAGAAACATAAATTTTTTATAGTTACCAAACGTGTTTCTGTTCTTTTCTATTCCAGAAACAGAAATTTTATACGATTACCAAACCCGTTTTTGTTCAGAAATTGTTCAGGGAACAGAAACACTTTTTTCTATTTCGTTTCTGGAACAATTTTTAAGCAAAACGCAAACAAACTCACCCTAGGCTGTCTATACAGCTCTCTGAAGCCTCTCTCTCTCTCTCTCTCTCTCTCTCTCTCTCTCTCTCTCTCTCTCTCTCTCTCTCTCTGGGGGCTTGGAAAGACGAAGAGTTGAACATGATGAGTTCTCTTCAACGGCGGTTGAAGTCGGTCTTTCGGATGGGCTTGTCGAGGATGAATATATAAATTTTATTTATTTGTTAACATATTTACCAACATGAAATTAATGTTCACAAGCTAAACCCTATTTCACTGTTCGACCCAAAAAAAAAAAACCACTTCACTCATTGAATGGAGACTTTGATCGATTTTAATTCAATAGTTCCTGAATTTTTATTTTTGGTTTATTTGATCCCGTCAAAGAAGCTCGACATCTCAATGGAGAGAGAATCCTATTGGATTTCCCATGCACTACAAAATTAATAATCCAACTGAAATTCCCTCTGTTAACATTTACAAATTGATATATTGCATCTTATTAGAGGTGCGACACCTCAAGTGTAAAAACTTGGCATGAGTAGACATATAAGTGCCAAAACTTCCAAAAGATACACTTAAGTTCCAAAATCGAAGAATAAATAAACACTTAAATGCCAACAGCGACCCACATTTGATTTTCGACGAGCCACATCAGATTGCCGACAGCCTCATAGACCGATTATATTAATAAAATAATATTTTGTTAGATTTCCAGTAAGCCTCACTGAAGTTAGCATTTAAGTGTCCAATTTTCCAAAGAAGTGACACTTAAATGTACATTTTGAAAGTTTTGGTACTTATATATCCTCTAGTGTCAAGTTTTGGCACTTGAGGTGTACCTCTTCTGATGCTATTAATTGATAGAGGACTTTCATGATGTCACAATGTTCACAGCTCATATCCAATGATTTTACTGGCATTTGACCTGGTCCGAGCACCGTATCCCTTGCCACCCGGTCAAATGTCTAGAATAAGCGGTTTGTCTTGATCATAGTCATGTTCATAGTTACAAGCGTATAGAATTAAATTAGGAAACCACCAACACTTTTGGCTATTGAAAGTACTTCAAAAGTGGTTTTGCGTAGGGAAAATCACCCATTTAGTCCTAAACTATTGTATAGATACCAAACCAATCTTAAACATTTCAATTTTGTCAATTCAAGTCTAAATCTTTATGCAAAATTTCAATGTAATCCTACTAGTCAATTTTCATTGGAAATTGTTGATGTGACAGGCCAATCATCACCAGCTAGTTTTTGTCATGATGCAAAGTCATATATTTGAATTAATAACATTAAGATTAGCCTGGTAATTAGGTATAGTCCATTGACAATATCCGACCCATGTGGCATTAAGTTTTGATTTGGGATTTGAAAAGGGTTTGAGAGCATTCTCGTTTATCCCGAAAGTGGGGCTTAATTCAGTGCACAAATAGTAGGACGCAATTCACCAAAGAAGGCACAATAGGAAGCGAATTTGATTGTTGTTCAAGATATTATTCAGCGCTCACAATGCCACCTTTATTGAACCAAATAGTAACCAAACAAAACGTGTAAATCCAGCAAGCATTTTGCTTCTTGTTCTCTAAGGCAGTTTCATCCATGCTTTAGCCCTCAATCCGCCACACCACCACAGATGCATTGGCCGTCGTCAAACTTGCTATTGCGGCGTCCGTCGCAATAGTTAAAGCAATCTTCTGAAGTAAAAGCATTGGCTTGACGGTCTCACTGTCAAATCTCTTGCTCCTGTCTCAAGCATCAAACCTGTGTATACAAAGTTCAGCGTGAAAACTATTTCCATAACGTGATCGAAAAACTATATAAACAAGAAGAGGCACGTTTCATGGGAAAGCTTACATGTTGATACGAGCACAAGGGTCACTAAGAAAGCCAAAGAGAGAGAAGCTCTTGCCATTTCTCTTGGATGGATGCAGCTGATTCTTTTTTAGCTGTATTACTTTGATGTCTTTGTGACAGAATGAAGAGAATGAGCCTATATATACAGGACATGAGTGTTTTGATTTGGCAAATCAAGAATAGAAATGGCAATCTAATGTTTCTTTGTCGGGTCATTGCATGATAATGAGGTTTCTAAATTGTACAGCCGGCAAGATCACTTGCCATTAGTTCTCGATAAAGGTGATTGCCATAGTGAATGATGCGTCACATGGCAAAATTATGTCGGTCTCCATCTCCAGTCTCCTACTTGTAGTACTGTTATCGTGAATTGCTCAAATGCCGAAAATTAGTATTGAGAATGCCACGGATTGACAAGACAATTGCCCATAACTCAGCTTTGAAGGAGGTAATCCAAGGTATTACTTGGTGCAAATATCTTATTTCCTGAGCGTTTCAAGTTCCGAGCCTTTTTTTTTGCAATCCGCCGTGCCAATTAGTTTCAATGTTCACATAAGAACTATTAAAATCGATGCGTAAAGTCTTTGCATAATCGATGCAATATTCATTCAGCTAAATAAGGTAAAATGGGTCAATATAATGATCAATGGGTCGGGTAAGGGTCCAGGAATTTCTACCCATATAAAACAACTTGACTTATGACCCTCTCCCCAACACTCAAATTCGAACCTGACCGAACCAAGATGACTAAGAAGCCTATTCTTGTGATGGAGCTTGTTGACCAAAGAGTTGATGAGGGAACATAGGCCATTGGGAAGGTCCTTGCCCTAGGCATCGCTCGGGGTATCAATGATGAATTTAGGTGAGGCATACTATAGGTTCGAGTAGAATGTGATCAAATCATACTAAATTTGTCAACTCTTTGGGTGAAGTTTTATCTGTGTAGTTTGACGTGGGAGTCTTGTTCATCATACTGATAACTCTATAAAAAATAGAGTTATTTTACCTATTTTAGGCAGTAATTAATGCATTATCTGTGAGAAAATATTTGAATTTCCTTCTTATTATTTGAATTTTCCTTGTTTATGCAGAATAATGAAATATGGAGAAGATAAGGAAAAGAAGGGCAATTATTAGGAATTCAAATAAAAGCAGCGATGGAAGATGGATATCAAATCAGGAAATTCTTGATTTTGTTCCCTAATGTTATCTACAAGTAGATATTTTAGATTTCCTATAAATAGGAAGAGAGAGCGGCTAGGTTTTTTTAGCTAGATCGTTTTTTATTGTTCTAAGAGTTTTTCAAGTATTTTGAAGAGAAGACAAAAGTGGTGACAGAATTCTTGTTCTTTGATTCAAGATGCTGGGTTTGATTTATATTTATATTTTTATTTCTTATTCTACTATGTTCTAATTTTCTTTTGTTAGAGCTACGATGTAGCCTAACCATGATGATGTGAATTTCATGATTTTTATGTTCTACAATTGATTTCATTCATGTGAGTTATTTATTATTGCGTTTAATGCTTTTGAGTGACTGGCCACCACTTGAATGATCGATGTGCATGTTTGAGACTGAGAGGTGATAATATGCAATTGCTCATTATAATATATAACCATGAATTAAACGTGGATAGAAATATACTGCGTTATTTGTGTAGCTTTCGGTGATAAGGTGATCCAAAAGACTCATTGTAAACCGGGAATATTCATAGTTTTTAATGCACTCATGTTTATTTTAATTCACATAGAGATATAGTGGATTAATAAGCTGAGTAGGTTTGCTATACCTAGAGATAGGATAGTAAATAGATTAGGAAATTCCGCTATCACATGTTTGATATCGTTCTTGTATTTATAACAATATGAAATTCATATCTAGTGGTTATGGTGAAATCGGATGCTCTAACATATTTATCTCGATTGATTTTACTACATTTAGTCTACAAATTTCGTTTTTAATTCATTCTTAATCATATTTTGATTTGTTAGATAAATTTTAGAATTAGTCTATTTTAGTATTTAATTGGTTTATTAATCATCGATCTCCGTGGGACGATACTTTATCTCATCATTATATTACTTGTTCGATACGTGCACTTGCGTTTAGAATTTTACGAACACATACTATGGATGTCTTATTTACAAAACCTGAGAGACGTTGATTAGTGCCTTATCATGGTGGTAATACAAATCTTAACAGCGAAACGAGAGACACCATGAAAATTTCGAGACACAATGGGAACGCATCACAGCTTCATCCCCAACGCGTTTGTTGCAACATATGTCGCGGTTCCAACACGGCCAAAACTTGGGATAGTGTGCTCTCTGTGTCCTCGTCAACTAACTTCTCTTAGGTCTTGGCAAGGGCTCTTCTCGGTGACTGACACTGTATATCGTCGACTCTCTTCATTCAACAAGCTCATCGTATTGACTGATGAATTCTATTCTGACCAAACTCTAATCTTGTCGACCGAGCGTGCTACTCGCAGATTTCAAGAGTTTAGTCAATTCTTTTGTGTCAAATATCATTACAAGATCAGTCCCCCTGCCCTTCTTATTTACCTCAGTATTTCTCTCTGTGTGCGAAGGAGACGTCGCGTATTGTGGAGATTGCGGCATTTAGTGATGAACAGGCCCTCGTAAATCGCCTGATACCATTCCCCTATCCTTGACCATTAATCGATGCATGGAAGCGGGTCGAAGAACTCGAGGCGTCAAACAAGAGGCTGAGGCACGAGCAGGAGGCATCCGAAGCTAGGTTGGAGGAAGAGAAAAGACTTGCGAGGGAAGAGGGAGTGAAGGGGGAGAGAGACCGAGAGAAAAAAGAGTATGAGCTCTAGTGGGTTAAAAATAGGTTCATTTTGGAACCCATTTGAACTCATTTATTTTAAACTTTAAGTTGTAGAATCAATTCTAGTTGGGCTCTTCAAATTTGAAGTGATTCAATATGAATCATTCCAACAAATTTGGATCATGTATGGGTTTCAAACCTATTTTAACAGGTATAAGTACAACACATGATTAACGGTAGAGCTAGCAAAATGGACTCACGGCCCATCTATTAACTCAAATTCAATGGATTAGATCATGTATGGATTGTTCGAAAATTTGAGAACGAAATAAAAGTGAATTTGTAATATCAAAGCCCAATTGGATGTGGGCAAAAAAAAAACCCATTTAAGCTCCAAGGTTATTGGCCGAAGGGAAAAAAAAAACAGAGAACTTGATGTTCGAGGAAAAGATGGGAAAGGGCGAAGAACACTGCCACCGATGGTGCCCCTGATGGCATCCTCAGCAACAAAGAGATCTCCTGGTGGCATCCCTAGCAACAACGAGGTCTCGCTGACAACAGTCCCCGAAACAAGCAATGGTCTTCACGTCTTCCTCGCGTGATGGACAGAATTAATCACTCCCTCTGCCTTAGTCCATCCTCAGGATCTGCCGCCGCCACCACTGCTCAGCAGCAATGTCCCGAAGAAGTGACCACAGCTTTCCCTTCCATTCTTGCGATTCGTCCCCCCCAGTTTTTTCGCCAGACATAAGAATAGCCCTCTAATGGCGTCCAACAGGTTCGCCTCTTATTTCCTTGATCAGCCGGGAATCTTCGATTTGAAGCCCTCTCCATGTTCGTTCCTGCCTCCTCGTCGATTGTCTTCCGTCGTCGTTATTTCGGAGGTTGTCCAGGAGAAGAAGCTTAAGCATTCTTCCTCGTCTTCGGATTCGGTAAAGCTCAATAAACGATTTTCATTTAATTTTGCATATATCTTTCATTTTTCTTTTATTCCCTTTTAGATATGTTGGGCATTTTTCTCTCTTTTTTGGATGGATCATGAGGTTGGGTTTAGTTGGATCTAGTTTGTGTGGGGCATGGATCATCTAAATTGTTTACCAAAAAAATATAGGCCAATGTGAGTTAAACGGGTGGGTTTAGGTCAAACTCATTTATGATCTACCTAAATCCAACTTGATCCACTCCTTTGCCACCCTTAGTTAACACAACTATTTGAGAGGTTGATCTGCTTTTACACTTCAATAGAGATATCGGTGCCCTTGATCTAGCTAGTGTATACATCTTTGGATAATTGTATGAGAAGTCTTGAAATGTATATATATTTATCAGGATATAATATGAAGTTATCTACTAATTGGAAAAGAGTTTGTAACGAAAAGTCCATTCGTTTCTTAAACACGATAGCATACATCCTTTTAGGAAAAAAGGGGAAAAAAAAAAGGATAGCATACATCCAACCAAATTTATACTATAGATATCAATTTTGTCCTAAACAAATCAATTTGGCTAATTTTTTCCTAAACCATTGGACGACTTGTCAATGTAGTTTTTCAAGCTAGTTTTGACCAAAAAGCACTAACGTAAATACCAATAATGACCATATATATGACACGGCCAGTGCTGACATGAATATTTTTTTGTAACTTTTTTAAAAACTTTCTAATTTTTCTTAAATTCTCTTTATTTTATTGTGGTTGGCGAGGGTTGCTAATAAACCTTGTCAACCTCGCCGACTACAAATGAGGTGTGAAGACCCTTGTTAGATTTGGGTGAGGGCCTAGCCAAAGTGAAAAGAGTGATAAGTAAATTCGAAATCTTAAAACTTGTCATGAAAGTACAATTGAGTCATAAAATTTGCAAAAAGTGTAATAAAATCCTAAAAATTATGAATTTGGTGTGGTCGAGTTGCTCCATTAACCCTATTCAATTTAGTTAACTGAAAATACTAACAGGACTTCTTTTACGCTGAATTTGGATCAAACTAGAATTTTTTGGACAAAATCAACTTCGTATCTTTCTGATTTATTTGGGAGAAAATCTATAGAGAGAATTCAAAAGTAGAGAGGATTCTCACTAATTTGATTGTGAGAAAAATCTATAGGGAGAAAATTGAAGAGAAGCGTGGCAAACAAAAGAAAATTCACAAAGAGCCCTATAATTCAATTTGGGATCTTTGATTTACCTAATTTTTACCTAGTTACATTTTTTTGGATAAAATTGCCCATGCTCTAATTGCCGGAGTAAGTCCATCAACAAAAATTTGATTGGCTAGTAAGTTGGGACCCTCATTTGAGACAAAGTTGGCAACTTCAGACCCATTTTTGAGACAATGTCCATTATAGACTCTTATTTGAGAAAACGTTCTCACTTTGAACCCTCATTTAAAATTTTCCCTCAATGGTTTTCCTATGTCATTCAAAATAATGGGGTATATACTAATTCATTCACCAAACTTGCAATGTTTGACCTTGCCTAATCTCATCTATTTTAAAGCTAAAAGTTCCTCTCTCGACATGTAGAGCTCACATCTACCCTTTGGTAGTTTTCTTCTTCATAAAACCCTTTGTCCCACAGTTGAATCACTAATTTTCAGTTGAATGCATTGTGAAAGATCGAAGTTTCCATCCTCTTGGTATGGCTTTCTTCCATCTAACACGCCTAACTCCAACTTCGTAGAATCCGCTCCAAAACTCCTATTTCTTGATCTTGTTTCATATGCGACAATATCATCCACGATTGTAGTTGTTGTTTGTCCCAATTGCCCTCAATGGTAGACCCTTTTCTTTTTGGCCATTTTCCATCAGTCAATTTCAACCACAGTCTCAACCAGATCTCATCCTTGTGTAGCAGGGTTTATTTTCCTTGAAATGGCTCTACATCGCCTGTCTAGTGCATGCGGAACACACCCATTTCCTATATCTGCCACCTTCCTACCCATATCATGCGTACATATGGAGTCCACGAACCCAAAAGGGGATGCCCGCCTCACTGCTCTTTGTTCCCGATTGGGTAAACTCTAGTCAGATCAGGACGTCGAAGTGTGGGAGGAAGCTGTTCCTGCAGAGAAGTTAGCAAAATGTAAATTAATTTTGGTGGGTAAAATACTCTCTAACTCCTTTATTAATTTCCAAGCTTTCTAGAATACCATGCAAAGAGCATGGCGAAACGACCAAGTAGAAATTTCTCAACGGGAAGAAGGGTTATATGTGTTTAAATTCACATCGGAAGGAGAAAAATAGAGGGTGTTAGACAATAGTCCTTGGCTTTTCTCAAACCATCTTGTCATTGTGAAGCTGTGGGTACCAAACACTCCATTACACGTTACGACTTTACCACTTGTGCCTTTTGGGTGCAATTTTTTGGTCTCCCTTTGGAATGATGTATAGAGGATATGATACGTAAAGCCGTGAGGAATATAGGTAAGGTGCAGGAAGTAAAAAGTGAAAATAGAGAAGGCACAACACTAAGGGCAACCAAGGCTCGTGTGGAACTTAGCTTACAAGAACCGCTTAAACCTAGGAAACTAATCCGATTAGATGGGAAGAACATATGGCTTGACTTTTGATATGAACGTTTATCCCACTATTGCTATTCCTGTGGCATTCTTGGCCATTATGCAATGTTCTATAAAGATATTCCTTTTGATGAGGCCAAATTGGAAGGGAAAGACAAGTTAAACTATGGTCAATGGTTAAGAGCTGAAGTTAGAGAACACAACCCATATTGGCGAGCTTTTTATGAGTCACATCCTAATCAAGATGGAGCAGAAGAGACCATACCTGAAACTCCTCATAATTCAACTCTTTTATTACCTATCACCCCCTCACAACTCGGATCAGCAACAAGCCAATATGGAAGTCAGCAAAATTCTACCTGGTGATCAATCTACCTTTATTGCCTTTCCCCAAGAAGATATGGTGCTCAAGCTGAAGGCTCTTGTTCCAAACAGAATGAAATCAGTAATGATCCCGACCACAAGTTCCTCCAAATCAAAGAAACCTAAGAGTTCCAGGCTACCTACTAAAGCAAGCCAACTCAAGAAAGCTAAAATGTATGCTCCTTATAAATCGGGTTCTATGATAACTGAAGAAATTGATGAATCCCATCTTATGGATAATCCGATTTATGAGGTCAATAGGGTTGGTAGTTGGGCTGTGGTGGCTTGCCCCAAAAAGTCACCAAGCGACAAATGAAGCTAATTAGCTGTAACTGTCAAGGTTTGGGCAATCCCATGACAGTTCAAGTGCTATGGGCCCTAGTGGCCCATGAACGGCCTGATGTAGTCTTTTTAATGGAAACAAAAAAACTAGGACATAGTAATTCAGAAAATTCAACGGAGGTTGAAATTCCCAAAATCTTTTGTGGTAAGCCCAATGGGTTTGGCTGGGGGGATGGTAGTTTTCTGGACAAATCAAGTATCATTATGTATAGAGAGACATAGTCTGCATTTTATTGACATGATATGCACTATTGGCCCGAGTGGACACCCAATGAGAATTACCTGTCTTCATGCGCCGGTGGTCTATCAGCTACGACAGCATCTTTGGGCTGAAATGCGTCACCTTAGCTATTCTAATAACCTACCATGGATGTGCATTGGAGATTTTAATGAGATAATATACCATTGGGAGAAAGTGGGTAAGAGACTAGCTGAGCCTACAGATTGCAATCTTTTCGAGATTTTATAAATAATTGTTCGTTAATGGATATTGAGAGTAAGGGTTGTGCTTTCACATGGGTGAACAACAAAGATGGGGAGGATGTGGTTAAGGAAAGACTAGATAGGGTACTATGTACGATGGATTGGAGATTGTCTTACCCGACCACCGAAGTCTTTTCATTACCAACTCTAGGCTTTGACCATAGCCTATTGTTACTGAACACAAATCCCAAACCACCGAAAAGGTGCAAAGTTTCCACTTTCGAAGCTTTTTGGCTTCAAAATCAGAATTGCCGCAAGGTTGTCACTAAGGCTTGGGCCTTTGAACAGCTACTAGACTCCTCTTTAGCTTGCAAGCTTCAGGTTACTTCTTGGGCGCTCGACAGGTGGAGCAGATCAACGTTTTCCAATGGTCATCATCAGCTTCATATGCTACAATAGCAAATTCAAAAGCATATCAATCAAACAGGACACAACTATGACAATGCATGGGTACATCGCCTTAAAGACAAAGTCCAACAATTATGACAACAGGAAGAGCAATACTGGGCAATGAGGTCACATATTAATTGGTTGAGGTGGGGGGACAAGAACACGAAGTTTTTCCATGCAACTACTAGAAAAAGACAATAAAACAACCGTATCAATATGCTTCAAGATGAGGATCAAGGGGGGATCAGAGACTCCAAAGAACTGAAGGACATAACCATGGATTTCTTTCGCAGCCTCTATCGATCAGCAGGACATCGAGATTATATCCCTATTCTGACACAATGCCCCCAGATGGTTATAGCACAAATGAATGCAGCTCTAATAGCAGAGGTATCTCGAGGAGGAAGTTAAGCAAGCTACCTTTTAATTAGGAGCAACAAAAGTCCCGGGACCAGATGGCTTTAACGGGTTGTTCTATCATACTTAATGGGATGTTCTACAAGAAGATATATTTACTTATATGCAAGAATTTTTCACTTCAGGTGTGATGCCCCCAGCCTTTAATAGAACACTTATTACTCTAATTCCCAAGACGCCGCATGTTGAAAGGTTAGATCAATACCATCCCATTAGTCTCTGCAATTTCATATATAAAATAATTTCAAAAGTACTAGCTAATCGCCTGAAACCTTGGTTACCTGAGTTGATTTCCATGGAACAGAGTGCCTTTGTGATTGATCGACAAATCCAAGATAACATTTTGGTAGTCTAAGAGGTCCTGCATTAGATAAAAATTAGGGCAAGGAAGAAACATTTTCAAGCCATACTAAAGTTGGATATGAAGAAAGCATATGATCAGGTTGAGTTGAGTGGACTTTCTAGAGGCCTATTTGCGACAATTGGGTTTTCATAATACATGGGTTAAATGGGTAATGCAATGCATAACTATAGTATCCTTAAGTATCAAATTAAATGGTGAGCCATTACCCTATTTCCATCCTACAAGGGGGCTTCGACAAGGAGACCCTCTTTCTCCATATATGTTCATCCTTGTAGTAAATGTCCTATCTATCATCATCAAGCAAGTAGTCGACATGGGAAATCTAAAAGGGATAAAATTCAACAGGTGGTGTCCTACCCTCTCTCATTTGTTCTTTGCTAACGATGCAATATTTTTCTTAGATGGCCGTCTCCTTGAATGCCAAAATTTAGCGAATATCTTACAACAATATTGTTTAGCTATAGGCCAAGCTGTGAACAAATTTGGTATCTTCCTTAGTAAAGCTTGCCCCAATAGTCTAAAGCAAAACCTAACTAGAGAATTGTGAGCACCTGTGCTTGAAAGAATTGGGAAATACTTAGGAATGCCGTTAGATTGGGGGGTGTCTAAAAAAGATATGTTTGCTTGGATTTTAGGGCGGGTTAGTGCAAAGTTGGTGGGGTGGAAAGAAAACGTCATATCCAAAGGCGGGAAGGAAATACTGTTAAAATCTGTGGTACAGGCTCTCCCACAGTACGCCATGTTAATTTTTAAGATTCCAGTATCTATCTACAAATCCATTGAGCATAAGATAGCTAAGTTTTGGTGGCAAAATAATAGTACCAAATCGGGAATCCATTGGAAGGGTTGGGACCTACTTAAAGAGCGAAAGGAAAATGTGGGGCTTGGTTTTCGTAATTTACTTACATTTAATAAAGCACTTTTGGGTAAACAGGCATGGCGTCTTCTCCAACATCCATCATCATTGTGGAGCTGACTAATTAGAGTACTATATTTTCATTCTACTAACTTCTGGCATGCAACTAAAGGACATAGACCATCCTGAGGCTGGCAAAGCCTTATCTTAGGTCGAGATTCCATTTTACCTCAACTCCAATGGTCTGTTGGTAATGGGAAGAATATTTACATTAGAAAGGACAAATGGTTACCTAGAGGAATTATAGGGGGACCTGCAAATAGAGGGGAACCAGAGATGGTGGCTGATTTTTTACATCTAGAACAGTCTACTTGAAATGTTCCTCTTCTTAGTAGCAGTTTTGATGACCAAACGGTTGAAGATATTACTGCCATACACCTAGGCCCAGTGTCCACTACAGATCAAATTATTTGGACAGGCACGCCAACAGGAGTGTACACAGTGAAAAGCGGCTACTAATCCCTTCGACAAACAACTCAACCTAATGATTCTAACTCTACATCTACATCCTATCACACACCATCCCGGTTATGGAGACAGGTATGGACTGCAAAGACTTCCTCTAAAATTCGAATCTTCTTATGGTCCCTTTACCACAACACGCTTGCAACAAGGGATAACCTATACCGACGAAACATTCTTCCTAACCCAGTATGTCAACTATGCCCATCTCAACTTCCTGAAACCACAAAACACCTTTTTCTCCTTTGCTCGTGGACTCAAAGTATCTGGTCCCATCCCAAGGTCAAGATCGACATCTCAACGTACAACACAAATCGTATGGATGCTTGGCTAGTAGAAATATTGGCAAGTGGAACTACTGTACCTGATCTGGAGACAATTGCAACCCTCCTTTGGCAGATATGGAAAGCTAGAAATCATGTCATCTTCCGGCACCAACGAATAACACCTGCATAGTTTGTAGATCTGGCGTTCACAAATGCAGAGCTTCATTGTCGATTTCAGCAAACGACATTAGTTACAGGGCAAACGTTGCTTAATAACTCTCGGTGATGGACTCCCTTGGAACTAGGCATTATAAAAGCTAACATCGATGGGGCTTTTCCCATAACAACAAATACTAGATTTATGGCATGCATTTTGCAAAGATCATGCTAGACATCTAATTGATGGTTTCTCCCGGAAAGTACAAGCTTTCTCCCCACTGCAATCGGAAACTCAAGCCCTAAATATGACTCTCAAATACCTGCTAGAGAAAGGCATGGCAGAAGCTCACCTACAAGTTGAATCCGATTGTCTAGTGCTAGTAGAAGCCATCAATGATCGCTAATCGCCACCATGGGATTGTCAAGCATTGTTCGTGGAGAGCGCCGCTCTGATCTCACGTTTTCCCCATCTGAGTATCCGATACTGTAGGCGTGAAGCAAACACAATCGCAGATTGGGCTACCAAGGCCCATGGCCGTGATTCACTTGTTTCGAATTGGGCCTTTTCACCTCCTCAAATCCTTATGGAAAAACTATGTATTGAGTCCCAAAACATGGGTTGTAATATTTTCACTGTGTAAATGAAATGCTATGTATCTTCAGACCAAAAAAAAAAAAGCTAATAAGATTTTCTATAGAAAGTTCGATGATGTCATTCAAAATAATGGGTATACATTGCATTCATTAATATTGTCAATGAGCTTATCCGTAATAGTGAGGTTTCCTAAAAATTATATAACTGACGAGATTACTTGCCTTTAGTTCTCGATAAAGCTGATTGCTATAGTGCATAATGATGAGAATATTAAGATCTATATTGATATAGTTAGGTCATCAATGATTTTGCTAGTCATTCAGAAATTATGGGTATATACATATTCATTGACCAAACTTGCAATGTTTGGCCTTGCCTAATCTCATCTATTTAAAGCCAGTAAGCTTTCCTCTAGAAATTTCCAAAGAAGTCATTGTTGGGTATACGTTGCATTCGTCCATATTGTCAACCTGTGCTTATCCACAATAGTGGGGTTTCCTAAAAATTTTACAGCCGACAAGATTACTTCCTTTTAGTTCTCGATAACGTGATTGCTCTAGTGCATAATGATGAGAATATTAAGATCTATACTGATATAGTTAGGTCATCAATGATTCCGCTATGTCATTCATAAATTATGGGGTACTTACAAGGTTTGACCTTGCCTAATCTTATCTATTTTAAAGCTAGTAAGCTTTCCTACAGAAATTTCTAATCATGTCATTGTTGGGTTTATGTTGCATTCATCCATTCTATCAGCCTTGGCTTATCCATAGTAGTGGGGATTCCTAAAAATGATACAACTGACGAGATTACTTGTCTTTAGTTCTTGATATAGGTGATCGCTATAGTGTGTAATGATGAGAATTGATAAATATATATATATATCGATAATTAGGTCATCAATGCTTTTGCTATGTTATTCATAAATTATGGGGTATATGCATATTCATTCACCAACGTTGCAATGTTTAACCTTGCCCATTGGCTGCCCCTAGTTAACACGACTATTTGGGAGGTTGACCCGCTTTAACACTTCAACAAAGATATCGTCCCCTTGATCTAGCCAGAGTACATACATCTTTGGATATATTGTAGAAGCAATCATGGAATGTATATATTAAGTTGGATATACTATGAATTTACTTACAAATGGGAAAAGAGTTTGTAAGTGTAAGTGAAAGACCATTCATTTCTTAAGAATGCACGGTTCAAGTAACTCATAGCATACATTAAACCTCATCCACATTGGCCATTTGAGTGAATGATCCTTCAACTATATATCAAGCATCAATCAAATCGTACATTATGCATTAGTTAAGGTTAATCATTTTCCCTAGACTTGTGTTATTATCAATCAAAGACTTGTGTTATTATTATTATCAATCAAAGACTTGTGTTATTATACATTAAACCTCATCCACATTGGCCATTTGTGTTATTATCAATAGTCATGTCATATTATTGGTGATAATTACCAAAAAGTCCAAAACATATTGTACGATTATCAATTTAATCATAAACATTTTCATATGACTAATTTAACTTTAAACCGTTTAACAATTTGTTAATGTAATCTTTCAAGTCAATTTTAACTAGAAATTGCTAGTGTAGATATTGGTTTTTCTATGTGACACGGCCAGCTTTGACTTGAATAATTTTTACATTATTTAAAAAAGATTATGATGTATTTAAAAAAGAATTCCTTTTCTTTTTTTCTTTTCTTTTTTTCATAGTGGCTAGCAAGGCTT